>CM067841.1:320233254-322633254 GCA_034509565.1 Triticum monococcum
GGTAAAACCCAACCATAGCTTTAAAGTATCAAGTCCTCTTTATCCCATACGCAAACAACCTACTTACTCGGGTCTGTGCTTCTGTCACTCACGCCACCCACCATAAGCAAATCATGAACATATTGCAAACCCTACATCGGGAATCCCTCACGCTTGCGCGACACGGAGAGCACCATAGGACAACACCAATAATAAAACATGCAACTCAAACCAATCACGATCATCAAATAACCCATAGGACAAAACGAAACTACTCAAACATCATAGGATAGCCATACATCATTGGGAAATAATATATAGCATTGAGCACCATGTTTAAGTAGAGATTACAGCGGGTAAGAGAGAGGTTACACCGCTGCATAGAGGGGGGAAGAGTTGGTGATGATGGCGGTGAAGTTGTTGGTGAAGATTGCGATGATGGTGATGGCCCCCGGTGGCACTCCGGTGCCACCGGAAGCGAGGGGGAGAGAGCCCCCCTTCTTCTTCTTCCTTGACCTTCCCCTAGATGGGAGAAGGGTTTCCCCTCTAGTCCATGGCCTCCATGGTACGGGAGGGGCAAGAGCCCCTCCGAGATTGGATCTGTCTCTCTGTCTCTCTCTGTTTCTGCGTTCTCAGATTCTACCCTTTCACCGTTTCTTATATTCCTCGAGATCCGTAACTCTGATTGGGCTGAAATTTTAACACAATCTATATCCAGATATTAGCTTTCTTGCGGCGAAAGAAGGGCACCAACCGCCTTACGGGGTGGCCACAAGGGTCAGGGATGCGCCCCCCTGCCTCATGCCTCCCTCGGGTACCGTCTCGCGGGGATTTTTCTTCCCAAAAATCACATATATTGCAAAAAAATCTCCATTAGTTTTTATCCCGTTTTGACTCCATTTGATATGGATATTCTGCAAAACGAAAAACATGCAACAAACAGGAATTGGCACTGGGCACTGGATCAATATGTTAGTCCCAAAAATTGTATAAAAAGTTGCCAAAAGTATATGAAAGTTGTAGAATATTGGCATGGAACAATCAAAAATTATAGATACGATGGAGACGTATCAGCATCCCCAAGCTTAATTCCTACTCGTCCTTGCGTAGGTAAATGATAAAAAAAGATAATTTCTGATGTGGAATGCTACCTAGCATAATCTTGATCACTTATCTAATCATGGCATGAATATTAAGATACGAGTTATTCAAAGCAATAATCTATCATTTGACATAAAATAATAATAATTCAAGCCTACTAATAAAGCAATCAAGACTTTTCAAAATAACATGGCCAAAGAAAGGTATCCCTACAAAATCATATAGTCTGGCTATGCTCCATCTTCACCACACAAAATATTCACATCATGCACAACCCCGATGAGAGGCCGAGCAATTGGTTCATACTTTTTAACGCGCTTCATCTTTTTCAACCCTCACGCAATACATGAGCACAAGCCATGGATATATGATGCGTCTCCAACGTATCTATAATTTTTGATTACCCCATGCTATATTATCTTCTGTTTTGGATGTTTATGGGCTTTATTATACACTTTTATATTATTTTTGGGACTAACCTATTAACCCAGAGCCCAGTGCCAGTTTCTGTTTTTCCTTGTTTTAGAGTATCGCAGAAAAGGAAAATGAAACGGAGTCCAATTGACCTGAAACTTCACGGAACTTATTTTTGGAAGAAAAGCAACCCGGGAGACTTGGAGTCCACGTTAAGGAAGCTTCGACGAAGCCACGAGGTAGGGGGGCGCGCCCTCCACCCTCGTGGGCCCCTCGTGGCTCCCCTGACGTACTTCTTCTGCCTATGTATCTCCATATACTCTAAAATGATCGGGGAGCACAATAGATCGAGAGTTCCGCCGCCAGAAGCCTCCGTAGCCATCGAAAACCAATCTAGACCCGTTCCGGCACCCTGCCGGAGGGGGAATCCCTCTCCGGTGGCCATCTTCATCATCCCGGTGCTCTCCATGATGAGGAGGGAGTAGTTCTCCCTCGGAGCTAAGGGTATGTACCAGTAGCCATGTGTTTGATCTCTCTCTCTCTCCTGTTCTTGAGGTGATACGATCTTGTTGTATCGCGAGCTTTGCTATTATATTTGGATCCTATGATGTTTTCTCCCCCTCTACTCTCTTGTAATGGATTAAGTTTCCCCTTTGAAGTTATCTTATAGGATTGAGTCTTTAAAGATTTGAGAACACTTGATGTATGTCTTGCTGTGCGTACCTGTGGTGACAATGGGATATCATGTGATTCACTTGATGTATGCTTTGGTGATCAACTTGTGGGTTCTGCCCATGAACCTATGCATAGGGGTTGGCACCCGTTTTCGTCGTGATTCTCCGATAGAAACTTTGGGGCACTCTTTGAGGTTCTATGTGTTGGTTGAATAGATGAATCTGAGATTGTGTGATGCATATCGTATAATCATACCCACGGATACTTGAGGTGACATTGGAGTATCTAGGTGACATTAGGGTTTTGGTTGATTTGTGTCTTAAGGTGTTATTCTAGTACGAACTCTAGGGCTATTTGTGACACTTATAGGAATAGCCCAACAGATTGATTGGAAAGAATAACTTTGAGGTGGTTTCATACCCTACCATAATCTCTTCGTTTGTTCTGCGCTATTAGTGACTTTGGAGTGACTCTTTGTTGCATGTTGAGAGATGTTATGTGATCCAATTATGTTATTATTGTTGAGAGGACTTGCACTAGTGAAAGTATGAACCCTAGGCCTTGTTTCCTAGCATTGCAATACCGTTTACACTCACTTTTATCATTAGTTACCTTGCTGTTTTTATATTTTCAGAGTACAAAAACCTTTATCTACCATCCATATACCACTTGTATCACCATCTCTTCTCCGAACTAGTGCACCTATACAATTTACCATTGTATTGGGTGTGTTGGGGACACAAGAGACTCTTTGTTATTTGGTTGCAGGGTTGCTTGAGAGAGACCATCTTCATCCGACGCCTCCTACGGATTGATAAACCTTAGGTCATCCACTTGAGGGAAATTTGCTACTGTCCTACAAACCTCTGCACTTGGAGGCCCAACAACGTCTACAAGAAGAAGGTTGTGTAGTAGACATCAAGCTCTTTTCTGGCGCTGTTGCCAGGAGGTTAGCGCTTGAAGGTATATCTTTAGATCTTGCAATCGAATCTTTTTGTTTCTTGTTTTAGCACTAGTTTAGTTTATAAAAGAAAATTACAAAAAATATGGAATTAAGGGTACCTCATATGCTTCATCTTTTTAATATCTATCATGAAAATAAGGATTCCGATAATTGTGCCAAAGTGTTAGAAGAAGAATGCATTAAAATGTTTGGCACTAAATATTTGAATGATGAGCATGATTGCAATGTTGTTAGTATGAATTCCTTGAATATCCATGATACTAATGATATGCAAAGCCACAAGTTTAGGGAAGCTATGTTTGATGAAGATGATATTTTTCCCCCGAGTTTTGATGAGCAAATTTATTATGACGAAAGCATGCCTCCTATTTATGATGATTATATTGATGAAAGTGGATTTGGAGAGGACATGACTTTATTTAGTAATTATTCCACTATTTCGGAAGAGGTTCCAATTGATTATGAGAACAAAGCTGCTATCTATAATGATTATTGTGATGACTTGTATGCTATTAAGAATAATGATAACCATGAAACTTGTCATGATGATTTTAGTTTTCAATTGGATTATGCTTCACATGGTAATTATTTTGTTGAGTTTGCTCCCACTATTATTCATGAGAAGAAATTTGCCTATGTGGAGAGTAGTAAATTTTCTATACTTGTAGATCATGAAAAGAATGCTTTAGGTGCTGGTTATATTGTTGAATTCATTCATTCATGATGCTATTGAAAATTAATATGAGGGAGGAATATATGCTTGTAGGAATTGCAATAATATCAAGTTTCCTCTCTATGTGCTTAAAATTTTGAAGCTATGCTTGTTTCACCTTCCTATGCTAGTTGATTATTGTTCCCATAAGTTGTTTGCTCACAAAATCCCTATGCATAGGAAGTGGGTTAGACTTAAATGTGCTCGTCATATTCTTCATGATGCTCTCTTTACATTTCAATTCTTATCCTTTATGTGAGCATCATTGAAATCATCATGCCTAGCTAGGGGCGTCAAAATGATAGCGCTTGTTGGGAGGCAACCCAATTTTATTTTTGTTCCTTGCTTTTTGTTCCTGTTTAATAATAAATAATTCATATAGCCTCTGTTTAGATGTGTTTTTACGCTTTTAATTAGTGTTTGTGCCAAGTAGAACCTTTGGGAAGACTTGGGGAAAGTCTTGTTGATCATGCTGTAAAAAACAGAAACTTTAGAGCTCACGAGAATTGCTGCCATTTTTTATTGCAGAGTGATATTTAGTTAATTATTTTTGCAGATGATGATAAATTCCTCACGTCCAGCAATTTATTTTAGAATTTTTGGGGTTCCAGAAGTATACGTTTGATCCAGATTACTACAGACTGTTCTGTTTTTGACAGATTCTGTTTTTCGTGTGTTGTTTGCTTATTTTGATGAATCTATGGCTAGTAAAATAGTTTATAAACCATAGAGAAGTTGTAATACAGTAAGTTTAACACCAATATAAATAAAGAATGAGTTCATTACAGAACCTTGAAGTGGTGTTTTGTTTTCTTTCGCTAACGGAGCTCACGAGATTTTCTACTTTAAGTTTTGTGTTGTGAAGTTTTCAAGTTTTGGGTGAAGATTCGATGGACTATGAAATAAGGTGTGGCAAGAGCCTAAGATTGGGGATGCCCAAGGAACCCCAAGATAATATTCAAGGACAACCAAGAGCCTAAGCTTGGGGATGCGGTAACTTTACTTGGAGCTATATTTTTATTCACCACATGATATGTGTTTTGCTTGGAGCGTCAATTTATTTTGTTTTGCTTGCTGTTTGAATAAAGTATCAAGATCTGAAATTATTAAATGTTAGAGAGTATTCACATAGTTTCATAATTATTCGACTACTCATTGATCTTCACTTATATCTATCGGAGGGGTTTGTCATTTGCTCTAGTGCTTCACTTATATCTTTTTAGAGCACGATGGTGGTTTTATTTGTAGAAATTAATGAACTCTCATGCTTCACTTATATTATTTTGAGAGTCTTAAATAGCATGGTAATTTTCTTAAATAATCCTAATATGCTACGCACCCAAGAATAGTAAAAAATTTCTTATGAGTGTTTTGAATACTAAGAGAAGTTTGATGCTTGACGATTGTTTTGAGATATGGAGGTAATAATATCAAAGTCGTGCTAGTTGAGTAGTTGTGAATTTGAGAAATGCTTGTGTTGAAGTTTGCAAGTCCCGTAGCATGCACGTATGGTAAACGTTATGTAACAAATTTGAAACATGAGGTGTTCTTTGATTGTCTTCCTTATGAGTGGCCGTCGGGGACGAGCGATGGTCTTTTCCTACCAATCTACCCCCCTAGTAGAATGCGTGCAGTGCCGAGGTTTTTGATGACTTGTAGATTTTTGCAATAAGTATGTGAGTTCTTTATGACTAATGTTGATTCCATGGATTATATGCACTCTTACCCTTCCATCATTGCTAGCCTTTTCAGTACCGTGCATTGCCCTTTCTCACATTGAGAGTTGGTGCAAACTTCGCCGGTGCATCCAAACCCCATGATATGATACGCTCTATCACACATAAACCTCCTTATATCTTCCTCAAAACAACCACCATACCTACCTATTATGGCATTTCCATAGCCATTCCGACATATATTGCCATGCAACTTTGCACCATTCCGTTTATCATGACACATTCATCATTGTCATATTTCTTAGCATGATCATGTAGTTGACATAGTATTTGTGGCAAAGCCACCATTCATAATTCTTTCATACATGTCACTCTTAGTTCATTGCATATCCCGGTACACCGCCGGAGGCATTCATATAGAGTCATATTTTGTTCTAGTATCGAGTTGTAAATAAATAGAAGTGTGATGATCATCATTTTCTAGAGCATTGTCCCAAGTGAGGAATAAAAAAAGGGAGAGAAAGGCCATAAAAAAGAGAAGGCCAAAAAAAGAGAAAGTCCATAAAAAAAGAGAAGGCCCAAAAAAATGAGAGAAAAAGAGAGAAGGGACAATGCTACTATCCTTCGCCACACTTGTGCTTCAATGTAGCACCATAATCCTCATGATAGAGAGTCTCTTGTTTTGTCACTTTCATATACTAGTGGGAATTTTTCATTATAGAACTTGGCTTGTATATTCCAACAATGGGCCTCCTCAAGTGCCCTAGGTCTTCATGAGCAAGCAAGTTGGATGCACACCCACTTAGTTTCTTTTGTTGAGCTTTCATACATTTATAGCTCTAGTGCATCTGTTGTATGGCAATCCCTACTCCTTGCATTAACATCAATCGATGGGCATCTCCATAGCCCATTGACTAGCCTCGTTGATGTGAGACTTTCTCCTTTTTTGTCTTCTCCACATAACCCCCATCATCATATCCCATTCCACCCATAGTGCTATGTCCATGGCTCGCGCTCAGATATTGCGTGAAATTTTATAGGTTTGAGATTACTAAAGTATGAAACAATTGCTTGGCTTGTCATCGGGGTTGTGCATGATGAGAGCATTCTTGTGTGACGAAAATGGAGCATGACTAAACTATATGATTTTGTATGGATGAACTTTCTTTGGCCATGTTATTTTGAGAGGACATAATTGCTTAGTTAGTTAGTTTGAAGTATTATTATTTTTATGTCAATATGAAATTTTATCTTGAATCTTTTGGATCTGAATATTCATACCACAATTAAGAAGAATTACATTGAAATTATCCCAAGTAGCACTCCGCATCAAAAATTCTGTTTTTATCATTTACCTACTCGAGGACGAGCAGGAATTAAGCTTGGGGATGCTGATACTTCTCCAATGTATCTATAATTTTTGATTGCTCCATGCTATATTATCTTCTGTTTTGGATGTTTATGGGCTTTCCTATACACTTTTATATTATTTTTGGGACTAACCTATTAACCTAGAGCCCAGTGCCAGTTTCTGTTTTTTTCCTTGTTTTAGAGTATCACAGAAAAGGAAAATCAAACAGAGTCCAATTGACCTGAAACTTCACGAAACTTATTTTTGGAAGAAAAGCAACCCGGGAGATTTGGAGTCCAAGTCAAGGAAGCTTCAGGAAGCCACGAGGTAGGGAGGCGCGCCCACCCCCCTAGGCGCGCCCTCCACCCTCGTGGGCCCCTCGTGGCTCCCCTGACGTACTTATTCCGCCTATATATCTCCATATACCCTAAAATGATCGGGGAGCACAATAGATCAGGAGTTCCGCCGCCAGAAGCCTCCGTAGCACCGAAAACCAATCTAGACCCGTTCCGGCACCCTGCCGGAGGGGGAATCCCTCTTCGGTGGCCATCTTTATCACCCCGGTGCTCTCCATGACGAGGAGGGAGTAGTTCTCCCTCGGGGCTGAGGGTATGTACCAGTAGCTATGTGTTTGATCTCTCTCTCTCTCTCTGTCTCATGTTCTTGAGGTGATACGATCTTGATATATCGCGAGCTTTGCTATTATATTTGGATCCTATGATGTTCCCCCCCTCAACTCTCTTGTAATGGATTGAGTTTCCCCTTTGAAGTTATCTTATCGGATTGAGTCTTTAAAGATTTGAGAACACTTGATGTATGTCTTGCCGTGCGTATCTGTGGTGACAATGGGATATCATGTGATTCACTTGATGTATGTTTTGGTGATCAACTTGCGGGTTCCGCCCATGAACCTATGCATAGGGGTTGGCACACGTTTCGTCGTGATTCTCCGGTAGAAACTTCGGGGCACTCTTTGAGGTTCTATGTGTTGGTTGAATAGATGAATCTGAGATTGTGTTATGCATATTGTATAATTATACAGATACTTGAGGTGACATTGGAGTATCTATGTGACATTAGGGTTTTGGTTGATTTATGTCTTAAGTTGTTATTCTAGTATGAACTCTAGGGGCTGTTTGTGACACTTATAGGAATACCCCAACAGATTGATTGGAAAGAATAACTTTGAGGTGGTTTCGTACCCTACATAATCTCTTTGTTTGTTCTCTGCTATTACTGACTTTGGAGTGACTCTTTGTTGCATGTTGAGGGAAAGTTATGTGATCCAATTATGTTATTATTGTTGAGAGGACTTGCACTAGTGAAAGTATGAACCCTAGGCCTTGTTTCCTAGCATTGCAATACCGTCTACGCTCACTTTTATCATTACTTATCTTGCTGTTTTTATATTTTCAGATTACAAAAACCTTTATCTACCATCCATATACCACTTGTATCACCATCTCTTCGCCGAACTAGTGCACCTATACAATTTACCATCGTATTGGGTGTGTTGGGGACACAAGAGACTCTTTGTTATTTGGTTCCAGGGTTGCTTGAGAGAGACCATCTTCAACCTACGCCTCCTACGAATTGATAAACCTTAGGTCATCCACTTGAGGGAAATTTGCTACTGTCCTACAAACCTCTGCAATTGGAGGCCCAACAACGTCTACAAGAAGAAGGTTGTGTAGTAGACATCAATATAGCAATATAGGTGGAATAGAATATGATGATGGGGGGTTATGTGGAGAAGACAAAAAGGGAGAAAGTCTCACATCGACGCGGCTAATCAATGGGCTATGGAGATGCCCATCAATTGATGTCAATGCGAGGAGTAGGGATTGCCATGCAACGGATGCACTAGAGCTATAGGTGTATGAAAGCTGAAACTGAAACTAAGTGGGTGTGCATCCAACTTGCTTGCTCATGAAGACCTAGGGCATTTGAGGAAGCCCATCATTGGAATATACAATCCAAGTTCTATAATGAAAAATTCCCACTAGTATATGAAAGTGATAACTCAAGAGACTCTATATGAAGAACATGGTGCTACTTTGAAGCACAAGTGTGGTAAAAGGATAGTAATATTGCCCCCTTCTTCTTCTTTTTTTTGTGGGCTTCTTTGGCCCCCTTTTTTTATTTAGGCTTCTTTGGCCTCTCTCTTTTTTTGGCGGGTAATGCTCTAATAATGATGATCATCACACTTTTATTTACTTACAACTCAATATTACAACTCGATACTAGAACAAAGATATGACTCTATATGAATGCCTCCGGCGGTGTACCGGGATGTGCAATGATCTAGCATAGCAATGACATCAAAAAAACGGACAAGCCATGAAAACATCATGCTAGCTATCTTACAATCATGCAAAGCAATATGACAATGAATGCTCAAGTCATGTATATGATGATGATGGAAGTTGCATGGTAATATATCTCGGAATGGCTATGGAAATGCCATGATAGGTAGGTATGGTGGCTGTTTTGAGGAAGATATAAGGAGGTTTATGTGTGATAGAGCGTATCATATCACGGGGTTTGGATGCACCGGCGAAGTTTGCACCAACTGTCGAGGTGAGAAAGGGCAATGCCCGGTACCGAAGAGGCTAGCAGTGATGGAAGGGTGAGAGTGCGTATAATCCATGGACTCACATTAGTCATAAAGAACTCATATACTTATTGTAGAAGTTTATTAGCCCTCAAAGTAAAGTACTACTATGCATGCCCCTAGGGGGATAGATTGGTAGGAAAAGACCATCGCTCATCCCCGACCACCACTCATAAGGAAGATAATCAATAAATACCTCATGCTCCGACTTCGTTACATAATGGTTCACCATACGTGCATGCTACGGGAATCACAAACCTCAACACAAGTATTTATACTAATCCAAAACTACCCATTAGCATGACTCTAATATCAACATCTTTATATCGCAAAACTATTGCAAGGAATCAAACATATCATATTCAGTGATCTACAAGTTTTATGTAGGATTTTATGACTAACCATGTGACCAGTTCCTGTCATCTCTCTAAATAGATATAAGTGAAGCAAGAGAGTTTAATTCTTTCTACAAAAGATATGCCCACGCTCTAACAAATATAAGTGAAGCAAAACAGCATTCTACAAATGGCGGTTTTCTATGTGAAGAGAAATAGGCAATCCAAACTTCAAATGATAAAGTGAAGCACATGAAGCATTCTATAAAGCCATACTCAAAAGATTTAAGTGAAGTGCAATGAGCATTCTATAAATCAACGAAGGACTATATCATACCAGCATGGTGCATAAAAGAAAAGTGAAAACTAAATGCAAAAGACGCTCCAAGATTGCACATATCGCATGAATGAAACGAATCCGAAAACATACCGATACTTGTTGAAGAAAGATGGGATGCCTTCCATGGCACCCCAAGCTTAGATGCTTGAGTCTCCTTGAATATTTACTTGGTGGGCCTTGGGCATCCTCAAGCTTGATCTCTTGCCTCTCTTCCTTCTTCGACCTTCTCGATCATCGAACACTTCATCCACACAAAACTTCAACAGAAAACTCGGTAATATCCGTTAGTATAATAAAGCAAATCACTACTCTAAGTACTATTGCAAACCAATTCATATTTTGTTTTTGCATTGTGTCTACTGTAATATAACTTTTTCATGGCTTAATCCACTGATATGAATCGATAGTTTCATCAAAACAAGCAAACTATGCATAAAAAACAGAACCTGTCTAAAACAGAACAGTCTGTAATAATCTGAACATTCACCATACTTATGATACTTAAAAACATCTGCCAAAATTAGTAAAAATAAAACATTTGCATAGAAAGACAGTGCAAAAATAATCAGAACAATTTGACGTTCCAGTAAAAAACAAAAAATCACGCACTATAGCCAAAGTTTCTGTCCTACACCACACAAACCAACAAGCATTCTAAACATCCTAAAGGCAAACCTTGGAACATTATTTTTATAATACAATGGAATTTTACAAGGGGATAGTTATTTTTATTGAAAATTTTCTGTAATCAAGATTCACAAAGTTTCCGTGAGCATGAACAAAGTTCAAGGCTAGCTCCCACTTCAATGATGCTCGTCTTTCTCACTTTCACTTTCCTTTTTGAAAAAGTTTTAGGTTCCCCTCTTTATTTTTGTTATTTTTAAACTATATGAAAGCACTCAACAGAAATAAATGACTCTCTAAAACTTCTGGGTTGTCTCCTGGCAGCTCTTTCTTTAAAGCCATTAAGCTAGGCATATAGTGCTCAAGTAATGGATCCACCCGGATCCCAAGGTATATCAGGGCCAATTTCAATTAACAAAGATTTGTAATTTAGTAGTGAGCACAAGGCAACATATATCATGCAGCAACGAAGTCTAACTCTCTTCCTATGCATTGGCATGTCATAAAAGAACAATTCATGCACACATAGAAAAGGCCAATGCATAGTATAAGCAGTTTCTTGCAATTCTATCATATTGGAAACATAGAGAGGTGGAGACATAGTTCCTCTCTCATAATAATTGCAAGTAGGAGCAGCAAGCACATGCATATTATATCTATCAAAATCATCATGTGCAATCAAGGTTAGAAAAAGCGGTAGGCGTAAGCGAGGCGGTTGGCCTTCACCTAGTGCCTAGGCGGTGCTTAAGCGCCCTAGGCGTGGCGTAGGCGGTAATATAGTTTTACTATCAGGGCATATTTGTGGATATGATATGCATGCCGATATTAATTTAGGGCATATAAATAAGTTAACTACCAACTACTACCATTGGCATATGGCCCATTTGGCATATATATGAATGCAATATGGCATCGTTTGCCGCTTGGGGAGACAATTCTTTTCTTGCCCTGCCTAGACTTCCATTTATGCCCTAGGCGAGGCGTTTGGCCATTGCCTAGCGCCTAGGCGTGCCTAAGCGCCTCCTAGGCACTGCCTTTTCCAACAGAGTGTGCAATGGTAAAAGGCAACCCATCAATATAATCCTTAATAAGGGCAAACTTCTCCGATATAGTGTAGTCGGGAGAATTCAAAAAGATAATAGGACTATCATGTGTGGGTGCAATAGCAACAATTTCATGTTTAACATAAGGAACTATAGCAAGTTCATCTCCATAAGTATAATTCATATTGGCATCTTGGCCACAACCATAGCAAGCATCATCAAAAAGGGATATTTTAAGAGAATCAACGGGATCATAACAATCATCATAGCATTCATCCTTCGGTAAGCACGAAGGGAAATTAAACAATGTACGAGTTGAAGAGTTACTTTCATTAGAAGGTGGGCACAGGTAGCTAATCCACTCTTCCTCCTTTTGTTCTTCGCTCTCCTCATCATCTTTTGCATCCAATGAGCTCACAGTTTCATCAATTTCTTCTTCCATAGAGTCCTGCAAAATATTGGTCTCTTTTTGGACAACGGAGTAGTCCTCTATATATGGTTCAACATAGGCATTAGAAGCATAATTATCATAGCAATATTTAAGTATGGCAAAATTTTCAGATTTGTAAAGAGTAGCATCATACTTTTCAATCAAAGAAGCAATTTCATAAGCACCCTTAAAAGAAACAAATTCTTCAATTTGTTGAACATCATAGTAACTATAAACACCTTTAGCATACAAAGATACGATTCCATTATCACTAAACTCACATTGATAGGGAAGGTGTTTCTTAGGGTTTTCAGAACAACAAGTAAAATCATATATTTGACATAAAATCCAAGCATAGCATTGCAAATGATGAATTTGACCCAGTAAAAGTTTCCCTTTTCAGATATACGGTGTTGCACATAACAAGCATGCTCATCTAAAGATTTTCCCTCAACTAAGCTAGTTGGGGTTTCAGCACGAGCACATAGGGATCGAAGATGATCCAAGTAAAAAGCTTTAGGAGTGTGATAGATATTGAGTGGTTCTTAAACCATTGGTTCAGTAGGTACAACTAATTTTTTTTGGTATTTTGCGTTTCCTACCCATAACTAAACATAGAAAACAACTAAGAACAGCAAATAAAAATTACTTAGTGATAAAGGAAACAAACACACACGAGAATATTCACCCCACGCTATGGCTCCCCAGCAACGGCCCCCGAAAAAGGTTTTGATAACCCACAAGTATAGGGAATCAATTGTAGCCTCTTTAGATAAGTAAGAGTGTCGAACCCAATGAGGAGCTAAAGGCAGAACAAATATTCCCTCAAGTTCTATCGACCACCGATACAACTCTACACACGCTTGATGTTCGCTTTACCTAGATCAAGTATGAAACTAGAAGTACTTTGTAGGTGTTTTTGGATAGGTTTGCAAGATAATAAATATTACGTAAATAAAAAGTAGGGGCTGTTTAGATAAAGACACAACTAAGTTAGTTTTAGTAAAGAGATTTTTGTTACGAGAAAGTTATCCCTAGGCAATCGATAACTAGACTGGTAATCATTATTGCAATTTTATATGAGGGAGAGGCATAAGCTAACATACTTTCTATACTTGGATCATATGCACTTACGATTGGAACTCTAGCAAGCATCCGCAACTACTAAAGATCATTAAGGTAAAACCCAACCATAGCGTTAAAGTATCAAGTCCTCTTTATCCCATACACAAACAACCTACTTACTCGGGTCTGTGCTTCTGTCACTCACGCCACCGACCATAAGCAAATCATGAACATATTGCAAACCCTACAGCGGGAATCCCTCACGCTTGTGCGACATGGAGAGCACCATAGGACAGCACCAATAATAAAACATGCAACTCAAACCAATCACGATCATCAAATAACGCATAGGACAAAACGGATCTACTCAAACATCATAGGATAGCCATACATCATTGGGAAATAATATATAGCGTTGAGCACCATGTTTAAGTAGAGATTACAGAGGGTAAGAGAGAGGTTACACCTCTGCATAGAGGGGGGAAGAGTTGGTGATGATGGTGGTGAAGTTGTTGGTGAAGATTGCGGTGATGATGATGGCCCCCGGTGGCACTCCGGCGCCACCGGAAGCGAGGGGGAGAGAGCCCCCCTTCTTCTTCTTCTTCCTTGACCTTCCCCCCTAGATGGGAGAAGGGTTTCCCCTCTGGTACATGGCCTCCATGGCACGGGAGGGGCAAGAGCACCTCCGAGATTGGATCTGTCTCTCTGTGTTTCTGCGTTCTCAGATTCTACCCTTTCACCGTTTCTTATATTCCCGGAGATCCGTAACTCCGATTGGGCTGAAATTTTAGCATGATCTCTATCCGGATATTAGCTTTCTTGCGGAGGAAGAAGGGAACCAACTGCCTTACGGGGTGGCCACGAGGGTCAGGGGCGCGCCCAGGGGGGTGGAGCGTGCCCCCCTGCCTCGTGCCTCCCTCGGGCACCGTCTCATGTGGATTTTTCTTCCCAAAAATCACATATATTCCAAAAAAAATCTCCGTCAGTTTTTATCCCGTTTGGACTCCGTTTGATATGGATATTCTGCAAAACAAAAAACATGCAACAAACAGGAACTGGCACTGGGCACTGGATCAATATGTTAGTCCCAAAAATAGTATAAAAAGTTGACAAAAGTATATGAAAGTTGTAGAATAATTGCATGGAACAATCAAAAATTATAGATACGACGGAGACGTATCACGAGCCAACTTGCTTGTCCATCTGGAGCAGATCGAAAGCTACGACCCTGGCCACCAGGTCAGTTTTGGAAGCTTGAGCTACATCGCAGATATCCGTGAAGACTTGATCTTCGACGGATTCGAGGCCACGGCAGCCGCTCACAACCACCACGATGAACATGACTTAGATCTGTCATCAGGCCATACCCATGAAATTGGACTTGAATCTGCTTTGGCCTTAGATCCGGAGCAAGTCGCGCCATCCGAGGACAGGAAGCTCAACCCTGCCACGGAAGCCGCCGACTCCATGGCGTTGGAGCCGCACACAGACTTAACTTCAAGTAACGTATGTGTCACCGGAGCTACGGACTCGTTTCTGGTTATAAGTTCCGAACTATGTATGTCCGCGCATGTCGAGCATGATCGGTCATCGATCGCCGAATTCAGCACCGCGGACATCTTCCGGCACTCGCCTCTGGGCGACGTGCTAAACTCGTTAAGAGCACTATCTTTAGCGGGAGGCTCATGGCCGAATTGTGTCCGGCTCGAACTGGAGGCTGATGATGGAGAATTTCACTTCCCACCCACCGCCCACTTCATAGCCACTGTTGAAGACTCAAATGACATGCTCGATTACGGCTCCGACGACATCGATGGTATGGACGACAATGCCGGAGAAGAGGAGGCCCAGAACCCGCCGGTCACCGGACATTGGACGACCACTTCCTCGTATGATGTATACATGGTGGATGCACCAAAGGAGAATAGCGGCGATGATAAAAAGATCCAGTTGAGGATAAACCTCCTGAGATACAATCGAAGCACCGGCGTCAGCGACACCGCTCTAAGTCACACGCAGTAAAGATAGCAACACCAGCATAGGAGAAGATAACACTCCGAAGGTGACGAAGACAATGAAGACCCCATTGACGCAGCTACCGAACAGGATGAACGGGAAGATAGATATGTTAGCCTTGGTAAATAGGCCACACATGAAGACTCGGAGGACAGTAATTATCTTTCGCTCTCCGAGGATGAGGTGAGCCTCGGCACTAAGGATTTCATCGTGCCTAAGAAGCCTCTTGAGAAGGAGCACTTCAAGCGCCAGCTAATAGCCACTGCAAGGAGCCTAAAGAATAAGCAGCAGCAGCTTCAAGCTGACCAAGATCTGATCAACAATAAATGGACTGATGTCCTAGCAGCCGAATAATACGGCCTCAAGCGCCGAGCCAAAAGCTACCCGAAGCGCAAATTGCTACCTCAGTTTGATGACGAGGCGCCAGAACACATACCACCATCGCGCAATGCAGCTGTCCGACCACCACGTGGTCGGGATAAAGCGGCAACTCAAGCCGAACATCAGCCTGCCCCGCCTCATTGCAAAGACAGAGGTAAATTAGCTCAGGTCATACATATGACCTTTGACAGGACCTGAACAATAAAGCAGGACATACTAGATCGATCTACAGATCGCGAGGACATGCCCTGACATGCAACGATGGCCATCTATTCGGACGAGACAAACCTAGTCAGGCGCAGGCTGAAAGCCGCAGATGGACCCCATCAGAGCTACGTCACGATACGACCCGATATAGAGGCGCCGCACACCCTCATTGCCTTACAGACGAAGTCATGGAACATGAATTCCCAGGAAGGTTCAAACCAGTGAATATAGAATCATACAATGGAACCACAGACCCCGTGGTACAGATTGAAGACTTCATTCTCCACATTCATATGGCCCGCGGCGATGACCTTCATGCCATCAAATACCTCCCCCTAAAACTCAAAGGACCAGCCCGACACTGGTTGAACAGCCTGCCCGAAAATTCCATCGGCAGCTGGGAGAACTTGGAAGAAGCCTTCCTCGATAACTTCCAAGGTACATATGTTCGACCTGCGGATGTCGACGACTTAAGCCATATAGTCCAACAACCTGGAGAGTTCGCCAGGAAATTCTGGACTAGGTTCTTAACTAAAAAGAACCAGATCATCGACTATCCGGATGCTGAAGCCCTAGCGGCCTTTAAACACCGCATCTGCGACAAATGGCTCGCCCGCCACCTCGGCCAAGAGAAGCCAAAGTCCATGGCGCCCCCCTCACGGCACTCATGCCCCACTTTTGTGCAGGCGAGGATAGTTGGCTGGCCCGTAGCAAAAACAATGCAAGCGACGCCAGCACCCCTGAAGCTAAAAATAACAACGACAAGTCTCGACGCAATAGATACAAGCATCGAAACAACAATGACAACAGTCAGTGGAAACATGGAACGCTCCCTCCACACCGAGGAGCACACCGCTGCCTTAGCGGCAGAGGTACATGGCGGCCTTTTCAAGCAGAAACTCAATTTGGCGGCCGATCCCCCGGACACTGTCAAGAGAGTCTAGACCATTCTGCAGAAGGACAGCTTGGCTCGTTAGGAGCTGGACTAGCAATTTGGCCTCCGTCCCAGTCCTGATCAAGTGGCGACAATTGTACCACGCGTACATAATTACGCACTAAAAATACCATAGACACGGATGGAGGCATAATCAGCTTGCGATCCGCAATACGGCTCAACCGCCCCAGACACACATAATTTCACTATTTCTTTTTTCCTTTTTTACATGCCTTTTCTGGCGGCTTGACCATCGATTCTTTTCGAAGGATAAAAACACCAAGGCAACAAGAAGCATGGACGTACTGGGGAATCTTTAGGTGGTTTCTTTTACGATCCCTTTTACCTCTCTTCAGGACCCACACGCAACTCTCCCGTGGTTAAGGCGTAGTAAATAGCCTTCTGCTTATTGCATTATTTGTATAAATGCGCTTTAACACACCAACGAAATTATCATAGAAGCAGTTTGCGGCCCTAATTTTACAGCCCTAGCTTACCACTTGTTCTTATTTTGTTTCCTTTTTGTCTTTCTTTTCTGGTAACTTTATCAGATAACATCCGTACACTCTGGTGCTTTTCAATTTGCCAGGGGCTTCATAGCACCCCACAACATGGCAACAAAAGTCCGAACACTTTTACAGTAAAGTTCGGCACCCCGAATTTAGCACTATATGCATCGGCTCTGAATCATGTCTTTGGTCAATAGTTGGGTTGCCCGGTGATAACCCACAACTATAGGGGATCGCAACAGCTTTCAAGGGTAGAGTATTAAACCCAAATTTATTGATTCTACACAAGGGGAGCCAAAGAATATTCTCAAGTATTAGCAGCTGAGTTGTCAATTCAACCACACCTGGAAACTTAGTATCTGCAGCAGAGTGTTTAGTAGTAAAGTAATATGATAGTGATGGTAACAGTAACAAAAGAGTAATGAAAGCAAAGTAATGTTTTTGGTGTTTTGTAGTGATTGTAACAATAGCAACGGGAAACCAAATGATTGATGAAAGCAGGTGTTCTGTTGTTTGCCTCCAGGAAACCAAATGCATGCATATTGATCAACGCTTCATTAGAAAATTCCGTCCAAGGCGTTTTGATAACTTTGTCTATGTGCCCTCGGCTGGGGCGTCTGGTGGTATGGTGGTTATTTGGGACTCTTCCTTTTTCATAGGCAACTTAATTGAGGCTAAACCCTATGGTATTATTGTGAAGTTTCAATCTAAACACACATCGGAATCTTGGTTTCTTGTTTCAATCTATGCCCGTGTCAAGGTTCTGCGCGCGACGATTTTGTGCAGTGGTTATATAATCTTGATATACAGTTCGAGGAGAATTGGTTACTTTTGGGTGACTTCAACTTTATGCGCTCGATTGAGAACCGAAATCAGCCGGGTGGTAAGGTGAATGATATTTTTTTCTTTAATGAAATAATTGGTCATTTGGGTCTTGTTGAGTTGCCAATCAAGGGTCGTCAGTACACATGGTCCAATATGCAAACCTCACCTCTTCTCGAGCAGATTGATTGGTTTTTGACATCTGTGGCTTGGACACAAGATTACCCCAACACAGTGGTTCTTCCTCTTGCGCGCACTACCTCTGATCACGTCCCGTGTGTGGTTTCCATTGCCACATGTATTCCCAAGGCAAAAGTTTTTTGCTTTGAAAACTATTGGGTTGATTTGCCTGGTTTTACGGATTGTGTTTCTGAGGTTTGGAACAGGCCGGTGGGTAAATCTTCTATTGCCTTAACCATTTCTGCTAAGTTCAAATCACTTCGTTATGCTCTTAAGAAATGGCACCTCAACCTGTCCACAGTCAAGGATCTCATTGTTGATTGCAATAAAGTGATCTTTTTTCTGGATAATATTGAGGAATTTAGACCCTTGAGTTGGCCGGAGTTCAATTTTCGCAGGATTGTTAAATTGCACCTTGAAGATATTTTGCATTGGTAGTTTATTTATTGGAAACAACGTTGCATGATAAGAAACATCAAAGTTGGCTAGGAAAATTCAAAAAAATTCCACGCTATGGCAACTGAAAGGTTTCAGAGGAACACCATTTCCTCGATCAAGTATGTGGATGGGGAGGTGATCTCTGACCATCAATAGATAGCGGGGATGTTTTGGTCTGATTTTAATCAAAGAATGGGCCAGGCCAAAGGTATCCAAATGGGTTTTGACATTGACACATGAATTACTCGGATTGATGGTCTTGAGGATTTATCCTTGCCTTTCACGGACTCCGAGGAGGATACGGTAATTAATAACATGCCCTCTGATCGCACTCCAGGCCCTAACGGGTTTACTGGTCTTTTTTTAAAGAAATGTTGGAATATTTTGAAGAAGGATTTTATGAAGCTAGTCCAAGATTTTTATGATGGAAAGTGTGACCTGGAGTGTCTGAATATATCTCTTATTACCCTCATTCCTAAGAAGTTGAGCCCGGAATATATTGGTGATTTTAGGCCCATATCATTGACAAATACTTGCCTAAAGTTTTTAACTAAACTTTTGGCTAATCATTTACAAGGTGTGATCTTAAAGTGCATTCACCGCAATCAATATGGGTTTCTTCGCTGTCAATCCATACAGGACTGCCTAGCATGGTGTTTTGAATACATCCATCAGTGCAAGGCATCCAAAAGGCCTATAATCCTTCTCACGCTTGACTTCATGAAGGCATTTGATACCATTGAGCATGAGCTGATTCTCAGGATCTTGAAATGTAAGGGGTTTGATAACCGTTGGACAAGTTGGATTGATAGCATCTTGTCCATTGGGTCCCCTTCGGTTCTTCTAAATGGTGTGCCTGGTAACCACTTTGTCTGCCGTTTGGGTGTGTCTCAAGGAGATCCATTATCTCCTTTGTTATTTGTGATTGCTGTGGATTTATTACAGTCGGTGGTTAATGAGATGTGCGCAAGGAACATTCTCACACTTCCCATACCAACCTCTTCGATGGATTATCCGATTGTGCAATACGCTGGCGACACACTAATTGTTCTTCGTGATGTGGACAGCCAGCTCATTGCTTTCAAGGAAATGCTTGAGGTCTTTGCCCAGTCTACGGGTTTGCGGGTCAACTTTAGTAAATCTTCATTGATTCCAATAAATATGTCCGATGATGAGGGTAAGCATGTAGCTGCTTTGCTTGGGTGTGATGTTGGTTCCATGCCATTTACCTATCTTGGATTGCCAATGGGTACCTCTCGGCCCACAACTTATGACTTGTTGCCCTTAGTGGATCGCATTGAGAGAAGATTATCTGCTTCCTCTTGTCTGTTGAACCAAGGGAGCCGGTTGCAACTTTTGAAATCTGTTCTTTGTTCTATGCCAATATATTTTCTATGCACTCTCTCGTTGCCTCATGGAATTTTGAAGCAGATTGAACGTATCATGCGGCAATGTTTGTGGAGGGGAAACTCTAATACACCACGGCAATCATTGGCGGCTTGGGATTTGGTCTGTCGGCCTAAGAATAGGGGAGGCCTTGGAGTGCTTGCCCTAGGCTTACAAAACGATGCCTTGTTGATCAAGCATCTCTTCAAATTTTTTAATAAGTCGGACGTGCCCTGGGTTTCACTCATCTGGGACACATATTATGCTCCCGCACCATCCCAAGTCACTCAAAGTTGTGGTTCTTTTTGGTGGCGAGATGTGTTGAAGCTGTATGACAAATTTTGTAAGTTGGCTGTCCCTCATGTGCGGTCGGGGGATACGGTGGTTTTTTGGTTGGACCATTGGCAACTTAATAACACTGTGGTTATCATGCAACAATGATTCCCGAGGCTTCACTCTTTTGTGATTGATGACATGCTTACCATCAAGGATGTGATGGAGCTGTCTGACCCGACCGACAATTTTCACCTGCCTTTATCAGTTGAAGCCTTCAAGGAATTCAATCAGCTCCGGACTTTAATGCCTTTGATCAATTTGCATGAGGGGGAAAATGATGTCTGGAAATGGCCTTCAAAATCTGGTGATTATGAGTCAAGGATTTATTATTTGTCTTGTTTTTCTGACGTCGTGGTTGACCCCATATTCGGGTGGATCTGGAAATGTTCTTGCACACTCAAGCTCAAGGTGTTTGGCTGGCTCCTCTTGATGGATCATCTAAACACTAAGGACATGATGCAGCGAAGGCATTGGATTTTTCAGGATGACACATGTGTTATGTGTCTCTCAGCTTTGCATGAAGATAGAGCTCATCTTTTCTTTGTTTGCAACTTTAGCCAACGTGTCTGGAATTACTTGGGCATCTCATGGAGTGTTCACCCTAACCAGACTACTTTTGAGATGGCTTGCACGGCTAGGTAGGACTTTGGCTACCCATTTTTTCTGAGGTAGTCTTCACTGCTACTTGGAATATTTGGACACAAAGGAATGGGAGGATTTTCATAAATGAGTTGCCTACCTTCAGATCCTGGAGGAGGAATTTTATTCCTGATATTTCTCTTTTAGCTCATAGAATCAAGTGTAAATATAGAAATAGTCTAACTTCTTGGATAGCTTCCCTACCTTAAACTCTCTTTGTAAGTAGCCTCTCCTCCCTAACCTTGTTTATTTTTTGTAACTTTGTATATCTTTTACTTCTTGGCTTTAATAAAGGACTGTGAGGCTGTTGCCTTGCAGTATATAGTCAAAAAAACAATAGCAATGGGAAAGTAAATAAGCGTAAACCAGTATATGGAAAGCTCGTAGGCATCAGATCAATGATGGATAATTACGCCGGATGCGGTTCATCATGTAACAGTCATAACATAGGGTGACACAGAACTAGCTCCAATTTGTCAATGTAATGTAGGCATGTATTCTGAATATAGTCATACGTGCTTATGGAAAACAACTTGCATGACATCTTTTGTCCTACCCTCACGTGGCAGCGGGGTCCTAATGGAAACTAAGGGATATTAAGGCCTCCTTTTAATAGAGAACCGGAACAAAGCATTAGCACATAGTGAATACATGAACTCCTCAAACTACGATCATCACCGGTAAGTATCCTGATTATTGTCAGTTCGGGGTTAACGGATCATAACACATAATAGGTGACTATTGACTTGCAAGATAGGATCTAGAACTCTCATATATTGATGAAAACACAATAGGTTCAGATCTGAAATCTTGGCACTCGGTCCCTAGTGACAAGCATTAAGCATAGCAAAGTCATAGCAACATCAATCTCATAACATAGTGGATACTAGGGATCAAACCCTAACAAAACTAACTCGATTACATGGTGAATCTCATCCAACCCATCACCATCCAACAAGCCTACGATGGAATTACTCACGCACGGCGGTGAGCATCATGAAAAGGGTGATGGAGGATGGTTGATGATGACGACGGCGACGAATCCCCCTCTCCGGAGCCCCGAACGGACTCCAGATCAGCCCTCCGTATTGTAAAACGCGATGAAATCTTCTCCCTTATTTTTTTCTCCCCGAAAGCAGTTATATAGAGTTGGAGTTGGAGTCGGGGGGTCTCTAGGGGGCCCACGAGGTAGGGAGCGCGCCCTAGGGGGGCCCCACCCTCATGAGAAGGGTGTGGGCCCCCTGGTCTTCATCTTTGGCGAGGATTTTTTATTATTTATTGTAAGATATTCCGTGGAGTTTTAGGTCATTCCAAGAACTTTTCTTTTCTGCACATAAAACAACATCATGGCAATTCTGCTGAAAACAGCGTCAGTCCAGGTTAGTTCCATTCAAATCATACAAGTTAGAGTCCAAAACAAGTTAGAGTCCAAGTAAATAGATAGGCCCTTCGCAGAGGGAAGCAGGGATTTGTAGAGGTGCCAGAGCTCGGTTTTGAAATAGAGGTAAATAATATTTTGAGCGGTATACTTTCATTGTCAACATAACAACCAAGAGATGGCGATATCTTCCATGCTACATACATTGTAGACGGTTCCCAAACAGAATGGTAAAGTTTATACTCCCCCTCCACCAACAAACATCAATCCATGGCTTGCTCGAAACAACGAGTGCCTCCAACATACATCAGGTCCCAGGGGGAGTTTTATTTTCAATTATTTTGATTTAGTTTGCATAAAGCATGGGACTGGACATCCCGGTGACCAGCCCTTTATCTCGCGAGTGAGGAGCGGAGTCCACTCCTCTTGAGAATAACCCGCCTAACATGGAACATACATACATCCCTAGTTGATACATGAGCTATTCGAGCATACAAAATAGGATGATTATTTGAAGTTTTAGAGTTTGGCACATACAAATTTACTTGGAACGACAGGTAGATACCGCATATAGGAAGGTATAGTGGACTCATCTGGAATAACTTTGGGGTTTAAGGGATTTGGATGCACAAGCGGTATTCCCGCTTAGTACAGGTGAAGGCTAGCAAAAGACTGGGAAGCGACCAACTAGAGAGCGACAACAGCCATGTACATGCATTAAAATTAATGAACATTGGATGCAAGCATGAGTAGGATATAATCCACCATGAACATAAATATCGTGAAGGCTATGTTGATTTGTTTCAACTACATGCGTGAACATGTGCCAAGTCAAGTCACTTAAATCATTTAAAGGAGGATACCACCCTATCATACCACATCATAACCATTTTAATAGCATGTTGGCACACAAGGTAAATCATTATAACTCATACCTAATCAAGCATGGCACCAGCAACTATGATGTCTAATTGTCATTGCAAACATGTTTATTCGTAACAAGCTGAATCAAGAACGATGAACTCATCATATTTACAAAAACAAAAGAGGTCGAGTTCATACCAGCTTTTCTCATCTCAGTCAGTCCATCATATATCATCATAATTGCCTTTCACTTGCACGACCGAACGATGTGAATAATAATAAGAGTGCACATGCAGTGGACTAAGCTGGAATCTACGAGCATTCAATAAAAAGGAGAAGACAAGGCAATATGGGCTCTCGGTTAAATCAACAATAAAGCATATAAGAGCCACTTCAACAATTTAATCATGGTCTTCTCCTACTGACCCCCAAAGAAAAGAAAAGAAATAAAACTATTTACACGGGAAAGCTCCCAGGAAGCAAAAGAAGAATAGGAAATATTTTTGGGTTTTCTTTTTAACTAATACTACAAGCATGGAAAGTAAATTAATTAAAGGCTACAACTAATTTTTTTGGTTTTCTTAAGGTTTATTAAACACACAAGAAGAAAACATAAAAGGAAATAAATTAGCATGGATGATGCAATGAAAAAGTATGAGCACCGACATCTAGCAATGAGTGTGTGTGAACATAAATGTAATGTCGGTGAGAAATACGTACTCCCCCAAGCTTAGGCTTTTGGCCTAAGTTGGTCTATGGCCACGCTGGCCTGGCTGATATCCATAATAATAGTTGTTGGGTCGTAGTGTGATGCAGCAGCTATCGCCTCCTGAGCTGCAGCGTGGCGATGAGCGGCCTCCGCTCTCCTCTCGTACTCATCGGCCTCCTCTCTGGTAATAGTATATCCTCCTCTTGCCTGATAATCAAAGAAAGTAGGAGCAGGGAGAATAATATGGACATCACGGCGTCTGTCAAAGATTAATCGGTACTGGAGAGGTGATTCGTTCCTCTCAACAAAATGGTGGGAAACCATAGAATCAAAATCTAGATAAGCAGGAGGCAACTCCTTGTCTCCTTCACGAATGTCTATCTCAAGGAATTTAGCTAAGCGGGTTGCATAAATTCCTCCAAAGAAATCTCCATTATGTCTATTATGATGCAACCTACGAGCTACAATGGCTCCCATATGATAAGATTGGTATCCTAACACAACACTCCTGAGAATGCTAAGGTCAGGGACACACATGTGACATGCTTCATCCTTAGCATTTATGCACCTACCTATGAAGAGAGCAAAATAATGTATAGCAGGAAAGTGAATGCTCCCTATGGTAGCTTGTGTTATATCTCTGGATTCCCCTACAGTTATACTAGCAAGAAAGTTTCTAAATTCAGATTTAGGGGGATCCCTAACACTACCCCATTGTGGAAGTTTGCAAGCAAAAGTGAAATCCTCTAAGTCCATGGTATAAGATTTGTCATAAAGATGAAACATGACTGAAGGGGAATTACGCGAAGATGAATACTCAAACCTCCTCACAAAAGAGCTTGTGAGCTCATGATACTGGGGGCATTTGTCTGCCTCAAAGTCCTCAAGATCGGCATTACGCAAATATGCGTTAAATTCTTCTTTAATTCCCACTCGATCCATAAAATTTTCAGAAGGCCATTCACAAGGACGCACTGGAGCGTCTCTTGGTGGCTCTTCGTCAGCATCACGCATTGCAAGTCTGGGTCCTTGCTTCTTTGAAGAACCACCTTGGAACATTTTTCTAAGCATATTCCTTCCTCTGAAAAATTCTGAAATTTTTTAGTAACTTCAAAATAAAAGTAAACCAAACTCAATAATATTGATAGCAACTACTCCTACAAGTGCCTAGAGCCTATATCATGCATCAAAACTACTTTTGACCATATAAATTTGACATGCAAGCTCAAGAACAGGGTCACCTAAGCAGTAAAAATGTGCAATGAATAAAGCACTAGAACAAAAACTAATTGGACCAATGGAGGAGTCACATACCAAGGAACAATCTCCCCAAGCAGTTTTGTGAGAGGTGCTTTGAGCAAGGAGATCGAAAATGGCAGCAAAACGAGCTTGGACTCGGGTTTGCGCTGGTTTTTCGTGTTTGGGGGAGGAAGATGAAATGTGTGGCTGAAAGAATAAGTGGAGGAGGGCCACCGTGGGCCCACGAGGCAGGGGGGCGCGCCCTCCACCCTCGTGGCAAGGTGGTTGGCCCCCCTGGTGTATTCTTTGTTCCATAAATCCTCAAATATTCTATAAAAATCATATTTAATTTTTAGGGCATTTGGAGAACTTTTATTTTCGAGATATTTTTATATTGCACGAATAATCAGATAACAAACAGAAAATTATTTATTTTTACTTTATTTCAACTAAATAACAGAAAGTATAGAGAGGATACAGAGGGTTGTGCTTCTAGTTTCATCCATCTCATGCTCGTCAAAAGGAATCCACTAACAAGGTTGATCAAGTCTTGTTAACAAACTCACTGCGATTAACATGAAACCAGAGAAATTTCGAATAACACTAGGTTACCTCAACGGGGATATGCACATCCCCAATAATAAGTATATCATATTTCTTCTTGACAATAGGAAGAGGAAATTCAAAACCTCCAAATATAATTGATGGAGGTTTTCCGATAGAATTGATACTATGAACTTGAGGTTGTTTCCTCGGAAAGTGTACCGTATGCTCATTACCATTAACATGAAAAGTGACATTACCTCTGTTGCAATCAATAATAGCCCCTGCAGTATTAAGAAAAGGTCTTCCAAGAATAATAGACATACTATCGTCCTCGGGAATATCAAGAATAACAAAGTCCGTTAAAATAGTAACGTTTGCAACCACAACAGGAACATCCTCACAAATACCGATAGGTATAGCAGTTGATTTATCAGCCATTTGCAAAGATATTTCAGTAGGTGTCAACTTATTCAAATCAAGTCTACGATATAAAGAGAGAGGAATTACACTAACACCGGCTCCAAGATCACATAGAGCAGTTTTAACATAGTTTCTTTTAATGGAGCATGGTATAGTAGGTACTCCTGGATCTCCAAGTTTCTTTGGTATTCCACCCTTAAAAGTATAATTAGCAAGCATGGTGGAAATTTAGCTTCCGATATCTTTCTTTTATTTGTAATAATATCTTTCATGTACTTAGCATAAGGATTGGTTTTGAGTATATCAGTTAATCGCATACGTAAAAAGATAGGTCTAATCATTTCAGCAAAGCGCTCAAAATCCTCATCATCCTTTTTCTTGGATGGTTTGGGAGGAAAAGGCTCTCTTTCTTTACCATGTTTCCTAGCAACAAAGTCTTTCTTATCATAACGTTGATTCTTTGATTGTGGGTTATCAAGATCAACAGCAGGTTCAATTTCTACATCATTATCATTACTAGGTTGAGCATCATTATGAACATCATCATTAACATTTTTATTAGGTTCATGTTCATTACCAGATTGAGTTTCAGCATCAGACATAGATATATCATTTGGATTATCAGGTGGTTCAGCAATAGGTTCACTAGAAGTTTGCACAGTTCTATCATTTTTCTTCTTCTTCTTTTTAGAAGAACTGGGTGCATCAATATTATTTCTCTGAGAATCTTGCTCAATTCTCTTAGGGTGGCCTTCAGGATACAAAGGTTCCTGAGTCATTCTACCAGTTCTAGTAGCCACTCTAACAGCATAATCATTTTTCTTACTATTCATTTCATCAAGCACTTCTTTTTGAGCCTTAAGTACTTGTTCTACTTGAGTGGTAACCATAGAAGCATGTTTGCTAACAAGTTTAAGTTCACCTTTAATATCAGCCATACAATCACCCAAGCGTCTAATCATATAAGCATTTTCTTTTAATTGTCTACCAAAATAAGCATTGAAGTCATCTTGTTTAAACATAAAGTTATCAAACTCATCCAAGCACTGACTAGCAATTTTAGTAGGAGGAACTTCAGCTTTATCATATCTATAGAGAGAATTTACCTTTACTACCCGTGTCGGGTTATCGAGGTCTGGAGGTTCTTCAATAAATAAAGGATTAAGATCATATATTTCTTCATCAGGCGGGAAATTGAGACCATGTATTTCTTCAATACGAGGTAAATTCTTAACATCTTCAGCTTTAATACCTTTTTCTTTCATAGATTTCTTTGCCTCTTGCATATCTTCAGGACCGAGAAATAGAATACCTCTCTTCTTCAGAGTTGGTTTAGGAATAGGATCATTAATTGGAGCAGGAGCTGGCTCAGGAGGTGCCCAATTATTTTCATTTGTCAACATATTATTCAATAAGATTTCAGCTTCATCCGGTGTTCTTTCCCTGAAAAGAGAACTAGCACAACTATCCAGGTAATCTCTGGAAGCATCGGTTAGTCCATTATAAAAGATATCAATTATTTCATTTTTCTTAAGAGGATGATCAGGCAAAGCATTAAGTAACTTGAGAAGCCCCCCCCCCCCCCAAGCTTGTGGGAGACTCTCTTCTTTAATTTGCACAAAGTTGTATATTTCCTTTAAAACAGCTTGTTTCTTATAAGTAGGGAAATATTTAGCAGAGAAGTAATAAATCATATCCCGGGGACTATGCACACAACCAGGATCAAGAGAATTAAACCATATCTTAGCATCACCCTTTAATGAGAAAGGAAATATTTTTAGGATATAAAAGTAGCGAGATCTCTCATCATTAGTGAACAGTGTGGCTATATCATTTAATTTAGTAAGATGTGCTACAACAGTTTCAGATTCATAGCCATGAAAAGGATCAGATTCAACCAAAGTAATTATATCAGGATCAACAGAGAATTCATAATCCTTATCAGCAACACATATATGTGAAGTAACAAAAGCAGGGTCAGGTCTCATCCTAGAATTTGGAGATTGCTTATTCCATTTAGCTAATAACCTTTTGAGTTCATATCTATCTTTGCAAGCTAAAATAGCTAAAGAAGCATCTTGATTAAATAAATAACCCTTAGGAATAACAAGTGATTCTTCATCATCACTTTCATCTTCATAATCAGATTCAATATTTTCAATCTCTCTAGCCCTAGCAAGTCGTTCCTCAAGAAAATCACTAAGTGGCATAGTAGTATCAACCATAGAAGTAGTTTCATCATAAGTATCATGCATAGAAGAAGTAGAATCATCAATAAAATGCGACATATCAAAACGAATAGCAGAGGCAGGTGTAGGTGTCGCAAACTTACTCATAACAGAAGGTGAATCAAGTGCAGAGCTAGATGTCAGTTCCTTACCTCCCCTCGTAGTTCTTCATAGTGTCCAGCAGATATAAATCCCAAGTGACTCAAAGAATAGAGCTATGCTCCCCGGCAACGGCGCCAGAAATTAGTCTTGATAACCCACAAGTATAGGGGATTGCAACAACTTTCGAGGGTAGAGTATTCAACCCAAATTTATTGATTCGACACACGGGGAGCCAAAGAATATTCTCAAGTATTAGCAGCTGTTGTCAATTCAACCACACCTGGAAACTTAGTATCTGCAACAGAGTGTTTAGTAGCAAAGTAATATGATAGTGATGGTAATGGTAACAAAAGAGTAATGAAAGCAACGTAATGTTTTTGGTGTTTTGTAGTGATTGTAACAATAGCAATGGGAAAGTAAATAAGCGTAAACCAGTATATGGAAAGCTTGTAGGCATCAGATCAATGATGGATAATTACGCCGGATGCGGTTCATCATGTAACAGTCATAACATAGGGTGACACAGAACTAGCTCCAATTCGTCAATGTAATGTAGGCCTGTATTCTGAATATAGTCATACGTGCTTATGGAAAAGAACTTGCATGACATCTTTTGTCCTACCCTCCCGTGGCAGCTGGGTCCTAATGGAAACTAAGGGATATTAAAGCCTCCTTTTAATAGAGAACCGGAACAAAGCATTAGCACATAGTGAATACATGAACTCCTCAAACTCCTGATTATTGTCACTTCGGGGTTAATGGATCATAACACATAATAGGTGACTATAGACTTGCAAGATAGGATCTAGAACTCTCATATATTGATGAAAACATAATAGGTTCAGATCTAAAATCATGGCACTCGGGCCCTAGTGACAAGCATTAAGCATAGCAAAGTCATAGCAACATCAATCTCAGAACATAGTGGATACTAGGGATCAAACCCTAACAAAACTAACTTGATTACATGGTGAATCTCATCCAACCCATCACCATCCAGCAAGCCTACAATGGAATTACTCACGCACGGCGGTGAGCATCATGAAATTGGTGATGGAGGATGGTTGATGATGACGGCGACGACGAATCTCCCTCTCCGGAGCCCCGAACGGACTCCAGATCAACCCTCCCGAGAGGTTTTAGGGCTTGGCGGCGGCTCTGTATCATAAAACGCGATGAAATCTTCTCCCTGTTTTTTTCTCCCCGAAAGCAGTTATATAGAGTTGGAGTTGGAGTCGGGGGGTCTCCAGGGGGCCCACGAGGTAGGGGGCGCGCCCTAGGGGGGGCGCCCCCCACCCTCGTGAGAAGGGTGTGGGCCCCCTGGTCTTCATCTTTGGCGAGGATTTTTTATTATTTATTGTAAGATATTTCGTGGAGTTTCAAGTCATTCTGAGAACTTTTGTTTTCTGCACATAAAACAACATCATGGCAATTCTGCTGAAAACAGCGTCAGTCCGAGTTAGTTCCATTCAAATCATACAAGTTAGAGTCCAAAACAAGGGAAAAACTGTTTGGAAAAGTAGATACGTTGGAGACGTATCACCCGGCTTCTGTGCTTACTACCTTACATTTCGCTGTATCGGCTCGGGTAGTAAAGGGAGAACTACTTTAATTGTGCCTTGGTTTACCCAAGTGACCACCTCAGTAGAGAAAGCCGAAAACTGACTGTTACGATACGGTGCGAGCCGGTCAGCTCTTCGGACATCTCAAATCCTTAGAGATTTTTTCCGCATTATGTGAAGGATTGGTACTTACCCGATCAAGTGTTTACAGCATCCTAGTCCGGATACTAGGGGCTGCGCCTATATTTCTATTTGTCAAACTCCTATGGCTAAGTGTGGGTGCTAAAGCCACATAGTCTGATTGCCTGGTTCGTCGCGCTAAACACCGCCTTCAAGGACCAAACAATTGGATCAAGAGTGTTTAGATTATATCCCGAACACTCCCGTATTTCCAACATGGGGGCAGAAGTTGACGACTGGCCAACTCTCAGATTTCACATAACACGGCCGCACATGAGGAGAATTTTTTCAACAAAACATTACATTACATAGTGATTTTGTTTCATCATACAAGGCAAAGACAACATGAATGTATTCATTCGAAAGTAATGTCCTGCGAACATTGTGTTGCTACAATATGAGACCCCTCTAGTACATCCGCAAAATACCGCTCGGGCGTGCGGTGCTCCTTGCCCTCTGGCGGCCCCTCGGTTGTCAGTTTGACGACGTCCATCTTCACCCACCACACCTTGACGCGGGTGAAGGCCATGCGCGCACCTTCAATACAAGCCGGTCGCTTGATGACGTCCAGCCGAATACAGGCGTTCAGCAGCCGCTTCACAAGCTCGAAGTAGCTGCTGGGCATAGCTTTGGGAGGCCACAGCCGGATTATCAAATCCTTCATGACTAGTTCGGCCACCCTATGCAGCTCAACCAGCTGTTTTAGCTGATCGATGAAGGGCACGAGATGCTGTGGCGCAAGGTATTGTGACCAGAACACTTTCTCCTTGAGCTCCCTTCTTTGGCCCGGAAGAACTCCGCGGCGTCGGATACACTGCACGGCAGATCTGCAAATGCCCCTAGAGAACTCTGAATCCGGGTTAGTAGGAAATATTTCTTCTTCACATACTTGCTATGCATACTAGATGCCTTACCCGTTGCGATCTTCTTGGCCTCCTGGAGGGCACCCTAGGCTTCAACCCGGGCCGCTTCCGTGCTTTGGCGAGCCTTTGAGAGTTCGGCCTCTCGAGCCGAAACATCTCCCTCCAATGCCTCATACTTCTTCACAGCATCTTGGAGCTCTTGCTGGACCTCGTTCAGCCTGGCCTTAAGCTTCTTACGAGCGGCCTGCTCCTTGATAGCTTTCCCTCAGCTTCGGCCAGGGCCTTTATCAGGGCCTCGACCTCGGTCGTCGCCCCTACACATATTATAACACTACAGTCAGTACACATCATTTATTCTTTCCGAATATGTAGTGAGTCACTACATACCTTGCTGGTCTTCCAACTGCTTCCTCGCCTGGCCGAGCTGCTCTTCGGCCCGCTCCAGTTTCTGCTTTAGTCCGGAGACTTCGGTAGTGTGAGAGGTCGCGGCCAGCAGCGATGCCTGCTTATTCACATCAGACATAGTTTGGTTAGTTTCTTGCAAAATTTAATTGATCCTCTGTCCGGCTTTTCTATCCGAACACCGGACAATGTCTCAGGGGCTACTGTCTATATTGGGATTTTCTCGGTTAAACGTTGCTTACCTCAAAACCTGTCAGCAGGCCGCTGCAGGCTTCAGTCAGTCCGCTCTTAATGGACTAAACATCTCAATCACCATACCTGTAAGGATACAACGTTCTTCCACAACGGAAGTGCCTCGTAGTGCTTGCAATAGATTATCCGATGCCTCTGGTTGGATAGAGGTCGTCGGCGGGATGGGCACGCCTCCTTCTCTTCAAGGACACTGCTTGTCGGACTCCCGGGCCGTGTGGGTCTCCGGATTCGTGCTCAGATGGGGGCCAAATTGAGCATGACCCCCATCGCCAGTCTCCATGGGGGCATGTTCCCCCATGTGTCCGGCGGCCAAGGTTTCGCCCTCCGGCGCCGCCATGACGGCCTCCTGAACCTCTCCCTGGCCTTGGAAGGTCCTTTGGGACAGCACCTCCTCGTCTCCCTTGGCCTTGGGAGAGTAAGCGGCTGGCGGTGTCTCCCTGGCCATCTCCTTTGAGTCCAACGAGCCTCTTGATGAGGATCGCTGGGAGTTGTCTTGGGCCGGACTGCAATGACATTATTAAACCATATAAAATACCATAAGGTGGAGAGGCCAAATAAATGGATGTATACGGGTTCTTAGTACTCACGATGCGGCCAGGGGATTGTTCCGGGGGCGTCACTCCAGACCGCGGGAGGGCCTTTCCCCTCTTGGGCACCTCCGCCTCCATATTTGTGGAGGCTGCCCTCTTCTTCCTCCCCCATCAGGGGGAGAGTCGCTCTCCCACTCCTCGTCCTCATCGTCGTCTTCGGCGGTGGAGGAGCAGGTCTTGTCTTCGGACATTGCGCCTGAAGTGCCCTTGCGACGTGGGACACTCCGGACCCCCTTGCCCCCCCCCTTAGCCTTCTTCTCCAGCGCCTTATAGGGCGCCGGCACCCGCATCTTCGCTAGACGCGGGATGACTAGCTCTTCAGGCAGCGGAGCCGGACACTGGATCCACTTCGCGCTCTCCATCCATTCATGAAGAATCAATGATATAAAATCTCAGATATCATCCTTGAAACAAGCAAGTATAGGATGCGTTAAAAAAACATACCTCGTTGGCGAGGTGGTTAATGTCGTGCCCGCGGTCTGAGTCTGTGGCTGGCAGTGCCTCGTTGCCCTTGAAGAGCAACTTTCCAGGCATCTTCTTGAGTGGTTTCGAAGAGCCTCTTCAGGGTATGGTGCTTCTTAGGATTGCACTCCCATAAAGGGAGACTTCGGCTTTGGCACGGGAGAATCCGGCGAACTAGCATCACCTGGATTACATCGACGAGCTTGATATCTTTGTCCACCATGCTTTGAACGCGCGTCTGCAGCACTATCAGCTCATCTGACGAAGACCAATTCGGGCTCTTCTCAATCCAGGAGGTGAGTCGCATGGGAGCGCCGGAGTTGAATTTGGCAGCTGCGGCCCAGGGGGCGCCGCAGGGTTCTGTGATGTAGAACCACTGTTTCTGCCATTCCTTGACAGTCTCCACGAAAGTGCCTTTTGGCCAGCAGACATTGGTCAGCTTGCTCACCATGGCGCCTCCGCACTTCGCCTGCTAGCCGTCCACCACCTTCGGCTTCATGTTGAAGACCTTGAGCCACAGCCCAAAGTGGGGTTGGATGCGGAGGATGGATTCACACACGATGATGAACGCCGAGATGTTGAGGAAAGAGTTCGGGGATAGATCATGGAAGTCTAGCCCATAATAGAACATCAGCCCGCGGACGAAAGGGTGGAGTGGAAACCCTAACTCACGGAGGAAATGAGGGATTAATACCACCCTTTCGTTGGGCTTCGGTGTGGGGATGAGTTGCCCCGTGGGTGGAAGACGGTGGGCGATTTTCTTCCCCAGATACCCGGCTGCCCGAAGCTCAGTAATGTCCTTCTCCTTGACGGAGAAGGCCATCCACTTGCCTTGACCTCCGGATCTGGGCATGGTTGAGTGCTTGCTCGAGTGGGGAAAAGATGAGAACTTGGGCGCTAGAGCTCAAGAGTGGAAGGGCAAAGGAAGAGAGAAGGCGTGGAGAAGAAGGGGGTATTCTTATCCCCTTATAAGGGCAGTGAATATCGAACGCCTCCCCACTCGCCCTAAAACTTGCATGTTCCCAAGGGCTGTGTAAACGACACGGTTGGGTTACCCATACCCATATTGATGAGAATCCCGCAATAAGGGGACACGATCTCTTCTTTGACAAGACGTGCCAATTGAAACCCATCTCGAAACACGGAACGGCAGACAAAAATGGTTCAATATAGCGGCCGGACAGACATGATGTCATCTTGTGAAGAGTTGTCAGGAGATGTGGACTCGTGAAATATTATATTCCCTGCAGTCGTGTGTGGTACTAGTGTTATAGATCCGGACACCTCCGTTTTATTCGAAGACTATCTTGGAGTATTCGCAAAGTGGAACCCGCCTTGCAATGTCAAAGACAATCTGCGCGCCGGACACATTGTCATTGGAGCCTGGTTCAGGGGCTACTGAGGGAGTCCTGGACTAAGGGTCCTCGGGCGTCTGACCTCTTGGATATGGGCCGGACTATTGGGCCGTGAAGATACAAAGACAGAAGACTCTACCCGTGTCCGTATGGTACTCTCCTTGGCGTGGAAGGCAAGCTTGGCGACGAACTATGTAGATTCCTTTCTCTGTAACTGACCTTGTGTAACCCTAGATCCCTCCTGTGTCTATACAAACCAGAGGGCTAGGTCCGTAGGTATATCCGGATAACCATAACCATAGTCAGGCTAAACTTTTAGGGTTTAGCCATTAGGATCTCGTGGTAGATCAACTCTTGTAATACTCATATTCGTCAAGAACAACCAAGCAGGAAGTAGGGTATTACCTCCATAGAGAGGTCCCAAACCTGGGTAAACAATGTGTCCCCCGTCTCCTGTTACCATCGATCCTAGACGCACAGTTCAGGACCCCCACCAAAGTTCCGCCAGTTTTGACACCGAGAGTGACACCATCTTAGGATCCACGGTGACGTCCGTCCTGCTGGTGATCTTGGTCTTGTTGCACCGATATGGAAACCTTTTCCTGATGCCTCAGGACTCCTTGCCTGTGCTTGCCTCTTTAGCATCAAAGAGGAAACGAGGACACTGCGAGCGCTGGCGCCCGCCTAACTCTAGTTGTCGTGGCTTGCGTCGCACAAACCTCGCGAGGTGTCCCTTGCCTTGATCTCCCCGCCCCTCGCGAGCTAGCCTGGTGAGGCCACCCCTGAGGAGGTCTTGAGTCGTCTGCCTCGCGAGGCTTGGCCCCTTGCGAGGGTCTTGAGTGTTTGCTAGTGAAGATGGGCCATACAGGGCCGCTGGTGGAGCCACGCTGTGGGCCGCAGGCAGGCAAGTCTGGGAACCCCATTCCCAGAATGCCGACAGTAGCCCCTGGGCCCAAGGCGCGCTCAAGCTTGGCTTCGAGGCAAAGCCAAAGGGAAAGTGCGGAGTGTCGTGGGCCCCAACAGCCTGGGGCCCCGCTCGACGCGTGGCGATCGATTGGACGTGGGCGGCCTTGCTTCCCCATGCAGCCTTAATATCCGCCTGGCTAGGCGGCCATGGCGTCCCACAAAGTAATTTCCCCATTGCTGGAAACGCACCCTCTGACTCCTCCGCTTCTTCGAACCTCAGCTTCCTCTCCCAATCCGACCTGAGCTCAGTCCTCTCCATCGCCATGGCGCTGAACCGGCCGGAGAAAGGGAAGAAGCCCCTGTCCTCTGCCAGCCCACCTTTGGCCGTTGAGTCCGCCGTCGGCCGATCGTGGGTGCTCAATTAGGAGGCCATGGACAAGGTCCGCCTTGCGCTCGCCACCAGCTTCAACAAATGGGGAGGGACGACAGCCTGGCCTACGTCCCAAGCTTCTGTCGATAGAACAGCCACCGAGGTCTAATCTTCATCGATGCCCTATGGGCCGGTCTGGTCCCCCCTTCTCTTCCTTCATCAACGTCGTGCTTTCCCATTACGAGATTCATCTACTGCACCTAGATCCCCAATTTGTCGCTCTTCTTGCTGTCTTTGCCTTTGTCTGCGAGGCCATGGTGGGCATCACCCCCTCCGTGGCCCTTCTGCACCATTTCTTCTCGCTGCACCTCACCGACCCCTGGCAATGCTAGGGGTGCCTGAGCTTCTAGGCCGTGGCGGCGATGGCTGGCTTGGGGATTGACTTTGAAGTCCCGCCGTCCACGAGTGGGTTTCGAATATGGTGGGTGTATGTGGATGTCGCAGTGCTTACCCCTTTGCTCTTGCCTCCGTCTGCGCCCGCCGTCCCCAGCTCCGGCTGGGCTCACGAGAAGCTTACAATCCCCCACCTCGCCTTTGTCTGGGTCCGGCTGAAGAGGTTGAAAGACCTTGGCTTGACCGCACCCATGCTGATGAAGGAGTTCCTCCGACGCCACGTCGCCCCACTCTAGTGCCATTCCCAGCCGATGTGGGCCCTATCTGTCGGCCAGGATCGCATCAGGCTTCAGGATACAGAGCTTCCGCTCAAGGCACGAAGAACGGTGCTCGAGGTCCTAGCGGGCGACCCCTCGCCAACCGATATGCCACTGGAGGGCTGTCTTGTACTATTGTTCAAATGGGATGGAGTTCGCGGGGCAGATGCCCCCCTTCGACGAATGGGGGCTGCGTCCGATCGGTCTTGAGGGGTCCCATGAGAACCCTGTCATCGTGGTTCCCCTTATTATCGCCGGCACAGAGCTTGCCCCAAGTGTGGACGTAGGGGGGCAAGCACCATTGAAGGCCGGAGGCGCGGGTGTCGAGGTGCCGCTGTCGCCCGTGGCTCCTGAGGCGCCATCTCTGGGAGCCCGTGACTCTTGCTCTGGGGCGGCAGTTGAGGGGGCGACACGATTCACTGCTCCTGAGGTTGAAGCTCCCGAGGGCTGAGGAGGTCATCGCGAGGCAGAACCGATGGCTCTCCCTAGGTTGGGGCTCCTGAGGTCGCCTCCTCAGGCGCTTCACCAACCATGCCCTGCACCGGTCGCCATGTCCAATGCTTCCACCGGCTCCATGTAGACTTCGATGTGCTCCACAAAAGGAAGGGGTCCCCAAGCTGCTGCTGCGGCGCCTTCCGGCCGTTGAAACAGAGGAAGTACATCGCCATAGATGAGTAAGTAGCTTATCTTTGTAATTCCTCGAGTGTTGCTTCCCTTCCTGACGGTGGCTCTTCAGGATCCCATCTGCTAATGCCGTGAAGTCTCTCGGGAAGCAACCTCCTCCTGCCTTGAATCTCCTGCTGGCCTTGAGCGTCCCAGGCCAGCATGTTGCCTCCAGTGCGAGGTCGGCCGGAAAGGCAGACACACAAGCCTGGTGCCTCGAGCCCGCGCTCCTAGCGTCTCTTCTTCGTGGCCTCGTCGGGGGTGCGACGAGCGTGCCAAGGGCTCCTCCTCTGGTCGTGGATAGCGGTTGGATGGCTTCGGTCTTGGTTCCTTCTTCGAGTAGCGAGCCTCAACCCAACCGGGCTCTTGCCGAAGACCAGTCGGTGACCGGGGGGGGGGGGGCGCCAGCCCCCAGCCCCCGGTGGAAAGGGAGAGAGCCGCTTCGGATCCCGTCAGCGGCGCCCGCTGTGGAGGACTGAATCGGCCACGCGCTCAAGCTTGCGCATGAATGGAGTGTCGTATGACACGAGCTCTTTCGGGAGGCGATGAGCGCGATGAGCCGGCTTGGCGGAGAGCTCGTGGATGTAGACGCACGCCTCGAGGCCGAGGGTCTTCGGCTGATGGAGGAGCGACATAAACTGAAGGTGGCCATCAACCTTGGGTGCTACCAGCGTGAGCTTGATAATGCGAAGGCCGAGGCGTCTCTCGTGACCTCATGCGAGGCTTGCACCCAAGCCTTGGAAGAAGCCCAGGAAGCTAATCGCCACCGCGAGATCGCAGAGAAACGCGCATGGGAGATCCAAGCCTGGAGTTCCTCCTTAGAGAAGCAAGTGGAGGTGCGCAAGGCTGCCCTAGCGTCGATTAAGGGGACGCCTGCCGAGGAGGAAGAGATCCTGAGGCGCGAGGAAGCGCCGGCACTGGAAGCCATGGAGCGTAACCTTGAGCTTGAGCCGTTGGAGACGAGGGGGTGCCAAGTCACCCAAGCGGAGGACGCTGTCGGTGCGCGCGAGGCCAAGGCCCAGGAGGTGGTTTATCGCCAGGTGGCCGAGGCTCGCGCGAATCTTGTGGACATGTACGACTTGAAGCTGAAGCTCGTGGAAGCCGAGGCAGTGGGAAGGACTACTGCCCTTAAGTTGGGGTTGGCTGAGGTGAGACATCGTGAGGAAGCCGCCGCAGCCGCCCTGACCTCAGTGCAAGCTGAGCTAGCCTCCGCCCGCGCCGAGCTGCTTTCTCTTCGGCAGCGGGTCGCCAGCGCCGAGTCCTCTACGCAGCAGAGCTTGGAGGAAGCGCTCCGGCGGCGGACGTTGGACCTTGAGCACGCCCCCATGCTCCAAAGCCTCAGGATCAGATCCAACGCGGCGCTGGGCATCGTCTGTGACGAAGATGCCCCTCATCCCACTCAAACGATTACGCCAGCCACCTCCTCTTCTTCACCGATGTGGTGACACGCCTAGAGAGTCAATCCAAGAGGGCTCGCGTGCTTGTTGAAGAGAGGAGATGCGGCCTGCTCAGGCGTGCGTTCTCCCGTGTCTTCAGCCACCTCCAGAACACCTAGCCCAACGTTGATTTTGACGCCGCCATTGCCTCTGTACCTGAGGCCATCCGGGGCGACCTGACGCGTTAGGTAGAAGATAATGTGGATGCTCTTCTCAGGGCCTTCACCTTCGAGGACGACGCGGTGGTGGTCGCAGCGGATGAAGGTGACGTGGTTGATGATGTTGTGGGCGACGCCGGCAATGGTGACGGTGAAGCCAGCGATGGTGATGGCGAAGCCAGCGATGGTGACGGCAACGCCAGCGACGCGTCTGAGGGCGACCTGAAGGATGCGGTGAGCGATATGTCCGATTAAGCCCGTGCTTCCTTGTCGCTGACCCTACATGTGAAAACTCGAGCACGGCCCTGAAAGTTGTAAGAGCATTTTGGGAGGGGGAGCCCCTTCATGTAAACAAATTACTGCCTTTATTCCTTAGGCCAAGCTGAAGATGTGTTTTTATGAACCCGCGAGTCCTGCTGCGAGCTTACTGCTATAGTTTACCTTAGTCAGGGCCGGTTCCCGACCGGCTCGTGAGGTCGTGAGCTTCTGAGGGGCCTGACGATCCGTTCGAGAGGGCCTCGCGAGAAGCAAGCGCCAGCCATGGAAGGACGTGTGCGTAGTGTGCGTGCGCCGTGCCCAACCCCCACTCGCAAGGGGGAGGCAGCAGGTGCGAACTCCGAGTCAGGGCAGGGAACTAGATTGCAAGAAATTGCATGAACGAGAAAATACACCCCCCGCGCATACCAATGAAAATTCAACTTCAAATTTAAATCCAAAACCATAAAACAGGGCTACAGAAGAGAGATTAAAGGAAAATGGCCGCGTCCAGCACCTAGTCTAGTCTTCTTGTCTTCTCAGCAGCGCGGAGCTAAGTGATGCCACTAGGACATGGGAGGGAGCCCCCGAGGCCCGAGGGCGGCACTCCTGAGTCTCCGGGGCGTGTACAACCCCACTCATTATTACGTGAGAGTGTCACGAGCGGAGATCTTCACAGGCGCGAGCCTAACTTCATATTGCCAGACGAGGGCCCCGCCTTGCGCCATCCTCGACCACCATTGGTGCGTCCGGAAGCTAGGACGAAGCCAAGGGACAAAGGGGGTTGTCGGTGTCAAAACCGGCGGATCTCGGGTAGGGGGTCCCGAACTGTGCGTCTAAGGCGGTTGGTAACAGGAGGCAGGGAACACGATATTTTACCCAGGTTCGGGCCCTCTTGATGGAGGTAAAACCCTACGTCCTGCTTGATTAATATTGATGATATGGGTAGTACAAGAGTAGATCTACCACGAGATCAGAGAGGCTAAACCCTAGAAGCTAGCCTATGGTATGATTGTACGTTGTCCTACCGACTAAAACCCTCCGGTTTATATAGACACCGGAAAGGGCTAGGGTTACACAAGGTCGGTTACAAAGGAGGAGATACACATATCCGTATTTCCTAGCTTGCCTTCCATGCCAAGTAGAGTCCCATCCGGACACGAGACGAAGTCTTCAATTTTGTATCTTCATAGTCTAACAGTCCGGCCAACACTACAAGAAATATGTCAACTTGTGACCACCACTATTGGTCACTGAAAGGTTATGGTTTTCCATTTGTGACCTTTTTGTGACCAAAAACAGAAGGTCAAAAGCTGGCGGTCATAAACTGACTATAGCGACCTTTCTTCTGGAATGGTCGAAGACGTTTACGACCAAAATAAGCCTATTTTTTTGTTTTGGTCACTAGCAACCTCCCCAGGCCACGTAGGCATCCAGCGTGGCAAGCTGATGTGGCACAAGATTCAGCCCGGTCCAATTCAGTTCTCTACATGGGCCTAGCCCATTAATTCAGCCTTTCTATATATTTTTTCCTATCAATTTTTGGTCAGACTTCATGGGCCAAGCCCAACAATTCAGTCTTTTATTTATTTCTTGGTCATGGCCTTTTAACATTTGTTTGGGCCTAGGCCATTATATTTTGTTGCTGGTCCCACCAATCAGATGGATACCACTCGTCATAATCTCACACATTAGATCCACGTGATAGAAAAATTCAAAAGTGATTTCATAAGTGGGCTCCATGAATCAGGTTCCATTTCACACGCTTTGAAACCACATGATGAATATTTCAAACAGAACATAACAAATGTAGTTCGTCAAAGAAGGATAAATAAGTCAACTACAATCTGTACATAGTCTATTACAATATTATTCAAATCTTTCCAGTCTATTACACATAAGACAGAACATATAACTCTTTGCTACACGGCTTAGAACTTCAAATATACTTCCTAGTTCACTTTGCTGGAGCTCTTGTAAATGAGAGGAAACACCATTTTCGGGTATGCTTGTAGAGGCTGAACCAAGGCATCTAACAATAAACCAAAAGAGTTAGAAAAAATAAAAACAAATATACAAAGCAGATAGGGACTAAATCCTAAAGTATATGTACATGTAACAACCACAACGAATAGCTAGTTAAGAGCAAAATAGAATAATCTTACAACAGAATGTAACCACACGTCACCTCTATCTATTCTGTGAGTATAAGTAAAGAAAATTATGTACCAAAAATTATATTATAGGACGGAGGGAGTAGTACATATGATTACTTTCAGGTTATAATTTTTCTTCACCTACAGTCTACTCCTATATTCAGGGAACCTTAGTCAGGTATCACTAGTGAGCATAGAACAAAATAAAACAAAATAAAGGTGTTGGCTATATAAGTGAAGACTATTCACGGCTTTTTAGAACGTACACTAAACCAACAAGGACATACAAGTTGCAAATAATCAAAACTTAGTAGCCACTGAACCTTGCAAAACACATATTGTGGCATAGTTCATCGAAAAGAAAGATGATCGCAATAACAATTAACAAGATTGTGGTGGCCAGAAGACCACCACCACAAATGCATCTTAACAAGATTGTGATCGCAATAACAATAACAATTAACAAGATTGTGATGTACGCTATCAGGGAAGAGGGGGAGGGAGATGGAGGAGTTACCTGCCGCGATCGCAATGGAAGCAGAGGAGCAAACCCCTCCTGCCCCTCCCCCATGAGCAGGACAGGGCTGCCGGCTGGGCACGCCCCTACTCCTCCGCCTCCTTGATTAGGAGACTCCCTTCCCCTACTGCTGCTTGGCGCGCCGCATCACTAGTCACCTCCTCATGCAAGAAGTACACAATAAATAGACAGACGGTCAGTGAGGTACATTTTCACAGCAACAGAAGCTTAAAATTAACAGAAATACACACATCAAATGAAGTCACTAAGATACTTAAGTGCACCACATGGTGTAGAATTATGTGGTATATAATTGCAACACATGAACCAAAAGAGGAATAACATCATCACCAAGAGTTTCTGATGATAAGCATAGCTCCCTACAAAAAAAGAACTAAGGGCACAGTGACTAAAGCATGCAGACCACAATATTCAAAGCAGAAGCAAGCGGGCAGTATGAGCTACCTACTGGCAAAGTATAAAACCTATATAGTATAAATGAATCAAGAAAACAAGAACTGACAATGAGAACTGCATACTATTGCACCAGATGATCAACATCAAGCGTAGTATATTCACATAAGTTTGCTTATTCGGTAAATTATTGTATACAAATAGCTTCAGTTGAAACTTATAAAAAGATTAAGCACTTTCAATTACCAGATCTAGACCCATAGTCTGCATGTTGCAATGTGACATTCCTAGAAGCATACAGTTACAGAACAGAAGAAATTTTAGTTACCCAGGTACCCACGACACAAGCCCATTACATCTGAAACGCCTCCTGCTAATCAATAATCCAAGACAAGAATTAACGCAATAGACATACAAGTATGGTAAGGTCATAGAAACAGGGGCAAAGCTAGTGGTGTGCTTAATCTTGGTTTAGTTACTTACACAGTTAAGGGGAAAGAGAAAATGAAATTCGTTATCCTACTTGTACAATTCATACCAACCATGCGATTTCCTTAACACCAGGACAGATAGTTACAGGAACAAGAGCTTGCTCCTGACTGCATCTGACGATCAATCTAACTAACTTCATCCTCACTTGCATCAGTTCTATGACTACACAGCTACCATTGCTTGTATAATCTGCATGCAGGAAAAAGGTACTCCTCTCGCAGAGCACACACCATCCATCCAATTAACTCAAGAGGCTAGATTCTATCGCCCTTCCAGATTTCATGCGGGCACACAGCAGCCTCCGCAAAAATGATCTAGGGCACCAGATCTCAATTGTCGCATGGAAATCAAAGGCCTAACGAATAGGCTGCCAGATCCCGCGCGGATCGAGAGACGAAGGAGGGGAAGGGAATAGGGGGGCTCACCGCTGTCGCCGATGAGGAGGAGCTTGATGAGGTAGTCATAGTAGGCCCGAGCCCTCGCCGGCGGCGCCGCCATCGCACCCTAACTCCTGGTCCTGTCAAAAAAACGCGGCAAAATTAAAATCAGATCAACACGGCGAATGGGGGACGAGGCGAACGGCGCGACGGACCGAGCGAGGCGGGGATGGCGTCGCGTGCGCGCGTGCTCCGATGTGGCGGTGGCGGTGGAGCAGAGAGCCCCGCGGGCGAGGGAGGCAGAGGAGCATCGGAGGAGGACCTCGGGCTTCTCTTCTGTCGTGCGCGGGCGTGGCGTGGCGGCGATGTGAGAGCCCCATGGGCCGCGAGGTTGGTCGAGGACGAGGGAGATGAGGGAAGAGTGAGGGCAGCAGCAGAGGTGGGTGGCGGGGAGGTTCTGAGGGGTGGGTGGCGGCGACGAGGGGGATCTGCATCGGGGAAGAGGGGGGAGGGAGAGAAAGAAAGAAAGAAAGGAGGTGGGGGAGGGGGGGGGGGTGGATGGAAAACAGGGGAGAATAGAGCTAGGGTTTCGCCTCACGTGGGGTTGGTGGGGGAGGCGAGGGGTGAGGGCTGCCATTGGATCCGGGAGGATCCAACGGTGTTTCCTGCATGATCCGTGTGTCTGGTCCACGGACCAATCAGAACGCAATACAACATTATGACCAATTAAATTGGTCGTGATAGATTTAAAAATAAGATGTTAAAATCATGTAAGCTATTTTATGATCACAGAAATTCAAAAAAATAAAAGACCTTCTCATTGTGTCACCAATTGTGAACTACCTTTCAGGAAAATAACAAACATGGAATGGCAAACAATGTTGCCTAAGAAAGTTTTCATTTTCTTTGCACGAAAAAATCATTTTCATTTTTCGAGTGCCCAAAATGAGTTTTTTGTGAAGAACCTACCAAACAATGGTTGCAAAATTGGACCAAATCAATTTTCTAAAATACTAGGACATATTTAATGCACAATTGACAAAATGGTTGGGTGTAAAAAGGTTTGATCCACCTCTCGTGAAAAAGACAAATTCCTGCCGATTCAGCTGGAAGTGGGTCAAATTTGAACTGTAGCTGCCTTGTAGTTTGCTCTTTATTTTTTTCCAAAAATCATTTCTAGGTACATAAGTACCTATTTAATCAGAGAAACACCAAAACAATTCCAAGATTCAACCACTAGCTAGGAAAGGTCATTCCCGCCGTTTTGACCGCATTTTGAAACGGGCATAAAAAATTCAAAAAATTCAAAAAATTGGGAAACCTTCACATTGTGTCATCATATGTGACCAAGTTTTCAGTAAAAATAACAAACTTATAATACGGTAATTATTTAAAAAAAGTGTTCTCAGAAATGAGCTATCATGGGTGAAGATTCATGGATTTCAAGCCAAATGATCAATCTTGTGGCCACATTCATGGCATAGTTTGTTCAAATGACCTCATATTGTGCACAAGGGTGCATATTGGAATGGCAAACAATGTTGCCTAAGGAAGTTTTCATTTTCTTTGGACGAAAAAACCATTTTCCATTTTTCGAGTGCCTGAAAGGAGGTTTTTTTGTGAAGGACCTCCCAAATAATTGTTGCAAAATTGGACCAACTCAATTTTATAAATTACTAGGACATATTTAATGCACAATTGACAAAATGGTTGGTTTTAAAAAGGTTTGTTCCACCTCTCATGAAAAAGGCAAATTCCCGCCGATTCAGCTGGAAGCAGGTCAAATTTGAACTGCAGCTGCCTCATAGTTTGCTATTTATTTTTTACAAAAATCATTTCTAGGTACATAAGTACCTATTTAATCAGAGAAACACCAAAAAAATTCCAATATTCAAGCACTAGCTAGGAACGGTCATTCCCGTCGTTTTAACCGCATTTTGCAACGGGCATAAAAAATTCAAAAAAAAATCAAAAAATTGGGAAACCTTCGCATTGTGTCATCATATGTGACCAAGCTTTCAGGAAAAATAACAAACTTGTAATACGACAATTATTTAAAAAAGTGTTCTCAGAAATGAGCTATCATGGGTGAAGATTCATGGATTTCAAGCCAAATGATCAATCTTATGGCCACATTCATGGCATAGTTTGTTCAAATCATCTCATATTGTGCACAAGCGTGCATATTGGAATGGCAAACAATGTTGCCTAAGGAAGTTTTCATTTTCTTTGGACGAAAAAACCATTTTCCATTTTTTGAGTGCCTGAAAGGAGGTTTTTTTGTGAAGGACCTCCCAAATAATTGTTGCAAAATTGGACCAAATCAATTTTCTAAAATACTACGCCATATTTAATGCACAATTGACCAAATGGTTGGGTGTAAAAAGTTTTGATCCACCTCTCATGAAAAAGACAAATTTCCGCCGATTCAGCTGGAAGCGGGTCAAATTTGAACTGTAGCTACCTTGTAGTTTTCTCTTTATTTGTTTCAAAAATCATTGATAGGTACATAAGTATCTATTTAATCATAGAAACACCAAAAAAATTCCAAGATTCAACCACTAGCTAGGAACGGTCATTCCCGCCGTTTTGACCGCATTTTGAAACGGGCATAAAAAAATCAAAAAAATCAAAAAATTGGGAAACCTTCGTATTGTGTCATTATATCTGGACAAGTTCCTAGGAAAAATAACAAACTTGTAATACGGCAATTATTTTAAAAAAGTGTTCTCAGAAACGAGCTATCCCGTGTGGAGATCAATGGCTTTCAAGCCAAATGATCAATCTTATGGCCACATCCATGGCATAGTTTGTTCAAATGATCTCGTATTGTGCACAAGGGTGCATATTGGAATGGCAAACAATGTTGCCTAAGGAAGTTTTCATTTTCTTTGGACGAAAAAACCATTTTCCATTTTTGAGTGCCCAAAAGGAGGTTTTTTTTGTGAAGGACCTACCAAATAATTGTTGCAAAATTTGACCAAATCAATTTTATAAAATACTAGGACATATTTAATGTACAATTGACAAGATGATTGGGTGTAAAATGTTTTTATCCACCTCTCGTGAAAAAGACAAATTTCCGCCGATTCAGTTGGAAGCGGGTCAAATTTAAACTGCAGTTGCCTCATAGTTTGCTATTTATTTTTTCCAAAAATCATTTCTAGTTACATAAGTACCTATTTAATCATAAATACATGGTTTGGTGGCGATACGTCGAGGTTTGGGTGGTGGCCGAGGGCCCCAACTCTAGAGCGCGTAAACTCGCATGCCCGCCGCATGGTCACTGCGTGACCGTGGTGTTGCCATGTGTTCTGGGCGGCCTAGGCATGTCTAGTGGGTTGGGCACTCCCCAGGTAGGTGCTAGGAAGAAAATTACAACATAAGATTCTCACGAGGAGACCGATCGATGCTCAAACATGAATTAGCAGCCAAGTGTTTGATTAGCGGTACGGGAAATGTACATGGCTAATGGGCGTGAGTTTTGGCTGAGGATGATCAGTTACTAAAAAGACCGTCTTCACAAATTTTCAGCTCAAAAGGAGGAGCCTAGGTGGTACTTGCTTTGCAAACTACCACACTGGACATGACTACGAATGTTGAAGCTCGGCTCAAAACAATAAATGGATTGAGCTGGCATTTGGTGGAGGATGGTTATTTGGGCATAGGAAAGCACTGTAGAAAATGGATACTATTTGGACATGCCAAAGTGGTACCTCCTTCACAAACTGTTGTTCTGAACGGAATAGAAAAATGAATATTTTTGAATTATTTTTGAACTAGGCAAGGAAGGTTTTTACATATTTGACGAAGATATGGCCCAAAGAATTTATGAGATTTTTTTGGGAATTTTGGGAATGACAGAAATATAGGTTGCTTCACAACCTAGGGCAAAAACTGCCACATGGACATGACACATAGGCAAAACTGATGAGATGGCGCCTAGTCATAGCAACCCACCACAATTTACAAGGCTATGTGTAATGCCCCGGATATGACTTTCCCAATTTGTACTCCAACTCTTGCCATTTCCGGCCTTAAGTTATTTTATTTTCTCAGGTTCGGGTTTTTGTCTCCGTATGTTGTTATCGTTGTCATGCATCTCATATCATGTCATCATGTGCATTGCATTTGCATACGTGTTCGTCTCATGCATTCCAGCATTTTCCCCGTTGTCTGTTTTGCATTTCGGCGCTTCGTTATCCTCCGGTGGTCATTTCTAGCTTTCTTTCGTGTGTGGGGATTAAACATTTCTGGATTGGACCGAGACTTGCCATGCGGCCTTGGTTTACTACCGGTAGACCGCCTGTCAAGTTTCGTATCATTTGGAGTTCGTTTGATACTCCAACGGTTAACCGAGGGACCGAAAAGGCCTCGTGTGTGTTGCAGCCCAACACCCCTCAAAGTTGGCCCAAAACCCACCTAAACCTGCTCCATCATCTAGAGCGTTCGATCACGATCGCGTGGCCGAAAACCGCACCTCATTTGGACTCTCCTAGCTCCATCTATCTATAAAAAGGCACCCCCTCCCGAAATTCCGGATCAAACCCTACCCTAACCTTCCCCTCGCGCCGTCGGACGTTTCCCCTCCACCGGACGGACATGTCCGCCACCCTCGCCGCCGCCACGTGGCGCCTCCTGGTTCGCTGAGGCACCGAGCCCCACATCGCCGCGCCTCCCCGCCGCCCGGCCCGCCGAGGCCCGTAGCGGGCCCCCACGGGCCCAGTCTGAAAACTGATTATGTTTTTGCTATGTTCACATGCTTGCAAATGTGTTTTCTGATCCCTTTTGGCTCAAGGTCACTAAGGGACTTTTGTTAAGCTTTTTGAGTAGCTCCATGCGATGTTTTACTTTTCCTTGTTCAGAGCATGTAGCATGTAGTTTTGTTGCTCTAAAGTGGGCTACCTGATCTGAAATTCCAGACAAGTGTTAATTTCACTAAGTCTGAGATCTGTTTACTATATGCATTTTTGCCATGCTTGTTTGAACCTGTTAATGGATGAATTGGCCGTAGCTCAGTGCTAGAATTTTGTTAAGCATCTTGTATGCATCCCTGCCATGTATTTTCTTGCCATGTTTGGGTGCTGTAGCATGTTCATTTCGTTGCATTTAGATGGCTACTTGCTGTAAATCGCAGACCGGTGTCATATTTGAATCGCTTGCCATTTCCAAACCGTAACTCCGATTCCGGCGTTCTTTATATCGTTTTCAAGCGATTTCATCTCATCTTTCCAGTGGCACACTTGGATTCCCAAGTTGAGGCCAGGTTCATGCATCCCTTGTCAAATCTTTCATATGCATCCCATATCGCATCCCGCATAGCATATCATCATTGCACCATATCGTTTGATCCTCGCACGTGGTTGATTGTGTCCTTGTTGCTTGTTTGTCTTGTTTGGGTATAGCCGGGAGATGAGTTCGCTAACAAGGAGCCCAATGAGTTTGCTTTCGAGGATCCAGTCAACTCTGACAGCTTTGCAGGCAAGATGATCATACCCTCAAAATCACTACTATCTTTCCTATGCTAGTTTTGCTCGCTCTGTTGCTACGCCAATGCTACGATGCCTACCATTTGCTTTCAAGCCTCCCAAATTGCCATGCCAAACCTCTAATCCACCATGTCCTAGAAAACCATTGATTGGCTATGTTACCGCTTTGCTCAGCCCCTCTTATAGCGTTGATAGTTGCAGGTGAAGATTGGAGGCCGTTCCTCGTTGGAACATTTATTTACTTGTTGGGATATCATTATATTGCCATGTTATCTTAATGCATCTATATACTTGGTAAAGGGTGGAAGGCTCAGCCTCTCGCCTAGTGTTTTGTTCCATTCTTGCCGCCCTAGTTTCCGTCATATCGGTGTTATGTTCCCGGATTTTGTGTTCCTCACGCTGTTGGGTTATAATGGGAACCCCTTGATAGTTTGCCTTGATTAAAGCTTTTCCAGCAATGCCCAACTTTGGTTTTACCATTTGCCACCTAGCCTCTTTTCCCTTGGGTTTACGGAGCCCGAGGGTCAACTTATTTAAACCCCCCCGGGCCAGTGCTCCTCTGAGTGTTGGTCCACCTGTCAGCTGCCAGTGGCCACCAGGGGCAACTCTGGGCTGGCCTACCCGTACCTAAGACAATCTGAGTGTGCCCTGAGAACGAGATATGTGCATCTCCTATCAAGATTTGTCGGCACATTCGGGCGGTGTTGCTGGTCTTGTTTTAACCTGTCGAAGTGTCTTGAAGAACCGAGATACCGAGTCTGATCGGAACGTCTCGGGAGGAGGTCTATTCCTTTGTTGACCGTGAGAGCTTGTCATGGGCTAAGTTGGGACTCCCCTGCAGGGATTTAAACTTTCGAAAGCCGTGCCCGCGGTTATGGGAAGATGGGAATTTGTTAATGTCCGATTGTAGATAACTTGAACCTTAACTTACTTAAAATGAATCAACCGTGTGAGTTACCATGATGGCCTCTTCTCGGCGGAGTCCGGGAAGTGGACACGGTGTTGGAGTAATGCTTGCGCAGGTTGTCCTCTAGTTTCTCGCTTGCACTTTGCCTCCTCTTCTCGCTCTCTTTTGCGAATAAGTTAGCCACCATATATGCTAGTCGCTTGCTGCAGCTCCACATATTTTTTTTACCTTACCTTACCTATTAAGCATAAATAGTCTTGGTCACGAGGGTGCGAGATTGCTGAGTCCATGTGGCTCACAGATTACTATTACACCAGATGCAGGACCTGATGTTTCCGCTCCAGGTGACGTGCTCGAGCTCAAGTGGGAGTTCGACGAGGACTCTCAACGTTACTATGTTTCTTTTCCTGATGATCAGTAGTGGTGCCCTGTTGGGGGTGATCGGGACCATGTCGCATGTTGGGTTGTCTTTTATTTTGGTGCCGTAGTCGGGCCATGAGTGTTTGGATGATGTAATGTTATTTATGTACTTGATTGACGTGGCGAGTGTAAGCCAACTATGTTATCCCTTTTATTATCTATATTACATGGGATGTTTGTGATGATTGCCTGACTTGCGACATATGCCTTTAATGAGATTATGCCTCTAAGTCGTGCCTCGACACGTGGGAGATATAGTCGCATCAAGGGTGTTACAAGTTGGTAATCAGAGCCTTCCCCGACCTTAGGAGCCCCATTGCTTGATCGTTTTTAGCAGCCGAGTTGTGTCTAGGAAAATGTTTTGAGTCTTTTAGGAATTATATATCGGAGAGTTTAGGAATTCTTTTTTACTTCCCAGTCTCCTCATCGCTCTGGTAAGGCATCCTGACGTAGAGTTTTGACTCTTCTCTTCTCAAATTTCACTAAAAAAAATTGGGATCACGCGGGTATCTTGGAATCGTTCCGATGGTTTTATGATGAGAACATTGTCTTGGTGCCTCCTGTTAGGGGTTTAGTGGAAGTGTCCCGGGGAGTTGAGCTCTGAGGCGTTGTTGTCATAATTTTATCGTTGCAATTCTGGAATACCTGAGTCTAGTACGCCGACATCGAAAATCTCTTTTATGCAGTTCGTTGGTGACATAACCTCGACGCCACCCAGTACTGGGGCGGGAGTTCGGGAGTATCACCATAACTTGTATAACGGATGTTTTTCGAAGGTTGAGGTAGATGGTTTCCGAAGTTTTTTCTCGGTTATGTGTTGAAGGATGGATACAACTGGATGTAGGATTTGCTAGATTTGGGTGAGATATTATGCTTCCCCTGTATCCCCAACACCTGATTGCATAACCGGAAAGGTTTGGGAGTTTCATAGGTGGGAATTCTTGTAGCTCTAGTTCTTCTTCCACGGATATTGGTTTGAGATTGGGATTTCTTACCGATTATTCGTTCTTGATCCGTACCTTGTTGATTTATTTCTCTACCTTAATTCTACGTGGCTTCTCCATTTATGGATATGTGACCATTTCAAGAGGAATGCATTCGTTCATTTTGTTCGGATGTGAAGACTTTATGTTGCAATTTTCATTCCGTTGGATTCAGCTTCAATATTTGTCTATCAATGTGCTAATGGATGTCAACCTCTTCAGGATGGTTCCTCCAACGCGCACGACTCTGAATCCTGATCCGCCACCACCTCCACCTCCTCCGGAGGCATGGCAAGCTGTGATGGCCGCAACCAATGCAAACACATAGTTGATCATGCAAATTCTTCAAGAGCGCAATCAAGGCAACAATCAGAATCACTTTGCTACACTAAACCAGTTCCTTGCTAACGGGCCAAAGACTTTCAGCAATTGTGTTGAGGCAACCGATGCTGACGATTGGCTTGTAGATCTGTGCAAGCATTTCGAGTGCAGTAATGTCAGGCCTGAGGATTTTGTCAAGTTTGCTTCCTTCCAACTCAAAGATCAAGCTATAGAATGGTTCCAGCAGTACAAGGATTCCAGGGGTGGACGTGTGATCACTTGGGATGAATTCCGTCAAGATTTGCGAGCTCATCACATCCCTCAGAGCGTGGTTGAAAGTAAGCGTGAGGAATTCCGCAACCTGAAGCAAGGCTCTTTGTCTGTCTATGACTACAACAAGTTGTTCCAGAAGCTCGCCCGCTTTGCCAAGCAGGACGTACCTAATGAGAAGAGCATGATATACCAGTTCAGGGGTGGTCTCAGGGAAGAAATTCAGCTAGATCTTGTCCTCTTTGAGCCCTTGAGGTACGATGAGTTCTACAACATGGCACTGAAGCAAGAGGCCGCTCAGTTGAGGTGTGATGCTTCCAAGAAGCGAGTCAGAGATGTTACTCCTTCTTCCTCTACTCAAGTGGCCAAGCAGCAGAAGTATTGGCTTCCTCCTCCTCCATTTCGTCAGCCGTATCAGCAGAAGAGCAAAGGTGGCAGTGGTTCTTCCCACCCACCCAACCCTGGCTTTCAGAACAAGACTTCGTCTCAACCTCCAAGATCAAGTGCTCCGTACCACCGTCCGCTTTCAGAGGTCACGTGCAACAAGTGCCAACAGAAGGGTCACTATGCCAACAAGTGTCTCAACCAGAGGCGTCTTCCTCCTCCTCCTCCTCCTGTGAGATCGGCAAGTACAGCTGTGGTCAAGCATAACCCCAAGCACGCCAAGGTCAACTTGCTGAATGCAGCTCAGGCAGAGGACTCGTCAGATGTCATCATGGGTAACCTTCCTGTTAACGATATTCCTGCAAGAGTTCTTTTTGACACGGGTGCATCACATTGTTTCATCTCGAGACCGTTTTCATCTAAGCATGGTTTGGCTTTGCAAATTTTGCCTAGTCCATTAGCAGTTGTTTCTCCCGGTAAGCGCATGCATGCTAACTCCATTGCTCCCGATGTTACTATCACCTTGGGCGACTACAAGTTTCTATCTTCTCCTACGGTTCTTGGTGACTCGGATATTGATCTTATTCTCGGAATGGATTGGCTTTCTAAGCACAAGGCTCATCTTGACTGTGCAGCCAGGGAGATTCAATTGACTCATTCGTCTGAGGATGTAATTGTATTTGCCGCTCGGGATAACACTATCCGTATGTTTTCTCTCAATGAGAAGGGTGAACTGGATGCTATCTCGCAAATTCCAATCGTTTGCGAATATTGAGACGTCTTTCCAAAAGAGCTTCCAGGAATGCCTCCGCACCGGCCAGTTGAATTCGTTATTGATCTTGAGCCCGGCACGGAACCTGTGTGCAAGCGTCCTTACAAGCTCGGACCTGAAGAGTTGAAGGAGCTGAAGAAGCAACTCGATATTCAAGAGAAAATAGGTCTCATCCGGCCTAGTTCTTCTCCATGGGGTTGTGGTGTTCTTTTTGTGAAGAAGAAGGATGGAACGGACCGACTTTGTGTTGATTACCGTCCATTGAACAAGAAGACCATTAAGAACAAATACCCACTTCCCAACATCAATGAGCTGTTCGAACAACTCAAAGGTGCCCAGGTATTCTCCAAGCTTGATCTCCGTATGGGTTATCATCAGATTCGAATCCGTGAGCAAGATATTCCCAAGACGGTTTTCAGGACAAGCTATGGTTCATATGAATACACTGTCATGTCTTTTGGCCTCGTCAACGCTCCTCCGACTTTCTCTCGCATGATGAACTTCATCTTCAATGCCTACACCAATGACTTCGTTTTGGTCTATCTCGACGACATTCTGGTTTTCTGGAAGAACAAGAAAGATCATGCCAAGCACTTGCGTTTGGTACTCGAAAAGTTGAGGGAACATCAGTTCTACGCCAAGTTCTCCAAGTGCGAATTTTGGCTCGATGAGGTTCTTTATCTTGGTCATATCATCTTTGCCAAGGGCATTGCCGTGAATCCTGAGAAGGTGTCTGCAATTGTGAATTGGGAACCTCCTCAGAACGTGAAGCAACTCCATAGCTTCCTCGGTCTCGCAAGCTATTGTCGAAGATTCGTTGAAAACTTTTCTAAGATCGCGAAGCCTCTCTCTAATCTTCTCCAGAAGCACGTCAAGTATGTTTGGTCTCCGGAGTGTGACATTGCTTTCAACACTTTGAAAGAGAAATTGATCACTGCTCCAGTTCTGACTCCGCCTGATGAATCCAAACCGTACGAGGTGTTTTGTGATGCCTCTCTCCAAGGTCTAGGCGCAGTGTTGATGCAAGAGAAGAAAGTTGTTGCTTATACATCTCGCCAGTTGAAGCCTAATGAGAAGAACTACCCCACTCATGATCTCGAGTTGGCGGCAGTTGTGCATGCTCTTTTGACTTGGAGACATCTCTTATTGGGAAGAAAAGTGGACATTTTCACTGATCACAAGAGTCTCAAGTACATCTTCACTCAGCCTAATCTCAACCTCAGGCAAACTCGACGGGTCGAAATGATTCAAGAGTATAATCCGAGTATCGAGTATACTCCAGGCAAGGCCAATGTGATTGCTGAAGCTTTGAGCAGGAAGGCTTATTGCAACAGTCTGATTCTTAAGCCTTATCAACCCGAGATTTGTGAAGCTTTCCGCAAACTCAATCTGCAAGTTGTTCCTCAAGGTTTCCTCGCCAACCTTCAAGTCTCTCCTACCTTGGAAGACCAGATTCGCCAAGCCCAGCTTGTTGATGCTATGGTGAAAAAAGTGAAGATTGGGATTGCCAAGAGTCAACCCAAGTACAAGTGCTATCACCTTGATGACAAGGATACTCTCTTCTTCGAGGATCGTATTGTTGTGCCCAAAGGTGAACTTCGTAAAGTGATCATGAACAAGGCGCACAATTCTCTCCTCTCCATCCACCCTGGGAGCACAAAGATGTATCAGGACCTTAAGCAGGCTTATTGGTGGACTCGAATGAAGCGCGAGATTGCTCAATTCGTGAATGAATGTGATGTCTACAGAAGAGTGAAGGCAGAACACCAAAGACCAGCTGGTCTCCTCCAACCTCTTGCCATTCCAGAATGGAAGTTTGACCACATTGAAATGGACTTCGTGACTGGGTTTCCAAAGTCCAAAGGTGGCAATGATGCTATATTCGTTGTCATCGACAAACTCACCAAAGTGGCTCATTTTCTGCCTATCAGAGAGTCAATCACTGCAGCTCAATTGGCGAAACTCTATACCTCTCGAATTGTCTCTCTGCACGGTATTCCTCAAGTGATCTCTTCAGACCGTGGCAACATCTTTACCTCCAAGTTTTGGGATTCTTTTCAGAAGGCCATGGGCACCAACATCCGCTTCAGCACCGCTTTCCATCCTCAAACTAGCGGTCAAGTTGAGCATGTCAACCAGATTCTTGAAGATATGCTCAGGGCTTGTGTGATCTCCTTCGGCATGAAGTGGGAGGATTGTCTTCCTTATGCTGAATTCTCCTACAACAACAGTTTTCAAGAAAGTTTGGGCAAGGCCCCTTTTGAAATTTTGTATGGCAGGAAGTGCCGTACCCCTCTCAACTGGTCCGAAACCGGTGAACGTCAGCTTTTGGGAAATGACTTAATCTCAGAGGCAGAGGAGATGTGCGAAGTCATTAGAGATAACCTCAAAGCAGCCCAATCCCGCCAGAAGAGCTACTATGATAGTAAGCACCGTGATTTGGCTTTCAAGATCGGAGATCATGTTTACCTCCGCGTCTCTCCTATGAAAGGTACTCATCGCTTCAGTATCAAAGGGAAGCTTGCCCCCAGATACGTGGGACCTTTCAAGATTGTCAGCAAGAGAGGCGATCTCGCCTATCAACTCGAGCTTCCTCCAAACTTTGCAAATGTTCATGATGTGTTCCATGTCTCTCAGCTTCGAAAGTACTTCAAGACTCCTGACCGCACCGTCAACTTCGAAGACATTGAGCTCCAAGAAGATCTCTCTTATCGTGAGCACCCAGTTGCTATTCTTGAAGAGACTGAACGCAAGACTCGCAACAAGTCGATCAAATTCCTCAAAGTCAAGTGGTCACACCATTCCGACCGTGAAGCTACCTGGGAACATGAGGATCACCTCCGTTTTGAATACCCGGTGTTCTTTCAGTCATAGATCTCGGGACGAGATCCTTTCGTAGTGGTGGAGTGTTGTAACGCCCCGGATATGACTTTCCCAATTTGTACTCCAACTCTTGCCATTTTCGGCCTTAAGTTATTTTATTTTCTCGGGTTCAGGTTTTTGTCTCCGTGTGTTGTTATCATTGTCATGCATCTCATATCATGTCATCATGTGCTTTGCATTTGCATACGTGTTCGTCTCATCCATTCCAGCATTTTCCCCGTTGTCCGTTTTGCATTCCGGTGCTTCGTTATCCTCCGGTGGTCATTTCTAGCTTTCTTTCGTGTGTGGAGATTAAACATTTCCGGATTGGACCGAGACTTTCCATGCGGCCTTGGTTTACAACCGGTAGACCGCCTGTCAAGTTTCGTATCATTTGGACTTCGTTTGATACTCCAATGGTTAATCGAGGGACCGAAAAGGCCTCGTATGTGTTGCAGCCCAACACCCCTCAAAGTTGGCCCAAAACCCACCTAAACCTGCTCCATCATCTAGAGCGTTCGATCACGATCGCGTGGCCGAAAACCGCACCTCATTTGGACTCTCCTAGCTCCTTCTATCTATAAAAAGGCATCCCCTCCCGAAATTCCGGATCAAACCCTAACCTAACCTTCCCCTCGCGCCGCTGGACGTTTCCCCTCCACCGGACGGACATATCCGCCACCCTCGCCGCCGCCACGTGGCGCCTCCTGGTTCGCTGAGGCGCCGAGCCGCACATCGCCGCGCCTCCCCGCCGCCCGGCCCGCCGAGGCCCGTAGCGGGCCCACACGGGCCCAGTCACCGCCACCCGCACCCGGCGTGCCCGCGCCGCCCTGCTCCGCCTTCGCCGCCGCGCCGCTCGGCTGCCGCCTCGCCGCCTCGCCATCGTCGTCGGCCGCCGCGCCATCGTGCGTCTCGTTGTTCGCGGCCGCCTCTCCCCGCCGACCGGTCGCCGCTCCACCGGCGCCGCCTCCGCGCCGACCCTGCGTCCAGTCCGGCCACCGTTTTCCCTCTTCTCCGACAAGTCCGGCAAGAACTCCGGCGAGGACGGCATCGAACCTCGGGGCACGTGCAAACCCTAGATTTGGGAGGTGGTTTTTCTTCTAAGTCCTAAAAAAATCCCAGATCCATGTGCTCCTGTTCATCATGCTATATCTTCGTATCCGTAACTCCGTTTTCGGCATATAGCATATCAAAATGTTCGTCTCAGAGAGTACATCATTTTATTCCATTGCATTATTTTCATTTGAGTTCATCTTGATGCCCGAAATGCTATTAGAAGGAGGCTACTTGAGATATTTGTCAGATCTGCTACTCCATTTAGGCTTTTGCCATTTTTGCCATGATTATTGTGTGCATGATATGCCCTGATGCTCTACATATGTTTTGTTAAGGGTTTTGTCATCTTTCCAGAGGTGCAACCCATGTATTTTTGTGATGTGTGTGGTGACTAGCACAAGCTTGCCAAGTGAGGCACTTGGTAATTCTGATTTCAGGGACTTAGCAATTCCACTAAGTCCTTGAGCTGTTTATCTCATGTTGTCATATGTTCATGTTGTTTCCTAGTGATCCATGCCTCTTTTGAGGATGATCAGTAAGGACGTTTTATTAATCTTGTAGTGCTCTATCCATCCATGTCTTTGTTTGAAAGTATGGAGCACCCTAGCTTGAGTCAATCGAGCTCTACTTTTGCTACTTTGTGAATCTGGGCAGATTGTCAACTTGTTTGCAATTTTGCCGATGATGTTGAAGTTGATCCGTGCATGCCATGCTATTTTTCTTGCCATGTCTAGCTTGCATTTTGTGTGTTCTTGATAGATGTATACTTAGCTTTTCATGAATTTCTCCATAGTGAGTGCATCGAGCTCGTAAACATGCCTACTTGAGATATGTTTCGGCATGTGCCAGTTTTCACTAAGTCTGAAAACTGATTATGTTTTTGCTATGTTCACATGCTTGCAAATGTGTTTTCTGATCCCTTTTGGCTCAAGGTCACTAAGGGACTTTTGTTAATCTTTTTGAGTAGCTCCATGCCATGTTTTACTTTGCCTTGTTCAGACCCTGTAGCATGTAGTTTTGTTGCTCCAAAGTGGGCTACCTGATCTGAAATTCCAGACAAGTGTTAATTTCACTAAGTCTGAGATCTGTTTACCATATGCATTTTTGCCATGCTTGTTTGAACCTGTTAATGGATGAATTGGCCGTAGCTCAGTGCTAGACTTTTGTCAAGCATCTTGTATGCATCCCTGCCATGTATTTTGTTGCCATGTTTTGGTGCTGTAGCATGTTCATTTCGTTGCATTTAGATGGCTACTTGCTATAAATTGCAGACTGGTGCCATATTTGAATCGCTTGCCATTTCCAAACCGTAACTCCGATTCCGGCGTTCTTTATATCGTTTTCAAGCGATTTCATCTCATCTTTCTAGTGGCACACTTGGATTCCCAAGTTGAGGCCAGGTTCATGCATCCCTTGTCAAATCTTGCATATGCATCCCGCATCGCATCCCGCATAGCATATCATCATTGCACCATATTGTTTGATCCTCGCACGTGGTTGATTGTGTCCTTGTTGCTTGTTTTTCTTGTTTGGGTAGAGCCGGGAGACGAGTTCGCTAACGAGGAGCCCATTGAGTTTGCTTTCGAGGATCCCGTCAACTCTGACAGCTTTGCAGGCAAGATGATCATACCCTCAAAATCACTACTATCTTTGCTATGCTAGTTTTGCTCGCTCTTTTGCTATGCCAATGCTACGATGCCTACCATTTTCTTTCAAGCCTCCCAAATTGCCATGCCAATCCTCTAACCCACCATATCCTAGCAAACCGTTGATTGGCTATGTTACCGCTTTGCTCAGCCCCTCTTATAGCGTTGATAGTTAAAGGTGAAGATTGGAGGCTGTTCCTTGTTGGAACATTTATTTACTTGTTGGGATATCATTTTATTGCCATGTTATCTTAATGCATCTATATACTTGGTAAAGGGTGGAAGGCTCGGCCTCTCGCCTAGTGTTTTGTTCCACTCTTGCCGCCCTAGTTTCCGTCATATCGGTGTTATGTTCCCGGATTTTGCGTTCCTCACGCGGTTGGGTTATAATGGGAACCCCTTGATAGTTCACCTTGATTAAAGCTTTTCCAGCAATGCCCAACCTTGGTTTTACCATTTGCCACCTAGCCTCTTTTCCCTTGGGTTTCTGGAGCCCGAGGGTCATCTTATTTAAAAAACCCCGGGCCAGTGCTCCTCTGAGTGTTGGTCCACCTGTTAGCTGCCGGTGGCCACCAGGGGCAACTCTGGGCTGGCCTACCCGTACCTAAGACAATCTGAGTGTGCCCTGAGAATGAGATATGTGCAGCTCCTATCGGGATTTGTCGTCACATTCGGGCGGTGTTGCTGGTCTTGTTTTAACTTGTCGAAGTGTCTTGAAGAACCGAGATACCGAGTTTGATCGGAACGTCTCGGGAGGAGGTCTATTCCTTCGTTGACCATGAGAGCTTGTCATGGGCTAAGTTGGGACTCCCCTGCAGGGATTTGAACTTTCGAAAGCCATGCCCGCGGTTATGGGCAGATGGGAATTTGTTAATGTCCGGTTGTAGATAACTTGAACCTTAACTTAATTAAAATGAATCAACTGTGTGAGTTACCGTGATGGCCTCTTCTCGGCGGAGTCCGGGAAGTGGACACGGTGTTGGAGTAATGCTTGCGCAGGTTGTCCTCTAGTTTCTCGCTCGCGCTTTGCCTCCTCTTCTCGCTCTCTTTTGCGAATAAGTTAGCCACCATATATGCTAGTCGCTTGCTGCAGCTCCACATATTTTTTACCTTACCTATTAAGCTTAAATAGTCTTGGTCGCGAGTGTGCGAGATTGCTGAGTCCCTGTGGCTCACAGATTACTATTACACCAGATGCAAGACCTGATGTTTCCGCTCCAGGTGACGCGCTCGAGCTCAAGTGGGAGTTCGACGAGGACTCTCAACGTTACTATGTTTCTTTTCCTGATGATCAGTAGTGGTGCCCTGTTGGGGGTGATCGAGACCGCCTCGCATGTTGGGTTGTCTTTTATTTTGGTGCCATAGTCGGGCCATGAGTGTTTGGATGACGTAATGTTATTTATGTACGTGATTGACGTGGAGAGTGTAAGCCAACTATGTTATCCCTTTTATTATCTATATTGCATGGGATGTTTGTGATGATTGCCTGACTTGCGACATATGCCTTCAATGCGATTATGCCTCTAAGTCGTGCCTCGACACATGGGAGATATAGTCGCATCGAGGGTGTTACACTATGACCATCTATATTGGCCGTTAACAACTAGAAATAAGGCAGCGGACTAGCGTTGTTTGCTTTATGACCATTTCCTCTAATGAAATTATGACCTTTCTGACCAAAATGGTCGTTATGGTTTAGGGTTTAGAGCCCCCCAGACAACTTTTGACCAATTGGTCTAAAATGGTCATAAATTTATGACCAATTCTTCGAGGGTCACTGACAAAAGGTCATAAGTTGACATATTTATTGTAGTGCAATGGATATAGTCCGACTGTCCGGAGACCCCTAATCCAGGACTCCCTCAGGGGCCCCAGCGGCGACCTCGGTGACCACAGGTCCTCTGCCGGGGGAAGGCTCACCAACACCTCCCCGACAGAGGTCCTACTGTTGGTGTCAAAACTGGTGGATCTCGGGTAGGGGGTCCCGAACTGTGCATCTAAGGTCGATGGTAACAGGAGACAGGGGACACGATGTTTACCCAGGTTCGGGCCCTCTCTATGGAGGTAATACCCTATGTCCTGCTTGATTGATCTTGATGAATATGAGTATTACAAGAGTTGATCTACCACGATATCATAATGGCTAAACCCTAGAGGTCTAGCTTTTATGGCTATTGTAAAGAGGATTCGGCCTATCTATGGACCTAGCACTCCGGTTTATATAGACACAGGAGGGATCTAGGGTTACACAAGGTCGGTTACGGAGAAAGGAATCTACATAGTTGGCCGCCAAGCTTGCTTTCCATGACAAGGAAAGTCCCATCCGGACACGGGTGCAGTCTACAGTCTTTGTATCTTCACAGCCCATCAGTCCGGCCCATGGCTAACAAGTCGGACGCCCGCGGACCCCTTAGTCCAGGACTCCCCCAGTAGCCCCGAACCAGTCTTCAATGACAAGGTGTTCGGCACATATATTATCTTCAACATTGCAAGGCGGGTTCCTCCACTAATGACTTCCGAGTAGTGTGTTCGGCCTTCCATTTAATGTTGTACCCCTCGGCTTCTGTGCATCAACAACTTCAGTTTCCACGTGTCGAGCGAATGTGAGAGGTCGGGGTATTTTTTCCATATACCACCCGACCGTACCACAAAGGTGCCTATTTAAAGAGAATAGATCTCAGATCCATTCCACACTCCGCGAAAAATCCTCAAAGGTTGCTAAGAAAAAACCACCCCAACATGGCTAGCGCTCCCAGCTCTTCCTCTTGTCCCCATGGCTCCAAAAAGGGTGATTGGGAGAGATGTTCCGTATCGCACAGTCAGCTGGCGAAGCTACAAACACAGGGCTTTCTTCCCCCCGTGGACTTGGTCCCCGTACGAGCAGGGATAACGTCCTTCAAGGGCAGGGCTCAAACGAAGAACTCCCCCAATCCGTCTAGGGGAGAATGAGTATGCATCGTCCCCTTCTTGTTAAGAGGTGTCAAATTTCCGATCCATCCCTTCCTTCGAGGTCTGCTGGAGTATTACGGCCTCCAACTGCACAGTCTCACTCCCACCTCTATCCTTCATATTGCGGGTTACATCGCTCTATGCGAGCTATTCCTGGGCTCCGAGGCCCATTTTGATTTATGGAGAAGGTTGTTCTGCCTCCTCCCTCGTAATCAAGGTGGGTCAATTTTTGAAGTGGGAGGAGCCGAAGTGTGGTGCATCGCCGGGACCAGATACCTGTCCAGCACGCCGAAGAAAGCTTCTGAAGAGTGGCCTTCCGAATGGTTCTACATCTACGATGTTGCTCTGCCCGACCCTGTCCGCATGGGCCTCCCTGAGTTTTCAAGTGCTCCACTGAAGAAACACCATAGCTGGCATCCTCAGATCCTCAAGGAAGAGGATAGTGCAGAGATCAGACTGGTGCTGGGCAAGATTAAGACGCTTGCCCAGTCCGGATTGTCAATATTCGACATAATGGCGATCTCTATAGCGCGGGGGGTCCAGCCACTCCAATATAGAGGGCCGCCCATGTGGAATTATAACGGGGAAGACGATGCCTCACGCTATGGTCAGAAGGGCCCGAAGACCCCCGCTGCCCTGGCCAAAATACTGGCCGAGCTGTATAAAGGGGATAATGAGGAGTTCACCCGTCTCCAATATCGAGACAGATTTTCCATGTATAATCCTCCCAGCTGGGTAAGCTTCAGCTCCACTATTTTACTCCTGTCCATGAATTATTCTTGACAGGAAGTATCTTATCCTCTTATAACAGGAATGACAAAAGGCTGTCGAGGGGATCCATGACCCTACTCCTCAGCCAGAGAATCGCAACCGGGATCTTGACCCCGGATATGAAGAGGATCCGGGCATATTTGTGGAGCTCGAGGATGGAATATTCTATCAGATGAGCTATGACGGTACAAATGTACCCATCATCACTGATTATCCCGGTCTCCTTCCTGCTTTACATGTAAGTAATCCGGAGATACCTTGTCCAAGAGAGTTTTCCCATTCCTCCTCACCCATCGCATTGTCCTGTGCTCAAAAGGGGAGGCGTTCGGTGCACCATGCTGCCCCGGGGGCATCTCCGAAGAGAGCATCCCCCACACCTGGCAAGCCTTCGAAGAGGAAAGCAAACGAAGATACATCCAAGCCTTCAAAAAAGAGGTACGAATTTTCAAATACGCAGCTTGGCAGTCACATCTAACTGTGACCTTTCGGTTTACCCTGTATCAGGAAAAAGTGTGCCGAACTAAATCTGGGGGTCCAACCAGTCATACTTCCCGCAGCCAGGATCCAGATCCTGCCGTGAAGACGGGGGCTGATGCAGGGGTGACGCCGGACTGTGCTCCAGCCGAGGATTCGGATGATGTATCCGTCACCAACTCGGAAGTGGAGAGAGCCATGAATCATCGGCGCCGCAGGGCCATTTTACAAGACCCTGGTTTTTCAGAAGAGGCATTTAACGCCTTCAGCTTGGCTGATGCATATATCCGAGCTACTCGAGATGGGCTTAACAGAGCCACAAAGCAGCATTTAAAAGATGTGCAGGTAAGTTTACTTTGTCTGACTATGATAACCATATGCCAGTAGCCCCCGAGACTTGAAGAAGTTGGTACAACTGATTTAAGTATTGTTGTATAACCAAGTTCTTACGGAGAAGAACGACCTGTTAGCCTAAGAGCTAGAAAAGTGCCAGACGCAGGTAACTACTTCCCGTGCCAAACTGGAGAAATCCAAGAAGGCGTCACCTGGTAATGTTCCCCTCCATCGAGAAAACAGAATGGTATACCAATAATGTTAAACACGGTTGCTTACCTCCTATCAGGATCACTAGGTCAACTACAAGAACAACTGAAAGCTGCCCAGGATGGAGAACGAGAAGCCAAGAAGCTGCTAGTCGCGGGCGAGCGTGTGCTCACAAAAGTCGTACTAACGAAGAACAAGCTCCAGGATTCGAATACCCGATTGGGCGAGGATCTGAAAGATGTACGTGCCCAACTGACCGACTCCGTGAAGGAGAATAAAAGGCTGCGCGGTGGCATGTTCCGTATGTGGCCGACTTTACTTTATAATAGTTCGGAGATATTAGGAACTGGCAGAGTTATATCTGTAGGTATGTTGACAACCCGTCCCGAAGATGATATGTCCGGATTTTCAGGCGATCTGCTACAAGAGCTGTCGTGTATTCATGAGCATGCTCGACAGGCAATGCGAAGCGTTGCCAAAGCTTTGTGGCCAGCTGCCTCCCCTCCAGGAAAGATGGAGGAGCTCCTAGAGCTATTCAAGGGGGAGCGGCGGCGCTTTCAATTGTGGAAAATATCGGCCTACCCGGAACGGGCTCGAGAGGCCTGGGCCATGGTGAAGACACGGGACAGCAAGCTTGACCCGAATCATATGGCTCGGGTTGGACCTCTAGGGTCAGACGAGAAGGAAGTTCCCGTTAATTTGGTGTATGACCAAGTAGCAGTAGCTGCCAAATATTCCGAGTAGGATTGTAGGTTAGATAGCCTGCTGGAGGGTATAGAGGAGGAAATTTTTCATTCGAAATGACTGTGTATTTTTCCATCTAGATGAATTGTAAAATGATTGTCATGGCAGACCTTTTCACTTTGCCCTCTGGACCCGAAGGCGTGGAGTGCTTCTGAATACCCGTGCGGCTGAATAGACCGGGGTATGCGTGGAAACTAGGCGTAGGGGTCATAGTTGCTTGAACAGACAAGTTGTATCTGGCTAGTTATTTTATATTACATTATGTAAGAAATATCTTCCAGAGAGAATAGTTCTGTTAAGGGTTCCTTTCCCTGGGTGTGCATGCGTTAGAGCGCATGTTCGAACTGTGATTGACAAAATCGCAGTATATATATATATATATATATATATATATATATATATATATATATATATATCTTCTAGTGGTTCGCAAATGGAGCGAATGCAAAAACATCTTTAATTCACCGACTGAATATTCCCTTAAGAACGCTAGCTTTCGGCTTCACCCAGTCTTAAGTACACATCCGGATGACCAGGAAGTAACCATCGCAGAGGTGCTCGCTTTACGCCCTAGCCGAACTAACGGGAACATAGAGCATAAGCACAGGAGCCAGGCAACCCAGCTTGGCCAAAACTTAAGTCATATCGATGGATATAATGGCGAAGAAAAGGTACATATTGGGAAAAACGCATATGTGATGAGCTTGATGCCCGGAGAATAATAGCAAGATTCTGTACAAGAAGCCCCCAGGTATAATGGACATACATATTTGAAGGCATATGTGTGCGCCTGAGGTGCGCGGGCTAACCGCATGAAAGCTTTAAGTCTAAAGAGAAAACCTAAAAGAGAGAGAAGGAAGGAATAAAAAAAGTATTATGGAAATAGCAAGGAGAAGGAGACGAACAAAGAGTTCGGCGCTTAGGCATATAATCTTCGGAGTCTGGCCGCGTTCCAGGGGTTCGGCTCGAGGCGATTGTCTGACGCATCACGCAGGCAGTACGCTCCTCCGGTGAGGACTTCGTCAATGATGAAGGGACTCTCCCATTTGGGCTTGAGTTTGTCCTTTTTCTTCTCCGGCAAGCGTAGAACGAGTTCGCCAACGTTATAAGTCTTGGCCCGTACTTCTCTGCTTTGATATCTGTGGACCTGTTGTTGAGAAAATGCAGAACAGGCTTTTGCGACTTCACGCTCCTCCAGGGCGTCTAGGCTGTCCTACCGCTCGAGCTTGGCCTCTCTCTCTTCGTACATGCGCACCTGAGGTGAGTCATGTATAATGTCGCAGGGTAGCACATCCTCTGCACCGTACACCATGAAAAAAGGCGTGTATCCGGTAGTTTGGTTGGGCATGGTCCGCAGCGCCCAGAGTACGGAGTCAAGCTCGTCAACCCAGTGTGCGTCTGATTCCTTCAAAGACCGCACCAGCCTGGGTTTGATGCTGCTCATTATAAGACCGTTGGCCCGTTCAACTTGACCGTTTGTCTGCGGCTGATAGACAGAGGCGTAATCGACCATGATGCCTAGATTAGCGCACCAGGTTTTCACTTCATCGGCAGTGAAATAAGAGCCGTTATCAGTGATGATGTTGTGTGGGACACCATAATGGTGTACGACGCCGGATATAAATTCTATCACCGGCCCGGACTCGGCCGTTTTAACTAGTTTGGCCTCTATCCACTTAGTGAATTTATCCACCATGACCAGCATATATTTTTTCTTATGGCTTCCTCCTTTAAGGGGTCCAACCATGTCCAGTCCCCAGACCACAAAAGGCCAAGTGATGGGGATTGTTTGTAGGGCAGTGGGGGGTATGTGGCTTTGATTGGCGAAGAGTTAGCATCCGGCGCAATGTTGGACAAGGTCCTGTGCATCTGCTTGGGCCGTCGGCCAATAAAACCCTGTATAGAAGGCCTTGCTAACAAGGGCCCGAGCTGCGTCGTTGTGCCCGCCTAGACCGGCATGAATCTCAGCCAGGAGCTGCCACCCCTCCTCCTCGGAGATGCATCTTTGAAGGACTACGGTAGCGCTTTTCTTATCGAGTTCTCCGCCGTGAACCTTGTAGGCCTTCGAACGCTGGACAATGCGGCGGGCCTCATTCTAATCCTCAGGAAGTTCCTTCCTATTAAGGTAGGCCAAGAAGGGTTCGGTCCATGGGGTAATGACTGCCATAATGAGATGGGCCGACGGTGTTATTTCGGTGGCTGAGCCTCCAATGATATCGGTGTGTTCGAAATATGCGGTTGTGTTCGGATCCGGACTAGTGTTGCCGCTTTCCCCCTGCCACATGACGGATGGCTTGAAAAGCCTTTCCAGAAGGTGGGACTGGGTCGTGCTTGGTGCCGATACGAGCAAGAACGTCCGCCGCTTGATTACTTTCTCGGGCCACGTGATGAAACCCGAGTCCCTCGAACTGAGCTGACATTTTTAGGACGACATTACGATAAGCCGCCATCTTCGGATCTTTGGCATCAAAGTCTCCATTTATTTGAGATATTGCAAGGTTTGAGTCCCCGCGCACTTCCAGGCGCTGTATGCCCATGGAGACAGCCATCCGGAGACCATGCAATAAGGCCTCGTATTCGGCTGCATTATTGGAGTCTATGTATAGTATTTGGAGTATGTACTGAATGACGTCTCCCATGGGGGATGTCAAAACAACGCCCGCTCCCAGCCCTGCCAACATTTTGGAGCCACCGAAGTACATAACCCAGTTGGAATATGTGCCGTACTCTTTAGGGAGTTCGGCCTCTTTTCATTCGGCGACGAAGTCAGCCAGTACTTGGGATTAATAGCTCGATGTGGTTTGTATGTAATATCAAATGGAAGGAGCTCAATGGCCCATTTGGCAATCCAGCCCGTGGCATCGCGGTTGTTTATTACGTCATTGAGTGGTACTACGGAAGCCACCTTGATCGAACACTCCTGGAAGTAGTGTCATAGCTTTCGGGATGCCATGAAGACCGCGTATGCTATCTTTTGATAATGGGGGTACTGGGATTTGCACGGTGTAAGGATAGTGGATACGTACTATACTGGCTTCTGAAGCGGGAATTTATGTCCATCCTGTTCTCGTTCAATGACGAGCACGCTGCTCACCACTTGATGTGTTGCCGATATATATAGCAGCATGGGTTCGCCGACGTTTGGCATGGCCAGGATTGGGTTGCTCGCTAGGAGTGTTTTTATTTCTTCCAGTCCGACTATTGCCGCGTCCGTCCACTTGAAGTGATCAGTTCACCGTAGAAGGCGATAGAGTGGCAGTGCCTTTTCTCCCAATCTGGAGATAAAGCGGCTTAGAGCTGCCATGCAACCCGCAAGTTTTTGGACTTGTTTAAGGTCTGTTGGCATAGCCAACTCTGACAGAGCTTGGATTTTGGCAGTATGACATTTTGCTTCAATTCCTCTATTGGAGACGATGAAGCCCAGCACCTTTCCTACGGGGACACCAAAAACACAATTTTCCGGATTGAGCTTAATAGCATATGCGTAGAGGTTGTCAAATGTGAGGCGTAGGTCATCTATTAGTGTTTCGACGTGCCTTGTCTTGATTACGCTGTCATCCACATAGGCTTCAACTGTCCTTCCGATTTGTTTCTCCAGGCATGTTTGGATCATGCGTTGGTAGGTGGCGCCGGCGTTCTTGAGCCCGAAGGGCATGGTGTTGAAGCAGAATGGCCCATATGGGGTGATAAATGTTGTTGCAGCTTGGTCAGACTCCTTTATTTTGACTTGATGGTATCCGGAATATGCGTCGAGGAAACACAGTGAGTCGTGTCCTGCTGTAGCATCACTGATTTGATCAATGCGGGGGGGGGGGAGGGATCCTTAGGGCAAGCCTTATTGAGGTCATTAAAATCGACACACAGGCGCCAGGATTTATCCTTCTTCGGTACCATCACTAGGTTGGCCAGCCAATCCGGATGTTTTGTTTCTCTAGTGAATCCGGCCTCGATTAGCTTGGCTAGCTCCTCTCCCATGGCTTGACGTTTGGGTTCAGAAAAGCGCCATAGTGTTTGTCTGACCGGTTTGTATCCCTTTAATATGTTGAGGTTGTGCTCGGCCAGTTTGCGCGGGATACCTAGCATGTCTGAAGGGTGCCAGGTGAATATATCCCAGTTTTCGCGAAGAAAATCCATTAGTGCGGCGTCGACTGTTGGGTCTAGTTGTGCCCCAATAGATGCTGTCTTTTTGGGGTCCGTTGGATGGACCTGGAATTTGACTATTTCTTCTGCTAGCTTGAAGGAGGTGGACTTGGGGCGTTTGTCTAAGATCACATCATCCCTGTCCACTGTGGAGCGCAGTGCGGTTAATTCTTCGGCCGCGAGGGCTTCAGATAATGCCTCAAGGGCCAGGGATGCGGTTTTATTTTCGGCGCGGAGTGCTATGTCCGGATCACTGGCGAGAGTGATTATGCCTTTGGGGCTGGGCATCTTAAGCTTCATGTACCCGTAATGAGGTACAACTTCGAAGCGTTTAAATGCCTCCCATCCCAAAAGGGCATGATATCCGCTGTTGAAAGGGACCACTTGGAAGGTTATTTCTTCGGACCGATAATTCTCTGGCGTACCGAATACCACGTTGAGTGTTATTTTTCCCGCACACCGCGCCTCCCGACTAGGAATAATTCCTCGGAAGGTCGTGCTGCTTTGCTCAATGTGGCTCCTGTATATTTTCATTTTGTGGAGTGTGTCTTCGTAGATGAGGTTTAGTCTGCTACCGCCGTCCTTGAGGACCTTGGTTAGCCGAAAGTCGTCCACGATTGGACCGAGGACCAAGGCGGCCGGTGCTCGGACTGTCCTCTATTTTGGTTTGTCACCGGCATTAAAAGTTATAGCCGTGTCATTCCAAGGGTTTATTGTTTCTATTTGGCAGACTTCCGCGAGTCCGCGTAGTGCTCTTTTGCGTCTATTGTTTGAGGTGAATGTCTCGAAGACCGTTAGTACTTTGGGGTCGTTGTCCTGTAGGGGTGTTGTTCTGGATTATTCTTGGTGAGGATATCCTCGCTGCTCTTGCCCACTTACCGGAGTATCCAACATGCTCTAAGGCTATGTGTTGGTATCTTATCCGGTGTTGCATGTATTTTGCATGGCCCATCGAGCCATCCTTCCAGAACGGTTCCACGCCCTGTACTTGACTTATATTTCTTTACTATTGAGCTGGGCGTGTTGCAAGGGTGCGCCCTTTTTGCCTGAATGAGGGGTTGAGTGGGGACCGATGATTCCCAACGGGCTGCTTGAGTTTTCTAGGCACTTTCCATTGCGCTGTACTTCTGTATGATAGTTGCCAAGTTAGCGAAGTGTAGGATGCGACGGCGGTTGATGGGGTTGAGGATTCCTTCGTCCCTGCAATTGTTGCAGAACAGTGAGATCGCTTCCTCGTCTCGGCAATCTTTAATCTTGTTTTTGACAATAAGGAATCTAACCCAGAAGTGGTGGACCGTTTCCTGAGACTGCTGTTGTATGCTCATGAGAGCGCTTGTATTCGGGTGGGTGGGTGGATTTAAATCTGAACCTGACCCAGTTTTGGATCCGGAGTCTGAAGGTCTTCCGAACTTAACAGATCGGGCTCCGGGATATCCACTGATTTCTTAGGCCCGTCGTCCGGTTCTATGTTTGGAGGGCAGGATGCATCTCCTCGCAGGTAGGTGTCCAGCTCTTCGATACCGGAGATCCGGACATAGTCTGTCCTTAGTATGGAGGAAGATTTGTCGACTCGCTCGTCGACTACCGCTATCTGGTGGGTGATCGGTGGAGATTTGATTTCTCTTTGATCGGGTTTAAGCCCAATTTGATCGTAGTCTGTAGCGACCCCCAGGGTGGCGATGCAATCTAGGAGCTCGTTTAAGGATGAAAGCCCCACTGTATCCTTCTGCTTGGAGTGTTCGGAGTGGATACGAAGGGGGTTTTCGATGGCCCGAGAGGTCATCGTCGGCTTAATGACCGAATGGGCGGTCATGGTAAAGCCGCCCAGCCGGAGGGTTTGGCCTGGAGCCAGCGTTCCTCTGGTGGTGATATTATCCTTGAGAACAAGGCGAGACATCGATCCTGGCGTCGACGTCATAGTGGATCTCCCAATAAAAGCACCAATGTCCATGTCAAAACCGGCGGATCTCGGATAGGGGGTTCCAAACTGTGCGTCTAAGGTCGATGGTAATAGGAGACAGGGGACACGATGTTAACCGAGGTTCGGGCCCTCTCTATGGAGGTAATACCCTACGTCCCGCTAGATTGATCTATTACAAGAGTTGATCTACCACGAGATCGTAATGGCTAAACCCTAGAGGTCTAGCTTGTATGGCTATGGTAATGAGGATTCGGCCTATCTACGGACCTAGCCCTCCGATTTATGTAGACACTGGAGGGATCTAGGGTTACACAAGGTCGGTTACAGAGAAAGAAATCTACATGGTTGGCCGCCAAGGTTGCTTTCCATGCCAAGTAAAGTCCCATCCGGACATGGGTGTAGTCTATGGTCTTCGTATCTTCATAGCCCATCAGCCCGGCCCATGGCTAACAGGACGGACGCCCGAGGACCCCTTAGTCAAGGACTCCCTCACCTACCTCCGAGGGACGCCCTGCTCCACGCGATGCAGGGAGGGACCTTGCTCCCGGCTCCTCCCCTGCAGCCCCCAGTGCGCTCCTCCTGGTAGAAGGGAGGTCGTTGAGCTGGGGCCTCCATTTGCTGTTGTGACCTGACCCTCCTGCAACCCATGGTTGGCGTACGGTTGCTCTTGAGAGATTAGTGGTACCCTATAGCTGTTGTCGCCGGCGTGGTTGGCGAGGCTCCCGGAGGGCTCCTGGAAGGCCTCGGCTTCTAGTGCCTCCTCCTCCCAGCCTAGATCGAGGAACGAGCCAGGGTCATCTTCCAATGCATACTCGTGGTCCATCATGCGGGGCACGTAGGCCTCCGAGGCCGTTGCCCCGAAGACCTCGCTGAACTGCCCCACGCTCCACGTTGCCAAGCCCAGCGCACCACCTTGAGAATGGTAGGGTGGCACTCCGCCGTGGCCATGGGTGGCAACGCTCGTGCCCGCGCTCATCGGAGGTGGCACGGGTGCGATTGGGCGTCCGGTGCTGCTAGTCGCGCCGGTTTAGATGAAGCCTCCTGGAGCACCTGGGGGCACGCGGGCGCGGCGAGGCCCGCCATGCAATCCGGCCGTGGCCTGAGGCGTAAGCAAGGAGCAGAAGGGCGGCGCTCCTGAGGCCGCGGTGTCCAGTATCTCGGCGACGCGCTCCAGCAATGCATCCCGGGCGCTCTCCATCAGCCGGCATCGCAGCAGCTCCCGAGCCACCATGAGCGCGGCCCTCATGTTTGCTTGTTCCCATCAGGTGTGCGGCGTCGTGGCTGCAGCGTGGCTTGAGGCCCTTGCGGCTGCCCGCGCTTGTCGTGGAGTAAGGGTGGATGGAGTTTGACCGCGTCGCCCATGCCCCGCAGCATTTGGCGACGCACGTACCGCCTGGGGCGCAAGGTCGGGGTCTTCTTGGGCGGACGGTGCCGCCCGGGCCGGCCAAGCTACTCAGCGGTCGGCGTTGGTCCTTGGGTCGCCAGACATTGGGACCGCAGAGTGTCGGTGGATCAACTGGCGGAAGAGAAGCTCCGACACACCCCTACCTGGCGTGCCAAATGTCGGATTTCGGGTTCCGGCAAAACCCTTGAGGTTCGAACACTAAGGTGCGTACGAAGATCTGTCCCCCTCTCTAGCTCGCACACACCATGATTTCACGGCCTAGCTCGACGAACCCAAAGAACACGAGACACAAGAGTTTATACTGGTTTGGGCCACCGATGTGGTGTAACACCCTATTCTAGTGTGGTGTGGTGGATTGCCTCTTGGGTTGAGGATGAACAGTTACAAGGGAAGAACAACCTCCTGAGGGGAGGTGCTCTTGTGCTTGGTGAGTGTGGTGGCTTTGGTGGAATGGATCCGGTCAAAGATGAGATGAGATGTTATCTAATGTCCCCCTCTACTGTGGTGCTAGTCCTATATATAGAGGCATGTGTCCTCTTCTCAAATATTAGGCGGGAAGGTATCCCGCAACGGACAATTTGAAGGGGGACAGCTAGTACAAGCTATCCCGACAAAAGGTGGTCTTCGCCTGCCAAAGGCTCTAGTGGTGACGCCGTCTTGGGCTCCAGGGTGACCTCCGTCCTGCTATCCTACTGGTCTTGGTCTTGTTGCACAGATATGGAAACCTTTGCCTGATGCCTCGGGACTCCTCGCCTGCACTTGCCTCTTTAGCACCAAAGAGGAAACGAGGACACTGCGCGCTGGCGCGTGCCTAGCGTCCGCCTGACTCCAATCGTCATGGCTTGCATCACACAAACCTTGCGAGGTGTCCCGTGCCTTGATCTCCCAACTCCTCGCGAGCCAGCATGTGAGGCCACCCCCGAGGAGGTCTTGCGTCATTCGCCTCACGAGGCTTGGGCCCTCGTGAGGGTCTTGAGTGTTTGCTGGTGAAGACGAGCCGTACAGGGCCGCTGGTGGAGCCACGCCGCGGGCCGCGGGCAGGCAAATCTGGGGACCCCCGTTCCCAGAACGCCGACAATTACCATTAACATGAAAAGTGACATTGCCTTTGTTGCAATCAATAATAGCCCCTGCAGTATTCGAAAAGGGTCTACCTAGAATAATAGACATACTGTCGTCCTAGGGAATATCAAGAATAACAAAGTCCGTTAAAATAGTAACGTTTGCAACCACAACAGACACATCCTGACAAATACAGACAGGTATAGCAGTTGATTTATTAGCCATTTGCAAAGATATTTTAGTAGGTGTCAACTTATTCAAATCAAGTCTATGATATAAAGAGAGAGGCATAACACTAACACCGGCTCCAAGATCACATAAAGCAGTTTTAACATAGTTTCTTTTAATGGAGCATGGTATAGTTGGTACTCCTGGATCTCCAAGTTTCTTTGGTATTCCACCTTTAAAATTATAATTGGCAAGCATGGTGGAAATTTCAGCTTCCGGTATCTTTCTGTTATTTCTAACAATATCTTCCATATACTCAGCATAAGGATTCATTTTAAGCATATCAGTCAAAGGCATACGCAAAAAGACAGGTCTAATCATTTCAGCAGAGCGCTCAAAATCCTCATCATCCTTTTTCTTGGATGGTTTGGGAGGAAAAGGCATGGGTTTCTGAACCCATGGTTCTCTTTCTTTACCATGCTTCCTAGCAACGAAGTCTCTCTTATCATAACGTTGATTCTTTGATTATGGGTTATCAAGATCAATAGAAGGTTCACTCTCTACATCATTGTCATTGCTAGGTTGAGCATCAACATGAACATCATCATTAATATTATCACTAGGTTCATGTTTATTACCAGATTGTGTTTTAGCATCGGAAATAGAAATATCATTGGGATTCTATGGTGTGTCAACAATAGGTTCACTAAAAGCATGCAAAGCCCTATCATTTTTCTTTTCTTCCTTTTAGAAGTACTAGGTGCATCAATATTAGTTCTGTGAGAATCTTGCTCGATTCTCTTAGGGTGGCCCTTAGGATACAAAGGTTCCTAAGTCATTCTACCCCCTCTAGTCACAACTCCGACAACATTTTCATTTTTCTTATTATTTAATTCATTGAGCAAATCATTTTGAACTTTAAGCACTTCTACTTGAGTGGTAACCATAGAAGCATGTTTACTAATAAGTTTAAGTTCACCTTTAACTCTAGACATATAATCACTCAAGTGTTCAATCATATAAGCATTATGTTTCAATTGTCTACCAACATAAGCATTGAAGTTTTCTTGTTTAACAATAAAATTATCAAACTCATCTAAGCATTGGCTAGCAGACTTATAACGAGGAATATCACTTTCATCAAATCTATAGAGAGAATTTACCTTTACTACCTATGTCGGGTTATCAAGAACATGTATTTCTTTAATAGGTGGTAAATTCTTAACATCATCAGCGTTAATACCTTTTTCTTTCATAGATTTCTTTGCCTCTTGCATATCATCAGGACTGGGAAATAGAACACCACTTTTATTCGGAGTTGGATTAGGAGTTAGTTTAGGAAGTGTCCAATCATTTTCATTACTCAACATATTATTCAATAGCAATTCAGCTTGATCAACAGTTCCTTCCCTGAAAACACAACAAGCACAACTATCCAGGTCTGTGGAAGCATCGGTTAGTCCATTATAAAAGATATCTAGTATTTCATTTTTCTTGAGAGGATGATCAGGCAAAGCATTAAGTAATCGGAGAAGCCTCCCTCAAGCTTGTGGGAGACTCTCTTCTTTAATTTGCACAAAGTTATATATTTCCCTTAAGGCAGCTTGTTTCTTATGAGCGGGGAAATATTTAGAAGAGAAGTAATAAATCATATCGTGGGGACTACGCACACAACCAGGATCAAGAGAATTAAACCTTATTTTAGCATCACCCTTTAATGAGAACGGAAACAACTTAAGGATAAAGTAATAGCGAGTTTTCTCATCTTTAGTGAACAGGGTGGCTATATCATTTAATTTAGTAAGATGTGCCACAACAGTTTCAGATTCATAGCCATAAAAAGGATCTAACTCAACCAAAGTAATTAACTCAGGATCGGCAGAGAAATCATAATCCTTATCAGAGATACATATAGGTGAAGTAGCAAAAGTAGGGTCATGTTTCATTCTAGCATTCAAGGATTTTTCTTTCAGCTTAGCTAACAGTTTCTTAAGATCATATCTATCATTCCAAGCTAAAAAGTCTCTAGCAGTTTTTCATCAACATAACCCTCAGGCACAACAGGAAATTCATATCTAGGGGAGAATCTTCATCATCACTTTCATCAAAACTATTAGATTCAATAATTTCATTCTCTCTAGCCCTAGCAAGTTGTTCATCAAGAAATACACCTAGTGGCACAGTATGATCAAGCATAGAAATAGTTTCATCATAAGTATCATGCAAAGTAGAAGTGGCATCATCAATAACATGTGACATATCAGAATGAATAGTAGGAGTATGTGTCGCAAGTTTACTCATAACAGAAGGTGAATCAAGTGCAGAGCTAGATGGCAGTTCCTTACCTCCCCTCATGGTTGAGGGAGAAATCTTGGTTCTTTCATCTTTCAAGTTCCTCATAGTGATCAACAGATATAAATCCCAAGCGACTCAAAGAATAGAGCTATGCTCCCCGGCAACGACACCAAAAAATAGTCTTGATAACCCACAAGTATAGGGGATCGCAACAGTTTTCGAGGGTAGGTATTCAACCCAAATTTGTTGATTCGACACAAGGGGAGCCAAAGAATATTCTCAAGTATTAACAGTTGAGTTGTCAATTCAACCGCACCTGAAAGACTTAATATGTGCAGCAAAGTATTTAGTAACAAAGTGATATGGAAGTAACGGTAACAGTGGCAAAAGTAATAGTTTTGGTTTTGTAGTGATTATAATGGTGGCAACGGAGAAGTAACTAAGAAAAGATCAATACGTGAAAAGCTCGTAGGCAATGGATCAGTAATGGATAATTATGTCGGATGCGATTCCTCATGCAACAGTTATAACATAGGGTGATACAGAACTAGGTCCAGTTCATAAATGTAAAGTAGGCATGTATTCCGAATATAGTCATATGTGCTTATGGAAAATAACTTGCATGACATCTTTTGTTCTACCCTCCCGTGGCAGCGGGATCTTATTGGAAACTAAGGGATATTAAGGCCTCCTTTTAATAGAGTACTGGAACAAAGCATTAACAATTAGTGAACACATGAACTCCTCAAACTACGGTCATCACCGGGAGTGGTCGCGATTATTGTCACTTCGGGGTTACCGGATCATAACACATAGTAGATGACTATTGACTTGCAAAATAAGATCCATAACTCACATATATTCATGAAAACATAATAGGTTTAGATCTGAAATCATGGCACTCGGGCCCAAGTGACAAGCATTAAGCATAGCAAAGTCATAGCAGCATCAATCTCAGAACATAATGGATACTAGGGATCAAACCGTAACAAAACTTACTCGATTACATGATAAATCTCATCCAACCCATCACTGTCTAGCAAGCCTACGATGGAATTACCCACGCACGATGGTGAGCATAATGAAATTGGTGAAGGATGTCGACGGATTCCACTCTCCGGAGCCCCGAACGGACTCCAGATCAGCCCTCCAAGAGAGATTAGGGCCTGGCGGCGGCTCCGTATCGTAAAATGCGATGAATCCTTCTCTCTCATTTTTTTCCTCCCCGAACATGAATATATAGAGTTGGAGTTGAGGTCGGGCCCACGAGACAGGGGGGCGCGCCCCCACCCTCATGGACAGGGTGTGGGCCCCCTGACGTTGATTCTTTCGCCAGTATTTTTTATATATTCCAAAAATATTCTCCGTGAAGTTTCAGGTCATTCCGAGAACTTATGGAAGCTCATATGGACGACATAGTGGTCAAAACCAAGGACAGGGCCACGCTCGTGCAAAATTTAGAAGAAACATTTGCAAATCTGCGGATCAACCCAGAGAAGTGCGTGTTCGGTGTCCTCTCCGGCAAACTTCTTGGGTTCTTTGTGTCTTGATACGTCTCCGTCGTATCTACTTTTCCAAACACTTTTGCCCTTGTTTTGGACTCTAATTTGTATGATTTGAATGGAACTAACCCGGACTGACGCTGTTTTCAGCAGAATTACCATCATGTTGTTTTATGTGCAGAAAAAAAATATTCTCGGAATTACCTGAAACTCCATGGGAGGTCTTAGAAAAAATAATAAAAAGCCTCGCCAAAGATGAAGACCAGGGGGGCCACACCCTTTCCACGAGGGTGGGGGGGGCACCCCCCTAGGGCGCGCCCCCCTATCTCGTGGGCCCCCTGGAAACCCTCCGACGCCAACTCCAACTCTATATATTTGCTTTCGGAGAGAAAAAAATCAGAGAGAATAAATCATCACATTTTACGATACGGAGACGCCGCCAAGCCCTAAAACCTGTCGGGAGGGCTGATCTGGAGTCCGTTCGGGGCTCCGGAGAGGGGGCTTCGTCGCCGTCGTCATCATCAACCATCCTCCATCATCAATTTCATGATGCTCACCGCCGTGCGTGAGTAATTCCATCGTAGGCTTGCCGGACGGTGATGGGTTGGATGAGATTTATCATGTAATCGAGTTAGTTTTGTTAGGGTTTGATCCCTAGCATCCACTATGTTCTGAGATTGATGTTGCTATGACTTTGCTATGCTTGATGCTTGTCACTAGGGCCCGAGTGCCATGATTTCAGATCTGAACCTATTATGTTTTCATGAATATATGTGAGTTCTAGATCCTATACTGCAAGTCTATAGTCACCTATTATGTGTTATGATCCGTTAATCCCGAAGTGAAAATAATCGAGATACTTACCGGTGATGACCGTAGTTTGAGGATGCTAATGCTTTGTTCCGGTTCTCTATTAAAAGGAGGCCTTAATATTCCTTAGTTTCCAATAGGACCCCGCTGCCACGGGAGGGTAGGACAAAAGATGTCATGCAAGTTCTTTTCCATAAGCACGCATGACTATATACGGAATACATGCCTACATTACATTGACAAACTGGAGCTAGTTCTGTGTCACCCCATGTTATGACTGTTACATGATGAACCGCATCCGGCATAATTATCAATCACTGATCCGGTGCCTACGAGTTTTCCATATACTGGTTTATGCTTATTTACTTTTCCGCTGCTACTGTTACAATCACTACAAAATACCAAAAACATTACTTTTGCTGTCTTTACTTTTGTTTCCTCTATCACCACTGTCATATTACTTTGCTACTAAACACTTTACTGTAGATACTAAGTTTCCAGGTGTGGTTGAATTGACAACTCAGCTGCTAATACTTGAGAATATTATTTGGCTCCCCTTGTGCCGAATCAATAAATTTGGGTTGAATACTATACCGTCGAAAGTTGTTGCGATCCCCTATACTTGTGGGTTATCAAGACCTTTTTCTGGCGCCGTTGCCGGGGAGCATAGCTCTATTCTTTGAGTCACTTGGGATTTATATCTGCTTATCACTATGAAGAACTGGAGAGATCCAAAAACCAAGATCTATCCCTCAACTACGGGGGGAGGTAAGGAACTTCCTTCTATCTCTACACTTGATTCACCTTCTGTTATGAGTAAGTTAGCGACACCTACACCTGCTTCTGCTATTCGTTCTAATATGTCGCATGTTATTGGTGATGCCACTTCTGCTATGCATGATACTTATGATGAAACTGCTTCTATGTCTGATACTACTGTGCCCCTTAGTGAATTTCTTGATGAACAAATTGCTAGGGCTAGAGAAAAAGAAGTTATTGAATCTGAATACGATGATGATAGTGATGATGAATACATGCATGTTATTCCTAAAGATTATCTTTTTGATAAGGAATCTTCTGCCGCTATTTTCGCTTGCTAGGATAGATAAGAGCTTAAGAGGTTATTAATTAAATGGAACAAGGAATCACTTAGAGATAGAATGAGACCTGACCCTGCTTTTGCTACTTCACCTATATGTGTTTCTGATAAAGATTATGAATTCTCTATTGATCCGGATATAATTACTTTGGTTGAATCTGATCCGTTTTATGGCTATGAATCTGAAACTGTTGTGGCACATCTTACTAAGTTAAATGATATAGCTGCCATGTTCACTAATGATGAGAGATCACGTTACCTCTATTTACTCAAAATATTTCCGTTCTCATTAAAGGGTGATGCTAAGATATGGTTTAATTCTCTTGATCCTGGTTGTGTGCGTAGTCCCCAGGATATGATTTATTACTTCTCTACTAAATATTTCCCTGCTCATAAGAAACAAGCTGCTTTGAGGTAAATATACAACTTTGTGCAAATTAAAGAAGAGAGTCTCCCACAAGCTTGGGGGAGGCTTCTCAAGTTACTTAATGCTTTGCCTGATCATCCTCTTAGGAAACCTGAAATACTTGATATCTTTTATAATGGACTAACCGATGCTTCTAGAGATTACCTGGATAGTTGTGCTGGTTCTCTTTTTAGGGAAAGAACACCGGATGAAGCTGAAATTCTATTGAATAATATGTTGACAAATGAAAATAATTGGGCACCTCCTGAGCCATCTCCTGAGCCAGATCCAGAGCCAGCTCCTGCTCCAATTACTGAGTCTATCCCTAAACCAACTCTGAAGAAGAGAGGTATACTATTTCTCAGTCTCGAAGATATGCAAGACGTTAAGAATTTACCTCCTATTGAAGTAATACATGGTCTTAATATACCGCCTGTTGAAGAAACATATGATCTCAATTATTTATTTGTTGAAGAACCTCCTGATCCCGATATCCCGACACAGGTAGTAAAGGTAAATTCTCTCTATAGATATGATAAAGCTGAAGTTCCTCCTACTAAAATTGCTAGTCAGTGCTTGGATGAGTTTGATAACTTTATGTTTAAACAAGACGACTTCAATGCTTATTTTGGTAGACAATTAAAAGAAAATGCTTATATGATTAGATGCTTGGGTGATTGTATGGCTGATATTAAAGGTGAACTTAAACTTGTTAGCAAACATGCTTCTATGGTTACCACTCAAGTAGAACAAGTACTTAAGGCTCAAAAAGAAGTGCTTGATAAAATGAATAGTAAGAAAAATGATTATAGTGTTAGAGTGGCTACTAGAACTGGTAGAATGACTCAGGAACCTTTGTATCCTGAAGGCCACCCTAAGAGAATCCAGCAAGATTCTCAGAGAAATAATATTGATGCTCCTAGCTCTTCTAAAAAGAAGAAAAAGAAAAATGATAGAACTGTGCAAACTTCTAGTGAACCTATTGCTGAACCACCTGATAATCCAAATGATATATCTATGTCTGATGCTGAAACACAATCTGGTAATGAACATGAACCTAGTGAAAATATTAATGTTGATGTTCATGATGATGCTCAACCTAGTAATGACAATGATGTAGAAATAGAACCTGTTGTTGATCTTGATAACACACAATCAAAGAATCAACGTTATGATAAAAGAGACTTTGTTGCTAGGAAACATGGTAAAGAAAGGGAACCTTGGGTTCAGAAACCCATGCCTTTTCCTCCAAAACCATCCAAGAAAAAGGATGATGAGGATTTTGAGCGCTTTGCTAAAATGATTAGGACTATCTTTTTGCGTATGCGATTAACTGATGTGCTCAAAACAAATCCTTATGCTAAATATATGAAAGATATCATTACTAATAAAAGAAAGATACCGGAAGCTGAGATTTCCACCATGCTTGATAATTATACTTTTAAGGGTGGAATACCAAAGAAACTAGGAGACCCCGGAGTACCTACTATACCTTGCTCCATTAAAAGAAATTATATTGAAACTGCTTTATGTGATATTGGAGCCGGTGTTAGTGTTATGCCTCTTTCTCTATATAGTAGACTTGACTTGAATAAGTTGACACCTACTGAAATATCTTTGCAAATGGCTGATAAATCAACTGCTATACCTGTCGGTATTAGTGAGGATGTGCCTGTTGTGGTTGCAAACATTACTATTTTAACGGACTTTGTTATTCTTGATATTCCCGAGGATGATAGTATGTCTATTATTCTTGGAAGACCTTTTCTTAATACTGCAGGGGCTGTTATTGATTGCAACAAAGGCAATGTCACTTTTCATGTTAATGGTAATGAGCATACGGTACACTTTCCGAGGAAACAACCTCAAGTTCATAGTATCAACTCTATTGGAAAAATTCCATCGATTATATTTGGAGGTTTTGAATTTCCTCTTCCTACTGTCAAGAAGAAATATGATATACTTATTATAGGGGATGTGCATATCGCCGTTGAGGTAACTTAGTGTTATTCGAAATTTCTCCGGTTCCATGATTATCGGAATGAGTTTGTTAACAAGACTTGATCAACCTTGTTAGTGGATTCTTTTTGATGAGCATGAGATGGATGAAACTAGAAACACAAACTTCTGTACCCTCTTTATATTTTCTGTTATTTAGTAGAAATAAAGTAAAAATAATATTTTTCTGTATGTTATCTGATTATTCGTGCAATATAAAAATAACCCGAAAATAAAAGTCCTCAGAATGACATGCCAATTTAATATGATTTTTTCGGGAATATTTGAGGATTTACTGTGCAAAAATTACCGCGGGAGGAGCTGCCACCTGGCCACGAGGGTGGTGGGCGCGCCCCCCTATAGGGCGCCCCCTGCCTCGTGGGCCCACGGCGGCCCTCCTCCACTTATCCCAGCACCCATCTTCTTCCTCTATCTCACACAAACCCGAAAAATCAACTCAAGCACGAGTTCCGGCCACTTTTGCTGTGATTTTCCATCTCCTTCCTCAAAGCACCTCTTGCAAAACTGCTTGGGGAGATTGTTCCTTGGTATGTGACTCCTCCATTGGTCCAATTAGTTTTTTGTTCTAGTGCTTTATTCATTGCAAATTTGTGTTGCATAGGTGACCATGTTCTTGAGCTTGCATGTCAAATTTATATGGTTCCAAGTAGATCTAATGCTTGATATAGACTCTAGGCACTTGTAGGAGTAGTTGCTATCAGTTTTATTGAGTTTGGTCACTTTTATTTTGAAGTTACTAAAAATTTCAGAATTTTTCACAGATAAACAGTATGTTTAGGAAGATGTTCCAAGGTGGTTCCTCTAAGAAGCAAGGACCCAGGATTGCTATGAGAGATGCTGGCGAGGATCCACCAAGAGACACTCCAGTACGGCCTTGCGAATGGCCGTTGGAAAATTTTATGGACCGTGCGGGAATTAAAGAAGAATTCAAAGCATATTTGCACAATGCCGGTCTTGAAGATTTTGAGGCTAACAAATGCCCCCAGTATCATGATCTCACAAGTTCATTTGTGAGGAGGTTTGAGTATTCATCTTCGCGTAATTCTCCTTCAGTCATGTTTGATCTTTATGACAAATCTTATACCATGGACTTAGAAGATTTCACTTCTTCTTGCAAACTTCCATCATGGGGTAGTGTTAGGGATCCCCCTAAATCTGAATTTAGAAACTTTCTTGCTAGTATAACTATGGGGGAATCTAGAGATATAACGCAGGCTACCATAGGGAGCATTCACTTTCCTGCTATACATTATTTTGCTCTCATCATCGGTAGATGCATAAATGCTAAGGATGAAGCATGTCACATGTGTGTCCCTGACCTTAGCATTCTTAGGAGTGCTGTGTTAGGAGACCAATCTTATCATATGGGAGCCATTGTAGCTCGTAGGTTGCATCATAATAGACATAATGGAGATTTCTTTGGAGGAATTTTTGCAACCCGCTTAGCTCATTTTCTTGAAATAGACATTCGTGAGGGTGATACGGAGTTGCCTCCTTCATATTTAGATTATAACTCTATGGCTTCGCTCTAGTTTGTCGAGAGGCCTGAATCACCTCTCTTATATCGTTTAATTTTTAATAAACGACGTGTTTTCCGTATTACTCTCCCTGCACCTGCCTTCTTTGATTCACAGGCAAAAGGAAGATATGTTATTACCAGAGAGGAGGCAGAAGAGTACGAGAGGAGAGTGGAGGCAGCCCGACTCCATGTTGCAGCTCAGCAAGCGATAACCGCTGCACATCAGTATGATCCCAACTATCCTTCCTCATCGCAGTACGACCCCAACAACTATTATTATGGATATTTCGCCAGGCCAGCCGTGGCCATAGACCAACTTAGGCAAAAAGCCTAAGCGTGGGGGAGTACATATTTCTCACCGACATTACATTTATGTTAACACAAACTCATTGCTAGATGTCGGTGCTCATACTTTTTCACTATAATATCCATGCTAGTTTATTTTCTATTTCCTGCTTTCTTATTGTGTGTTTAATAAACCTTAAGAAAAAATAAAAAAATTAGTTGTAGCTTTTAATTAATTTACTTTCCATGCTTGTAGTAGTAATTAAAAACAAAACCCAAAAATATTTCCCGTTCTTCTTTTGCTTGTTGGGAGCTTTCCCGTGTAAATAGTTTTATTTCTTTTCTTTTCTTTGGGGGTCAGTATGAAAAGACCATAATTAAATTGTTGAAATGGCTCTTATATGCATCATTGTTGAATTAACCCAAGAGCCCATATTGCCATGTCTTCTCTTGTTTATTGAATGCTCGCAGATTCCAGCTTAGTCCAATGCACGCGCATTCTTATTATTATTCACACCGTTCGGTCGTGCAAGTGAAAGGCAATTATGATGATATATGATGGACTGACTGAGAGGAGAAAAGCTGGTATGAACTCGACCTCTTTTGTTTTTGTAAATATGATGAGTCCCGCGTTCTTGATTCAGCTTATTATGAATAAACATGTTTGCAATGACAATTAGAGGTCGTAGTTGCTTGTGCCATGCTTGATTAGCTATGAGTTATAATAATTTACCTTGTGTGCCAACATGCTATTAAGATGGTTATGATGTGGTATGATGGGGTGGTATCCTCCTTTGAATGATTTAAGTGACTTGACTTGGCACATGTTCACGCATGTAGTTGAAACAAATCAACATAGCCTTCACGATATTTATGTTCAAGGTGGATTATATTCTACTCATGCTTGCATCCAATGTTTATTAATTTGAATGCATGTACATGGTTGTTGTTGCTCTCTAGTTGGTCGCTTCCCAGTCTTTTGCTAGCCTTCACATGTACTAAGTGGGAATACTGCTTGTGCATCCAAATCTCTTAAACCCCAAAGTTATTCCAGATGTGTCCACTATACCTTCCTATATGCGGTATCTACCTGCCGTTCCAAGTAAATTTGTATGTGCCAAACTCTAAACCTTCAAATAAACATTCTGTTTTGTATGCTCGAATACCTCATGTATCAACAAAGGTTGTCCTTATCTTCCGTGTTAGGCGGGTTATTCTCAAGAGGAGTGGACTCCGCTCCTCACTCACGAGAAAATGGCTGGTCACCGGGTTGCCCAGTCCCATGCTTTATGCAAATCAAATCAAAATTAATTGCAAACAAAACTCCCCCTAGGACCTGATGTATGTTGGAGGCACTCGTTGTTCCGAGCAAGCCATGGATTGATGTTTGTTGGTGGAGGGGGAGTATAAACTTTACCATTCTGTTTTGGAACCACCTATAATGTGTTTAGCATGGAAGATATCGCCATCTCTTAGTTGTTACGTTGACAATGAAAGTATACCGCTCAAAATAAAATTTATCTCTATTTCAAAACTGAGCTCTGGCACCTCTACAAATCCCTGCTTCTCTCTGCGAAGGGCCTATCCATTTACTTTGATGTTCAGTCATCACCCTCTTATTAAAAAGCACTAGCTGGAGAGCACAACTGTCATTTGCATTCATCACTATTAATTTATGTTGGGTATGACTATGATTGGATCTCTTTTACCATGAATTACAATGTCTAGTCAGTCCTTGATCTTTAAAGGTGCTCTGCATTTATGTTTTGCGGTCTTAGAAAGGGCTAGCGATATACCACCTTGTTATATCATATTATGATTGTTTTGAGAAAGTGTTGTCATCCGAGATTTATTATTATGACTTGCTAGTTGATTATGCTATTGATATGAGTAATTATGAGACCTGAGAATTATTGCAAATGTGGTTAGTTATGATTTATGCTGAAAACTAGAATGCTGGCTTGACATAGTTACAACAACAAGAGCAAACAGAGTTTATAAAAGTTTTCTTTCTTTCTTTCAGTTTGTCAACTGAATTGCTTGAGGACAAGCAAAGGTTTAACCTTGGGGAGTTGATACGTCTCCGTCGTATCTACTTTTCCAAACACTTTTGCCCTTGTTTTGGACTCTAATTTGTATGATTTGAATGGAACTAACCCGGACTGACGTTGTTTTCAGCAGAATTACCATGATGTTGTTTTATGTGCAGAAGACAAATATTCTCGGAATGACCTGAAACTCCACGGGAGGTCTTAGAAAAAATAATAATAAATCCTCGCCAAAGATGAAGACCAGGGGCTGCACACCCTTTCCACGAGTGTGGGGGGTGCGCCCCCTATCTCGTGGGCCCCCTGGAAACCCTCCGACGCCAACTCCAACTCTATATATTTGCTTTCGGAGAGAAAAAACAGAGAGAAGAAACCATCGCGTTTTACGATATAGAGCCGCCGCCCAGCCCTAAAACCTCTCGGGAGGGCTAATCTGGAGTTTGTTTGGGGCTGCGGAGAGGGCGATTCGTCATCGTCATCATCATCAACCATCCTCCATCACCAATTTCACGATGCTCACCGCCGTGCGTGAGTAATTCCGTTGTAAGCTTGCTGGATGGTGATGGGTTGGATGAGATTTATCATGTAATCGAGTTAGTTTTGTTAGGGTTTGATCCCTGGTATCCACTATGTTCTGAGATTGATGTTGCTATGACTTTGCTATGCTTAATGCTTGTCACTAGGGCCCGAGTGCCATGATTTCAGATCTGAACCTATTATGTTTTCATGAATATATATGAGTTCTAGATCCTATCTTGCAAGTCTGTAGTCACCTATTATGTGTTATGATCTATTAACCCCGAAGTGACAATAATCGGGATACTTACCGGTGATGACCATAGTTTGAGGAGTTCATGTATTCACTATGTGCTAATGCTTTGTTCCGGTTCTCTATTAAAAGGAGGCCTTAATATCCCTTAGTTTCCAATAGGACCCTGCTGCCATGGGAGGGTAGGACAAAAGATGTCATGCAAGTTCTTTTCCATAAGCATGTATGACTATATACGGAATACATGCCTACATTACATTGACGAACTGGAGCTAATTCCGTGTCACCCTATGTTATGACTGTTACATGATGAACCGCATCCGGCATAATTATCCATCACTGATCCGGTGCCTACGAGTTTTCCATATATTGGTTTAAGCTTATTTACTTTTCTGCTGCTACTGATACAATCACTACAAAATACCAAAAACATTACTTTTGTTGTCTTTACTATTTTTGCCGCTACTACCACTATCATATTACTTTGCTACTAAACACTTTGATGCAGATACTAAGTTTCCAGGCGTGGTTGAATTGACAACTCGGCTGCTAATACTTGAGAATATTCTTTGGCTCCCCTTGTGTCGAATCAATAAATTTGGGTTGAATACTCTACCCTCAAAAGCTGTTGCGATCCCCTATACTTGTGGCTTATCATGTCTCAACGCGGAATCGAAGCAAATCCCGACAAGATCAAGGTAATCGAGTAGATTGAGGCACCAAAACGGGTCAAAGACGTCCGTAGGCTCACCGGCTGCGTTGCTGCCCTGAGTAGGTTCATCTGCAAATTTGCTGAGCATGCCCTCCCCTTCTTCAAAGTTTTCAAAAAGGCGGGTCCAGTAAAGTGAACTCCGGAGGCAGAGGCAGCACTGCAAGATTTGAAGAGGTACCTTTCCTCCACGCCAATACTAGTCGCGTCTAAACCGCAAGAGCCTTTGCTGCTGTACTTAGCAGCAACAAATCAAGTGGTCAGTGCTGCGCTGGTGGCGCAGAGGGAACTTGAGTAAGAAGCTGCAGTAGAAGTAGAGCCGTCTGGTGGCAGGCCAGGGCCGTCCCTGGCAGAGCCTGACGACGGCAAGGCGGAGCCCCCGGCAAGGCCCGATCCCGGTAAGGCAGAGTCTGAGCAGATGGGCGAAGTGGGACAGAAGAAGAAGGTGGTGCAGCACCCTGTTTATTTTGTCAGTTCCTTCTTGCAGGGGCTAGATCAAGATATTCTGGTATGCATAAGCTACTTTTAGGCCTCCTCATGGCCTCGAGAAAGCTGCATCACTATTTCCAAGCACATGAGATCACCATTGTCACCCGCCTCCCTTTGCAACGAATCTTGCACAATCCAGATGCAACTGGGAGGATTGTGGAGTGGGCATTGGAACTGTCAAGCTTTGGCCTGAAGTTTGAAGCTACTTCAACGATTAAGAGTCGGGCCTTTCCAGAGTTAATAGCAGAATGGACTCCGACGCCCGACGAAGAGGTTCAAGAGACCGCCCTTCCCGGCAAGGAGACGTACCGCGATTGGATTATGTACTTTGATGGAGCTTTCTCACTGTAAGGTGCTGGTGCCGGTGTGCTACTTGTCGCACCCACCGGAGAGCGCCTCAAGTACGTGATCCAGATGCACTTTCCCTGGGAAAAATCATCAAACAACACAACGGAGTACGAGGGATTGCTTGCCGGTCTCAGGACCGCGACAGACCTCGGAATTAGGAAGCTCATTGTCAGAGGTGATTCGCAGCTCGTCGTCAAGCAAGTTAACAAGGATTACCAGAGCCCGTTGATGGAAGCCTACGTGAAGGAAGTGAGGAAGTCGAAAGACCGTTTTGACAGCCTACAGTTAGAGCATGTTCCCCGAGTAGAGAACAACATTGCCGATGACCTATCGAAACGTGCCGCCCTCAAGTTGCGTGTGGAACCAGGTATGTTTGTACTTTAGTTAATTCAGCCATTCGTTGAGCCATCAGCAGGGCAGAACAAGCGAAGGAAGACAAGCCCCGACAAGTACCTTCCCGTCGAGCTCCTAGTAGCTGCCGGCAAGGAGGTTGCCGGGTACCCCAAGCTTACCGAGAGGCAACCACCTCCGGTAGGGCCCTAGGCCCTGACCATAGAGATAGCTGCCCCTACAGCCGAAGATGAGCCTTTAGTCCTCGCCGTCAAGCCCCAGGCTCCGGCATGGGCATAGCACACAGTATGTTTCCTCCAAACAGGGGAACTCCCTGAGGAACAGGAAGAAGAAGAAAGAGTAGCCCGTCGGTCCAACATGTACCCGTTTGTGGATAATACCCTATACAGAAGGAGGCAAAACGGCGTGAAGCTGAAGTGCATTCCTCAAGAGGACGGACTGGAGCTATTGGCAGAGATACATGGAGGCGTAAGTCGCTCCCACATAGGGTCAAGAGCCCTTGTCGGCAAGGCATTCCGGCAAGTTTTCTTTTGGCCCACAACCCTCCAGGATGCAGCTGCACTAGTAACCAAGTGTGAAGCGTGCCAGTTCCATTCAGAGAAGCTTCATCAACCAGCCCAAGCTCTTCAAACAATCCCTCTCTCCTAGCCATTTTTGGTCCGGGGGCTCGACATATTGGGCCCCTTCCCCCGCGTTGTCGAGGGCTTTGAGTACTTGTACATCGCAATCAACAAGTTCACAAAGTGGCCTGAAGTGGAAGCAGTGAGGAAGGTGACATCACAGTCAGCCGTCAAGTTCTTCAAGGGGCTAGTTTGCCGTTTTGGTGTGCCGAACAGGGTCATCACCGACAACGGCACACAGTTCACAAGCCTCACCTTCATGCAGTACATCCAAGACCTCGGCAGCAAGGTCCGTTTCGCTTTAGTGGCGCACCCACGGAGCAACGGCCAGGCGGAGAGGGCAAATGCTGAAGTGTTGTGGGGCCTGAGGACAAAGACTTTTGATAGGCTGCACAAGTGTGGAAGGCGCTGGATTGATGATGTCAGCATTCTGGGAACGGGGGTCCCCAGACTTGCCTGCCTGCGGCCCACGACGTGGCTAAGCCAGCAAGCCATATGGCCCATCTTCATCAACAAGGCATCCAAGACCCCCGTGAGGGTCCAAGCCTCGCGAGGTGGATGACGCAAGACCTCCTCTAGAGTGGCCTAGCCAGGCAACCTCATCAGGAGTGGAGATATCAAGGCGGGGCAAACCTCACGAGGCCGTCGTGATGTGAGCCATGACGCACGACACCAGGCGGGCGCCAGGCGGGCGCATCATCCGTGTTTCCTCTTTGGTGCTAAGGAGGCCAATGCAGGCGAAGAGTACCGAGGCATCAGGCAAAGGTTGCTATATTGGTGGAACGAGACCAAGACCAGGAGGACGACAAGATGGAGGTCATCATGGAGCCTAAGACGACGTCAACGCCAGAGCTTTTCGCAGGCAAAGACCACTTTTGTCATGATAGCTTGTACCAGCTATCCCCCTTCAAATTTGCACGTTGTTGTTGGCTCCCTTCCCGCTCGATATTTGGGAAGACGACCAGGGCCTATATAAGTAGAGCTAGCCACCATAGTAGAAGAGGGCAAAGCGAAGCAGTGAGGAGAGAGGAGAGAGAGAGAGCTGAGCTAAGCTGGGGCTGGGCTGGTCGCATCTCATCTCATCTTAGCTTGATCCAACCCAGACGAGAGCCTACTCACAAGAACACCTCAACCTCAGGAGGCTGTTCTTCCCTTGTACTGTTCATCATCAGCCCTAGAGGCAATCCACCACCAGCACACTTGAGTAGGGTATTACACCACAACGGTGGCCCGAACCAGTATAAACCTCGTGTCTTTCTGTGTTGCGAGTTCGTCGAGTTCGTCTGTTAGATCTTAGCGAGCTAGGGCGTAGATTGGTGGGAAGGAAAGACTTCACGCGCACCCCAGTGTTCGAACCTTAAGTGTTTGCCGGAGCCCCACATCCCACAATTGGCGCGCTAGGTAGGGGTGCGTCGTAGCTTCCCTTCCATCAGTTCGTCGCTCCGTCACTCTGTCGTCTCCATGGCGGACGCTCGTCATGCTCGAGATGAGCGTCGACCTGCCCTCACCGCCCGCGTCGCTCAGACGGCTCCCGTCGGCGGGCCACATCGCCGTTCTCCATCTCCCACAGCCAACACTGCCACCGGCTCAGTGGGGAACGAGCACCAGGCGTCCTCGCAGCATCCTTCGCTGCGGCAGGACGGCCGCACCGCCAATCCATCGCTGGCCCCTGCCGATTCTTCGTCTCACGCGCACCGCGCTCCCATGGAGGCACGGGTCACGCTCCTCACAGCGGACAAGCTCCTGCGCTACCGCCCCGTGAACGACCTCTGCGAGGAGTGGCGCAGGGGGCTCTCCGGTGCCGTCCCACTCTCTACCTCCCCCTCAACCAGCCGCGGGCGACGGGGCTCATAGCGTGCCTCCACCACCTCAGCCCCAAGACGGCGCCTTGGCACCAAGGCGCGCGGCTCCGTGGCGTGATGCGCTGCGCCCGGCGCCTGCGCGCAAAGAGAGAAGCTCCCAAGAAATTCCGCGGCCGCGAGAAGTTGCACCTGCGCTCCCCACGCCACCTCGTCAAGACTGCGCACCGCCCGCAGCGGTGCAGCGCGGACCTCGTCAAGACCAAGCTAAACCCCCGAAGCGGTCCCGGGCAACCACGGCTGGCTGTCGTGCCTTCACCCTCGAGCTGCGCAGCTTCGCCTGGTCGGGCAAGTTCATGCCGGATCTGCCTCCTCGCTACGACGATACCGCCGACCCCGTGGAGTTCCTGCAGCTCTATGAGCTGAGCATCGAAGCAGCCAACGGCGACGAAAAGGTCATGGTGAACTGGTTTCCCATGGCTCTCAAGGATGGAGCTTGCTCCTGGATCCTGAACCTGTAGCGTGGCTCGATCTCCTCCTGGGACGAGATGCGCGACCGCTTCGTCGCCAACTTCCAGGGCACTCGCGACCGCCCACCGGCCGTGGGTGATCTACGCCACATCAGGCAGCAACCAGGAGAGACCCTCCAGAAGTACATCCAGCGCTTCAACAACACCCGCCTCAAGATCCCCAAGGTCATGGACGAGGCCATCATCTCCGCGTTCTCCGACGGCGTCTATGATGTCAAGATGAAGGAAGAGCTCGCCATCCACAAGGAGCTTTGCACATCTCAGGAGCTGTTCAACCTAGTGGCCAAGTGCGCAAGAGCTGAGGAAGGGCGCCTCTCTCTACTTGAGCTGCCAGCCGCGGGCGCGGAGGAGAAGAAGCCCAAGGCCAAGAACGTGAAGCACAAGGAGGCAGCTGTGCTCGCAGCGGAGCCTGACATCAAGCGGGGTAGAGATCAGCCCGAGTCATCCAAGAACGGCCGACCATTCTGCGCCTTCCACAACCTGAACACCCACAACACCAGCGACTGTCAAGAGCTCAGAGCCATACGAGAAGGACGCTATGGTCGACGCCCCGAGCGCAACGACCGGGCTACGGTCGCGGAGGAGGACGTGGAAGCAGACGCTGGGACGACCGTGGCCCGCGCCAGGAGTGGCGCGACCGACCTCGTGAGGACCGCTGGCAGGACCAGCCTCGCGAGGGCGACTGGAGGGACCCGCCACGTGAAGATTGCCCCCCGGGCAACGCCGGTCTTCCCCCGCTGCCGCCACCCAGAAGGAATGACGACCACCACCAGGACGAGGGGGCTGGGGGCTTCCAGGAGCCGTGTGTGATCGCCTGCATCTTGGGCGGTGCCCAGGCCCCAGCCTCTCAACGCACCTTCAAACAGTTTGCTCACGAGGTGAACACAGCGCTGCCCAAACTCGAGGCCACACGCCCGCTCAGGTGGTCCTAATGCGCCATCACTTTCAACTCGGCAGATCAGCTCAAGTGCGCGGCCACCGCCGGCGCCCTCCCTATGCTGTGTTCCCCAGTCATTAGCAATGTGCAGGTCACCAACACCCTCATTGACGGCGTTGCAGGGCTTAACGTCCTGTCCGTCGACATGTTCGACAACGTCCAAGTGCCTTATGATCAGCTCTAGCCCACCAAGCCTTTCTTAGGAGTGACCGACGGCTCCACCACACCGATAGGGCAGGTCCGCCTGCCCGACACCTTCGGGGGGCGCAAGAACTACCGCACCGAGCTCATCGACTTCGACGTCGCGCACATCCACCTGTCGTACAATGCCATCCTCAGGTATCTAGCCCTGGCCAAGTTCATGGCAGTCACTCATCACGGCTACAACGTTCTCAAGATGCCAGGAAGTGGAGGAATCACCACGGTCCCGTGTGAAGACAGGGATGTGGTGTGCTCCCTCGAGCACGACTTTCAAGCCGCATCAATCGACGACCCCGACAGCAGAAATGAAGGCCCTCTAGAGGCCATCCCCAAGAACAAGCAGTTGCGCCGTGCAGGACTTCAGGAGAATGGCGTCGCGGCAGGAGCCTCGTCAGGACCAGCGCCCACTCTAGGGGCGCCTCCCTGCATTGCACAGGAAGGCGCGCCCGGTGCCCTCTTGAGGTAGGGCTCGGGGACTCTCTTCTGGAGGGTCTTAGACCTTGCCAACCTCACGAGGGGGGCGCTTGGGCACCACTTGGAGGCGTGCTTCGTGGCACGTGACCCTCAGGAGAGCACGGGGCAAGGAGTGCCCACAACTGAGGAGTTCATCACCAGGACCACCCAGGAATTGCAAGAAGCAAGAGCCATGCACGGAGACAGACGCCATGAGGCGCAGCTCCGCATCCTGAAGAGGATGTTGGGCTGTGTGTCTGCATCAACATCCCAGGGCTCAACAGGGCCGCATCTCAGGAGCATTTCTGGCCTTCGCATGTGGACCGCTGCGAGGGCCTGCCGCACAGTTACGTTCATATGCCCTTTGGCTTGTCGAGCGTGGCGTCGACCTACCAGTGCAACATGCGACGTGTCCTGACAGCTTAGGAAGCCAGGTACCACACCGTTCTGGAGGAGATGGAGACGGTCTTCAGGGAACCTCCCGAGCCCCAGAGCCTCCCGAAGATCAGGGTTCTAGCGGCTCATGAGGAGTCATATCTTCAACGCACGCCTTCAGCTGCACCAACTCTACTTCGTCTACAGAACCAGGTGACATCTTCCAAGCTCGTTTAGCGGGGAGCGCCCCTCGGGCTGCATTATTCCCAGGCCGCGTGGGTCCATCCCTGCGGCATGTAACCCTTTTGCTTATGTCTTCAGCTTACCTTGTTGGGCGCACCCCTCGGGCTGCATCATCCCCAAGCCGCTCAGGCCGGACCCGGTGGCACGTATCTTCCTGCATTTATCCAAATTGATCTACTCTCCATGCTTAACCTGCCAACTTCTATCACCTGCTTGATCATCGCCTCCCCCGGGGCCTCCACACAGGCACGACGCAGGTGCATGGGTTCGTCCCTGCCACGCCGACAAATCTGAGCGGTCGAGCTCTGGCTCGCGGCACGCCCCGCGCACGTCACCTCACCAGGCCCTTGGTGCCTTCACCTCATCCATAGCAACCAGCGGCAGGCTAATATCTGTAACAGCAAACCATGTTTCTTCCTGTGCCTGTTCACAAGGATCCCTTGGGAAGAATACCTTGCACGTTAAAAGGGGGGCTCCTGAGCATCGCGACCCAGGAGCTCTTACGGGCTCTCCAGCCCTCACCCCTTGGCCTTGACCACGACAACGCGACCTGGCATACCAACGGCGGCTGAGCTCGCTCGAGGGCCGGGACCTGAGGACGTAGAGCACTAAGGAGAGAATGAGGGGAGGGAAACTCGTATGGGCCGGCCTAGCTATGCCGCACGAATAGGCGCGCAGCCCTAGCGCAACGTCAGGAGTCGCCACGAGATCAACAAGATAAGTCCCGCACTCGGATCGGCTAAATGTTTGGGCCTAATGGTCACTCATGCCTTGCCGCAAACCCATTGCGGCCACGTCAACTCCCTTTCTCGCCTTACCATGGCTGCTTGAGCGCTAAGGGGGACCTCCCGAGCATCGCGCCTCAGGGGCTCTTACTAGACCTCGGGCCACACACCTCCTAGCCTTGACCACGACACGCGACCTGACATACCAACGACGGCTGTAGCCTGCCTGGGGACAGGGACCAGTCAGCGTAGAGAAACAAGCTATCGCGAGGAAAGAAAGGGGGGAACGAGCCTTAACGGGACATGTGTTCACCAAATTTTCACAATAGGGAAGATAAGCACAAAAGACATTATGGACCCTTACATGCCCCCATGGGGTAATTCATGATCCTTCGCAGGAAACAAAAGCTGATACTAAGGGGAATCCTATCTACATCCTTTCGTGGTGGACACCATCATCAACAGTGGGCCACGGGAGGCCGGCACCAACCCCATCCAGATCAGCGGTGGCGACGGCCGGAGGCCGCAACTCTGCTCCGAACGCGGCGAGAGCTCGGGGGCACGTAGCTGTCATCGCTCGTCTCCGGAGCTCATAGAGCTCAGCAGAGCTGCTGGACTCCCAAGGGCTGCTGCTGCTGGAGTGGCTGCGATCGGGAGGCGTGTCAGCCTCACGCTCCTCTCCAAAGCAGCACTCCAGGCGGCGATCCTCACGATTGAAGACCTTGAAGAAGAGCGTGGAGATGTCGTCGTACTTGAAGTGGATCGTGAGGGCGCCCCTCGTGCGGCAGAACCGCGCGATCTCGCCCCGGCCATGAGTCATGAAGATCTTGCCGGTGGGGACCGCTTCGATGTCCGCCCCGGTCGCCGGAGCACTGCAGTCGGCGTGCTGCAGCCAGAGCTCGAGAGGCCCCTTCAGCGGGAAGAACCGCGGAAAGCGGATCTAGGAGCTTGGGGGCATCAACGCCCACAGCACCAACTCACGGGAGGAGTCCGAGGCGTGAACCCCGGATGCGGCGTGGGCGGCGCTGCTCGTCACTTCATCCTCCCGAGCCCTCAGCTCGAGCGTACAACGGCAGCGGGTACCCCAGAGGAGGCCGCTCGCACCAAGGCCTCAACACCACCTGCATCGCCGCTTCATCACAGCGATGGATCGACCTTTTCTTCAACGGAAGAGGCCCTGGATCATCACGGGGAGCCTTTCCTTTCTCTTTAGTAGAAAACTTTCTGATGGGCGCCATTGTTGTCAGCAGTGGAGCAAGGAGGAAGAAGCAAGCAAGCGAGGAAGAGATGGGCGACAGGGGCTCCGCCCTCCTCCCCATTTATAGCAAGAGAAGGCAACCCGGTGTCTCCCATGATCGTAGGTAATGATGGTTTTCCTTGCATGTCGTAGGGACTTGTCAAGTCGTGCAGTTGCCGAGGCAGCATGGGAAAGCGGAGACGCCCACGTCCAATCAACCGCCACGTGTCAACTGAGGCCGCAAGCTTTGGGGCCCTGCGGCGCTCCGTACTTTGCCCTTGGCTTCGCCGCGAAGCCAAGCCCGAGCGCAACTTGGGCCCGGGGGCTACCGTCGGCGTTCTGGGAACGGGGGTCCCCAGAATTGCCTGCCTACGTCCCATGGCGTGGCTAAGCTAGCAAGCCGTACGGCCCATCTTTGTCAACAAGGCAACCAACACCCTCGCGAGGGTTCAAGCCTCGCGAGGTGGATGATGCAAGACCTCCTCTAGAGTGGCCTAGCCAGGAAACCTCACGAGGAGCGGAGATATCAAGGCAGGGCAAACCTCATGAGGCCCTCGTGACATGAGCCATGACGCACGACACCAGGCGGGCGCCAGCGGACGCAGCGTCCTTGTTTCCTGTTTGGTTCCTAGGAGACCAGTGCAGGCGAAGAGTACCGAGGCATCAGGCAAAGGTTGCTACATTGGTGCAACGAGACCAAGACCAGGAGGATGGCAAGACAGAGGTCATTGTGGATCCCAAGACGGCGTCACTGCCAGAGCTTTTCGCTGGCGAAGATCACTTTTGTCAGGATAGCTGGTACCAGCTGTCCCCTTCAAATTTGCCCGCTGTTGTTGGCTCCCTTCCTGCTCGATATTTGGGAAGATGACCAGGGCCTATATAAGTAGAGCTAGCCACCATAGTAGAAGAGGGCGAAGCGAAGTAGTGAGGAGAGAGGAGAGAGAGAGCTGAGCTAAGCTGGGGCTGGGCTGATCGCATCTCATCTCATCTCATCTTAGGTTGATCCAACCCGGACGAGAGCCTACTCACAAGAACACGTCAACCTCAGGAGGCTGTTCTTCCCTTGTACTGTTCATCATCAGCCCTAGAGGCAATCCACCACCACCACACTGGAGTAGGGTATTACACCGCAACAGTGGCCCGAACCAGTATAAACCTCGTGTTTTTCTGTGTTGCGAGTTCGTCGAGTTCGTCCACGAGATCTTAGCGAGCTGGTGCGTAGATTGGTGGGAAGGAAAGACTTCGCGCGCACCCCAGTGTTCGAACCTTAAGGGTTTGCCAGAGCCCCACATCCGACAGATGAGTTGCCGGCGGTTCTTTGGTCGATCAGGATGACGCCAAATCAAGCCACCGAACAGACACCCTTTGCCCTGGTATACGGGGCAGACGCAGTTCTCCCCACGGAACTCACGTACGGGTCACCTTGAGTGCTCGCTTATGATGATCTCGAACAAGAGCAGTTGGGACAAGATGACGTGATGCTCCTTCAGGAACATCGTCTTTGGGCGGCTGTGCGAGCTGCATGCTACCAGCAAGCCTTGCGCCACTACCATAGCCACAAGGTTCATGCCCGAAGTTTTGAGGAAGGCGACCTTGTTCTTCGGCGCGTTCAGTCGGCCAAGAATTCCAACAAGTTGACGCCAAAGTGGGAAGGCCCTTATCGGGTAATGCGAGTCACTAGGCCTGGTGCAGTCCGCCTGGAGACCAAAGATGGTATTCGAGTGAGCAACTCCTAGAACATCGAACATCTTCGTAAGTTTTACCCATGAGGCGCGGTTGCCGGGCCTCCCGGCAAACAACCTTTTGTACAAGCCTTGCCGGCAGGGCATGTAACCCTTTGTACAGAGCCAGGCGCAGACCCCGAGCACAAATAAATGAAGCGTTGGTGCCCTAAGTTTTAGCATGCATGCTAGGTTGAGTCTCTCTCTCTCTCTCTCTCTTTGTTAGGGTTGATAGTGCTTAGCGGCAACTAACCCCTAGCATAGAGGTCGAGTGTGTGTCTTCCTGTCCTTTCCAGTTTTTTCTTTGGTTCGCAGGTTGCACAGGCGTTTCCGCCAAACCATTTAAGAGCAGGGAGACGGACCAACATCCTCGACCCCGGCAAGCCATTCCCGGGGGCTGCAGATTGAAGTATCCGACCACGACAAGCTAAGGTTGCCGAGGGCTGCAGATTCAGATAAGTCTTTTATCTCCTGTTATGCATTTCCTTATGGGACTTGGATGTATGAGCCTTCGTTTGTTCCCGGACCACCGTGCTCCCCCTTTCCTATGCCCAAGAACTCTTCTTTGGGCCAGAACTTGGTTGTAGTTGCGGTGACAAGGAAACAAACGAAGGGCCTAATCCTACTTTGCCCCTGCCTCTACCAAGAGCGTGAGTATGGTCGAGCTATGAAGTGGGAGGATGTCAAGGTCTGCTGCCGGGCAACAGTGCTTATCTTAAGATAACAAGGACTCGTCCCTTGGTGTGAGCCTTGCTCACGCACAAAAGAACCCGGCAAGCCCCCCTTTTTCATTAATACATTGCAAACAAGTACAACTCATACGAAATGCCAACATGAGCAAGGGGATTACAAGGTTTAAATATGTCAAATGCCCGGAGGCTTTAAAAACTAAAAAGAGATAAGTGCTCCATAATCCCCGTTCTTGCCCTTTTCCTCCCAGGTGCGGCAGGTGAAGGCAAAAAGGAAGCAGCAGGGAACATGCCGATGGAGAGCTTGACGAGGAAGGACCTCGGCGGGGAGCGTGGCCGAGGGAGGAGGGCAGCACGGTCAGTCGGAGTGGGCGTCCTCCCGCCTGATGCCCTCATCGCCGCTATCACTGTCCTGCTCATCACTCCCGCTCAAGGAGGAGGTTTCATCGTCAGTGGAGATCTCCACGCAGCACCTTAGGTGAGTTCCCAGGTGCCCAAAAACCTTGACGGAGAGTAGGTCGTTCTCCATCAATTTGAAGTGGAGGACGAGCCCCTCCGACAGGCTATGGGCACGGGCGAAGGCTTTCCACCCGTGGCGGAGATACATGACATGAGGGGCGGGGAAGTCGACATCGACCCTCATGCCGCCATTCCCGCAGCCCCTCATATGCAGCCTCAAGGCTTGTGGCGGGTTGATCTCCATCTCCTGAGCGAACGGAGTGGGGAGACGAAGGCAACCGCGCACTGGCTTGTCCAGCCTGATGAAGAATTTGCGGGGCAGGTCTCCAACATGGCCCGCCATTGGGGGAAGAGCTGCTAGCGGAGGCGTGGCCGGTGCACCACCCCGTCCTCCTATCCCCCGAGCGCCACGGTGGTTGTCACTGTCAAAATCGGTGGATCCCGGGTAGGGGGTCCCGAACTGTGCGTCTAAGGTCGATGGTAATAAGAGACAGGGGACACAATGTTTTACCCAAATTCGGGCCCTCCCTATGGAGGTACTACCCTATGTCCTGCTTGATTGATCTTGATGAATATGAGTATTACAAGAGTTGATCCACTACGAGATCGTAATGGTAAACCCTAGAGGCCTAGATTGTATGGATATGATAATGTCTCTCCTTCGGACTAAGTCCTCCAGTTTATATAGACAACGGGAGGATCTAGGGTTACACAAGGCCGGTTACAAAGAAAGGAATCTACATATTCCGTTGCCAAGCTTGCCTTGCACGCCAAGGAGAGTCCTATCCAGACACGCGTACAGTCTTCGGTCTTCGTATCTTCACAGCCCATCAGTCCGGCCCATGGCTATCAGGACGGACGCCCGAGGACCCCTTAGTCTAGGACTCCGTCAGTAGCCCCTGAACCTGGCTTCAATGACAAGGTATTCGGCGTGTAGGCCTGTCTTCGGCATTGCAAGGTGGGTTCCTCCTTCTGAACTCCAAAATATTCTTTTGGATGTATTGAATGTGTCCGGACCTGTAACACACACCACACACAACCGCAGAGAGAATATAATTTTACACGAGTCCAATCTGTGACAACTTTCTGTAACATGAGATCACATCTGTCCAGTCATAATTTTGAACCGTTTTTCGTCTGTCGCTCCACATTTCGAGATGCCATTGCCATTGGCACGTCTTGTCAAAGCAGAGATCGTGTCCCCTTATTAAGGGATTCCTATCAATACGGGCGTGGGTAACCCAACCGTGCCGTTTGTTGGGGAACGTAGCAGAAATTCAAAATTTTCCTACGTATCACCAAGATCTATCTATGGAGAGACCAGCAACGAGGGGAAGGAGAGTGCATCTACATACCCTTGTAGATCGCTAAGCGGAAGCGTTCAAGAGAATGGGGTTGAAGGAGTCGTACTCGTCGTGATCCAAATCACCGGAGATCCTAGTGCCAAACGGACGGCACCTCCGCGTTCAACACACGTACAGCCCGGTGACGTCTCCCATGCCTTGATCCAGCAAGGGGAGAGGGAGAGGTTGAGGAAGACTCCATCCAACAGCAGCACAATGGCGTGGTGATGGTGGAGGAGCGTGGCAATCCTGCAGGGCTTCGCCAAGCAACGCGAGATATGAGGAGAAAGAGAGAGGGAGAAGGAGGCAACCAAAGGCATGGATGAAGAGCCCTCCTTCCCCCACTATATATAGGAGGGCCAAGGGGGGGGCGCTGGCCCTAGGAGATCCAATCTCATAGGGGGGCGGCGGCCAGGGAGGTTTCCCTCCCCCCCCCCCCAAGGCACCTAAGGGGTGCCTTCCCCTAGTGGGACTCTTCCCTCTTAAACCCTAGGCGCATGGGCCTATGTTGGGGCTGGTGCCCTTGGCCCATGTAGGCCAAGGCGCACCCCCTACAGCCCATGTGGCCCCCGGGGCAGGTGGCCCCACCCGGTGGGCCCCCGGGACCCTTCCGGTGGTCCCGGTACAATACCGATAACCCCGAAACTTGTCCCGATGGCCGAAAGAGGACTTCCCATATATAAATCTTTACCTCCGGACCATTCCGGAACTCCTCGTGACGTCCGGGATCTCATCCGGGACTCCGAACAACATTCGGTAACAACATACAAACTTCCTTTATAACCCTAGTGTCATCGAACCTTAAGTGTGTAGACCCTACGGGTTCGGGAGACATGCAGACATGACCGAGACATTCTCCGGTCAATAACCAACAGCGGGATCTGGATACCCATGTTGGCTCCCACATGTTCCATGATGATCTCATCAGATGAACCACGATGTCAAGGACTTAATCAATCCCGTATACAATTCCCTTTGTCTATCGGTACGATACTTGCCCGAGATTCGATCGTCGGTATCCCAATACCTTGTTCAATCTCGTTACCGGCAAGTCTCTTTACTCGTTCCGTAACACATCATCCCATGATCAACTCCTTGATCACATTGTGCACATTATGATGATGTCCTACCGAGTGGGCCTAGAGATACCTCTCCGCTTACACGGAGTGACAAATCCCAGTCTCGATTCGTGCCAACCCAACAGACACTTTCAGAGATAACTGTAGTGCACCTTTATAGTCACCCAGTTACATTGTGACGTTTGGTACACCCAAAGCATTCCTACGGTATCTGGGAGTTGCACAATCTCATGGTCTAAGGAAATGATACTTGACATTAGAAAAGCTTTAGCATACGAACTACACGATCTTTGTGCTAGGCTTAGGATTGGGTCTTGTCCATCACATCATTCTCTTAATGATGTGATCCTGTTATCAATGACATCCAATGTCCATGGTCAGGAAACCGTAACCATCTATTGATCAACGAGCTAGTCAATTAGAGGCTTACTAGGGATATGGTGTTGTCTATGTATCCACACATGTATCTGAGTTTCCTATCAATACAATTATAGCATGGATAATAAACGATTATCATGAACAAGGAAATATAATAATAACTAATTTATTATTGCCTCTAGGGCATATTTCCAACAGTCTCCCACTTGCACTAGAGTCAATAATCTAGTTCACATCGCCATGTGATTAACACTCACAGGTCACATCGCCATGTAACCAACATCCAAAGAGTTTACTAGAGTCAATAATCTAGTTCACATCACTATGTGATTAACACTCAGTGAGTTCTGGGTTTGATCATGTTGCTTGTGAGAGAGGTTTTAGTCAACGGGTCTGAACCTTTCAGATCCGTGTGTGCTTTACAAATCTCTATGTCATCTCCTAGATGTAGCTACCACGTTCTATTTGGAGCTATTCCAAATAACTGTTCTACTTGGAGCTATTGTAAATTGTTGCTCAATTATACGTATCCGGTATCTCTACTCAGAGCTATCCGGATAGGTGTTAAGCTTGCATCGTCGTAACTCTTTACGTCGAACTCTTCATCACCTCCATAACCGAGAAAATTCCTTAGTCCACTAGTTACTAAGGATAACTTTGACCGCTGTACTGTGATCCATTCTTGGATCACTCTTGTACCCCTTGACTGACTCATGGCAAGGCACACGTCAGGTGCGGTACACAGCATAGCATACTTTAGAGCCTATGTCTTAAGCATAGGGGACGACCTTCGTCCTTTCTCTCTATTCTGCCGTGGTCGAGCTTTAAGTCTTAACTTCATACCTTACAACTCAGGCAAGAACTCCTTCTTTGACTGATACATCTTGAACACCTTCAAGATCATGTCAAGGAATGTGCTCATTTGAAAGTATCATTAAGCGTTTTGATCTATCCTTATAGATCTCGATGCTCAATGTTCAAGTAGCTTAATCCAGGCTTTCCATTGAAAACCACTTTTCAAATAACCCTATATGCTTCCCAGAAATTCTACGTCATTTCTGATCATCAATATGTCAACAACATATACTCATCAGAAATTCTATAGTGCTCCCACTCACTTCCTTGGAAATACAAGTTTCTCATAAACTTTGTATACACCCAAAATATTTGATCATCTCATCAAAGCATACATTCCAACTCCGAGATGCTTACTCCAGTCCTTAGAAGCATTGCTGGAGTTTTGCATACTTATTAGCATATTGCAGGATGGACAAAACCTTCCGGTTGTATCACATACAACCTTTCCTCAAGAAAATCGTCGAGGAAACAATGTTTTGACATCCTATCTGCAAGATTTCATAAATAATGCAGTAATCGCTAACATAATTCCAACAGACTCTTAGCATCGCTACGGGTGAGAAAGTCTCATCGTAGTCAACTCCTTGAACTTGTCAGAAAACATCTTAACGACAAGTCGAGCTTTCTTAATGGTGATACTTACCATCATTGTACGTCTTCCTTTTAAAATCCATCTGCACCCAACAGCCCTACGACCATCAAGCCATTCTGCCAAAGTCTACACTTTGTTTTCATACATGGATCCTCTCTCGGATTTTATGGCCTTGAGCCATTTATCGGAATCCAGGCCCACCATCGCTTGTCCATAGCTCGTAGATTCATTGTTGTCTAGCAACATGACTTCCAAGACAGGATTACGTACCACTTTGAAGTAGTACGCATCCTTGTCGACCTACGAGGTTTGGTAGTGACTTGATCTGAAGTTTCATGATCACTATCATAAGCTTCCACTTCAATTGGTGTAGGTGCCACAGGAACAACTTCCTGTGCCCTGCCACACACTAGTTGAAGAGACGGTTCAATAACCTCATCAAGTATCCACCATCCTCCCACTCAATTATTTCGAGAGAAACTTTTCCTCGAGAAAGGACCCGATTCTAGAAAAAATCCCTTATTGCTTTCGAATCTGAGACAGGAGGTATACCCAACTGTTTTGGGTGTCCTATGAAGATGCATTTATCCGCTTTGGGTTCGAGCTTATCAGCCTAAAACTTTTTCACATAAGCGTCGCAGCCCCAAACCTTTTAAGAAATGACAGCTTAGGTTTCTCTAAACCATAGTTCATACGGTGTCATCTCATCGGAATTACGTGGTGCCCTATTTAAAGTGAATGTAGTTGTCTCTAATGCCTAACCCATAAACTATTGTGGTAATTCGATAAGAGACATCATGGTATGCATCATATCCAATAGGGTGCAGTTATGATGTTCGGACACACCATCACACTATGGTGTTCCAGGCTGTATCAGTTGTGAAACAATTTCCACAATGTCTTAATTCTGTGCCAAACTCGTAATTCAGATATTCATCTCCATGATCATATCATAGATCTTTTATCCTCTTGTCACGACGATCTTTCAACTTCACCCTGAAATTACTTGAACCTTTCAATAATTCAGACTCGTGATTCATCAAGTAAATATACTCAACATCTACTCAAATCATCTGTGAAGTAAGAACATAATGATATCCACTACACGCCTCAGCACTCATTGGACTGCACACATCAAAATGTATTACTTCCAGCAAGTTGCTTTCTGGTTCCATTTTACTGAAACCGAGGCTTTCAGTCATCTTGCCCATGTGGTATGATTTGCATGTCTCAAGTGATTCAAAATCAAGTGAGTTCAAACGGTCCATCTGCATGGAGTTTCTTCATGCATATACACCAATAGACATGGTTCGCATGTCTCAAACTTTTCAAAAACGAGTGAGCCCAAAGATCCATCAACAGGGAGCTTCTTCATGCGTTTTATACCAATACGACTTACGTGGCAGTGCCACAAGTAGGTGGTACTATCATTACTATCTTTTGGCATGAACATGTGTATCACTACGATCGAGATTCAATAAACCATTCATTTTAGGTGTAAGACCATTGAAGGTATTATTCAAATAAACAGAGTAACGATTATTCTCCTTAAATGAATAATCGTATTGCGATAGTCATAATCCAATCATGTCTATGCTCAATGCAAACACCAAATAACCATTATTTAGGTTTAACACCAATCTCGATGGTAGAGGGAGCGTGCGATGCTTGATCATATCAACATTGGAAACACTTCCAACACATATCGTCAGCTCACCTTTAGCTAGTCTCCGTTTATTCCGTAGCTTTTATTTCGAGTTACTAACACTTAGCAACCGAACCGGTATCTAATACCCTGGTGCTACTAGGAGTACTAGTAAAGTACACATCAACACAATGTATATCCAATATACTTCTATCGACCTTGCCAGCCTTCTAATCTACCAAGTATCTAGGGTAATTCTGCTCCAGTGGCTGTTCCCCTTATTACAGAAGCACTTAGTCTCGGGTTTGGGTTCAACCTTGGGTCTCTTCACTAGAGCAGCAGCTGATTTGCCGTTTCATGAAGTATCCCTTCTTGCCCTTGCCCTTCTTGAAACTAGTGGTTTCATTAACCATCAAAACAATTGATGCTCCTTCTTGATTTCTACTTTCGTGGTGTCAAACATCGCGAATATCTCAAGGATCGTCATATATGTCCCTGATATATTATAGTTCATCATGAAGCTCTAGCAGCTTGGTGGTAATGACCTTGGAGAAACATCACTATCTTATCCGGAAGATCAACCCCCACTTGATTCAAATGATTGTTGTACTCAGACAATCTGAGCACAAGCTCAATAATTGAGCTTTTCTCCCTTATGTAGGCTAAGAAAATCGTCGGAGGTCTTATACCTCTTGACGTGGGCACGAGCCTGAAATTCCAACTTCAGCCCTCGAAACATCTCATATGTTTCGTGACGTTTCAAAAACGTCTTCGGTGCCTCAACTCTAAACCGTTTAACTGAACTATCATGTAGATATCAAAACGTGTATGTCAGATGTTCGCAACATCCACAGACAACGTTCGAGGTTCAGCACACTGAGCGGTGCATTAAGGACATAAGCCTTCTAAGAAGCAATGAGGACAATCCACAGTTTACGGACCTAGTCCGCATAATTGCTACTATCAACTTTCAACTAATGTTTTCTCTAGGAACATATCTAAACAGTAGAACTAAAGCGCGAGCTACGACATAATTTCTAAAATCCTTTTTGACTATGTTCAGGATAAACAAGTTCATCTTATGAACTCCCACTCAGATAGACATCCCTCTAGTCATCTAAGTGATTACATGATCCGAGTCAACTAGGCCGTGTCCGATCATCACGTGAGACGGACTAGTCAACATCGGTGAACATCTTCATGTTGATCGTATCTACCATACGACTCATGCTCGACCTTTCGGTCTTCTGTGTTCCGAGGCCATGTCTATACACATGCTAGGCTCGTCAAGTTAACCCTAAGTGTTTTGCATGTGTAAAACTATCTTACACCCGTTGTATGTGAACGTAAGGATCTATCACACCCGATCATCACGTGGTGCTTCGAAACGACGAACTTTAGCAACGGTGCACAGTTAGGGGAGAACACATTCTTGAAATTGTTTATGAGGGATCATCTTATTTACTACCGTCATTCTAAGCAAATAAGATGTATAAACATGATAAACATCACATGCAATCAAATAGTGACATAATATGGCCATCATCACTTTGCTCCTTTTGATCTCCATCTTCGGGGCTCCATGATCATCATCGTCACCGGCATGACACCATGATCTCCATCATCGTGTCTTTGGAAGTTGTCACATCATCTATTACTTGTACTACTACAGCTAACGGTTAGCAATAAAGTAAAGTAATTACATGACGTTTATGTTGACACGCAGGTCATAAATAAATAAAGACAACTCCTATGGCTCCTGCCGGTTGTCATATTCATCGACATGCAAGTCGTGATTCCTATTACAAGAACATGATCAATCTCATACATCACATATATCATTCATCACATCCTTTGGCCATATCACATCACATAGCATACCCTGCAAAAACAAGTTAGACGTCCTCTAATTGTTGTTTGCATGTTTTACGTGGCTGCTATGGGTTTCTAGCAAGAACGTTTCTTACCTACGCAAAAACCACAACGTGATATGCCAATTGCTATTTACCCTTCATAAGGACCCTTTTCATCGAATCCGATCCGACTAAAGTGGGAGAGACAGACACCCGCCAGCCACCTTATGCAAGTAGTGCATGATTGTCGGTGGAACCGGTCTCACGTAAGAGTACGTGTAAGGTTGGTCCGGGCCGCTTCATCCCACGATGCCGCCGAAACAAGATAAGACTAGTAATGGCAAGATAATTGACAATATCGACGCCCACAACTACTTTGTGTTCTACTCGTGCATAGTAACTACGCATAGACCTAGCTCATGATGCCACTGTTGGGGAACGTAGCAGAAATTCAAAATTTTCCTATGTATCACCAAGATCTATCTTTGGAGAGACCAGCAACGAGGGGAAGGAGAGTGCATCTACATACCCTTGTAGATCGCTAAGCGGAAGCGTTCAAGAGAACGGGGTTGAAGGAGTCGTACTCATCGTGATCCAAATCACCGGAGATCCTAGTGCCGAACGGACGGCACCTACGCGTTCAACACACGTACAGCCCGGTGACGTCTCCCATGCCTTGATCCAGCAAGGAGAGAGGGAGAGGTTGAGGAAGACTCCATCCAGCAGCAGCACAACGGCGTGGTGATGGTGGAGGAGCGTGGCAATCCTGCAGGGCTTCGCCAAGCACCGCGAGATATGAGGAGAAAGAGAGAGGGAGAAGGAGGCAACCAAAGGCATGGATGAAGAGCCCTCCTTCCCCCACTATATATAGGAGGGCCAAGGGGGGGCGCCGGCCCTAGGAGATCCAATCTCCTAGGGGGGCGGCGGCCAGGGAGGTTTCCCTCCCCCCCAAGGCACCTAAGGGGTGCCTTCCCCTAGTGGGACTCTTCCCTCTTAAACCCTAGGCGCATGGGCCTATGTTGGGGCTGGTGCCCTTGGCCCATGTAGGCCAAGGCGCACCCCCTACAGCCCATGTGGCCCCCCGGGGCAGGTGGCCCCACCTGGTGGGCCCCCGGGACCCTTCCGGTGGTCCCGGTACAATACCGATAACCCCGAAACTTGTCCCGATGGCTGAAATAGGACTTCCCATATATAAATCTTTACCTCCGGACCATTCCGGAACTCCTCGTGACGTCCGGGATCTCATCCGGGACTCCAAACAACATTCGGTAACCACATACAAACTTCCTTTATAACCCTAGCATCATCGAACCTTAAGTGTGTAGACCCTACGGGTTCGGGAGACATGCAGACATGACCGAGACATTCTCCGGTCAATAACCAATAGCGGGATCTGGATACCCATGTTGGCGCCCACATGTTCCACGATGATCTCATCGGGTGAACCACGATGTCAAGGACTTAATCAATCCCGTATACAATTCCCTTTGTCTATCGGTACGATACTTGCCCGAGATTCGATCGTCGGTATCCCAATACCTTGTTCAATCTCGTTACCGGCAAGTCTCTTTACTCGTTCCGTAACACATCATCCCGTGATCAACTCCTTGATCACATTGTGCACATTATGATGATGTCCTACCGAGTGGGCCCAGAGATACCTCTCCGCTTACACGGAGTGACAAATCCCAGTCTCGATTCGTGCCAACCCAACAGACACTTTCAGAGATACCTGTAGTGCACCTTTATAGTCACCCAGTTACGTTGTGACTTTTGGTACACCCAAAGCATTCCTACGGTATCCGAGGGTTGCACAATCTCATGGTATAAGGAAATGATACTTGACATTAGAAAAGCTTTAGCATACGAACTACACGATCTTTGTGCTAGGCTTAGGATTGGGTCTTGTCCATCACCTCATTCTCCTAATGATGTGATCCCGTTATCAATGACATCCAATGTCCATGGTCAGGAAACCGTAACCATCTATTGATCAACGAGCTAGTCAACTAGAGGCTTACTAGGGACATGGTGTTGTCTATGTATCCACACATGTATCTGAGTTTCCTATCAATACAATTATAGCATGGATAATAAAGGATTATCATGAACAAGGAAATATAATAATAACTAATTTATTATTGCCTCTAGGGCATATTTCCAACACCGTTTACATAGCCCTTGGGAATAGGCGAGTTTTAAGGTTAATAGGAAGGTGTTTGACATTCGCGGCCTTTATAAGGGGATAAGGATTCGTCCTCATTCACCCACGCCTTCTCCTTCCTCTGCCCATCCATTCTTGAGCTCCACCGCCCAAGCTCTAGCTTCTCCCGCCGGAGAAAGCACTCCAACCATGTTCAGATTCGGAGCTGGAGGCAAGTGGATCGCCTCCTCTGTTAAGAAGAAAGACATCAAGGAGCTCCGAGAGGCGAGATATCTGGCCAAGGAGATCACTCACCGTCTCCAGGCCAAGGGACATATCGTCCCTACCCAGAGCCCCATGAGAGAGTTGTGTTTCTCACACATTTAGTCCACGGGCTGGGATTCCATCTCCACCCGTTTGTCTGCGGACTGATGTTTTTACTACGGGCTGGACCTCCATGATCTAGCCCCCAATTTTATCCTCAACATCTCGGCATTTATAGTCGTTTGCGAGGCCTTTCTCCGTATCCCACATCACTTCGGCCTATGGCTGAATACCTTCAATGTAAAGCCGAAGGTAGTGAGAGGCCAACAAGCAGAGTGCGGAGGCGCCATGGTGGGTAAGATGCCCAATGTCACATGGCCCGAAGGCTCCTTTGTGGAGATGGTGAAGGGGTGGCAATTGGGGTGGTTCTACATCACCGAGCCGCACGACACCAACTGGGCGGCGACCCCCGAATTATGATCCGGAGTTCTGATGCGGCTCACCTCCTGGCAAGAGAAGGGCCTAACCTAGGGTTCTTCGAACGAGCTAACTGGGCTCCAGACGTGCGTCCAGAACATGATAACCAAGAGAATCAAACTTGTCAACGTGATCCAGGTTATGCTCATTCGCCGGATCCTTCCGTGCCAACCCCGGACTTGCTATTTGTGGGAGTTCGATCCGGCCAAGCACTAGACGCTGCTAGAGCTCTTCGGCATGACACACGAAGACATATGGAAAGTGCTCTTCAAGGCCGGCGAGACACCACCACCTACGACCGAGGATCACGGGCTTATCTTAAAATGCCAGGCTAATTCGGTAAGTTCTTTCATGTTTTCAAGCTATAGCCTTTACTGGCATATTTTGAGAAGGAGTCTACGCCTTCCTATCAATTTTCAGGCCTGGATCGACATAGCGGGGTAGATTAATTGTCTAGCTCCGCTGCCCGAAGACCAAGAAACCCCATTTCTGACGAAGATGCTGTTTCTGGCGCCTTATGATGTGCCGGACAAGAAGGCCAAGAAAACGGACAAAGGGGCCCGGAGTGGCCTTCGCCGAAAAGGCGCTTCGGACGTGACGTCCGTAGACGAGACTCACTCTTCAGCCACCGAAGACAACAAGGAGGAGGAGGAAGAAAGCGACTCCCCCACTAGGGGGGAGGAAGAGAAGAGCGGCCTCCCCAAATTTGGAGGCGAAGGCGCCCAAGAGGGCGAAGGGCTCCCTTGTGGATAACTCCACGTGGGATGTTGATAGCAGTCCGGAGCGAATGCCCCAGACCAAGCCTTGGGCTGCCTCGTAAGTACCAAAAACCTTATGCACGTCCAAATGTCTGGTCTTTCTATTTTGTGATATTAATATGTTTAAATTATGCCATCGTAGTCCGGCCCGCGACAGCTCCCCGCGATCCTCGACAGAGGGTTCTCTAGATTCAAAGGAGATGGCTAGCATGTCACCGCCGCTCGTTCACTCTGCCTCGGCCAAGGGTGATAACGAGGTGGTGTCCCAAAGGACCTTCCTAGACCGGCGAGGTTCCGGAGATCGTCGGGGTGGCGCCCAAGGATGACTCCTCGGCCGCCGTACGCATGGGGGAAAAAGCCCCCATGGGGACTGGTGATGGGGGCCAAATTCCATTCGGCCCCCAGCCGGATACCATTCCGAAGACCTACATGGCTCCAGAGTCCAGCGAATGGCCTTCCCCGAAAGGAGGAGGTGTGCCTGTTCCGCTGGTGACCTCTGTCCAACCAGAGGCACTAGATAATCTGCTGGAAGCACTGCGAGGAGCTTCCGTTGTGGATGAACACCGTGTCCTTATGGGTATGGTGATCAAGAAGGTTCATTCCGCCAAAAGCAGACTGACCAAAGCCTGTGCTAGTCTTTTAACAGGCTTGGAGGTAAGTAATGTAATTGTAGAAAGGATATCACCGTGTAGATAGTAGCCCCTCATGCTCTGTTCGGTGTTCGGAAAGAAAAAGGAGAACAGAGGATCAAAATAATTTTCGAAGGAGTCTAATATAAGATGTCTATGTGAATAAGCACGCATCGCTGCTGGCTGCTGTCGCTCATACTGCGGAGATCTCCGGCCTGAAGCAGAGCTTGGAGCGAGCCGAAGAAGAGCTTGGCCTCATGAAGAAGCAGCTGAAGGACAACCAAGGTATGTAGTGACCTGCGTGTATATTTAGGAAGGATGAATGTTTCATGCTGACTAAAGTGTCATGAATTCTATTAGGGGACACAACCGAGGTTGTGGCCCTCAAGAAGGCATTAGCCGAGGCCGAGGACAAAGCTGCCAAGGAGCGCATCACGTGCGAGAAGCACAAGGCCCGGGTCAGCAAGGTCCAGCAAGAGCTCCAGGACACCGTCAAGAAGTACGAGTCCTTGGAGCGTGATTCTAAGACGCAAGCGTCCGAACTTGCGAAGGCCCGCCAGAGCGTAGAAGTGGCTCAAGTCGAGGCCCAGAGCGCCCTTCAGGAAATCCAAGCGGCGAAGAAGGTCGCGGCGAGTACGGCCTTCATTATGCAAAGCAAGTCTGTGAAGGAAATGTTCCTTTTACTTACCCGAATTTGGAGCTCTCTAGAGGCGTTTACGGATTTGACGCACAGCGTATCAGATGCTGGTGAGTTCTATCGATCCAAAGAAGGGAGTTCTACAGAGAAGCTGTTCTGGTCTCAATATCTTGGACCAGAACATCCGGTGCCCTTCAGCGACCAGCTGAAATAGCTGGCCGAGCTGCACAAGGCGGCCGAGCTAGCCATGGACCTAATAGTCTGACTATGGCCTGCAGCGCTGATACCCAGCAGCTACTTCGGACTTGTGAAGCGGCTTGTTAGTGCCTGCCCACGGCTTGAGGTCATAAAGCGGTCGGTATGTATTGAAGGTACCCGGATGGCCTTTGCCCGTGTCAATATGCACTGGGCGAAGATGGATGCCAAGAAGCTGATGACCGAGGGGCCGCCTGAGGGCAAGGAGCACCACCGACCTGAGTTTTATTTTGATGGTGTCCTGGAGGGATCCCGCCTTGTGGCGGATCAATGTGCGAAGGATGTTATATTCCCATGAAAACATTCATATTGTCCTGTCCTGTAACATGAAACAATGATGTTATGCAATATAATGCTTGCTACGTTTTAATTTTTTTCCTCCTGTGTGGCCGTTTTGTATGAAATCTGAGGGTTGGCCAGTCATCGGCTTCTGCCCCCACGTAGGAAGTAGGGGGGTGTTCGGGGTGGAATCTAAACAATCTTGATCCAATTGTATGATCCTTGAAGGAGTTGTTTAGCGCAACGAACCAGGCAACCAGACTATGCAGCTTGAACGCCCTAACTTAGCCATAGGAGTTTTAAAAATAAAAACATGGGCGCAGCCCCTAGTATCCGAAATAGAGTGCTATAAGTGTCTGATCGGGAAGTACCAATCCTTCACGTAATGCGAAAGAAATCTCCAATGATTTGTAACCTCCGAACAGCTGGCCGGCTCTCGCCGCATCATGACAGTCAGTTTTCGGCTTTCTCTACTGAGGTGCTCCTTTGGATAAACCAAGGCACAATCGCAGTAGTTCTCCCTTTACTACCTTAGCCGATATGGCAGAACGTAAGGTAGCAAGCACAGGAGCCGGGCAACCCAACTACTGACCAAAGACATGATTCGGAGCCAATGCATATAATGCTAAATTCGGGGTGCCGAACTATTCTTATAAAAAGTGTTTGGACTTTTGTTGCTGTAATGTGGGGTGTTATGAAGCCCCTGGCAAACTTCAAACGTACCAAAGTGTACGGGTGCTACCTCATAGGGTTATCCGCAGGGGAGCTGAGAGAAAAAAAGAGAAAGAAAACAGAAAAGTTGCAAAGGTAAAAAGCCGGGGTCCTAAAGCTCCAGCCACAAACTGTTCTCATTGTAATTTAATTAGTACGTCAAGGCGCATTGATATAGGTAGTGTGATAAGCAAAAGGCTATTTAACATGCCGAAACAAAGGGAGAGCTGCATGTGGGTCCTGAAAAATAGGTAGAGTTGTCGTTAGTGGAATCACCTAAAAAGTCCCCCATATGTCTGCGTTCTCGCCGTCTTGGTGTGTTTATCCTTTAAGAGGACTGTTGACCAGTCCACCAGATGGGTCCTGTGGGATTGAGACCTAAAAAGGAGACAAGTAAAAGTGAAAGTATGTGTGTATCCGATGTCGGTTGAGCCGTACTATGGACAACAAGCTAGATATGCCTCCGTCGATGCCCATGGGATTTTAAGCGCGTAGTTCTATATGCGCGGCACGAATGCTACCACTTGATCAGGACTGAGACGAAGGCTGGATTGCTAGTCGAGCTCCTGACAAACCGAGCTCTCCTGTTGCAGAGTAGTTCGGACCCTCTTAAAGGTGTCCGCGGGCTCGGCAGCTGAATTAAGGTTCTGCTTGAGAAGGCCGCTCTGTACTTCTGCTGCTAAGGCAGCTGTGTGCTCTTCTGTACGGAGGGAGCGTTCCGTATTTCCATTGACCATTATGATGCCGCATGGACCGGGCATCTTGAGCTTGAGATAAGCATGGTGTGGAACTGCGTTGAATCGAGCAAACACAGTTCGTCCGAGCAGTGCGTGATAGCCGCTGCAGAAGGGGGCGATATCGAAGATTAACTCCTCGCTACAAAAGTTGTCCGGAGATCCGAAGAAAACCTCTAGTGTGATTGATCCCGTACATCGGGCATCTACACCTGGTATGACTCCTTTGAAGGTAGTCCTGGTGGGCTTGATCCGTGAATTGTTAATGCCCATTTTTCGCGATGTATCCTGATAGAGGAGATTGAGACTACTACCTCCGTCCATAAGGACGCGAGTCAGGTGGAACCCATCAATTATTGGGTGACGGATACTGGTTGGATGATCCCGACGATCAAAAGTTATCAGGCATGACGACCATGGATTAAATTTTGGGGTGACTGGCTCTATCGCGTAGACGTCCCTGAGCGCACGCTTGCGCTCCCTCTTGGGGATGTGGGTAGTGTATATCATGTTCACCATTTTGACCTGAGGGGGAAACTTCTTCTGTCCCCCTATGTTCGGTTGCCGGGGCTCTTTGTCATCTTCCTCGCTTTGCGATCCCTTTTCCCTGTTCTCGGTGTTTAATTTGACGGCCTGTTTAAAAACCCAGCATTCTCTACTTGTATCATTGGGTGGTTTGTCTGGGGTGCCATGAATCTGGCACGGATGATCAAGTATGCGGTGCAAGCTGGATGGGCCTGAATTGTTCTTTTGGAACGGCTTCTTCCGCTGACCGGACTTAGGGCCACTGAATCTGGCATTGACCGCTATATCCTCGGTGTTGTCACTATTGTTTCGACGCTTGTATCTCATGGACAATAGTTCGGACCGGATATAGTTCGGTTGTGAGTCCTTTGTCAAGGACAGGTTTTTAATGAGTTTAGCACGTCGCCCAAAGGCGAGTGCTGGAAGATGTCTGCGGCGCTGAATTCGAAGATCGATAAACGATCAAGTTCGGCGTCCGTGGGCTCACATGGTTTGGAACTTACGGCCGGAGACGAGTCCGGAGTTCCGGTGGCACAGGTATCGTGCGAGATCAAGTCTATGTGCGGCTCCAACACCGGGGAATCTTTGGCCTCGATGGTGGGGTTAAGCTTCCCGTCCTTGGATGGCGCAGTCTGCTCCGGATCTAAGGCCAGAGCGATTATGGGAGCTGTCCCTAGATGCAGTCCGATGACAGATTTAGGTCATGTCCCTCGGGGTGGCCAGGAGTGGTAGCCGCGGTCTCGAATCCGGTGATGATCAAGTCCCCATGGATGTCCTCAATGTATTTCAAGCTCCCAAATCTGACCTGATGGCCAGGGGCGTAGATTTCGATATGCTCCAGATGGCCAAGCGAGTTGGCCCGCAGAGCGAGGCCGCCGAACACGAAGATCTGTCCGGGGAGGAAGACTCCCCCTTGGGCAGCATCGTTGTAGATAGTTGAAGGGGCCATCTAACCTCTTGATGACAGCACAGTGGAACTCTCAATTAAAGCACCAATGTCGGTGTCAAAACCGGCGGATCTCGGGTAGGGGGTCCCGAACTATGCGTCTAAGTTCGATGGTAACAGGAGATAGGGGACTCAATGTTTTACCCAGGTTCGGGCCCTCTCTATGGAGGTAATACCCTATGTCCTGCTTGATTGATCTTAATGAATATGAGTATTACAAGAGTTGATCTACCACGAGATCGTAATGGCTAAACCCTAGAGGCCTAGCTTGTATGGTTATGATAATGTCTCTCCTCCGGACTAAGTCCTCTGGTTTATATAGACACTGGGACGATCTAGGGTTACACAAGGTCAGTTAAAAAGAAAGGAATCTACATATTCCGCCGCCAAGCATGCCTTCCAAGCCCAGGAGAGTCCTATCTGGACACGGGTGTAGTCTTCAGGCTTCGTATCTTCACAGCCCATCAGTTCGGCCCATGGCTAACAAGCCGGACGCCCGAGGACCCCTTAGTCCAGGTCTCCCTCAGCGGCCTCGGCCTCGCCCCCTCCCTCTCACTCCTGCGGCCGACTCCGCCGCCATGAGCTCTTGGGGAGGGGGGCACGCTGTCGAGTAGAGACTCTCGTCGCTGCCATCGGAGCGACGGCGCCCTCTTGCCATAGTGGAGGAAAGGAAGGAGTCAAGATGGAAGGAGATGGATGTTGGAAGATTGAAGAGTGCCATCCCCCTCCCCTTCTTCTAAAGAGGCGGGGCTGGGGCTTAGCCGTCCCGTTTAACCAATCCGGCCACTAGGGGCGGAGAGAATCTGGACTAACCCGCTACTCCAATCAGCGGCGACCCAATTTCCTGCCTCGCCATTAAGGCCCGTGCCCTTCGTGTTCGCCACCTACCCTCCTTGGGGCATGGGGGACAAGTGAAGAGCAGGCCAGAATCAAGAAGACAAGTGAAGAGACTATTTTCCACCCCGTGATCGTGGGGCACGGGCGCCTTGAAGGCCACGACGCGAGTCCACTTAGTAAATGAGCCGCGCCCCCGCATTTTCCTCTTTTTATGGGGAAGGCGCGGGCCGCCTCTTTACCATTTACCACGATGTGACACAAGCGTGCAGCAACCGCCCCACGCACGACCCCCACGTCACGTATTCAACGCGGGTCATGGGGAAGCTCAACTGCTGAGGGGGGTTACTGCGGTAAAACTCCGCCGCCCGCGTGCCCGCGCATCGTGCAGGGCCTGGCCCAGTAATGCTCCGCGCTTATATGTGGCCAAGGCCCGGGGGCTCCTGTCCATGTACAAAAGTAGTTGTTCTTTTTGTACCCCTTTACTTGTGCGCAGGCAGTCGCAGCTGTTAGTGTCAAAACCGACGGATCTCAGGTAGGGGTCCCGAACTGTGCGTCTAGGATCGGTGGTAACAGGAGACGGGGGACACGATCTTTTACCCAGGTTCGGGCCCTCTCTATGGAGGTAATACCCTACTTCCTGCTTGATTGATCTTGATGAATATGAGTATTACAAGAGTTGATGTACCACAAGATTGTAATGACTAAACCCTAAAAGTCTAGTCTGGCTATGATTATGAGGATCCGGCCTATCTATGGACCTAGCCCTCCGGTTTTTATAGACACGGGAGGGATCTAGGGTTACACAAGGCCGGTTACAGATAAAGGAATCTTCATAGTTGGCCGCCAAGCTTGCCTTCCACGCCAAGGAGAGTCCTATCTAGACATGGGTGGAGTCTTCGGTCTTTGTATCCTTACGGCCCATTAGTCCGGCCCATATTCAATAGATCGGACACCCGAGGACCCCTTAGTCCAGGACTCCCTCAGTAGCCCCTGAACCAGGACTCATTGACGATGTGTTCGGCGCATAGATTGTCTTCGGCATTGCAAGGCGGGTTCTACTTTCTGAATACTCCAGGATAGTCTTCGGATGAAATGAAGGTGTCCAGATCTGCAACACAAGTACCACACACAACCGCAAGGAATATAGTATTTCACGAGTCCCATCTGCTGACAACTTTTTGCTAGATGACATCACATTTGTTCGGTCACTATATCGAACCATTGTTGTCCGCCGTTCCGTGCTTTGAGATGCGGTTTCCATTGGCACGTCTTGTCAAAGCAGAGATCGTGTCCCCTTATTGCAGGATGTTCATCAATGCGGGCGTGGGTTACCCAACTGTGTCGTTTACACGGCCCTTGGGAATAGGCGAGTTTTAGGGTGGGTGGGGAGGCGTTCGATATTCACTGCCTTTATAAGAGGATAAGGATTCCCCCTTCCTCTCCCACGCCTTCTCTCTTCCTCTGCCCTTCCACTCTTGAGCTCCAACACCCAAGTTCTCATCTCCTTCCCACTCGAGCTAGCACTCAACCATGTGCGGATCCGGAGGTCAAGGCAAGTGCATGGTCTCCTCTGTCAAGGAGAAGGACATTACTGAGGTTCGGGCGGCCGGATACTTGGCGAAGGAAATCTCCCACCGTCTTCCAGCCCAGGGGAAAGTCGTCCCCACACCGAAGCCCAACGAGAGGGTGGTATTCATCCCTCATTTCCTCCGCGGGCGAGGGTTTTCGCTCCACCCTTTCGTCCACGGGCTGATGTACTATTACGGGATAGAATTCCATGATCTATCCCCGAACTCTTTCCTCAACATCTTCGTGTTCATCGCCGTGTGTGAGGCCTTCCTCCGCTGCTGGCGTGCCGGGAACGGGAGTCCCCAGACTTTCCTGCCTGCGGCCCACGGCGTGGCTAAGCCAGCAGGCTGTACGGCCCATCTTCACCAACAAAGCATCCAAGACCCTCGCGAGGGTCCAAGCCTCGCGAGGCAGACGATGCAAGGCCTCCTCTGGAGTGGCCTAGCCAGGCAGGCTCACGAGGAGCAGCGATATCAAGGCGGGGCAAACCTCACGAGGTCCTCGTTACGTGAGCCATGACGCACGACACCAGGCGGGCGCCAGCGCGCGCAGCATCCTTGTTTCCTCTTTGCTGCTAAGGAGGCCAGTGCAGGCGAAGAGTACCGAGGCATCAGGTAAAGGTTTCTATATTGGTGCAACGAGACCAAGACAAGGAGGACAGCAAGACGGAGGTCATCCTGGAGCTCAAGACAGCGTCACCACCAGAGCCTTTCGCAGGCGCAGACCACTTTGTCAGGATAACTTGTACTAGCTACCCCCCTTCAAATTTGCCCACCGTTGTTGGCTACCTTCCCGCTCGATATTTGGGAAGAGGACCATGGCCTATATAAGTAAAGCTAGCCACCATAGTAGGGGGGCTGAGCTGATCGCATCTCATCTCATCTCATCTCATCTTAGCTTGATCCAACCTGATCGAGAGCCTACTCACAAGAACACCACAACCTCGGGAGGCTGTTCTTCCCTTGTACTGTTTATCATCAGCCCTAGAGGCACTCCACCACCACCATACTGGAGTAGGGTATTACACCACAACGGTGGCCCGAACTAGTATAAACCTCGTGTCTTTCTGTTTTGCGAGTTCATCGAGTTCGTCCGCGAGATCTTAGCGAGCTAGGGCGTAGATCGGTAGGAAGGAAAGACTTCGTGCGCACCCCAGTGTTCGAACCTTAAGGGTTTCCCGGAACCTCACATCCAATGTTTGGCTCGCCAGCTAGGTGTGCGCCGTAGCTTCCCTTCCATTAGTTCGTCGCTCTGTCGTCTCCATGGCGGACGGTCACCGTGCTCGAGCTGAGCATTGAGCTGCCCTCACCGCCCGTGTTGCTCGGGCGGCTCCCGTCGGTGCCACATCGCCGTTCTCCGTCTCCTGCCGCTAACGCTGCCACCGGCCCGGCGGGGAACGAGCAGCAGGCGTCCTCGCAGCATCCTTCGGTGCGGCAGGACGGCCGCACCGCCACTCCATCACTGACCCCTGCCGGTTCTTCGTCTCAGACGCACCGTGCTCCCATGGAGGCACGTGCCGCGCTCCTCACGGCGAACGAGCTCCTGCGCTACCACCCCGTCGACAACCTCTATGAGGAGTGGCTTGACCGCATCACCGAGCTCGTCCGCGCTGCAGGGGGCTCTCGGGCATCGTTCCACTCTCTGCCTCCCCCTCAACCAGCCGCGGGCGACGGGGGTCATGGCGTGCCTCCAGCACCTCCGCCCCAAGACGGCGCCTTGGCACCAAGGCGTGCGGCTCTGCGGCATGATCCGCCGCGCCAGGCGCCCGCGCGCGAAGAGAGAAGCTGCCAAGAAATTCCGCGATCATGAGAAGCTACACCTGCACTCCCCTCGCCACCTCGTCAAGACCGCGCACCCCCCGCAACGCTGCAGTGCGGACCTCGTCAAGACCAAACTCCACCTCCGAAGCGGGCCCTAGGAACCACGGCTGGTTGCCGCGCCTTCACCCCCGAGCTGCGTAGCGTCGCCTGGCCGGGCAAGTTCAAGCCGGATCTGCCTCCTCACTACGATGGTACTGCCGACCCCGCGGAGTTCCTGCAACTCTATGAGCTGAAGATCGAAGCGGCCAACGGAGACGAAAATGTCATGGCGAACTAGTTTCCCATGGCTCTCAAGGATGGAGCTCGCTCCTGGCTCCTGAACCTGCAGCACGACTCGATCTCCTCCTGGGATGAGATGCGCGACCACTTCGTCACCAACTTCCAGGGCACTCGCGACCGCCCACCGGCCGCGGGTGATCTACGGCGCATCAGGCAGCAACCAGGAGAGACCCTCCCGAAGTACATCCAGCGCATCAACAACACCCGCCGAAAGATCCCCAAGGTCACGGACGAGGCCATCATCTCCGCGTTCTCGTACGGCATCCGTGACGTCAAGATGAAGGAAGAGCTCGCATTCCACGAGGAACTCTGCACATCTCAGGAGTTGTTCAACCTGGCGACCAAGTGCGCAAGAGCTGAGGAGGGGCGCCTCTCTCTCCTTGAGCTGCCAACCATGGGCGCGGAAGAGAAGAAGGCCAAGGCCAAGGACGTGAAGCGCAAGCAGGCATCTGTGCTTGTAGCGGAGCCCGACATCAAGCGGGGCAGCGCTGAGGCCAAGTCATCCAAGAATGGCCGACCGTTCTGCGCCTTCCACAACCTGAATACCCACAACACCAACGACTGTCAAGAGCTCAGATCCATACGAGATGGACGCTATGGTCGACGCCCCGAGCGCAACGACTGGGCTATGGCCACGGAGGAGGATGTGGAAGCAGACACTAGGACGACCGTGGCCCATGCCAGGAGTGGGGCGACCGGCCTCGTGAGGACCGCTGGCAGGACCAGCCTCGCGAGGGCGCCTGGAGGGACCCGCCGCGTGAAGATCGCCCCCAGGGCAATGCCGGTCTTCCCCCGCTGCCGCCACCAAGAAGGAATGAGGGAGTCCTGGATTAGGGGGTCTCCGAACAGCCAGACTATATCATTTGGCCGGACTGTTGGACTATGAAGATACAAGATTGAAGACTCCGTCCTGTGTCCAGATGGGACTCTCCTTGGCTTGGAAGGCAAACTTGGCGATACGGATGTGTAGATCTCCTCCGTTGTAACCGACTCTGTGTAACCCTAGCCCCCTCCAGTGTCTATATAAACTGGAGGGTTTAGTCCATAGGACAACATACAATCATATCATAGGCTAGCTTCTAGGGTTTAGACTCTATGATCTCATGGTAGATCAACTCTTGTAATACTCATATCATCAAGATCAATCAAGCAGGACATAGGGTATTACCTCCATCAAGAGGGCCCGAACCTGGGTAAACATCGTGTCGCCTGCCTCCTATTACCATCCGCCTTAGACGCACAGTTCGGGAACCCCTACCTGAGATCCGCCGGTTTTGACACCGACATTGGTGCTTTCATTGAGAGTTCCACTATGCCTTAACCATAAGGCTCGATGGCCCCTTCGATCATTGGTAACGATGCGGTCCAGGGTGAGGTTTTCCTCCCCAGACAGATCTTCGTATTCGGTGGCCTCGCACTGTGGGCCAATTCGCTTGGCCATCTGGAGCAGATCGAGAGCTACGCCCCTGGCCATCAGGTCAGGTTCAGAAATTTAAACTACACTACCGACATCCGTGGAGACTTGATCTTCGACAGATTCGAGCCCATGTCAGGTGCGCCGCACAATCACGACGAGCAAGACGTAACTCTGCCGTCGGACAGTGTTCGGGAGATCGCATCTACAACTACTCCGGCCTTCAATTCGGAGAAAATTGCGCCATCCGAGGACGGATGGATAGACCCCGCCATGGAGGCCGCACTCTCAGTGGTGATAGAGCCAGACACTGATTTCACCCCTCACGAGAGCCGTGTTTCTGAACCACTGGATTCATCTCCGGCCACGGACTCCGAGCCGCCTGCATCCGCGCCTATCGAATCCGATTGGACGCCGATCATGGAGTTCACCTCCGTGGATATCTTTCAGCACTCGCCTTTCGGCAATGTGCTAAATTCATTAAGGTCTCTCTCCTTGTAAGGAGAACCTTGTCCGAACTATGTCCGGCTAGAATGGGATGCGGACAACGAAGAAATTCGCTGCCCACCCACCACCCACTTAGTAGCCACTGTCGACGATTTGACCGACATGCTCGACTTCGACTCCAAAGACATCGACGGTATGGACGACGATGCTGGAGACGAACAGGAACCACCGCCCACAGGGCGCTGGACTGCCACCTCATCATATGATATATACATGGTGGACACCCCCAAAGAAGGCAATGGCGACGAGACAGCAGAGGATGACCCCTCCAAGAAGCTACCCAAGCGCCGACGTCAGCGGCGCTGCTCTAAGTCCCGCCATAGCAAAAGTAGTGATACTGGCACAAGAGACAGTAACACTCCGGATAGTGCCGAAGACAACCACAATCCCCTCCAGCACGATGTAGAGCGGGAGGGTGAACAAGCTAGCCCTCTAGAGGAGGCAGCAGATGGAGAAGCGGAGGAGGACAATTACATGCCTCTTTCCGAAGATGAGGTGAGCCTTGGCGATGAAGAATTTATCGTGCCTGAGGATCCCGTCGAGCAGGAGCGCTTCAAGCACCAGCTTATGTCCAAAGAAAATAGCCTGAAGAAAAAGCAACAACAGCTTCAAGCTAATCAAGACTTGCTAGCAGACAGATGGACCAAAGTCCTTGCGGCCGAGGAATATGAACTCAAGCGCCCCTCCAAGAGTTACCCAAAGCGCAGGTTGCTACCTCAACTCGAGGAGGAAGAATTGAAACCTCCATCACCAGTGTACGATGCGGCTGACTGGCCATCGCATCGCCGAGCCAGAGAGGTGTTTCAGCCTGAAGTTTAGCCTGCACCCTGCCGCCACTCAGTCAAAAATACCAAGGCCCGGGGAAACACACGAGACCTGCGAGACGTATTGGACAGCAGGGCAAAACATGCCAGGTCAATATACGGGTCACAGGGGTGCGTGCCAACACGGGATACAGCAGACAAGAATCCGGTCGGGCCGAATACAGCAGACAAGAATCATATGAACTGCGTTGTGATATAGCCCGGCACAGAGGTGCCGCACACCCCCTATGCTTCACTAATGAAGTTATGGATCATGAATTCCCGAAGGGTTTCAAACCCGTAAATATCGAATCGTATGATGGCACAACAGATCCCGCTGTATGGATTGAGGATTTCCTCCTTCACATCCACATGGCTCGCGGTGATGATCTGCATGCCATCAAGTACCTCCCACTAAAACTCAAAGGACCAGCTCAACATTGGCTGAATAGCTTGCCAGCAGACTCCATCAGTAGTTGGGAGGATTTGGAAGACGCATTCCTTGACAACTTCCAGGGCACTTATGTGCGACCACCGGATGCTGATGACTTGAGACATATAACTCAGTAGCCAGGGGAATCGGCCAGCCAATTCTGGACACGGTTCCTAACTAAGAAAAACCAAATTGTCGACTGTCCAGATGTAGAGGCCTTAGCGGCATTCAAGCATAACATCCGTGACGAGTGGCTTTCCCGGCACCTCGGCCAGGAGAAGCCGAAGTCTATGGCAGCCCTCACGACACTCATGACCTGCTTTTGCGCGGGCGAGGATAGCTGGCTGGCTCGCAGCAACAACACATCAAGGAATCCGGGCACTTCGGATACCAAAGATGCCAACGGCAGACCATGTCATAACAGACAAAAGCGCTGCAACAACGGCAATAACACCGATGATGTGGCAGTCAATGCCAGATTCAGAGGCTCTAGATCCGGTCAGCGGTAAAAGCCATTTGAAAGAAGTACTCCGGGCCCGTCCAGTTTGGATCGCATACTTGATCGCTCATGTCAAATCCACGGCACCCCCAACAAGCCAGCCAATCACACCAACAGAGAATGTTGGGTGTTCAAGCAGGCCGGCAAGTTAAATGCCGAAAACAAGGACAAGGGGCTGCATAGTGATGACAAGGAGGTGCCCCGACCGCCGAACACGGGAGGACAGAAGGGGTTCCCCCCACAAGTGAAGACGGTGAACATGATATACGCAACCCACATTCCCAAGAGGGAACGGAAGCATGCACTAAGGGACGTCTATGCGATGGAGCCCATCGCCCCAAAGTTCAACCCATGGTCCGCTTGTCCGATCACCTTCGATCGCAGGGACCACCCCACTAGTATCCATCATGGCGGATCCGCCGCACTGGTCCTAGACCCCATCATCGACGGGTTTCACCACACTCGAGTCCTTATGGACAGCGGCAGCAGCCTGAACCTGCTCTATCAGGATACAGTGCGCAAAATGGGTATAGATCTCTCGAGGATCAAACCCACCAAAACCACCTTTAAGGGCGTCATCCCAGGTGTAGAAGCCCTATGCATGGGCTCAATCACACTGGAAGTGGTCTTCGGATCTCCAGACAACTTCTGAAGCGAGGAGTTAATCTTCGATATCGTCTCGTTTCGCAATGGCGACTATCACGCACTGCTCGGGCGAACCGCATTTGCAAAATTTAATGCGGTACCGCATTATGCATACCTCAAGCTCAAGATGCCAGGACCTGGGGGTCATAAGAGTCACTGGAAACACAGAACACTTGCTCCACATGGAAGAGCACACTGCAGCCCTCGCAGCAGAAGCACAAAGCGGCCTTTTAAGGCAAACCACCAATTCAGCGATACAGCCCCCGGACACCGTCAAGCGAGTCCGGAGTAAACTTCAACAGGATCGCCTAGCATGTTTAGAGCTCGCCTAGCAATTCAGCCCCCGTCCCAGTCCCAGTCAAGCGACGAAATTTGTGCCGCGCGTACATAATTACGCACTGAAAATACCATGGGCATAGGTGGGGGCACGATCAGGGCAAGTCAAGAAATGCGGCTTAACCACCCTAGGGGCTGCATACCTTTATCATTTTTCTCTTTCAGGACCTTACTCTCTGGAAGCCCTTTCAGGCAGTACGATTGCCGGACACATTACGGGAAGGAACAACCAAGGAGGCAAGAAGCTAAGATGTACAAGGGAACCCCCAGGTGGTCTCTAATAATAATCGACATACCTGCTTTTTACTATCCATACGCAGCTTGCCCTTGGATAGGACATGTCAAATAATCACATTCTCTGCTTATTGCACTACTTGTATCAGTACGCTTCGACGTATTATTTAAATGACAATGCATATCATTAGTCTATTATTGCATTATTCATCCCTTTTTTCTTATATGTTCATTTACGACAACTTGCACCCGTACATTCTGGTACGGTCAGTACGCCAGGGGTTTTCGTTTACCCCATAATACGGCATGAGAAGTCTGAACACTTTTGACAGTGCGGCACCCCGAACTTATAGCATTATATGCATCAGCTCCGAATCATGTCTTGGGTCAATAGTTGGGTTTGCCCAGCTCCCATGTTTTGATTGCTTACGTTCTGCTATATCGGCTAAGGTAGCACTGGGAGAACTACTGCGAGTGTGTCCCGGTTCTTCCGGACGAGCACCTTAGTAGAGAAAGCCGAAAACTGACTGTCATGATAAGGCGAGAGCTGGTCGCTGTTCGAGAGGTCTCAAGTCCATAAAGACTTTTTCCGCTTCGGGTGAGGAGTTGGCCTTATCCGATTAGGCGTATATAGCGCCCCCAATTCGGCCTTCCGAATACTAGGGGCTTCGCCACAATTTAAAATTGTAGACTTCTATGGCTAAGTGAGAGTGATAAAGCCCTATACTCCGATTGCCTGGTTCGTTGTGCTGAACACCTCCCTCGAAGGACCCAAAATTGGGATAAAGGGTGCTCAGGTTTATCCCGAACACCCCAGTACTAGTTACATGGGGGCAAAAGCCTACGACTGGCCAACTCTCAAATATTATAAACGGCCGCACAGAAGGTAATATTTTAAATTAAAAAAAGCATTGCATAGCGCAAATGTACTCCTTTCAAATTACAGGATCACATGAGCATGTTCATTCAAAAATTACATCTCTGGCGCATTCCTCCGCCACAGGGAGGGAACCCTTCAGGACACTGTCATAATACATTTCGGGGCAGCGATGCTCCTTGCCCTCCGGCGGCCCCTCCTTCACCAGCTTTACGGCGTCCACCTTTGCCCAGTGCAACTTCGCCCGGGCAAAAGCCCTGCGCGCACCCTCGATGCAGACGGACCACTTTATAACTTCAAGCCATGGGCAGGCATCTACGAGCCGCCTCACCAGACCAAAGTAGCTGCTTGGCAGGGGATTGCCAGGCCACATCCAGACTATAAGACCCTTCATGGCCTGTTCGACCGCCTTGTGATGCTCGACCAGTTGCTTCACCTGGTCGCTCAAGGGCATTGGGTGTTTGGTCCCAGTATACTGAGACCAGAACAACTTTTCCGTCGAGCTCCCCTCCTCAGCTCGGTAAAACTCCGCGGCATCCAGTACACTGCGAGAAAGATCTGCGAACGCTCCTGGAGAGCTCCGAACTCGGGTAAGTAAAAGGAAAGTTTCCTTCTCAATCTTGCTTTGCATAATGAATGCCTTACCCGCTGCTATCGTCTTCACCACATCCATCTCCTGGAGGGCCTTGTGTGCTTCAGCCTTGGCGCTCCGTGCGCTTTCGAGTGCCTTCGCAAGCTCGGACTCTCGTGTCTTAGAGTCAAGATCCAAGGACTCGTGTTTTTTGGCGAGAGCCTCGAGCTCTTGCTGCAACTCGCCTACCCGGGCTTCTTGCTTTTCCCATTCAATGCGCTCCTTGGCCGCTTTGTCTTCGGCCTCGGACAGCGCCTTCTTCAGGGTCGCCACCTCGGTTGTGGCCCCTGACAAATTCATAATGATCCTATTACTTACAACCAAATTTTTTAATATATAGACAAGGTATTGCTTACCATTTTTCTCGTCGAGCTGCCTCTTGGTAAGGCTAAGCTTGTCTTCGGACCGCTCAAGGTCCTGCTTCAGTGCAGTGACCTCTGTAGTACGTGCGGCAGCGGCCAGCAGTGAAGCCTACATGTGCATATAGACATATTCTGATTAGACTCCCGAGTCATTATTTGATCCTCTATTCGGCCTTTCTTCGCGAACGCCAACCAGAGCATCAGGGGCTACTGTCTATGCGATAATGTTTTCCTATATTTTGATTGCTTACCTCAAAGCCTGTTAGGACACTGGCGCAAGCTTTGGTAAGTCTGTTTTGGGTGGACTGATCTTTCTCGATCACCACACTCATGATAGTGCGGTGCTCTTCGTTGATGGAAGCGCCGCGAAGCACTTCCATCAAGTTGTCCGGTGCCTCTGGATGGATAGAGGCCACCGGCACGGGCAGCTTGCCCCTTTTAATGGGGGATTGCCTGCCGGAATCCGGAACCACCGATGGTTCCGGCGCAGTGTTCGACTGAGGGCCGAACTTGGAGCCCGTGGGAGTCTTGCTCCCTTTGCGCCCAGGGTCCGGAAGGTCACCTCGAGGCGCCCCCAGGACCACCTCCCCTCGGCTCGGTGCCTTTTTAGACAACACGTCGATGTAGTCCATAGGGCAGGGGGTGGAGGCGGTCGGAAGTGAATCGTTATTCATATCCGACGAGTCCAAAGAACCGTCCGACGAAGATACGTCAAGACGGGCTCGGGACGGACTGCATAATCATATTCGGCGTAAGAAGAAGCAGTGCAATAAAACATACCATGAATTACTATGGTATCCGGATACTTACGACTTCGCCAGGGGCTTCTCCCTGGGTAACTACTCATCGCCGCTATAGGCGGCCGTCGTGGAGCAGTCCGGAAGGAGGGTCCTTCCCTTCTTGGACCCTTCGGCCTCCCCGGTTGGGTCGGCCTTCCTTTCCTTGTCTCCCCCAGCTAAGGGGGGAGAACTTTCCTCTTCCTCCTCCTCATTTTCGTGGGAGGAGGGTGCGTCGGAGTTATCAGACGATGAGTCCGATATAACCTTGCGCTGGAGACCCTTTTGGGTCCCCGTGGCCTTCTTCTTGGCCTTCTTCACCGGCACCTCGTAAGGCGCCGGAGCCAGCATCTCCGTTAGGAGAGCACCTGCAGGATCTTCAGGCAGGGGGGCTGGGCAATTGATCCGCTCCGTTGTCTCCACCCAGTCTTGTTAATGTCATGGAAGCTTAGATCTTGCACATGATTAAAACTGGGGCAAATAAATATCTTGTGAGATATAAAAACTTACCGGATCGGCGTGGCGCTTTGCGCTAAGTCCGCGGTCCTCGGTAAGGGGAGGAGGTACCTCAACGCCCTTGAACAGCACCTTCCAGACTTCCGTGTGCATCGTGTCGTAGAGCTCTCGCAGCGTCTGGTGCTCGGCCCGGTCGAACTCCCACAAATTGAATACCCGTCATTGACATGGGAGAATCCGGCGGAAGAGCATGACCTGGACCATGTTGACGAGCTTGATTTTCTTGCTCATCATGTTCTTGATGTAGGTCTGGAGTCCGGTCAGCTCTACCGGGGAACCCCAGGACAGGCCCTTCTCTTTCTAGGAAGTGAGCCGCGTGGGGATTCCAGATCGAAATTCGGGGGCCGCCACCCAGTTGGTGTCGCACGGCTCGGTGATGTAGAACCACCACGATTGCCAGCCCTTTATGGTCTCCACGAGGAGCATTCGAGCCAGGTGACGTTAGGTATTTCGCCCACCATGGCGCCTCCGCACTTCGCTTGCTGGCCGACCACCACCTTCGGTTTAACATTGAAGGTCTTCAGCCACAGGCCGAAGTGGGGCCTGATGGGGAGGAAGGCCTCGCACACGACGATAAACGCTGAGATGTTGAGGATGAAATTGGGGGCCAGATCATGAAAATCCAACCCGTAGTAGAACATGAGCCTGCGGACAAACGAGTGAAGGGGAAATCCCAGTCAACAGACAAAGTGGGTAAGGAAAACTAACCTCTCATGGGGTGCGGGCGTAGGGACGATCTGCCCCGCATCTGGTAGCCGGTGCGCGATGTCCGCGGCCAGATATCCGGCTTCCCGTAGCTTTGCGATCTACTCCTCCGTGACGGGGGAGACCATCCACTTGCCTCCCGCTCTGGACATGCTTGGAGTGGTTTGAGAAGAAAGAAGCGAACTTGGGCGCTGGAGCTCGAGTGTGTGAGAATGGATAAGCAAGGAGGGAGAAGGTGTGGGTAAAAAGGGTGAATCTTTGTCCCTTTATTAGGGCGTAAGAGGCGATACGCCTCCCCACTTGGTCAAATCGCTTATTCCCCGAACGCCGTAATTGATGGCATGGTTGGGTTACCCATACCCGTATTGATGAGAATCCCCTGACAAGGGGACACAATCTCTACTTTGACAAGACGTGTCAAGAAAACCGCATCAATATGTGCAGTGCTCGTTGAGAAAAACGGTACAAATAATGACTGGGCCGCAGTATGATGTCATGCTGTCAAGCGTGTCAGCAGATTAGATTTGTAGAAATATTATTCTCTCTACGGTGGTATATGTGGAACTTGTTTTGCAGAGCCGGACACTGTCCTTGTGTCCAAAATCTTCCATGGAGTATTTGGAGGAAGAACCCGGCTTGCAATGCCGAAGACAAATCTACGCGTTGGACTCATCGTCATTGCAGCCTGGTTCAGGGGCTGCTGAGGGAGTCCTGGATTAGGGGGTCTTCGGTGTAACGCCCCTGACACACCCGCCGGTGGTCATTACTCCTGGCGGGATCTAGACTGGCCCCATAGATCAATACTAGTCTTTTCTGTGCACTTTGTCCTCACTCGTGCGCACCCGGGAGCAACTTCCCGGTCGGTCACCCATCCTGAAACTACTCCAAGCTGAGCATGCTGAACTTTGGAGTTCTTTCCGAATGGGCTCCCGGGAAAGAAGGAATTTCTTATTGATATGAGTAGTCTACCATCCCTAATAAGCCAGGCTATCACATACACCCCTACTCAGAGGAACCGACGTCCTTGTTGGGCCACAGGAACGTTCCCTCTTGGCACAAACATCTGTGCTTCCGGTCCAGCACATGTGCCATGTCGTGTGCCACGACGGGTCACAAACGTCATGCACAACATGACCGCGCACCTGTCCGCAAACATCTGTGTAACCGTGAGGGTCGGCTCTGATACCAACTTGTAACGCCCCGGACACACCCGCCGGTGGTCATCACTCCTGGCAGGATCTAGACTGGCCCCAGAGCTCAATACTAGTCTTTTCTGCGCACTTTGTCCTCACTCGTGCGCACCCAGGAGCAACTTCCCGGTCGGTCACCCATCCTGAAACTACTCCAAGCTGAGCATGCTTAACTTTGGAGTTCTTTCCGAATGGACTCCCGGAAAAGAAGGAATTCCTTATTGATATGAGTAGTCTACCATCCCTAATAAGCCAGGCTATCACATCCAGACAGCCAGACTATATCCTTTGGCCGGACTATTGGACTATGAAGATACAAGATTGAAGACTTCATCCCGTGTCTGGATGGGACTCTCCTTGGCGTGGAAGGCAAGCTTTGCGATACGGATGTGTAGATCTCCTCCCTGGTAACCGACTTTGTGTAACCCTAGCCCCCTCGGTGTCTAATAAACCGGAGGGTTTAGTCCGTAGGACAACATACAATCATACCATAGGCTAGCTTCTAGGGTTTAGCCTCTACGATCTCGTGGTAGATCAACTCTTGTAATACTCATATCATCAAGTTCAATCAAGCAGGACGGAGGTTATTTCCTCCATCAAGAGGGCCTGAACCTAGGTAAACATCGTGTCCCCTGCCTCCTGTTACCATCCGCCTTAGACGCACAGTTCGGGACCCCCTACCCGAGATCCGCCAGTTTTGACACCGACCAGGAACGACAACCACCACCAGGACGAGGGGGTGGGGCTTCCAGGAGCTGCGTGCGATCGCCTGCATCTTGGGCGGCGCCCAAGCCCCAGCCTCTCAGCGCCCCTTCAAACAGTTCGCGCGCGAGGTGAACGCGGCCCTCCCCAAACTCGAGGCCACACGCCCGCTCAGGTGGTCCTAATGCGCCATCACTTTCAACTCGGCGGATCAGCTCAACTGCGCAGCCACCGCTGGCGCCCTCCCTATGTTGTGTTCCCCGGTCATCAGCAATGTGCAGGTCACCAAGACCCTCATCGACGGCGGCACAGAGCTCAATGTCATGTCCGTCGACACGTTCGACAACCTACAGGTGCCTTATGAATAGCTCCAGCCCACCAAGCCTTTCTCAGGAGTGACTGACGGCTCCACCACACCGATAGGGCAGGTCCGCCTGCCCGTCACCTTCGGGGAGTACAAGAACTACTGCACTGAGCTCATCGACTTCGACGTCGCGCACATCCTCCTGCCGTAAAATGCCATCCTCGGGTATCCAGCCCTGGCCAAGTTCATGGCAGTCACTTATCATGGTTACAACGTTCTCAAGATGCCAGGAAGCGGAGGAATCATCACGGTCCCGTGTGAAGAGAGGGATGCGGTGTGCTCCCTCGAGCGCGCCTTTCAAGCCGCAGCAATCGATGACCCCGACAGCAGAAATGAAGGCCCTCTGGAGGCCATCCCCAAGAAGAAGCAGTTGCGCCATGCAGGACCCCAGGAGGATGGCGTCGTGGCAGGAGCCTCGTCAGGACTAGCTCCCTCCATCGCATAGGAAGGCATGCCCGGCGTCCTCCTCGGGCAGGGCTCGGGGGCTCTTTTCTGGAGGACCTCAGACCTTGCCACCCTCACGAGGGAGGCGCTTGGCAAGGAGTGCTTTGCGGCACGTGACCCTCAGGAGAGCACATGGCAAGGAGTGCCCACCACTCAGGAGTTCATCACCAAGACCACCCAGGAACTGCAAGAAGCAAGAGCCATGCGCGGCGACAGCCGCCCATGAGGCGCAGCTCCGCATCCTGGCGAGGATGCTGGGCTGCATGTCTGCATCGACGTCCCAGGACTCAACAGGGCCGCATCCCAGGACTCAAAAGGGCCCGCCTCACAGCTACGCTCGTATGTCATTTGGCTTGTCGAGTGTGGCGTCGGCCTATTAGTGCAACATGCGACGTGTCCTGGCGGCTCAGGAAGCCAGGTACCACACCCTTCTGGAGGAGATGGAGATGGTCTTCAGGGAACCTCCCGAGCCCCCAGAGCCTCCCGAGGCTCAGGGTTCTGGCGGCTCATGAGGAGTCATTTCTTGAACGCACGCCTTTAGCTGCACCAACTCTACTTCGTCTATAGAACCAGGTAACATCTTCCAAGCTCGTTTAGCTGGGAGGGCCCCTCGGGCTGCATTATTCCCAGGCCGTGTGGGTCCGTCCCTGCGGCATGTATCCCTTTTTCTTACATCTTTAGCCTACCTTGTTGGGGGCGCCCCTCGGGCTGCATCATCCCAAGCCACTCGGGCCAGACTCGGTGGCACGCATCGTCCTGCATTTATCTGAATTGATTTGCTCTCCATGCGTAACCTGCCAACTGCTATCACCTGCTCAATCATCGCCTCCCCTGGGGCCTCGACACAAGCATGGCGCAGGTGCATGGGTCCGTCCCTGCCTCGCCGACAAATCTGAGTGGTCGAGCTCGGGCTCGCAGCACGCCCTGCGCACGTCACCTCACTAGGCCCTCAGTGCCTTCACCTCATATAGAGCAACCAGTGGCAGGCTAACAGCTGTAACGACAAACCATGTTTCTTCCTGTGCATGTTCATAGGGATCCTGTGGGAAGAATAGCAGGCGGCACCGCGAGTCTCCTTTTCTCTCATGCAATTCGCTTGCGCGTTAAAGAGGGTGGGGGGCTCCTGAGCATCGCGACTCAGGAGCTCTTACTGGCTCTCCAGCCCTCACCCCCTGGCCTTGACCACGACATCGCGACCTGGCATACCAGCGGCGGCTGAGCTCGCTCAAGGGCCGGGACCTAAGGATATAGAGCACTAAGGAGAGCATGAGGGGAGGGAAACTCATATGGGCCGGCCTAGCTATGCCGCACAAATAGGTGAGCATCCCTAGCGCAACGTCAGGAGTCGCCACGAGATCAACAAGATAAGTCCCGCACTCGGATCGGCTAAATGTTTGGGCCTAATGGTCACTCACGCCTTGCCGCAACCCCGTTGTGGACATGTCAACTCCCTTTCTCACCTTACCATGGCTGCTTAAGCGCTAAGGGGGACCTCCTGAGCATCGCGCCTTAGAGGCTCTTACTGGACCTCGGGCCGCACACCTCCTTCCCTTGACCACGGCACACGACCTGGCATACCAGCGAAGGCTGTAGCCTGCCTGGGGACCGGGACCTGTCAGCATAGAGAAACAAGCTATCGTGAGCAAAGAAAGGGGGAACCGAGCCTTAACGGGACATGCGTTCACTAAATTCTCATAATAGGGAAGATAAGCACAAAATACATTGTGGACCCTTACATGCCCCCACGGGGTAATTCATGATTCTTCGCAGGAAACAAAAGCTGATACTAAGGGGAATCCTATCTACATCCTTTCGTGGTGCACACCATCATCAACAGTGGGCCATGGGAGGCCGGCGCCAACCCCATCCAGATCAGCGGCGGTGACGGTCGGACGCCGCAGCTCTGCTCCGAGAGCTCGGGGGCACGTAGTTGTCATCGCTCGACTCTGGAGTCTCATAGAGCTCAGGAGAGCTGCTGGACTCCCAAAGGCTGCTGTTGGAGTGGCCGCGACCGGGTCGCACATCAGCCTCACGCTCCTCTCCGGAGAGGCACTCCAGGCGGCGACCCTCAGCATCGAAGACCTTGAAGAAGAGTGTGGAGACGCCGTCGTACTCGAAGTGGATCGCGAGGGCGCCCCTCGCATGGCAGACCTGCGCGACCTCGCCCCAGCCGCGAGAAATGAAGATCTTGCCGGTGGGCACCGCTTCGATCTCCGCTCTAGTCGCCGGAGTGCTGTAGTCGGCGTGTTGCAGCCAGAGCTCGAGAGGCCCCCTTGGAGGCATCACATTGGAGAAGAACCGCGGGAAGCGGATCCAGGAGCTTGGAGGCATCGGCGCCCACAGCACCAACTCGCGCGAGGAGTCCGCGGCTTGAACCCCAGGGCCGACGGCGCGCGTTGCCGTTGCACGGCGACCCCAGATGCGGCATGGGTGGCGCTGCTCGTTACTTCGTCCTCTCGAGCCCTCGGCTTGGGCGTACAAGGGCAATGGGTACCCCGGAGGAGGCGGCTCGCACCAAGGCCTCAACGCCAGCTGCATCGACGCTTCATCATGGCGATGACCCGGATCATCACGGGGGGCCTTTCCTTTCTCTTTAGTAGAAAACTTTCTAATGGGCACTTGTCAGCAGTGGAGCAAGGAGGAAGAACCAAGCAAGCCAGGAAGAGATGGGCGACGGGGGCTCCGCTCCCTTCCCATTTATAGCAAGAGAAGGCCAACCGGCATCTCCCACGAACGCAGGTAATGATGGTTTTCCTTGAATGTCGTAGGAACTTGTCAGGTCAAGCAGTTGCCGAGGCAGCATGGGGAAGCGGAGATGCCCACGCCAATCAACCGCCATGCGTCAACCAAGGCCGCAGGCTTTGGGGGCCCGCGGTGCTCCGAAATTGACCCTTGGCTTCGCTCCGAAGCCAAGCCCGAGCGCACCTTGGGCCCGGGGGCTACTGTCGGTGTTCTGGGAACGGGGGTCCCCAGACTTGCCTGCCTGTGGCTCATGGCGTGGCTAAGCCAGCGGGCCGTATGGCCCATCTTCACCAACAAAGCATCGAAGAGACCCTCGCGAGGGTCCAAGCCTCACGAGGCGGACGATGCAAGGCCTCCTATGGAGTGGCCTAGCCAGGCAGACTCACGAGGAGCAGAGATATCAAGGCGGGGCAAACCTCACGAGGTCCTCGTGACATGAGCCATGATGCACAACACCAGGCGGGCGCCAGCGCATGCATCGTCCTTGTTTCCTCTTTGGTGCTAAGGAGGCCAGTGCAGGTGAAGAGTACCGGGGCATCAGGCAAATGTTGCTATATTGGTGCAACGAGACCAAGACCAGGAGGGCGGCAAGACGAAGGTCATCGTGGAGCCCAAGACGGCGTCACCACCAGAACCTTTCGCATGCGAAGACCACTTTTGTCAGGATAGCTTCTACTAGCTGCCCCCCTTCAAATTTGCCCGCCATTGTTGGCTCCCTTCCCGCTCGATATTTGGGAAGAGGACCAGGGCCTATATAAGTACAGCTAGCCACCATAGTAGGGGGGCTGAGCTGATCGCATCTCATCTCATCTCATCTCATCTTAGCTTGATCCAACCTGATCGAGAGCCTACTCACGAGAACACCTCAACCTCGGGAGGCTGTTGTTCCCTTGTACTATTCATCGTCAGCCCTAGAGGCAATGCACCACCACCACACTGGAGTAGGGTATTACACCACAACGGTGTCCCGAACTAGTATAAACCTCATGTATTTCTGTGTTGCGAGTTCGTCGAGTTCGTCCGCGAGATCTTAGCGAGCTAGTAGGTAGATTGGTATGAAGGAAAGACTTCGCGCGCACCCCAGTGTTCGAATCTTAAAGGTTTGCCGGAACCCCACATCTGACATCCGCATACAACCCCACTTCAGGCTGTGGCTCAAGGTTTTCAACGTGAAGCTGGAGGTGGTGGATGGCCAGCACACGGAGTGCAGAGGCGTCATCATGAGCAAGCTGACCAATGTCTCCTGGTCGAAAGGCACTTTCGTGGAGACTGTAAAGGAATGGCCACAACTGCCGAATTCAACTCCAGCACTCCCATGCGACTCATGTAACACCCACGATGCGGCTATATCTCCCACGTGTCGGAGCACGACTTAGAGGCATAACCGCATTGTAGGCATGTCGCAAGAGGGGTAATCTTTACACATCCCATGTACTGAATAAGAAGGAAATACAAAGTTGGCTTACAATTGCCACTTCACACAATACATAAATATATCACTACATCATCTAGATACAATCAAGGTCCGACTACGAAACCAAAATAAAGACAACCCCAAATGCATAAGATCCCCGATAGCCCCAGCTGGGCTCCACTACTGATCGTCTGGAAAGGAAACGTAGTAACGTCCCGAGTCCTCGTCGAACTCCCACTTGAGTTCAGTCGCATCCCCTGGAATGGCATCATCGACACCTGCATCTGGTTTTGGAAGTAATCTGTGAGTCATGGGGACTCAGCAATCTCACACCCTCACGATCAAGACTATTTAAGATTATGGGTAGGGAAAGGTAGTGAGGTGGAGCTGCAGCAAGCACTAGCATATATGGTTGCTATCTTACGCAAATGAGAGCGAGAAGAGAAGGCAAAGCACGGTCGAGAAGCTACAAACATCAATAAGTGATCCTAAAACTACTTATGTTCAAGCATAACACGAGACCGTGTTCTCTTCCCGGACTCCGCCGAAAAGAGACCATCACGGCTGCGCACGCTATTGATTCATTTTAATTAAGTTAAGTGTCAGGTTTTCTAAAACTGGATATTAACAAATTCCCATCTGCCCATAACCGCGGGCACAGCTTTCGAAAGTTCAAAACCCATGCAGGGGTGTCCCAACTTAGCCCATCACAAGCTCTCACGGTCAACGAAGGATATTCCTTCTCCCAGGACAACCCGATCAGACTCGGAATCCCGGTTACAAGACATTTCGAAAATGGTAAAACAAGACCAGCAAAGCCGCCCGAATGTGCCGACAAATCCCGATAGGAGTGCACATATCTCGTCCTCAGGGCACACCGGATGAATGCTCCGTACAACTAAAACCAACCTCGAGTTTCCCCGAGGGGGCGCTGCAAAGGACTCTAGTTTGGACCAACACTCAGAGGAGCACTGGCCCGGGGGTTTAAAATAAAGATGACCCTTGAGTCCGCGGAACCCAAGGGAAAAAGGCTTAGGTGGGAAATGGTAAAACCAAGGTTGGGCCTTGCTAGAGGTGTTTTATTCACGGCGAACTGTCAAGGGGTTCCTATTATAACCCAACCGCGTAAGGAACGCAAAATCAAGGAACATAACACCGGTATGACGGAAACTAGGGCTGCAAGAGTGGAACAAAACACCAGGCATAAGGCCGAGCCTTCCAACCTTTACCAAGTATATAGGTGCATTAAAGTAAACAAGATATAATAATGATATCCCAACAATAATCATGTTCCAACAAGGAACAAACTCCAATCTTCACCTGCAACTAGCAACGCTATGAGAGGGGCTGAGCAAAGTGGTAACATAGCCAAACAACAGTTTGCTAGAACAAGGTGGGTTAGAGGCTTGACATGGCAATATGGGAGGCATGATAAAGCATGTGGTAGGTATCAAGGCATAGGCATAGCAATAGAGTGAGCAACTAGCAAGCAAAGATAGAAGTGATTTCGAGGGTATGGTCATCTTGCCTGCAAGGTTCTCCGAGTTGACGTAAGCTTGATCCTCATAAGCGTACTCAACGGGTTCCTCGATCACGTACTCGTCTCCTGGCTCTACCCAAGGCAGGAACACAAGCAAAGGAAACCACAATCAACCACGGTGCAATGCACAAGCAACATGATGCAAAACATGGCATGATATGTGGGATGTAATATGCAATGCATATGCATGCTCCGGAAGGAAAAGATTGAACCAGGCCTCAACTTGGCAAACTAAGAGCTTCGCTGGAAAGATGAGTTGATTTCGGTCGAAATTGATATAAAGATCACCGGAATCGGATGCACGGTTTGCAAATGGCACAATCCTGCGATTAACAGCACGATGCCATCTAGAATGCAACAAGAAACTAAGCTACTGCACTATAACATAACAACAAAGCACGTGGCAGTGATCTACTCAAGATGCTTCACAAAAGATGAACACTGATCTAAGGATAAAACACACAATAGCAGGTTCAAACAAACATGGCAAAAGTGCAAAAGATAACAGCATCTCAGACTTAGTGAAAATAACATGTCAGGAATTAACATCGGGAAGCAAAGTTTAGAGCAAGCTAACAACATGCTACAGGATCAGATCATAGCATCACAATGCATGGCATGAAACTACTCAAAGCATATAACAAAAGTCCCTTACTGAACATAAGCCAAAAAGGATCAGAAGATATGATGGCACCCATGTAAACATAGCAATCGTTAACAGATTCAGACTTAGCAGAAAACTGGACATGGCATAAACAGAGTTACGTAGGCATGTTTGCGAGCTCGATGCACTCACCACAAGGCATTGCATGACAAACTAAGCATACACCCAGCAAGAAGACATGTCCAAGTAGCTAACCATGGCAAAAACCATCTCATAGCATGCAAGGATCAACTACAACAACCTTGGCAAAATTGAATAACATGTAAACAATCTGCCAGGAATATTTTATAGCAAAAGTAGAGCAAGATTGAGTCATGCTAGGGTACTCCATAATTGCAAACAAAGACATGGATGGATAGAACATAACAATATCTCAAAATCATCCTTACTGAACATGCTCAAAAGAGGCATGGATCACTCTGTAGCAACATGAATAGATGGAATAAAAATAACATCAGGGAAATGACTTAGAAGAATTCCAAGTCCCTGAAATCAGCAACATCACGAGAGCTACTTTGCATGCATGTGCTAGTCACCACATTGATCACAAAAATACATGGCATACACCCCTGTAAAGATGGCATGGCATAGCCCAAAACACAAGTAGGGCTCAAGTTCATAGGAGGCACACAATAATCATGGCAAAAATGACAAATGTCCATAATCTGATAAGAAACAGAAACTAACATTATATAGCACTCTCGCAACAGAATTTTAGGCATCAAGATGGACTCAAACAAGCATGTTGCAATGGAATGAAATGAAGAGGACATCCAGACGAACAAACTGATATATCACACGCGCAAAACAGAGCTACCGATGATGAGATATGGCCTGATGAACATGCCTAGAAAATATAGGGACTTAGGGGGAAATCACCTCCGAATCCCAGATCTAGGGTTTCAGGCGCGAGGATCGAGGTTCGTTGGAGATGGAGGAGCTCTTCCGGGATGGATCTCGCCAGATCCGGCCGGCGGTGAGCCAGATAGGCGGCGGGGACGGTGGGGGCGGCAGTGGGCGAGGAGCAGCGGCGGCCGGGCGAGGTCGCCGGCAAGGGCAGCCGCGGCGGCGCCGGGCGACTGTAGGCGGCGGGGTGCGTGGGGGAGCAGGGCGGCGCGCACAGACTCAGGGGGGCCGACCCAGGCTCGGGCGAGCCAGCGGCGGCGGGCAGTGGCGCGGCCACGTGGCGGCGCCTAGTTGGACGCGGGCGGCGGCGCGGGCGTGTCCAGCTGAAACGGACACATCCGGCGGCGGCAGAGGCTAACTCTTAGGGTTTCATGTGAGATTGGACGGGGGAGGCACATATTTGTACATAGAAGGAGCTAGGAGAGTCCAAATGAGGTGTGATTTTCGGCCACGCAATCGTGATCAAACGGCTGAGAGGATGGAGGGGTTTAGCTAGGTTTTGGGCGACTTTTGAGGGGTGTTGGGCTGCAACACACACGAGGCCTTTATGGTTCCTCGGTTAACCGTTGGACTATCAGACGGACTCCAAATGGCACGAAACTTGATAGGCGGTCTACCGGTAGTATACCAAGGCCGCTTGGAAAGTCTCGATCCAATCCGAGAATGTTTAACACTCGCACACGAAAAGAGGCGAAAGGAGGCGCCGAAGGATGTAAGAGTGCCGGAATGCAAAACGGACAACGGGGAAAAAGCTCGGCTGCATGAGACGAACACGTATGCAAATCCGATGCACATGATGACATGATATGAGATGCATGACATGGAAAAAAATGCAAAACGAAGACAAAACCCAACCACGAGGGAATATCATAACTTAGAGCCGAAAATGGCAAGAGTTGGAATACAAATATGGCAAGTTACATACAGGGCATTACAACACTCCACCACTACGAAAGGATCTCGTCCCGAGATCTATGACTGGAAAAACTCCGGATATTTCGAACAGAGTTGGTCCTCGCGTTCCCAGGTGGCTTCGCGGTCGGAATGATGTGACCACTTCACTTTCAGGAATTTGATAGACTTGTTGCGAGTCTTGCGCTCAGTTTCTTCAAGAATAGCAACGGGGTGCTCATGATAAGACAGGTCTTCTTGGAGATCAATCTCCTCGAAGTTGATGGTGTGGTCAGGAGTCTTGAAACACTTGCGAAGTTGAGACACGTGAAACACGTCGTGGACATTTGCAAAGTTGGATGGAAGCTCAAGTTGATAGGTGAGATCGCCTCTTTTGCCAATGATCTTGAAAGGACCCACGTATCTAGGGGCAAGCTTCCCTTTGATACCGAAGTGACGAGTACCTTTCATTGGAGAGACGCGGAGGTAGACACGGTCTCCGATCTCGAAAGCCAAGTCACGATGCTTGCTATCATAGTAACTTTTCTTGCGCGATTGCGCGGCTTTGAGGTTTTCACGAAAGACTTTGCATATTTCTTCAGCCTCTGTGATTAAGTCATTGCCAAGAAGTTGACGTTCACCAGTCTCTAACCAGTTAAGAGGAGCACGGCACTTTCTGCCATAGAGAATTTCAAATGGGGCCTTGCCCCAACTCGCTTGGAAGCTGTTGTTGTAGGAGAACTCGACATATGGAAGACAATCTTCCCACTTCATACCGAAAGAAATGACACAAGCCCTGAGCATATCTTCAAGAATTTGATTGACTGGCTCGATTTGCCCACTGGTTTGTGGGTGAAAAGCTGTGCTGAAGCGAATGCTGGTGCCCATGGCCTTCTGAAAGGAGTCCCAGAACTTAGAAGTGAAGATGCTTCCCCGATCTGAAGATATCAACTACGAAATGCCATGCAAGGAGACAATCCTTGAGGTATATTGCTCTTCCAACTGAGCTGCTGTGATAGATTCTTTGATAGGAAGAAAATGAGCCACTTTAGTGAGCTTGTCGATGACAACAAACATAGCATGATTGCCACGCTTGGACTTGGGAAATCCAGTCACAAAGTCCATCTTAATATGGTCAAACTTCCATTCTGGAATGGCAAGAGGTTGGAGGAGACCAGCTGGCCGTTGGTGTTTTGCTTTCACTCTTCTGCAGACATCACATTCATTCACGAACTGAGCAATCTCGCGCTTCATTCGAGTCCACCAATACGACTGCTTGAGGTCATGGTACATCTTTGTACTTCCAGGATGAATAGAAAGGAGTGAATTGTGAGCCTCGTTCATAATGACTTTATGAAGGTCGCCCTTAGGAACAACAATGCGATCCTCGAAGAATAGAGTATCTTTGTCATCAAGGCGATAGCACATGTACTTGGGTTGGCTCTTGGCAATCCCAATCTTAACCTTTTTCACCATTGCATCAAGAAGTTGAGCCTCACGAATCTGATCTTCCAAAGTAGGAGAGACTTGGAGGTTGGCAAGGAATCCTTGAGGGACAACTTGGAGATTAAGTTTGTGGAAAGCTTCACAAAGATCCGGTTGGAAGGGCTTGAGAATCAAACTGTTGCAGTAAGCCTTCCTGCTCGAAGCGTCTGCAATGACATTGGCCTTGCCTGGAGTATATTCAATACTCGGATTATACTCTTGAATCATTTCGACCCAATGAGTCTGCCAGAGGTTGAGGTTGGGCTGAGTGAAGATGTATTTGAGACTCTTATGATCAGTGAAGATGTCCACTTTTCTTCCCAAAAAGAAATGTCTCCATGTTAAAAGAGCATGGACAACTACCGCTAACTCGAGGTCATAAGTGGGGTAGTTCTTTTCGTTGGGCTTCAACTGGCGAGAGGTATAGGCCACAACTTTCTTCTCTTGCATTAATACAACACCAAGACCTTGAAGTGAAGCATCACAGAAAACCTCGAATGGTTTGGATTCATCAGGAGGAGTCAGAACTGGAGTTGTGACTAACTTCTCTTTCAGGGTGTTGAACGAGATGTCACATTCAGGCGTCCAGACATACTTCACATGCTTCTGGAGGAGGTTCGAAAGAGGCTTCGTGATCTTAGAGAAATTCTCAACGAATCTTTGACAATAGCTTGCGAGCCCAAGGAAGCTACGGAGTTGCTTCACATTCTGAGGCGGTTCCCAATTCACAATTGCAGACACCTTCTCAGGATTAATAGCTATGCCCTTGTCAGAGATGATATGCCCAAGGTAGAGAAACTCATCGAGCCAAAACTTGCACTTTGAAAACTTCGCATAGAACTGATGTTCTCTGAGTTTGTCAAGTACCAATCTCAAGTGCTTGGCATGATCCTCCTTGTTCTTGGAAAAGACCAAAATGTCATCGAGATAGACTAAGACGAAGTCATTTGTGTAAGGGTTGAAGATGAAGTTCATCATGCGAGAGAATGTTGGAGGAGCACTGACAAGGCCGAAAGACATGATAGTGTATTCATAAGAACCATAGCTTATTCGGAACGCTGTCTTGGGGATGTCTTATTCACAAATGCGAATCTGATGATAGCCCATATAGAGGTCAAGCTTGGAGAACACTTGAGCACCTTTGAGTTGTTCGAAAATCTCATTGATGTTGGGAAGTGGGTACTTGTTCTTTATGGTCTTCTTGTTCAATGGATGGTAGTCGACACAAAGTCGGTCTGTGCCATCTTTCTTCTTGACAAAAAGAACACCACAACCCCATGGAGAAGAACTTGGTCGGATGAGACCCATATGCTCTTGCATATCGAGTTGTTTCTTCAGCTCCTTCAACTCTTCTGGTCCAAGCTTGTAAGGACATTTGCAAACAGGTTCCGTGCCAGGCTCAAGATCGATAACGAATTCAACTGGCCGGTGAGGATGCATTCCTGGAAGCTCTTTTGGAAAGACGTCTTGATATTCACAAACGACTAGAATCTGAGAGATGGCATCCAACTCGCCCTTCTCGTTGAGAGAAAACAGTCGAATGGTATCGTCACGAGCGGCAAAGACAATCACATCCTCAGACGAGTGTGTCAATTGAATCTGCCTGGCAACACAATCAAGTTGAGCCTTGTGCTTAGAAAGCCAGTCCATGCCAAGAATAAGATCAATATCCGAATCCCAAAGGACCATTGGAGAGGACAGAAACTTATAGTCACCCATGTTGATAGAAACCTCCGGAACCATGTAGCTTGCGTGCAAGCATTTACCCGGTGAGACAACTGCTAACGGACTAGGCAAATCTTGGAATACCCACTTATGCTTAGATGCAAAAGGTCTTGAAATGAAACAATGTGATGCACCAGTATCAAAAAGGACTTTTGCAGGAATATCATTAACAGGAGGATTACCCATGATCACTTCTGAAGAGTCCTATGCCTGAGCTGCGTTCATCATATTGACCTTTGCAAACTTGGGATTATGCTTGACCATTGCATTGCTGGCAGATCTCACAGGAGGAGGGGGCAGAAGACGCCTCTGGTTGAAGCATTTGTTTGCATGGTGACCCTTCTGCTGACACTTGTTGCACGTCACCTCTGAGAGAGGCCGGTGATACGGAGCACTTGACCTTGGAGCATGAGACGAAGCTTTGTTTTGAAAGCCTGGGTTGGGTGGGTGGGAAGATCCATTGCCACCTTTGCTCTTCTGTTGATATGGCTGACGGAATGGAGGAGGAGGAGGAGGAGGCAACCAGTACTTTTGCTGCTTAGCTGCCACTTGAGTTGAAGAAGAAGGAGGAGGAGTTGCATCCCTGACTCTCTTCTTAGATGCATCACGCTTAATCTGAGCAGCCTCTTGCTTTAATGCCATGTTGTAGAACTCATCGTACTTTTTTGGCTCAAAAAGCACGAGGGCTAGTTGCAGATCTTCTCTGAGGCCACCTTTGAACTGATAAATCATGCACTTCTCGTCAAGGACGTCTTGTTTGGAGAAGCGAGCGAGCCTCTGGAACAGGATGTTGTATTGGTAAATAGACAAGCTGCCTTGCTTCAGATTGCGGAACTCCTCACGCTTACTCTAAAAAACACTCTGAGGAATGTGGTGAGCTTTGAAGTCTTGGCGGAAATCATCCCAGGTAATCACACGACCTCCTCTGGAATCTTTGTATTGTTGATACCACTCAGCAGCTTGGTCTTTGAGTTGTAACGAAGCAAACTTGACAAAGTCCTCAGGACTGACATTGCTACACTTAAACTGTTTGCATATATCCACGAGCCAATCATCAGCGTTTGTGGCCTCGACACAGTTGCTGAAAGACTTCGGTTGGTTTGCGAGGAACTAGTTGAGGGTAGCAAACTGAGTTTGATTGTTGCCATGGCCTTGATTTCCTTGGTTGCGCTCTTGCAAGAGTTGCATAATAAACTGTGTGTTGGCGTTGGTAGCGGCCATCACAGCTTGCCATGCCTACGTAGGTGGAGGTGGTGGCGGTGGTTTCAGATTCTGACGCGTTGGAGGAGCCATCCTGAAGAGGGTGACATCCATTAGCATCTTGAAAGACATATATTCAAGATGAATCAAATGGATCAAAATTGCAACATATAGCCTTAACATTTGAACAAGAATGAACGAATGAATTACAAATTAAATGATCACGCTTCCATAAATTGAGAAGCCGCTTAGATAGAGGTGGATGAATAAAACAACAAGGTACGGATATGAACAAATAATTGGTAAGGATTACCCAATCACAAACCAAATATCTGCGGAAGAAAAACTAGAGCTACATGGATTCCCACCTATGAAACTCCCAAAATTTTCCGGTTATGCAATTAGGTGTTGGGGATACAGGGGAAGCATAATATCTCACCCAAAACTAGCAAATCCTACATCCGGCTGTATCCATCCTTCAACACATAACCAAGAAACCTTGGGAAATCATTTACCTCAACCTTCGAAAAGCATCCGGTATACGAGTTATGGCAATACTCCCGAACTCCCGCCCCAGTACTGGGTGGCGTCGAGGTTATCTCACCAACAACTGTATAAAAGAGATTTTCGATGTCGGAGAAACTCAGGTATTCCAGAAACTGCAACGATAAAATTGTGACGACAACACCTCGGAGCTCAACTCCCCAGGACACTGCCACAACCCCTAAATGTCAGGAGGCACGAAGAACAATGTTCTCGTCACAAAACCATCGGAACGATTCCAAGATACCCGCGTGATCCTAAAATTATTTTTTAGTGAAATTTGAGTAGAGAAGAGTCAAAACTCTACGTCATGATGCCTCACCAAAGCGACAAAGGGATCGAGGAGTAAAAATAATCCTACTCTCCGATATATATAATCCTAAAAGACTAAAAACATTTTTCTAGACTCAACAACGCCAGCGATTCGATCAAGCAGGGGTGTCGTGGAATGGTCACGGCAGATGTCCTTAGTGCGAGGACTTAGTCGCGAGGCCAACGCATCTATGTGGTAGCTTGAGAGGGGTTGAGCAGAATCGAGAGACGCAACACAAGACAATGGTTTAGACAGCTTCGGGCCCCGGGAAACATCATCCGGTAATAATCCTACATGCTGTTTGTGGCTAGGTCTCATTATGATCATGAGGGATTCGCCGGTAAGCCGGCTCTTTGTGTCTAGCCCTAGAGATTATTTTCTGTCCCTCTTTGGGGAGCCCTGCCCCTCCTTACATATGTTGAAGGGGCGGGTTACATGTGGAGTCCTAGTAGGACTAGGACTAGTCTATCCTTTCTCACAGGTTGAATACAAGTCCGCGTCTTGCTTCCTCGTAAAGGAAATATTCGTCATCCCTTTCCTCTTAAGCCTACCCACCAAAGTATAAGCCGGCCCGCTGGGCCTTGGGCCTTGTCGTCCGTCTGATCCGCCCGCCGGGTCTCCAGTGAGTCATAATGTCCCGGCGGGTTACATGTAAACCGCTATGTCCGGGCGGATCGTTAGTGAGTCGCCAAGCTCCAGCCAGGACTCTGGTGAGTCGCCAAGCCCGGTTGGGTCATGATTCCGGCCGGGTCATACCACGGGATATATCCCCGACATTAGCCCCCAGTTTAATTTGGATTTATCCATGTTAAACTGATCCTGTAAAATGAACACAAGAACAAACTTCATAGGTGGTGCTCTAGGTTAAATATTTTCCTGAACCGGCAGCTGATCATCTTTAAGTCCTTGTCATTTCCTCCTGGATGCATACTCAAAGATCTTATAGCAAATCTCTTTTAACAGATATGTCCAAACCTTGCCAATACAAAAATCCAGATACTTCTTTTGAGAAATCCGGGTCAATAGGCCAGCTTCAGAGCCAATTTTTGGACATTGGTTTCTTATGAAGAAATATTGTAATAAATAATCCACTTGAATCGGCTTCCAAAGCGCCGGCTTAAAAAATATTGGTCTTGAAAAAACTCATCTGACTTTCAGCCGGCTTGTAGAATTTGCCGGTTTATTATTGCCAAAATATCCGGTTTGTAAATATTGATAGCACCGGATTATAATTGTTGCCGACGCCAGGTCATAGTTATTGGTGACGCCGGGTCAATCTGGTTTACTCAAAACTAAGAATTTGAAGATTTTTCTCCCATATATCCATATTACCTGTAGCCCCCAAGTCTTGAGCAGAAACAAAGTGATGACTTAAGACTTGCTTCAATATAAATACTGCCACTTTGAAGAAATCAATGTTGTTCATCTTAGTCACTAGTAAAGACTGAATACTCCATATATGTAGCCCCCAAGTGTCGGGTTGTCATGCTTGCGGCAAACTGGGACTTGTAATTGCCTTATACTCATAAAAAATTACAACCAGTGTAGCCCCCAAGGGCCGGGTCATTAATATCCCACATATAACCATTGTGATATTTAATTTGTACTGCCGGTTTACATGACCTGTGCAGTAAGGGTGATAACCCGATCCTTAGAAGTCAATACTTCCAAGTATATGATGATTGTCACATGCTGGCGACTTATCATCCAAAGCCAAACCGGGTTTAAACGAAACCACACTCATACGCTTCAGATATGAGCAAAAAGTCTCAAAACCCAAAAGATTGTTTGCAAAAAACTTAAACCAAATAAAAATCGAGGTTTCTGATTCGAATACGATCAGTAAACCGTTCCAAAGGGGTTAAGCTAGGATTCGAATACGATCATGTTGCCCCCTGTGGCCTTGGCGTTGCGCCGATCAAGAGGGTACCGATAGCTGTGTTCTCTTTGGTTCGAATATGACCTATGTTTGAATAGGAAGCCCCCAAATGACCTTGAGAGGTGTTTAACGACCCTGATTCGAATACGATCCAAGTCGGACCCAAAAGGGGTTAAGCTATGATTCGAATACGATCAAGAAGCCCCCTAATGAGTTTGGCTTTGCACCGATCAAAAGGGTTACGATAGCTATGTTCTCTTTGTTTCGAATACGACCTATGTTTGAACAGGAAGCCCCAAAATGACTTGTAACTGTGGCTATGAGCTGGATCAAAGGGTAATCATAGCTTAGCTCAATAAGCCGGAAGCCCCCAAGTAATATATTTCTGAGCTGTGCTCGCCGGTTGCCTATGTTTGAGTTGTGCTGTGCAACAAACTCTCTTGGGTCCCTGTAACTTTTTCTGAAAACTCGAGATTTTAAACCAGATATTTAAGAGCTTCAGCGCTTTGTGGGGGACAGATTTTCCTTGAACCCGATTTTGAACTGGAATCCTTTTTTAAGCCAAAAGTTTTCTGACGGCTTCAAATATTCACCAATAAGGCAGTAGCCTCCGGGGTCGGGTTATTCTTCCCTCCAATGATCCGGAGTTCTTGAATCTGCTTTAAATTGGCAATCATTTACTGAGTCATGTCATCGTAGCCCCCGAGTATCAAGGCGACTTGAGGAGTTGGCTTGAGATTCTTCATAATTAACCGTGATATAGACCGGTTTGAATCCTGCAAGGGACAATGCGGAGTTGATGATCGCCATGGTGAAACTTAAATCAATCACGGCCGAGTCGGCCGTGGGTGCTGACAGATCTGTCGGCCGCAACGTTTTAAACCGGTGTGGACGGGAGACTCGACCGCGGCGTTGTAAACCGGTGCAGTCGCGAGAGACGGCCACAATGTTGTAAGCCGGTGCGGCCGCGAGAGACGACCACGGCATTGTAAGCCGGTGCAGGAGTCCGTTGAGTAACGACGACCACCTGTGCCAAAAGTTGTTGGTGTGCCTCCATCTCCACGGTATGATATCACTTTTTATCATACATAATTGCCATGCATAAACAATATTGCAGACCAAGGCAAAGATAAACTTGTTCTTTAACAAAAACAACATGTGCTAATAAATTAAACTTGGATGGATAACACCTGATTTGTTTGGACGACGGATGATCCGTTTATCGCGACAGAGGTGGCTCAGGTAGACCAGCGACTCAATATAGTTCCGGCGGCTCAGGCAGACCGGCGACTTAATATAACCCCAGCGGCTCAAAGCAGCAAGTGCGGCTCAACGCAGCTCCGGCGGGTTGATGTAGATTAAGCTGTATGGGCGGCGACTTGTGCACACCTATTCCATCAGTAAGCGGGCGCAAATGCCGGTGCGTGATGGTGCTGACGTACGCTTCATAGGCACAACATGGCACCTCCTTTGCTGCACATAAAAATATGCATACCAAAGTGATTGTTTTTTGATGAAAACCACATGTTTAATAAAATAAAATTAGATGGATATCACCTGATATTTGTGAACGACAGACGATCTCACAGCAGAGGCGGCTCAACGCGTCCCTGTCGGCTTCAATACATCAGAGGCGGCTCAACGTGGCCCCGACGATTCAACACAGCAGGTGCCGCCCAGTCGGCCGTAGCCATGGCCGCAACGGACGGCTCCACCGGCGAGGGGTAACCGCGGAGAGGCACTATGCCGTAGTAGAAACGGCAGCGGGAGACGAGGCCGCAGGTGTGGACGCGTGCCTAGGGAGGCGACTTGAAAACCAGAGAGGCGACTCGGACTCGCCGCGATTTGAAGCTCTGGCCCAAGCGAAATCAGCGGGTATCGGCTTGAAACCAAACTACGGCTGTCTCCATTTCCGAGTCATGGCTCTTTGTTTTTTAATTTGGACTCCACGCTTGTTTTAACAAGTACTTCCTCCATCCAAAATTACTTGTCGTATAAATGGATAAAAGTGGATGTATCTAAAACTAAAATATGTCTGGATACATCCATTTTCTCCGACAAGTATTTTTGGATGAAGGGAGTAGTATCTCTCCGTCCGGAAATATTTATCGTCAAAATGGATAAAAGGAGATGTATCTAGATGTATTTTAGTTCTAGATACATTTCTTTTTGCCCATTTTGATGACAGGTATTTCCGGACGAAACTGGGTCTTTTCTTTCTCCGGTAGCTGATCCAGTTAATTTTTTTTTCAAACAATCATGCATGTAGCCTGTCTTTCCACGTGTTGACTTCCTTTGGGACTTGAGCTGCTCCCGAGAAGTAGTACATCCTGGATGCGTATTATTCTGGCGTCCATTGCTTCCGATTAGTAGTGGCGCTGTAAGATCGGGAAAAAACAGCCAAACTGCGACATAATTCAAGTTTTGTTTGATTCCTGACTGACGATCGATGTGACGCTTCTGCTGCTGTCGCTGGTTGCTTTGTGGTCTGGACAGGTACCTCTCGGCGATGTTGCTTGTACGCGAGCTCACAGACCGGATTGAAGTCAACAGAGGACAGATCAATAATCAAGCGTCCAGCACCCGAACTCTATGAAAAATAAAAATAAATATCCAGGATTCGATCTTGAGATCACAGTTGATGTAGATCTTCCTGTGCTATTTCTTAGTTATCCGAAAAATCGCAATCTTCTCGATCTTTGGGAGAGATCCCTCCAAGAACTCAACACCATCGTACGTGTGCCCCACGGCGGGCGCCAACTATTGTGGAATTGTCACGGCAGATGTTCTTAGTGTGAGGACTTAGTCGCGAGGCCAGCGCATCTATGTGGTAGCTTGAGAGGGGTTGATTGGAATTGAGAGACGCAACACAAGACAAGGGTTTAGACAGCTTCGGGCCCCGGGAAACATCATCCGGTAATAACCCTACATGCTGTTTGTGGCTAGGTCTCATTATGATCATGAGGGAGTTGCCGGTAAGCCGGCTCTTTGTGTCTAGCCCTAGAGATTATTTTCTGTCCCTCTTTAGGGAGCCCTGCCACTCCTTATATATGTTGAAGGGACGGGTTACATGTGGAGTCCTAGTAGGACTAGGACTAGTCTATCCTTTCTCACAGGTTGATTACAAGTCCGGGTCTTGCTTCCTCGTAAAGTAAATATTCGTCATCCCTTTCCTCTTAAGTAGGCCCACCAAAGTATAAGCCGGCCCGTTGGACCTTGGGCCTTGTCGTCCGTCTGATCCACCTGCCGGGTCTCCAGTGAGTCACAATGTCCCGACGGGTTACATGTAAACCGCTATGTCCGGGCGGATTGCCAGTGAGTCGCCAAGCTCCAGCCAGGTCTCTGGTGAGTCACCAAGCCCGACCGGGTCATGATTCCGGCTGGGTCATACCGCGGGGTATATCCCCGACAAGGGGGCTCCTAAGTCGGGGGAAGGCTCTGATTACCAACTTGTAACACCCACGATGCGGCTATATCTCCCACGTATCGGAGCATGACTCAGAGGCATAACCGCATTGTAGGCATGTCGCAAGAGGGGTAATCTTTACACATCCCATGTACTGAATAAGAAGGAGATACAGAGTTGGCTTACAATCGCCACTTCACACAATACATAAATATAGCATTACATCATCTAGATACAATCAAGGTCTGACTACAGAACCAAAATAAAGACAACCCCAAATGCATAAGATCCCCGATCGCCCCAACTGGGCTCTAGTACTGATCGTCTGGAAAGGAAACGTAGTAACGTCCTGAGTCCTCGTCGAACTCCCACTTGACTTCAGTCGCATCCCCTGGAATGGAATCATCGGCACCTGCGTCTGGTTTTGGAAGTAATCTGTGAGTCACGGGGACTCAGCAATCTCACACCCTCGCGATCAAGACTATTTAAGATTATGGGTAGGGAAAGGTACTGAGGTGGAGCTGCAGCAAGCACTAGCATATATGGTGGCTATCTTACGCAAATGAGAGCGAGAAGAGAAGGCAAAGCACGGCCGAGAATCTACAAAGATCAAGAAGTGATCCTAAAACTACTTACGTTCAAGCATAACACGAGACTGTGTTCTCTTCTCGGACTCCACCGAAAAGAGACCATCACGGCTACACACGCTGTTGATTCATTTTAATTAAGTTAAGTGTCAGGTTTTCTACAACCAGATATTAACAAATTCCCATCTGCCCATAACCGCGGGCACGGCTTTCGAAAGTTCAAAACCCTGTAGGGGTGTCCCAACTTAGACCAACACAAGCTCTCACGGTCAATGAAGGATATTCCTTCTCCCAGGATGACCCGATCAGACTCGGACTCCCGGTTACAAGACATTTCGACAATGGTAGAACAAGACCAGCAAAGCCGCCCGAATGTGCCGAAAAATCCCGATAGGCGCTGCGTTCTCAAGGCACACCGGATGAGCGCTCCGTACAACTAAAACCAAACCTTGAGTTTCCCCGAGGGGGCGCTGCAAAGGACTCTACTTTGGACCAACACTCAGAGGAGCACTGGCCCGGGGGTTTAAAATAAATATGACCCTTGTGTTCGCGGAACCCAAGGAAAAAGGCTTAGGTGGCAAATGGTAAAACCTAGGTTGGGCCTTGCTGGAGGAGTTTTATTCAAGGCGAACTGTCAAGGGGTTCCCATTATAACCCAACCGCGTAAGGAACGCAAAATCAAGGAACATAACACCGGCATGGCGGAAACTAGGGCGGTAAGAGTGGAACAAAACACCAGGCATAAGGCCGAGCCTTCCACCCTTTACCAAGTATATAGGTGCATTAAATTAAACAAGATATAATAATGATATCCCAACAATAATCATGTTCCAACAAGGAACAAACTCCAATCTTCACCTGCAACTAGCAACGCTATAAGAGGGGCTAAGCAAAGCGGTAACATAGCCAAACAACGGTTTGCTAGGACAAGGTGGGTTCGAGGCTTGACATGGCAATATGGGAGGCATGATAAAGCATGTGGTAGGTATCGAGGCATAGGCATAGCAATAGAGTGAGCAACTAGCAAGCAAAGATAGAAGTGATTTCGAGGGTATGGCCATCTTGCCTGCAAGGTTCTCCGAGTTGACGTAAGCTTGATCCTCATAACCGTACTCAATGGGTTCCTCAATCACGTACTTGTATCCCGGCTCTACCCAAGGCAAGAACACACGCAAAGGAAACCACAATCAACCACAGTGCAATGCACAAGCAACATGATGCAAAACATGGCATGATATGCGGGATGTAATATGCAATGCATATGCGTGCTCGGGAAGGAAAAGATTGAACTAGGCCTCAACTTGGCAAACCAAGAGCGCCGCTGGAAAGATGAGTTGATTTCAGTCGAAATCGCTATAAAGATCACCGGAATCGGATGCACGGTTTGCAAATGGCAAGCAAAACAATAATGGCACAATCATGCGATTAACAACACGATGTCATCTAGATTGCAACAAGAAACTAAGCTACTGCAATCTAACATAACAACAAAGCACATGGCAGTGATCTACTCAAGATGCTTGAAAAAAGATGAACACTGAGCTACGGCTAAAACACACAATAGCAGGTTCAAACAAACATGGCAAAAGAGCAAAAGATAACAGCATCTCAGACTTCGTGAAAATAACATGTCAGGAATTAACATCAGGAAGCAAAGTTTAGAGCAAGATAACAACATGCTACAGGATCAGATCATAGCATCACAAGGCATGGCATGAAACTACTCAAAGCATATAACAAAAGTCCCTTACTGACCATAAGCCAAAAAGGATCAGAAGATATGATGGAACCCATGTAAACATAGCAAGTTTCGTTAACAGATTCAGACTTGGCAGAAAACTGGACATGGCATAAACAGAGTTACGTAGGCATGTTTGTGAGCTCGATGCACTCACCACAAGGCATTGCATGACAAACTAAGCATACACCCAACAAGAAGACATGTTCAAGGAGCTAACCATGGCAAGAACCATCTCATAGCATGCAAGGATCAACTACAAGAACCTTGGATAAATTGAATAACATGTAAACAATCTGCCAGGAATATTTTATAGCAAAATTAGAACAAGATTGAGTCATGCTAGGGTACTCCATAATTGCAAACAAAGACATGGATGGATAGAACATAACAATATCTCAAAATCATCCTTAATGAACATGCTCAAAAGAGGCATGGATCACTATGTAGCAACATGAATACATGGCATAACAATAACATCAGGGAAATGACTTAGAAGAATTCCAAGTCCCTGAAATCAGCAACATCACGAGAGCTACTTTGCATGCATGTTCTAGTCACCACATTGATCACAAAAATACATGGCATACACCCCTGTAAAGATGGCATGGCATAGCCCAAAACACATGTAGGCCTCAAGTTCATAGGAGGCACGCAATAATCATAGCAAAAATGACAAATATCCATAATCTGATAAGAAATAGAAACTAGCATTATATAGCACTCTTGCAACAGCATTTTAGGCATCAAGACGGACTCAAACAAGCATGGTGCAATGGAATGAAATTAAGAGGACATCCAGACGTACAAACTGATATATCACACGCGCAAAATAGAGCTACGGATGATTAGATATGGCCTGATGAACATGCCTAGAAAATATAGGGACTTAGGGGAAAATCACCTTTGAATCCCAGATCTAGGGTTTCGGGCGCGAGGATCGAGGTTCGTCGGAGATGGTGGCGTGGCGGCCGGAGTTCGTCGCCGTGTGGGAGGAAGAAAGGTGGAGGAGCTCTCCCGGGCCGGATCTCGCCGGATCCGGCCGGCGGCGAGCCGGACAGGCGGCAGGGACGGTGTGGGCGGCGGCGGAGGAGTGGCGGAGCTGCGCCGGCGAGCTACGGGCAGCGGCGGGCGAGGAGCAGTGGCGGCCGGGCGAGGTCGCCGGCGAGGGCAGTCACGGCGGCGCCGGGCGACTGCAGGAGGCGGGGTACGCGCGGGAGCGGGGCGGCGCCCGCGGGCTCGGGGGGGGGGGGCGACCCGAGCTCGGGCGGGCCGGCGGCGGCGGGCGGTGGTGCTGCCACATGGCGGCGCCTGGTTAGACACGGGCAGCGGTGCGGGCATGTCCTGCCGAAACGAACACATCCGGCGGCAGAGGCTAACTCTTTGGGTTTCCTTTGAGATTGGACGGGGGAGGCACATATTTATACATAGAATGAGCTAGGAGAGTCCAAATGAGGTGCGGTTTTTGGCCACGCGGTCGTGATCAAACGGCTAAGAGGATGGAGGGGTTTAGTTGGGTTTTGGGCCACTTTCGAGTGGTGTTGGGCTGCAACACACACGAGTCCTTTACGGTTCCTTGGTTAACCGTTGGAGTATTAAACGGACTCCAAATGGCACGAAACTTGAGAGGTGGTCTACCAGTAGTATACCAAGGCCGCTTGGCAAGTCTCGGTCTAATGCGAGAATGTTTAACACTCGCACATGAAAAGAGGCAAAAGGAGGCGCCGGAGGATGCAGGAGTGCTGGAATGCAAAACGGACAACGGGGAAAAAGCTCGGATGCATGAGACGAACACGTATGCAAATGCGATGCACATGATGACATGATATGAGATGCATGACATGGACAAAATGCAAAACGAAGACAAAACCCAACCACGAGGGAATATCATAACTTAGAGCCAAAAATGGCAAGAGTCGGAATACAAATATGGCAAGTTACATAGGGGGCGTTACAACTCACCTCCTGGGTCGAGAAGAGCCCAAACTGGTGTTCGCCAGATGGGCTGATAGTGTTGCAGACGTGCGTTCAAAGCTTGGTGGACAAATATGTCAAACTTGTTGATATAATCCAGGTGATGCTAGTTTGCCGGATTCTCCCGTGCCAAAGCCGAAGCCTCCCTCTAAGGGAGTTCGATCTGAAGAAGCACCATACCCTGAAGAGACTCTTCGAAAACAACTCACGAAGATGGCTGGAAGTTGCTCTTCAAGGGCAACGAGACACCGCCAACCACAGATTCGGACCGCGGGCACGACATTAGCCACCTACCCAATGAGGTATGTTATTTTTAATGCATCCCCTACTTGCCTGTTTCAAGGATGATATCTAAGCTTTTATTACCATTGCTTCTTCAAGACTGGATGGAGAGGGCGAAGCAGATCCAGTGCCCGGCTCCGCTGCCTGAAGAACTAGTCATCCCGCGTCTAGCGAAGATGCTGGTGTCGGAACCCTATATGGCGCCGGTGAAGAAAGCCACGGGGAAAGCCAAGGGGGTCAGGAGTGGCCCCAACCGCAAGGGCGCTCTGGACGCGACGGACGAAGACAAGACCTGCTCCTCCATCGCCGAAGACGACGACGATGAGGAGGAGGAGGAGAGTGATTCTCCCCCTGATGGGGGGAGGAAGAAGAGGGCGGCCTCCACAATTCTGGAGGCGGAGGCGCCCAAGAAGGGGAAAGGCATTCTTGAGGGCAGCTCCGTGTGGGACGTCGACAGCAGTCCGGAGCGGCGCCCCCGGAACAAGCCCTTGGCCACATCGTGAGTGCTAAGAACCCGAATACATCCATTCTTTTGGCTTTTCCACCTTATGGTATTTTATATGGTTTAATCATGTAATTGCAGTCCGACCCATGACAGCTATCGGGGGTTGGGTGCGACATATGCCAAAGGATGGCTTATCATGGTGGGGGCGAGTAGAATGTCGACGGTGCCTGGAAACGGGATAAGGCGAAGGCATGCACGCCGGCAAATCTTACCCAGCTTCGGAGCTCTCTGTGGAGATAACACCCCTACTGCTGCTCTGCGGGGTCTCCGCATGATTACTATGGCAAAAGTGTGTACACGGATGCTCCTTGAGCTATTTCCTAGAGGTTGGAGAAGGCTAGGCTAGCTCTCTCCTTCCTCTATGATTTTGTCTACTACTAATGGATTCCAACCCTTTGCATGGGTGCCCAGGGGGGGTTATATAGGCCTACCCCCCAGGGGTACAATGGTAATCCAGCTGGACGCGGGCCCAGCCGTCAGTCTCTCTGGCCGCCGTCTTATCCGCCGACTCCTGGGGCCCGCCGACTGGCTTGGTACGGAGCTGACAGGCCGCGTCCACCGCGGGCGGGTCTTGCCGGCGGTGGATTACTGCGGCCGTGCTTCTAATGACGCGAGCTCGGTCATGGGGCCATGGCAACAGCTCCGACGTCTGGCGGGCGATCACTGTTGCCACTCCCTGTCGTGTCTAGTTAATGGCGCGCAGGGCTCATGGGAGGGGCCGGCAGACTCCTAGGGGCCGGCTCCCAACTGGGTTGACTGGTGGCGCTCACGCCATCTTCTGTACGCCCGTCGACTGGTGGGACCCGCCGTCCCTGGCCCGTACCGGCAGGCCGTCGTGGGCACAGGACTCCACCCACTAGGGCTGACGTCAGGGCCGGCATGGCAACAGTGTTGCGCCGGGTGGAGATCTCTGCGGGTACGGTGTACTGTGGCCTGCCCTTGGAGAAGGGGTGGGAGTGGACCTTACTGTGGCCACTCCCCGTCCCGTCCCTCTTCATGAGGGCATGGAGGTTGTTGGCATCATGGGCCGACTCCCCATGGCTGGCTTCTCTAGAAGTCGCTAGTCAGGAGTCGGCTCATCCTGAAGTCGTCCCTCAGACTCGGCCGCGAGTGGGCAGTCGGCCGCCTCGCCGCCGACTCTCAGAAGGCGGCTCTTCGGCCTGGGGTCTTGAGGGGCGCAGCCTGCCCCGATGTCTTGAAAGGCTCTGGGCCTGGGTTAGCCTACCCGTGGCCCATTACTCCGACAGTAGTCCCCGAAGCTGGTGAGGCACTAAGGGTGATATGTCGAGGAGCCTCAACAGTTTCTTCTTTCCGGCGGTTGGATCTGGGCCTCGCTAGCCGTCTTCTATCAAGCCGACTAGTTGGAGCCGGACCTGCTTAAGGCCGACTTGCCCCTGAAAAAGTTTGAACGTCACGGTGGAGTCTAGGCGGCGTGCCTGATAATCCTCCAGGATGCCGCCCGTTGTGGACCCGTCGCGAGGCGCCACGTGGTTGAGCCAGTCTGCCCACCCACGCATGCGACGGGACAGGCCTATAGGTGGGGCCCGCCACTACCACGCCTCAGCGTGTGAACGGATCCGGTGTGGCCGTGCGGACGGTTGGGGTTCCCGCGCAGTTACTGCACGCAGTAACTTCGCGTGGTGAATCATGGGGGTCATGGGTTCCTGGGCACAGTTAATCCCACGACTGCCCCCTCGGCTTCTCAGCCTACGAGCCTATAAGTAGGCGGGGGGAGGGGGTGGCGATGCACGCACGCCCATCTTCCCTACTCCCTTTCGCTCCTTCTTGCTTCTTCTTCCTCTCGCCGCTACTGCTCTGAACCATGCCGCGCCCGCGGCGATGAGCTCTTCCTCCGCCGCCGCGCCTCCTGCTTTGCGCTCCGGAGAGTGGGACGGCTCCGAGGTCGATGATGACGACGTCGAGATCCTTCGCAAGACACGGCGGCTGCCCGGCAGGGGCTTAGTGCGGGTCCGCCTCGTGCCAGAGGGGGAAATATCGCCGGCGCCAGAGGAGGGTGAGCGGGTCATATTCCGCTCGCACCTTATGCGCTGCCTGGGGGTGCCGGCGAGCGGCTTCTTCCGCTCCTTCTTAGAGTCCCACGGGCTCCAGCCGCACCACCTTACTCCGAACACGGTGGTGCTGCTGGCTGCCTTTGCCACCTTGTGTGAAGGTTTCCTCGGTGTTCTCCCCACCATCGAGCTCTGGGGTGAGTTCTTCCAGTCCAAGCTCGGCACACACGTCGCTGGCGTGCCGGCCCAGTGCGGTGTGTTTATCACGATGCGGAGATCAGTGGCCGACAATCCGTTTCCCACCATTGCACTGATTAAGTCGGTGAAGATGTGGTAGCGGTCCTATTTTTATGTGAAGAACGTCGCCCCAGAAGGCGACTGGGTCAACCTGCGGGCTTACGAAGCCGGCGCGCCGGCTGGAAGGCTCCCCAGCTGTTCACACCGAGCCAGGACGTTGTCTCCTACTGGTGCCGCCGCCGTCGCGCGACTCCGAGTGCTGACGTAGTCGGAGGGCTTGACCGGGGCCGACTTGCTGGCCGCCTTCGTGGCGCGCCGAGTCCTCCCACTCCAAGGCCGACCTCACCTGATCTGCCAGATGAGCGGTCATCGGGACCCGAGTCGGATGTGCTCCAAGGACATGCCTAACATGGAGGTGGCGGACACGGTGAACTACATCGCGAACTGCGGTCTCTCGGTGGATTGGCGGTTCGGCAAGGAGCCGTACTCACGCGCCAACCCCCCGCCTATTGTAAGTCATCTTCCTTCTTCTTCTGTTTCTTTTGTTGCCGAGACCGACTTGTCCAGTCTGACCGTTTTTGTTTTGAATCAGAACCCTCTCGTCCCTCCTTCAGCTGGCACCATGGGGCTGGCTCGTCAGTTTGTCCCCGATCGGGCGGAGAGCGACGTCGATGATCCTGACTTGGGGGCGGAGGCCATGGAGCGGACGACCAGCCTCAGCTCGACCGCGCCTCCAGCAACGAGCCGTGCCCGCCCGAGCCAACTTCCGCCGGAGGTGATCAAGCCGTGACCGCCCAGCCGGCCGCCCCAACATCCGACACCGCCGTCACCTCCGATCCTCCGAACCCGTCTGCTGCCTCCTAGGATGCCACCTTATCTTTGTTTTATCTCCTTTAATAATCTTTGAAGAACTCGTTAATTCACACAATTCCATCCGCGGGTGTATTTTGAAATTCTGCTCAAAGATTCGGCCAAGGGCCTTTGTTATGTAAATATTCATCCGACTTCTATCTTTTCTTGCTCATTGCTTCTTTGGCTTTTTCCTTTGCCGCCTTCCCTCAGTTGTCATCTTTGTCAGTCGGACAGCCGCTCTGCGGACTGCTGCTGGATCAAATTCTTGGTCACTTTGGGAAGGCAAGTACTTAGCCGTTTTTAGAGTTGTTTTAGCAAGTCGGATAGAAGGCGGCAAGCCGAGTGCTCAAGAGTCGGTTTGCGAAAAAAGGCTGGAAGCCAGCTTTAAGCTATGTTTATGCGTTGAGTCCTTAGCCATTTTTCATGTGGACGCCCATTCTTCCTTACTCCTACCCGCCAGACAGTCGCTCTGCGAGCTGCGGCTTCTGAGAGGAGACGGCATAGGTGCCACACACTACTTGTCCGGCTGCAGGAAGCATTTCACAGCGCAAGGCGGCAAGTCCCTGGGCCGGCTAGTCGAACCCGGTGCCAAGCGACATGACTAAAAGTAACATACTCGTAGGCATAATCCTTATCATATAGATAAAAGAGGGCAGTCCCCGAGCTCTTCTCGGGGGGGGGGGGGGGCGAAGTCTTGGTACTTTTAATACAAAAGGTAGCGTGGTACATAATGTGTTTATCTGTAAAATTTTCGGAGGAGGTTTGCATTCCATGGCCGCTCTGTCTCTTTGCCGGAGTCGTCCCTCTTGCATGCTCGTGGCTTCTGAGCATCGATCAGGTAGTAGGAGTCGTTGCCCAGCACTTTGCTGATGATGAAGGGGCCTTCCCAAGGCGCCGACAGCTTGTGCTGGCCGGCTGTTCGCTGGATCAGTCGGAGCACAAGGTCGCCCTCTTGGAAAGATCTCGGCCTGACCTTCCTGTTGTAGTATCTGCGCAGGCTCTGCTGGTAGATGCTGGACCGGCTGAGTGCCAACAGCCGGCCCACTTCCAGCAGATCGACGCTGTTTTGACGTGCTTCTTCTGCTTCTTCCTCGGTGTACATGGTGACTCGCGGGGAGTCGAACTCTATGTCCGTTGGGATGACGGCTTCAGCACCGTAGACGAGGAAGAAAGGCGTGAAGCCAGTTGACTTGTTTGGAGTCGTGCACAGACTCCAGACGACGGCAGGCAACTCATCGAGCCAGCAGCCAGCCGAGCGCTCCAGAGGCTCGACCAGTCGGGGCTTGATGCCGGACAGGATGATGCCGTTTGCTCGCTCCACCTGGCCGTTTGACTGTGGATGGGCGATGGGCGCTAGGTCTAGTCGGATGCCCTGTGTCGCACAGAAACGGGCCAAGGCACCTTTGGCAAGATTCGTGCCATTGTCGGTGATGATGATGTGTGGTACGCCGTACCGAATTGTGATGTCGGAGATGAAAGTCAAGGCAGTCGGACCATTCAGCTTCTTGATTGGCTTCGCTTCTATCCACTTGGTGAACTTGTCCACCGCGACAAGTAAATGAGTTAGGCCACCTCGTGCCGTCTTGAATGGTCCCACCATGTCTAGGCTCCAAACTGCGAAGGGCCAGGCAATGGGGATGGTCTTGAGTGCAGAAGTCGGCTGATGCGGCTTGGAGCGGAACTTCTGGCACCCTTTGCATTTTTGAACCAATTCCTTGGCCTCTTCGAAGGCCGTTGGCCAGAATAAACCATGTCGGAAGGCTTTGGCGACGAGTGCTCTTGAAGCTGCATGGTGGCCGCACTCGCCTTGATGGATGTCTTTGAGAATTGCCTGGCCTTGCTCTGGCTCTACTCAGCGCTGGTAGACACTAGTGACGCTGCGCCTGACCAGCTCTCTGTTGACTATGGTGTAGGCTACCGCTCGGCGCTGTAATTGCCGAGCTAAGGTCTCATCAGTCGGTAGCTCTTTGCTCACCAGGAATTTGAGGATGGGCTGGGCCCATGAGGGTGCTGCTATTTCTTCGACTGCCAGAACTGTGACTTGGACGAGGGCGGCTGGGCTGGGAGGCGGCGGGCTGGAGTCAGCAACCGCTTGCTGGATTAATGAAGTCCCCGGGCCGACTGGTGCAGCCCTCGGGCCGAGTTCTAGAGTCTTCGGGTTGGCCGCCGCAGTCCCCAGGCCGGGTTCTGCAGTCCCTGGGCCGGCTTCGACTGTGGCGGCTTTGGAGCCATCTGCCAAAATCCTCGTACCGTCTGCCGGAGCTCTGGAGTCGGATCCGACTTCTTCGGGAGGAGCCGGCACAAAGATGGAGTGTGATTCTGGTGAAGGCTTGACAAACAGCTTGAGGAGGCATTGAAGGGCGACACCGGATGGTATTGCTTGGTGGGTGGAGCCGATTCGTGCCAGGGTATCTGCTTGGTCGTTGTCGCTTCTTGGCACATGGAGGAACTCGCACCCCTCGAAATATCGACTGAGTTGCTGCACGAGGAAACGGTAACTCGCCATGTTTGCATGTTTGGCATCCCAGTCGCCAGACGACTGCTGGACCACTAAGTCGGAGTCGCCATAACACAGGATCCGGCGAATGCCAAGTTCTTTGGCAAGCCGGAGCCCGTGAATGAGCGCCTCGTATTCGGCGACGTTGTTGGAGGCGGCAAAGTGGATTTGCAGTGCGTATTTGAGCTTGTCGCCCTTAGGAGAAGTGAGGACAACACCGGCTCCCAAGCCGGTGCGCATCTTGGAGCTGTCGAAATGCATCCGCCAATGGGTGGAGTCGGGCGCTGGTGGTAGGTACTGGGTCTCGGCCTAGTCGACGAGGAAGTCGGCCAGTGCTTGTGACTTCATGGCGGTGCGGGGCTGGTAGTAGATGGTGTAGGGAGCCAACTCTATGGCCCATTTGGCCACTCGGCCAGAAGCATCTCGGCTTCCGATGATCTCGGCAAGTGGGGCCGTGCAGACCATAGTGATTGGATGCTCTTGAAAGTAAGGCTTCAATTTCTTGGCGGCAAAGTGCACGCCATAGCACATCTTCTGGTAGTGGGGGTAGTTCTGCTTGGAGGTCGACAGCACTTCGCTCAGGTAATATACCGGTCTTTGGACAGGTAGTGCCTTGCCTTCCTCGTTGCGTTCCACTACAATGACTGTGCTGACTACCCGGCTGGTGGCAGCGATGTATAGGAGCATTGTCTCCTTAGGAGTCGGAGCCGCCAGAATGGGTGGAGTAGTCAACATCTTCTTCAACTGGAGAAAAGCTTTGTCCGCCTTGTGGTTCCACTTGAAAAAAGTGGTCTTCTTCATGAGCTGGTATAAGGGGAGAGCTTTCTCGACCAGCCGACTGATGAATCGGCTGATGGACGCCAAGCAGCTAGTGAATTTTTGCACGTCCAGTAGTCGGCTGGGTACCTCCATCCTCTCAATGGCCTTGATCTTTACAGGGTTGCACTCTATGCCGCGTTTAGAGACCAGGAAGCCAAGGAGTTGGCCGGCTGGTACTCCGGAGACGCACTTCTCAGGGTTGAGGTTGATCTGGAATCGGTGCAGGTTCTCAAAGGTCTCCTTGAGGTCTTCCAGCAGTGTTCCGTACTTCTCCGTCTTCACCACCACTTCGTCCACGTAAACGTGGGCGTTTCTGCCAAGTTGCTTGAGGAGGCATTTCTGCATGCAACGCTGAAAGGTGGCGCCGGCATTCCTCAAGCCAAACGTCATGGTCAGGTAGCAGAAGCCTCCAAACGGTGTGATGAAGGCGGTCTTCAGTCTCTCAGTCGGGTTCAGCTTGATCTGGTGATATCCTGAATATGCATCTAAGAAGTTCAACAGCTCGCATCCGGCTGTGGAGTCTATCACCTGATCAATTCTCGGCAAAGCAAACGGGTCCTTGGGGCAAGCCTTGTTGAGGCTTGTGTAGTCAATACACATTCGCCACTGCTTGTTCTTCTTCAGTACCAGGACCGGGTTGGTTAGCCACTCTGGAAAGAATACTTCCATAATGAAGCCGGCGGCTAGGAGTCGGGCTATCTCTTCTCTGACAACTCTTCTCTTTTCTTTTGATAGGCGGCGCAAGGGCTGCCTGACTGGCTTTGCATCAGATTGTACATGTAACTTGTGCTCGACGAATTCCGTCGGTACACCTGGCATGTCTTTGGGGGACCATGCGAAGATGTCTCGATTCTCGTGGAGGAAATCGACGAGCTCGCCTTCCTATTTGCTGTCGAGGTTTGTGCCTATGACAGCGTACCTCTCTGGGTGCTCCGGGTCCAAGGGTATCTTCTTCGTCTCTTTGGCCGGTTTGAACGAACCCTCAGCCTCCGACTCCTTGGGGTTAGGCGGCATCTCTGGCCGCTTGCCGGCCATCGCCACAACTCGGTCAAGGAGACGCTTCTCAGACGCGATCACCAGGGACTTGGCCAACCGACTACTTTCAGTCGCACAAGCAGACGACTTTCGGTAATCGCCAAGCTACGGTCAGAATCCCCTTGGAACTAGGCATTTTCATCTTGAGGTAGGCGTAGTGGGGGACCGCCATGAACTTGGCCAGGGCGGGTCGGCCAAGTAATGCATGGTATGGGCTCTCGAGATCCACCACCTCAAACCAAACTGACTCTCGGCGGAAGTGATCTTTGTCTCCAAAGAGGACGTCAATCAGGATCTTGCCGATTGGTGAGCAGGAAAGGCCAGGAACAATGCCGTGGAACACAGGCCGGCTGTTCTGAAGCTGTCTTTGCTTGATTCCTAACTTCTGCATGGTGTCCTTGTACAGGATGTTGATGCTGCTGCCCCCATCTATCAGAACTCGTGAGAAATGAGCAGCTCGTCTATCCATGTCAAAGGTGGCATCCAAGACCAAGGCATAAGAGCCCGGACTCAGCATCACCTCTGGGTGATCAACTCTGCTCCAGCTGATAGGCTTCTCGGACCAGTGCATGAACTCTGGTGTCTCGGATGCTACTGCGTTCACCTCTTGCTGCTGCAGCCGCCTGCTGCGTTGATCATCAGCCATGCTGGTAAATACCACATAGGCTCCGTGCTCTTCGGGGTACTCGTCTTGTACTGCACCTACTGGCCTGACAGCCGGCTGCTGGGGCGGAGGCGGAGGCGCTGCCCAGCAGGCGGGGGAGGCAGGAGGCCGTCTCCTTTGGCGATCCTGGTGAGCCAGTGGCACTTCCGGGTGGTGTGATTCGACGGCTTCGCACCGCTGTGGAACTTGCAAGGACCATCCAGAGTCTGCTCGTATGAGAAAGCCAGCAACCAGTTGGGCTTGCCGCCTTTCTGTCGCTTGAGTGGAGGTTGCCCATCCGGCTGCTGGTCTTCGACTGTCGCCACCTGCCTGCTGCTGGAAGCCGACTGCGGGGCCTTGCGCTTGTGGTCGCTTGGCTGCTGTCGCCGACTGGCATCTCCAGCCGGAGTTCTAGGAGCCTGAGGGGCCACTTTGCCAGTCGCGCTAACTTGAATTTCCGCCTTGATGGAGGAGTCGGCCATGGCATACTTGTCTGCTATGATCAGCAGCTCGTCGAGGGTTTCTGGCTCGTCGTAGAGGAGCTTGTGCTTGAGGAGGGTGCCTTCTCTATACCCGGCGGTGAAGTACTCGATAGCCTGCACCTCATGCACGCCCTCACAAGAGTTCCGGAGCTCGGCCCAACACGTGAGGTAGTCGCGAATCGACTCGTTGGGGGCTTGCATGCACAAGGAAAGCTGGTGAGGTTTGGGAGGACGCTTGTACGTGCTTGTGAAGTTGTGGACGAATGCATCGGTGAAGTCGACCCAGCTGTTGATGCTGCGGGGCTTCAAGCTATTCAGCCATGTCCAGGCCATGCCCTGGAGCATGAGCGGAACGTATTTTACGGCAACGCGCTTGTTGCCGTTCGCTATGTTGATGGCCGTGGAGTAGTCAACCAGCCAGTCCTCCGTATTCCCGGAGCCGGTATACTTGGGCGTGTCTCTTGGGAGCGTGAACCCTTTGGGAAAAGGCTCGTCTCGGATGCGGGGCCCGAAACAAGGCGGACCTAACTCGTCTTCTTCTTCAAGCGCCAGGGATCGGTGAAGTCGGTCGATCCGGTGGCGGGCGTCATTTTCTCCGACTCCCTCTCGGCGGCCAAGGTGGTCGCCGAGAGTCGGATGGTCAATAGGCGGCGGGGAGACTCGCATTTCCTTGCGAGGAGGAGGAGGCGGACAGTCGCCCCGTCATTCTACTGCTCTTGGGCGGCCGTCTTGGTCGCGCTCTATGGTAATGCGAGTCCTACTGCGGCTGACAGCCGGATCCTTGTCTTTCCTTCCTTGGGCGCCGCCAGTCGGCGTCCGAGACGTCGCGCCTTGGTCTCGGCGTGGAGGCGGGTCGTCATTTTGTCGCTGCAGCGCCTCTGTGCGGCAGCCGGCCTCGTTCTGCGCGACAGCCGCGTCGACGAGCCGCTAGACTCGCTCCGTCATCAGGCGGTGCTCTTCGCCCTCGAAGTTGTCCAGCTCGTCCGCCGCCACCTGGGCGGCTCGAATGTTCTCCGCAGGCGTGGCGTATACAGGGCGATTTGCCCCGAATAGGTTGGCGATGGCCACGCCGCGCTGCTGGACCGTGCCTAAGCGGCTGGGCCCAGCTGGGGCTGGCGAGCAACACACAGCGTGATCCTTCTCACGCTGGTAGGCTTCTGACAAGCATCTCATGCTAGCCAGCTTCTTCGCGCCTTCGACGAGCTGGAGGCGGCGCGCCTCCAGCGTCCTTGCGTCAGCATCTTCCGGAGTGGGCGCGGTCAGGTCTTGCAATGCCGCGCCAAGTGGGTCATGCGCTCCTCCGTCGGGAGGCTCGTCATGACCAATGATGAGCACCTCTGTGACGGTGCTTCCGTCGCTCCCCACGTGAGGGAGCAGCTCATCGTAGACCACCACGTTAGTGGGGAACGCGTCGAGCGCCGCGGTGTCGGAGTCGACTAGCATCGGGGCGGTGGAGCCTACAGACTCCAAGTCCACGGCAGGCTCGCCGGTGACGTGGAGTTGGTCAAGGAGGCCGGCGAGGAGGCTCTCAGGGCCGCTCGTGCCTACATCGGATGCAGGCTCGTCGGAGAGGCGAACCTCGCCGACAATATCAGCAAGGCAGCTGGCTGCGCAGGCGATCTCAGCACCGTGCAGCGCGTCGGTGCAAACTCCATCTGGCGTGCCGGGTTGGCTGCGCTCGCCAGGGAGGAAAAGGGTTCCCGTCCAGAGCAGGTCTCCGGACGACGGTGCACCTGGCCCCACGGTGGGCGCCAAATGTCGGGGGTTGGGTGCGACATATGCCAAAGGATGGCTTATCATGGTGGGGGCAAGTAGAACGTTGCCGGTGCCTGGAAACGGGATAAGGCGAAGGCATGCACGCCGGCGAATCTTACCCAGCTTCGGAGCTCTCCATGGAGATAACACCCCTACTGCTACTCTGCGGGGTCTCCGCATGATTACTATGGCAAAAGTGTGCACACGGATGCTCCTTGAGCTATTTCCTGGAGGTTGGAGAAGGCTAGGCTAGCTCTCTCCTTCCTCTATGATTTTGTCTAGTGTTAATGGATTCCAACCCTTTGCATGGGTTCCCAGGGGGTTTATATAGGCCTACCCCCCAAGGGTACAATGGTAATCCAGCTGGACGCGGGCCCAGCCGTTAGTTTCTCTGGCCGCCGTCTTATCCGCCGACTCCTGGGGCCCGCCGACTGGCGGGCCCCGCCGACTAGCTTGGTACGGAGCCGACAAGCCGCGTCCGCCGTGGGCGGGTCTTGCCGGCGGCGGATTACTGTGGCCGTGCTTCTAATGACGCGAGCTCGGTCATGGGGCCGTGGCAACAACTCCGACGTCTGGCCGGCGATCACTGTTGCCACTCCCTGTCGTGTCGGGTTAATGGCGCGCGGGGCCCGTGGGAGGGGCCGGCCGACTCCTGGGGGCCGACTCCCAACTGGGCCGACTGGTGGCGCTCTCGCCGTCTTCCGTACGCCCGTTGACTGGTGGACCCGCCGTCCCTAGGCTGTACGGGTAGGCCGTCATGGGCACAGGACTCCGCCCACTGGGGCTGACGTCAGGGCCAGTATGGCAACAGTGTTGCACCGGGCGGAGATCTCCGCGGGTACGGCGTACTATGGCCATGCCTGCCCTTGGAAAAGGGGTGGGAGTGGACCTTACTATGGCCACTCCCCGTCCCGTCCCTCTTTATGAGGGCATTGGGGTTCTTGGCATCGCGTGCCGACTCCCCATGGTCGGCTTCTCTGGAAGTCGCCAGTCAAGAGTCGGCTCATCCTGAAGTCGTCCCTGGGACTCGGCCGCGAGTGGGCAGTCCGCCGCCTCGCCGCCGACTCTCAGAAGGCGGCTCTTCGTCCTGGGGTCTCGAGGGGCGCAGCCTGCCCCGATGTCTTGAAAGGTTCTGGGCCTGGGTTAGCCTACCCGTGGCCCATTACTCCGACAATAGCTCCAAGCGATCCTCATCAAGGGGCTCGTTGGACTCAATGGAGATGGCCAGCGAGACACTGCCGGCCGCTTACTCTCCCAAGGCCAATGGAGACGACGAGGTGCTATCCCAAAGGACCTTCCCTGGCTATTGAGAGGTTCGGGAGGCCGTCAAGGCGGTGCCAGAGGCCAATACCTCACCCGCTGGACAAATGGGGGAATAGGCCACCATGGAGACTGGCGATGGGGGCCGTGCTCAATTCGGGCCCCCTCTGAGCACGGATTCGGAGACCCATGCGGCCCCAGAGTCCGACAAGAAGCCTCCATCAAGAGAAGGAGGCGCGCCCGTCCCACTGGTGACCTTTGTCCAACCAGAGGCGCGAGACAATCTATTGGAACCGCTATGGGGTGCTTCCATTGCGGAAGAACACCATATCCTTATGGGTACGGTGATTGAGAAGGTTCAGTCTATTAAAAGCGGACTGAGCGAAGCATGCAGCGGCCTGCTGACAAGTTTTGAGGTAAGCGGCGGGTAACTGAGAAAATCGCCATATTGACAGTAGCCCCTGAGACAATGTCCAGTGTTCAGAAAGAAAAGCCGGACAAACACTACAAAAAAATACACTTCCGTGATGATACGTGTTTGTCACAGTAGGTCGCGTTTTTCTGTCATGCATGTACATCCATGAAGATTTTATGACAGAATCAAGATAGTCATACATGTGCTGTCATAGAAGTGTTCCATGACATTACCAAAATTATCATCATGGAAGTGTCCACTTCCATGACGATAAATCGCGCGTCACAGAAGTGCTTTCGTCAAGGGTGACCGACACGTGGCATCCACCGTAACGGAACGCCGTTAAGCTATCGGGTCGGGTTTTGGATCCGATAACCCGTTAACAGCCCCGACCAATGGGGATTTTCCACATGTAAAATCATCATTGGCTAGAGGAAACATGTGTCGGCTCATCGTTGGGACAGATGTCATCCACTCACTGGAGAGAAGGCGCCTATGATACATCGACACGTGGTATGGCCCAACAGTGGCCCATTCCTGTGAAAAGGCCGGCCCGTTTGACTTGGTCAAAAGCTGGCGGGCCGGCCCATGGAAAGCCTGTTAATGGCATGTTCGCATATAGCCCATTTACAGCCCGCTAACCCAAGGCCCGTTACGCCCTATCCGAATTAGGCCCAGTAGCATCATCTGGGCCATCCAATATGATTCCAGTCCGTTTTCACTTTTGGCCCATGTATAGCCCATGATGTCTTTCGGCCCATATGAGGCCCTTTGTAACTCTTGGCCCATTAGCGACCCGTAATGAACAGTGTATTACTTTACACCCATTAACGGCCCGTGGTGAAACTGGCCCGTAATGAACAGTGTATCACTTTATACCAATTAACAGCCCGTTATTGCGTTGGGCCATTTCCAGCCCAAGTTAACTTTCGGCCTTCTGAGGGCCCATTTATTCTTGGGCTCATTTGCTGCATTCGGCTACTTACGACCCGTTACTGTCATTTTCTGCTTGTGGGCCAAATTCAGCCCGTCATTACAGTCGGCCCGTTTGTGGACCGTTAGTCTGTTGCGCCATTTTTATAGCATCACCAAATACGGCTATTAATGGCCCGTTATGGTCAGCCCATAAAACGTACGATTTCCATTAAAGGCCCGTCTATGTGCCATTAAAGGCCCGTACAAGACCCATAAATGAGTCGGCGGCCCATGGATCCTACGAGACGTAGAAGGCCCTTGGATCCTACGAGACGTAGAAGGCCCATGGATCCTACGAGACGTAGAAGGCCCATGGATCCGACGGCCCGTGAAGGTCCATGGTCGGGCGAGTTGGCCCCCATTTGAACGATATACAATATTCAAAGAATCATCCTACTCAATACTATCACCTCTAAAAAGCATACACTATACAACAAAGAGATCAAGGCATAGAGAGGTAGAATAATCCTACACTATACAATAAAGAAATTACAGCCGATTATACCCACTTGGCATTATGGTTTGACACACGTGATAATAATGCATACACAAACAGCAAATTACATACACTGGGCAAATACAGCTCATACATCATGGACGCACATCAACTTAACTCCATTTGAACTATAATCTCTTCAGAAAATAGGATTGGCTGGATTCAGATAGCACAAATTTCAGTCTGCAAAATCTCCAATTCCTTCATGGTTACCTCAGTGTCTTGTTTCATTTTTTTTATTCCTGCATCTAATAGTTGCATGTCCAGTCTCAACTTGTTGATTATACGTTGACAATCATGTACACGTTGTCTTGCCACCTCTAGTTGATGCTCGAGAACATCAGCACATTCCAATTCCAATCCATAATCATTCGGTAACGGCCATGCCGCACTGCTCGCAAATCTTTGTGTTGATGTCACTTCATCCTGAAATGTTTCTGTAAGTACACATGACTAGGGCAAAAATATAGTTACAACACTGAAGCGAACAAGACACTATTTTGTACTACATGGCAAAACAGGACTAACAATAATGTTACATGTCACTTTAAAAAAATGTTACACGTCATGAAGCATAAGCAGGTGATATTTCAAAAATTATAAAAAAAAGATAGTCTGTGTAGCCTGCATACAGAAATCCCTCTTAGCTCACCAGAGGAGCATGATGTTGGGGCCCAATCGAAAACACAGACAAGTTACAAATTTAGACAGCATGTTATGTATAAGTAAGCAAGCAGTTGGCCATTTTGTGCCTCAATTAAAGTCTTAGGGAGCATAATGAACAGCAGAGGGTTTCATACAAACATACTACAGCAGGCAAAACTATGCAATCATTAGCGTAATATAAACTAGATTGTGAGCCGCATGCAATAATAGTTGGTTAATAGACTTCAAAGCTTCAGGCACACTTCGACAGAGTAATTAAATGGTAAGGCCTTTAATTATGTCAACTAATAGTGATACAAGTACCGAACATCAGGCATGATTATTTGGGCATCTCATTAAATGAGGACAAATAAAGCAATTGAAAAGAGAAAATTAACTATGCCTGAAACAAACAAGGAATTGAACTGTTGAGTTGCATACAGTGACTTACCTTAGCAGGTTGAAGAGGCTCAGCGCAGCTCCTACTTCTCTTGAAAGGCTCCTTCCTAACATCTTGTACTTGGAAATCCTCAATCTTATCTTCATTGCACCCCCTCTGCAAGGTGACACAAACTAGTTACTCGTCTCCTTGGAAGATAAATATGCATACTTTCCAGTCTATGAACACAAAAGAATGAGATTATAACAAAACAACACCACATAATGAAACATGCCACATCTCTTGCACTTACACACAATGAAATGAGCATTTACTATGTCTGCACTATGTAAAAACTAGGCATACCTTCAAACTGGATCTCCAGGTACTCTTGGAGAACCTACTGTAGTGTACAGCCAAACCTTTATGTCACCTATGAGTTAGACAAGGCCCCACCACAGCAGCCCTTAGTGTTTAAATTGTTAACAAGCTCTGTTAGAGTGTTAGGTCAAGAACAGCAAGTAATCAAAGCAAACAATCCTAGTATGGCTGGCTGATGCAAACAAGCAATTGAACAGATGTGTGAGCAAATCTTACATATCAAAAAAAGAAGCAAAGAAGGAGGCTTAAAGACCATCACTTGACTGACCAGATTTAAGGGGCATTTAAACATGATGTGCAACGTATGAACTAACATAAACATTGCATATTCCAGATTCTACAATGGAATGCACATGTATTAGGTTATGCCATGTATGATGATGCCTAAATGTACAGATAGCAGGCAGGAGTGATTCATCATTGCACGCACAATTGAATTGCAGGTTAAGGGCCAGTTCGATTCCGCCTTTTTAGGGCATATTGTCAAAATAAGCCATAAAAGATGTAAAGAAGACATTTTTGAGTTATGGGCTTGGGCTTAACTAATTTCGCTTTGGAGAGGGGTGTTTCGGGTAGAACCTCACTAAAAATTGAAGGGAAGGGGAATCGTGAAATGACTCTGTTGTCTGCCTATATTACACTCAAAATTGAACTGCTGATGCCTGTGTCACACCTGACCCTCAATTAACAACAAACACGCAAGCATTCATTGCCCTGCCCGCTTGCATCTCCTCTCCCCTTTCCCTCTACCTCGATCCCATGCCTGCAGCACTAGGGTTCCTCCAGCGAGTCGTCGCCACTGGTCCCATCTGGCTTGGTCCTCGACGATGCTATGTCCAGCTAGGCTACATGGCCAGCGGCTAGGGGGAAATCTCCCTGGCTGCTCCTCCCTCTGACGCCGCCCCTCATTCTCATGGTCTCCAGCAGCTGCTCCACTGTGGTTCGTCCAACGCACTACTCCGGCGGGCGCTGCACAACTACGGCTGATGCCACACTGCGGCAAAAGGCACCTTATTCCCCCTCCCCTCCTCCTAGGCCATGGCCTTGAGGTGCTGTTAAAGGATGAGCTCATCCAACAAGGTGAGGTCTCCTCTGATTTTTTGCCAATTTTTCATTCTGATCCACTATATTATGAATTGCTATGAGCTGCTTCTACTGCTGCTATATGATGCATTGCTATGAGCTGCTCTTGCTGCTGCTATATGATGAATTGCTATGAGCTGCTGCTGATGTATGATGAGATGCTATGAGCTGCTGCTGCTGCTATATGATGAATTGCTATGAGTTGCTACTGCTATATGATGAGTTGCTACAAACTGCTCCTGCTGCTACTATATGATGAATTGCTATGAGCTGCTCCTGCTGCTGCTATATGATGAATCGCTATGAGCTGCTCCTGCTGCTGCTATATGATGAATTTCCATGAGCTGCTGCTGGTATATGATGAATTGCAAACTGTTGCTGTTGTATGATGAGTTGCTATGAGCTACTGCTACTGCTGCTATATGATGCTTTCAGGTGGTGCTGCTATACGATAATAACCAGCCACTTGGACCATCGAATTTCAATACATAATTGTTCTTCATTTAAATGTGGGTCATGCGTGCTTTGTTTAAATTAGGCAATGGGATCTCTATGGAAAACATTGACCAAAGTAGATTGTGCCAAGTAGATGGTATCTTTGTATTTGCATTTTGAGCAAATAGTCATGGTCTGTTTTCCTATCATATTAATTACTGCATTGGGTTCAATTTTTTATGTTTGCAAGTCAAATTAATTTCCATATGGGCAGCAAAATGAAAAAAATATAATGCAATCTAGACTTTCCACTGATCATACCAAAGATAAGCTGAAAACGCAATGAAAAGAACTGGTTGGCTTATTACATGGAGCTTATAATCACAGGTCCTTATATTCACAGGTGCTTATTTTCTTAGGATAACTCATAATAACTGTCTCTAAGAAACTTGGCTAATAGAACTGGCATACAAATAACATGTCACGATGATTGCAATGGAGGAGTGACGTACCATAGCACACTGTATAGGCTCACTGCCGCCTCTCCTTTTTTTGCGATGTTCCATGAAATTGCCACATACATCTTGTACTTTTTCATTGTGTAACCCTATCTGCAAGTTGACACGGCTAATTTCAGACATCTCTACATGATACTACATTGCATATCCCTTGTGCATATTTAAACCACCAATTAACGATTGTGTGCGTACCATAAACTAGCCATGACTCTGTATGCTGAACTAGCAGGCACTCTAAGGGAGCCTAATGTAGTGCACTGGAATTCCTACATTCCACCTACGATTTTGTGTAATGTACTGCCCCTGTTCCTAAATATATGTCTTTGTAGAGATTCCAGTATGGACCACATACAGATGTATATAGATGCATTTTCAAGTGTAGATTCACTCATTTTGCTCCGTATGTAGCCTATAGTGGAATCTCTAGAAAGACTTATATTTAGGAACAGAGGTATGAGGTAGTATCATGTATGACATCTACATATCTAATTTAGCAGCCAGTAGTAGAAATCATTGTCTGCACATAGGGATTACTGGTCGAAAATCCTAGCAAAGCACGCTGGCAGGCACAGAACAATACAAGAGAGAGAGAGAGACGTGCTTACAAGATCATAGCAATGCCTCAGTCCAGGATCTTGGTTGGCCAAGCTGTTAGGTCCAGAAGAAACATCGTCCTTGTAGTTTTTGCCAGCTGCATAACAGGTAACAGCGACCGGTTAGTATATTTGAAGTACATCGGGCAGCCGATGCTGGACGGGTTTAAAGGTGACAAGTACCTAGGTCGTGGCGGGTGCTTGGCATCTCTCCAGATGATGGGAATCGGGTTAGAAACATCGAGGGTGATGATGCTGCACTAGCTGTCGGGGTCTGGTAAGGAAATCTAGAATCGTTGAGTAGGGTGTTTGTGGAGTGGCTCCGGTAGGGTGAACTACGGTGTGGGCGAAGTGGATCTGTGGCCGTGGACGAGGGCGTAGGTGAAGCTGCTCTGGTGGTTGGGTTAAGGATGGTGTCGACGACGCAGATCTACGGCCATGGACGGGGCGTCAGAAGCTGCTCCGGTGGTTGGGTTAAGGATGGTGTCGACGATAAGGATGTGCGGCCGTGGACGGGGCGTCAGAAGCTGCTCCGGTGGTTGGGTTAAGGGTGGTGTCGACGATGCAGATCTGCGGCCGTGGACGGGGCGTCAGAAGCTGCTCCAGTAGGTTGGATGAGGGTGCGAGGAAGCGGATCTGAGGCCGTGGACTTGTGAGTTGGCAAAGCGGCCTCGGTAGGGTTGAGAATGGTATAGGCGAAGCTACTCCCGTAGGGTTGACGATGGTGATGGCGAAGTGGCTCCGGTAGGGTTGAGGAAGGTGTCGGCATAGAGGATCATAGGCCGTCGACGAGGGCGTCGGTGGGGCGGCTCCGGGGGGTGTGGACGAAGCGTCTCCGATGGGGAGTACGAATGAGCCGCTGCAAATGCGCGGCGGTTGACAAGAGTGCCGGAGAAGCAGATTCGGCGTCGTGGACAAGGCCGACACTGAATGGGCTGTGGTACAGTGGTGGATGAGCAGTCTACTTGTTTCTAGGGGAGGTGGGAGGGGAAGATGCGGCCAGAGAAGCAGATCCGGCGAGGTGGACGCCGCTGGCAGTGAATGGGCTATGGTACGCCGGTGGATGAGCAGTCGAGGGTTTCGAGAGGGGAGGGGAGAAAGGGCGATGAAGTACGGACGGCGTGATGTAAGTTGCTCTAGTGCTATGGAGTTAGTCGTTTTTGCGGGAGGGGAGAGGAAATGGGGGTACCGTGTAGTGGGGGAACCGGAAGTTACCAAAGCATCCCCGACCTATCATGTAGATGAGGGCGGTATTGTAACTGTTGGTCTCCGTGCACCAAGGACAAAAGGGGGATTTCGCATGCTAAAGACTAAGGTGGCGGAAATTTTAGAAGGAGGCAGGAGATTTTGCCGCCCGTGGAATCGTTCGTATCCAGTTTCAACTAATTTTGGACCGTGCTAGCGGGAAGGTCATGCTAGACTGTGTACACGGGGCACACGTCAGCAGTTAATAACTGGTGTGAAGTCCACCGCAAAAAAAGACAATAACTCGGGATGATGCGCCGATAACTTGGATGCTCATACGGGCGCGGCCAATCGTACGGGTGTAGTGGAGCATTCACAAAAAAGGGATCAAACACTCAGCCTATGTATTTCTCGTGTAAATAGATAATTTATTGCCATTGGTTATTTACTCTAAACATAATGCATTGACGTGTTAGTGTAGAGGCGCACAAAAAGAAATGGATATTGTAGTCAGCTACTTAAAAGTGTTACCTCATATGATTACATAGCCTCCATTTCATAAATTACTTACCCGTTGAATTCATATATGAATATTACATATATTACTTCAAAATAGAAACTTAAATCATCCAAGACTAATGAATTTGAATGCAAGAGTAACAATGGTGCATGTACATGATAGCTACATTGGTTGTTTGAAGAAACATCAATGTAACTTTGGCATGCACAACTGAAAAGGTTTATTTAAATAGAAAAAATGTGATATGTGAGTGTCCAATCTTTATATCGTTGAATCGATATTGTACCTTTGGCCACGATACGAAGTAGATATTGACTTATGTTCAAGTGATGCACGTCCACGATCACTAGATAGTGATACGTGAATGAATTGTGCAATCTCTCTCACACGCATACATATCTCATTTCCCTATGGGCATCGGAATTACACACGCGCACTTCATGTATTTCTCTCCCTCCGTCAGGGTTAAATTCGTCTTTCTACCCCGTCCTGCAAGTCTCTCACACAGAAACACACACGCTCTCTATGTCTAACATGCCCACCCCTTTAATTCCGCCCACCCACAGCCACTAATGTCTCAAAGTATAATAATGTCCCTCACACATATGCTATCTACCTGTCCCTTAATATAGCTAGATATGTGTCACACAAACTCCTTCTCCCTACTAGCAAGATGCCCATGCGTTGCACGGAACATCAAGATGCATTTGTATGAGAAGTTTATCTTGTGGGAGAAAAGGATGAACGAGGGAATGCCTTATTTGCAAATGCGGAGAGGGGTGTGGGTATCTTTTTGCAAAATTGCCATAGTTTCCTTCCTGTCCATCGGATATAAATCGGATGGCCTATATTGCAGGATGGCAGAAACACCATCATCACCAACTCTATTTTTTCATAAGAGTTGAGATATGTGAGTGTCACTCATCATCACCAACTCTGTTTTTTATAAGAGTAGAGATATGTGAGTGTCACTCCCCCCCCCCACACACACCCACACTTCCCAACACCGAAGGAGTAGGGTGACACCTCGATCTTGATACTAATCTATCGACTAGCTTCTCTCTCAAACATACACACACACACTACTCGGCACCGAAGGAGTAGGGTGGCACATCGATCTTGATAATAATCTATCTACTCTTCTTTCAAACACACACACACACACTCGCTAGTTGTGCATCTGTGCCTACCGCACACACTCTCGATACGTATTTCTCTCCCTCCCCCCAACAATGACAGCAGAAGGGTGACAACTCAATCTGATCATAATCTATCAATTGGTTTCTCTCTCAAACATTGTGTCTCGGTGCCTCGCTCGGTAGCCCCCTCGATATGTAGACTTCTCTCGCGCGCACAGCTGTAGTGACGATGACGCTGAACCCAGTGTGCCTTGTTTTTACCGGCCTCATGTGATAGTTTTCACCCTGTTTTTTGTTAATTAACAAGGCAAACTTTTCTTTGTTACTACTAGTGAATCTGAAAACATTCAGGGCAGACATAAAATATATCACTTCAACCCAATTATCACAGCAACTATTTTAAAAGAAATTAGCTAGATGCATGTGCGTTGCACGGAACATCAAGATGCATTTGTATGAGTAGTTTATCTTGTGAGAGAAAAGGTTGAACGAGGGAAGGCCTTATTTGCGAATGTGGAGAGACGTGTGGGTATATTTTTGCAAAATTGCCATAGTTTCTTTCCTATCCTTTAGATGTAAATCCGACGACCTATATTGCGGGATGGCACGCACACCATCATCACCAACTCTATTTTCTACTCCCTCCGTCCGAAAATACTTGTCATCAAAATGGATAAAAAGAGATGTATCTAAAACTAAAATACGTCTAGATACATTTCCTTTTATCCATTTTGATGACAAGTATTTCCGGACGGAGGGAGTATTTGTGTTTTTAGAGATTTCAACAAATGACTATGATCGGACCTTACCAACATACTCAAAAAAGTAGTCCATAATCTTGATGTTACCCTCTTTTCTTGGCAGTGCAGTGCCATCTGGATACCTCATAAAAAATAAAGTACTACATGATACTAATATATGATACATGGCGCAGGAGTACTAAGTATTATTAACACAGTTTTGCTAGAACTCATCTAGATGAGATATAATTTGCTCTCATTCATCTTTTATAGCCATTGGATGTGATGCTATATAAGATGCGTGTGTGCTGACGTGGGTTGTATTTGTTCTTGTGCAACGAACTGACCACTGCATGTCATGTTTGATAGTCTCAAGTCATTAAAAGCATACAAGCCCCACATCTCTTCTTGGTTGATTCCTCTATTTATGTCAAAAAATAAGAAACACCGTGAGAGTTAATGCACCACGCCTATGTGTTTACTATTTGGTTTTCGTAAGATGACTTAATACTCACCTAGACAGAGGGAGTATTCAATTTGACAGCGGACGGCGCAGTTCCCGATACGGCTTTAATGCAGACGAGGGAGGGAGTAGCGGTTCCCGATATGTTGAACGGCCAATGCATCATCCTTCAATTAATGCATGAGGGAAGTAATGGGAGGAGGTCTGGGAAAAGAGGCTGCACGATGTGAATGCAATGCAGTTTGCCCTCATTGCCCTCATATAAAGGTGCCCCTCCATTCCAATGCATCTACCACATCGTACGCACCTAAGCATTTGCCTAAACACCTACACTAAGCACAAAAGAACTCACTCCAGACCCATGGCGGCGATGCGCGTGAGCGGCCAGTGGCTACGCCAGATGGTCCACGACGCCGGCCTGCGGCATGGCGCCGAGGATCGTCTCCAGACGGTGTTGGAGACCGGCTGGTGGATGGCCGCCTTCGACGCCAACTACGACTCTCAGTAGGACCAGATGATTGTTGCCACCAGCAACAAGTTCACCGTCCTCAAGAAGCTCGCGGACGACATCGCCGTACTCCTCCAGCCCGCGTGCCCGGGCTCCTCATTGCCTGCCACCCTAATCGGCCTCCATGGCCGGAACCTCTTTCAAGCACTGGTGGCCCTGTGACTGCCCACCGACGGCACGAAGAATGTCCACCTAGAGGTCGCGCTCGCCGCGAGGTGCCTCGCCCTGCATGAATTCGTAGACCTACACATCCACATGTACGAGGAAATCATGTACATAGGTATCTACAAGGCCAGTGAGGACGCTACAACGTTGGCCTTCCTCAACCGGCTGGAAGCCTTGGATGCCTTTGCTGAGAAGCACCTCGACCTCGCCACAAAAGCCGCCGCTCCTTAGCCCCCGGTCGGTGGCCTGGCGCACTAAGTTGAGGAGGAGGAGGTCGTACGTTCGTGGATCCATCTTTCTTCTTGCCTTCTGTAACCACCACTGCGATCGCATCATCGTGGCCTTAATTCTAATTGTGTTGTTGCATTCTCGTTCCAGTCAATACCGACATGTGCGATCCCTTTGCTTAATTATATGCATCAGTGTAACTAGTACTCCATCCGTCAATTTATAAGTTGTGCTTACCTTTCCATCAACTTCGTGCAACGCGCGGGCATCTTGCTAGAAACACTAGAATATGTCTATATAATCCATATGTGATAGTCCATTTGAAATCTCAAAAAAGACAAATATTTAGGTACAGAGGGAGTAATATATTAGGAGTATATCAAAACAATAGTGATTTCTTTCAAGTTTGTGAACAAATACTACTATTCTACTACTTTGGATCTCCCGCAACGCACATGCACATTGCTGGTAAAAGGAAAGGCCTGCCGCGTTCGCGTCGCACCCCCACATGCCCGGGAATAGGGAGTACAACACGACCCGTCCGGCACGACACATAGCTTAGGGAAGGCGTGTTGCCTAGCATTTTCACTTTCATGTGGGACCGCCGTTGAGCAAACTGACACCCCGCCCGCCGCCGGGTTGGAAAACAGAAATGAGGGGAAGATCTAGTTGTAGCACGGAAGCCAAGAAATTTGGTGTCAGACGGGGCTCGTTGATAGAGTAGGAGCATTTCGTACTAGTACTACTCCTACTAGTACCAAGTTTGTACTCCTAATACTATATTACTAGTACTACCACTATACAACTAGTAGGTACGTGCACGGCACAACATCGTAGGAACAAAAAACAGGAACATCTTGTTTTGGGTGATTTATCTTTTTTCAATCAATGTAGTACGAATAATATGATGTGGGGGGCACCCATGAAGCTTATGTGGCTTGGTTGCATGGCTACGGAAGGTTAGAGAAAAATAAATAGATAATGTGTTTAGAGTGCACTCCATTAAATATATATATATATATATATAATTTGGATCCATTGCAACGGACCGACACATCTATATCTATACCCCCTATATAGTGTGTGAAAAACTTTGAAAGTTGGTCGTTGGATGAAGCCAATCCGACGGTACAAAGATGGAAAATCTGAGAACCACTGGCCATTGAATATCATCCACCAGATTCTGCCACATGTATAATCTAGAAGACTCCATGGTTGAAGTTAATTCATGACTAACTTTGCCACAGCTAAGCTTAGGAAAAGTTATTAGTTCTTCAAAACGAGAGAAACAAGTTGGCAATCCTAAGGGAATATTGCCACATTTTTTGTGTATATGTCATGTGGGGCCTTAGTGTGGCTTGCCTAAGGTGTGGCTTGAACCAAACACTCACCTAAGTTAATCAAACTTGCCTAACCTTACATTCCACCAGATTTTGCCACATGTTAGAATCTAGAAAGCTCCACATGTAGAAGCATAATGCACAAACCACCAGAATCTCATGCGTGCAATGCACGTGTACCTTACTAGTACTAGTTGGTAGTCGTAAGAAACAAATTCCAGTTTTGGCACGAGCTCGTACTGCGGGAGCACCACAAGGCCTGCCGCAGGAGTTACATTTCCCTCTCGTTGCCCATGGGACCGAACTTCTGTGGATTAGTGCCCGGCCTATGAGTCAATGACATGCGGACCTTAAATGCAGCTGGCCCACATGTCATTCTCATGGTGGTGGCGTGGTTCGCGACTCACTCGTTCGAGATGAACCGGCCGGTGGTGGCGTGGCCGTGGCGAGGGTGCCACAGTTGGGCGTCGGGGCGTTACGAGGCGTAGATGGCCACACCGGTGGGTACTACCTGTAGTACTCCCTCCGGTCCTTTTTACTCTGCATATTAGGTTTGTCCGAAGTCAATCTCATCCAACTTTGACCAAGTTTATATAAAAAATTATAGACATTCACATAACAACACCAATATCATTAGATTCATCTTGGAATATATTTTCATATTATATTTATTAGATATTATAGATGCTAATAATTTCTAATATAAATTTGGTCAAACTTAGCAAAGTTTGACTTTCGGCAAATCCAATGTGCAGAGTAAAAAGGACCAGAGGGAGTACATAAGTACTCCAGCTGAGGATTGATGCCCGGGACGAAATGTGTCATAGCCGCTGGATGAAAATTCGATGTTGCGGGAGTACGGATCGGAGCACAACAGCGGAGCAGGCAAACCGCGTCCAATCGGGTGTGTCTGTGGTAGAAAGTTGATGGTCACCGCAGTTCAGCTGGCCCTCATGTCATGCACACAAAGGCAGAGGAGCGGTGGGGCCAAGAGGGATGAGGGGCATGTCGGGGGGATGAGTATCCCCTGACGCGAACAATCCTACCATTCTATTACTGACATGTGGGACCCATAAGCGTGGGTCCCACCTGTCAGCGAAGGAAAGGCTGGGTAAGGCAGTGATAGCCACGTCAGAGGATCCATGTCAACGTCGGGGGACGTCGTGCCGTGGGTTGGATCAGCGTCGTGGGAATCGCGTGTGGGTGTGGCAGTGGTAGAAACAAGAAACGTGATGGTCGTCGTGGTTCAACTTCCATGGACAAGCTGTCATGTCTGCTGACACATGTATATCAAAACTAGAGTGTTTATATTTCAAGCACGTGAAAAAGTATTATTATACTACTTTGGATCCATTGCAATGCACGGGCCTGCACATTGGTAGTAGTAGTGTCCATCTCTATCTCTAGTGGCCTTCCCTCGTTCATCATTTTCTCTCACAAGATAAACTACTCATAAAATGCATCTTGATGTTCTGTGGAACGCACGAGGATGTTTCCTTGGGGGTCTCTCCACCGCGGCATGGCCGTAGTTGCAAGTTGACGCCCCTTGAGATGCCGACATTGAGGGGCACTCGGATTTCCTCCGATGAGCAGGTAAGATGAGTTTGATCACGTAGTAAATGTATTCTAAAGACTACTTCCGTGTCCATTTCCTAATTCTCCCCCTGCCCACTGTTTCACAGGTTAGGCTCGGTGCAAGTGGAGATTGGCTTGCATATGTATGGGGTTTGGAAGCAAATGAAGACGAAGGGGAGGTGAAGAAGCCGAGGAGAATCGGTTTCCGATGGAGAAGTAAATGGGAGAAGTGGCGTGAAGGCAGTTGATTAGACGGCTAGGTAGACTAAACGAAAAGGCTATGCGGGTAGACTGATGAGTCGTACCTGTTCGTGTACATGCCCATCCTTCCTGATAGGTGGGACCTATGCAAAATTATAAAAAAAAATGTGTCATAGTTTTTATTTAGCACGTGAGTGGGAGACAAAAAATTCTCTGGTTAAGGAATACTCCCTCCGTTTAGGTGAGTATAAGTCACTTTACAAAAATCAGGTTTTCCAAAAACCTTTAGGCGTGGAGCATTAACTTCCTGCTCGATCCCCTCCCAGCCTCGTTAGCCAACGTTCTCTTCCTCTGCTGCCGCGTTCTACCTTTCCAGTTTTCCTCTTCTCAAGTGTGGAATGATCTGCATGCCGTCCTTGATGCACCAGAATGACCACTTCATGCATCGCGGCAGGGCGTTGATTGGGCATGCATGAGAATTTGGTTGTGCTCGCAATATGTATGATACCTGAACGATGAAGTGAACATGCATGCTAGCACGGGAGACCTATTTCCGCTATACAATACTAGAGTACTCATGTTCCTACTACTACTACTACTACTACTACTACTACTACTACTACTACTACTAGTAGTAGTAGTAGTAGTAGTAGTAGTAGTAGTAGTAGTAGTAGTAGTAGTAGTAGTAGTAGTAGTAGTACAATTGTGGTACACTTGATGGTCAAAATACTATTCATCCGGTCCTCACAGTGAAGTGACAATACCCTGCGCCTGACACTAGTCCAGGCGGCGTGTTCGGGTTACCAAAGTCAGCCTCACCCTGTGCACCGTGCAGTCTATCACCGCCGCTGTACAGCACATTGGCGCCTCGCCTCGTCTCCCTCTCCGCTCCCATAGCACCACTCCATCTCCATCACCTTCTCCGTCTCCATCTCCGTCTCCATCTCACTGTGCCCCCGTGTACCGTCGCCTCACGCGCCTCCCCCGGTACCACTATTCCCTCGCTAGCCGCTCCAGCACTGACATCCTTCTCCCCCATAAATCAAGCCCCCTTCCAAACTCCACCATGGTCGAACGCGAACCGCGCATCATCCATATGAGCCGCGATTGGAGCAATCTCCCCAGTGACATCCTCGACCTCTGTTGTTAGTGTATGGATATGTTGAGCGCCCTGTGTCTGGCTGCATGCTCGAGGGACATGCACACGGCCATCATCGAAGCGAGGCCTAAGCTTTTCAAGACACCCTGCTTGCTGCTATCTGGTCTTGCGAGATTGGCTCACCATGATACAGAGGCGTGCATGATGCCCCTCGACTTCAATCCGATCTCCATTAGCCGAAACTTCTTTGCAGGTATGTAGTGGGTCACCTTAAATCATTTCTCTCGACATCGATCCGATCACCATCGCCCGAAACTTCTTGGCAGGTATGTACTGGGTCGGCATGAACTCCCACTGGAGGCAAATTTCACAAATTCGACCTGTGGACAAAATCAAATCCCAGAATGAACTGCCCGTGCAACTATTTCATGCGGCTGACCTTTTTGTGTAACGCCCGACACGAAGGCGCCACACTACACTATGCAACGCCTCACACATTGGCGCTACATGCCTGGCCAGCATTGCACCTCAGACTGCCTAAAAATTGCTAAGTTATTGTGCAGAGCTTGAGAGCTAGGCGCTGCACTGTATAGTGTGGCGCCTAGCTCTCAGGCGCTGCACTAGTGGTTGCACTACAAAATGAAGCAACCACTAGTGCAATGCCTAGAAGCTAGGCGCTACAATGTATAGTGTGGCGCCTAGCTCTCAGGCGCTGCACACTGACTTAGTAATTTTCAGATCACACGGGTGCGACGCTGGCCAGGCGTGTACGCCTATCTGTGAGGCATTGCACAGTGTAGTGTGGCGCCTTCGTGTCGGGCATCACACAAAAAGGTCAGACGCGTGAAATAGTTTCACGGGCAGTTCATTCCATGATTTGATTTCGTCCATAGGTCAAATTTGTCAATTTTGCCCCCACTGGATGCCTGCCTTCAGAGAAGACGGTAAAAAGTTGGTGCTCGTGAACTTCCAGACCTCCCATGAGATTATCCTTCCTCCATTGGATTATATAGAGTATTACCATCGCGGTCCAAGTCATCTAGATTACTACGTCTGTTGGACGGACCTTGTTTTGCAGAATATTGTAATCTGCCAAGTGCCCACACGACATGACAATTACGCAGACTTCAAGCTAATTGCCTTGTTCGACCGCGTACTCGCCTATCTTTATGCTGGTGCCTTCTTTAGATGGAGACAACTCAGCTCGCAGTGGATGATCATCAAAGCTGATACACACTTCTGTGATGCTATTGAACACAATGGCATCATCTACGCGATCGACAAAGCAGATGGCACCACGTATTGCTGGGACGGCGCGTGTAAGTTGTTTCTGTCTCATGTTAATGATGACGCCATGACACTGTTTGAAATTTTTGTGATGATTGGCATATCCCTGTTTGAGTAGAATTTGAGTAGAACTATGGCAATGTATTAGAGACGCTGTAAATCGGCTATATTTGGAATGAGTTAATTCATGCGATTGTGACCATGTCATTACAGCCAATTTGTACCCTGAATAATCAAACAGTTAGGAATATATGGATATTATCCTTATTTTACAGTAATCTATATACTACTACTAAATATGAGTGTGTATCAATGGCCATGTTAGTTTCCTCATTTTCATGATGTAGAAACATGCACCACACTGTTGGTTCCATCTAACCATACATTAGGGAAGTAAATGTGCATATGGAGAACTCTATATTTGGAAGTAGTGAAATCCTGCAATGCTTACCATGTGTACATACCTATATTCACCCTTTAGCAATCAATGGCTAGAATAATATCCTCACAAAAATTTTGACCACAGAACACGAGTATATAACAATGCATGGTCTGTTAGTTACCTTGAAGAATTTGTTTGTGAGGATAGAAAATGATTACATAACATGCATGACATGGTAGTTTCCTGTGAAGAATCGATTGCGAGATAACATGATTATAACCATCCATGGCACTTCTATATTTTCGAACCCAGTATACATTTCCCTGTATTTTCCTCCCAGTTCCAATAGGGACATATCAATGCTGTTTCTTGCATTATCCTACTCATACTCTGAACAATGCTGATCTTACATTAACAATGCCTGTCCTTTTTGATATTATGCAGTGTCCCTACAGTTACTGCCCTTTGTAATCACACCACCTTTGCCAAAAACAGGGAAGCACAACTAGTTCCTCGCTCGATCAGACGACGGCAAAAGACTGATGATCATTCGGATACATGAGCCGGGAAAGTTATATTGCAAAAATCCCACTGTATACAAGCACCGTGTAATACGTGTGTGTCCGGACAGTGGTTGTTACGTCTATGAGCAAGATACCAGCTTGTTGGGGCCTTTAGGATTTTTTAGTTGGAGGCGGGTAAACAGCCTTGGTTCACACTCTCTATTTCTTGGACTCAATTATCCAATAAACCAGGAGATCACCATTGGCAAAGACCTTGATAGCAGAGAGGCTCTGTTTGCTATGGAAAATTGTGTCTACACGGCAAGCCCTAGGAGTTCGGGAGAAAACTCCCCTGATTGTCAACGATATAGCCTGCAGCCAAAAGAAGGTGAGAATGATAAAGGCATCCGGATTAACTTTGATCCTTGGATCTCTCAATTACGACAGGCAGTGATGTGGTTCATGCCTTCAGGTTGATAGGTAATTGGGCTGTTGCATCGAAAGGGTGGAGTACTGGTGTCTCTGGATCACTGGTCGCTGAAGCGGGGCTGCAAATTATGATGGTGTTGGATCATCTCTTCGAATGACTTTGTTGTCTTTGTTGCTAGTTCTGGATGGGTAGTTCTTTCTTTTGTTATGCATATTCCTTGTCATTTGGTCATCCTCGTCTATGTCACTCTTACTATGTAATAGTTGCTTCTGTTTAGAATGTCATTCTCGTCTAGATCACGAGAGTCTGAGTGCTGCAGATGGGTGCGTTTTGGTGGTGTAGCAAGACTTCTTATGAACTATCATGTCTTGCTGTTTATGTCAGTAGTAGTCACTAGTCAGTGTTGGAATGTTGTATATATCGTTGTTTTGAACTATTTATTGTCTCGAACTACGGGTGGGCTAAATGAGGGCATCACCATTCTCCAGTGTTCAGAGTATATCTCCTTTTTTCAATTTATATAATTTGAGCTCAGTGTCTTTTCGATGATGTACACTTGTTTGGGCCGGTGAGGTGTCGTTGAATATGGGTCGAGTAGTAACGCAATGCCAAATAGGTCAATTATGACTCTCAGGCCGGGCTCTCAAAAGATCTTGAAAAAAGGCCGGGCTCTCCAACAAAGAAAGAATAAGGACTCTTAGGCCGACATGTGGGCGCCACCTGTGTTTTCGTGCGCTTGCGCGCTGAGAACATATTGGCGCGTGCTCGAAATTCATGCTACCTTTTCATCCCCAGTCTCCCGCCCCTCCCCCACCTCTAGAATCTCGATTCCTACTCCAGTTCCCCCAAAATACCCCTCCTGTACTCCCTGTACTCAAGCACACTATCATGTCGTCGGTCAACGTGGATCTCCGAGCCGGAGATCCTGAGGTCCGTCCTGCCTTCGGTCGCTGCATGCTGTCGCTCAATAGTGCCATGGCGGCGCTTGACGACCAGTTTGCCGGCAAAGTGCTGATGGTAACCATCAACAGCGACCGGCCTCCCGTCTTGCCGGATGACCTTGTCAAAGCTCTTGGCATTGCGCACGGCATCCAAATAAGTGACCTGATCATCGAAGTCTGTCCCCCACCGGCTGATTTCTTCGTCAGGTTCCGGACAACTTTCGACTACAATCGTGTGTTTGAATCTTCCCGGCGTTTGTTCTGCGATGGCGCGCTGGTGAGCTTTGATCTGTGGCACCCAAGATGGGGCTCGGTGCCCTCTGAGCTTGAGTTTTTAACAAAGCTTACCTTCCACGGCATGCCTCGACGTGCTTGGAACAGCGAGTCCATGAACGAGCTTATCAACGACCTTGGAGGTGAGCTCGTAAGTATGTTTGTTCCTCCAGATAGCTGGGCTCTGACGGTTATGGCATGGATGAAGAAGCCGTCCACCATACCGAAGGTGATTGGTGTTGACATACCGGTGCAGGAACCGGTGTTGTACTATTCATCGCCACCAAGGCCGTCGCGGACCACGTTAGGGATGTACTTGTATCGAGTGTTCGTGCATGTCGAAGAAGTGGTCAATCCATCAATCGAAGTCCTGCCGCCACCGCTAGTGCCAGGGTCCATCGACGACGTCCATTACAGGAGTCAACGTCAGACTTTTCCCGTGTTGCTCGGAACGATGGATGGCACAGGGCCTACTCCATCGCGCGGCGGAGGCCACTGCTTCTTTGGGAGAAGAGGCATGGATGGCTACCTGGATGTGCTCTAATTTGAGGTAACAACTGAATCTTGTCAGATACTAGTTAAATCTGAGCTATGCATGTGAAGCACTAATATGCCAGTACATTTGATTGTGACCTGTTCTAATTTTGTACCTGAACTTTTTTTAGAAAGGGTTGTACGTCAACTTAATGTGCTAGCAGAACTTATTGTGTTGTCTGTCTGTTTTCTTTGCACAACATTCAAGATATTTCCCCGTCATTGATAAAGACGATGAACCATTATGTACAACTTCATTGGTTTCAACATAGCCATTCCCGTAGCGATCCACTGCTTCCATCCTGATTGTGCCGCCTACGTGAAATTTTTGTATGCAAGTTCAGTGTGCTATGATGTTCTATATGATTGTGTCAATTGTATAAGTTTTTACTGAGCATCAGCAATGCATATGGCTGAAAGATGTATTTACGAGCATCGACCGATGGGTCTCTCTCTCTATCTCACACCCACACACACACACACACACACACGTGCGCGTGCACACACGCACAAGTGGGACTCGTTGAATTATTTATTTGCTCGTGACAGCTTTTAATTAGGTTCCACTATAATCTAACCTTTTTCTTAAGTTATTAATTGAGCTCAATGACTTCAAAAAGTTGTACAGAAGCCTTGTTTGGGCCTTTCCAGTGTCGCTGAATGTGGGCTGAGTAACCATGTTAGGTTGTACTTTACTACACAGGCCTTTTTTCAACATCAGCAATGCAACTGGGCCGACAGTTGTACACAATATCCGAGTCAACTTGTTATTCTCCGCCCCGCTGGGCTGCAAACTTTCCTAGGAGGTATGCATTAGGCTTACCAAGAAAATGGACTTTAAGAAATAATAAATGGGATGTAATTATAATAACTGGACAGTTACTATGCACCAAACACGTAAGTAGTTTGAAAAATATATTATTTTTGGAATTTGAAAATTTTAATTTCATTACTTGTTGCGCGCACAATATTTCGTTGGATTTTAATGTAATACAACTTTATTTTGAAGTTATATTTAACCTGACTAGAAATTTCGGATAAAACTATTTCGGATCCCATCAAAATGTGGGAATTGTTTTTTGAATTCTGTTTTGAGCGGTTGTTTGAAATTATTAATCGTTGTCCTAGCTATAAGTTGGGCAGTACTTTTAACAAATTGTAAATGGGCTGTAGTAAATTCTATTAGAATTAAAAAATGGGCTGTACATTCTTACAAATTGCAAATGGGCTACATGTTCTCTGCCAAATCCAAGTTGTGGGCCTACTAAGTTGACACGTACCAAGGGCTTTATCAACTTAGTCAATATAAACGATTCTAGCTACAGTGATCGTACGATGTCCATCCAACGGCCGTAGTGCTTCTTCAACCTCTGGTCTTCTTGCTCCAGCCGCCCAAAGCAGCGCCGGTCGTGTCGTGTGCTCCTGCCTCCCGTGGCCGGCTGTGATGCCGCGGAGGCCTCACCACCCCGTACTACTCCCACCACTGGCCGGGCTATCCCTCTACTCACCCACACCCCATGTTATTCTGCGGCGACGGCAGCGTGACACCGCAGCCGAACCAGTGAACCCTCGTACTCCTCTCCGCGCGGGCTTCCACTGCTGCGTCTTCCCCGGCTCCGCGTCGTCCCCTTCCTAGGCCTCGCCGTTGTCCTGACCACCGCCCTGGTGCTCTTAGCGCGGCGTGGTCAACGTGGTCAACGACCGACTTCCATCAGAAGAGTACTCTACGTGGAGAGGCTGACATCTTGGTCCAGGCAGCCGCAAGGAAGTGCCTCCTTATTACGCGCAAAATAATTATTCCTCCACCTGACAGCGGGGACCCACTGGACGGGCCACCTTATTTCGTGAAAAAAAATTCCCCCCTGACTGCTGGGACCCACCGGACGGGCCAGCGTATTTTGTGAAAAAACGTTCCCCCCTGTTAGCTCGGGCCCACCGGAAGTGCCTCCTTATTACGCACAAAGAAATGAATACTCCCCTGCTAACTGGGACCCACCATGGTGGGAGGCTGACTTGTGGGCCTACTAAGTTGACTAGGACAAGGGCCTTTGTAAACTTTAGTCAATATGAACGATTCTAGCTCCAGTGACCGTACGATGTCCATCCAACGGTCGTAGTGCTTCTTCAACCTCTAGTCTTCTTGCTCCAGCCGCCCAAAGCAGCGCCGGTCGTGCCGCATTCTCCTGCCTCCCGTGGCCGGCTGTGCTGCCGCGGAGGCCTCACCGCCCCCCTACTATTCCCACCGCTGGCCAGGCCCTGCGGCGATGGCAGCCTCACACCGCAGCCGAACCAGTGAACCCTCGTACTCCTCTCCGCGCGGGCTTCCACTGCCGCGTCTTCCCCGGCTCCCCATCGTCCCCTTCCTAGGCCTCGCCATTGTCCACCGCCCTGGTGCTCTCGGCACGGCGTGGTCAACGTGGTCAAGGAACAACTTTCATCGGACGTGGATTGTACGTGGAGAGGCTGACATCTGGGTCCATGGCCGCAGCAATGAAGTGCCTCTTATTACGCGGAAAATAATGATTCCTCCACCTGACAGGTGGGACCCACCAGACGGGCCATTGTATTTTGCAAAAAAAACGTTTGCCCCTGACTGCTAGGACCCACCACCTACATCTTCGCACACAAGGAAGTGTGTCCTGGCAAAAAAACGATTCGCCCCCCTGACTGCTCGGACCCACCAGCTACATCTTCGCAGGCAAGGAAGTGCCTGACAGTCGGGACCCACCTAGTCGAAGCATACATAGCGTTGTCATTCTGGTCACGAACGTGTACGTACATATATACTGGTGGATGTAGAGGCATGCACGTGTCATAGTAGAGGCGCGTACGTGTCGTAGTAGAGGCGCACACATAGCATGTACATGTATGTACAATGGCCAGGGTGCAAGAAAGAAAATACGGCCACCTATGTGTACATACGGGCGGGGTCTCGAATGCCTACTCGCGCATACGTACGGCCAGGGCTCATGTACAAGGCTGGGTCGGAATGGAGAAATGCGTCGTCGTCGTGTTCATGGGGAGGCAATGGAATGCGTCGTGTTCATGGGGAGGCAACGGAACGCGTGGGAGCCAACCGGCTGGGTCGAAACGGAATGCGTGGTCGTGTTCATCAGGAGGGCTGGGACGGAACATGCGATGGAAACGAGGCCTGGCGTACCGCACAACGGAGGAAACAGACCTCCTACGTTCGGAACGGGGTCCTATTGATCGGGAGGGGTCTGGCATACCGCAAAACGGAGGAAACGGACCTCCTATGGTTGAAACGGGGGTCCTGTTGATCGGGACGGGTGTGGCGTACCGCAAAACGGACGAAACGGACTTGTGTTGGAGCGCTACAGTCGAAACGGGGGTCCTGTTCATCGGGAGGGGTGTCGCGTACCGCAAAACGGGACTCCACGGGATACTGTTCATCTCCACCATCGACCTCCTCCAACCTCCGCGGGCTACCGTCGACCTCCTCCAGCCTCCACGGGCTCCTGTTCATCCAGCCTCCACCGCGCGCTACTCCACCGACTACTGTTCAACCACCCCTCCACGGGCACCCCTCCACCGTCTACTGTTCATCCAGCCGTCCACCACACCACGGGGTCCTGTTCATCCACCCCCCCCGCTGAATTCACTGTTCATCCAATCGATTGGCTTCAGTTAGCAGCAGTAGCGAAGGAATCGCTCGATCGGGTTCAGTTAACAGCCATCGATCGATCGCTCGGGTTCAGTAATGCATAGCCTGCAGTGTAATCGCTCGGGTTCAGTTAGAGCCCAACGCCTCACTCGGGTTCAGTTAGAGCCAACGCCTCGCACACACGCGCATACGTGTACGAGAGAAACGTGCATCGCTCGGCCCCGACCTCCCACCGTAACCAGGAACTCCCCGAAATTTTCCTCCCCCTCGCTTCTACCATGGTTTTTTCCGTCGTGGACGGCCCAAAGAATGTCTTGCAGCTGCGTCTCCAGCCTACACAGGACGAAAAGCCCATTTTCTGTCATTATTTTTTGTCATAGAAGTAGGAGCCCACCACATCTATGATGATACAGGGTTTTGTCACAATTATCGTCATAGAAGTGTCATATGTACGACAGAATTTTTTTTCGTTCGGCCCAAAATTTCACGGATGTGTCTTTTTTGTAGTGAGAGGATCAATTAAATTTCGCAGGAAACTAACCAAACTGTGTCTGATGTGAATAAGCAGGCGTCGCTTCTGGCCGCGACTTCTCACACTGCCGAAGTCTCTAGACTAAAGCAAAGATTGGAGCGGGCCGAAGAGGAACTCGGCCAAGCGAGGAAGCAGCTGGAAGACCAGCAAGGCATGCAATGGCTCGCTATATATTCAGAAAGAGTAAATGATGTATACTAACCGTAGTGTCATTATATGTGCAGGGGCGACGACCGAGGTCGAGGCCCTGAAAAAGGCCCTGGCCGAAGCCAAGGGGAAGGCTGTCAAGGAGCAGGCCGCTCGCAAGAAGCTGATGGCCCGGTTGAACAAGGTCCAGCAAGAGCTCCAGGATGTGGTGAAGAAGTACGAGACCTTGGAGGGCGATGTTTCGGCTCGGGAGACCGAACTCTCCAAGGCTCGTCAAAGCACGAAAGCGGCCCGGGTTAAAGCCCAGGGTGCCCTCCAAGAGATCCAAGAGGCCAGGAAGATCGCGACAGGTAAGGCGTTTAGTATGCAAAGCAAGTATATGAAGAAGAAGTATTTCTTACTAACCCGGATTCAGAGTTCTCCAGGAGCCTTCACATATCTGTCGCGCATTGTGTCCAATGCCGCAGTTCCGAGCCGAAGAAGGGAGCTCCACGGGTACCTTGCAATAGAGCATCCCGTGCCCTTCACCGATCAGCTGAAACAGCTGGTGGAGCTGCATAGGGTGGCCGAACTAGCCTTGAAGGATTTGATAACCCGACTGTGGCCAGCCGAAGCTATGCCCAGCAGCTACTTCAGGCTTGTGAAGCGACTAGTGAAGGCCTGTCCTCGGTTGGACACCGTCAAGCGATCAACCTGTATTGAAGGTGCGCGCAGGGCCTTTGTCGTGGATCTAAGACTGACAGTAGAATGGGGGGTCGGTATGAGGAGGCAAGATCCTAGATATGGCAAAGTTGTGCACACGAGTATTACGAGTTCAGGCCCTTCACGGAGGAAGTAATAGCCCTACGTCTCGGTGCCTGGAGGCGGTCGACTGGATTATGTATGTGTGTGTGTTTACGGGGGTGCGGACCCTTGTCTTAGTGGAGGGGGTGGCTTATATAGAGTGCACCAGGACCCCAGCCTGCCCACGTTACAAGAGTTTTAAGGTACATCAAGAGGGGGCTGTTACTGGTAACACTAGCAATTAAGTGACATAAATGCCTATTAAGTCTATGAAGTAAACGTCCGACAGTTGTCGCACAGAGTGACTTTAGATCTTCTATCTGTCGAGTGATAATTGTCATGGTCGAGTGACTTCGAATCTTCCCAGTGGAATGCCTGGCAGTCGAGTGGATGATGCTATACCTCAAATGCTTCTGGTTTTAGGATGGAGTCCTAGGGGAGGGTGTCTAGGTCAGGCCTATGACCCTACCCTAGGTACATAGCTACATCATTAGCCCCCGAATGGTTCAAGGTTTGAGTGGAGAAGGATTTGAGAACACCTCTGATTCAATTTTCGTGCTTCGGAAGCGCAATCATGATGACTTCAACTTCTTTTTCAGTCGCCTTGATCCATTCTTGATTCTGTCGCGTGAACTTCTACTGCTACACTTCGAGTGCTGATATGGGAAAAAACTTTCGTCTCACAAGTTGCTCTGCTGCTTGCGGATATGGTGGGATTTGAATTTTGGGAAGCGCGCGGGGCGGAGGAGGCTGTGGTAATCGGGTTGGATTAGGTAGAGCCGCCTCGATCATCGCGCCACCTTTTTTGCCACGTATCGCGCGCGCGACTATTGCGGGATTTGATAGGATCGCCGGGACCCATAGGTCAGCCACTTGGAAACGACCTCATATAAGGTGCCAGATTGGGTTTTTTTGCACAGTGCGTTCCCATTCTTCTTCTTTCTCCCCCGCTTTCTCCACCTCATCCACCTCTGCTCCCGGCGCCGTCGTTCTACTCGAGCTCCGCGGATTTTATTTGCCTCCCCATCCTTTTTTCTGAGGTTTCTTGAACTACTTTGGAGCACAACTCGACCACTTTTCTCCCAACACCATCGTGTACCTCGCCGCCTACGTGTCCATGTGCGAGAATTTCTTAGGTTGTAGGCCACAGTGGGGTCCCTTCAAGCACATTTTCACGTGTCGTTCCCAGTCGGTCAAGACGGCCAACTCGAGTGATGAGAGGATGCACGTGATCTAGATGTGTGGGGGTCTTGGGATTCAAATGAGAGGTGAAAGCACTTTCCCAGCCATGATCCTTCCTGAGTCAGTCCGAGGATGGCAGTTGACCTAGTTCTATTGCAAAGACCAGCCAACTCCAGGTGAATCGACCGGACTTCCTCCCTTCTCCATGGCTCGCGTCGAGAAGCCCTCCGCCTTGAAAGTGATCCCAGAGGAGAAAGCACAGGTGAAGGTGTTGGTCGAGCGGGTGGTCCAACTCGTCCGTGATGGCGTGACCGGTATGGATCTGCTAGAGGTCTTCCTTAAACGACGTATCCAGCCGCTTCAAGCTCGAGACCATCCGATGTGGATGTATTTGGGCATTGACGATTCCACTCGGATCCACCCAGAAGAGGTCGACGAGGACACGATGGAGAAGTGGCTGAGAGGTATCACTAGCAACAAGGATAATCCCAGGGGGTCTAGGAGAGTCCCCCCACTCGACAACTGGCGCCAACTAGACAAGGTCCAACTCTAAACTGCCGAGTGTTCTCTTGATTTATCATGTAACTGCTTGTTGTCAACCGACTGATTTCTACTTCGCTTGTTGTCTTTCAGGCCCTTACTAAGATGTACTCGATGCCCAATGGGGAGCAGGAGCAGGATCCGGAGGGGGAGGCGAGCGGAGGCGAGAGCGGCGAGTGGCACTCTGATGAAGAGGAGGATGAGGAGAGTGACGACCCGAGTGATGAAGAAGAGGTCGAATCACCTCCCCGTAGGGAAAAACGATCCAAGCATGCTCACGACCAGGCAAGCATCCATGACAAAGCGACCGCACCGACTGGGCAGTCATCGAAGCGCCCTCGGACATCTTCTCCAGTGACGACTGAGAGGGCACCGAAGCAACCGAAAGCTGCATTGTCTCTAGCACCGATTGATAAGGCACCGAAACAACTGAAAGCTGCATCGTGAAAACCGCCGAAGGCCTTGCCCAAGATCAAAGTGGCCATTCCTACTGTTTCCGGGTAATAATCAGACCTGATTTCTTGGTTTAGTGCAAGTCGAATTTTGGTCGACCCACCGTGATAGGTATGACCGACTGAATCTTGAATTTTGCAGTGCGGCTACCTCCGGGACTTCTACCCACAAGTATGAAGATGAAGAAATGGAAGATGCAGTCACTTCCAACCCAGGTACAACTCTCGTAATCCTGTCTTCAGTTACTCGGTCGATTAAATTCTGACGATTAATCGAGAGTCGACTGGTCTTTTTGCAGCTCCTCCCAATGTCATTGAACTTCCAGATGACGACGTGGACATGCCGCTGAGGGCCAGGAGGAACAAGAAGGCATCAGCTAGCAAGACATCCCAATCGGTGCTGGCGGCAGAGCCAGCGGTTCAACAACCTGAAGATGTGACTCGAGCTTCTGTTACTTTTGCTGATCCAGTATCGAGTGAACGCCCCACGTCGTCGACTATACCAGTGCTTGCTTCCACCGTCCAGCTTCATGCCTCGGAACTTCAAGCTGCTGCGTCTGGACCGCCAGTCCCATTCTTCACTACTCATCACGTTCCGAAAAGCCAGGAGGACGCCGCTGCAGAAGCCATTTGCCAAGCTGGCCTAATGATGGAGCGAGTGAAGGTGGTGCACGAAAACAGTCAGGCTGCTTAAGACGCCGGCGTGGCCCTTCGAGCCAATGTACACGTAAGTTGGCTTCCGACTGAACTTGTTATGTTAGGATATGCTACCTGAAAACCTTTCTCCGTGCAATTTCTTGTTATCCCGCACTTTGCATCTGTGCACCCAGTGGGTGTTTGGCATCTTTGTTGTTTTCACTCTTCCACTCGGTCTGGGCGGACCATGTCGAGCGAAATCTGAACCAGTGGGGGCACACTAAGTGCACCCACTAGGTGTAGTCCCCAAGACCGCAGTCGACTACTGGCAGTCAGTTGGGGTCTGAGTATTTCTTTCTCTCGTTTTTTTCTTCTTCCACTCGGTCTGGGCGGACCATGTCAAGTGGAATCTGAATCAGTGGGGGCAAAATAAGTGCACCCACTGGTGTAGTCCCCGAGACTACTGTAGAATGTTTGATTCTGCAGTAGTCTTAAAGTTTTATTCACTCGGAAGTAAATGATCTTTGATCTTGTCCATTGAAATGTCATTTGCTCATTGTAGAAATCTTGTGCGCTTATCTCCAAGTTCACTGAATTCGAGGAAAAATAGAGACAACTCAACCTTGACTTGGAGCTGGCCCATCAGAACTTGAAAAGGCTAAAGATGAAGTGGCTGGTACGGAAGGTAACGACCTGTCGACTGTTTATTTTGACTTCAGTTATCTCTTCGTTCTTCTGTCTCACCCGAGTGTATATCTTGCAGAGAAAATGAGGCTGGCTCTAGCAAAGAAGGACCTCGATCTTGCAGCTACGCAAAAGGAGGCTCAGGAGAAGACTGCACTTGCTGACAAAAAGCAGGCTTCAGTCGGTGCGCTAGAGGAGGAAATCACCAAGCTGAAGATGTCTCTTACCGAGTCCAATCGAGAGGTGACTCGTCTGAAGAAGGATAAGGTGACTCTGAGCGAGCAATTGGAAAGCATGTCTCGTAGGAGAAATGACCTGGAAGCTTATCTGAAAGCACTCGCCAAGAAGCTCTTCCTTATGCTTGAAGGTACTATTCTTTATCCGACTGATTCACTGTTTGCAAGTCATCATGAACCGGTCGACTCATTCACTCCTTGAATTTGCAGAATTTTGCCAAAACTTTGAAGAAGAAACTGGACGGATCAAGACAGGCTTGGACCCTATCCTTTCTCCAGTTGGTGATGAAGCTGCCATGAACGTGCTCCGACTGGAATCTCGTGTTACCAGTGTTACAAGCTATCTTGCTCGCCTGAAGGTGGCGGTGCCGCGCATTGATACATCATTCTGGCCAAGGGCAACGTTTGAAAATGACCTCGAGTCTCAATGAGGTTCCTGGTCGAGTGCAGGAATGGAAGAAGTCTTCTGCCCGATGCGGTGCTGACGTGGCTCTGTTGCTGGTTAGGATCCAGTGCAAAGAAGCTCGAGAAGAGAATCTGGTGGCGATCAAGGTTGCTGAGGGCGTCCTGGATTAGGGGGTCCTCGGACAGCCGGACTATATACTTTGACCGGACTGTTGGACTATGAAGATACAAGATTGAAGACTTCGTCCCTTGTCCGGGTGGGACTCTCCATTGCGTGGAAGGCAAGCTTGGTAGTTCGGATATGTAGATCTCCTCCCTTGTAACCGACTCTGTGTAACCCTAGACTCTCCGGTGTCTATATAAACCGGAGGGTTTTTGTCTGTAGGACAACAACAATCATACCATAGGCTAGCTTCTGGGGTTTAGCCTCTCCGATCTCGTGGTAGATCAACTCTTGTAATACTCATATCATCAAGATCAATCAAGCAGGACGTAGGGTATTACCTCCATCGAGAGGGCCCGAACCTAGGTAAACATTCTGTCCCCCTCCGCCTGTTACCATCCCCCTTAGACGCACAGTTTGGGACCCCCTACCCGAGATCCGCCGGTCTTGACACCGACATTGGTGCTTTCATTGAGAGTTCCACTGTGTCGTCACCATAGGGCTTGATGGCTCCTTTGATCATTGGCAGTGATGCAATTCAGGGTGAGGTTTTCCTCCCCAGACAGATCTTCGTATTCAGCGGCTTCGTACTGCGGGCCAACTCGCTTGGCCAGCTGGAGCAGATCGAGAGCTACGCCCCTGGCCATCAGGTCAGGTTTGGAAGCTTCAATGATACTGCCGACATCTGCGGAGACTTGATCTTCGACCGATTCGAACCTATGTCAGGTGCGCCGCACGGTCACGATGAGCATGATTTAACTCTGTCGTCGGATAGTGTGCGGGAGATCACGCCTGTAGCTACTCCGGCACTCAATCCGGAGCAGATCGCACCACCCGAGGATGGGTGGATGGGCCCCACCACGGAGGCCGCACAGTCAGCAGCAATAGAGCCAAACGCTGACCTCACCTCCCATAAGACCTGTGTTGCCAGACACTCGGACTCGTCTCCGGCCACAGACTCCGAACAACTCACGCCCGTGCCCATCGAATACAAATGGGACCCGATCATGGAGTTTACCTCTACGGATATCTTTCAGCACTCGCCCTTGGGCGACGTATTAAATTCATTGTGGTCTCTCTCCTTGTCAGGAGACCCTTGGCCGAAATATGTACGGCTCGAATGGGAAGCAGACGACGAATAAATTCGTTCCCCATCCACCACCCACTTAGTAGCCACTGTCGACGACTTAACCCACATGCTCAATTTCGGCTCCGAAGACATCGAAGGTATGGACGACGATGCGGGAGACGAACAGGAACCACCGCCCGCAGGGTGCTGGACTGCCACTTCATCACATGATATGTACATGGTGGATTCACCCAAAGAAAATAATGGCGAGGAACGGGAGGAAGCAGCGAAGGACAATGCCCTCGAGAAGCAACCAAAGCGACAGCGTAAGCGCCGCTCAAAATCCCGCCTTGGCAAAAACAGCGATAACAGTGCAAGAAAGAGTAACACCCCGGTCGACCCTAAAGGAGACAATGACCACATGAACTCAGCGGTGGAGCAGGGTGAACCAGTGGACGACGAACACAGTACGGAGTCGCTGTCCGGTCACGACGACCCTGAGGGTAAAACTCATCAACCTATCTCCGAAGACATGAATAGTCCGGGCGACGATGCACACATCATCCCTGAAAGACACTTGGAGCAAGAGAACCTCCAAAGAAGGATTATTGCCACTACGAGGAGTTTAAAGAAGCAGAAGGAAAGGCTTAAGGCCGCGCAAAATACACTCAACAGTAGATGGAATAAAGTGCTCGACACAGAAGAAAAGTACGGTGGCAGTCGCCACACAAAGAGCTATCCAAAGCGCAAGCTGCTCCCTGAATTCGATGGCGAGGCCTTAGAGCCTACACAGCCAAACAATAAAACGGTGGATCAGCCGGATCGACCACCCCATGGTCGCGATAGGGCGTCTAACGACGTCGAACATAAGTCAGTACATGATCTACGTGAGGACCTGCACCAAAAAACCGGTCCAACTAGGTCCATCTACGGATCTAGGGAGCGCGCTCCGGCACAGAATCAAAACCGAACACTACAACCGTTAGAACGCCACAAGGCCCACAACACACCCAAATATAGGGGTGCCGCTCACCGCCTATGCTTCACCGATGAGGTGCTAGACCACGAATTTCTCGAGGGATTTAAACATGTGAACATAGAGGCATACGACGGAACGACAGACCATGGGGTCTGGATTGAGGACTTTATCCTCCATATCCACATGGCTCGAAGAGATGACCTCCACGCCATCAAATACTTGCCCCTCAAGCTGAAAGCACCGGCTCAGCACTGGTTAAAGAGCCTCCCCGAAAACTCAATTGGAAGTTGGGAAGAGCTTGAGGATGCTTTTAGGGCTAATTTTCAAGGGACTTATGTCTAACCTCCAGATGCAGATGATTTAAGTCGCATAATTCAACAGCCCGGAGAGTCAGCCCGAAAGCTTTGGAACATATTACTCACTAAGAAGAATCAAATTGTCGATTGTCCAGACACCGAAGCTCTAGCGGCTTTCAAACATAGTGTCCGGGATGAATGGCTTGCCAGACACCTCCTCCAGGAAAAACCAAGGACAATGGCAGCCCTAACAAGCCTTATGACCCACTTTTGCGCGGGCGAGGATAGTTGGTTGGCCCGCAGCGGCACCAGCGACCCAAGAACATCCGAAGTCAGGGATGGCCATGGAAAACCATGACGCAATAAAACCAAGCGTCGAAGTAACGATGACAGCCCAGACAACACGACGGTAAACGCTGGATTCAGGGGCTCTCGACCCGGTCAACGGAAAAAGCCTTTCAAAGGCAGCAGAGATGGACCGTCTAGCCTAAATAAGATTCTGGACAGATTATGTCAGATTCATGGCACCTCTGATAAACCTGCAAATCACACCAACAGAGAATGTTGGGTCTTCAAGCAGGCCGGCAAGCTAAACGCCGAGCACAAGGGGAGGGAGACACCAAGTGAAGACGAGGATGAGCCTCACCAACAAACACTAGAGGACAGAAAAAATTCCCACCAGAAGTCAAAACAGTGAACATGATTCACGTAACGAAGAGGAGGGGCACACGCGCACTCCAAGACATGCGCCGTAGAGCCCGTTACCCCCAAGTTCAACCCTTGGTCGGCCCACCCAATCACTTTTGACGCAGGATCACCCGACTAGTATCCGGCACGGAGGATCGGCTGCCTTGGTACTAGACCCAATAATTGACGGATACCATCTCACACGAGTCCTTATGGACGGCGGCAGTAGTCTTAATCTGATATATCAAGACACGGTCCACAAAATGGGGATAGACCCAACAAGAATCAGCCAAAGCAATACTATCTTTCAAGGAGTAGTACCAGGCCCAGAGGCCCGCTGCACGGGCTCTCTAGTGCTAGAGGTTGTATTCGGTTCCCCCGACAACTTCCAAAGTGAAAAATTAACCTTCGACATCGCTCCATTCCGAAGCGGCTATCAAGCACTACTCGGAAGAACAGCTTTCGCTCATTTTAATGCAATACCGCATTACGCTTATCTTAAGCTTACGATGCCCGGTCCACGTGGCATCATCATAGTTAGCGGAAACTCCGAGCGCTCCTTACATGCGGAGGAATGTATGGCGGCTTTCGCAGTTGAACACTGAACGACCCCTCCAACCAGAATAAATGATCGGTCGTCAAGACCACGGACACGGCTAGACGAGTCCGGTGCACCCCTAGCCAGAGCAGCTCAGATAAACCTCAGATTGGGCTGATGGATATCCCCCATAGGTGGCGCTAGGGGCTTCCAGCATGTAAAAAGGACTACAGTTCAGCTTGACTTTATGTAGACTGAATTTTAATGGTTCATTAAGAATAACCAATTTCTGGCACGAAGACTTTAACCTAGGATTTTTCTTTTAGAGCTGATAATCGTGCTACACCCCTCCAGGACACGGCACAAGGGAGACACAGGCGCAGATGTGCAGTAGGGCCCCGCTCAAAGGTTTCTTTTTAGATTAAGACCCTGTGTAAACCTTTCTTACTGTCTCTTGTTGCCTTACACCCTCTGAATACTCAACACAACTGAGAGGGATGCTGGCGATTTTGGCATTTCACCACGTCAGAACGATGCACGTACCTAGAATTTGAGGGTTCATTATCAAGGGCTTTGCTCGGCCCGGTATATGTTGGAAAGTCTGAATACCTTAGGGAGTGTTTGGCGTCGCGAGTTTGGCCTTATATGCATCAGCTCCGAATCATGTCTTTGGTCAAATGTTGGGTTTGCCCAGCTCCCGTGTTTTGCTACCTTACGTTCCGCTCTATCGGCTAAGGTGGCACCGGGAGAACTATTGCGATTGTGCCCTGGTTCATCTGGATGAGCACGTCAGTAGAGAAAGCAGTAAACTGACTGTCATGATAAAGCGCGAGATTGGTCAACCACTCGAGGACTCAGCGGAATCTTCGCGATTCCTCCGCATTAATGAAGGGCCAGTTTTTGGGTCATGTATGTACGCGCACCGTATACGGATAAGCGCGGAAGTACCAGGGGCTATATAGTAGCCCCACTGTCAAACTCCTATGGCTAAGTGAAAGTGTTAAAGCAATATAGTCCGATTTCCTTGTTCGCCGCGCTATCACCTCCTTAAGGACCAACACGTTAGATCAAGTGTGAATACGTGCTTTTCCGAACACCCCCGCATTATGTGTGTGGGGCCTGAAGCCGACGGCTACAAACTTTCAGGTTATATACATACATAAACGGCCGCACATGAGGCACCATAATACTTTCAGGAAAAAGTATAAAAAGCCTTTATAATTAAAATAATATTGTTTTTACAATTGGGATACATGTCACTCGAACATGATACTCTTCGAGCACTGTGCCTCTATTAACCGAGCGCCTTCTAGGACTTCTTCTAAATAGTGCTCGACCGAGACCTGGCCTACGGCCGGGCCCTGGGTTGCAATAGCGGTAGCATCCATCTCTGCCCAGTATGTCTTAACATGGGCAAGAGCCATCCATGCACCCTCTAGGCACGCCGACCTCTTTACAGCATCGATATGCTGCACAGCTGCCAAGGAATCGTTGCACTAAACCAAAATAACTATTCGGCTTTGGTCCTTCCGGCCAAAGATGATCCACAACAGACCTCATGGCAAGCCCGGACAACCTATGGAGCTCAGCCCACTCGGCCATTTGCTTATTTAACAGCAGCGGACCTTCTTGATCTTTGAAAAACGCAGTCGCATCAGCAGCACTCATTGCCAAGTCCGAATACGCGTCTGCAGCACTCCATAACTGATCTAGAGGGGCATACTTTGGATCTCCGAACTTCGTCGGCAACAAAAAGGGCTTCCTAGCCGTGATATCTCCGGCTTGGCGGAGCTCCTCCTTCGCCGCTCTGATCTTCGAGCGGGTTTCCTTGGCCGCTACCCTGGCTCTCTCCAGGTCCCCCGCTTTCACCTGGCATTCCTCCTCAAGAAGCTCATACCGATCGGCGGCGTCCTTCAGCTCAACAGCCATCTTGGCTATTTTATCTTCGCTCTTGCGATGAGCAGCCTGTTCGGCTCTTAAGTCTTCGGCCGCCTATAGGGCGGCCGCATCACTTCTCCTGGCTTGTTCCTTGGCTCGGGCAAGTTCCGCCCGAAGGGTCTCCACGGCGGCAGCTCCATTTGCAGTCACAGCACATATTAGATAATAGCATCATGCTCCTCTTAATATTTGTTGACCACCCGAAAAAAAACATACCATGTGCCTCGTCAAGCCGCTTGTTCGCAAGCGCAATGTTGGCATCTATCGCGTCAAGTTGTTGGCTTAGTCCGACAATATCGGCAGTCCGGCTAGCCACCGGACCGTCAGCCGCCTGCATAGGATAAAAGCGTGATCATTACCTGGGATTATGATTCTTTGTTTGCCACCTCTAGACAACAACCAGAGTCTTAGGGGCTACTATCGGTATAGAGCACACCTAGTGTGTGCGGTACCGTCAAAAATTTATATATTACTTTGCGTATCTCAAAGCCTCTTAGCAGGCTCGCAAAAGCTTCATGCAACGCACTTTTGGCGGATGAGATCCTCTCGACCACAGTACCCATTAAGGTACGATGCTCCTCTGAGATTGCCGCTTGCTCCAAAAGATTCGTCAGTGCGTCCAGTTGCGCACCGGACAGTCCCGGACTCTTTCTATTGATCCCCTTAGGAGCCGAACACTCCGGACTTTGGGTGGCCAAAGGGTTACCTTCTGGCCTTGGTGGATCAGGAGAAATCCTCCGTGATGACACCTCGGGGTCATCCGCCCCAGGAGGCGGGGAGACAAGGGGAGGCGTTTCGCTCTCCATCATCTCCAGAAGAAGATCCCCCAAAGACGAACTCTGTCGAGAAGGGCTATGATCTGGACTGCAAGACATACGTCTCGGTTATCATCCGCAGAGATAAAGCAAAATATATTTGCCAAAAGTACTTTTGTTCACTTACAATTCGGCGGAGGACTAGCCCTCTGGCGGGCATTGTGTGATAAGGACGCCTTCCGGGGTAGGGCCCCCGGACGAAGGTTTTCTCCCTTGTTTGGAAACCTCCGGTTCCAATTCTTCAGAGGCGGTCCTTTTCTTTCCCTGGGGAGAGGGGATATTGGATTCTCCTCCCCGATTATCCTCCTTCGCAGAGACGCTTATTCCCCCGGTTTGGATAGGTAATGCGTGAAGCCCTTCTTCGGCTTCTTTATTTCCCCCTTTGCCTTCCCCTGTTGGCACTTGATAAGGTGCGTGCTCGAGCATCCTGGCTAGTACAGGATCCGGCGAAACTTCAGGAAGGGGGCCAAACACCTGATCATCTTCGCCTTTTTTATCCAATCCTGGCCAAGAGCGATTTTTTAGAATGATGTTGTGACAAGTAAAAAGACAGCATGTTCGGCCGCAGAATTACTTACCTGGGTATCTGGACGAATACAGTTGAGGCCCGCATCATCGGTGTTGTCCAGACACTTTATTCATGGTCCGAAGAACAATCCGTACATCTCTTCATGTGTCACGCCGAAGAACTGCTGAATAGTTCACGGTCCTTCCAGGTTGAACTCCCACATACGGAGAGATCGGCGTTGGCATGGCAGGACTCGATGAACCAGCATAACTTGCATTACCTTGACAATACTGACCTCCCTCTTGAGGAGATCTCGAATGCTACTTTGTAATATCGGCACGTCATCAACTGGCCCCCAGTCCAGCCCTTTGTTGACCCATGACGCCAGTTGTGGCAGGGGGCCCGGGCGGAAGGCGGGAGCAGCGGCCCACTTCGTACTTCGGGGAGATGTGATATAAAACCAGTCCCACTGCCATAAGTTGTACACCTCCGGGAAGGAACCCTTTGGCCATGGAACATCGATGCCTTTGCTTATTATGGCACCTCTACATTCTGCGTGTCGCCCATCGATCATCTTCGGCTTCACATTGAAGGTCTTGAGCCATAATCCGAAGTGTGGGGTGATGCGGAGGAAGGCCTCACACACGGCGATAAATGGCGAGATGTGAAGGATGGAATCTGGAGCTAGATCGTGGAAATCGAGACCGTAATAGAACATAAGCCCTCTAATGAAGGGATCAAGACTAAAACCTAGCCCTAGGAGGAAGTGGGAAACAAATACAACGCTCTCGTTGGGTTCGAGAGTGGGGATGACCTACCCTTCAGCAAGAAGCCTATGCGAGATTTCGGCGGTCAGATACCTGGCCTCCCTTAGCTTCTTGATGTCCCCCTCTATGACAGAGGAGGACACTCATCAGCCTTGAAAGTTGGATCCGGACATGGTTGAAAGCCTGGCGCGTTTAGTCTAAGCCTTGGGTGTTGGAACTCAGGGTGGGGGAAGGGAAGGATTGAGCGCGAGAAGAAAAGGATAGGCCTTTGCCCCTTTATAAAGAGGGCGAAGATCAAGCGTCCTCTGCGTGGCCGTTTGGAACTTGCCTAAAATCGAGGAGTCATACCAGTAGGCGTGGTTGGGTTACCCACACCTGTATTGATGTGGATCCCATGATAAGGGGGCATGATCTCTGCTTCGACAAGACATGCCAAGAAAACCGCCTCGCAATATGTGCTGCAGCTGGTTGAGAAAAACAGTTCGAATAATGACCGGGGCCATGTCACATTATGAAAAGTTGTCAGCAGATTAGATTTGTGAAAATATTATACTCTCTACGGTGGTATGTGTAATTTGTTTTGCAGAGCCGGACACTATCCTTGTGTTCAAAATCTTCTATGGAGTATTCGGAGAAGGAACCCGCCTTGCAATACCGAAGACAATCTATGCGCCGGACTCATCATCTTTGAAGCCTGGTTTAGGGGCTACTGAGGGAGTCCAGGATTAGGGGGTCCTCGGACAGCCGGACTATATACATTGACCGGACTGTTGGACTATGAAGATACAAGATTGAAGACTTCGTCCCGTGTCCGGGTGGGACTCTCCTTTGCGTGGAAGGCAAGCTTGGTAGTTCGGATATGTAGATCTCCTCCCCTGTAACCGACTCTGTGTAACCCTAGCCTCTCCGGTGTCTATATAAACCGGAGGGTTTTAGTCCATAGGACAACAAAAATCATACCATAGGCTAGCTTCTAGGGTTTAGCCTCTCTGATCTCGTGGTAGATCAACTCTTGTAATACTCATATCATCAAGATCAATCAAGCACGACGTAGGGTATTACCTCCATCGAGAGGGCCCGAACCTGGGTAAACATTGCGTCCCCCGCCTGTTGTTACCATCCGCCTTAGACACATAGTTCGGGACCCCCTAACCGAGATCCGCCGGTTTTGACACCGATAGTTGCTAACACCAAAAGGCATGACTTCCAATCCTTCATGGAAACCTTCATTGCTGCTGCCACTCGGATCGCTGACGGAATTGATCTAGACGAGTTCGCTGAGCCTGCAAGCCCTCCTCCTGCGGAGTGAACAAACTTTATACCTCGCCTTAAATTTGCCTCGGAATGCCGAGTGATTTTGTAACCGTTAAACTCCTTCGGGCCTGATGCCTGAGTACTTTTATATTCGTTCTGGAACTTTAGGATTTATCTGAACTTGGTTTATCTTCTGAATGTGCTTGCGTTTGCCTTCGAGTGGAACTTGTTCTTCACTCGGAATATTCTTTGTACTTGATATGCAGTTCTGAGGAAGATTTCCCAGTCGACCTGCACTTCGTCGTCCATTTGGATGAGGATGGAGCGCACGTTGTATTTGTGGCATAGCTCCAAAGAGAAGGTTGCAGTCGACCTGCACCTCATCGTCCTTGTGGATGAGGATGGAGCGCACATTGTATTTGTGGCGTAGCTCCGAAGAGACGGTTGCAGTCGACCTGCACCTCATCGGCCATGCGGATGAGGATGGAGCGCACATTGTATTTGTGGCGCAGCTCTGAAGAGAAGGTTGCAGTAGACATGCACCTCATCGTCCTTGTAGAAGGGGATGTGTTTTAAACTTAGGCGAGTATTGGACTGCAGCTAAGCCCCCGAGTGTGAGGGTTGCTCACCACTCGGTAGGATTTTTCAAACTTAGGCAAATATCGGACTGTAGCTAAGCCTTTGAGTGAGAGGGTTGCTCACCACTCGGTAGGATTTTTCAAACATAGGCGAGTACTGGACTGTAGCTAAGCCTCCGAGTGAGAGGGTTGCTCACCACTCGGTAGGATTTTTCAAACTTAGGCGAGTACTGGACTGCAGCTATGCCCCCGGGTGAGAGGCTTGCTCATCAGTCGGTAGGATTTTTTCAAACTTAGGCAAGTACTGAACTGTAGCTAAGCCCCCGAGTGAGAGGCTTGCTCATCACTCGATAGGATTTTTTCAAACTTAGGCGAGTACTGGACTGCAGCTAAGCCCCCGAGTGAGAGGCTTGCTCACCACTCGGGTAGGATTTTTCAAACTTAGGCGAGTATTGGACTGCAGCTAAGCCCCCCGAGTGAGAGGCTTGCTCATCACTCGGTAGGATTTTTTTTCAAACTTAGGCGAGTACTGGATTGCAGCTAAGCCCCCGAGCGAGAGGCTTGCTCATCACTCGGTAGGATTTTTTCAAACTTAGGCGAAATGGATTCGCAGCTAAGCCTCCGAGTGGGAGGCTTGCTCACAACACGGTAGGATTTTTACAAGTTAGGCGAAACGGATTTGCATCTAAGGCACCCACTGGGGGATTTATAACATATAAAAAAAGGAAAAACAATCATTTAAGAGACTGTAAAACTGTGTCTTTGATAATCAAATTAAAGGGTATTTCTTATTACATCTCAACAGTCTGAATGCTTAAGTGTAAAAGGGGCGGAGCAAGCGCGTGGCTCGTCTTTCTTGTGCTCGATGTTGTATAAGTGATATGCTCTGTTGTGGAGCACTCTGGTGATAATGAAGGGGCCTTCCCAAGTAGGAGCGAGAATGTGTGGTTTCTGTTCATCCACTCGAAGAATCAAGTCTCCTTCTTGAAATGCTCGACCCCTCATGTTTCGGGCGTGGAATCGATGCGGGTCTTCCTGATAAATGGTCGACTGGATCAGGGCCATCTCTCTTTCCTCTTCCAGGAGATCAACTGCGTCTTGCCGAGCCTGTTCTGCTTCATCTTTTGAGAAAAGCTCGACTTTGGGTGCATTGTGAAGCAAGTCACTCGGAAGAACAGCTTCAGCTCCATGGACCAGGAAGAATGGAGTTCGACCAGTCGACCAATTAGGAGTTGTCCTCAAGCCCCAAAGAACTGACGGAAGTTCATCAACCCAGGCGCCTACCGCGTGCTTGAGATCACGCATCAGTCGGGGTTTCAGTACTTTGAGAATCAATCCGTTTGCTCTTTCAGCTTGTCCATTCGACTGGGGATGGGCGACTGAAGCATAGTCGACCGGAGTGCCTTGGGAAGCGCAGAAGGCTCCGAACTCATCAGAATCGAAGTTCGACCCATTGTCAGTGATGATGATGTGTGCAACACCATATCTGAATGTTAACTCTAATGAAACTGATCGCAATATTGTCTTCAAGACTTTTGATAGGTGTGGCTTCAATCCATTTGGTGAACTTGTCGACTGCCACGAGTGCAAGAGTGACGCCGCTCCTACCCATTCTCAGAGGTCCCACCATGTCCAAAACCCAACCAGCAAAGGGCCAGGCGAGTGGAATGGTCTTTAGGTCTGACGCGGGCTTGTGAGACATGTTGGAGTAAAACTGGCAACCTTCACATTTGTCGACTATTTCTTGTGCCATCTCATTTGCTCGTGGCCAATAAAATCCCGCTCGGTATGCCTTGGCCACAATGGTCCGAGAGGATGCATGGTGACCACAGTTCCCCGAGTGGATGTCGTTGAGGATCACTCGACCTTTTTCCAGTGTTATGCATTTCTGGCTGGCTCCAGTTACACTTTCTCTGAACAGCTGCCCTCTTATCACAGTAAAGGCCTTAGATCGGCGGACGATCTGTCGGGCCTCTTCTTTGTCTTCAAGGAGTTCCTTCCTAAGGATGTACGCGATGTATGGCACTGTCCAGTCGGGAGTGATGACCAAAACCTCCATGATCAAGTCGACCACGGCCAGGACTTCGACTTCAGTCGGATCAGCAGCGCTCTTTGGTTGCGGGGGCTCTTCAGTGAAAGGATCTTCCTGGACTGAAGGTGTATGAATATGTTCCAAAAACACATTACTGGGAATGGCTTCTTATATTCGCCAAATCACCCGCTGCTTGTTTTTTCAGTCGGGGTATGTGATGGACCTCTAAACCCTCAAACTTCTTCTCTAACTTTCTCACTGCATTGCAGTAGCCATTCATAGCTGAGCTTCTGACGTCCCACTCCTTCATTACTTTATTAACCACAAAATCTGAGTCGCCGTAGAACATGAGGCGACGGACGCCGAGTGAAATGGCCATACGCAACCCGTACAAAAGTGCCTCATATTCAGCTTCATTGTTGGAGGAATCAAAATGAATCTAGAGAACATAGCGGAGCTTGTCACCTCGGGGGGATACCAATACTACTCCAGCACCAGACCCAATCAGCATCTTAGATCCATCAAAGAACATGGTCCAATGGTCCGAATGGATCTGAGTTGGTAGTTGTTGTTCGATCCACTCGGCGAGAAAATCTGCTATTGCCTGGGACTTGATAGCTTTCTTTTCCTCAAACTTGATATCTAAGGGAAGGAGTTCAATCGCCCACTTTGCCACTCAACAAGTTGCATCTTTGTTGTTTAGAATTTTTGACAATGGTGCGTCGCTGACGACTGTAATGGAGTGATCAAAGAAATAATGTGCAACCTTCTTCGTCGTCATATAAATCCCATAAACAAGCTTCTGATAATGTGGATATCTTTGTTTGGATGGAGTCAGAACTTCAGAAACATAGTATACTGGGTGCTGAACTTTGTATGCTTTTCCTTCTTCTTCCCGCTCGACCGTGAGTACTGTACTGACAACTTGTCCAGTGGCTGCAATATAAAGTAGTAAAGGCTCTTAGCTGATTGGGGCAGCGAGCACCGGCTGGGTGGAAAGCGGGGCTTTGAGATCTGCAAACGCTGCATCAGCTTCAGGAGTCCACTCGAACTTGTCAGATTTCTTCATCAGTCGGTAAAGAGGCAATGCATTTTCACCGAGGCTAGAAATGAATCGACTCAAGGCAGCCAAACAACCAGTAAGCTTCTGGACATCATGCACGCGCACAGGGCACTTCATCCGGAGTATGGCACCAACTTTCTATGGGTTCGCGTCGATCCCTCGTTCGGAAACGAGGAAGCCGAGTAACTTTCCGCCAGGAACTCCGAATGTGCACTTTGATGGGTTAAGCTTGATATCATATCTTCTCAGGTTGGCAAAGGTTTTAGCAAGGTCAGTCAGCAAGTCAGAACTTTTACGCGACATGAGCATAATGTCATCCATGTATGCTTCCACATTCCGACTGATTTGAGTGAGCAAAAACTTCTGAATCATCCTCATGAATGTAGCTCCAGCATTCTTGAGACCGAACGACATGGTGACATAACAAAAACACCCGAATGGTGTGATGAAAGCTGTTTTTATCTCATCGGGTCCATACATTCGGATCTGATGGTACCCAGAATAGGCGTCTAGAAAAGACAAACGCTCACACCCCGTAGTCGAGTCGACAATCTAGTCGATGCGGGGGAGAGGAAAATGATCTTTCGGGTAGGCCCGATTGATATGCTTGAAGTCAATGCACATGCAAAGTGAGTCGTCCTTCTTGGGGACCATAACAACATTGGCGAGCCACTTGGAGTGGTAAATCTCTCGGATGAACTCAGCTGCAAGGAGCCGAGCCACTTCCTCACCAATTGCTTTTCTCTTCTGTACGGCAGACCGTCGAAGATGTTCTTTGACTGGTTTTACTTTCGGGTCGACTCGCAAATGATGCTCATCCAGTCCCCTGGGTACACCAGGCATGTCAGAAGGTTTCCGTGCGAAGATGTCCCAGTTCTCATGGAGGAACTGGATGAGCACTTCTTCCTATTTGCTGTCGAGTGAAGTTGAGATATGAGTAGGAGCATCATTAGGGTCGGTCGGGTGAATATGAATCGGCTTGGTTTCATCGGACGACTGAAATGCAGAATATGTGGCAGGCTTCTTGGAGCGCAGCAAATCACTCGGATCTGCATTTTTCTGGTATTCTTGCATTTCGACTGCTGCCATTTGTGCATCGGCGATTTTTGAGCCCTTCTAGAAGCACTCTTCTGCTTTCTGTCGATTGCCAGTGATAGTGATCACTCCTCTGGGACCAGGCATTTTCAATTTGAGGTACACATAACACGATCGAGCCATGAAACGTGCATAGGCAGCCCTACCCAGAATGGCATGATAAGCACTCTTGAAATCCACTACTTCAAATGTCAACTTTTCTTTGTGGTAATTCTTGCAATCACCGAAAACCACATCAAGGGCAATCTGGCCTAGTGATTCAGCCTTCTTGCCAGGTATAACACCATGGAAACTCATATTGCTTTCGCTGAGCTTGGACATCGGAATCCCCATTCCCTTCAAGGTTTCAACAAAAAGGATATTCAGGCCACTACCACCATCCATCAGCACTTTGGTCAGTCGAGTGCCTTCAACAACTGGGTCGACCACCAACGCTTGCCTCCCAGGTGTGGCTATACGTGCTGGATGGTCAGACTGGTCGAACGTGATGGCAGTCTGGGACCACATCAAATAACTTGGTGTTGCCGGAGCAACCATGTTCACTTCTCTGTTGATAACTTTCAATTGACTTTTGCTCTCAACATCAGCAAAAATTATCAAAGTGGAGTTGACGTTGGGGAAACCGTCATCATCCTCGTCCTTATCCTCATCCTTGTCCGACTCCTTTTCCTTCTCCTTGGGATGTTTCTCTCGGAACTGCTGGATCAGGAGTCGACACTTCTGAGTGGTGTGCTTGGGATAAATCAGATTACCCTCTTCATCTTTCTTGGTGTGAATGTGACATGGCAAATCCAACACATCATTTCCGTCTTGATCTTTCACTTTCTTGGGGTTCGAGGGCCCTTTGGGCTTCCCCTTAAACTTTCCTTGAACCACAACTAAAGCTTCACCAGGAGCAACTGGTTCGGCCTTACGCTTCTGTTTCCGATTGGAAGTACCTCCGCCGGTGTCCTGGGCGATTGTTTTGTGCTTGCCACTCCGGAGTCGGTCTTCTTCTTCGTCGTTAGCGTATTTGGTGGCAATCTCCATCATCCGAGTCAGAGACATATCTCATGTCTGACCAAATTTCAGGTTCAACTCCCGATACTTAACGCCTTCCTTGAAGGCACAAACTGCTTGGTGATCTGACACATTCTCCACTGTATGGTGTAACGTGATCCATCTCTGGATATAGTCTCTCAGGGTTTCATTCGGTTTTTGCACACAACTCTGCAATTCAGTCAACCATGCTGGTCCCTTGCAAGTACCTTCAAAAGTCCTAACAAATACTCGAGCGAGTTCCTCCCAACTGAATATACTGCCGGGTGCCAACTGGTTCAGCCATGCTCTGGCCGAGCCTTCCAACATCAGAGGAAGGTGCTTCATGGCGACTTCATCATTGCCACCACCAATTTGTACAGCTACTCGGTAGTCTTCAATCCAAGTGTCGGGCTTAGACTCACCCGTAAATTTGCCGACTCTGGTCGCCAACCTGAAACTAGGAGCAATCACTGCAGCCCTGATGGCTCTGCTGAAACACTTGGGACCTGAAACGTGCACTCTGCTACCAGTCGGATAATCTATGTCATGGCCTTCTCTGTGTGCTCTGTTCCTATCAACCAGACCTTGAACGATAATAGATCTCGCACCAAAGCCTGGCTCCCTTGGGTCGACTGGTATTCTTCGCTCGCTGATGTGAGGGCATCTGTCATCATGCCATCGGGGCACATATGACCCACTCCTCGGAGGAGGCGTGGGCACTCGACGTCGGTCGTCGTGGCCAAGGCGGTGATCATATTGCTCATGGTTTCTGTACTGATCTTGCCTGTGCCCACGTCCCTCACGTCGCGGGGGTGATCTTGGGCTCTGGGCCGACCGCACTGTATCCGCCACTACAGACCTGCTATGAATCCTATTCCGTGACTAGGACACTGCTGTGTTCTGCTCCCTAGCTGCCCGGAGCAAGGCCTGGATCTGCATCAAACCTCTGCCTGCCTCCGGCTGGGATGGTTGGATTGACTCTGCTATTCGGGCTGCAGCTGTGAGATTTTGAATCGGAGTGCGGTATACCAGAGTTTGAGGCGGAAAAAGCTGCCGTCGACTGGATTCAAGGATCCGCTGCCGAGCACGCTCATCGAGTGCATGCTGCAGGTTCTCTAGTCGAGTGCACTCAGCCAAGTTGGCCAGGCACGCTTCTTCCAAGGCCCGGGCCTCGGCGGTTTCCCCAACGATACGAGTGTGAAGTGCATCCATATTGTGGCAGCGAAGCTCTTCCCTCCACTGTAAAGAAAGGGGCTCGGGGCGGTACTCTTGATGAACGCGCGACAGATCGCCGCCACCATCACCACTGTCATCGCGGGGGAAGCCAGGAGGATTGCATAGTCCATTGACCATCAAGACTTCTGCCGCAGGATCGCTGCTATCGCACTCGGATGCGGTCTCGACAGAGCCAGTCGAACAGGCCGTAGAGAGTTTCGTCGAGCTCGATTGTCGCGACTTGTGAGGTGGCTGACTGGCGGGCCACCGCGTGTCTCACGCACCGCTGGAGCCGCGACCGACTAGAATGCTTGTGCCGGCGAACAGCAGGGGATGAGGACACCATAAGTACCGACTGATACTGAGTCGATGGTTGCCGGAGAAGGACGCAGTGGACACACGCGCCAAAGTGTGTCGCCCCCCGAACGGGGAGCGCATCGACGTCGAGTGGGGCTTCCTGAAGCCAAGCGGAGTCGTAGGCGATGAAAATGAGCGCGTCGAGACAGATCTCGTGGCCCTCAACCAGTCCGCCGGCGGAAACCATGATGATGAGAACCGGAACAAATTGCAACTCCACCAAAAAGTCACTAAGACACCTACCCCACGGTGGGCGCCAACTGTCATGGATCTAAGACTGACAGTAGAATGGGGGGTAGGTATGAGGAGGCAAGATCCTAGCTATGGCGAAGTTGCACACACGAGTTTTATGAGTTCAGGCCCTTCGTGAAGGAAGTAACAGCCCTACGTCTCAGTTCCCGGAGGCGGTCGACTGGATTATGTATGTGTTTGTATTTACAGGGGGTGCGAACCCTTGTCTTAGTGGAGGGGGGTGGCTTATATAGAGTGTGACAGGACCCCAGCCTGCCCACGTTACAAGAGTTTTAAGGTACATCAAGAGGGGGGCGTTACTGGTAACACTAGCAATTAAGTGACATAAATGCCTATTAAGTCTATGAAGAAAACGTCCGACCATTGTCGCGTAGAGTGACTTTAGGTCTTCTGTCTGTCAAGTGATAATTGTCGTTGTCGAGTGACTTTGAATCTTCCGAGTGGAATGCCTGGTAGTCTAGTGGATGATGCTATACCTTGAATGCTTTTGGTTTTAGGATGGAGTCCTAGGGGAGGGTGTCTAGGTCAGGCCTATGACCCTACCCTGGGTACATAGCTACATCAGCCTTCGCCCGCTGCAAGACGTGGTGGGCGAAGATGGATGCCGTTGAGCTAACCAAGGGGCCGCCAGAGGGCAAGGAGCACCACACACCCGAGCGCTATTTTGCAAATGCCCTAGAGGGGTCTCACATTGTAGCAATGCAGTGTGGGCAAGACATTATTTTCGAATGAATACATTCATGTTGTCTTTGCCTTGTATGGTGAAACAAAACTTTGATGTAATATATAAATAATAAAAATTATCCTCCTGTGCGGCCGTTTTATTTGAAATCTGAGAGATGGCCAGTCGTCGGCTTCTGCCCCCATGTAGGAAATACGGGGGTGTTCGGGATGTAATCTAAACACTCTTGATCCAATTGTTTGGTCCTTGAAGGAGGTGTTTAGCGTGACGAACCAGGCAATCGGACTATGAGGCTTTAGCACTCTCACTTAGCCATAGGAGTTCGATAATAGAAATATATGCGCAACCCCTAGTATCCGGACTAGGATGCTGTAAACACTTGATCGGGTAAGTACCAATCCCTCGCGTAACGCGGAAAAAATCTCTAAAGATTTGAGACCTCCGAAGAGCTGGCCGGATCTCGCCGCATCATGACAGTCAGTTTTCGGCTTTCTCTACTGAGGTGCTCAGTTGGGTAAACCAAGGCACAATCGCAGTAGTTCTCCCTTTAGTACCCTAGCCGATATAGCGGAATGTAAGGTAGCAAACGCGGGAGCCGGGCAACCCAACTATTGACCAAAGACATGATTCGGAGCCAATGCATATAGTGCTAAATTCGGGGTGCCGAACTGTGCTGTAAAAGTGTTCGGACTTTTGTTGCCATGTTGTGGGGCGCTATGAAGCCCCTTGGCAAATTGAAACGCACCCGAGTGTACAGGTGTTATTTGATAGAATTACTAGAAAGGAAAAGGAAAAAAGAAAGAAAAAGGAAGAACCAGTGGTAAGCTAGAGCCGTGAAAATTTGGGCCGCAAACTATTTCTATTATAATTTCATTGGTGCGTTAAAGCGCATTTATACAAGTAGTGCAATAAGCGGAAAGGCTATTTACTATGCCTTTACCAAGCGAGAGCTACGTGTGGGTCCTGAAGATAGGTAAAGGGATCGTTAACGAGATCACCTAAGAGTTTCCCAGTATGTCCATGCTTCTTGTTGTCTTGGTGTTTATATCCTTTGAAAAGAATCGGTGATCAAGCCACCAGGAAAGGCCTGTGCAAAAAAGGAAAAACAAAAGTAAAAAGGGAAATAGTGAAAGTATGAGTGTCCGGGGCGGTCGAGCCGTATTGCGGATCACAAGCTGATTATGCCTCCATCCGGGTCCATGGTATTTTTAGTGCATAATTATGTACATGTGGTACGATGGCCGCCACTTGGTAAGGACGGGGACGAAGGCCAAATTGCTAGTCGAGCTCCTGACGAGCCGAGCTGTCCTTCTGCGGAATGGTTCGAACTCTCTTGACAGTGTTCGAGGGACACTACAAAAAAAAGACACAACCATGACATTTTGGGCCGAACGAAATTTTTTTTTGTCATACATATGACACTTCTATGACGATAATTGTGACAAAACCTGGTATCATCATAGATGTGGTGGGCTCCTACTTGTATGACAAAAAGTCATGATAGAAAATGGGCTTTTCGTCCTGGGCGGGCCGGAGATGCAGCTGCATGACATTCTTTGGGCCGTCCATGACGGAAAAAACTGTGGTAGAAGCGAGGGGGAGGAAAATTTCGGGGAGTTCCCGGTTACGGTGGGAGGTCGGGGGCCGAGCGATGCGTGTTTCTCTCGTACATGTACGCGCGTGTGTGCGAGGCATTGGCTCTAACTGAACCCGAGCGAGGCGATGGGCTCTAACTGAACCCGAGCGATTGCACTGCAGGCTACACGTTACTAAACCCGAGCGATCGATATATGGCTGTTAACTGAACCCGATCGAGCGATTCCTTCGCTACTGCTGCTAACTGAAGCCGATCGATGCTGCCTCTGGGATGAACAGTGAGCGTCGCGGGGGGGGGGGGGGTTGGATGAACAGTGAGCGGTGGCGTTGCCTCTGGATGAACAGGACCCCATGGTGTGGTGGAGGGCTGGATGAACAGTAGACGGTGGAGGGGTGCCCGTGGAGGGGTGGTTGAACAAGACCCCGTGGTGTGGAGGGCTGGATGAACAGTAGATGGTGGAGGGGTGGATGAATAGTAGCCAGTGGAGTAGCGCGGTGGAGGCTGGATGAACAGGAGCCCATGGAGGCTGGAGGAGGTCGATGTTGGAGATGAACAGTATCCCGTGGAGTCCCGTTTTGCGGTACGCCACACCCCTCCCGATGAACAGGACCCCCATTTCGACCGTAGGAGGTCCGTTTCGTCTGTTTTGCGGTACGCCAGACCCCTCCCGATCAATAGGACCCCCGTTTGGACCGTAGGAGGTCCGTTTCCTCCATTTTGCGGTACACCACACCCCTCCCGATCAACAGGACCCTCGTTTCGACCATAGGAGGTCTGTTTCCTCCGTTTTGCGGTACGCCAGACCCCTCCTGATCAACAGGACCCCGTTCCGAACATAGGAGGTCCGTTTCCTCCGTTGTGCGGTACGCCAGGCCTCGTTTCCGTCGCATGTTCCGTCCAAGCCCTCCCAATGAACACGACCACGCATTCCGTTCCGACCCAGCCGGTTGGCTCCCACGCGTTCGGTTGCCACCTGATGAACACGACGCATTCCGTTGCCTCCCCATGAACACGACGCATTCCGTTGCCTCCCCATGAACAGGACGCATTCCGTTGCCTCCCCATGAACACGACGATGACGTTGTTTCTCCGTTCCGACCCATCCATGTACACGAGCCCTGGCCATACGTATGCGCGAGTAGGCGTTCGAGACCCCGCCCGTATGTACACATACATGGCCGTATTTTCTTTCTTGCACCCTGGCCGATGTACGTACGTATACATGCTACGTACACGCCTCTACTATGACACGCACGCGCCTCTACTACGACACGTGCGCGCCTCTACATCCACCAGTATATATGTACATACACATTCCCGACCAGAATGACAGCGCTACATACGATTCGACCAGGTGGGTCCCGACTGTCAGGCACTTCCTTGCCTGCGAAGATGTAGCTGGTGGGTCCCAGCAGTCAGGGGGGTGAATCGTTTTTTTGCCCGGACACACAACCTTGCGTGCGAAGATGTAGCTGGTGGGTCCCAGTAGTCAGGGGCAAACGTTTTTTTCGCGAAATACGATGGCCCGTCCGGTGGGTCCCCGCTGTCAGGTGGAGAAATAATTATTTTCCACGTAATAAGGAGGCACTTCCTTGCTGCGGCCGTGGACCCATCTATCAGCCTCTCCACGTATAGTCCACGTCCGATGGAAGCCGTTCCTTGACCACGTTGACCACACCGCGCCGAGAGCACCAGGGCGGTGGACGACAGCAAGGCCTAGGAAGGGGACGACGCGGAGCCGGGGAAGACGCGGTAGTGGATGCCCACGCGTAGAGGAGTACGAGGGTTCGCTGGTTCGTTGCGGTGTGAGGCTGCCGTCGCCGCAGAATAACAGGGGTGTGGGTGAGTAGAGGGATGGCCTGGCCAGCGGTGGGAGTAGTAGGGGGCGGTGAGGCCTCCGCCGCATCGCGGCCGGCCACGGGAGGCAGGAACATGAGGCACGACCGGCGCTAGTTTGGGCGGCTGGAGCAAGAAGACTAGAGGTTGAAGAAGCACTACGGTCGTTGGATGGACATCGTACGGTCACTGGAGCTAGAATCATGCATATTGACTAAGTTGACAAAGCCCTCGTCCCCGTCAACTTAGTAGGCCCACAAGTCAGCCTGCCACTTTACTGGGTCCTAGCTAACAGGGGGAGTATTCATTTTGTTTGTGCATAATAAGGAGGCACTTCCTTGCGTGCGAAGATATAGCTGGTGGGTCCGAGTTGTCAGCGGCGATAACGTTTTTTTTGCGAAATACAGAGGCCCATTCGATGGGTCCCTGATGTCAGGTGGATGAATCATTATTTTGCATGTAATAAGGAGGCATTTCCTTGCATGCGGCCGTGGACCCAGCTGTCGGCCTCTCCACGTACAGTCCACTTCAGATGCATGTCGGTCGTTGACCACGTTGACCAGGACGCGCCGAGAGCACCAGGGCGGTGGACGACGGTGAGGCCTAGGAAGGGAACGACACGGAGGCAGGGAAGACTCAACAATTGTTTCCCACGCGGAGGGGAGTATGACTATACGAGGGTTTACTGGTTCGTCGTTCGTCGCTGGAGAATAACAGCAGGTGTGGGTGAGTAGAGGGATGGCTAGGCCAGCGATGGGAGTACGGTGGGGCGGTGAGGCCTGCGCGGCAGCAGAGCCGGCCGTGGGGAAGAGGGAGCAGGCAGTCCCGCCGGCGCTTGTTTGAGCGGCTGGAGCGGGAAGAGCAGAGATTGAAGAAGCACGACGGCCGTTGGATGGCCATCCAACAGTCACTGCTTGTGTGTCAACCTTTTTATTTAGGAAAGCCTCAAATCTGTGGAAAACAGCATACAGCCCATCTTCCATTATTTCTAATAATTTACAGCCCATTTGCTAATTCTTAAGGTTTTTTTTGGAGCCCATATTCTTTTTGCTAGCATTACAGCCCATATTGTGGCCATGGTTAAAAAATTATACGAATTTTGCATATTTCGGTGCGTTCCGAACTGTTTTTAATCCCGAAATTTCGACTCACATTCAAACTGATTTTAAAAATAAATGTATGTCAATATAAAATCCAACAAATTCTCCATGCATAAAAATTAATGTAATTTAAAATCTCGAAATGAAAAAAATATATTTGAAACTAATTGCCGGTTTGATGTGTTTTAAAAATGTACAACCCATTTCCCATTACTGATAGGCCATTTTCTCGGCCAGCCGAATGAAGCTCTCCTCGTCTTGAAAGATTTGCAGCCCAACAGGCTTGACAAAGCGACTTACTTGGCAAATCACCAAAAAACTGGGTTGTGGCCGTGGACCCAGCTGTCAGTCCATTTGTTTTATAGTCCATTTGGTGGGCTGGGTGAAACAATGATGTAGCATCTATGCAGCCTGTTTAAATCCCATTTGCATTTTTCTCGAAATCCGTGTACTTGCTGGGATGGGAAAATATCATGTTGGGCTAGACGGAGAAATGTTATAAAAACATAAACACATGATTGCATGTTAGTAAAATCTTTGCAAGCTTATGTACGCAAACACATGATTGAACTAGTTTACATACATAAGCAAATAGCCACTAAAAAAGCAATCAGGTTAATGGGTTCTTAAAAGAAATATTTCGGACAAAACAAATAATTACGACACATATGCTAATGCATGAAACACTCAGATGATAAAGGTGCTTATAAACAGATAAAGTACAACACCTAGACCTTCCTGGCATGCTTGATCATGATGCTACGGCTGTCCGTGTACTCGTCGGTTACGGGAAGCAAACAGCCCTCATGTCCAAGATCTGCATGTACATGTCAGAGCATGCCTATGCGTCCTTGGCCGCGTAGGCTATGTGGTCTAGATTCAGAGGTACCTCCCATGTGTTCAGGTCGTCTTCTTTCATGTTGGCGTATCAGGGGTCGATGATGATCTCAGCGAGGTCAACCATGGAGTCCTTCTCCTGCCCGTTGCTGATGATCTTGTATTGCTTCTGGATGTCGACAAGCTTGTTGCACCAGACGGCCGAATCGTCGCATTCTTCCTTCTCTCCACCATAGCGAAGGTGCAGTCAGCGCTGCCAATGAAATGGGCGAATGCTCCAGAACCTGGTGCGGCCATAGGACTGAGGCGAGGCAGAGCTTCACTGAGTCTGTATCGTTGGTGTACATCACATTCAACTTGGTGCAGCCATAGGACTAAAGGCAAACTCAAAGGGGTACTCCTTGCTGAAGTCCATATCCAGTAGGCGACAACAGTAAGCTGAGTGTGTACAGGCGACAACAGTTACTACCCCTCCCTCGTCCACTGCACGCCCGGCAGAAGATGCACCCTCGGCCACACATCGGTTCATGAGCAGGTCTGTATTGGTACTGTAATAACAGGAGTTAGTGGTCACTTTACTTAAATTTAATTAGCTTTAATATAAATTTATACTTAAAACAAGCAATGCATTCGCTCGTTCTATCAGTGCCACAGGATCAACATGCACAACAATTAGAATTATTATTCTCAGGACACGCATGATCAGCACATTTGTCGCACTTTCACAAAGATAATACTACCAAGTTTGAACTGTTTGGTATGGTTGTTATCCTCTGCATCATCATGCCGTGTTTCCCAGCTTGCAAGATTCAGAACCAACAAATAAGATCCAAATAATAAGTACAACAAAGATGCCTACACATCTCATTGATTCCCAGCTTGCAAGATTCAGAACCAACAAATAAGATCCAAATAATAAGTACAACAAAGATGCCTACACATCTCATTGATTCCCAGCTTGCAAGATTCAGAACCAACAAATAAGATTCAAATAATAAGTACAACAAAGATGCCTACACATCTCACTGATTCCCAGTTTGCAAGATTCAAAACCAACCCATTAGAGCCTTTTGATAAAGTGAATATCGGGATTAAATCCATCTTCGCTAGCCATGTCATACAATCGAAGAACTTGGCGAATGCTCTTGACTGTCACAACATCTGTAGTTGAGTATTCCTGTTTGCACAACATGTTTGCACAGCACAAACAAGGAGACAGGAGAGCATGATTTCGCTTTAATAGCGACCTCCTTGAACTCAACCTCCAGCTCTACTTGGATGAGGTCTGCCAGGAGTTCCATGATTCAATTCATGCACCTTTTTCTACACTTCACCTGAAATGAAGCAAAGATTGCATCATTCAGCTAGCAAGAAGTACTTGCTCTTGTGAGCTGGCAGGTTCTTCTTTAGTAGTTGCACAAAAATTGAGGAACATCAAGGTTGGCTGTTTGGCTCATGTAAGGTGCAACTATAATATTCTTATCCTTTTGTGTTGTTCCACTAAAATAAAGTGCCATTGTGGTGACAGTGACGGCTCAATCTTGCAAAGGCTAATAAAATGTTGCATGAGATTACCAGCAGAACTTGACGGCGATTTTGGAAACACCAATCACCATTTTGTGCAGTTCCACCAAAATTGAGAGATGTTGCCCACGTGACATTTTAGTTGAACTACATAAGACACTCATTCCAAAAAAAGTGTTTTGTGCAGTTCACCAAAAGGTCACAATAGCAACAAGGTGAAATGGATATCCCTATCTGCACAAAAAGATAGAAAGTAAACAGTTGCTAGTCAATAAGAATATACGAAACATATACAAAATGAAAAGAAGCATCTTAATTATGTTCATGGCAATCACGCAAGGACAATAGAAATTTTAAAATGTCAGCAATGCTTCATGTTACCAGAAGCATTGCGATCAACAATGAGATTCCTCAAATATGGGATTACTTTAATGGTGGCATTGCTTGTTACCATACACAGTAAATCAACTGTAGTTAAAGAGTTGGTTTAAGGGCATGGGACCGTGGGGACACCAGGACACTCAGCAGCATAAAGGAGCAACTTACTTATCATACTTGGGAAAATAGCAGGAGTGCCATTGTACTATGTGAGGGCAGCAAATCTAATCCTGGAGACCTTGTACTATGTGAGGGCAGCAAATCTAATCCTGGAGACCTTTTACTATGTGAGGGTAGCAAATCTAATCCTAGAGACCTTTTACTATGTGAGGGCAGCAAATCTAATCATGAGACCTTTTACTATGTGAGGGCAGCAAATCTAATCCTGGAGACCTTTTACTATGTGATGGCAGCAAATCTGATCCTGGACATACTCTGTTGACTTGTCCACCAGCCGCCACTTTCTATCCTTTTTCAACCAATAATAGATTTGTTCCTTATCCAGTTTGTACCGTGTTTTCCCATTATTTCCCAGACCGGTTGGGTATCCGGTCTCTACTACTTTCACCATATTATTTCCTCTTTGAATCAAGTCCTAGATTCATGCTACAACTTTCCCCCTTTCTTCATTGTTTGAACAAAGCCCCAGATTCAAATACATGAAGTAGCTTTACCTCTAATAATACTAAAAATTTAGGTGGATTTGGAAGAGCTGATGGGAGTAGAAAAAGATGCACATGCAGACACGTGGGGAGCTGAGGCAGTAGAGCAAGGCCGCTTTCGAAGAACTTATACCCGAGGGTCACCGGGATGTCGGCGGCGGCAGGTCGGATCTGCGGACAATACGACATGGAGGAAGAAGGGTCGGAGGACCTCCCGAGCCGGCCACGTGTCGGAGAGAACGACACAGGCAGAGGATCAGGCCCCTCCGGCAGTTGTGGGTTTCCTCCCTCGGTGGCGATGACCGCGTGAACGATGCATCTTTTAGTCCTCTACACACACCGGCGAGGGGATCCGGCCAGATTTGTGACCAACGGTGAGCAGAGAGAAAATGTCGTTACCGCTGTCTTGTTTATATCTAGAGAGGATGAGAGAATGAAGAGAGCAACCCTAGTAAAGCAAGCGCTCAGGCCCCTGCGTCCATATATAGTGGAGTGATTATCTTTTTTCTCTCCACAACAAGTGTTTCAATTTGTGTATGTGGCATTAAAGAAAAGAAACTCTCTATTTAAGGTGACTATTGTACGACTCCTACTTACTACCAGTAGTACTGCACTATTGTTCACTTGTGCTCCCCGCCCCTCCATTCATTGAACAACCCCACGGGTGAATAAACATACATTAAGTACTGTATTTATATAGAACGAACAAGCTCGAACTATTTTCGCGTAGTTAAAAGTTGAGGGCGGGGCTTTTCCAGGGCAGTACGCACGGCAGTTTTCGGATAGGGCCAGAAGACTATTTTAATTTTTTTTAAACTTCAAGACGGCCACATAGCATGGAGCCGACCCCAACGATTTTAATCTTACAGGCATGGTACACGCTATCCTAGACTACTCTACACATGAAACTGCCACACGAGCGTCCGGGATGCGCTTGGCTCTTCGCCTCTTCGGGAAGTCGAACAATGATGGAATACTACTGCACTGGAGGAGTACTACAGTACGCTTCTGGCCATCTGACACCGATTGAACTGCTGCATGTCCACCGCGTGCGGGAGGGACAGCGTGTAGCGAAAGCTTCTCCTAGTCTAGCCAGCCACCATGCTCATGGGCGAGGGAGGGACGCTCCTGCCTTTGTGTGTATGACAGGTGGGCCCAACAGGTGTGTGGCCAACCTGTCATACAGCCAAAGGCAGGTGCAGTTAAGTCCGCGAGGGAGAGGATAATCAAACTTCTCGTTGATGTACGAGTTGACACGACACATCAAAGCACTACACTCGATATATTTCGATAATTTGCGTGTGTGACTCCCAGATGCAGAGGCCGGGGGTCATCATCCTCCTTTTCGAGAAAAAACAGACGTGTGTGTGAGAGGATGACTGCATGCGTGCACCTCTTCTCTTCCTGTATAACGTACCACTAAACTCAGAGTACAAGTTTTTGTGGGTGGCACGATGGTGCGTGCAAGAAGTCCCGAGAGATAGGTTTAATGCCTCTGAAAAAAATACTAGCCTAGAGCTCGCCACGCGGCTATTGGTTTTCTCAAAAAAATATGTTTATCAATGCATTAATTGCAATGCATGCTGCATAAAGTACATGCATTGGTCAATTTTCTCTTAATACTTGCATGCAATGATTTAATGCACCTTGGAATCTAGACATGTGTTGGGGAACAACCAAATTGAGCCTTATAAAATGGAAAAACTTAAATTTTGAGATAACCCTATAAAACCGGAAAGGAGGGCGTAGAAAAAGAAGTACTCCGTCCGGGAATAATGCCACACTTTGAAACTAGAACCGTCAATAAATTTTGAGCTTGTGTCTCGTCACATTCCAAATTACTCCACGCTATATTGAATTGCAAACATGTTCACACCGATCACAACCTAAACGGTTTCCCACTTAGGAGCGTATTAGTACTCGGTTATAAATACTAGTATGCCAAGATGACTGCACATTCCTCCTCAACTCCTCATCCACAAAAACAAACAAGTTAGTCAGCATCCTTCCTTTGCGTCTGCCATGGCCAGTGTGAGTTCTGGGTCAAGAGATTGCCACCAGGGAGAGGCGAGCATGGAAGCGGAAGCATGAGAGATGTCCCGCCTCGCTGCGAGAGCAGCCGACATGTCCCGCCGCGCAGAAGTAGCAGCACAGAGGTCCCGCCGCGCCGTTGATGCAGCAGACTGGTCCGGCCGTGCAGCGGAAGCAGCGGAGATGTCCCGCCGCGCCACGAATGCAGCAGAGATGTCCCGCCGCACCGCGGCGGCCTAGGAAAATTTCTCGCGGGCAGGTGATGACTCTTATAGGTGCATGCATGCGATCGTCCATAGCCAGATGGATCAGATCTATGGCACGGCGAGGTTGCAGGACGACATGATAGCCTCGTTTGAACATGCTACCGGCGTCATCCGGCAACTAAGGGAGGGCAATGAGAGGCTCCGGGCCGAGCACGACCTGCTGAGGGAGAATATCGTCCGAAGTGCAGACCAGCAGGAGGAGACCAGTGCCTTGTTGAAGAGGACTGGCGTCATCGTCAAGAAACTTCTGGACGAGAATGACATGCTCCGCAACGAGCGCCAAAGGCTGGTGGAGGAATCCGTGGATGTTCTCAAGTAGCGTCTTGAGGACACGAAAGAGCTCATCGCTGCTCGCCGCGGAGACTAGTTTCCTGGTTTCTTTTGATGTAATAATCGGTTTAGGATGTGGATTGTGTCATGGGTTGCGAAATGTTGGGTTCTAGCATGGATGTTTGGCCTTTGTTGGCCTCTTGGGATGTTGCAATTTCAATCTGGTAGCTTTTAGTCCTTCGTGTAAGGCTGGAGTTGTGTTGAACTTCTTGTGAGTTGTGGTGGTCTTCACTAATGAAAATCGGAAGGGGCAAGCCCTTCTTTGATCAAAAAAATTTAATCTTCCTTATATATTCATCAGTCTTGCTATAAGTCGCAGTAGATGCTATATAGGTCCGTCGGATCTTACATCAAGATCCGTGCTTTCAGATTTTCTTTTTTCTCTCTTAAATCTCAGTCGAGTGAGACATAGCCACGCCATTAAACAAAGGCTCGAGCGCCATTAATGGAGACCTTGGGAGAGAGGTGGACGGCGGATGGAGGTCAAAGGGCTCTCCTCCCGATAAGCACACGCAGGGGTCTGATCACACGCCTCTCGTACTCAAATAGCTACCGTGCATGGCGCCTCCTAGCTAATAAAAAATGGGGACGCGTGGCGGCACGTAAATGGTACTAGTAAGTAGAACGCCCACGTTTTCAATAATACATGTGTTTCCGATTGTAACATGACAGTACTTGTTCCAAAATGACTTTGTTGATTGTTAATGTGTGCGCCTTCGCAACTCGGACTGCAAATTTACCACCGCATGTTGGTGCCATGTCATGGCACCAAGACAAGTTTCACTATTTTCATGCATGTTTTGGATTTACAGGAATGAAAAAACTAAGTTTCTCAATCTTTCCAACCCAGACACGATGCCCAGAATTTTGAATTTCATTCCCATTTCTTGCATGGAACCTAGAAATTTACCCGAGGACAAACATGTGATTTTTCAACCAACTTTGGTGCACTGGAACATGTGCTTGTATTTCAAATTTGAATTATGCACACAAAGGTGATACGTTCCCTCCCAGAACCATGAGCCTTCTTGAGAGAAGCTCCGATTTGCAAGAAGCTTATACCAAATTTTGTTCCTATTCGGCCAATTTGTTTTACCACGGCATGGTACTACCATGACATGACACCATGCCAAGTTTCATGATTTTAAAACCAAGTTTCTCAATGTTCTCGACCGAGCCACGATGCCCAGATGTTTGAATTTTATTCTCATTTTTTGTATGGGACCTACTCCCACCTTCCATCTATATAGGGCCTAATGTGTTTTTCAAGACAGCCTTTGACTATTTACAAGATTAATAGCACATGAGATGTATACTATGAAAATTATATTATTGGAAGCTCCTTTGACATACAAAATTGAAGGTATGCTTTGTGTAAGTTGCATGTCATATATTATTGCTCTAATGTTTGGTCAAAGTTAGCCTCAAAAAATGCATTAGGACCTATATAGATGGAAGGAGGGAGTAGAAATTCACCCGAGGACACAAATGTGATTTTTCAACCAACTTTGGTGCACGGGAGCATGTGCTTGTAGTTCAAATTTGAATTATGCACATTAAATGACCAAAAACTCAATTAATGTGTAAATAAGGCCAAACGAAGCCGGAATAATTCCAAAATTTAATAGGGCACTCATATAGTTCTATGTTGCCTTTGTAAATAAACTCAAGGGGGACAACGTATATCACTTCGCACTCAAAGGTGGCACGTTCCCTCTCAGAACCACGAGCCTTCTTGAGAGAAGCTTCGGTTTGCAAAAGCTTATACCAAAATTTGTTCCTATTCAGCCAATTTTTTTACCACAACATGGTAGTACCATGACATGACATCCATGCCAAGTTCCATGCCAAGTTTCATGATTCTCAATGTTCTCGGCCAAGGCACGATGCCCAGATGTTTTAATTTTATTCTCATTTCTTGCATGGGACCTAGAAATTCACCCGAGGACACAAATGTGATTTTTCAACCAACTTTGGTGCACAAGAGCATGTGCTTGTAGTTCAAATTTGACTTATGCACATTAAATGACCAGAAACTCAATTAATATATAAAAACGACAAACGAACCTGGAATAATTCCAAAATTTAACAGGGCACTAATGTAGTTCTATGTTGCCTTTGTTAATAAACTCAAGGGGGGTATTGTATATCGTTTCACACTCAAAGGTGGCATGCTCCCTCTTAGAACCACGAGCTTCCAAATTGGCCCAATTTTTTACCACAACATGTTAGTGCCATGACATGACACCATGCCAATTTCATGATTTCCAGGCGAGTTTTGGATTTACATGAATTTAAAATCAAAGTTTCTCGATGTTCTCGGCCATGTCATGACGCCCAGATGTTTGAATTTCATTCTCATTTCTTCCATGGGACCTAGAAATTCAACCAAGGACACACATGTGATTTTTCAACCCACTTTGGTGCACCGGAGCATGTGCATGCAATTCATATTTAAATTATGCACATTAAAAGTCCAAAAACTCAATTAATGTATAAAAAGGCCAAATGAACCCGAAATAATTCCAAAATTTAACAGGGCACTCATATAGTTCTATGTTGCCTCTGTAAATAAAATTAGGAGGGAGGCAACGTATATTGTTTCGCACACAAAGGTGACACGTTCCCTCTCGGAACCACGAGGCTTGTTGAGAGAATCTCCGGTTTTGCAAGAGGCTTATACCAAAACTTGTCCCAATTCAGCCAAAAATTATACGTATGAAAACAGGGTTTAGATTATCCCAAACATCTCGCTACCTAGACCAATAATGTACTATGATTTGAATTCAACATAAAATGGATACAAATGTTTTAATTGGAGAGCGTATGGTACATGTAGTTCATAGTGAAATATGATTACTGCTATATGTATGTTTTTGTTATCAACATAATATTTGAATTATTGTGTAACTTGCCAACAATCGTATTCAAATAAGGAAAATTGATTCAAATTTAGTCCATATGGTAGACGACAATATATATGTTCACATGGTGGAGTAAAATGTTCATATATGATGGAAGATCAAAATGTACGACTACATCAATTATAAACAGCAAGGTCACCTAACGATATATTTGAATTCAACATAACGTGGATTCAAAAATTGAAATTCGAGATCATGGCATCTGTAATCATATAAAAAGGGACATTACTCTTTCTTTGGTGAGAATTGATTTGTTTTTTGTTATTATTGAGGGAAGTGCGAATCGATTTGGTACTGTGCAGGGTAATCTTGTTCTCCCGATTTTTTTTACATTTTTCTTGTAGTTTTTTCAATGGCATCTATAGCAATATAGTAAAATGGGACATGACTCTCTTTTGTCTTGTATGAATTGTTTTTTTACACGTTAAGTTTGTTCTACCGAACAAGGAATCCGCACGTTGTTATCCCGAAATTTTCAAGCTCGAGTATCTTTTGTCTCACCTGCTTTGAAACTCCCACTTCTTCAACCTGCGCCGCGCCTTGTTATCCCGAAATTTGGACGCGCGCGAGAACTCCCTCCTCATCCGAAATCGCCCCCGCAGCCCAGACACGTGAAATCCCCCTTCTACCCCTCAGCCGGAAATGAAGCTCCACATCGCGGTGTCAAAACCGGTGGGGGTACGCTGGTAACTTACCCTACATTTCGGACAAGCGCGTCCCTAAGCTTGGCTCCCCCCTCCCCCTTCGCCCCCCCATTCGTACACCAAGGCCGCCAAAACCCGCGAAACCCCATGCTTCTCCGTCGGCCTCCCGACCGCCGCCCAGCCGGAGACTCTTCCCAGACTACGTCGTCCACCGCAACAGCTCGCCGTCCCTCATCCACCGCACCAAATGAGGATCTGTTGTCGATCTCGTCGTCCCGCCGTATCAGCGGCCCCGTCCTCCACCTCCAAGGAGCTGCCCCGACGTTCGCCTCGTCTATCGCGCCACCTCAATCCCCACAGCACCGTGTTGACCTGCCCCACCGGAACCGCAACGCCCTCACCAATTCCTCCGATGAATCCGAGGCCAACTCGGCGCCACCAAGGAGTTTCTGCACTCACCACTGCATTTTATCTTTTATTCGATCTCACGGGGCTGCTGGTGCTCAATACCGAGCAGACATGGCATGTCTCCATCGACGGCGCCGTGACCGGCCACAACATTCATGGCGTCTCTCCCCCATGTCGTTGCTTCCTCGGCGGCGACTTCCACAATGGCACTAGCTGCAGCTGCTCCGGTTCTCTCTCGTGATGCGGCTTTGTTCTTGCTGTCGGACGCGCTACTGCACTGCTCCTGCTTTCGTTCGTGCTGCTGCTCTGCTCTTGCTCTCGCTTGCGCTGCTGCTGCTACACGACCTCCGGCAGCTACAGGAGTTGATGCTTTAGCACTCGCTCGCGGTGCTACTGCACGACTTGCTCTCTGCTAGTGTGTTCCGTTCTCGAGCGTCTATTGATTTAGATCACTGCTTCTCTGCTACTAGTGCTCGAACGCCCTAAACATCTATTGCAATGCTCTGTTACTAGTTCAATCAGTTTCGAAAGTAAAATTCAGTTTCGACTGTGAAGTTCATTTTCTTCAGTTAAGTTCAGAGTGAACAGTACTTACAGCATCTATCGGAGTGGCCGTGGCGCGGCTGATGCGTTTTACATCTAGCACTTTTTGGTGATGTATTTTACATCATCTATTGCAGATGATATTAGGTCCCTCTTCAGATTAACGTTGTCTGTCTTATCATGCTTCAGCCTTGTCACCGTACACCTTAGCGGAGCTACTCCAACGACGGAATCATCCATCACAGCGGAGCAGTACCCTCAGCGCCGTTTCCAGAGGCCTTGGATCTTCTTCCCCGCCTCCGACAGTCACACCAGCATCATCACCATCCTCCACGTACAACCCAATGATGCTGAGGTCCACAAGGCTATGCCAAAGAGGTTGTACACTTGTCGCATCACTTTGTTTCTTCATTCCTATGTTCTTCCAATTCATGTCAGCCAAACACCCAGGTTGACTGAAATCCTATGTTTCCAAATGCTCTGTTTTGCACGTGCGTTCCTATCCTATTCCTGTGTTTTTCCTGTCCCTGCGTTTATAGAATCCTCCAATTCTACGGAGCCCTTACAGATTTACTTCATTTTCAGATAGGCGTCAAAGAAAACTCTGTGTGTTATGTCCTGCTCCTGCCATGCCGTCATCCACCCCACCTGAGGTGCACCATTGACAGAAGCGTTCACTACAGTAGAAATCCCCCCTGCAGACTTCCTTTCGCCGCCTCAGATCATCTTATCTGTTACCGGCAGCCACGCCAACTGCATTACCATCATCGACTGAGCAGATGAACCTGAGGACTACACAGATCCAGAAGAGAGGTCGCAGTCTTTCATGTTTGCTTACGTTATACATCGGTTATTATTACCTACTACTTTATCGTTCAATCTTGAGTTTCGAATTGCCCATGGGTCTCATATTGAGCCAGCAACGAATAGTATCTGTCTACTATCTGGTTCATCTAGGGTCTTCTATGTGGTTCATGTTGGGTGGGCAACAAACAATAGATGATCCATTTTCTATCTTATTAAACTGAAGCTATAATCTACCTGCTATCATTAGTTTTGGATCCATCCACTCGTTTGCTACCATCAGTCTTGATTTTTGCATGCACCCCTTAGGCCTTACAAAATCTAACTATTTTTTTATTATGCATGTCAGATATTGTACACAATCGTACTGAACATGTAGAGAAAAAGAGAAGACTATTGCATGCGAATATAATGTCATCTAGACGCCACTCCATGGTGGGCGAAGTGCCCCCTCTCCTGCATTTCCAGATTGTATTCCAGAGGAAGATAACTGTTCAGATGGAGATTCAGAAGGAGTCGACCACGCCTGTTTACCACCTGAGGTGTTTGCTCTAACCTGGCATGTTGATGTTGGTCATATCATGCATATGACGCCTTGCATTGCTTACATTATACATCTTATATGTCATCAGCTTAGTTTAGATTTGCTTTGTGTGAATGCCACCTGTTTGGTTTCTATATCATACTCCCACCATTCCTAAATATTTGTCTTTTTAGAGATTTCAACAAGTGACTACATACGGAACAAAATGAGTGAATCTACACTCTAAAATATGTCTATATACATCCGTATGTGGTAGTCCATTTGAAATCTCTAAAAAGAAAAATATTTAGGAACGGAGGGAGTATATGGGAATTATGCAATGCCATCTTCTTTAGCCAGGCATCATATACGTGAATCATGCAATGCCATCCTGTTTAGCCAGTCATCGTATATGTGAATTGTATCATGCCATATTTTTTTCCATAATGTATTGCATTTGTCAACAATGTTTATACATTCATCTACTCTTCCTGTGCATCAGCCATTTGAGTCGGTCATGGGAAAATCTGGAGTGAAAACAAGGTCTTCTGAGCAGTCAGTGCTACCTGTTCATGCAGATTTCTTGCTGGTTACAGATAGCTCCTCAGAGGAGGATTCAGAGAGAGATGACCAGTCGTATCCCCCCCCCCCTGAGGTGCATGCTCTAACTTGGCTAGGTTATATTGCTCATATCATGCATATGGTGTCTTGCATTGCCATGTCATCTGCTTAGATTAGACATGCTTTGTGTGAATGCCTCCTATTTGCTTTCTATATCAGATATGTGAATTATGCAATGCCATGTTTTTCAGCCAGTTATCATATATGTGAATTATGAACCGCCATGGAGCCAGGCATCATATATGTGAATTATCTCATGCCATCTTTTTTTCATTACGTATTCCATTTGTCGACAATCTGTGTATATTGAACTACTCTTCATGTGTATCAGCCATTTGAGCCGGTTATGGAAAAATCTGGAGTGAAAACAAGGTCTTCAGAGCAGGCAATGGTACCTGTTGAAGCATATATCTCGATGGTTATAGGGAGCTCCTCAAAGGAGGATTCAGAGACAGATGACCAGTCCTATATCCCACCTGAGGTGTATGCTCTAAGTTGCAATGTTTATATTTCTCATATGATGCATATGGTGTCTTGCATTGCTTAGTTTAGACATCATATGCACAATATTGAATTCTATCTGCTTAGTTTAGAGATCATACATGCGAGTGCCAGCTGCTTAGTATATGAATCAATTGTGTCAATTATATCATGCCATCATGTATACTTAGACAACATGTATGTGAATTATTTCATCCCAGCATATTTTAGAAAGACATCATATAGTTTTGTCATGCCATCCTGTTTAGGTACTCAACATATGTTGAATTATGCCATTATATCCTGTTAAGTTATCCATCATATATCTGAAATTGTGTCATGCTATCCTGTTTAGTTAGGAATCATATATGTGAAATTGTGTCATGCTGTCCTGTTTGCTTAGACAACATATATGTGAATTACCACATCTATCTATCATACAATGTTTGTATGTTCAATTTCTTTTCTTGTTTATCAGCCATTTGAATTGAGGGGGTGATGGCAGTATCTAAGGGAGCAAAACCCATTCTTCACAAAAGACAGTGCTACCCATCGATGCAGATAGAACCATGGTTGTACTGGCACACAAACTAGCCCCACCACACATAATCAAGACTCTTCCATATTGCACACTTACACCGTTGGCCAGAGAACCAGCTACAACCCATCTAACTGCAACCCCAGCGGATAGTAACCCACTTATAGTTGACAAAGCACCATGTCCACCACAGAGTACCCCCACACGAGCAGTTTGTAAAGCTACTGCAGTGCCCAGAGCACAAAGACCACCACAGCTAACCCAAACTCCACGTTTAAAGCAGAAGAGAAACTGTTCTCAGGTCAGATTCTGTAGCTATGGTCCATACTCCTTTGCTGTTGCATCACTGTATTTACTCATACCAACTACTTTTGAATTTGAAGGATCCAATTGAAACTCCATTGGCGCAACAGGTATGTTTTAAACCTATTTCTTTAACTGGATTGCTGTTCTAACTTCTTTCTCTATGTTGATTTTAGTTTAAGTTGTATAAATAGTTATGTTCTCATGTGATGCACATTACAAGTGCTGCCAATGCTGTGTAGTTTCTCACACTTATATTCTGTCTATGCTGCTGTGTCTTAAAAATATATGAGTTGAACTATGTCTCTATCTTGATTAGGGAACATAAACTAGAATGATATGGACAATACAGTGACCATAGTACATAGATATATGTTTGTTTCATGCTGTTATCCTGTCCACCTTACTACTGAACCAGTTTACCAAAATGAGTTTCGTATACTACAAGCTAAACCTGTGATGTGTGTGCTTGTTTCTCTTGTAGTATGCAAACAGAATATTGGAGAAGAGCACCCCACTATGCAATGGTAGAGAAAGTAATACAGATAAGGTTCAAGATAATGAGACCACCCTGTTGGTCTCCAAGAAAGGTGATAAAAACGATCTTGTAGACAGTGAGAAAACCCCACAGTCCTGCGTTGATGTAGTGTTCGAGTTACTGGCTAGTACCGCTGGCACAAGCTCTTCGAACTCGCTGCCTGAATCACTTCGGCTTCTTCAGTCTCAGCTACAAGCTAAAAGGCATCAGTCAGCTGTGCTGCGGCAAGAAGCCGAAGGACTGAGGAAGTCCCTGCAGAATTCAGATGCGTACTTTCTTATGCAACAGCAAGCGCTGGAGGATTTAAGCGCCAAACAAGAGAAAGTTAATTAGCTTGCTAAGCATCTTGCCAGCATTATGGGTACCCAGGATATTGTTTCCTGAACTCTTCTGAAGTGGTTTCAGTTCTGGACTTGTTTTGCTGCGACGTTTATATGCTGCTTTGTTCCCTATATTTGCACTGGTGGCGAACTTTGATGCCCAGTGGATGTAATATGTGTAATAGCCGTGATAGCCTAGCATAAGTTGCTTGCTTATTTATTTCCTTTTTGTCTTGTTTATTTGTTTGCTTGTAGTCAGTGCAGTTTTATTTCCGCGGTTTGCTAGTGGCTGCAATAACCTATTTTTTAAAACTAGGCCACAATAAACATGGGCTAATATTTACTGTAGTGACACTGGGCCTCCTACGGGGCGTAGAAACAGTGGGCCTTCTATGGGCCGTAGAAACAGTAGGCCTTCTATGGGCCGTAGAAACAATGGGCCTTCTATGGGCCGTAGAAACAATGGGCCTTCTACGGGCCGTATTATCAATGGGCCTTATACGGGTCGTATGATCGATGGACCAAACATGGGCCAATAACAGGCCGCATTATGGCTGTAAACGGGCTAGAGTTGGAATCGTCCGTTCATGGGCCGACCATAACATGCCATCGTTAATAGGCCGTATTTGATGACGCTATGAAAACGGCCCAACATATTAAAGGACCACAAACGGGTCGACTTTAACCACGGGCTGAATTTGGCCCACAAGCAGAAAATGACAGTAACGGGCCATAAGTAAACAAATGCTGGAAATGAGCCCAAGAATAAATGGGCTCTGAGAAGGCCGAAAGATAACATGGGTTGGAAACGGCCCAACGGAATAATGGGCCGTTAATGGGTATAAAGTGATGCACTGTTCATTATGGGCTAGTTTCACCACGGGCCGTTAATCGGTGTAAAGTGATACACTGTTCATTATGGGCCAGTTTCACCACGGGCCGTTAATAGGCCAAGAGTTACATAGGGCCTCATATGGGCCGAAAGACATCATGGGCCATACATGGGCCAGAAGTGAAAACGAGTTGGAATCATATTGGATGGCCCAGATGACGCTACTGGGCCTAATTCGAATAGGGCGTAACAGGCCTTGGGTTAGCGGGTTGTAAATGGGCTATATGCGAACAGGCCGTTAACAGGCTTTCCATGGGTCGGCCTGCCACCTTTTGAACAAGTCAAACGGGCCGGCCTTTTCATAGGAATGGGCCTTTGTTGGGCCGTGCCACGTGTCGACGTATCATAGGCGCCTTCTGTCTAATGAGTGGATGACATCTGTCCCAATGATGAGCCGACATGTGTTTCCTCCAGCCAATGATGATTTTACACGTGGAAAATCCCCATTGGTCGGGGCTGTTAATGGGTTATCGGATCCAAAACCCGACCCGATAGCTTAACGGCGTTCCGTTACGGTGGATGCCACGTGTAGGTCACCCTTGACGAAAGCACTTCTGTGACGCGTGATTTATCGTCATGGAAGTGCACACTTCCATGATGATAATTTTGTAATGTCATGGAACACTTCTATGACAGCACAGGTATGACTATCTTGATTCTGTCATAAAATCATCATGGATGTACATGCATGACAAAAAAACGCGACCTACTATGACAAACACGTATCATCACGGAAGTGTATTTTTTGTAGTGGGATCGACCGCTGAATTGAGGTTCTGCTTGACAATGCTGCCCTGTACCTCTGCCGCTAAGGCAGCGGTGTGCTCCTCGGTGCGGAGGGAACGTTCCGTATTTCCATTGACTGTTATAATGTCGCGTGGTCCAGGCATCTTAAGCTTGAGATAAGCGTAGTGTGGCACCACATTGAATCGGGCAAATGCGGTTCATCCGAGCACTACGTGGTAGCCGCTGCGAAAGGGGACGATATCGAAGATTAACTCCTCACTTCGGAAGTTGTCCGGAGACCCGAAGACAACCTCTAGTGTGATTGAGTCCGTGCAGTGGGCCTCTACGCCCGGTATGACTCCTTTGAAGCTAGTCTTTGTGGGCTTGATCCACGATGGGTTAATGCCCATTTTGCGCATTGTATACTGATAGAGAAATTTGAGGCTACGGCCACCGTCCACCAGGACTCGCGTCAGGTGGAATCCATCAATTATTGGGTCCAAGACGAGTGCGGTTGAACTGCCGTGACGGATACTGGTTAGATAATCCCGGCGATCAAAAGTGAACGGGTATGATGACCATGGATTAAATTTTGGGGCGAATGGCTCTATCGCGTAGACGTCCCTGAGCGCGCGCTTGCGCTCCCTCTTGGGGATGTGGGTAGCGTATATCATGTTTACCGTTTTGACCTGAGGAGGGAACTTCTTTTGTCCCCCTGTGTTCGGCGGCCGGGGCTCCTCGTCGTCGTCTTTGCTTTGCGATCCCTTATCCTTGTTTTCGGCATTTAACTTGCCAGCCTGTTTAAAAACCCAACAATCTCTATTGGTATGATTTGGTGGTTTGTCTAGGGTGCCATGAATCTGGCATGGACGATCGAGTATGCAGTCCAGGCTAGATGGGCCCGAATTATTCTTTTTGAACGGCTTCTTACACTGACAAGGCTTAGAGCCACTGAATCTGGCATTGACCGCCGTATCCTCGGTGTTGTCATTGTTATTTCGACGCTTGTACCTGTTGCGTTGAGACTTGTCGTTGCTATTTTTAGCTTCTGGGGTGCCGGCGTCGCTTGCATTGTTTTTGCTACGGGGGAGCCAACTATCCTCGCCAGCGCAAAAGCAGGTCATGAGTGCCGTGAGGGACGTCATGGACTTTGGCTTCTCTTGGCCGAGGTGGCGGGCGAGCCATTAGTCGCAGATGCTGTGTTTAAAGCCCGCTAGGGCTTCGGCATCCGGACAGTCGACAATCTGGTTCTTTTTAGTTAAGAACCTAGTCCAGAATTTCCTGGTGAACTCTCCAGGCTGTTGGACTATATGTCTTAAGTCGTCAGCATCTGGAGGTCGAACATATGTACCTTGGAAGTTATCGAGGAAGGCTTCTTCCAAGTCTTCCCAGCTACCGATGGAATTTTCGGGTAGGCTGTTCAACCAGCGCTGTGCCGATCCTTTGAGTTTCAGGGGGAGGTATTTAATGGCATGAAGGTCATTGTCGCGGGCCATATGAATGTGGACAATGAAGTCTTCGATCCATACCGCGGGGTCTGTGGTGCCATCATATGATTCTATATTCACGGGTTTGAACCCATCTGGGAATTCAAGTTCCATGACTTCGTCGGTGACGCAATTAGGGTGTGCGGCGCCTCTATATTGGGTCGTATCACGACGTACCTATGATGGGGTCCGTCTGCGGCTTTCAGCCCGCGCATGACTAGGTTTGTCATGTCCGAACAGATGGTTGTTGTTGCGTGTCGGGGCACGTCCTTGCGATCTATAGATCGATCTAGTATGTCCTGCTTTATTGTCCAGGTCATGTCGAAGGTCATACGTATGACCGTGAGATGATTTACGTTTGCCTTTGCGATGAGGCGGGGCGGGCTGGTGTTCGGCTTGAGTTGACGCTTTGTCCCGGCCACGTGGTGGTCGGTCAGCCGCATTGCATGATGGTGGTATGTGTTCCGGCGCCTCGTCATCGAACTGAGCTAGTAATTTGCGCTTCGAGTAGCTTTTGGCCGGGCACTTGAGGTCGTATTCTTCGGCTGCTAGGATGTCAGTCCATTTATCGTTGAGCAGATCTTGATCAGCTTGAAGCTACTGTTGCTTCTTTTCCAGGCTCCTTGCAGTGGCTATTAGCTAGCGCTTGAAGCGCTCCTACTCAAGAGGTTCCTCAGGCATGATGAAATCCTTGGTGCCGAGGCTCGCCTCATCCTCGGAGAGCAGAAGATAATTACTGTCCTCCGAGTCCTCATGTGTGGCCTGTTTACCAGGGCTAACCTGCCCATCTTCCCGTTCATCCTGTTCGATAGCTGCGTCAACGGGGTCTTCGTTGTCTTCGGCACCTTCCAGAGTGTTATCTTCTCCTGTGCCGGTGTTGCTATCTTTACTCGGTGTGACTTAGAGCGGTGCCGCTGATGCCAGCGTTTCGATTGTATCTCAGGAGGTTTATCCTCAACTGGATCTTCTTTGTCATCGCTGTTGTTCTCCTTTGGTGCATCCACCATGTATACATTGTACGAGGAAGTGGCCATCCAGCGTCCGGTGAACGGTGGGTTCTAGGCCACTTCTTCTCCGGCATCATCGTCCATACCATCGACGTCGTCGGAGCTGTAATCGAGCATGTCAGTTAAGTCTTCGGTAGTGGCTATGAAGTGGGTGACGGGTGGGTAGCGAAATTCCATGTCATCAGCTTCTAGTTTGAACCGGATGTAGTTCAGCTATGAATCCCCCCACTAAGGATAGATTTTTGAATGAATTCAACACATCGCCCAAGGGTGAGTGCCGGAAGATGCCCGCGGCGCTGAATTCGGTGATCGATAACCGATCATGCTCGACGTGCACGGACGTACATACTTCGGAACTTTTAACCGGAAACGAGCCCGAGGTTCCGGTGACACAGGCATTACCAGAGGTTAGGTCTGTGTGCGACTCCAATGTCGTGGAGTCTGCGGCTTCCGTGGCGGGGTTAAGCTTCCTGTCCTAGGATGGCGCGACCTGCTCTGGATCTAAGGCCAGAGCGGCTACATGTGCAATTTCCTGGGTATGGCTCGATGACACATCTAAGTCATGTTCATCGGGGTGACAGGGAGCGATTGCCATGGTATCGAATCCGTTGAAGATCAAGTCTCCGCGGATATCTGCGACGTAGTTCAAGCTCCCGAATTTGACCTGACGGCCAGGGGCGTAGCTGTCAATCTGCTCCAGATGGCCAAGCGAGTTGGCCCATAGTGCGAAGCCGCCGAACACGAAGATCTGACCGTTGAGGAAGACCTCCCCTTGGACAGCGTCGTTATAGATGATTGAAGGAGCCATCAAACATTTTGAGGACGACACAGTGCAACTCTCAATGAAAGCACCAATGTTGTGCCAAAACTGACGGATCTCGGGTAGGGGGTCCCGAACTGTGCGTCTAGGATCGATGGAAACAGGAGACGGTGGACACAATGTTTTACCCAGGTTCGGGCTGTAGCGACCCAACCTCAAACGGCAAGTCTCTGTGCTTCAGTGTCATCCCTGGATCGGTAATGCTGACACACATAGTACTCGAAGGATTTATAACAGAGTAGCAATCACACACTTATTACATCAGATGTCTCAAAAGAAATCTTATTACAATAAATATGGCTTAAGGTCATCTAATATGATAACAGCGGAAGGCTTGGAAGATAAAGTGAGTCCATCAACTCCAACAACATAGCTGAGCTGCACGGTAACGACCTAACGAACCTTACACCTCGTCTGAAAAGTCTGCAACATAATACGTTGCAGCCCGAGAATGGGTCAGCACATGGAATATGCTGGCAAAGTAACACAGTAGAGTAAGAACAGAATAACGCTATCACTACATGCATATTCGGCTGGTGGAAAGCTCTATGGTTACAGTTTTGCGAAAAGCAAATTTTTCCCTAGAACAAAGGAATAGATTTTAAATTTACTATCATGGTAGTTGAAACATCATTGAGAAGGTTCCTCCAACTCAATCCCAATTAAAGTGATTGACAACCCAACAATATTAATTAAGAGTGATGAGATACTTAAGATACTCCAAGTACTAGATACTCAAGATTGTCCATAACTTGGGACACGGCTAACCATGATTAGTTTGTACACTCTGCAGAGGTTTGCGCACTTTTCCCCACAAGACTCGATCGCCTCCGTTGGATTTCTCGCACTACATGGTGTTTGAGAAACGGATGACCGAGACACAGTCTTTCAGAAACATTAACTCTCTACTCCGGATAGACCATACCAAACCTACATCCCTCTACCTGCTGATCTGCCTCTTCAAGAGCTTCACGTAACTTACTCAACTATGCTAGAGCCCATAATAGCTTGTGGCTGCACACGGAAGTTTCTATCATGAATAATCTCAGTTCCCTTTGAGTCTGGGTGGCGGTCCATAGGAAGATCACACGGGTACTCTGGGATTTCCAAAAATACAGGCAACACTGGGTACTCCAGGTGCCTCATTCCACCTAGATGTGTATTTAAGTTGCCACCTTAAGTTAAACCATTAATTATCAATCTCACATCTATCATGGATTTCACTCACCCAAACCACGTCTACGAGCATAGCATAGAAGTATAAGCAACGCGTAGAATTAACTCCCAAGGGTTTGAATGTAACAGGGCAATAGGTTCTACCTCATCAACTACTTCCCAACCCACAAGTTAATGACATCCTAATCATGCAATGTTTGAGGATTGGAACTAATGCATAAAAACTGGGTGATAAAGGGATATGATCAAAGTGTTACTTGCCTTGCTGACGATCCGCGTAACCTAGAGACTCCATATAACACGCTTCGCACTCCGGGAATTCTATCGCAAACAAAGAATAGCGTACATAAGCAACAATCAAAGAAGCACGGGTAAAACTCAAATAAGAAGATCTAACCGGAAAGTTTAACTTAAGAACTCCGGTTTGAAAAAAGAATCAAATCAAACAGAGCAACGAAACTCAAACGGCGAAGGAAACAAGATCCGTTTACTAATCTGAACTAAGGTCAAATTTTACAGTACCAAAATCTTGTTCAAGTTGGTTAAGCGAAAAGAGGGTCTCGAGACGAAGATCTAGGCGCTTGAATCGCCTGATTCCGACTAAGGAGCGACAAGATAAATCGAAATGAAAATCGGATCAGAAATCGCGATCGAGAATAATCGCGGAAAAATCCGATAAAAGAAAACTGACGAACAGGCTAATGAACGATCGTTCGTTATCTGTAACTAATGAGCGAGAACCGTTTGTTGAAACGAACGTACGGACGAACGTCCGCTAAATTGAAAAACCGGGAAAAACCGGCGAACCGATCTAAAAACGAACTATGGTTTTCTAAAAATAAACCAAAACGGTTTCTAAAAGAACCGGGCGGCGGTGGATCGGCGCGGTACCTTCGGCGAGGCGGCTCCGGCAAGGCGGGGCTTGGGCGGCGGGCTTGCAGAGCGGCGGCGTGGCTCGGCGGCGCGGGGCGGCGAAGCGGCGGCGGCGGTGCGGCTGCGAGGCGCGGGCGGCGAGAGGCGGAGGCGCGGCTCGGGCGGGGCTCGGCGGTGGGACTGGCGGCTTGCGGTGGTAGTGGCTAGGGGGCGGGGCGGTGGCTATATAAAGGGGCGGGGCGGCGGCTTGCTTGGGCGAGGGGACGCCCGGGGAGGAGTCCGGCTCAGACTCTCCTCGGCGTCCGTGCCACACACGACGACGCGCGTGAGGGAGGCGGCGCCGCGGGGTTGGGCCGGCCTGGCTCTGCTGGGCTTCGGCCCGGTAGGGCGCTGGAAGTTTTTTTAAATAATTCCGCCGAACAGAAAATAAATCCTAGAAAATAAAATAAAAATCTAAAAATGCCAAAACAAATTTTCACCGTCTAAATAAAATATTTAGGACGAGATGAACATTTGCTTGGCCCTAAAATGCAATTTTGAAAATGTGCAATCTTTTTAATGCAAATAAAATCTAATAAATGATTTTAATATTTTCCTCCAATATTTCAGTTATTTTGGAGAAGTCATATTATCTCCTCTCATATATTTTAATATGAAATACTTTTTGGAGACAAAATAATTAAAATCAAAAATCCTCGTTTCATTATTGATAAAAAATCAAATATGAAACCCGGGAAATCCCCAACTATCTCCGAGGGTCCTTGAGTTGTTTAGGATTTCGAGGATTGTGGAACGAAAATGCAATAAAATATGATACACAAGAATGACCTATGTATAACATTCCAAATTGAAAATTTGGGATGTTACCCAGGCCTTCTCTATGGAGGTAATACCCCACGTCCTGCTTGATTGATCTTGATGAATATGAGTATTACAAGAGTTGATCTACCAAGAGATCGTAATGACTAAACCCTAAAAGTCTAGTATGGCTATGATTATGAGGATTCGGCCTATCTACATACCTAGCCCTCCGGTTTATATAGACACGGGAGGGATCTAGGGTTACACAAGGTCGGTTACAGAGAAAGGAATCTTCATAGTTGGCCGCCAAGCTTGCCTTCCACACCAAGGAGAGTCCTATTCGGACACGGGTGGAGTCTTCGGTCTTTTTATCCTTACGACCCATCAGTCCGACCCATATCCAATAGATCGGACACCCGAGGACCCCTTAGTCCAGGACTCCCTCAGCAGCCACACACCTGCGTCCACGGTTGGTGGAGCGAAGGAAGCGAAGACACAAGACTACCAGAGCAGCGCCAGGCCGAAGGCGTGAGAAGCAGAGGGGCGAGGTGAAACTCCCCCGGCAAGGCCCTTGCCGGGGTGGCCTTCACGGCCCCGGCAAGAGTCTTGTCGGGGCAACTTGCCCCACACCAACAAGGCCGCCACCCTTGAGTCTAAGAGTCCCGACGCCATCAACCACATCGGAATCAAGGCTCAGGAGGCGCCTTCATGGTGGCATTTAGACCTTTGTAAAGACAAAGGGCATGCACGGACTAGATAGGAAGCAAGAAACAAGACAACAGGAAGGCTCATTGCCGAGGATGCCCATGAGGCCCCAGCAAGGCTCCTGCCAAAGATACCCACGAGGCCCCGGCAAGACTCTTGCTGAGGGCGCCCACAAGGCCCCGGCAAGACCCTTGCCGGGAAGATTAGCAAGACCGCGGCAAGACCTTGCCGCCCCCCAGCTCAGCGGCCGACCCACCAACTATCACTACTAGGAAAATGCTTATACATAGAAGTTTACCAGTAGCGTTTATTTGTGTCCCCACGTTATTGGTAATTACCAGTAGCGCTGGATACAAAGCGCACTACTGGTATGGTTTAGCAGCAGCCTTGGTTTCTTTTAACACGTTACTGGTAAGTGTGCCACACCACACCACAAAATCCACTGGTATAGCTTAGCAGCAGCGCTTAGCAGCAGCCTTGGTTTCTTTTAACACGCTACTGGTAAGTGTGCCACACCACACCACGAAATCAAAAAATATTAGTAGCGCGGGTTGTAAATCCTGCGCTACTAGTCAGCGTGTCCACTCCGGAGTGCGGCACCATCCACCCCCGATCCACTCCCACCCCTCTCCTCCGCCCCCACGATCTCCTTGCCCGCCGCTCCCTCTCCGGCCCCTTCCGCCCATCCGCCTGCCCCCCAGGTTCCACCACGGCGCAGCTTGTCCTGGCCCACGTCCTGCTAGCGCACCCCGGCCGGCATTGTCCCGAATCGTCCGGGGTGCCCCGAAACCTAGCCGCCACGCGAGGCGCCTCCTTGGATCCCTTCCCCCCCGCCGCCGGCGAGGCCGCCTCCCCAACAGGTACGTTCCTTCCGCTCCACTCCGCCCCATTCCCCCGATTGGTAGTATTTAGCGCCCACCGCCCTACTGTTTCGGATTGGGCGCGCGTTTCGACCATTGGATGCTTACGGCGGCTGCTGCGCAGAGGCCTGCTCGCCATGCTCCCGTCCAAGAGGTCGTCCGATGCCGTGGCGGGGGACGAAAACGGTCACGGAGGGGATGCCAAGAGGCCCAGGCTGGTGGAAACGGAGAGCGCGGGCGGCAGCGGGGGCCGGAACGGGGTCGCGCCGCAGGAGATGGATGCGGACCTCCACAGCAGGCAGCTCGCCGTGTACAGGAGGGAGACCATGCGCCGCCTCTTCGCCTCCGACGTCCTCGTCTCCGGGCTCAACGGGCTCGGCGCTGAAATTGGTTTATCTGCTAACCCCTTCTCCGCCTGCCATTTTTTTGTTTAGTTTGTTGCAATGACATGCCGTGCACACACTGAATTGCCCTGTAAAATTATGCACCAGTGTCCATTCCGTCTAGAGATTGACTGGTCTATGCTATGGGTTGTGTTTTGTCTGCTATGTGGTGCTGATCTGATATTGCGCAAACTCTGGTTGATACTGATCTGGAATTATTTAGTTTGTTGCAATGACATACCGCATATACTGAATTGCAATGACATACCGCATATACTGCATATACTGATCTGGTTGACACTTTCTGTATAAATATTTAGTTTGTTGCAATGACATACTGCATATACTGAATAGCCTTGGGAAATTCTGTATCGATGTCCATTCCATGTAGAGATTGACTTGTCTATGGGGTCTGTTTTTGTCTGCTATGTAGTGTTGATACTGCCTAAACTCTTGTAGATATTGGTCTGGAATCGCTGGACGTTTTAACCGCTTGTGTTGGGGATGGAATGCTCTGCCAGCTAAACTGGGAACTTCTAGATGCTCGTTTCAGTACGGAATGGAACCTGGCGATGGGGAATGAGTGCTTGTGCCTTTTCTATCTATATAAATTTCCAAAGTTTATACAAAAGGCTTACCACGTCACTGTATTCTAGATGTAGAATTGTCCTGGAAAATTCTTCACCAATGTCCATTCCATGTATATGTAGATTAAATGGTCTATGTGTTTGTTTTTGTCTATTGTATGGAGGTGGTATTGCCCCAATCTGGTAGAGATACTGATCTGAAATTGCTGATTGTTGCTAACCCGCCCTGTTGGGCATGTAATGGTCCATAATAGATAAACTGGGTATTGCTGAATGCTCCTTTGATTTATTGATCAGCGATGTGAATGAAACCTGGGGATGGGGGCAGTGCTTGCGCTGTTTGTGGCTAGCCAATTCTTTTTAAATGTTTATACTAGTTAAAAGTCTTAGCAGGTTCTGCAACTAAGACGCCACATTTCTTATGTGTTAAAAGTCTTAGCACGGGTTTCTGCTGTTACTAACAGAATATAAACTAGATTGAAAATACATCACATGGACATTAGTACTGTGCTATGCATACACCATAAGGATGCTGATTTTAGTTTTAAAGTAGTAGACTAATTTCCCCTTGCTTGAAACTCCTATGCTGAATTAGAGGGTATGCAGATGCTACTACTAATAATTGTTGGTGAAGCAAATGTCATTTGAGAAACCATTTTTTCTTGTTAATGAAGACTGTTACCAACATTATCCTTTCCTGTGTCTCAAAACTGTCAACCTGGCTCATAAAATGATATTTTTTTTAGGATTCATGGTTTTTTTTCTTGTTATTATACATTACAATGAGTTCATTGTATTCAAATTCCTTTTAACTTCATGTACCTGAGCTATTTGCAGAAGGAGGGGAGCTGGCCTTCTTCACGTCTCGAGGCAGTTTCTTCCTTGGATTCAATAAGGAGGGGACCCGGCCTTCTTCACGTCTCGTGCAACAAGTATGGACCAGCCTCTGGTTGTTACTATTGATTCATGTGCATGGGCTAAAAAGAAAGAAAATACCCTGCTGGATTTGAACGAGGACGCGAACTAATAAGTTTTTTACTTTCCCAACGTGGGCGCATGGGTGATTGACGCGGACTACCATAACCCGGTGGGTGTTCTTCTCTTCAAACACTCGAAGGCGAACTTCACTGTGAAGCCCAGAGATGATGTGAAGCCCCGAGATGATCGTCCAGGTGATTGCGACGTCGGAGGTCGTCGAAGTGGAGGACCTCGACATGGGGCTGCGGTGACGATGATGACGACGACATCGACATCGACACAGGGCTACGGTGGCGACGACATCGTCATGGTGCTCCGGCGGCGGCGGCGACGACGACGACATCAACACCATCAACACGGCCTTGTGGAGGCGCCGACGACATAGACGCGTGGCATATATTGTGTGTGTGTGTGTGTGCGCGCGTGCGTGTGTGCGTGTGCGTGTGTTAATTATCTACATCAGATATGTATGATTGATGATTGACTGTATGCATAACATGTACGTATTGTGAAATGCATGTCTAAACTGAAATAGGTAGACTTTTTTTTAAATCCTAATTTGTTACTAGTAGCGTGGGTGTCTAATAGAAGCGCTACTACTATTCCTTTACTAGTAGCGTGTGTGCGGAATACTAGTAGCGTGGGGCACCAGCGCTACTGGTATGTCTGTTTAGCAGTAGCATGGGGTAAAACACACGCTACTGCTAAAAAATAGCTGTAGCGTCATAGCAGTAGCGTGGGAACCTACGCTACTGGTAGTCCAAAAACCCACGCTACTGGTAAGGTTTTTCCTAGTAGTGTATGCAGATACCCGTGTGGTAGTACATGGCTCCTAAGACAACTAGTCAAGCACCTACATGGTGGCATGCTGATCTTCGTGAAGACCCTGCCACCACACCAGCTCAGCAGCCTGCCAGCCTACATGGCGCTTCATGCCTCGTTGGCCTGGACACGTGTTAGAGCAAGGTGAAGCGGCGACGGACGGGACGAGCTTCGCTGCCATACCCGATAAAGCAAGAGGACACCTAAGTAGCGCATTTAGTGTGTTTTATCCCGTGATGTCAGGTGATAAACTTGACCACTGTACAACTTTCCACCTCCTGTGTGCCACTGTGGCAGCCCCTTTTGACTATAAAAGGAGGTCCGCGACGTACTGCGAGAGGATTCAGACTTTTTGGACCTTGCACGCTTTGTAGCTAGTCCAAGAACACCATATAAACACAAACCAGCAGGAGTAGGGTATTACGCATCATTTGCGTCCCGAACCTGGATAAACTCCCCCACGTTGATCTTCTAAACCCGCTCTTTCCATAGCCCCGCGCCCGCCAACCGTAGAAGGGATTCCTTGTGATCCCATAGGTGTCGTTCGCACCGACACTAGAGCCGAGTGCAGGTTTATGTTTTTCCTTGTTCGTTAGTTTTACAGAAAAGGAATATCAAACGGAGTCCAAATGGAATAAAACCTTTGTAATGAATTTTCTTGGACTAGAAGACACATGTAGGATTTGGAGATGAAGTCAGGAGAGTCCCAAGGTGGCCACAAGCCATAGAGGCGCGCCCTAGGGGGGCACAGCCTAAGGGCTTGTGGGCCCCTCAGAGCTCCTCTAACCCTAATTCTTGGCCTATAAATTCTGAAACATTCCCAAACGACCAGAAGCGTCCACCAAAATACTTTTCCGCCGTAACCTTCTGTACCCGTGAGATCCCATCTAGGGACCTTTTCCGGCACCCTGCCGAAGGGGGATTCGATCACGAAGGGCTTCTTCATCAACTCTATTGCCCTTCCGGTAAAGCATGAGTGGTTCACTATAGACCTACGGGTCCATAGCTAGTAGCTAGATGGCTTATTCTCACTCGTTGATCCTCAATACCATGTTCTCTTCGATGTTCTTGGAGATCTATCTGATGTAATATTCTTTTGCGGTGTGTTTGTTGAGATCCGATGAATTGTGGATTTATGATCAGTTTATCTATGAATATTATTTGAATCTTCTCTGAATTCTTATATGCATGATTTGATATGTTTGTGTTTTTCTTTGAATTATCGGTTTGGTTTGGCCAACTAGATTGGTTTTTCTTGCAATGGGTGAGGTGCTTAGTTTTGGGTTCAATCTTGCGGTGATCTCACCCAGTGACAAAGTAGGGGTAGCGAGACACGTATTGTATTGTTGCCATCAAGGGTAAAAAGATTGGGTTTTCATCATATTACTTGAGTTTATCCCTCTACATCATGTCAACTTACTTAAGGCGTTACTCCGTTCTTATGAACTTAATACTCTAGATGCATGCTAGATAGTGGTCGATGTGTGGAGTAATAGTAGTAGATGCAGGCAGGAGTCGGTCTACTTGACACGGACGTGATGCCTATATTCATAGTCATTGCCTTGGATATCGTCCTAACTTTGCGCTTTTCTGTCAATTGCTCGTCAGTAATTTGTTCACCCATTGTATTATTTTCCTTCAAGAGAGAAGCCTCTAGTGAAACCTATGGCCCCCTGTGTCGGTGTCGAAACCAGCGGATCTCGGGTAGGGGGTCCCGAACTGTGCGTCTGAGGTTGATGGTAACAGGAGACAGGGAACACAATGTTAACACAGGTTCGGGCCCTCTCGATGGAGGTAAAACCCTACGTCCTACTAGATTAATATTGATGAGTATGGGGGTCACAAGAGTTGATCCACCACAAGATCGTAATGGCTAAAACCCTAGAAGTCTAGCCTATCTGATTATGATTGTCTCTAGGGACGAAACCCTCCAGTTTATACAGACACCGGGGGAACCAGGGTTGTACAAAGTCGGTTACATAGAAAGGAAATAATACATCCGGACACCTAACTTGCCATCTACGCAAAGGAGAGTCCTATCCGGACACAGGAGAAAGCCTTCTATTTTGTATCTTCACGGCCCAATAGTCCAGCCCATGTCCAATAGGCTGACCACCCGAGGATCCCTTAGTCTAGGACTCCCCTAGTAGCCCCTAAACCAGACTTCAATGACGAGGTGTCCGGCATGCAGATTGTCTTCGGCATTGCAAGGCGGGTTCCCCCTTTGATTACTTCAAAGTCCCTAACTTAAAGAGCGGTATTCGGCTTTTCCATTTAATGCCGCACGCATCAGCTTCCATGCCTTCCTGACTTCAGCTTCCACGTGGCGAATGAATACGAGAGGTCCGGGTATTTTTGCACATACCACCCTGACCATACAAGAGGGGTGCCTATTTAAAGATAATAGATCTTAGATCCATTCCACAGCCTACGGGAAAAAATCCTCAAAGCTCGCTAAGCGAAACCACCCCAACATGGCTAGCGCTCCCAGCTCCTCCTCTTATCCCCACGGCTCAGAAAAGGGTGATTGGGAGAGATGTTCTATATCTCACGGTCAGCTGATGAAGCTGCAGAAACAGGGCTTTCTTCCTCCCGCGGATCTAGTCCCCGTTCGAGCAGGATTGACGTCCTTCAATGGCGCGGTTCAGGCGGAGAACTCCCCCAATCCGTCCAAGGGGAACGTGTATGCTTCGTTCCCTTCTTGCTAAGAGGCGTCGGATTCCCAATCCATCCCTTCCTCCGAGGACTTCTGGAATATTATGGCCTCCAACTGCACAGTTTCACTCCCGCCTCTATCCTGCACATCGCGGGTTATGTTGCTCTATGCAAGCTATTCCTAGGCTGCGAGGCCGATTTTGAATTATGGAGAAAACTGTTCTGCCTCGTCCCTCGTAATCAAGGGGGTCAATATTCAAAGTGGGAGGAGCCGAAGTGTGGCGTATCGTCGGGACCGGATACATGTCTGGCACGCCGAAGAAGGCTTCCGAAGAGTGGCCTTCCGAATGGTTCTATATTGATGACGTCGCTCTTCCCGACCCTGTCCGAATGGGCCTCCCCGAATTTTCAAGCGCTGCATTGAAGAAACGCCACAGCTGGCGTCCTCGGAGCCTCGAGGACAAGGATAGCACAAAAGTCAGTCAGTTGATGGGCAAGATTAAGACGCTCGCCCAGTCCGGATTGTCAATAATCAAGGTAATGGCGATCTCCATAGTGCGGGGAGTCCAACCACTCCAATACAGAGGGATTCCCATGTGGCACTATAATGGGGAAGATGACGCCTCATGCTGCGGTCGGAAGGGTCCGAAAACCCCCGCCGCTTTGTCCAAAATATTGGCCGAACTGTACAAAGGGGAGAAGGGGGAATTCACTCTTCTCCAATGTCGAGATGGATTTTCCATGTATAATCCTCCTAACTGGGTAAGCTCCGATCCCACCATTTTACTCCTCTCCCTGAATCATTTTTGATGGACAGTGACCTATCCACTCGCTACAGGAATGGCAGAAGGCTATCGAGGGGATCAATAGCCCCGCCCCCAGCCAGAGGGTCACAACTGGGACCTTGACCCCAGATTCGAAGAAGATCCGGACATATTTGTGGAGCTCGAGGATGGAGTATTCTATCAGACGAGCTACGATGGTATGGAAGTACCCATCATCGCCGATTACCCCGGCCTCCTCCCTACTTCACATGTAAGTAATTTAAAAGACACCTTCTTCGAAAGAGTTTCCTTACTATGCCTCACCCACCACACTATTTTGTGTTCCAAAGGGGAGGCGCTCAACGTCACAACGTGCACCAGAAGCGTCTCCGAGGAGAGCGACGCCCGCACCAAGCACATCTTCGAAGAGGAAGGCAAATGATAACATGGCAGAACCCTCATCAAAGAGGTAAGGCTTTTCAAGAATACATCTTCTGATCGCCACATCAAATCATGATGCCATTCGCCGCATTCTATCAGGAAAAGTGTCCGCCGGACTATGTCCGGGGATCCTGCCGGTCGTGCCTCCACTAGTCAGGTTCCGGATGCAGCCCTAAGGACGGGGGCTAACACGGGAGTGGTGCCGAACTGTCCTTCCACAGACGATTCGGACAATATGTCTGTCATGAAACTCTGAAGTGGAGAGCGCCATGAATCATCATCGTCGGAGGGCGCTCTCCATGACCCCAGTTTTTCAAAGGAGGCATTTGATGCCTTCAGCTCGGCCGATGCGTACATCCAAGCTGCTTGGGATGGGATTGCCAGAGCCATGGACCACCATCTGAAAGATATGCGGGTAAGTGTAGATTTAATAATCATACACCAATAGCCCCTGAGACTTAATGCAGGCGATACGACTGGTTTAAGGATCATTGTATAATCAGGTACGTATGGACAGGAATAGCCTGTTGTCTCAAGAGCTGGAAGAATGTCAGACTCAACTAACTGCGGCTACCACCAAATTGGAAAAATCCAAGGGGGCACCACCTGGTAATGTTTTCTCCCTAGCGGGAAGAAGTATAATCAAACACCGGTTATATTGACCCCGTTGTGTTTCTGCTGGCAGAAGCAGTAGAGCAACTGAGAGGGAAGCTGAAGGACGCCCAGGCTGGTGAACAAGAGGCCAAAAGGCAACAGGCTGTAGGCGAGCGCGTGCTGACGCCGGTCAAGGATGAGAGGAACAAGTTGCAGGACTTGTCATGGAAATGTCACGGTAGATGTCCTAGTGTGAGGACTTAGTTGTGAGGCCAACGGATCTGTGTGGTAGCTTGAGAGGGGTTGATCGGAATCGAGAGACGCAACGCAAGACAAGGGTTTAGACAACTTCGGGCCCCGGGAAACATCATCCGGTAATAGCCCTACATGTTGTTTGTGGCTAGGTCTCATTATGCTCATGAGGGAGACGTCATAAATCTGGCTCTCCTTTAGTTGTGTCTAGCCTTAACGATTATTTTCTTGCCCCCCTCTCTTGGGGTGCCCCGCCCCTCCTTATATAATTTGAAGGGGCGGGTTACATGTAGAGTCAAACTTGGATTAGGACTTAACCTATTTTGACGTCTTACCACGGGCTTCTTAACGTCTTGGGCTTCTTAACGTAAGCCGGTTTACAATCCGGCTTATAATATGGCTTACAATCCGGCTTAACTGTCTGGTTTACATGACTGTGTCTGCCGGCTTACAATGCTTGACTGTGTCTACCGGCTCACATGACTGTGTCTACCGGCTTACATGACTGTGTCTGCCGGCTTAACCTGCTTAACTGTTCCCGCCTGCTTATAGTCTGTGGGGTCACCAATGAAACATCAAGTCCCAGCCGGGTCATATCTTCGGCCGGGTCACACCGCGGGGTATATCCCCGACATTAGACCCTAGTTTAATTTGGATTCGTCCATGTTAAGCTGATCCAGTTGAGGGAGTCCTGGATTAGGGGGTCTTCGGACAGCCGGACTGTTGGACTATGAAGATACAAGATTGAAGACTTTGTCTCGTGTCCGGATGGGACTCTACTTGGCATGGAAGGCAAGCTTAGGCAATACGGATATGTATATCTCCTCCTTTGTAACCGACCTTATGTAACCCTAGCCCCCTCCGATGTCTATATAAACCGGAGGGTTTTAGTCCGTAGGACAACATACAATCATACCATAGGCTAGCTTCTAGGGTTTATCCTCTCTGATCTCGTGGTAGATCTACTCTTGTACTACCCATATCATCAATATTAATCAAGCATGATGTAGGGTTTTACCTCCATCAAGAGGGCCCGAACCTGGGTAAAACATCGTGTTCCCTGCCTCCTGTTACCATCCGCCTAGACACACAGTTCGGGACCCCCTACCCGAGATCCGCCGGTTTTGACACCGACATTGGTGCTTTCATTGAGAGTTCCTCTGTGTCGTCTCCATTAGGCTTGATGGCTCCTACTATCATCGATAGCGATGTAGTCCAGGGTGAGACTTTTCTCCCCGGACAGATCTTTGTGTTCGGCGGCTTCGCACTGCGGGCCAACTCGCTTGGCCATCTGGAGCAAATCGAAAGTTACGCCCCTGTCCATCAGGTCAGGTTTGGAAGCTTAAACCACACGGTCGATATCCGCGGAGACTTGATCTTCGACGGATTCGAGCCTCTACCTTGTGCGTCACGCGGTCACGATGAGTACGATTTAGCTCCGCAATCAGACAGTGTTCAAGAAATCGCACCGACAGCCGCTCTGACCCTTAATTCGGAGCCAGTTGCGCCGCCCATGGACGGGTGGATGGACCCCGCCACGGAGGCCTTACCCTCAGCGGCGATCGAGCTGAACATCGACCTTACCCTGCACGAGAGTCGTGTTGTCAAACTGCCGGATCCTTCTCCGGCCACGGACTCCGAACCGCCTGCGCCCGTCCCTAGCGAATCCGATTGGGCGCCGATCATGGAGTTTACCTCCGCAGATATTTTTCAGCACTCGCCCTTTGGCGACATACTGAACTCATTAAGATCTCTCTCCTTGTCAGGAGGATCCTGGCCGAACTATGTCCGGCGGGATTGGGATGCGAACGACGAAGAAATTCGCGACCCACCCACCACCCACTTAGTAGCCACTGTCGATGACTTAACCGACATGCTCGACTTCGACTCCGAAGACATCGACGGTATGGATGACGATGCGTAAAACGAAGAGGAACCACTGCCCACAGGGCACTGGACAGCCACCTCATCATACGATATATACATGATGGACACACCCAAAGAAGGCAATGTCGACGAGACAGTGGAGGATGACCCCTCCAAGAAGCAACCCAAGCGCCGACGTTAGCGGCGCCGTTCTAAGTCCCGCCAAAGAAAAAGTGGTGATACCAGCACAGGAGATAACAACACTCCGGATAGTGCCGAAGATGGCAACAATCCCCTCCAGCAAGATTTAGAGCAGGAGGATGGAGGAGCCAGCCCTCCAGAGAGAGCGGCAGATGGAGAGGCGGAGGATGATAATTGCATGCCCCCATCCGAAGACGAGGCAAGCCTCGACGATGACTAATTCCTTGTGTCAGAGGATCCCGCCGACCAAGAGCGCTTCAAGCGCCAGCTTATAGCCACGGCAAATAGCCTTAAGAAAAAGCAACAGCAGCTTCAAGCTGATCAAGATCTGCTAGCTGACAGATGGACTGAAGTCCTCGCGGCCGAGGAATATAAACTTGAGCGCCCCTCCAAGAGTTACCCAAAATGCAGGTTGCTACCCTGACTGGAGGAAGAAGCGTATGATGTGGCTGATCGGCCACCTCGTGGCCACGATAGAGAGGCATTCCAGCCAAAAACTCAACCTACACCCCGACGTCATTCAAATAAAAAGGCATGGGGAAATACGCCAGATCTGCGAGACGTATTGGAGGACAAAGCGAAACATGCAAGATCGATCTACGGATCATGAGGGCGCGCCACTATGCAAGACAATAAACGTCACGCCGGATACAGTAAAAGTAAGTCCGGCCGGGCCGACCACAGCGGACACGACTCATTCGAGCTGCGTCGCGACATAGCCCAGTACAGAGGCGCCGCACACCCCCTATGCTTCACAGACGAAGTAATGGATCATCAAATCCCAGAGGGTTTCAAACCCGTAAATATTGAATCATACGACGGCACAATAGATCCTGTGGTATGGATCGAGGATTTCCTCCTTCACATCCACATGGCCCGCGGTGATGACTTACACGCCATCAAATACCTCCCACTAAAGCTCAAAGGACCAGCGCGGCATTGGCTTAACAGCTTGCCAGCAGAGTCCATTAGTTGTTGGGACGATCTGGAGGCCGCATTCCTCGATAACTTTCAGGGTACTTATGTGCGACCACTAGATGCCGATGACTTGAGCCACATAATTCAACAGCCAGAAGAATCGGCCAGGCAATTCTGGACTCGGTTCCTAACAACGAAAAAACAAATCGTCGACTGTCCGGATGCAGAGGCCCTAGCAGCTTACAAACACAACATCCGCGACGAGTGGCTAGCCCGGCACCTTGGTCAGGAAAAGCCGAAATCTATGGCATCCCTCACGACACTCATGACCCGCTTTTGTGCGGGAGAAGACAGCTAGCTGGCTCGCAGTAATAACATATCAAAGAACCATGGTACTTCAGACACCAAGGACGGCAATAATAGGTCACGTCGTAGCAAACCTAAGCGCCGCATTAACAACAACAATACCAAGGATATGGCAGTCAATGCCGGATTCAAAGGCTCTAAACCCGGTCAGCGGAAAAAGCAATTTAAAAGAAGCACTCCGGGCCCGTCCAGTTTGGACCGCATACTCGATCGCTCGTGTCAGATACACGGCACCCCCGACAAGCCAGCCGACCACACCAATAGGGTCTGTTGGGTATTAAAGCAGGCCGACAAGTTAATTGCTGAAAACAAAGATAAGGGGCCACATAGCGCCGACGAGGAAGAACCCCGGCAGCCGAACACCGGAGAACAGAAGAGGTTCCACCCACAAGTGTGGACGCTGAACATGATATACGCAACCCACATCCCCAAAAGGGAGCGGAAGCGTGCGCTCAGGGACGTATATGCGTTGGAGCCAGTTGCCCCAAAGTTCAACCCATGGTCCTCCTGTCCGATCACTTTCGATCGCAGGGACCACCCCACTAGTATCCGTCATGGCGGATTCGCCGCACTGGTCCTAGACCCAATCATCCACGGATTTCACCTAACTCGAGTCCTTATGGATGGCGGCAGCAGCCTGAACCTGCTTTACCAGGACATAGTGTCCAACCTTGAGCTCCAGCGCCCAAGCCTAGCTTCCCCCGTCGAATAAAACACTCCAACGATGTCTGGATCCGGAGCTGGTGGCAAGTGGATGGCTTCCTCTGTTAAGAAGAAAGACATCAAGGAGCTTTGAGAGGCCGGATACATGGCCAAGGAGATCATTCACCGTCTCCCGGCCAAAGGATAGATCGTCCCTACCCCAGAACCCCATGAGAGGGTTGTGTTTCTCACACATTTCGTCCGCGGCCTCGGATTCCCTCTCCACCCGTTTGTCCGCGGACTGATGTTTTAGTATGGGCTGGACTTCCATGATCTAGCCCCCAAGTTTACCCTCAACATCTCAGCATTTATAGTCGTTTGCGAGGCCTTTCTCCGTATCCCGCCTCACTTCGGCCTATGGCTGAAGACTTTCCATGTAAAGCCAAAGGTGGTGAGAGGCCAACAAGCAGAGTGCGGAGGCGCCATGGTGGGCAAGATGCCCAACGTTACATGGCCCGAAGTCTCCTTTGTGGAGACGGTGAAGGGGTGGCAATCGGGGTGGTTCTATATCACCGAGTAGCGCGACACCAACTGGGCGGCGCCTGCCGAATTTCGATTTGGAGCTCCGCTGCGGCTTACCTCCTGGCAACAGAAGGGCCTCACCTGGGGCTCTTCGAGCAAGCTGACTGGGCTCCAGACATGCGTTCAGAACATGATAACCAAGAGGATCAAACTCGTCAACATGGTCTAGGTTATGCTCATTCGCCGGATCCTTCCGTGCCAACGCCGGACTTGCTATATGTGGGAGTTCGATCCGGCCAAGCACCAGACGCTACGAGAGCTCTTCGGCACAATGCACAAAGATATATGGAAAGTGCTTTTCAAGGCCGGCGATACACCACCGCCTACGACCGAAGATCGTGGGCTCAGCTTAAAAAGCCAGGCCAATTCGGTAAGTTCTTTCATGTATTCAAGGTATAGCCTTTACTGGCATATTTTGAGAAGAAGTCTAAGCCTTCCTTCCAATTTGTAGGCCTGGATCGACATAGCGGGGAGGATTAATTGTCCAGCTCCACTACCCGAAGATGAGGAAACCCCTCTCCTAACGAAAATGCTATTTCCGGCTCCTTATGATGTGTCGTAGAAGAAGGCCAAGAAGACGACCAAAGGGAGCAGGAGTGGCCTTTGCCGAAAGGGTACTTCGGACATGTCGTACGAAGACGAGACTGACTCTTCGGTCGTCGAAGACAACGGCGAGGAGGAGGAAGAAAGAGGCTTCCCCCCAAAGGGGGGAAAGGAGAAAAGAGAGGCCTCCACGAATCTGGAGGCGAAGGCGCCCAAGAGGGGGAAGGGCTCCCTTGCGGATAATTCCGCATGGGATGTCGAAAGCAGTACGGAGCAAATGCCCGGACCAAGCCTCGAGCTGCCTCGTAAGTACCAAAACCCTACGCACCTCCCAATACTTGGACTTTCCAGCTTATAATATTAATATGTTTGAGCTATGCCATTATAGTCCGGCCCGCGACGGCTCCCCGTGATCCTCGACAGAGGGTTTGCTAGACTCAAAGGAGATGGCTAGCATGTCTCCGCTGCCCGCTCACTCTGCCTCACCCAAGGGTGATGACGAGGTGGCATCCCAGAGGACCTTCCCAGACCAGGGGAGATTCTGAAAATCGTTAAGGTGGCGCCCTAGGATGACTCCTTGGCTGCCGGACACATGGGGGAGAAAGCCCCCATGGGGACTGGCAATGGGGGCCAGGTTCCCTTCGGCCCTCAGCCGGATACCATTCCGGAGACCTACATGGCTCCGTAGTCCAGCGAACGGCCTTCCCCAAAAGGAGGAGGTGTGCCTATTCCACTGGTGATCTCTGTCCAACCAGAGGCACCGGATAATCTACTTGAAGCGTTGTGAGGCGCCTCCATTGTGGATGAGCACCGTGTCCTTATGGGTATGGTGATCGAAAAGGTTCAGTCCGCCAAAAGCGGACTGACCGAAGCCTGCGCTAGCCTTTTAACAGGCTTTGAGGTAACAATTGTAGAAAAAATATCACAATGTGGACAGTAGCCCCTGATGCTCTGTTCGGTGTCCGGAAAGGAAAAGACGAATAGGGGATCAAAATAATTTTTGCAGGAGTGTAACATAAGATGTCTATGTGAATAAGCAGGCTTCGCTGCTGGTTGCTGCCGCTCATACTGCGGAGGTCTCCGGACTGAAGTAGAACCTGGAGCAGGCCGACAAAGAGCTCGGCTTCGTGAAGACGAAGCAGCAAGACAACAAAGATATGTAGTAACCTACGTGTATTTAGGAAGTATGAATGGTTCGTGCTGACTAAAGTGCCATGAACTTTATTAGGGGCCACAATCAAGGTGGCGGCCCTCAAGAAGGCGTTAGTGAAGGCCGAGGACAAAGCGGCCAAGGACCGCGCCGCGCGCGAGAAGCACGAGGCCCGGGTCAGCAAGCTTCAACAAGAGCTCCAGGACGCCGTCAAGAAGTACGAGTCCTTGGAGCGTCATTCTAGCATGCAAGCTTCCGAACTTGCGAAGGCCCGCCAGAGCGCACAAGAGACTCGATCCGAAGCCCAGAGCACCCTTCAGGAAATCCAGGTGGTCCGGAAGATCGCGGCCGTTAAGGCTTTCATTATGCAAAGCAAGTCTGTGAAGGAAGCCTTCCTTTTACTTACCCTAATTTGGAGCTCTCCAGGGGCGTTTATGGATTTGCCGCACAGCGTATCAGACGCTGCCGAGTTCTATCGAGCCGAGGAAGGGAGTTCTACAGAGAAGTTGTTCTGGTCTCAGTATCTTGGACCCGAACATCCGGTGTCCTTCAGCGACCAGCTGAAACAGCTAGTCGAGCTGCACAAGGCGACCGAGCTAGCCATGAAGGAGCTGATAGTCCGACTATGGCATGCCGTGCCGATACCTAGAAGCTACTTCGGACTTGTAAAGTGGCTTGTTGATGCCAGCCCCCGGCTTGAGGTTATAAAGTGGTCGGTCTGTATCGAAGGTGCACGGATGGCCTTTGCCCGCATCAAAACGCATTGGGCAAAGATGGATGCCAAGAAGCTAATGACCGAGGGGCCGCCTGAGGGCAAGGAGCACCACTAACCCGAGTTGTATTTGGATGGTGTCCTGGAGGGATCCCGCATTGTTGTGGATCACTGTGCGAAAGACACTATCTTTGAATGAATGTATTCGAGCTCCCTCTGCCTTGTATGATGAAACAAAGTGTTTATGCAATATATTGCTTGTATGTTTTTAAATTTTTACTTCCTGTGCAGCCGTGTTGTACGAAATCTGAGGGTTAACCAGTCGTCGGCTTCTGCCCCACGTAGGTAGTACGGGGGTGTTCTGAATGGAATCTAAACAATCTTGATCCAATTAGATGGTCCTTGGAGGAGTTGTTTAGCGCAACGAACTAGAAAACCAGACTATGCGGTTGTAACGCCCTCACTTAGCCATAGTAGTGCGAAAATAAAAACATGGACACGACCCCTAGTATCTGAACTAGAGTGCTATAAGGATCTGATCGGGAAGTACCGACCCTTCGCGTAATGCAGAAGATATCTCCAACGATTTGCAACCTCCGAACAGCTGACCGGCTCTCGCCACATCATGACAGTCAGTTTTCGTCTTTCTCTACTGAGGTGCTCCTTCGGATAAACCAAGGCACAATCGCAGTAGTTCTCCCTTTACTACCTTATCCGATATAGCGGAACGTAAGATAGCAAGCACAGGAGCCGGGAAACCCAACTATTGACCAAAGACATGATTCGGAGCCAATGCATATAATGCTAAATTCGGGGTGCCGAACTATACTTATAAAAAGTGTTCGGACTTTTGTTGCCGTAATGTGGGGTGCTATGAAGCCCCTGGAAACATCAAGCATACCAAAGTGTACGGGTGCTACCTGATAGGGTTATCCACAGGGGAGCTAAAAAAGAGAAAGAAAACAGAAAGGGTACACAGGTAAAAAGCTGGGGGTCCTAAAGCTCCATCCACAAACTATCCTCATTGTAATGTAATTAGTACGTCAAGGCGCATTGATACGGGTAGTGCGATAAGCAACAAGCTATTTGACATGGCGAAACCAAGGGAGAGCTGCATGTGTGTCCTGAAAAACAGGTAGAGTTATTGTTCACAAGATCACCTAAAAAGTCCCCCATATGTCTGTGTTTCTTGCCGTCTTGGTGTGTTTATCATTCAAGATGACCGATGACCCGACCATGATAACCCACAAGTATAGGGGATCACAACAGTTTTCGAGGGTAGATTATTCAACCCAAATTTATTGATTCGACACAAGGGGAGCCAAAGAATATTCTCAAGTATTAGCAGCTGAGTTGTCAATTCAACCACACCTGGAAACTTAATATCTGCAGCAAGGTATTTAGTAGCAAAGTAATATGATAGTAGTGATAACGATAGCAAAAGTAACGGTGACAAAAGTAATATTTTTGGGTTTTATAGTGATTGTAACAATAGCAATGGAAAATTAAATAAGCGAAGAACAATATATGGAAAGCTCATAGGCAATGGATCGGTGATAGAGAATGATGCCGGATGCGATCGATCATGTAACAGTCATAGTCTAGGGTGACACAGAACTAGCTCCAGTTCATCAATGTAATGTAGGCATGTATTCCGAATATAGCCATACGTGCTTATGGAAAAGAACTTGCATGGCATCTTTTGTCCTAGCCTCCTGTGGCAGCGGGGTCCTATTGGAAACTAAGGGATAATAATGCCTCCTTTTAATAGAGTACCGGACCAAAGCATTAACACATAGTGAATACATGAACTCCTCAAACTACGGTCATCACCGGGAGTGGTCCCGACTATTGTCACTTCTGGGTTGCCGGATCATAACACATAGTAGGTGACTATAGACTTGCAAGATAGGATCAAGAACTCTCATATATTGATGAAAACATAATAGGTTCAGATCTAAAATCATGGCACTCGGGCCCTAGTGACAAGCATTAAGCATAGCAAAGTCATAGAAACATCAATCTCAGAACATAGTGGATACTAGGGATCGAACCCTAACAAAACTAACTCGATTATGTGATAAATATCATCCAATCCATCACCGTCCAGCAAGCCTATGATGGAATTACTCACGCACGGCGGTGAGCATCATGAAATTGGTGATGGAGGAAGGTTGATGATGACGATGGCGACGGATTCCCCACTCCGGAGCCCCGAATGGACTCCAAATCAGCCCTCCCGAGAGAGTTTAGGGCTTGGCGGTGATTCCGTATCCTAAAACATAATGAATCCTTCTCCCTGGTTTTTTTCTCCCCGCAAGTGAATATATGGAGTCAAGGTTGAGGTCGGTGGAGCGTCAGGGGGCCCACGAGGCAAGGGGCGCGCCCAGGGGGTACGGCGCGCCCCCACCCTCGTGGACAGGTGGAGGCCCCCCTGACGTGGATTCTTCTTCCAGTATTTTTTATATATTCCAAAATAATTCTCCATTGATTTTCAGGTCATTCTAAGAACTTTTATTTCTGCACAAAAATAACACCATGGCAATTCTGCTGAAAATAGCGTCAGTCCGGGTTAGTTCCATTCAAATCATGCAAGTTAGAGTCCAAAACAAGGGCAAAAGTGTTTGGAAAAGTAGATACGACGGAGACGTATCAACTCCCCCAAGCTTAAACCTTTGCTTGTCCTCAAGCAATTCAGTTGATAAACTGAAAGTGATAAAGAAAAACTTTTACAAACTCTGTTTGCTCTTATTGTTGTAAATATGCAAAGCCAGCATTCAGGTTTTCAGCAAAGATTATGAACTAAACATATTCACAATAACATTTAGGTCTCATGTTTACTCATATCAATGGCATAATCAACTAGCGAGCAATAATAATAAATCTCGGATGACAACACTTTCTCTAAACAATCATGATATGATATGACGAGATGGTATCTCGCTAGCCCTTTTTGAGAGCGCAAAACATAAAAGCAGAGCACCTTTAAAGATCAAGGACTGACTAGACATTGTAATTCATGGTAAAGGAGATCCATTCAAGTCATACTCAATGTAAACTAATAGTAATGGATGCAAATGACATCGGTTCTCTCCAACTGGTGCTTTTTAATAAGACTATGATGACTCAACATAAAAGTAAATGGATAGGCCCTTCGCAGAGGGAAGCAAGGATTTGTAGAGGTGCCAGAGCTCGGTTTTGAAATAGATATGAATAATATTTTGAGTGGTATACTTTCATTGTCAACATAACAACCAAGAGATCTCGATATCTTCCATGCTACACACATTATAGGAGGTTCCCAAACAGAATGGTAAAGTTCATACTCCCCCTCCACCAACAAGCATCAATCCATGGCTTGCTCGAAACAACGAGTGCCTCCAACTAACAAGAGTCCCGGGGGAGTTTTGTTTGCAGTTATTTTGATTTGATTTTCATAAAGCATGGGACAAGCCATCCCGATGACCAGCCCTTTTCTCGTGAGTGAGTAGCGGAGTCCACTCCTCTTGATAATAACCCGCCTAGCATGGAAGATATGGACAGCCCTAGTTGATACATGAGCTATTTGAGTATACAAAACAGAATGTTTATTTGAAGGTTTAGAGTTTGGCACATACAAATTTACTTGGAATAGCAGGTCGATGCCGTATATAGGTAGGTATGGTGGACTCATATGGAATAACTTTGGGGTTTATGGAATTGGATGCACAAGCAGTATTCCCACTTAGTACAAGTGAAGGCTAGAAAAAGACTGGGAAGCGACCAGCTAGAGAGCGACAACAGTCATGAACATGCATTAAAATTAATCAACACCGAATGCAAGCATGAGTAGGATATAGTGCACCATGAACATAAATATCATAGAGGCTATGTTGATTTGTTTCAACTACATGCGTGAACATGCGCCATGTCAAGCCACTCGAATCGTTCAAAAGAGGATACCACCCTATCATACCACATCACAACCATTTTAATAGCATGTTGGCATGCAAGGTAAACCATTATAAGCTCCTAGCTAACTAAGCATGGCATAAGCAACTATAATCTCTAATTTTCATTGCAAACATGTTTATTCATAATAGGATGAATCAGGAACGATGAACTAATCATATTTACAAAAACAAGAGAGGTCGAGTTCATACCAGCTTTTCTCATCTCAATAAGTTCATCATATATCGTCATTATTGCCTTTCACTTGCATGGCCGAATAGTGTGGATAATAATAATAGTGCATGTGCATTGGACTAAGCTGGAATCTGCAAGCATTCAATTCAGGAGAGAAGACAAGGTAATATGGGCTCTTTGTTAGATCAACAATAATGCATATAAGAGCCACTCAACATTTTAATCATGGTCTTCTCCTCTCGACCCCCAAAGGAAAGAAAATAAATAAAACTATTTACACAGGAAAGCTCCCAACAAGCAAAAGAAGAACGAGAAATCTTTTTGGGTTTTCTTTTTAATTGCTACTACTACAGCATGAAAAGTAAACTAACTAAAAGCTACAACTATTTTTTTGTTTTTCTTAAGGTTTATCAAACACACAAGAAGAAAGCATAAGAAGGGAAATAAACTAGCATGGATAATACAATGAAAAAGTATGAGCACCGATAACTAGCATGAGTGTGTGAACATAAATGTAATGTCGGTGAGAAATACGTACTCCCCCAAGCTTAGGATTTTGGCCCAAGTTGGTCTATGGCCACGGCTTGCCTGGCGGATATCCAAAGTTGTAGTTGGGTCGTACTGAGATGCAGCAGCTATTGCATCGTGGGCTGCAGTGTGGAGGCGAGCTGTCTCAGCCCTCCTCTCATACTCGTTCGCCTCTTCCCTCGTTATGACATATCTCCCTTTTGCCTGAAACTCAAAGGAAGTAGGAGCAGGGAGAGCGACGTGATAGGTGTGTCGTCTGTCAAATATTAGTCGATCCTGGAGAAACTGATCGTTCCTCTCAACGAACTGATGACGAACCATACCCTCATAATCTAAATAAACAGGAGGCAACTCAATATCATACCCACGTATGGGTATATCAAGAAAATTAGCTAGACGGGTTGCATAAATTCCACCAAAGAAATCTCCATTAAATCTATTATTATGCAATCTACGTGCAACAATGGCTCCCAAATTATAATGTTTATCTCGTAATACAGCACTCCTGAGAAAACTGAGGTCAGGGACACACATGTGACATGCTTCATCCTTACCATTTATGCACCTACCTATGAAGAGACCAAAATAATGTATAGCAGGAAAATGAATGCTCCCTATGGTAGCTCGTGTTATATCTCTAGATTCCCCCACAGTTATACTAGCAAGAAAATCTCTAAATTCAGATTTGCGAGGCTCACTAGTGCGGCCCCATTGTGGAAGTTTGCAAGCAGTATTAAAATCCTCTAAGTCCATAGTATAAGAATTTTCATAAAGAACAAATAGGACAGTTTGAGAATTGTGTGATGATGAAAATTCAAACCTTCTAGCAAAGCAATCAGTGAGATAGTGGTATTGGCGGCACTTATCTGCCTCGAAGCTCTCAAGATCGGCATTACGCAGATACGCGTTAAATTCTTCCTTGATTCTTGCTCGATCCATAAAGTCCTCTGACGGCCATTCACAAGCCCGCACCTGAGCTTCCCTCGGTGGTTCATCATCGGCATCGCGTATTGCGAGCCTGGGTCCTTGCTTCCTTGAAGGACCACCTTGGTACATTTTCCTAAACATATTTCTTCCTATTAAAAATTTCTGAAATTTTTAGTAACTTCAAAATAAAAGTGAACCAAACTCAACAAAATTGATAGCAATTACTCCTACAAGTGCCTAGAGGCAATATCATGCATTAAAACTACTTTTGACCATATAAATTTGACATGCAAGCTCAAGAATAGGGTCACCTAAGCAGCAAAAATTTGCAATCAATAAAGCAATAGAACAAAAACTAATTGGACCATTGGAGGAGTCACATACCAAAGAACAATCCCCAAAGCAGTTTTGTGAATGGAGCTTCGAGCAAGGAGATCGAAAATGGCAGCAAGATGAGCTTGGACTCGGGTTTGAGCTGGCTAGTGATGTTTTGGGGAGGAATAAGGAGTGTGTGGTAGCTAGAATAAGTGGAGGGGAGCCACCGTGGGCCCACGAGGCAGGGGGTGGGCGCGACCTAGACCCTCGTGGCCAGGTGCTTGCTCCCCCTGCTGTGTTCTCAGTGTCACATATTCTCAAATATTCTAGAAAAATTCATATTTAAATTTCATGGCATTTGGAGAACTTTTATTTTCAGGGTATTTTTTATTGCATGGATAATTCAGAAAACAGATAGAAAAATACTACTTTTGCTTTATTTAATATAAATAACAGAAAGTAAAAAGAGGGTACAGAGAGTTGTGTTTTCTAAATTCCTCCATCTCATGTTCATCAAAAGGAATCCACTAACAAGGTTGATCTGGTCTTGTTAACAATAAGAATATCATATTTCTTCTTCAAAGTAGGTAGAGGAAATTCAAAACCTCCAATAGTAATAGTTGAAATTTTTCCAATAGAATTGATACTGTGAACTTGAGGTTGTTTCCTCGGAAAGTGTACCGTATGCTCATTACCATTAACATGAAAAGTGAGATTGCCTTTGGTGCAATCAATAACAGCCCCTGTAGTACTAAAAAAGGGTCTTCCAAGAATAATATACATACTATCGTCCTCAGGAATATCAAGAATAACAAAGTCCGTTAAAATAGTAACATTTGCAACCACAACAGGCACATCCTCACAAATACCGACAGGTACAGCAGTTGATTTATCAACCATTTGCAAAGATATTTCAGTAGGTGTCAACCTATTCAAATCAAGTCTACGATATAAAGAGAGAGGCATAACAATAACTCCGACTCCCAGATCACATAAAGCAGTTTTAACATAGTTTCTTTTAATGGAGCATGGTATAGTTGGTACTCCGGGATCTCCTAGTTTCTTAGGTATTCCACCTTTAAAAGTATAATTAGCAAGCATGGTGGAAATTTCAGATTCCGGTATCTTTCTTTTATTAGTAATGATTTCCTTCTTATATTTAGCATAAGGATTCATTTTAAGCATATCAGTCAAACGGCTACGCAAAAAGATAGGTCTAATCATTTCAGCAAAGCGCTCAAAATCCTCATCATCCTTTTTCTTGGATGGTTTAGGAGGAAAAGGCATGGGTTTCTGAACCCATGGTTCTCTTTCTTTACCGTGCTTCCTAGGAACAAAGTATCTCTTATCATAACATTGATTCTTTGATTGTGGGTTATCAAGATCAACAACAGGTTCAATCTCTACTTCATCATCATTACTAGGTTGAGCATCAACATGAACATCATCATTAACACTATCACTAGGTTCATGATCATTACCGGATTGTGTTTCAGCATCAGAAATAGAAATATCATTGGGATTCTTAGGTGTGTCACCAATAGGTTCACTAGAAGCATGCAAAGGCCTATCATTTTTCTTTTTCTTCCTCTTAGAAGGACTAGGTGCATCAATATTATTTCTCTGAGAATCTTGCTCAATTCTCTTAGGGTGGCCCTCAGGATACAAAGGTTCCTGAGTCATTTTACCACCTCTAGTCATAACTCTAACAGCATTACCATTTTTCTTACTATTTAATTCATTGAGAAAACCATTCTGAGCTTTAAGTACTTGTTCTACTTGAGTGGTAACCATAGAAGCATGTTTACTAATAAGTTTTAGTTCACCTTTAACATTAGCCATATAATCACTCAAGTGTTCAATTGTCTACCAACATAAGCATTAAAATCTTCTTGCTTAACCATAAAGTTATCAAACTCATCTAAGCATTGGCTAGCAAACTTAGTAGGAGGGATTTCAACTTTATCATATCTATATAGAGAATTTACCTTTACTACTTGTGTCGGGTAATCAAGACCATGTATTTCTTCAATAGGCGGTAAATTAAGACCATGTATTTCTTCAATAGGAGGTAAATTCTTAACATCTTTAGCTTTAATACCTTTTTCTTTCATAGATTTCTTTGCCTCTTGCATATCTTCAGGACTGAGAAATAGAATACCCTTTTCTTCGGAGTTGGCTCAGGAGTTGGTTCAGGAATTGGATCAGGGATTGGATCAGGAAGTGTCCAATTATTTTCATTAGTCAACATATTATTCAATAGAATTTCAGCTTCATCAACAGTTCTTTCCCTGAAAACACAACCAGCACAACTATCCAGGTGGTCTCTGGAAGCATCGGTTAGTGCATTATAAAAGATATCAAGTATCTCATTTTTCTTGAGAGGATGATCAGGCAAAGCATTAAGTAATTGGAAAAGCCTCCCCCAAGCATGTGGGAGACTCTCTTCTTCAATTTGCACAAAATCATATATTTCCCTTAAAGCAGCTTGTTTCTTAAGAGCGGGGAAATATTTAGCAGAGAAGTAATAAATCATATCCTGGGGACTACGCACACAACCAGGATCAAGAGAATTAAACCATATCTTAGCATCACCCTTTAATGTGAACGGAAATAATTTAAGGATATAATAATAGCGAGTTTTCTCATCATTAGTGAACAGGGTAGCTATATCATTTAATTTAGTAAGATGTGCCACAACAGTTTCAGATTCATAGCCATCGAAAGGATCAGAATCAACTAAAGTAAATATCTCAAGATCAACAGACAAATCATAATCCTTGTCAGCAACAAAGATAGGTGAAGTAGCATAAGCAGGATCATATTTCATTCTAGCATTCAGAGATTTTTGTTTAAGCTTAGCTAATAGTTTCTTAAGATCACTTCTATCATTGCAAGCTAAGAAATCACTAGCAGTTTCTTCATCCATAACATAACCTTCAGGAACAATAGGTAATTCATATCTAGGGGGAGAATCTTCGTCATCACTTTCATCAATATTATCAGTTTCAATAATTTCATTCTCTCTAGCCCTAGCAAGTTGTTCATCAAGAAATTCACCAAGTGGCATAGTAGTATCAAGCGTAGAAGTAGTTTCATCATAAGTATCATGCATAACAGAAGTGGCATCATCAATAACATGCGACATATCAGAATTAATAGCAGAAGCAGGTCTAGGCGTCGCAAGCTTACTCAAAATAGAAGGTGAATCAAGTGCAGAGCTAGATGGCAGTTCCTTACCTCCCCTCGTAGTTGAGGGATAAATCTTGGTTCTTGGATCTTTCAAGTTCTTCATAATGATAAGCAGAAATAAATCTGAAGTGCTCAAAGAATAGAGCTATGCTCCCCGGCAACGGCGCCAGAAAATGATCTTGATAACCCACAAGTATAGGGGATCGCAACAGTTTTTGAGGGTAGAGTATTCAACCCAAATTTGTTGATTCGACACAAGGGGAGCCAAAGAATATTCTAAAGTATTAGAAGCTGAGTTGTCAATTCAACCACACCTGGAAACTTAATATCTGTAGCAAGGTATTTAGTAGCAAAGTAATATGATAGTAGTGGTAACGATAGCAAAAGTAACGGTGACAAAAGTAATATGTTTGGGTTTTATAGTGATTGTAACAATAGCAACGGAAAAGTAAATAAGCGAAGAACAATATATGGAAAGCTCGTAGGCAATGGATCGGTGATAGAGAATGATGCCGGATGCGATCGATCATGTAACAGTCATAAGCTAGGGTGACACAGAACTAGCTCCAGTTCATCAATGTAATGTAGGCATGTATTCCGAATATAGTCATACGTGCTTATGGAAAAGAACTTGCATGACATCTTTTGTCCTACTCTCCCGTGGCAGCGGGGTCCTATTGGAAACTAAGGGATATTAAGGCCTCCTTTTAATAGAGTACCGGACCAAAGCATTAACACATAGTGAATACATGAACTCCTCAAACTACGATCATCGCCGAGAGTGGTCCCGACTATTGTCACTTCGGGGTTGCCGGATCATAACACATAGTAGGTGACTATAGACTTGCAAGATAGGATCAAGAACTCTCATATATTGATGAAAACATAATAGGTTCAGATCTGAAATCATGGCACTCGGGCCCTAGTGACAAGCATTAAGCATAGCAAAGTCATAGCAACATCAATCTCAGAACATAGTGGATACTAGGGATCAAACCCTAACAAAACTAACTCGATTACATGATAAATCTCATCCAATCCATAATCGTCCAACAAGCCTATGATGGAATTACTCACGCACGGCGGTGAGCATCATGAAATTGGTGATGGAGGAAGGTTGATGATGACGATGGCGACGGATTCCCCTCTCCGGAGCCCCGAACGGACTCCAGATCAGCCCTCCCAAGAGAGTTTAGGGCTTGGCGGCGGTTCCGTATCGTAAAACATGATGAATCCTTCTCCCTGGGTTTTTTCTCCCCAAAAGTGAATATATGGAGTCGAGGTTGAGGTCGGTGGAGCGTCAGGGGCCCACGAGGCAAGGGGGCGCGCCCAGGGGGGTAGGGCACGCCCCCACCCTCGTGGACATGTGGAGGCCCCCCGACGTGGATTCTTCTTCTAGTATTTTTTATATATTCCAAAATAATTCTCCGTTGGTTTTCAGGTCATTCCGAGAACTTTTATTTCTGCACAAAAATAACACCATGGCAATTCTGCTGAAAACAGCGTCAGTCCGGGTTAGTTCCATTCAAATCATGCAAGTTAGAGTCCAAAACAAGGGCAAATGTGTTTGGAAAAGTAGATATGACAGAGACGTATCAGACCACCAGATGGTGCCTGTGGGATTGAGACCTGAAAAGGAAACAAGTGAAAGTGAAAGTATGTGTGTATCCGATGTCGGTTGAGCCGTACTATGGACCACAAGCTAGCTATGCCTCCGTCGATGCCCACGGGATTTTGAGTGCGTAGTTATGTACGCGTGGCATGAATGCCACCACTTGATCAGGACTGAGACGGAAGCCGGATTGCTAGTGGAGCTCCCGATGAGCTAAGCTCTCCTGCTGTAGAGTAGTTCGGACCCTCTTAACGGTGTCCGTGGGCTCGGCAGCCGAATTAAGGTTCTGCTTGAGAAGGCCGCTCTGTACTTCTGCTGCTAAGGAAGCTGTGTGCTCTTCTGTACGGAGGGAGCGTTCCGCGTTTCCGTTGACTGTTATGATGCCGCGTGGACCAGGCATCTTGAGCTTGAGATAAGCTTAGTGTGGTACTGCATTGAATTGAGCAAACGCAGTTCGTCCGAGCAGTGCGTGATAGCCGCTGCGGAAGGGGACAATATCGAAGATTAATTCCTTGCTTCAGAAGTTGTCCGGAGATCCGAAGACAACCTCTAGTGTGATTGAGCCCGTACAGCAGGCCTCTACACCTGGTATGACTCCTTTGAAGGTAGTCCAAGAGGGCTTGATCCGAGATGGGTTAATGCCCATTTTTCGCACTGTATCCTGATAGAGAAGATTGAGGCTTCTACCTCCATCCATAAGGACGCGAGTCAGGTGGAACCCATCAATTATTGGGTCAAGGACCAATGTGGCTGAGCCACCGTGACGGATACTAGTCGGATGATCCCGGCGATCAAAAGTGATCAGGCATGACGACCATGAATTAAATTTTGGGGCGACTGGCTCTATCGCGTAGACGTCCCTGAGTGCACGCTTGCGCTCCCTCTTGGGGATGTGGGTAGCGTATATCATGCTCACCGTTTTGACCTGAGGGGGAAACTTCTTCTGTCCCCCTGTGTTCGGTTGCTAGGGCTCTTCATCATCATCCTCGCTTTGCGATCCCTTTTCCCTATTCTTGGCGTTTAATTTGTCGGCCTGTTTAAAAACCCAGCAATCTCTATTTGTATGATTGGGTGGCTTGTCTGGGTGCCATGAATCTGACACGGACGATCAAGTATGCGGTCCAAGCTGGATGGGCCTGAATTGTTCTTTTGGAACGACTTCTTCCGCTGACCGGACTTAGAGCCCCTGAATCCGGCGTTGACTGCGTGTCCTCGGTGTTATCACTGTTGTTTCGACTCTTGTATCTGTTGCGCCGAGACTTATCTTTGCTAGCTTTAGCTTCAAGGGTGCTGGTGTCGCTTGCATTGTTTTTGCTACGGGCCAACCAACTGTCCTCGCCCGCACAAAAGCGGGTCATGAGTGCCGTGAGGGCTGCCATGGATTTTGGCTTTTCTTGGCCGAGGTGGCGAGCGAGCCATTCGTCGCGGATGCTGTGTTTGAAGGCTACTAGGGCTTCGGCATCCGAACAATTGACGAATTGGTTCTTTTTAGTTAAGAACCTAGTCCATAATTTCCTGGCGGACTCTCCGGGCTGTTGAACTCTATGGCTTAAGTCATCAGCATCCGGAGGTCGAACGTGTGTACCTTGGAAGATATCGAGGAAGGCCTCTTCCAAGTCCTCCCAGCTACCAGTAGAATTTACAGGCAAACTATTGAGCCAGTGTCGAGCTGGCCCCTTGAGTTTTAAAGGGACGTATTTGATGGCACCGAGGTCATCGCCGCGGGCCATATGAATGTGGAGAATGAAGTCTTCGAACCCTTCTGGGTTCCATCTTATGATTCTATATTCACGGGTTTGAACCCTTCTGGGAATTCATGACCCGGGACCTCATCAGTGAAGCAATGAGGGTGCGTGGCGCCTCTATATCGGGCCGTGATGCGACGTAGCTCTGATGGAGTCCGTCTGTGGTTTCCAGCCTGTGCATGACTAAGTTTGTCACGTCCGAGTAGTTGGCCGTCATCGCGTGTCGAGGTACGTCCTTGCGATCCGTACATTGATCTAGTATGTCCTGCTTTATTGTTTAGGTTCCGCCAGAGGTCATATGTATGACCGTGGACTAATTTACCTCTACTTGTGCGATGAGGCGGGGCTGGCTGGTGTTCGGCAGGAGTTGCCATTTTGTCCCGACCACGTGGTGGTCGGTCAGCCGCATTGTACGATGGAGGTATGTATTCCCGCGCCTCCTCGTCGAACTAAGGTAGCAATTTGCGCTTTGGGTAGCTTTTGGTTGGGTGCTTGAAGCCGTATTCTTCGGCTGCTAGGACATTGGTCCATTTATCATTGAGCAGATCTTGGTCAGCTTGGAGCTGCTGCTGCTTCTTTTCAGGCTCTGTAGTGGCGATTAGCTGGCGCTTGAAGCGCTCCTGCTCAAGAGGTTCCTCATGCATGATGAAATCGTCGGTGTCGAGGCTCACCTCATCCTTGGAGAGCGGAAGATAACTTCTATCCTCTGAGTCTTCATGCATGGACTGCTTACCAGGGCTAGCCTGCCCATCTTCCCGTTCGTCTTGTTCATTAGCTGTTTCAACGGGGTCTTTGTTGTCTTCGGCACCTTCTGGAGTGTTATCTTCTCATTTGCCGGTGTTGCTGTCTTTACTGCGGCGTGACTTAGAGCGGCGCTGCTGACGCCGGCGCTTGGATTGTATTTCGGAAGGTTTATCCTCAGCCGGATCTTCCTTGCCATCGCCGCTGTTCTCCTTTGGTGCATCCACCATGTATACATCGTACGAGGAAGTGGTCGTCGAGCATCCAGTGAATGGCGGCTTCTGGGCCTCTTCTTCTCCGGCATCGTCGTCCATAACATCGATGTCCTCGAAGTCATAATCAAGTGTGTCGGTCAAATCTTTGACCATGGCTATGAAGTGGGTGGCGGGTGGGAAGCAAAGTTCTCCAATGGTAGCCCCTAGTTTGAACTGGATATAGTTCGGCTATGAGTCCTCTGCCAAGGACAAGTTCTTTAACGAGTTTAGCACATCGCCCAAAGGCAAGTGCTGGAAGATATCTGCGGCGCTGAACTCGAAGATCGATAAACGATCAAGTTCGGCGTCCGTGGGCTCAAGTGGTTCGGAACTTACAGCCGGAGACGAGTCCGGAGTTTCGGTGACAAAGACGTCGTGAGAGGTTAAGTCTATGTGCGGCTCCAACACCGTGGAATCTGTGGCCTTCGTGGTGGGGTTGATCCTCCCGTCCTCGGACGGTGCAGTCTGCTCCGGCTCTAAGGCCAGAGCGGCTACAGGGCGATCTCCTAGATGCAGTCTGCGGACAGATTTAGATCATGATCATCGGGGTGACCGAGGGTGGCAGCCGCGGTCTGGAATCCAGCGAAGATCAAGTCTCCACGGATGTCCGCAACGTAGTTCAAGCTCCCAAATCTGACCTGATGGCCAGGGGCATAGCTATCGATCTGCTCCAGGTGGCCACACAAGTTGGCCCGCAGTGCGAAGCCGCCGAACACGAAGATCTGTCCAGGGAGGAAAGTTTCTCCCTGGACAGCGTCACTATCGACAATTGAAGGGGCCATCAAATCTTTTGGTGATGGCATAGTGGAACTCTCAATGAAAGCACCAATGTCGGTGTCAAAACCGGCGGATCTCGGGTAGGGGGTCCCGAACTGTGCGTCTAAGGTCGATGGTAACAGGAGGCAAGGGACAGGATGTTTACCCAGGTTTGGGCCCTCTCTATGGAGGTAATACCCTATGTCCTGCTTGATTGATATTGATGAGTATGAGTATTACAAGATTTGATCTACCTCGAGATCGTAATGGCTAAACCCTAGAGGTCTAGCTTGTATGGCTATGATGATCAATTCCCCTCCTCCGAACTAAGTCCTTCGGTTTATATAAGCACCGGGAGGATCTAGGGTTACACAAGGTCAGTTACAAAGAAAGGAATCTACATATCCGGTCGCCAAGCTTGCCTTCCACGCCAAGGAGAGTCCCATCCAGACACGGGTGCAGTCTTCGGTCTTCGTATCTTCACAACCCATTAGTCCAGCCCATGGTTAACAGGCCAGACGCCCGAGGACCCCTTAGTCCAGGACTCCCTCACCTACCCCCTAGGGGTACAATGGTAATCTGGCTGAGTGTGGGTCCAGGCCATCAATGTCTCCTGTGGCCGGCTTCTCCGCTGGCAGCTAGAGCCCGCCGAATGGTGGGCCCCGCCGGCTGTCTTGTACTTGGCCGACAGGCCACGCCCGCCACTTGCGGGCCTTGCCGGCGGCTCATCACTGTAGTCGTGCTTCTAATGACGCTTTCTTGGCTGGGGGAGGCGTGGCTACAGTCCCGCCGTCTGGTGGTTGTTCACTGTAGCCACTCCCCATTTCTCCCGGCTGATGGTGCACAAACTCTTTATGGAGGGGAGGGCTGCCTGCTGGAAGCGGGCCTCCCCTTAACCGGTTAGCTGATCTTGCTGCCTTCTGGCTTTCCATGGGCTGGTAGGACCCGCCGCTTGCGGGCCGTACCAACAGCCCATCATGGGAGCTGGGTCCCTCCTATCTTGGGTGATGTCATGGGCGGAGGGGCTACAGCGCCGCGCCGTGCGGGAGATCATCAGCCGGTACGGCGCACTGTATCCACGACCCGCCTTGGATTCGAGGGTGGCAGGCTTCTCTGTAGCCACGCCTCGTCTCATCGCACTCATGGTGGCTCAGACTTTGAGGGTGCTTGAGGCCGTCTGCTAGAAGTCGGCCCCTCTGGGGGCCGCCTTCTAGGAGCCGGCCCCTCTCGCAGCTGGCCGCTCAGACCAGCCGGCCACAAGAAGGCGGCGGTCAATCTCTAAGGCCTAAGGGGCGTAGTCGGCCCCGATGTCTTGAAACGTCATGGGGAGTGGATGAGGCTACCCATGGCCAATAACTCCAATAGGTAACAACTTGGTAATATACCACATTTGAACCAGGGCACAAAAACCACCTGTTCTATGCCTAATGCGCAACGCGGAGCACTAACGCTCGAATATGGCCGGGAAAACCGGGAAACCGACATGTGGGGCACACCTGTTGGGACGACGTGGCACAGACTAGTCAATGGAGGAGTTGGCCCACAACCTCCTTGCCACCGGCAACCGTTCATGTGGGTCGTGGGGGCCAGCAACGTGGCGCAGCTCCAGCACCGGCTCTGGACAGGGCGACCGTGGTGAGAGACACACTCATCGTCGCTGGACACGGTTGGTTTTAGTGTGCCGAGGATGGCATTAGCGTTGTGGCACGACCAGCATATCAAAACCCAGCTCGTCGAGGATGCACGGGGCGCCATAGTGCGGCCAACTGCATCCCCAGGACCTGAGACCATGCCGGGTCGTCTTGCTTTTTCAATGACATGTGGGGTCGCAGGTGAGCAAAGGGCATCTCCAACGTTGCCACGACCGCAGCTGACTACCCTGGCACACCAAAAACCCTCATCCCTTGCGTCGTTGCACGGTGCGTTTCCAGCTGGCGCCAGCTGCCCACATTCATGCCGTCCGTCCGTATGCCGTCGTTAAGAGGCTCGGTGCCTGAGGAACAAACTCCGGCGACTTAATGACACACCCGGACGCTTTGGCCTCGCTGGAATGCGCTACTTAAAGTGGCAATGCCCAGCTAACCTCCACACCATAGCGCATCTTCCTGCTACCTGGCACCACATTCGCCATGACCGGGAGTGTGAACGCTCTGCGAGAGAGCTTTGTCTTCGGGGATGAAGTTCGAGGTCGCCGCCCTCGCTCAAGTCGCCGCTCGCGACGCAATAGCAGCATAGCCGGATGCGGGCACGACCGTACAAGCGGTGACAACGATGGCGGCTGACGACAGGAGCACCGTCAGCCACGCATCCTACTTGCCGGCGTCCAACGTCCGGCACCGCCGAGGTCGGGGACTCCTCTGAGGATGAGTAGGGCATGGGAGGCGGCAGGGCATGGTGTGCCAACTGGCCGGTCCGCCTCCCGTGTTCTACTCTTCCTCGCCGGAGACCGCACCTTCGTCTTGAACCCCCCCCCCCATACATGGAGATCGCAGATGTAGGACGTCGGTCGCCGCCGTAGAATAGGTTTAGGGTCGGGTTTCTTTTATTTTTCTGTCCTATAAATGTTCAAAATGTAATGAAAATCTGCCGTGTTTGCATTAATCTCGGCCGGTGTATATGAACTTTCACAATAATATAGTATATTGTTGGAGTACTAGCAAGATGCCTATGTGTTGCATGGAACATCAAGATCTTGTGGGAGAAAAGTATGAACGAGGGAAGGCCTTATCTACAAATGTGGAGAGGAGTGCGGGTAAACTATCATAGTTTCCTTCCTATCCGTTAGATATAGATCGGACGGCCTATATTGCAAGATGGCAGGCACACCATCATCGCCAACTATTCTTTTTATTGAACCGAGACAAAGCTAACATGTGAAGTAAATAAACAGATAGGGTCTACATACACAATTTATCGTAGGCACTCCAATAGTACGCCGACTACACATTCACGCATTTCACATCTTTCTACATCTACTGGAACCTACGAAAGGGTTAACGTAAATTGCCTCTCTCTCTCCTCCCTGATTTTCATGGTGGTGGGCCCCTCCCTCCCCCCATTCTACAATCAATAGCTCACACAATTCACATTATGTTAATTACGTAACTGGGATTACGTAGGTGTAGCATTACTCGTCCAAAAAACCCAACTAAGCCAACCTCCTAGCATATCACATGGGAAAAGACCTAGCCCAGCCGTTTTAGTCAGGATTACCAGATTACTAGCAGTAGTATCGATGGAACACGCGAAGCACCAAGTTTTTTTGAGGGCGAAGCACTAGTTTAAAAAGAAAAAGGGGGTACACTCACAGCACCCCTGTCGCGGTCGCATTGCACCCCACACATGTTTGGTCCTGCACATGGCTCACGCAAATGGAACGCGCTTCGGCTTGCCTCTTCACTGACATGTGGGACTGCACTTGGAGAAACCGACCATGCACCAAACTGCCCCCGCCCACCGCGCGAACCCCCCCCCCCCCAAAAAATTCCCCCAAATCCCAAATTCAACCGCCCTTTGGCCAACTAGCCAATAATATTCCCCAAACCCCCTCCCCCCATCCCCCTCCACTCCATTCGCTCCGCCAAAGCTACTCTCCCCGCCGCGCCGATACGTCAGCGTCGCGTTTCGTCGAGGGGACGCACGGCAATCCTCTCGCTCCCACAGTACGCTCTCGTAGACTGCCGTCCTCGAGCCGCGCCGCCACCGCTGGCGGCGTTCTTGTGGAGGCGCACGGCAGTTAGCGCCGCCACCGCTGGCGACGTTCGTGTGGAGATGCACGGTGGTCAGCTTCTCCCACGGTATGTGCATTCTAGACTGAGGCCCCATGCATGTCGGTGTAGCACTGAATGTTAGCTGATAGACGCTATTAATCTCACTGTTTACCGAAGTAGTTTACAATCAATATGCTCTGCTTAAGAAGCTTCCTTGCCCTGTTCTGCACTCAATCTGCTTAGCTGAGATGGCATGCCAAACCCGATTAGTCGCTAAAATATCCTGCCATATATTTATTATGACGTAGATTGCCATGGTCTAGTAGCCAATCTATTAGGTGAAATAGCTCTACACCGTTTTATACTCGATCTTTGTTGCTGCGATGGCCTTCGATGGTTCGATGGTTGTGTGCTCGGCCTCATTGACTGCTGAAACAGCCTGCCATAATTTACCACTCAAATTTGTTTGCTGAATTAGCTTTAAATATATTTTGTTACTTAGATCTACTCATACAGATATCTTGCCATAGCTTTAGACATCGACCTAGGTATTTTTCTTGGACTTCATAAAAGCATATATGTTTTTCCTGTAATATCTAGTAGAAGAACTAATTTGTGTGTCTAACAGATGGACAGGACTTGGATAACTTCTGCTCAAAGATTCTCCGCTGCATATGTCGAGGGGGTTGAAAACTTCATGAACTTTATCAGAGCTGAGTACGATGGTCCAAAATCAGATGTGCTCTGCCCATGTAGTAGTTGTATGAATTCAGTTACAAGACCTCAGTCAAGTGTGCAAAATCATCTACACTTGTATGGGACGTCGGTAACATATACTAGGTGGGTTTATCATGGTGAAGCTGTGAACGTCAACATTACTGACTACATGGAAGTAGTAGATCACCATCTTGATATGCCTAATGCTCAGGTGGAAGAGGAGGAGGAGGTGGTGGTGGTGAATCCAGTGAGTTTTACCAACATTGAAACAATGCTACGAAATGCTTGTGCATTTCATGAACTTTCACCTATAGAAGTTACTCCATGATTCGGGCATTTGTAGAAGACTCGGCCAGGGTTGAGGATTGTGGTTGAGACGCGACGGATGACTCTGCGTGATTTGCAACAGAGTAGCATAGCACCATATATAGTCATAGTCTAGGTTTGGATTCGAACCAGCTACAGTAGCACGTCTCTCTTTTTTCTAAAACTCAGCAATGTCTCTTTACTGGTACACTAGCTTGTTCTGTACGCCTTCTCAAGTCTTTGATTTTCTTTCTTTTTTGCAAGGAAGGAAGGAGGACAAAATTGAGATTTCCTGGGACTCGAACCCAAACCTCTTGGTTGAAAACCAAGGGTGCTAGTCACTTATGTGGCGAACGTTCCCTGGGAGGAGGACGGTAGACGAACGCATTTTCCTCGCAGTTTTAGTTGCGACGCAAGATCAAACGGTCGCAGTTTCGGGAATGTTATCAGGCGAACGAGCCCAATTTTTCTTTTCTTCCTATATATAAAAAAGTAGCTACTTGGTGTTAGCTTAGTCAACAAACGATTGTGCCAACCTTGACTGTTGGATTGACATTCAACGTCTGTCGTGTTTCTTCAGTCTCTTCTTCTTCCAGACGCCAAAGCCAACCCAGTGCCGGGGGGTCCGCCTGCTCCCGCCTCCCACGGCTGGCTGTGCTGCCGCGCACGCATCGTGGCCACATCGCACCCTAAAACTCTGCGCATCTTCCCCATCTCCTGTTTGTTCCCGTCTGAGGCCTCACCATCGTCCTCCGCCTTGGTTCGCTTGCCGCGGCGCCGCCCTCTGGTGTTGTCAACGTGGTCAACAACTGAGAGGAATAAGGAGATGACTGTACATGGTGAGGATGACAGTAGGGACCCAGTAGCACGCGCAATAATTTTATTTTTTCGGGATGGAGAAGGGTATAAACTGGGTTGTTCGGGAGCTATGGCCCGTCTAGCACATGACCAGCCTAGTTTGTTTTTTCCTTTCTGAAAATAGCTAGCCCAGCTATTTCATTTTTTGCAGAATAACCAACATAGGCCTACTTTTTTTTCAATGCCCTGCTGGGCCAAAAATCTTTCAAGACGACGAGGAATGCATTTTGCCCAGAAAAAAGTAATAAAAATGGGCTATAAGTAATATTAAATGGGCTGTAAAATGAAAAAATACAGCAAACAGGCAATTATTTCTAAAATACTTTTTTTCTTTCAGATTTTGATATTTTAATTTTCATTGTTTTTGTGCGGGTAAAATTTCTTTGGATTTAAATTAAGGTATGTTTAGTTTTTAAATTAATTTGAATCTGACTAGAAATTTTGGGTTGTATGCTGTTTGGGACAGATTTGGAGGCTGGCTTGTGGATCTACTAGGTTGACATGTACGAAAGGCTTTGTCAACTTAGTACACAAACGATTCTAGCAGCAGTGACCGTTGGATGTTAATCCAATGGCCGTGCTGCTTCATCAATATCTGATCTTCTTGCTCCAGCCGCCCAAACCAGCACCGGTGGGACTGCCTGCTCCCGCTTCCCGTGGCCGGCTGTGCTGCTGCACAGGCTGCACCGCTCCACCCTACTCCACTGCTGGCCAGGCCATTCCTCTACTCACCCACACCTCCTGTAATTTTCCGGCGATGGCAGCCGGACCAGTAAACCCTCGTACTCCTCATCGCGTGGGCAACCATTGCCGAGTCTTCCCCGGCTCCATGTCATTCCCTTCCTAGGCCTCGCCGTCGTCCACCGCCCTGGTGCTCTTGGTGCACCGTGATCAACGTGGTCAATGAACGACATCCATTGGACGTCGACTCTACCTGGAGAGGCTGACAGCTGGATCCATGGCCTCACACAAGGAAATGTCTCCTTATTACGCGCAAAATAATGATTCCTCCACCTGACATCTGGGACCCACCGGAAGGGCCTCTGTATTTCACAAAAAAACATCCCCCTCGCTGACAGGTCGGACCCACCAGCTATATCTTTGCATGCAAGGAAGTGCCTCCTTATTACGCACAAAAAAAAGAATACTCCCCCTGCTAGCTGGGACCCAGCATAGTGGGAGGCTGACATGTGGGCCTACTAAGTTGACGAGGACGGAGGGCTTTGTCAACTTAGTTAATATGAACGATTCTAGCTACAGTGATCGTACGATGTCCATCCAATGGCCATAGTGCTTCTTCAACCTGGTCTTCTTGCTCCAGCCGCCCAAAGCAGCGCCGGCCGTGCCGCCTGCTCCTGCCTCCCATGGCCGGTTGTGCTGCCGCGGAGGCCTCACCGTCCCCTACTACTCCCACCGCTGGCCAGGCCCTGCGGTGACGGTAGCCTCACACTACAGCCGAACCAGTGAACCCTCGTACTCCTCTCTACGTGGGCATCCACTACCACGTCTTCCCCGGTTCTGTGTCGTCCCCTTCCTAGGCCTCGCCGTTGTCCACCGCCTTGGTGCTCTCGGCGCGGCGTGGTCAATGTGGTCAACGAACGACTTCCATCGGAAGAATACTGTACATGGAGAGGTTGACAGCTGGGTCCATGGCCGCGGCAAGGAAGTGTCTCCTTATTACGCGCAAAATAATGATTCCTCCACCTGACAGCAGGGACCCACCGGACGGGCCACCGTATTTCCCAAAAAAACGTTTCCCCCCAGACTGCTGGGACCCACCAGCTACATCTTCGCACGCAAGGAAGTGCCTGACAGTCGGGACACACCTGGTCGAAGCGTCCATAGCATTGTCATTCTAGGCGCGAACATGTACGTACATACGATCGGTCTGTCTGTAGGCTGCAGCGATGAACTGTGGCCGTGCAAGGAAGGGCATGTGTCGTAGTAGAGGCGCGCACATGTCGTAGTAGAGGCGCGCACGTAGCATGTACACGTACATATAATGACCAGGGTGCAAGAAAGTAAATACGGCCACGTATGTACATACGGGCGGGGTCTCGAACACCTACTCGCGAATACGTACGGCCATGGCTCGTGTACATGGCTGGGTCAGAAAGGAGAAAGGTGTCATCATTGTGTTCATGGGGAGGCAACGGAATGCGTCATGTTCATCGGGAGGCAACGGAACGCATGCTGTTCATCAGGAGCCAACCGGTTTGGATGGAACAGCCGATGGAAACGAGGCATGGCGTACCGCAGAACGGAGGAAACGGCCTTGTGTTCGACCGGCCACGGTGGAAAACGGGATCCTGTTCATCGGGAGGGGTTTGGCGTACCGCAAAACAAAGGAAACAGACCTCCTATGGTTGAAACGGGGTCCTGTTGACTAGGAGGGGTGTGGCGTACCGCAAAACGGAGGAAACAGACTTGTGTTGGAGCGCTACGGTCGAAATGGGTGTCATGTTCATCAGGAGAGGTGTGGCGTACCGCATAACAGGACTCCATGGGATACTGTTCATCTCCACCGTCGACCTCCTCCAGCCTCCACGGGCTACTGTTCATCCACCATCGACCTCCTCCAGCCTCCACCTGTGACTGTTCATCCACGGGCTCCTGTTCATCCAGCCTCCACCGGCTACTATTCAACCAGCCCTCTCCACGGGGTCCTGTTCAACCACCCCTCCATGGGCTACTATTCATCCAGGCCTCTACCGGCTACTGTTCAACCATCCGTCCACTGGCTACTGTTCAACCAGCCCTCCACGGGGTCCTATTCATCCACCGGCTCGATCGATCGGGGTACTGTTCATCTAGTAGCAACGACCTCTACTACCACGGGTTCATGTTCATCCAACCCCCACCGGGAACTGTTCATCCAAACCCCCCAACAACGCTCACTGTTCATCCAGAGGCAACATCAATTGGATTTAGTTAGCAGCAGTAGTGAAGGAATCGCTCAATCGGGTTCAGTTAACAGCCATCAATCGACCGCTCAGGGTCAGTAATGCATAGCCTGCAGTGCAATCGTTCGGGTTCAGTTAGAGCCCAATGCCTCGCTCGGGTTCAGTTAGAGCCCGATGCCTCGCACACACGCGCGTACGTATGAGAGAAACACGCATCGCTCGGCCCCCGACCACCCACCATAACCGGGAACTCCCTGATATCTTCCTCGCCCTCGCTTCTACCACAGTTTTTTCCGTTATGGACATCCCAAAGAATGTCATGCAGCTGCGTCTCCGGCCCGCCCAGGACGAAAAGCCCATTTTCTGTCATGGTTTGTTTGTTATAGAAGTAGGACCCCACCATATCTACGATGATACCGGGTTTTGTCACAATTATCGTCATAGAAGTGTCATAAGTATGACAGAATTTTTTTCGTTCGGCCCAAAATGTCACGGATGTGTCTTTTATTTGTAGTGTTACTTACCATCCTGCAGTTCACTGTTGTCTTGCATAAAGTGTAAACAAATAGTTCGATTGACATCTTTTGACCCATTTTAATAACAATCTTTATCAATTTCCTCACCCGATGTTGGTTCATGAATATCTCATTGCCCCATAGACAGAAAAGGTTGAAGTGTGGATCTTTGGCAATGATATATGTACCTAAAAGCACCAAGTTAATATTAGATGCTAAACAACAATTGAAAAATGATGTAGTACAACACTCCATCGATCCCATTATATAAGATTTTATTATATGTATATCTAGACATCATCAGAACATTAAGGTAACACTCTTCCTTGTTGCTATGTAGCCTGGGATTGCATATTTAATCATTCAGTACAATGCATGCTGCTAGACAACAATTGGAAAACGAAAAGGCATGTTAACTCAATATCCTTGACAACAACCAAATATCGTAATTCATAGTGTGTATTGTTGAAATTGTTATTGATGAAATTGAACTGCATGGCAAATAGTTGCACATATAGAGCATCACATTGTGAAGAACTGAAATAAACAAGTCATAAGGACATCTCTAGGCGATCCTTAAAAAGTTAAAGGACTAAAACCCTTAGTGGATATATATATATATACTCTAGGAATTTTTGGCCTTTTCTAGTCGATCCCCTAAACTTAAGGTTGTAAACTTCAATTTGATCAAGTTCAAAGCAGGTTCAACCGAAAGTAGCATGCATTCAAACATAAACATAGATAGTTTTGCATAACCGAACATAAAACATAAATTTAAACTAAGCTAAACTACTTTCGGTCGAAGTAGAGGTCGAGCCAATTCTTCCTCGTCATGTACGGTGTGCCGCGAGCCGGGTCCGGGCCAGTACCGTCGCCGGGGTCGTTGGGGAAGGCACTCCTCCACTCGTCGGCGTTGATCTCCTCGTCCTCAGGGCCCACCTCGACGCCCTCCTCACCGCCATCGCCGCTGCCTTCGACCTCATCATCAAAGGAGAGCGCGATAACCTTGCCGCCCTCCGCGCCGTCGTCCTCGCCACCTTCAACCTTGTCATCGTAGGAGAGCGCGATAACCTGGCCGCCCTCCGCGCCAGCAAAGATCACCCGCTCCGCCTCCATGAGCTCCGGGTGCTGCCGGCGGAGCTCGTGCATGTAGGCCTCATCGGTGGCCTCGGCCTCGAGGCGCTCCCACGCCTCGCGGTCCTCCCACGCCATAGCCGAGCTCACCAGCCCTGGCTCCGGCGAAACAAGGTCGACCGTACGTGTGCCGAAGGGGAAATTGAGCCTAGCTGTCGCGCCGTGGTAGCGGACCTGCGCCGTGTGGAAGCTACCGAGCCATTGGCGGCTACGGGTCTCTCGATCTATAATCTCGGCGACCCACGTCCCCCACCGCCGCTGCCGGACCCCGAGGTAGGACTATGTCAGCTGTCGGGTCTGAGGAAGGGCGGGAAGTCCTCACACCGGCGGAGGGGCGCGGCGGCGGCTGGATCGGGGGACCGGCAACGGCGGATCAGGCCCGCGGAGGACGACGGGGACACCTTGGTGGCCACCTCACCGGTGTCAGGTGTAAAGGCCGCGATAAACCTCTTTTTGGCCATTGGCTCCTCGAGCTCCCCGGCACACAAGCAGAGGTTGAGGATGGAGGCACTGGCAATGGCGGTGACCTACCAATGGTTCTGAGGGTTGTGTGTGTCTGCGTGAGCGGAGGTTTTGGGGTGTATGTGGAGGGGGCGGTGGGGGGCAAGGTTGTGTTTCAGGAAATATTGCGGCAACTAAAAATCTTACTAGGCAGGAGTAACAAGGTGGGGCTACTAAAATTTGGATCAAGGGTGAGCAGATATTTTTGAGACTGCGAGGGATGCAGATGCAGGAGTAAAATGTCGGGCTACTGAAAATTTGAATCAAGGGACTAAAGCAAAGAGGGAGTAACAGACATCACACATGGTCCGCACATAATAATTGGGTGCTATCGAACATTAAAACCTTCCAGGCAGTAGATGTTTTCGAGATTATGAGGCAATAATATTTTCGAGATTGCGAGGGATGTAGAGGCGGGAGTTTTTGGGGAGCGAGCTAGTGTGCTTGACACGCCGGCTGTGGACTGTAGCCGACGCACATTCTCATGTAAGCCATAGGCATACTATAGACCAACGGTGCTCCAGGATATTTTGTACTACATCTCACACGATTGGTGATAATAAACTGTGTGGGATCTACTTGATTTGAATTACAAAATGGGGCCACAGTGGCAATGGACACCGTTTGAATTGCTAGACCTTTTATTTGCAGTGAACATGCAACTATATGTGTGTCGTAAAAGAATTGGAATTATTCAGGGTTCGTTTGGACATTTTGTACATTAAACTGGTTTTCTAGCCATTTCAGGTGCACAATTCAAAAATTAATTTACATGCACATGCTCTGGTGCATACAAATTGGTTGAAAAATAAAATCTGTGTCCTTTAGTGCATGCTTAGGTCCCATGTAAGGAATGGGAATGAATTTTTCGGGGTTCGTTTGGCCTTTTTATACATTAACTGGGTTTTCTAGGCATTTTATGTGCAAAATTCAAATTTGAACTACATGCACATGCTCCAATGGACCAAAGTTGGTTGAAAAATAACATGTGTGTCCTTGGGTGAATTTCTATGTCCCATGCAAGAGATGCGAATGAATTTCAAACACCAGGGCACTGTTGATTGCCGGTAAAACGTTGAGATACCTGGTTTTGTAATTCTAGTAAATCTAAAACTCGTCTGAAATTCATGAAACTTGGCATGCTATCATGGAGCGGCATCAATATACCGTGGTGAAAATTTTGTCCCATTTGGGGCAGGTTTGGGTATAAGCTTCTCATAATCCAGAGCTTCTCACAACAAGCATGATGATTTCGATAGGAAACGTAACACCTTTAGGGACGGGACGATATCCGTTGCCTCTTATTGCTTTCAAAAAATTTCTAGTGTCAACATAGAACAACAGGAGTTTTGTGTTTAATCTTGGAATTTTTTGGGGTTCATTTGGCCTTTTTTATACATTAACAGGGTTTTCTAGGCATTTTATGTGCATAATTCAAATTTGAACTACAAGCACATGCTCCAATGCACTAAAGTTGGTTGAAAAATCACATGTGTGTCCTTGGGTGAATTTCTAGGTCCCATGCAAGAGATGGGAATGAAATTCAAACACCAGGGCACTTTTGATTGCCGGCAAAACGTTGAGATGCCTGGTTTTTAAATTCTAGTAAATCCAAAACTCGTCTGAAATTCATGAAACTTGGCATGCTATAATGGAGCGGCATCAACATGATGTGGTAAAAAAATCCCATTTGGGGCAGGTTCGCATATAAGCTTCTCGCAAACCAGAGCTTCTCACAACAAGCATGATGGTTTCGATAGGGAATGCCCCACCTTTGGGGACGAAATGATATCCATTGCCTCTTATCTTGTATCTTCACGGCCCATCTGTCCGGCCCACATCATGTAGCCTGGACACCCGAGGACCCCATTATCCATGACTCCCTCACTTATTTCTTTCAAAAAAATTCTCGTGTTAACATAGAACAATAGGAGTGTTGTGTCAATTTTTTTTAATTTTTCGGGGTTCCGTTGGACATTTTTATGCATTAACTGAGTTTTCAATGCATTTATGTGCATAATTCAAATTTGAACTACATGAACATGCTCTAGTGCATATAAAATGGTTGAAAAATCAAATATGTGTCCTTGGGTGCATGCTTAGGTCCCATGCAAGAAATGGGAATGAATTTCAAACACCAGGGCACCGTTGATTTCCCGCAAAACATTGAGATGCCTAGTTTTTAAATTCTAGTATATCAAAAACTCCTCTGAAATTCCTGAAACTTGGCATGCTATCATGGAGCGGCATCAACATGTCGTGGTAAAATATTTGTCCCATTTGGGGCGGGTTTGGGTATATGCTTCTCACAAACCAGAGCTTCTCACCACAAGCCTGATGCTTTCGGTAGGGAACATATGTCCCGCCTTTGGGGATGAAACAATATCCACTGCCTCTTATTACTTTCAAAACTTTTCTCGTGCAACATAGAACAACAGGAGTGTTGTATCAATTTTTGGGATTTTTCGGGGTTCTTTTAGACATTTTTATGCATTAACTAAGTTTTCATTGCATTTATGTGCATAATTCAAATTTGAACTACGTACATGCACACGCTCTAGCGCATATAAATTGGTTGAAAAATCAAATATGTGTCCTTGGGTGCATGCTTAGGTCCCATGCAAGAAATGGGAATGATTTTTTGGGGTTCATTTGGCATTTTTTATACAATAGCTAGGTTTTCTAGGCATTTTATGTGCATAATTCAAATTTGAACTACAAGCACATGCTCCAATGCACCAAAGTTGGTTGAAAAATCACATGTGTGTCCTTGGGTGCATGCTTAGGTCCCATGCAAGAGACGGGAATGAATTTCAAACACCAGGGCACTATTGATTGCCGGCAAAATATTGTGATACCTGGTTTTTAAATTCTAGTAAATCCAAAACTCGTCTGAAATTCATGAAACTTGGCATGCTATCATGGAGCGGCATCAACATGCCATGGTGACAATTTTGTCCCATTTGGGGCGGGTTTGGTTATAAGCTTCTCACAAACCAGAGCTTCGCACAACAAGCATGATGGTTTCGATAGGGAACATACCACCTCTGGGGACGGGACGATATCCATTGCCTCTTATTGCTTTCAAAAAATTTCTAGTGTCCACATAAAACAACAAGCATGTTGTGTCAATTTTTGTGATTTTTCGGGGTTCATTTGGACATTTTTATGCATTAACTGGGTTTTCTAGGCATTTTATGTGCATAATTCAAAAAAAATTGAACTATAAGCACATGCTCCAATGTACTAAAGTTGGTTGAAAAATCACATGTGTGTCCTTGGGTGAATTTCTAGGTCCCATGCAAGAGATGGGAATGAAATTCAAACACCAGGGCACTGTTGATTGTCGGCAAAATGCTGAGATGCCTGGTTTTTAAATTATAGTAAATGCAAAACTTGTCTGAAATTCATGAAACTTGGCATGCTATCATGGAGCGGCATCAACATGCCGTGGTAAAAAAATTGTCCCATTTGGGGCAGGTTCGGGTATATGCTTCTCACAGACAAGAGCTTCTCACAACAAGCACGATGGTTTCGGTAGGAAAAGTCCCACCTTTGGGGATGAAGTGATATCCATTGCCTCTTATTGTCAGTGTCAAAACCTTGCAGATCTTGGGTAGGGGGTCCCGGACTATGCGTCTAAGGATCGATGGTAACAGCAGACAGGGACACGATGTTTACCCAGGTTCGGGCCCTCTTGATGGAGGTAATACCCTACGTCCTGCTTGACTAACTTTGATGAATATAGGGGTTACAAGATTTGATCTACCACGAGATCGTAATGGCTAAACCCTAATTTTCTAGCCTGTATGATTATGACTGTCTCTTCGGACTAAACCCTCCGGTTTATATTGACACCGGAGGGGGCTAGGGTTGTACAGAGTCGGTTTACAGAGAAAGAAATATCCATATCCGCACACTAAGCTTGCCTTCCACACCAAGGAGAGTCCCATCCGGACACGAGGGAAGGCGTTCTATCTTGTATCTTCATGGCCCATCTGTCCGGCCCACATCACGTCGCCCATACACCCAAGGACCCCATAATCCAGGACTCCCTCAGTAGCCCCTGAACCAGTCTTCAATGACGATGTGTCCCGCGCGCAAATTGTCTTCGGCATTGCAAGGCGGGTTCCTCCTCCGAATTCTTCAAAGCAGTTGATCATCAGTACTATATCCGGTTCTGTACAACAGTCGTACCTCTGAATTAGAATACAGATAAGTTCTGTCCTCCGAAGATTTCGCTGGTGAGACGTTACATCTGGCCATTATATTATTTCAAACCATTTTAAGGCCTCCCGTTTCGCGTTTCGACACGCAACCACTGACAACACGTCTTGTCAAAGCAGAGATCGTGCCCCCTTATTACAAGATTCTCATCAATACGAGTATGGGAAACCCAACCGTGCCATTTCGCATGACCCCTTGAAAATAGGTGAGCGTTAAGGCTTGTGGGGGGGGAAGGTATTTACTGCCTTTATAAGGAGATAAGATTCCCCCTTTTTACCCCACGCATTCCCCTTCCTCAGTCCATCTGCCCTCAAGCTCCAGCGCTCAAGCTTCGATCCACTCCGTTCCCAGAAAGTACTCCAGCCATGTCCGGATTCGGAGCGCAAGGCAAGTGGATGGCCTCCTCCGTCACGGAGAAAAACATCAAGGAACTCCGGGAAGCGTGGTATCTGGCCAAGGAAATCGCCCACTGGCTTCCAGCCAAAAAGCAGATCATCCCCACTCCAAAGCCCGGTGAGAGGGTAGTGTTCATCCTCATTTTCTTCGTGGACTGGGGTTTCCCTTTCATCCTTTCGTCTGCGGCCTCATGTTCTACTATGGGTTAAATTTTCATGATCTATCCCCGAATTCTTTCCTCAACATTTCAGAGTTCATCATCGTATGCGAGGCCTTCCTCTATGTTTCCCCCCACTTCGGCCTATGGATCAAGGTCTTCAATGTGAAGCCGAAAGTGGTGGATGGCCAGCATGCGGATTGCGGTGGCGCTATGGTGAGCAAACTTCCCAGTGTCACTTGGCCCAAGGGCACCTTCGTGGAGACCGTGAAGGGATGGCAGCAGGGGTGGTTGAGGGAGTCCTGGATAAGGGGTCCTCGGGCATCTGGCCTGTGTGACATGGGCCAGACTACTGGGCCATGAAGATACCAGATAGAAAACTTCCTCCCGTGTCCGGATGGGATTCCCCTTTGCATGGAAGGCAAGCTAGGCAGCCGGATGTATTATTTACTTTCTATGTAACCGACTTTGTACAACCCTAGGTCCCTCCGGTGTCTATATAAACCAGAGGGTTTAGTCTGTAGAGGCGATCATAATCTGACAGGCTAGACTTCTAGGGTTTTAGCCATTATGATCTCGTGGTAGATCAACTCTTGTAACCCCCATACTCATCAATTTCAATCAAGCAGGACGTAGGGCATTACCTGCATCAAGAGGGCCCGAACCTTGGTAACACTTTGTGTCCCCTATCTCCTGTTACCATCAACCTTAGACACACAGTTCGGGACCCCCTACCCGAGATCCGCCGGTTTTGACACCGATATTGGTGCTTTCATTGAGAGTTCCACTGTGACGTCGAAGACAGGATTGATGGCTCGCCTTGTTATCAAGGACAGTATCACCTCCGGAGGAGCCCTGGCCTCAGGCCAAACCCTCCGACTGGGCGGCTTTACCATGACCGCCCATCCGGCCGTTAAGCTGGCGATGACTTCTCGGGTCATCGAAAATCGCCTTCACATTGACCCCAAACACTCCAAATAGATGGATCCGACAGAGTTGCCGTCTTTAAATGAACTCCTGGATCGCATCGCCGCCTTGGGGGTCACTACAGACTACTATCGGATTGGGCTTAAACCCGATCAGAGAGAAATCAAATCTCCGCCGATCACCCATCAGATAGCAGTAGTAGAGGAGCAAATCAACAACTCTCCCTCTATATTGAGGACAAACTATGTTCGGGTTTCCGAGCTCGAAGAGCTGGATACTCGTCCATGGACCAACACACCCCGTCCTCCGAACCTAGAATCGGATGGCGGACCTGAAAAATCGGTTGATATCCCGGAGCCCAAACTATTAAGCTCGGAAGTTCCTCTAACTCCGGATCCCAAATTGGGTCAGGGTTCGCATCTATAGCCACCCACCCACCTAGATATGCGCGATCTCACGTGCATACGAAAACACTCTCGGGAAACAGTCCATCACTTTTGCGCCAGATTCCTCCTTGTCAAAGACAAAATTAAAGATTGCCACGACGAAGATGCGATCTCAGTATTCTGCAATAATTGCACGGACGAAGGAGTCCTCAACGGCATCAACCGCTGTCACATATCACACTTCACTGACTTGGCAACCATAGTACAGAACTACTGCGCAATGGAAAGCGCCTGGAAAGCTCAGGCAGCTCGCTGGGAACCACCGGTTTCCACTCAACCCCTCGTCCGGATACCATAGTAAAGAAATCGAAGCCCATCACAGGGCGTGGAAACGTTCTGGAGGGATGGCTCGATAGGCCATGCAAAATACACACAACACCGGATACCATACCAACCCACAGCCTTAGGGCATGTTGGATACTCCGGCAAGTGGCCAAGAGCGGCGAGGATATCCTCACCAAAAACACCGCTGAGCAACTCCCCCCGGAACATAATGACCACAGAGTATTGAGAGTCTTCGAGACTTTCGCTTCGAATATCGGTGCAAGAGGGCACTCTGCGACCTCGCCGAAGTCTGCCAAGTTGCAACAATAAATCCTTGGAACGACACGGCCATAACTTTCAACGCTAGCGATAAACCAAAAAACCGGTCAGTCCGGGCACCAGCCGCCTTGGTCCTCAATCCAATTGTGGATGGCTTTCGGCTCACTAAAGTGCTCATGGACGGTGGCAGCGGACTAAACCTCATCTACGAGGACACACTGAATAAAATGGAAATAGACAGGAGCCGCATCAAGCATAGTAATACAACCTTCCGAGGGATCATCCCCAGCTGGGAGGCACGATGCACAGGGAAAATTACACTCAATGTAGTATTCGGCACGCCGGAGAACTATTGGTCCGATGAGATAACCTTCCAAGTGGCCCCTTTCAACAGTGGATATCATGCCCTGTTGGGGCGAGATGCATTCACACGCTTTCAAGCTATACCTCATTACGGGTATATGAAGCTCAAGATGCCCGGGCCCAATGGTATTATCACTCTTGCTAGTGATCCGGACATAGCCCTCCGCGCCGAAAACAAAATAACATCCCTAGCCCTCGAGGCACTGTCTGAGGCCCTCGCGGCCGAAGAGTTAACTGCACTACGCTCCATGGTGGATAGGGACGACTTAATCCTTGATAAGCGTCCCAAATCCACCTCCTTCAAACCAGTAGACGAAATAGTCAAATTTCAAGTCCAGCCGACGGACCCCAAGAAAATAGCTTCCATCGGGGCACAACTAGACCAAACAGTTGACGCCGCACTACGAACGTTCCTGCGCGAGAACTAGGATATCTTCGCCTGGCATCCTTCTGATATGCCAGGAATCCCACACAGGCTGGCTGAACACATCCTCAATATATTGAAGGGATATAAGCCAGTCAAGCAAACACTGCGGTGCTTTTCCGAACCTAAACAACAAGCCGTGGGGGAGGAGCTAGCCAAGTTAATCGAGGCCAGATTCATCGGAGAAATAAAACACCCGGACTGGCTAGCAAACCTGGTGATGGTACCAAAGAAGGACAAATCCTGGCGTCTGTACGTTGACTTCAAAGACCTCAATAAGGCTTTCCCTAAGGATCCCTTCCCCCTCCCCCGCATCGATCAGATTATCGATGCTACCGCAGGACATGACTCACTGTGTTTCCTTGACGCATACTCCAGATACCATCAAATTAAAATGAAGGAATCCAATCAAGACGATACGGCATTCATCACCCCATACAGGCCTTTCTTCTTCAACACTATGCCCTTTGTGCTTAAAAACGCCGGTGCCACCTACCAACGCATGATTCAAACATGCCTGGACAAGCAAATCGGCAAGATAGTGGAAGCATATGTGGATGATGTGGTCATCAAGACTAAGCACATCGAGTCGTTAATAGACGACTTGCGTCTCACATTCGACAACCTCCGGACATATGACATTAAGCTCAATCCGGGAAAGTGTGTTTTTGGCGTTCCCGCCGGAAAGCTGTTGGGCTTCATCATTTCCAATAGAGGAATTGAGGTAAATCCAGCCGAAATCCGAGCCTTGTCACAATTGTCTACACCAACCGACCTTAAATAGGTCCAAAAACTAGCCGGATGCGTGGCAGCTTTAAGCCGCTTTATCTCCAGACTAGGAGAAAAAGCATTGCCACTTTATCGCCTTCTCCGACGTACCGACCACTTTGAGTGGACAGAAGCAGCAATGGCCAGACTGGAGGAAATAAAGGCTCTTTTAGCGAGCAACCCAATCCTGGCCGCGCCAAACATCGGCAAACCAATGTTATTATACATCTCTGCAACGCACCAGGTGGTGAGCGCAGTGCTCGTCGTTGAGCGAGAGGAGGACAGACACAAGTTCCCACTATAGAAACTGGTATACTATGTATCCACGGTCCTTACACCATGCAAATCCTGGTACCCTCATTACCAAAAGATAGTATATGGGGTATTCATGGCATCCTGGAAGCTACGACACTACTTCCAAGAGTGCTCAATTACAGTGGCTTCCAAAGTACCACTTAATGACATAATAAATAACCGTGATGCTACGGGTTGATTGCCAAGTGGGCTATTGAGCTCCTACCATTTGACATAACATACAAACCACGCCGGGCCATCAAATCCCAAGTATTGGCTGACTTCATCGCCGAATGGACAGAGGCCGAACTCCCTAAGGAGTACGGCACATATTCCAACTAGGTCATGTACTTCGATGGCTCTAAAATGCTAGCTGGTTTAGGAGCGGACGTCGTTTTAACGTCCCCCACTGGAGACACGGTGCAGTATGTACTCCAAATATTATACACAGACTCCAACAATGTAGCCGAATACGAGGCCTTATTGCACGGTCTTCGGATGGCTACCTCCATGGGCATACAACACTTGGAGGTGTGCGGGGATTCAAACCTCGCAATATCCCAAATAAATGGAGACTTCGATGCCAAGGATCGGAAGATGGCGGCCTATCATAATGTCGTACTCAAAATATCAGCACGGTTCGAGGGACTCGAGTTCCATCATGTCGCTCGAGAAAGTAATTAAGCGGCGGACGTCCTCGCTCGCATGGGCGCGAAGCGCGACCTCGTCCCGCCTAACATATTTTTGGAAAGGATCTTCAAGCCATCTGTGGTATGGCAGGATGAGAACGGCAACACCAGTCCGGACCCGACTATACCCCCAGATTCCAAACACAATACCGATATCATCGGGGGCTCAGCCACCGAAATAACACCATCGGCCCATCTAATAATGGTAGTAATTACCCCATGGACCGAACCGTTCTTGGCCTACCATAATAGGCGAGAGCTCCCGGCAGACCAGAATGAGGCTCGCTGCATTGTTCAGCGCTCGAAAGCCTACCAGGTCCATGATGGAGAGATCTACAAGAAAAGTGCTACCGGAGTCCTTCAAAGATGTATCTCCGAAGAAGAAGGATGGCAACTCCTGGCTGAAATCCACGCTGGCCTCGGCGGCCACCATGCCGCGGCTCAGTCCCTTGTAAGTAAGGCCTTCCGTACAAAATTCTTCTAGCCGACGGCCCGAGTAGACACACAGGACTTGGTCCAACGTTGTGTTAGATGCCAGCTCTTCGCCATTCAAAGCCATATGCCGCCTACTACACTACAAACAATCCCCATTACTTGGCCTTTTGCGGTCTGGGGACTTGATATGGTGGGACCCCTTAAAGGAGGGAGCCATAAGAAAAAATATCTGCTAGTCATGGTAGATAAATTCACCAAGTGGATAGAGGCCAAACCAGTGAAAACGGCCGAAGCTGGACCGGTGATAGACTTTATATCCGGGGTCGTGCACCATTATGGTGTCCCACACAGCATCATCACCGATAACGACTCCAATTTCACAGCCAATGAAGTGAAATCTTGGTGTGCTAAATTGAGCATTAAACTCGATTACGCCTCGGTCTATCATCCACAATCAAACGGTCAAGTCGAACGAGCTAATGGTCTTATTATGAGCGGCATTAAGCCTAGACTAGTGTGGTCTTTGAAAGAATCGGACAAGCACTGGGTTGAGGAGCTCGACTCCGTACTCTGGGGGCTGCGGGCCACGCCCAATCGCACTACCGGATATACACCTTTCTTCATGGTGTACAGCGCAAAGGTTGTGTTGCCCTGCGACATTATTCATGACTCACCTAGAGTGCGCATGTATGAAGAGAAAGAGGCCGAGCTTGATCGGCAGGACAGCCTAGATGCCCTAGAGGAGGAGCACGACATCGGAAAAACCCGTTCCACATTTTATCAACAGCAGGCTCGCAGATATCAAAGCAGGGAAGTGCGGGCCAAGATTTATAACGTTGGCGAACTTGTTCTACGCTTACCAGAGAAGAAAAAGGATAAACTCAAGCCCAAGTGGGCGGGTCCCTTCATCATAGATGAAGTTCTCACTGGAGGAGCGTACCGCCTGCGTGATGTGTCGGACAACCGCTTAGAGCCGAACCCACGGAATGCTGCCAGACTCCGAAGATTCTACGCCTAGAGTCGGACTCTTTGTTCGTCTTCTTCTCCCTTTATTTCCATTATCTTCTTTTCTTCTCTTTAACTTTTCGTTTATGTTTTTAGCTCTTGTGCGGCTAAACCGCCACCTATGATGTGCACATACTTAAATGTATACACTCATAATACCTGGGGGCTTCTCTTACAGAAGCTTATTATTATTATTCCGTGCATCAAGCTCAACACATATGTGTCCTCTTCCGCATATGTACCTTTTCTTCACCATTATATGCACCGTTATGACTTAAGTTTTGGCCAAGCTGGGTTGCCTCGCTCCTGTGCTTATGCCCTATGTTCCCGTTTATTCGGCTAGGGCATAAAGGGAGCACCACTACGATTGTTACTGCTGGGTCATCCGGACGTGTACCTCAGACTGGCTGAAGCCGAAAGCTAGCGTTCTTAAGGGAATATTCGGTCGGTGGACTAAATACGTTTTACCTTCATCACACCATGAATCCCCAGATGTTACACATATTGCGATTTTTCAAATCGCAGTTCGGACATGCATACTAACGCATATCCGCCCAGGGAAAGGAACCCTTAACGGAACTATTCTCCCTAGAAGATGTTTCTTACAATCAACATGTAATATAACATAGCTAGCCGGATACAACTTGTCTGTTCAAGCAATTATGACTCCTACGCCTGGTTTTCACGCATACCCCGGTTTATATTACTGAGCGGGTATTCGGAAACACTCCGAGCCTTCGGGTCCAGAGGTCGAAGTGAAAATGTCTGCCATGACAATCATTTTACAATCTGGCTAGGGACAAATTTGTCAATTGAAGTACATAGTCATTTAGACTCAAAAACTTCTTCCTCTATACCGTCTAACATGTTGTCTAGCTTACAACCCTGTTGGGAATATGTGGCGGCTACCTTTACTTGGTCGTATACCAAACTAACTGGAATTTCTTTTCCATCTGACCCCTTAGGACCCACCCAGGCCATATGATTCGGATCGAGCTTGGTGTACCGTGTTTTCACCATGGCCCAAGCCTCTCGCGCGTCTTCTCGGCACACCGATATCTTCCTTAATCGGAAGCGCCGCCGAGCTCCTTGGAATAGCTTCACGAGCTCCTCCATACTTCCTGGAGGAGAGGCGGACGACCACAAAGCTTTGGGAATGCTCCGCATTGCTTTCTGAGCTCGCTCGTGCAATTGGGACAGCTCTTGCAGAAGGTCGCCTTGAGAGCCGGACATCTCCTCTTCGGGACGGCCAGTCAGCATACTTGCAGACATAAATTTTTCAGATCATCTCTTTGTTGAAATGCATAAAGATGAGGTCAACAACATACTGAATATGTCGCCTTGTAGCCTCCTATTTTCCTTGACGACGTCAGCTAGCTGGGCCCACACAACTTTTAGTTCTTCGCCCAGCAGGGTGTTAGAATCCTACAGCTTGTTCTTTTCATTCCTCACCCGTGTTAGCACACGTTCGCCTGCTGCATGTTGCCTTTTGGCCTCCTATTCATCAGCCTGGGCGATTTTTAGTTTTTCCCTCAATTGATCTACTGATCCTGTCAGCGGAAACACAACAGTATTAATATTACTGGTATATGATTATACGTTTTTCCTGATGGGGGGAAACATTACCAGGCGGTGCCCCCTTGGATTTCTCCAATTCGGCGGTAGCCGTAGCTAGCTGGGTCTGACACCTTTCCAGCTCTTGAGACAGCAGGCTATTCTTCTCCGTGAGTAACTGATTATACAATGACCCTTAAATCAGTTGTGTCAATTGCTTCAAGTCTTGGGGGCTACTGGTATATGAGTATCAAATCTACACTTACCCGCATATCTTTTAAATGTTGTTCCGTGGCTCTGGCAAGTCCATCCCGAGCAGCTCGGATGTATGCGTCGGCCGAGCTGAAGGAATTGAATGCCTCTTTTGAAAATTTGGGGTCGTGGAGAGGGCCCTCCGACGCCGATGATTCATGGTGCTCTCCACTTTAGAGTTTGTGACGGACATATCATCTGAATCCTCTGCGGAAGGACAGTCCAGCGCCACTTCTGTGTCAGCCCCCATCCTTAGGGCAGGGTCTGGAATCTGACTAGTAGAGGCACGACTGGCAGGATCCCCGAACATAGTTCGGCGGACGCTCTTCCTGATAAAATGCAGCGGATAATGTCATAGTTTGATGTGACGACCAAGAGGCATATTTAAAAAGAATGCCATACCTCTTTGATGAAGCTTCTGCCGCATTCTCGTTCGCCTTTCTCTTCAAAGATGTGATCGGCGTGGGCACCGCTCTCCTAAGAGATGCCTCTGGTGCATGTTGTGGCGTCGAGTGTCTCCCCTTTTGAGCACAGAATAGTGCGGTGGGTGAGGCGTAATAAGGAAGCTCTTTCGAAGAAGGTGCCTCTTGATTACTTACATGTGAGGCAGGAAGGAGGCCGGGATAGTCGGCCACGATTGGCACTACTGTGCCATCATAGCTCGCCTGGTAGAATACTCCCTTCTTGAGCTCCACAAATATGTATGGATCCTCTTCAAATCCGGGGTCTAGGTCCCAATTGGGACCCTATGGCTGTGGGGAGAGGTTGTAAATCCCCTCGGTGACCTTCTGCCATTCCTGTTATGAATAGATGGGTTAATATCCATTAAAAGCGATTCAGGGAGAGGATCGAGTAAAGTGGTGGGATTAGAGCTCACCTAGCTCGGAGGATTGTACATGGAAAATCCATCTCGACTTTTCAAACGAGTGAACTCCTCTTTCTCCCATTTGTACAGTTCAGCCAATATTTTGACCAAAGCGGTGGGGGTGTCCGGACCCTTCTGACCGCAGCGTGAGGTGTCATCCTCCCCATTATAGTGCCACATGCGAAGCCCTTGGTATTGAAGTGGCTGGACCCCCCGCACTATGGAAGTCACCATCACTTTGATTATTGATAATCCTGACTGGGCAAGTGTCTTTATCTTGCCCATCAACTGACGGACTTCTGTGCTATCTTCCTCCTCGAGGCTCCGGGGCGCCAGCTGTGGTGTTTCTTCAATGGAGCACTTGAAAATCGGGAAGACCCCTTCGCACTGGGTCGGGGAGAGCAACATCCTCAATATAGAACCATTCTGAGGGCGCCTTCTTCGGCGTGCCGGACAGGTATCCGGTCCCGGCTATGCGCCATACTTCGGTGCCACCTACCTTGAATCGACCCTTCTCGGTTGCGAGGGACGAGGCAGAATAGCGTCCTCCACAAATCAAAGTGGGCTTTACATCCTAGGAAAAGCTCGCACAAGGCAAAAAAACTCGCAATGTGCAGGATAGAGGCCGGCGTGAGGTTTTTGTAGTTGGAGACCATAATACTCCAGGAGTCCACAGAGGAAAGGGTGGATTGGAAACCCGACGCCTCTCAACAAGTAAGATACGAAGCACACCCGTTCCCCCTGGTTGGATTGGGGAAATTTTCCGACAGAACTTTGCCTGTGAAGGAGGTCAATCCTGCTTGAACAGGGACCAGATCCGCGGGGGGAAGGAATCCCTGTGATTGGAACTTAACCAACTGCTCATGGGATACAGAGCATCTCTCCCAATCGCCTTTTTCGGAGCCGTGGGGGCGGGAGGAGGAACTAGGGACGCTAGCCATGTCGAATGGTTTCCTCTGGCAAGACTGGGGATTTTCCGCTGTGTGTGGGATGGATCTGGGATCCAATCCCTTTAAATAGAGGCCTTTCTTATGTGGCCGGAGGGGGGTTATGCAAAAAACACCCCGACCTCTCGCATTCGCTCGACACATGGAAGCAGAAGCTGTGGAGGCACAGAAGCCGATGGGTGCAGCATTAAATGGAGGGCCAAATACAGCCCTTTAAGCCAGGTACTTTGAAGTGATCGGAGGAGGAACCCGCCTTGCAATGCCGAAGACAATCTGCGTGCCGCACACCTCGTCATTGAAGCCTAGTTTGGGGGCTACTGAGAGAGTCTTGGATTAAGGGGTCCTCGGGCATCCGGCCTGTGTGAATTGGGCCGGACTACTGGGCCATGAAGATACAAGATAGAAAACTTCCTCCCGTGTCCGGATGGGATTTTCCTTTGCATGGAAGTCAAGCTAGGCGGCCGGATGTATTATTTCCTTTCTATGAAACCGAATTTGTACAACCTAGGCCCCTCCGGTGTCTATATAAACTGGAGGGTTTAGTCCGTAGAGGCAATCATAATCTGACAGGCTAGACTTCTAGGGTTTTAGCCATTACGATCTCGTGGTAGATCAACTCTTGTAACCCCCATACTCATCAATATCTATCAAGCAGGACGTAGGATGTTACCTCCATCAAGAGGGCCCGAACCTGGGTAAAACTTCGTGTCCCCTGTCTCCTGTTACCATCAACCTTAGACGCACAGTTCGGGACCCCCTACACGAGATCTGCCGGTTTTGACACCGACAGTGGTTCTATGTCACAAAGCCCCGTGACTCCACATGGGCTGCTCCCACGAAGATCAAGTCCGGGCCCCCAATGCGGCTAACATCCTAGCTCAACAAGGGCCTGGACTGGGCGTCATCTGATGAGGTAACGATGCTGGAGAAGCACATCAAGAGCATGGTAAATAAACATACCAGCCTCGCCAGCGTGATACAAGTGATGCTCTTCCTCCGGATACTCCCCTGTCAGGCGCGTCAAGAGCCCATGTGAAGTTCGACCCGGCTGGTCCTCGGACCCTGTAGCGGCTCTTCGGCACGAAGCACGAAGACATGTGGAAGCTGCTCCTCAAGAACCAGAAGTCATGGCCGGAGACAACCGAAGACCTCGGCTATGGTAGCACCCACGCTGCGACCCCCGTAAGTTGTTTGGTAACATTACTTTGCGAGCCCAAGGAGCACACTAAACTCTCCATTTTCTTTTGCAGGGCTGGACCAAGAAAGCGGAATGGATTCATTGTCCGGCTCCGCTGCCCAAAGATGAAGCTATTCCTGTTGACGAGGATGCTAGTCTCGGCGCCGTACCAGGTGCCAGAAAAGAAGGCCATGGAGAAGGGCAAGGAGGCCAAGAGTGGCTTCCACCATAAAGGTGCCTCGGACGTAGTGTCCGAAGACACCGAAACTCTCTCCTCCCTTGACGAAGAGGAAAGGAGGAGGAAGAGAGCGATCCCCCACCCAAGGGGAGAAGAAGAAGAGGGCAGCTTCCGCCGATCTAGAGGCGGAAGTGTCCAAGAAAGGGAGGACCTCCCTTACGGATGAATCCGATTCGGACACCGATGAGTGGCACTGCAGGCCGAAGCCCCTGGCCATATCGTAAGTACTCATAGGTATATATATATATAAACACTATTCTGATCACGGGATCAGAATAATATTCTGATCATAACATGAACTTCCCGAGTAACGCGCCTGACCTTCCCCGAGTACTAGGTTGAACTTCAGCTAAAAGGTGTCCAAATGGGGATTGCGATATACCGTTGGATAGCTATGGACATCAGTATCATGACCCAAGTTAAATTTTTGGCAAAATGTAAGCGGTTTAAGAGCAGTTTTGAAAGCCGTTTTTTCTTCATACAAAAAACGTGAATCGTATTTTCGATCGCATTTTTAAACTGTTTATCGGAATGAGGCAAATAATATGGCGTTGGAAAGCTGCTGCAAAACCGCTCATTCCACATGTCGAAAGTTTTCTCTAATTCCCTACGGTTAAAGAGTAATGCGGAAAATCGTAAAATTTCGTAAACCGAACACCCGAGTTCGTATTTTTGACGCCATTTCTAAACGGCTAATCCAATTGAGGCAAATAATATGGCGTTGGAAAGCTTATGAAAATGCGCAACTTTTTTATGTTAAAAGTTGTTTCTAATTTTTAATGGTTTAAAATTAATTTAGAAAATGGTACAAGTTCCACCGAGTTCGTATTTTCGAGCTAATTTTTTAACCGTACGTACAAATGCAGCAAATGATATGGAGTTGGAAAGCTTGAAGAAATGCGAAACGTTTTTGTATATATTGTTTCTTCTAATTCATTATGGTTTTATGTCAGTTTTGAAAATGGTTAAAAACGTATTTTTACCGTAATTTCTACAAACTTTATTGGAATGGGGCAAATAATATACCGCTGAAAAGCTACGGAAAATGTGAAACTTTTTCATGTTGACGGTTTTCTCTGAATCCTGGTCGTTTTTAAGTAATTTAGAAAATGGCGAGATCATTCGTTCTGCCTTTATCGCGAAACAGATTCTTCGAAAATGCACCGCGTGAAGAATCTGAACTTCTCGGCATGTCTACTTGAACTTCACTTTGTTTGTCACGTGTTTTTTTTCTTGTAGCTCTCCATCCACTGCTCGTAGCTCTCCATCCACTCACCAGAATTGAGCAAGTGATATACCAGTGGAAAGCTGCTGTAAACATGCAACTTTCCCGTGTTGATCATTTTTTCATACCCGCGACGATTTTAAAAGTTTTTCATCTGATATTCATTCAGTGTAGTAGTTGAACTTCATGTTGTTTTCACGTTGAACTTCTGTGACGTATTTTCGTTTGTAATTTTTTCATCCATTCGTTAGTGTTACACAAATGATACTCCTTTTGTACAAACCCCTCTCACAATAAATTTTTTTAACTTTCTTTGACCGAGGAGTTGCACTTATAACAACAAAACTTTTAGTCTTTGCTTTTTTATTCTTTTTTAATACAAAATGCACACCGTGTAGTACGTGAACTTCTGGCAGTTATCAATCAAACTTCTCTCGGTTACGTGAAAATATCTGAGTTTTTTATAAATATTTATCTGAATTTCTTAATCCTTTTTTATAAAATTTTGAAGCACTCTATTTTTAAAAGTTGAACTTCTTGTTTTTTATTTTTGAACTTCTTGTTTCCATTCTTTAATAACGAAAAAGATCTGAGTTTTCTATAATCATCAAACTTCTCCATCTTTTTAATATGGACTTTCCGGTTTTATTTCTTAATCTTCTTTCACGAAATTTTGAGGCCCTCTATTATTAAAAGTTGAAATTCATGTTATTTAATTTTTAAACTTCTTGTTTTCCATTCTTTAATAGTGAGGGAAATCAGAGTTTTCTATAATCATCGAACTTCTCCATCTTTTTAATATGGACTTCCTAGGTTTTTTCCATAATCTTTTTTTATGAAATTTTGAAGCGCTCTATTTTTAAAAGTTGAACCTCTTGTTATTTAATTTTTGAACTTCGTATTTCTATTCTTTAGTAACGAGGAAAATCTGAGTTTTCTATAATCATCGAACTTCTTCATCTTTTTAAATTGGACTTCCTGGTTTTATTTTTTTTAGTAACGAAAAAAATCCTACTTTTTGATAGACATCGAGCCGATCCATTTTTAAATTTTAACTTCTAGGTTTGTTTTTAGAGAGAAAATCTTTGTTATAAAATTGTTTGAGATGCTTTTTTTAAATGACCTTCTTTGGATTTGTAACAAGCATTGAACCAGTTGCGCCGCATCAATGACATTAAAACTCAGATTTTACTGACGATTTCAAAAGTTTTTCATCTGAAATTCATTCAGTGTAGTAGTTGAACTTCCTGCTGTTTTCACGTTGAACTTCTGTGACGTATTGGCTTTTGCAATTTTCTCATCCATTCGTCAGTATTACACAAATGATATTTCTTTTGTACAAACCTCTCTCACAATAATTTTTGTAACTTTCTCCGATCGAGGCCTTGAACTTATAACAACAAAAAATTTGGACCTTGCCTTTTAATTCATTTTTCTCATATTAAACACATACCATTTTTATAATTTGAATTTTTTTTCTTTTTAAAATCAAATTGCTCCCAAATAATAACTGATCTTCTTTGTGGATTGAGAGAATTAGTTTTAAATGCAAAAAACAATTTCTTTTTTGTGTTTTCAAACATGGAAATACAAGGTAAAACTTTCTCGCAAGAATTTTTAAACTTCCCCGGACGGAGCACTTGAACTTCTTTCAACAAACCTTTTAAGCTTTTATTTTTTCTATACTTTTATATTCACCTTAAATGCATTCCTTGCAGTAATTGAACTTTTCGTTGTTTTCAATATCAACTTCTGTCACATTTTTATGTATATGTCGAATTACACGCAATTGAAAGTCGGACGTCATTTTTTTGCCATTCCAAAACATGTAATTGAAGGTCGGACGTCCCGCAACATAAATTCTGAATCATGCACGAAGGTGCACGTGAACTTTTTGCAACAAATCTGAGTTTTTTATATACTTTGAACTTCTCTGTTATTTTAATTTCAACTTCCTAGTCATATTCTTATAAAGGAAATATGTTTTAAAATAAGTATCAACCGTTTTTTTTTGTAAATTGAACTTCATAGTTTTATTTTTCTTAGAAACGGTAATAATTTGAGTTTCCTGTATACATCAAACTACTTCTCTATTTTAATTTGAACTTCGTCATTTTTATTCTTTAGAAACGGTAAAAAATTTGTGTTTATATTTTTCTAGCTTTGTACAAAAGTAATATTCTTCTTTGGGGCGTAAACACGAACACTTGTGGTGCACACGAGCCGGCTAAAAACTATGAGACTGTCTTCATTGTGTGTGCACAGCACGCATGTGCACTGGTTTATGCATGCACAACGCACACACACACCACTAGTAGAATGCATGCACTCACCACTAGCACACAAACATAAAAGAACTATTGGCAGCCATACATTTTTAAATGAAAAAATAGTACGTAATAAAAGAACTACAAGTTTCATGTACTACATGGTGTGTGTTTTTTGCGCCTGCATATACAGTTGAACTTCAGACATCAAAATCACTTAGGCAATAGGAATCGACGATTTTATCTGGATACTATACAACTACATGGAACAACATTGACCAATTCCACCAGAACACGCATGTGTAGATTTGAACACTACAAACCACTATACTAATCCCTCCTTGCGTTGGCTACAATTGACCCGGCTTCCATCAGGGTGTTGCGCCAGCGTTGACAGCTCACTATCCTTGGCTCCTTGCCGTCGAGGTTAGCAGTCGCAGACATGGTGGCCGATGCAGTCAACCACCGCCGGACCGTGCACACCGAATTTTCTGACCTAACAACACACAACGACTTGAACTTCTATTTTTTTGGATTTGGAAAATCGTTTTTCTGAATACAATGAGGTTTGGATGAAATAGCACATGAGTTCAGTTAGTTTATGAACTTTTCTCAAGACAACAAGCTAAGAGCAGGCCAGGGGACCTAATGATCGCTTGCTGCTGCCACAGCGGGGTTTCAACTACAGACCTTCTAGAATGTTATATAATCCCGTACTGTAATTTCAAGCATTATAAACTCAGAAGATGCCTACAATTCTCAGTTTGTGCCGAACCTAGGAGTCGAGGAGATAACCACACAGTCGAGGAGATAACCACACAGGACTATTTAGAGGAGGCAAGTGAAGCAACCTATTTCTTCAGAAAATCAACAAACTAAACTTTAGAAAATCAAAAAATTGAACTTCACAGGGCCCTGCAAAAAATACACGGTCATGATCAACTTTAAAAACTTCAGAGAATCAACAAACTGAACTTCTAGAGGGCCAGATGCTGACCTTCCTCCTCGTCGCGCTCGCGCTCATCCCGGCCCTCTCCCACGCCGCCGCGGAAGGAGGCGGCGGGTTCTACGACCCGGCGCGTGTCACCCAGATCTCCTGGCGCCCCAGGTCAGCTCAGGTGCTTGCTTCCTTCCCTCTGGCCTGGCCTTTCTCAGCACGCCACGCGCCACCTGTTTGTCGATTTGCGTCTTACAGTGCTAGGTTTGTTTGTTTGTCCGTGCAGAGGATTTCTGTACAGCGGCTTCCTCTCGCACACCGAGTGCGACCACCTCATCAAGCTGGGTTTACACTGAAGCTTCTACAATGGGAAAGCATAAAGTTCAGAGCAGCAATGCTTTGAGCAGATAGTGTCAAAGTAGCAACAGTTTCAGCCGTTTTCAGGGCTATTTGACAGAGCACTTGTAAGCGTGTTGCTAGAGTTGCAACCAAATTTCCTGCCAAAAATACTCAAAAGTCAAAACGCATAGAAATTTCCTGCCCATGAGGTCTGATGGTCGCCGCTGTGGCAGAAATTTAAAGTAAGGGGCCCGAGTAATTTTGATGATCAGTTGGCAAATGAGCTCCAATCAGTGCTTCTTAATCAAGGAATATACATGCTTAAGGGGGAAGGGTGCACGGTCCATGTTGGAGGTCAACTATAGCATCTAATCAAGATCAAGCCTGCATTCTCCTACTGTAAGGCTGTACAGAAGTACTAGAAAGGAAGTACCTGTATGTACTGCTATGAGACATCCAGTTTCAGACTCGCACGGTCCCATCGACTGAACCAGTAATTAGTACCCGAAGTTCTGGGTGCCAACAAAGAGCACTGAGACCCTTTGCGTGTCCTTGGACCGTATCGACACAACTGTCTGTCTCTAGGTCCCAGATCTTATTGAATAAGAAATTTGAACAACATATTAGTATTCACACATAAATACTATACATTGTCCATTCAGAGAATCAACAAACTGAACTTCTAGAGGGCCAGATGCTGACCTTTCTCTTTGTAGCGTCGTTGGTGACCTGTAATTGAAGGTCGGAGATGAAGGGTACCACCTCAACGAGTTCAGGCAGCCGGTGCAGGCCAGCCATGGAGGAGGGGCAAGCTGCAGCGAGGAGGGACCACGCCGGCCACGGAGCTGGAGGCCCGTCGGCCGCGGGGAAGGAGGGCGCCGGTCGCAGGGAGGGAGGGCGCTGGCCGCGGAGGAGGATGGGTGTCGACCACGGGCTGGGAGAGCGCCGGCCACGGAGGAGGGGCGCCGGCGATGCGGGTTGTGGGGGTGGTGATGGCACGCTTTTGTTATCGGGGCCAGGCGGCGTTGCGGTTGGAGGTTGGGGCTCAGGCGGGGTCTGGGCTCGGCGGTGGCGCGCTTGAAGGTCGGTACTCCAGTGGCAGCGCGGTTGGTGGTCCGGGCTCCGGCGGACGCGTGGTTGGTGACTCGGCTCCGCGGCGGCGCGGTTGGAGGTTGGCGCGAGGGCGGCGGCGATGGCGGCGCGGGGCGGTGGAGTTCGGTGGGTGGGTGGCCTGGTGCGGCGGCAGAGGTGGATCGGGGTTGAGGAGAAAGATGCGGGAGGTGGGGGGCAGTTTCTTTTTCTTCCACGAGGTGGGGGCAGTTTCTTGGTTTTGCTGAAAGAATCTCCGGAACAACTCGATCGGCCCTATATATACACGCGTTGTGATTCAAATAACTATTTTGATTCCAGGATCAAAATAGTACTATTCTTTCTCTCTCTCTATATATATATATATATATATATATATATATATATCCAGCTTTTGTGATTTGTAGTTGTAATGCATTTAAACTGTATGTTGCAGTCCGGTTAAGGTCCTTCCCTAATGATCCTTCTCTTTCGGAAATTCGCTGGGTCCGAACATGATGGAGAGCGATTCGCCTCTACCATCTTCCTCCCCCACTTCCGCGGATAACACCGAGGTGTCATCCCAAAAGACCCTTCTGGAACAGGGAGAGATGCCGGAAGCTGCCAAGAACATGGGGGAACCGACCTCCATGGAGACAGAAGACGGGGGTCATGTCCAGTTTGGCCCCCAACCAAATGTCATTCTAGAAACCCACACGGTTTTGGAGCCAGAGGAGCAACCCTCTTCGCGAGAAGGGGGCGCGCCTACTATACCGGTGACCTCTGTCAATGCGGAGGCGCCGTACACTTTGGTGAGGGCGCTTCAAAGCGCCACCATTATGGAAGATCATCGTACCTTTATGGGTATGGTGATTGAAAAGGTTCAGTCCATGAAAAGCAGACTAAGCAAAGCCTACACTAGCCTTTTAAGAGGCTTTGAGGTATGTGCTTTACAATATCTTCTAAAAGAATTCCTATGTATAGATAGTAGCCCCTGAGACTCTGTTCGGTGTTCGGAAAGAAAACCGAACAGATGATCTAATAACTCATGCAGGAGACAAATGCACATATCTGTTTGAACAAGCAGGCTGCGAAGCAGGCGTCAGCTGCCCATGCCGCTGAAGCATCCGAGCTAAGGCACAGGCTAGAAGAAAAGCAAGGTATGTAATATCGAAGCACATTTGAAACGATGCCAACAATGATGTAGTATCTCAATGAGTTTCATAATTATGTTTGCAGCTGACACGTCTGAGGTTGAGGCGAGGAAGGAGGCGGAGGAGGAGCGCGCCTCCCGCCTTAAACATGAATCATGAGTGGAGGAAGTCCAGCAAGAGCTCAGGGATGCCATAGGCAAATGCAAGTCCTCGGTGCGCAAGAGTTTGGAGCAAAATTCCGAACTTGCAAAGGCGCTCCGAAGTACACAGGAAGCCCGGGCCGAAGCCCAAACCGCTGTCCGGGAGATCCAAGAGGCAAGGCAAATTGCGGCGGGTAAGGCCTTTAACATGCAGAGCAAATTTGTGTAGAAAAGGTATATCTTTTTAACCCAGATTTGGAGTTCTCCAGGAGTGTTTGCGGACCTGCCCTGGAGTGTTGCTGATGCCGCGGAGTTCTTCTGGGCCAAGGAGGGGAGCTCAACGGAGAAGCTGTTCTGGTCGCAATACCTTGCGCCAGAGCATTCTGTGCTCCTCAGCGATCAGCTGAAGCAATGGACCGAACTGCACAGGGTGGCTAAATTGGCCATGAGGGATTTGATAATCCGTCTTTGGCCCGCCGAACCCATGCCCAGCAGCTACTTCGGTCTCGTCAAGCGACTGGTCATCGCCTGCCCTCGGCTTGATACCGTGAAGCGGTCGGCCTGTATTGAAGGTGCGCGGGTGGCCTTCACCCGTGTCAAGGTGCAAGGCGAAGATGGATGCTGTCAAGCTTGCAATCAAGGGACCGCCCGCTGGAAAAGAGCATCGCACGCCGGAGCGGTACTTTGATGATGTCCTGAAAGGATCCCGCATTGTAGAGGGCCAATGTTCGAAGGACATCATTTTTGAATGAATGTATTTATGTTGTCTAATCATGTATCATGAGACAAGGCTTATATATGATATATTGCTTATTTTACTTTAAAATATCTCCTCCTGTGCAGCTGTTTATTATATCTGAGAGTTGGCCAATCGTCGGCTTCAGCCCCCACAGAGGTAGTACGGGGGTGTTCGGGATAAACACTTAAACACACTCGACCCAACGTACTGGTCCGTGAAAGAGGTGTTAGTGCGGCGAACCAGGCAATCGGACTATGCGGCTTTATCACCCTCACTTAGCCATAGGAGTTTTATAATGGGAGGGCGGGTGCAACCCCTAGTATTGTTTGATTATCCGAACTTAGGTGCTGTGAATGCCTGGCCGGCTGGAGGCCAGCCTATTGCATAATGCGGAAAAATCGCTAGAGATTTATACTTAGTCACCGAATAGCTGACCAGCTCTCACCGCATCATGACAGTCAGTTTTTAGCTTTCTCTACTGAGGTGTTTGTCCGGGTAAACCAGAAACAGAATTGCAGTAGTTCTCCCTTTACTACCGTAGCCGATCAGACGGAACATAAGGTAGCAAGCACAGGAGCCGGGCAACCCAACTATTGACCAAAGACATGATTCGGAACCAATGCATATAATGCTATATTCGGGACACTGAATTGCACTTGTGAAAGTGTTCGGACTTTTTTTTAATATTTAACAGATGTACGCGGCTTAATAAAGCCCCTGGAAATTTAGGCCATGCCGAGGTGTACATGATAATCAAATAAAAACAGGGAAACATATGTTAAGAGATAAGCCAACGCCGTGTAGGTTTGGGCTAAAAACTGTTTCCATTGTAGTCTTATTGATACGTCAAAACATATTGATACAAATAGTGCAATAAGCAACAGGGCTATTTTACATGCCGAACACAAGGGGAAGCTGTGCGTGCGTCCTGAACGCGGACGGGGTGATCTTTAAGGATCCTTTAGGTACTCTGGTACACGTCTATGTGGCTTTTCTCCTTCGTGTATTGTCCTTCGAGAGGATCATCGACCGGTGTTTTCATAATAGACCACGGAAAGAGGCCTTGGTACCGTCAAAAGGGTGATGTGGTTTTAGGGAACCTGAAAGAAAAATAAAATAAAATAAGAAGAAGAGGAATGTGAGTTTCCTAGTAGGGTCTGGCAGTATTGCATGCATTGTCCTTATTGTGCCTCCATCCTTTCCCATGATATTTTTAGTGCATAATTATGTACGTGTGGCACATATGCCACAATTCGGTAGGGGATGAGATGGAGGCCGAATTGCTAATCCATCTCATGACGAGTTGGACTGTCATACAATGGGGTAGTCCGGACTCGTTTGACAGTGTCCGAGGACTCGGCCGCCGCCGTAATAGTTGCCTTAATGAGGCCACCTGTACTTCTGCTGCCAGGGTCGCGGTGTGCTCCTTAGTGCGGAGGGAGTGCTTCATGTTTACATTCACTGTTATGACTCCGCATGGTCCGGGCATCTTGAGTTTGAGATAGGCGTAGTGCGGGACTACATTGAAGCGAGCGAACGCGGTTCGTCCGAGCAGTGCATAGTAGCCACTGCAGAAGGGGACTATATCGAAGATCAAGTCTTCGCTGCGGAAGTTGTTCGGCGAGCCGAAGACCACTTCCAATGTGATTGAGCCCGTGCAGCGGGCCTCTACACCGGGTATCACTCCTTTAAAGGTAGTTTTAGTGGGCTTGATTCTTGAAGGATCAATACCCATCTTGCGGACTGTGTCCTGATAGAGTAGGTTAAGGTTGTTGATGTCGTCCGTGAGGACTAGCGTAAGGTGGAATCCATCGATGATTGGATCGAGGACTTATGTGGCCGAACCTCCATGACGGATACTGGTCCGATGGTCCCAGCGATCGAAGGTGATCGGACAGGCCGACCATGGGTTGAATTTTGGGGCGAATGGCTCTATCGCATATACGTCCCTTAGCGTGTGCTTGCGCTCCCTCTTGGGGATATGGGTAACGTATATCATGTTCACCGTTTTGACTTCGGGGGGAAATTTCTTCTGAGCCTCTATTTCCGGTGCGCGAGGTTCCTTGTCGTCATCCTCACTGGGCGATCCTTTCTCCTTTTGTTCGACATTTAACTTGTCGGCCTATTTGAAGACCCAACAACTTCTGTTGGTATGGTTGGCAGGCTTATTAGGAGTGTCGTGGATCTGGCAGGGTCGATCAAGTATTCTGTCCAGGCTTGATGAACCGTCTCTGTTTCATTTGAATGGCTTCTTCCGTTGACCAGATTTGGAGCCACTGAATCCGGCATTGACTGCCGTATTCTCTGTATCATCATTGTTGCTCCGATGCTTATGTTTGTTGCGTCGGGGCCTTCCGTTGCCCTTTTGGGCTTCGGTAGTGTCGTGGTCACTGGTACTGTTACCGCTACTGGCTAGCCAGCTATCCTCGCCCATGCAGAAGCGGGTCATTAGTGTTGTAAGGGCTGCCATGGACTTCGGCTTTTCTTGGCCGAGGTGTCGGGCGAGCCATTCATCACGGATGCTGTGTTTGAAGGCTGCTAGGGCTTCGGTGTCCGGACAGTCGACAATCTGGTTCTTTTTAATTAGGAACCTGGTCCAGAATTTCCTGGCCGATTCTCTGGGCTGTTGGACTATATGACTGAGGTCATCGCATCCGGAGGCCGGACATAGGTGCCTTGGAAGTTGTTTCTAAAAGCATCTTCCAAGTCTTCCTAGCTTCCAATAGAGTTTTCTGGGAGGTGATACGTCTCCAACGTATCTATAATTTTTGATTGTTCCATGCTATATTATCTGTATTGGATGTTTAATGGGCTTTATTATACACTTTTATATTATTTTTGGGACTAACCTACTAACCAAAGGCCCAGTGCAAATTGCTGTTTTTTGCCTATTTCAGTGTTTCGCAGAAAAGGAATATCAAATGGAATCTGTCGTGGAATTGTCACGGCAGATGTCCTTAGTGTCAGGACTTAGTCGCGAGGCCAACGCATCTATGTGGTAGCTTGAGAGGGGTTGAGCGGGACGAGAGACGCGATGTTTTACCCAGGTTCGGCCCCTCATGGTGGAGGTAATAGACTACATCCTGCTTCATTGATATTGATCATGGTGTTCACGATGACAATGATGTTTTCTGGCTACCTCTCTCTCGAGAGCTATTGACTTGTCTATCTCAACTTGTCCCTCTTGGGGTGCCCCGCCCCTCCTTATATAAGTTGGAGGGGCGGGTTACATGTGGAGTCCTAGTAGAATTAGGACTATTCTATTACAAGACGGATAGCAATCCAGGTCTTATTCAAACTGTTTAAGTCGGCCTGCTGGGCCACCTCCGATGATGGGCCGCGGCCTACCTCCATGAGGATACCCGGGGCCCTCGAGCTTTTGGGTGACTCGAAGAGTCGGGCGGAAGGTCTTGATTTTTTTGATTCTTTTGTCTTCCTTGAACGCGGAGCTTTTTGCCGGGTCATTGACGTAATGGATGTGAAATGTGGATGAAGAGATTGCCAGGTCATGAAGCGTCGACGTTGATGTTGCCTGGTTGTCCTCCCAGGCTGGATTCCGTCTCCAATCCGGGTCTTTCTGAATTTTTTCCAACGCCAATAGCATGCATATCATCTGTAGCCCCCGAGCGTCGGGTTTGTTTAGGCCTTTAACAACCCGGTGGTCTGTGAACTTGTGTTTTGGTAACGAACAAAGTCCATTTTTTCACAAATTCTGGCTTGATAGCCCCCGAGGCTCGAGGCGACTTGAGGAGTCGTCTTGAGGCACTTTGTTCCTGAAATAAAACACATGAATGCATTACACCATTCGTGATGTATAAAACAAAATTAAATAATAATTTCAATGACTTGGTCAACTTGTATTCAAGTTGTTAATTGTTCGACTCAACTAAGTAGGCTTTCGCATGGACTTTTTTCATGGAATATGATATGTTCAGGGTTGACAAAGTCCATGATAGGCATCAGAGTCGATTGTCAATACCATACCCACTACTTGGTCAGTTACGAGTTGCATCTGACTTAGTAAAGAATGAACGTAAAATTATTTCGTTGATATATAGGGCACCCATGTTTGAGCTGTGCATCGTGGCAAATAGTCCTCTTTGGTAACCTTACGACTCAACTTTATGAGAAGAAATGATAGCCCCCGAGATTAAATCAAAGGTGCCGGATATATTTAATTGACTGAAAAAATGAAATTTAAATATAAAAGCGACTTAGCTTGTTTTATGATGTGGCATAAGCCAGCGGACCGTTGGGGTCAACCGCAACGAGGCAATAGACGATCCTGCGTAGGAGTCAAAAATTGGTAACCCAGCTGACGGTTCGAGCCAGTGGCGGAAGCTGGAATTTTTGAAGACGTGCAGCCGAAAAAAACATCGAATAGGAGAATAGATGGCGCAGTGCAAGCCAGCTTGGTTGATGTTGATTAAGCTCTGTTGTCAGGGCACTCTGGGAGCGGCAATTTGGCCATTATTTAACATTGAATCGGGTGGCAATGTCAACGGAGGTAGCGGCGAGAAGCGCTCGTCAGAAGCTGCGGTTCGAGGCCGGAGCGGTGATTCGGTGCGACAGAGACACATGGAAGAGCCGGGCTAAAGCAGAGGTGAGCACTATGGGAGCTCAACGGTGGCGGTTGACAAAACACAAGGGCGACGCTTGAGGTGACATGAGGCCACGGTGGTTTGACAGCGAGGCCACGGCAGCTCGACGGAGTCCATCTCATGACGGTTTTGGAGGAAGCCAAACAGAGGATTGGCTCACAGGCAGCGGCTCACAACAGCAAGCTGGGGCCACGGCCACTGCGGGTCAAATGCAAACACCAGCGGGTTGGAGACGTAGGCAGCCGACTTGGAGCAAGGCCCGCGAGGCCAGCGAGGCGCGCTTCCAGAGAGGAGGCCATTGAGGCAACTCAAGGCACGGCGGCTGAAGCGACGGGCCATCACAGCCTAGTGAAGCACAACGGCGACGGCTCAGAGCTCGGTTGTAGATCCGACGCTGGAGCGTGAAGGAGGTCGCAGTAGGGAGCGGAGCGACTAAGTTATGGCAAAGGACGCAGCAGACGAGCCGGTGGGCGAACGGTCAACCAGTGTAGCCCCCAAGGGCCGGGTCATTATGCAATAATGAGCAGGGACTTTATAAATATAATCATGCTTCATTGAAAATAACATCATATGATGTAACTCTACCATGGGGCTTTGAACCCATGTCCACAAGGTTAAGAGCTTTGTGCTTTACCAACTGAGTAGTGGACCTTTCAATATAATGTTTTAAAACTTATGTACCTTGAATTGTTGACAGGAGCAATTGGTAGCCCATAAGGGCCGGCTCACTACAATGTGATGTGTCGGGTCTTCAATAAGGTGAGCAAAAAATAACTTTGCATTAGACCCCAAGTATCATTATGCATGCTTGCAGTGACATGAGACTTGCATACTTGATGTAATCTCAACTTGAATAATGTAGCCCCCAAGTGTCGGATCGTAAGCCTGCAGCGACTCGGGACTATTCCTTCAATTGTAGAATAAATCATATCCATTGATAATATGATAGCCATTGCGCTAAAGCGACTTTGAAAACCTCAATCATAATATTGGTTATTGATAACCATAATAAAAATCCAGCCATGTTCGCTATTTGAAGATTTGAATAATATAATTCGGTCTAAAAACCTCGATCATTTAATATCATCATGAAAATCCAGCCAATTTTGTCTATGAAAGATATGAATATCTTACCAGTTGATAAATAAATCCGGAGTTTAAATACTCGGCGGCTCTTGGCTGATGGCGACTTAATGCACATTCATTGTAAGCGGAATTTTTATAATCCGGCGGCTGATAGCTTTTGAGAAAATCCAAAATGGATAACCCTTTTGAAGCATCAATTTGGATGATGAGCTTGAATTTATATGTCATAATTCTGCAAATCATGCACAAAGTGTAAATAACATATGCCCTGGCGACTTAACATCGAAAGCCAGGGTGGGTAGCCACCCGAATGCATTCTTATCTTGCACACAAGTAGATCACAAGAATCCTTGGCGGTTTACCATAGGGCATGTCATAATGCCCATATAAATAGCCAGGGTTTATAACCAAAGCTGTAATTGAAGATAATCAAATATGACATAGATGATACTTGTGACATTGAATCACCTCGTTGGTTTAACCAATTCTTGTAGTGAGGGTGGTAACCCCAATCTTGAGTATTTGAGAACTCCTTCCTTAATTTGCCAGATTATGATAATAAACCGTACCAGGATATAATAAACACCGGATTTTCCTTATAACACTGGCGACTTGTTAGTCAAAACCAGACCGGGTTAAAGAATGCCGGATTAGAATTGATCATGCACTGACAACTTATTAGTTGAAAGCAAAGCCGGGTCAAGGACACCGGTTTATCAGAAGATGTTATAAATCTCATCAAAGGTGGAAAAAACTTGGCAAATGAAAGCATATGAAAACTTGTAGTCGAGGCTTTTTACGAGCTGCCAGGCTCCAAATCAAGGCTTTTCATGGGCTGCCAGGCCACTGAATTAACCATTTCACAAAGCCTCTTAAGATGGACCTCAATCTTTAACCAATCACGTTTTAACTTTGACAAGTTCAGGGTCTATGAGATTGACTGTCAAACGTTCGCGGGTCGTACCAGGTTTGCCTGGGCGGAGTGACTTACTTAAAGAAGGCATGTTAATCCGGGGTTTTAGGTGCGAACACCAGGCTCCAAGCCAGGCTTGATAGCCTATTACAAGGGTGCAGACTCTTAGTTCGATGCGAAGCAAAGAGCCCCCAAGTAACTTCCCTGGTGGCCTTACGCCGATCAAGAGGTGTAGCTATGGTTTGAATTCGACCAAGCCCCAAGTGATATATTTCTGAGCTGTGCTCATTGGGTGCCTAGTTTGAGTTGTGCTGTGCAACAAACTCTCTTTGGCCCCTTATGATAATATTGGCTTTGATAGCTGGATCAATATGTAATCAGAACTCCTCTTTATAAACAGAAGCCCCCATGTGATCAATAATATGATAAACCAATAAGGCAGGATGCCCGTGTTTGAACCGCGCATCATGGCAGCAATTTCTCTTTGGCAATCTTTAATTTTTTGCAACAGATAACTTCTTCTTGAACCGGATGTTAAACCGGATATTTGAGAGCTTCAACGCTTTATGGGAGACATCTTTCCCTTGAACCGGATTTTAAACCGGAATCTTCATTTTCAGCCGGAATTTTTCTGACGGCCTTTAAATATTCGCCAATAAGGCAGTAGCCTCCGGGGCCGGGTTATTTTTCCCTCCAATGATCTGGAGTTCTTGAATCTGCTTTAAATTGGCAATAATTTACTGAGTCATGTCATCATAGCCCCCGAGTCTCAAGGCGACTTGAGGAGTTGGCTTGAGATTCTTCATAATTAACCGTAATATAGACCGGTTTGAATCCTGCATGGGACAACTTGCAAACTGGAGTAATTGCTCTTTTATAGAAAGCAAAAGTAATATATAAAAAATATGCTGGATGGATTTCACCTGATGCGTCAGGCCGGAAACTATTCACCACGGAGTTGATGATCACTAAAATCCATCACGGGTGAATCGACCGTAGGAGCGGAAAGATGAGTCGGTCACAGTGTTGTAAGCCGGTGTGGACGAGCAACTTACCCTCCGCGTTGTAAGCTGGCGTGGATGCATGAACCAGTCTCGCGGGTGGACGGGTGAGTCGTACATGGCGTTGTAAGACGGCGCGGACGGGCGAATTGGCCGACGCGTTGATGTAAAACCGGACTGCGGGTATACCTGGCCAAACCTCGGGCCGGGCCGGGCCAGGCCTAGCCAAGCCCGAGCCAAAAAACCTGGGCCCGAGCCCGGCCCGGCCCGGCCATCGGGCCTAGTTTTTGGGCCCAAGCCCGGCCCGAACATGCAAAAGCCCGCCGGGCCTCGGGCCTTGGATCGGGCCCCTTCAGAAAATGGCAAAAATGACAGGCTCGGGCCCGGCCCGGCCAGGCCACCGGGCTCAAAATCTAGGCCTGAGCCCGGCCCGGGAGCAACGTCGGGCCGGGCCGGGTCGGGCTTTTTCGGGCCGGGCTGGCCGGGCCGGGCTGCCCATGACCAGGTCTAACTGCGGGGGACGGCGGCCTGTGCGCGCTTATTGGATAATTTGTGTGGTCCTGACGAGTTGATGCAGACTGGCCCGTGGGAACGGCGGCTTGCACGCATGTCTGTCGAGCAGCGTGGCATGGACGAATGCTAGTGCATGCACTCCGTATCTACGGTATGATGGCATAAAAAATTTATCCTGCGTAAAAATATTATAGGGCAAAGTAATTGTTCATTGGCAAAAAATAATAAATGTTAATAAGATAAATTTAAATAGATATCACCTACGCTGTGTTTGGATGTCTGTATTAGAGGGCTCCGTATTGAATTGGATGGAATACCAATTCAGCCATGAAACTGTAATGGGTACAATACGAATTCCTTTGTTTGGTTGGTCGCTGAATTGAAGCATGGAATCCTAGTTAGGTTTCAATTCCAAATCATGTTTGGATGGCAAACTTTAGAATTGCATATTGACATGCTTTGCTCTACATGTATCAAATGAAATCTTCGCAACATATTTGATTAAAAACTAACATATACTGTTTACTTCAGAGGCTTTGGTTTCATCACCAGCTCTGCACAATACTGCATCTTCCTGTTCTTGAGCACAATACAAGATCCGCACACAAGCACGAACGCTACACAAATCTGTTTACTTCGTAAACCTACACAGTACAAGAACAACACACAAGCACTAGCACTGTACAACACTGCATCTTCTTGTTCTTGAGCAACTCAGAGGCTTTGGCTTCATCACCTATGAATCAGAAGATGCAGTGGATAAGGCGCTGGACAAGAACAACATACAAGCACCAGCGCCACCCCCTAGACCTGCTCCGTAGCCAGCCGTCGACCTCCTGAGCCTGCCCCAGCGGCAGCCGCCAACCTCCTGACTTGGCCCCATCGCCAGCCTCCTGGATTCAGCAGTCAGCGCGTCCAAGTTTGGGAAGGCTACCTCGCCGGCCGGAGGAGCGCGGGGAAGAACAAATCAGCAAGGCTAGGGGAGGGCAACCTCGCCGGAGGAGATGGAGAGGCGGGGAGGAGGGGACGGACCGGCGGCGGAGGGCACCGATGGCCGCCGCGCTGGAGGCGGCGCAGGGCGCTGTGGTGGAGTCGACCGGGCTCTGCCGGTGGAGTGGATAGGGGAGAGGGCCAGGAGCCCTGGACGCGGCCGTCGGTGCCCGCATCGACCTCGGCTGGCCGCACGGATCTCGCGTTACTCCCCCGCGATTATCGCCGCCTCATCGATTTCTTTTTCTTTTCGGGAGAACGAACCGGTATGTTTTGCGGGAGATTGGAGCGAGGCGAATTCAGCAGAAATCGGAGCCTCCGGGGTCCGTATTGTAGGAGGGTGCATTCGCGTGTGAGGGGGTAGGCTCTGTATTGGGCCAGGTTTCCATGCTTTAATACAGAGCACATCCAAACGGCTGAATTGGACTTCTATCGATACCAAATCAGTTTCTGAGCCTCAATACAGACATCCAAACGCAGTGCTAATGTTTGTGAACCGCAGATGATCTGTATGAACTGTAGGAATTAACTGAGATATATGGGTCACCAGTATTTCCTCCCTGTGGTGATGTGAGCTAATAATGGCTCTTGTCTTTGTGAGAAGCAACACTAGTAGACAAAGACGAAGTAGTAGTTGTCCCTCTTTTTTTAGCTCCACGTATCTTGTACATAGCGCACATGCATGTCAGTACTTTTTCCTTGCTCTTCACGTGGAACATCTTTGCTGGTCTTGAAACCCCTTTTCCAACCTACTACAACTTCTTACAGCGATGGGATAGAACAGACCGACAAGGCGCGAGGCAGTAGACGATTTTGAGAGAAATCTGGGCCGGCTGCAGGCGGCTCACAGCCGAACATAGGGCGGTGGAGGCACCCGGCGGCTCAGCAACACAGGGCAGGCTTCCTTTGTCCATGTGGACTCGAGGCGGCGCTGCAGCCAGGGCGGCTCCGGAGCGACAGGGCCGGAGCGCAACCGGGGTGACTTGAAGCGTCGGAATCAGCGACAGCGTGGTCAACTCGGAGCAGCGCGACGCGGGCGCTCGTGGAGACTCATGCGCGGCGGCTCAGGCCCGGCCAGGAGAGGTGCGACGGTTTGAGCGGCCCAAAGCGGCAGCTTGGCGCGCCGGCGGGTCCGCGACAGAAGCAGCTAGGCAGGTCAACAAGGCGGCCCGAGGTGTGGCCGGCTCGATGTGTGATGGCGGCGGCTGATGGGGCAGGGCTCGCATGCAAGGCAACCGTGTGGGCAGCTCTCGCCTCTCAATGGAGATGATTTGTAGCGGCGGCTCAAGGCACGGCACGGTGCACGACGTTTAACAACTCCAGAAGGCGAGACGGGGCCTCAAAGGCGGCTCGGAAGGAGGCCAGCGGAGGCGACCTGGCGACGCGCCGCGGCGGGCCGGCTTACAGGTGAAGGCGGAGCTTCGGCCTCGGCAAAAGCGGAGCGAGGCGAGGCCACTCGGAGGCGACGACGGCGACTAGCGGCTTGAGGCGAAGCCGGCGACTCGGCATCTCAGGAGGTCGCGATGCACAGAACTGGGCGACGAGGCGGTGGCGGCAGCCGCGGAAGTAATGACGACGGCCGGCGGCTCGACGGTCGCCGGCTTGCGAGCAAGACCGTAGCCGTAGAGGCAGGTGAGACCGGATTGTGGTCGTACTTGCTTCCGGGTCGTAATCGCAGCACATGCACGCATGATTGGCAACATGCGCACTTGAACGTCTGGCCACGCTGAAGTTTGGAATCTGTCCGAGCAACATCAATCAAACCGGGACGCTGCCTCGAGACTTAATCTGATATGCTTCGGTGTTCAGAGTAATATTCGGACTACTACAGCAGAAAATCTTGCCAATCTTAGACCGGCGACTTGCAGCGGTCCTCCAAAATGATCTGCTTAGCGGATCCCCACGGCGCCTGCGGCGGCCGCATGCAACCCTAGCTTTGGCTTTGACTCTGTAGAATTAATCACGACTCTATCGTGAAACAATGAACACGTTGGTTCTGCCCAAAAATTGTCCCATGCCGGCTCTTCAACCGGTCAATAGCGTGTTTCCCGATCGCTGAGAGTGCGCCCTCTAAGAACTCAACATCATCGTGCGCAGGTTCACGGTGGGCGCTAACTGTCGTGGTTTTGTCACGGTAGATATCTTAGTGTGAGGACTTAGTCGTGAGGCCAACGCATCTATGTGGTAGCTTGAGAGGGTTGAGTGGAATCGAGAGACGCAACACAAGACAAAGATTTAGACAGCTTCGGACCCCGGTGAGGGAGTTCTGGATTAGGAGGTGTTCGGATAGCCGAACTATACCTTCAAGCCGGACTCCTGGACTATGAAGATACAAGATTGAAGACTCCGTCCCGTGTCCGGAAGGGACTTTCCTTGGCGTGGAAGGCAAGCTTGGCGATACGGATTTGTTCAGATCTCCTACCATTGTAACCGACTCTATATAACCCTAACCCTATTCGGTGTCTATATAAACCGGAGGGTTTTAGTCCGTAGGACAACATACACATCAACAATCATACCATAGGCTAGCTTCTAGGGTTTAGCCTTTCTGATCTCGTGGTAGATCAACTCTTGTAATACCCATACCATCAATATTAATCAAGCAGGACGTAGGATTTTACCTACATCGAGAGGGCCCGAACCTGGATAAAACTTCGTGTCCCCTGCCTCCTGTTATCATCCGGCCTAGACACACAGTTCGGGACCCCCTACCCGAGATCCGCCGGTTTTGACACCGATATTGGTGCTTTCGTTAAGAGTTCCTCTATGCCATCGCCGTCAGGCCCGATGGCTCCTACGATCATCAATGGCGATGCGGTTCAGGGTGAGACCTTCCTTCCCGGACAGATCTTCGTCTTTGGCGGCTTTGCACTGTGGGCCGATTCACTTGGCCATCTAGAGCAGATCGAAAGCTACGCCCCTGGCCGTCAGGTCAGATTCGGAAGTTTAAACTACACGGCCGACATCCGCAGGGACTTGATCTTCGACGGATTCGAACCACTGCCGAACACGCCGCTCTGTCACGACAAGCATGATCTAGCTCTGCCGCCGAACAGAGCCATGAAGGCCGCACCTGCATCGGCTCCGGCCCCTGGTTCGGAGCCGACCGCGCCGATCGAGGATGGGCAGTTGGACGCCGCCTCGGAGGCTGCGATCCCAACGGCGGTTGAGCCGAACACCAGCCCCGTACTCTGCAAGACTCGTGACTCCATGAAGCCGGATTCTTCTCCGGACTCCGAACCCTCTGCGCCCCTACCGAGCGAATCCGATTGGGCGCCGATCATGAAGTTCACGGCCGCGGACGTCTTTCAGCACTCGCCTTTCGGCGATATCCTGAAATCACTGAAGTCTCTCTCTTTGTCAGGAGAGCCCTGGCCGGACTACGGTCAGCAAGGTTGGGGTACAGACGATGAAGAAATTCAAAACCCACCCACCACCCACTTTGTAGCCACTGTCGACAACTTAACCGACATGCTCGACTTCGACTCCGAAGACATCGACGGTATGGACGCCCATGAAGGAGATGATGAAGAACCGGCGCCTACTAGGCCCTGGAAAGCCACCTCGTCATATGGCATATACATGATGGACACCCCAAAAGAGGGAGAGGGCGCTGGAACAGCGGAGGATGACCCCTCCAAGAAACAGCAAAAGCGACGGCGTCAGCGGCGCCGCTCAAAATCCCGCCAACACAAAAACGGCGATTCCAGCATGGGAGATAATAATACCCCGGAAAGCGCCGAAGAACATCCCCCCGAGCAAGATTTAGCACAGGAAGATGGAGAAACCAGCCCTCATGAGAGAGCGGCCGACAGAGAGGTCGAGGACGATAATTGTATGCCTCCCTCCGAAGACGAGGCAAGCCTCGACGACGACGAATTCGCCGTGCCGGAGGATCCCGTCGAACAAGAGCGTTTTCAACGCACGTTTATGGCCACGACAAGAAGCCTCAAGAAAAAACAGCGGCAGCTTAAAGCTGATCAAGATCGGCTAGTCGATAGATGGACTGAAGTCCTTGCGGCCGAAGACCATAAACCCGAACGCCCCTCCAAGTGCTACCCGAAGCACAGGTTGCTACCCCGATTAGAGGAGGAAGCACTCGACGCGGCCGACAGGCCACCTCGTGGCCGCGACAGAGAGGCCTCATGGCCCTCCACCCAAGCCGCATCCCGTACCAAGGCACGGGTGTTGGGGAACGCAGTAATTTCGAAAATTTTCCTACGCACACGCAAGATCATGGTGATGCACAGCAACGAGAGGGGAGAGTGTTGTCTACGTACCAACGCAGACCGACTGCGGAAGCGATCACACAACGTAGAGGAAGTAGTCGTACGTCTTCTTCCCGATCCGACCGATCCAAGCACCGTTACTCCGGCACCTCCGAGTTCTTAGCACACGTTCAGCTCGATGACATTCCTCGGGCTCCGATCCAGCAAAGCGTCGAGGAAGAGTTCCGTCAGCACGACGGCGTGATGACGATCTTGATGTACTTACCGACGCAGGGCTTCGCCTAAGCACTGTAACGGTACGATCGAGGTGGAATTTGGTGGCAGGGGGCACCGCACACGGCTAAGGAATGATCTCAAGGATCAACTTGTGTGCCTTGGGGTGCCCCCTGCCCCCGTATATAAAGGTTGGAGGAGGGGGAGCCGGCCGGCCAGGGAGAGGAGGCGCAGGGGAGTCCTACTCCCACCGGGAGTAGGACTCCTCCCTCCAATCCTAATCCTATTGGGACTCCCGGGGGGAAAAGGAGAGAGAAGGGGGGGGCCGGCCCCCTATCCTAGTCCTACTAGGACTTGGGGAAAGGGGGGGGCGCCGGCCAGCTTGTGGGCTTCCCTTTTTCTCTTTTCCACTAAAGCCCAATAGGCCCATTAGTCTCCCGGGGGGTTCCGGTAACCCTCCCGGTATTCCGGTAAAATCCCGATTTCACCCGGAACACTTCCTATGTCCAAACATAGGCTTCCAATATATCAATCTTTACGTCTCGACCATTTCGAGACTCCTCGTCATGTCCGTGATCTCATCCGGGACTCCGAACAACCTTCGGTACATCAAAATGCATAAACTCATAATAACTGTCATCGTAACGTTAAGCGTGCGGACCCTACGGTTCGAGAACAATGTACACATGACCGAGACATGTCTCCGGTCAATAACCAATAGCGGGACCTGGATGCCCATATTGGCTCCTACATATTCTACGAAGATCTTTATCGGTCAGAGCGCATAACAACATACGTTGTTCCCTTTGTCATCGGTATGTTACTTGCTCGAGATTCGATCGTCGGTATCCAATACCTAGTTCAATCTCGTTACCGGCAAGTCTCTTTACTCGTTCCGTAATACATCATCTCACAACTAACATATTAGTTGCAGTGCTTGCAAGGCTTATGTGATGTGCATTACCGAGAGGGCCCAGAGATACCTCTCCGACAATCGGAGTGACAAACCCTAATCTCGAAATACGCCAACCCAACATCTACCATTGGAGACACCTGTAGTACTCCTTTATAATCACCCAGTTACGTTGTGACGTTTGGTAGTACCCAAAGTGTTCCTCCGGTAAACGGGAGTTGCATAATCTCATAGTTATAGGAACATGTATAAGTCATGAAGAAAGCAATAGCAACATACTAAACGATCGGGTGCTAAGCTAATGGGATGGGTCATGTCAATCAGATCATTCAACTAATGATGTGACCTCGTTAATCAAATAACAACTCTTTGTTCATGGTTAGGAAACATAACCATCTTTGATTAACGAGCTAGTCTAGTAGAGGCATACTAGTGACACTCTGTTGGTCTATGTATTCACACATGTATTATGTTTCCGGTTAATACAATTCTAGCATGAATAATAAACATTTATCATGATGTAAGGAAATAAATAATAACTTTATTATTGCCTCTAGGGCATATTTCCTTCAGTCTCCCACTTGCACTAGAGTCAATAATCTAGATTACACAGTAATGATTCTAACACCCATGGAGCCTTGGTGCTGATCATGTTTTGCTCGTGGAAGAGGCTTAGTCAACGGGTCTGCAATATTCAGATCCGTATGTATCTTGCAAATCTCTATGTCTCCCACCTGGACTAAATCCCGGATAGAGTTGAAGCGTCTCTTGATGTGTTTGGTTCTTTTGTGAAATCTGGATTCCTTTGCCAAGGCAATTGCACCAGTATTGTCACAGAAGATTTTCATTGGACCCGATGCACTAGGTATGACACCTAGATCGGATATGAACTCCTTCATCCAGACTCCTTCGTTTGCTGCTTCCGAAGCAGCTATGTACTCTGCTTCACATGTAGATCCCGCTACGACGCTTTGTTTAGAACTGCACCAACTGACAGCTCCACCGTTTAAAGTAAACACGTATCCGGTTTGCGATTTAGAATCGTCCGGATCAGTGTCAAAGCTTGCATCAACGTAACCTCTTACGGTGAGCTCTTTGTCACCTCCATATATGAGAAACATATCCTTAGTCCTTTTCAGGTATTTCAGGATGTTCTTGACCGCTGTCCAGTGATCCATTCCTGGATTACTTTGGTACCTCCCTGCTAAACTTATAGCAAGGCACACATCAGGTCTGGTACACAGCATTGCATACATGATAGAGCCTATGGCTGAAGCATAGGGAACATCTTTCATTTTCTCTCTATCTTCTGCAGTGGTCGGGCATTGAGTCTTACTCAATTTCATACCTTGTAACACAGGCAAGAACCCTTTCTTTGCTTGATCCATTTTGAACTTCTTCAAAATCTTGTCAAGGTATGTGCTTTGTGAAAGTCCAATTAAGCGTCTTGATCTATCTCTATAGATCTTTATGCCTAATATGTAAGCAGCTTCCCCGAGGTCTTTCATCGAAAAACTTTTATTCAAGTATCCCTTTATGCTATCCAGAAATTCTATATCATTTCCAATCAGCAATATGTCATCCACATATAATATTAGAAATGCTACAGAGCTCCCACTCACTTTCTTGTAAATACAGGCTTCTCCAAAAGTCTGTATAAATCCAAATGCTTTGATCACACTATCAAAGCGTTTATTCCAACTCCGAGATGCTTGCACCAGTCCATAAATGGATCGCTGGAGTTTGCATACTTTGTTAGCTCCCTTTGGATCGACAAAACCTTCTGGTTGTATCATATACAATTCTTCTTCCAGAAATCCATTCAGGAATGCAGTTTTGACATCCATCTGCCATATTTCATAATCATAAGATGTGGCAATTGCTAACATAATTCTGACGGACTTAAGCATTGCTACGGGTGAGAAGGTCTCATCGTAGTCAACTCCTTGAACTTGTCGAAAACCTTTTGCAACAAGTCGAGCTTTATAGACAGTAATATTACCGTCAGCGTCAGTCTTTTTCTTGAAGATCCATTTATTCTCAATTGCTTGCCGATCATCGGGCAAGTCAACCAAAGTCCATACTTTGTTTTCATACATGGATCCCATCTCAGATTTCATGGCCTCAAGCCACTTTGCGGAATCTGGGCTCACCATCGCTTCTTCATAGTTCGTAGGTTCATCATGATCTAGCATCATGACTTCCAGAACTGGATTACCGTACCACTCTGGTGCGGATCTTACTCTGGTTGATCTACGTGGTTCAGTAGTATCTTGTTCTGAAGTTTCATGATCATCATCATTAGCTTCCTCATTGATTGGTATAGGTGTCGCAGAAACAGTTTTCTGTGATGTACTATTTTCCAATAAGGGAGCAGGTATAGTTACCTCGTCAAGTTCTACTTTCCTCCCACTCACTTCTTTCGAGAGAAACTCCTTCTCTAAAAAGTTTCCGAATTTAGCAACAAAAGTCTTGCCTTCGGATCTGTGATAGAAGGTGTATCCAATAGTTTCCTTTGGATATCCTATGAAGACACACTTCTCCGATTTGGGTTCGAGCTTATCAGGTTGAAGTTTTTTCACATAAGCATCGCAGCCCTAAACTTTAAGAAACGACAACTTTGGTTTCTTGCCAAACCATAGTTCATAAGGTGTCGTCTCAACGGATTTTGATGGTGCCCTGTTTAACGTGAATGCGGCCGTCTCTAAAGCATAACCCCAAAACGATAGCGGTAAATCAGTAAGAGACATCATAGATCGCACCATATCTAGTAAAGTACGATTACGACGTTCGGACACACCATTACGTTGTGGTGTTCCGGGTGGCGTGAGTTGCGAAACTATTCCACAATTTTTCAAATGTACACCAAACTCGTAACTCAAATATTCTCCTCCACGATCAGATCGTAGAAACTTTTATTTTCTTGTTACGATGATTTTCAACTTCACTCTGAAATTCTTTGAACTTTTCAAATGTTTCAGACTTATGTTTCATTAAGTAGATATACCCATATCTGCTTAAATCATCTGTGAAGGTGAGAAAATAACGATATCCGCCACGAGCCTCAATATTCATCGGACCACATACATCGGTATATATGATTTCCAATAAATCTGTTGCTCTCTCCATAGTACCGGAGAACGGTGTTTTAGTCATCTTGCCTATGAGGCACGGTTCGCAAGTACCAAGTGATTCATAATCAAGTGGTTCCAAAAGCCCATCGGTATGGAGTTTCTTCATGCGCTTTACACCGATATGACCTAAACGGCAGTGCCACAAGTAAGTTGCACTATCATTATTAACTTTGCATCTTTTGGCTTCTACATTATGAATATGTGTATCACTATCTTCGAGATTCAACAAGAATAGACCACTCTTCAAGGGTGCATGACCATAAAAGATATTATTCATATAAATAGAACAACCATTATTCTCTGATTTAAATGAATAACCGTCTCGCATTAAACAAGATGCAGATATAATGTTCATGCTCAACGCTGGCACCAAATAACAATTATTTAGGTCTAATATTAATCCCGAAGGTAGATGTAGAGGTAGCGTGCCGACCGCGATCACATCGACTTTGGAACCGTTTCCCACGCGCATCGTCACCTCGTCCTTTGCTAGCGTCCGCTTATTCTGTAGTCCCTGTTTCGAGTTGCAAATATTAGCAACAGAACCAGTATCAAATACCCAGGTGCTACTGCGAGCTCTAGTAAGGTACACATCAATAACATGTATATCACATATACCTTTGCTCACTTTGCCATCCTTCTTATCCGCCAAATACTTGGGGCAGTTCCGCTTCCAGTGACCAGTCTGCTTGCAGTAGAAGCACTCAGTTTCAGGCTTAGGTCCAGACTTGGGTTTCTTCTCCTGAGCAGCAACTTGCTTGCTGTTCTTCTTGAAGTTTCCCTTCTTCTTCCCTTTGCCCTTTTTCTTGAAACTAGTGGTTTTGCTAACCATCAACACTTGATGCTCCTTCTTGATTTCTACCTCCGCAGCTTTCAGCATTGCGAAGAGCTCGGGAATAGTATTGTTCATCCCTTGCATATTATAGTTCATCACGAAGCTCTTGTAGCTTGGTGGCAGTGATTGGAGAATTCTGTCAATGACGCAGTTATCTGGAAGATTAACTCCCATCTGAATCAAGTGATTATTATACCCAGACATCTTGAGTATATGCTCACTGACAGAACTATTCTCCTCCATCTTACAGCTATAGAACTTATTGGAGACTTCATATCTCTCAATTCGGGCATTTGCTTGAAATATTAACTTCAACTCCTGGAACATCTCATATGCTCCATGACGTTCAAAACGTCGTTGAAGTCCCGATTCTAAGCCGTAAAGCATGGCACACTGAACTATCGAGTAGTCATCAGCTTTGCTCTGCCAGACGTTCATAACATCTGGCGTTGCTCCAGCAGCAGGCCTGTCACCCAGCGGTGCTTCCAGGACGTAATTCTTCTGTGCAGCAATGAGGATAATCCTCAGGTTACGGACCCAGTCCGTGTAATTGCTACCATCATCTTTCAACTTTGCTTTCTCAAGGAACGCATTAAAATTCAACGGAACAATAGCACGAGCCATCTATCTACAATCAACATAAATAAGCAAGATACTATCAGGTACTAAGTTCATGATAAGTTTAAGTTCAGTTAATCAAATTACTTAGGAACTCCCACTTAGATAGACATCCCTCTAATCTTCTAAGTGATTACGTGATCCAAATCAACTAAACCATAACCGATCATCACGTGAGATGGAGTAGTTTTCAATGGTGAACATCGTTATGTTGATCATATCTACTATATGATTCACGCTCGACCTTTCGGTCTCCGTGTTCCGAGGCCATATCTGTATATGCTTGGCTCGTCAAGTATAACCTGAGTATTCTGCGTGTGCAACTGTTTTGCACCCGTTGTATTTGGATGTAGAGCTTATCACACCCGATCATCACGTGGTGTCTGGGCACGACGAACTTTGGCAACGGTGCATACTCAGGGAGAACACTTCTTGATAATTTAGTGAGAGATCATCTTATAATGCTACCGTCAATCAAAGCAAGATAAGATGCATAAAAGGATAAGCATCACATGCAATCAATATAAGTGATATGATATGGCCATCATCATCTTGTGCTTGTGATCTCCATCTCCGAAGCACCGTCATGATCACCATCGTCACCGGCGCGACACCATGATCTCCATCGTAGCATCGTTGTCGTCTCGCCAATCTTATGCTTCCACGACTATCACTACCGTTTAGTAATAAAGTAAAGCATTACATCGCGATTGCATTGCATACAATAAAGCGACAACCATATGGCTCCTGCCAGTTGCCGATAACTCGGTTACAAAACATGATCATCTCATACAATAAAATCAGCATCATGCCTTGACCATATCACATCACAACATACCCTGCAAAAACAAGTTAGACGTCTTCTACTTTGTTGTTGCAAGTTTTACGTGGCTGCTACGGGCTTAAGTAAGAACTCATCTCACCTACGCATCAAAACCACAACGATAGTTCGTCAAATAGACTCCGTTTTAACCTTCTCAAGGACCGGGCGTAGTCACACTTGGTTCAACTAAAGTTGGAGAGACAGTCTTCCGCAAGCCATCTGTGTGCAAAGCACGTCGAGGGAACCGGTCTCGCGTAAGAGTACGCGTAAGGTTGGTCCGGATCGTCTCATCCAACAATACCGCCGAACCAAAGTATGACATGCTGGTAGGCAGTATGACTTGTATCGCCCACAACTCACTTGTGTTCTACTCGTGCAAATAACATCAAACCATAAAACCTAGGCTCGGATGCCACTGTTGGGGAACGCAGTAATTTCGAAAAATTTCCTACGCACACGCAAGATCATGGTGATGCACAGCAACGAGAGGGGAGAGTGTTGTCTACGTACCAACGCAGACCGACTGCGGAAGCGATCACACAACGTAGAGGAAGTAGTCGTACGTCTTCTTCCTGATCCGACCGATCCAAGCACCGTTACTCCGGCACCTCCGAGTTCTTAGCACACGTTCAGCTCGATGACGTTCCTCGGGCTCCGATCCAGCAAAGCGTCGAGGAAGAGTTACGTCAGCACGACGGCGTGATGACGATCTTGATGTACTTACCGACGCAGGGCTTCGCCTAAGCACTGTAACGGTACGATCGAGGTGGAATTTGGTGGCAGGGGGCACCGCACACGGCTAAGGAACGATCTCAAGGATCAACTTGTGTGCCTTGGGGTGCCCCCTGCCCCCGTATATAAAGGTTGGAGGAGGGGGAGCCGGCCGGCCAGGGAGAGGAGGCGCAGGGGAGTCCTACTCCCACCGGGAGTAGGACTCCTCCCTCCAATCCTAATCCTATTAGGACTCCCGGGGGGAAAAGGAGAGAGAAGGGGGGGGGCGGCCCCCTATCCTAGTCCTACTAGGACTTGGGGAAAGGGGGGGCGCCGGCCAGCTTGTGGGCTTCCCTTTTTCTCTTTTCCACTAAAGCCCAATAGGCCCATTAGTCTCCCGGGGGGTTCCGGTAACCCTCCCGGTATTCCGGTAAAATCCCGATTTCACCCGGAACACTTCCTATGTCCAAACATAGGCTTCCAATATATCAATCTTTACGTCTCGACCATTTCGAGACTCCTCGTCATGTCCGTGATCTCATCCGGGACTCCGAACAACCTTCGGTACATCAAAATGCATAAACTCATAATAACTGTCATCGTAACGTTAAGCGTGCGGACCCTATGGTTCGAGAACAATGTAGACATGACCGAGACATGTCTCCGGTCAATAACCAATAGTGGGACCTGGATGCCCATATTGGCTCCTACATATTCTACGAAGATCTTTATCGGTCAGAGCGCATAACAACATACGTTGTTCCCTTTGTCATCGGTATGTTATTTGCTCGAGATTCGATCGTCGGTATCCAATACCTAGTTCAATATCGTTACCGGCAAGTCTCTTTACTCGTTCCATAATACATCATCTCACAACTAACATATTAGTTGCAGTGCTTGCAAGGCTTATGTGATGTGCATTACCGAGAGGGCCCAGAGATACCTCTCCGACAATCGGAGTGACAAACCCTAATCTCGAAATACGCCAACCCAACATCTACCATTGGAGACACCTGTAGTACTCCTTTATAATCACCCAGTTACGTTGTGACGTTTGGTAGTACCCAAAGTGTTCCTCCGGTAAACGGGAGTTGCATAATCTCATAGTTATAGGAACATGTATAAGTCATGAAGAAAGCAATAGCAACATACTAAACGATCGGGTGCTAAGCTAATGGGATGGGTCATGTCAATCAGATCATTCAACTAATGATGTGACCTCGTTAATCAAATAACAACTCTTTGTTCATGGTTAGGAAACATAACCATCTTTGATTAATGAGCTAGTCTAGTAGAGGCATACTAGTGACACTCTGTTGGTCTATGTATTCACACATGTATTATGTTTCCGGTTAATACAATTCTAGCATGAATAATAAACATTTATCATGATGTAAGGAAATAAATAATAACTTTATTATTGCCTCTAGGGCATATTTCCTTCAACGGGAATATGCGCCGGACTTACGAGACATGTTGGAGGACAAGGCAAGGCAAACAAGATCGATCTACGGATCGCGCAGGCGCCCCACGGCTCGAGACGATAACCGTCACACCGGCCACAAATTCAGCAGGGCCGAACACAGTAGACAAAGCTCATTGGAGCTACGTCATGATATCGCCCAGTACAGAGGCGCCGCACACCCATTGTGATTCACAGACGAAATAATGGATCATCAAATCCCCGAGGGTTTCAAACCCGTAAACATCGAATCATATGATGGCTCAACAGATCCCGCGGTATGGATCGAGAATTATCTCCTTCATATCCACATGGCCCGCGGCGATGATTTCCATGCCATCAAATACCTCCCACTCAAGTTTAAAGGACCAGCCCGGTAGTGGCTTAACAGCCTGCCAACAGGGTCAATCAGCTGTTGGGAGGACCTGGAAGCCGCATTCCTTGACAATTTTCAAGGCACCTATGTGCGACCCCTAGACGCTGACGACCTAAGCCACGTAATTCAGCAGCCAGACAAATTGGCCAGGCAATTCTGGACACGGTTCCTAACAAAGAAAAATCAAATACTCGACTGTCCGGACGCAGAGGCCTTAGCAGCCTTCAAGCATAATATCCATGACGAGTGGCTTGCCCGGCACCTAGGACAGGAGAAGCCAAAATCTATGGCAGCACTCACGGCACTCATGACCCGCTTTTGTGCCGGAGAGGATAGCGGGCTTGCTCGTAGCAACAATATGACCAAGAACCCTGGTAGTTCGGACATCAGGGACATTAGTTGCAGGTCACGTTGCAACCAACACAAGCGCCGCATCAACGGCGACAATGCTAAGGATACGTCAGTTAATGCCAGATTCAGAGGCTCTAAATCCGGTCAACGGAAAAAATCATTCAAAAGGAATCCTAGGGGCCCGTCCAGCTTGGACCCAATACTCGACCGCTTGTGCCAAATACACGGCACTCCCGAAAAGCCAGCCAATCACACCAACAGGGATTGATGGGTGTTCAAGCAGGCAGGCAGATTAAGCGCTGACAATGAAGACAAGGGGTTGCATAGCGATGACGACTAGGAGCCCCGGCCGCCGAACAACAATGGACAGAAGGGTTTTCCCCCACAAGTATGGACGATGAACATGATATACGCCACCCACGTCCCCAAAAGGGAGCGGAAGCGCGCGTTAAGGGACGTATACGCGGTAGAGCCAGTCGCCCCAAAGTTCAACCCATGGTCCTCCTGTCCGATCACCTTTGATCGAAGAGACCATCCCACTAGCATCCGTCATGGCGGATTCGCCGCATTGGTTCTCGACCCAATTATTGACGGATTTCATCTCACTAGAGTCCTTATGGACGGCGGCAGTAGCCTGAATCTGCTTTACCAGGATACAGTGCGGAAAATGGGCATAGATCCCTCGAGGATTAAGCCCACCAAAACGACCTTTAAAGGCGTAATACCAGGTGTAGAGGCCAGCTGCACAGGCTGAGTCACACTTGAAGTGGTCTTCGGATCTCCGGATAATTTCCGAAGCGAGGAGTTAATCTTCAACATAGTCCCGTTCCGCAATGGTTATCATGCACTGCTTGGGCGAACCGCATTTGCCAAGTTCAATGCGGTCCCGCACTACGCATACCTTAAGCTCAAGATGCCAGGCCCTCGAGGAGTAATTACGGTCAATGGAAACACCGAACGCTCCCTCCAAACGGAGGAGCACACGGCGGCCCTCGCAGCGGAAGTACAAAGCAGCCTCTCCAGGTAGTTCTCCAGTCCGTCCATTCAACGACCGGACACCGTCAAGCGCGCCCGAAGTAACCTACAACAAGACCGCCTGGCATGTTCCGAGCAGGCGTAGCAATGCGGCCCCAACCCCAACCCTCGCAAAAAGGCGACGCCAGTACTTCGCGTCCATAACTATGCTCTGGAAATACCATGAGCATAGGGGGAGGGGCACCATCACGGCACGCCCAAAACACGGCTTAAACCGCACCAGGGGCTGCCGACTTTTTTTGCACATTTCTCTTACTTCCAGGACTCTACTCTTCGGAAGGCTTGTTCGGCAGTTCAATTGCCGCACAAACAATGCAAGGACCAGGAAAGCAGACAAGCCATGCCGCATTACGGAAATCCCAGGTGGTCTCTATCACGAGCAGTATACCCGTTTCGCATTCTATCCCGCAGCTTGCCCCTGAAGCAGACATGTTAAATAGTCCAACTTTTCGTTTATTACATCACTTGTATCGTTCTGCTTTGATCGCAGCTATTTTAATGAACAATGCATAGCTTTTGTCTATTTTCTGCATTACCTTTATATATATATATATATATATATATATATATATATATATGGGCTATTCGGTTACGCGTAACAGAATATTATTCTGTTACCCTTTTTGAACTGACGGTTGTAGGTGGTTGTACTGATGTTTTCGAAGCGGTTGAACTGATGCTTTCAGTTGTGTTCAACAGATCATCTTCTTTAGTTCAAAAACTTTTTGTAATTTTTTTGTCGGAACGGGGCGTGTAATATATCGTTGGAAAGCTCTTGACAACCATATTTCAATTATATTGAACGTTTTTGCAAAATCATTATCGTTTAAGAGCAGTTTTGAAAAAACCATTTTTTTCAAAACTGAAAACATGAATCGTATTTTGGACTCAATTTTCAAACGGTTTGTCGGAATTGAGCAAATAAGATGGCGTTAGAAATCTGGTGAAAATCCGCATCTTCCATATATGTATTGTTTTTTCTAATTTTATATGATTTTAAAGTAATTTGAAAAACGGTGAAATTCTGGGCGAAATGTATTTTTACGATTTTTTGCAAACGGTTTGTCGGATTGACGCAAATTATACGGCGTTGGAAAGCTATGGAAAATGCGCAACTTTTTCGTATAGAAATGTTTTTATAATTCCTTATGGTTTAAAAACGAATTTGAATACGGTAAAATTTGATTTTGAACGCGGTTTTTTTAAAAGTTTGTCGAAATATGACAAATAATATACCGTTGGATAGCTATCAAAAATGCGAAACTTAGTCATGTTGAACGTTTTCTCTACTTCGCAACCACTTAAGAGTAATTTTGAATACGACATAACAGGATACTGCTGTTTCTCGTCTGAAAAACAGAGTAGTCGTACTGATATATGTGTATGTTTGTACTGAGCTATTTTTTGTAGAGTAATTTTGAATGGTTCCGAAAAAGGGGTACTTGTGCTGATGCTTGCATGGGTTTGTACTAAACATGTTTTTACTAACTAGACTTTGCTCTGTTTTTTGGGTAATATTTTTCTCGTAAGTTTTCAACTGTTTACTGTATCGTCGCCACTGTACTTGTATGGTTTGTATCATCGAACTGAATGATATTTTATTCAAAAAGAAAATGTGTTTGTTTTATTTCTTTTTTTAACTCAACATTTTTTTGACAACGTTGTTCTGAACTTCTCTCATTTTACGACTTGTACTGAGGTACTTACTAAGTAGGATTTTCATGGGGTTTCTTTTTTTGCTTGAACGTTACAATTTGAATTTCTGCCATTTTTTTTATTCCAAACGGACCATCATTTTAAACTCGTACTGGGGTACTTACTACGCCCGAACTGGGGTGGCTGTCGCGTGTCTTGGCATGTTTTGAACTCGAAGAAAATGTTTCGCATGTTTTCTTTTAACTCATTTTTTACAACGATGTTCTGAACTTCTCTAATTTTACGACTTGTACTTTTTACCATTTGAATTGCATGGGGTTTCTTTTTGCTTGAACTTTTACAATTTGAATTTCTGTCATTTCTTTTATTCCGAACGGACCACCACTTTTAACTCGTACTGATCAATATTTTTAATTAAACCATTTTTCCTTTCATCTGACAGAAATATTTTCCACACATAATACACGTAACAAGATGTAACAAGATCGCTACAGCATTACCACCTCTATGCTTTTGAACTGATGTAACAAGATGACTAGAAGTTTGATACAAGGCCAAAGGACGACCAAATGGCACAATGTCAAAAGGCATAATTATTGGAGTCAAGCAACTAGGGAAAGATCCAAAGCCTCCACAACATCAACACCTGATTTGAGTACTGCTACGCCAGTTAAGCTAGGCCTTTCTTCTTCAGCAAAAGCCGCATAAGCACTTGCCTTTCTCACAGTCGCCAGGACAGAGCATCTCAGACGCCTCTACTCCTGTTGCTTTTCCTTGTGCAAGAGGCTGTTGACGGATCACGCAGTGATGCAGGTGGCCATGGTAGTGACACGAGCAGTGACGCAGGTCTCCAAACTGATGGTCGCGACGAACTCGGCCACCCTAAAGCCACGGGGTTGGACTGAGCATGGCGCTGAAGTTGAGTAGAACATTTAGGAATTAGGATAAATAGGAAACAACAAACAGGTGGAAGAAACCGTGAAGTGAAATGAGTTATAGAAGACAGTATGCATTATTCTCACTAAAAAAACTTCTGTTTGTGTGCAACTTCTCTACTTGCATACGTTTGGAGGGAGAAACACAGAAAATACAACCACATGGATCAACACATTTGGAGGGAGAAACTATAGACGTACATCACGGGGGTAGCAAATAATATGAACTCCAGGCACAACATTTTTTTAACTTTTTTTGTATCTCGCAAACTGAAAATAATAAGAAAGCAAATTAGAACACAAAGTAAGAAGAAAGTAGAGCACCAGTGCTTGTGCGGCATGGATCCGTCAACCCTTTTGCATCCTAGTTCCAGCCAGCATGAGCTAGCACCTCCTGGATCGAGCTGCAGTAGTGCAACACAACGCATAAGAGAGATAAAAAGGTGAGTAGCAGCATGTACAGGAAGGGGAGAAAGCAACTATAGCACACAAGCATCCACGGGCATACAGAGATGCAGGAACTTCTCTCCACTTGAGACTAAACTTATATAATTTTTATTGTTGAACTTTCAGATATCTTACAAGAATTGCATGGTTTTAGTGTTTTGCTTTTACCTCGTTGCCTCTCTGAACTTACAAAATAAACTTTGTTACATGCGCTCATTAACATAACCACACACACACACATGTTGTGCTATAGAAATAGCATGGAAACACAAAGAAAACTGGACTTACGATTGGTAAGTAGATGTACTGAAAAGAATTCAAAAGATGAACTAAAAACAATTGAAGCTCTTCAAAAGCATCCAGGAGAGATAACAAAAAACTAAAACGCACGGGCGACACAGTTACTAGAACCGGGCCATAAGGACTAGAACCAAAACTATCAATATAAGTTGATGTTTTTTGTAGGTTTTTGGGAACGAGAATACCTGTATTTTTTTGCAATTATATAAAAGTTTTAAAATGTGTACTACTCCATAACAAATGTTTATACTGCACATGTCCGTAAATATTAGCTTTTTATTTGGCAACAAAGAAACATCAAAAAGGATATTTCATTTCTTGTAAGCATATCAACAAACAGCTTGATAGCAGCAGGAATAGAACAAGTTCTTAGTTCTTACCATTGGGGACCTGCCCACTTGCGCGATCTAACGTCCACTCGTGTGAGTAGACCTGACGCACACACCATCGGGGACCTGCCCACTGTGCGAGATCGAACTGAACCCGCTCGTGATGCCAAGGCCGACTGAACTTACGATCTCTCCAGATCTCAATGATTGTGTTAAAAATATACACACAAATCCAAACGAGCTCATGTGAGTGCATATTAAAAAGATAATTGAGTTCATCTATATTAATCGGAGAAGTTCAAACAGAAACTTTTCTTGAAAAAATGTACTGTTTTTGCTATAACAACTATAGTCATCTTGCCAACCATGTATATTTAACTGGTTAAAAAGATAATCAAGTTCATGTATATTAACCCGAGAAGTTCAAAAAGAAACTTTTAATAATAATTATATTCATCTTGCCACCCATCAGTTTTTGCTGTAACAAAATTCAAACATTTAAAAAGTTTGTACTGTCGTGGGGAAGCCTCAGTTCTTTGACAAAGACTCTCATGTTCTTTGACAGTTTTAGTTTTGTCTGCACTTACCAGTTTCCCGATTTCGAACTTACAGAATTTTATACCCCAAACTTCTACAGGTTTATTTAATTTCTCAGGAACAAAAAACGAAGGAGTCTGGACTCAAGAATTATAGAAAGAACAAAACCATATGTGTGAACTTATCTAGAGGCTTTTGCTGAACGGAGGAGACGAGATGACGCAGGAGCAAAACCCGACTCCTTGAATATACAGTAGCTATGCTGTCAATACTTCTTTGAGTTCTTATTTCTGAACCTTCATAGTAGTAATACATGTACTGTGCGATACACAATTCTGTCGTTGAGCAAATGATCTAGGAACAAAAACACTCCTGCAGTGCACACACCAAAAAGAAGTAACGTGTTATACAATCTAGAATGAAGTAAAGTCGACACATGTCGGAAGATGGATGCACAGCAAAGAATCAGCTGTTAGCAAATTATAAACAGAAACCGTAGTGAATCAAGTTGCTTGACAAACACATAACTACAGCCCGAAAAAAAGGAGAGGTATAGCTAGAACTTGGTTCCGGGCTCCACCAGATTCACAGCTCTGCTCGACTTCAAACCTCTCCATTGAACTTGCAAAAAACCCTATTCGCATGTGATTTGTGCCCGCCAAATAAATAGGGAATGTAAGCATTCGCCAATCAAACATTCATCTTAACAGCAGCATCCTCCGGGTTGATTCCCCTGCTCTGGGCAGCCACAACTCAAACTCCAAATGTCAGAACAAAATCAATTCTTCTGGCAGGTCTTATTTACCATAAGGTCTTGGACCAGTACAGCAAGAGCTGCTGAGAAGCTGATGGGACCAAATATGAGTTTCGCTGCCACTCAGCAAAACAGACAACTGGACTATTTTCTATTGAAATTGCATGACTGTGACACATTTCTAGCTGCTAGACAAAATGGGCTAAAAAGCTTCATTCAACAACAGAGATCAAGAAGTATATAAATCCACCTTTACCGGACACTAGCCAAAAGATTCAGTGAGACGGAAACACATAATCATCTATACAAAGAAAGGTCAAATATCGCTCTATGCAACAACTGAATATTTTAAAGTCAGCTCCACAACCGACCACCACTATGCCCTCTGTATCCATCACGATAACCTGCAAAATGTAATACTAATATTCAGACCCAACTCAACAAGATGGCTTTCAACAATATCTTCAGGTAAGGAAATTAATGGATGCACAACAAAGAATCAGCAAATGTGTATATCCTGAAAAAGAGTGATCCAACAGAAAACCTACCCAAAGAAGGGGCTGGTGCTCCACGGCCATATAAGCTAATTCAGGATGGACCTTTTGTCCAGCTTCAACTAGAATGCTGATGCAGTTCGTACTGCAGCGGGGATAGGAGGATGGCGGAGTTGGAGGACGAGCTCATCGCCCGCGCGTGGTGGAGAGGGAAGGAGGTGGCTGGGGGCATGGCGGCGGGGGAGGAAGGCGGCCGTGGCAAAGGGAGGAAGGTGGCCGGCGCACGGGGAGGGAGGGAGGTGGTGGGACCGGCGACGCGAGCTGGGGGCAGGGGGGACTGCAGGGGACCGGCGGCGCGAGCTGGAGGACAGGGGAGCGCGGCGCCATCGGCGGCCAAGGGAGGAGGGCGGTGGCGCGAGCAGCGCCAAGGGGAGTACGGCTAGGAGGTTGGGCAAGCGTCGGCGACGCGACCGGCAACCAGGAGGTTGTGTGCGGGGCGGCGGCGCGTTGGAAGCAGTGGGGAGGTGGGCCGGCGGTGCGGTGGAAGCAGGGGGCGGCGCTCCGGTGGAAGCAGCGGGGAGGCGGGCCGGTGGCGCGACGGAAGCAGAGGGGCGGCGCTGGCGGTGGGTGGAAGCAGGGGGCGGAGCCGGCGGCGCGGGGAAGCAGGGAGGCAGGGGCCGGCGGCGCGTGGGAGCAGGGGGCGGCGCTGGCGGCGGGTGGACTCGAGAAGGAGCTGGGGAGTGGGTGGGCTTTTTCTCCGTTTCGTGCCACATCGATAGCACCGGTGCGTGCAAAATGGATCGGGGGTAACAGAATAATATTCTGTTACCGGTAATAGAATAGCTCTGTCCTATATATATATGTATATATATATATAGATCTCGGCATCCCTTACCGAGATCCACAGAAAACCAACTGCGCCGGCCCGTCCCGGTCCTAGAATCCCCACGGCGGCGCCGATCCACCCCCAACCCACCTCCAGCCCCCGGCTCCGGCGACGCGCCTCTCGCCGACGACCCTGCCGGCCCGACGAGCCTCTCGCGGCCGCCGCCCCAGCCCCGGCGCGCCTCTCGCGGCCGTCGCCCCTGCCCTGGCGTGCCTCCCGGCGCCGGGCCCCATCCCAGCGCACCTCTTTCCATTCCCAAATCGCCTCCCGCAGCCGCCCTCGATCCCCACCACACCCCCACCGCCGCACATTCACCGGCCACTGCATCCCCTGGCTCGGCTGCACACGACCGGGATCCCCCATCTCCCAGCTAACCTTGCAGCTGCACGCCTCCTCGCTCGTTCGATCCACTCCACTGGTGTCCACGCCCCGACGCAGCCGGCGAGAGGCACTACTCCTTGCGCTCCTCTTTTCTCCAAGTTCGTGTAGCTCTGATTTCTTCGTGTTCTATTGCAGGTTGGGCGTTATGTGAACTGCGGACGGATCAGTGGTTGGACCAGCAGCAGTTTACTGTACCAACGCAATGCTCATGCGCACCTCGAACGCATAACGAGCTGTCCCCTGGTTCTTCTTCTGCTCATGGAGTTGGAGCGTGCTGCAACTTCCTTTCATTTCTGAAACCCATATCCCTCCAATTTAGTCCACGTATTATTCTTGTAGGTAGATTTGAACAATCTAAAACTGGAAAAAGAATGCGTCAGTATAGCTACTCATTAGAAAGTGGTCAAGTGTATGTTGCTTTTGTGGTTTTTGTGTGTGCTCGTATTTGCATAATTTACCTCAAATGAAAATTCAGTTACTTGTGTACCTATGTCGACAACATGACAAATTTTCTGACCACCATCTAGTTTTGCTAAAATGAGTTTGTTTGTCTTACCTTATATGTGAAGAAAATTGACGGCAGCAAATTTCTCCTGAAAATAAGTTCAAATAAAAAGATAGGAGAAGGTCACATATGTGTACCAGGAAAAAGTTTGCGCAAAAATGCAGAAGACCTTACTATCCATGAGTTTGTGTACATGCTCCGTTTTTTGTGGCTGCTGCAGGCTGCAAGACCTGCAGTAGTCATCCCCACTTAGCCCATGTCATCAAGCTTGGCTCCCCTACTACTGCTACACGTAAGTGCTCGTCTGCAATTTGGCATGAAGTTGAACAACTTTAGCTAGAGTTCAGATAACTGAATGGCAGAGGTTGCTCTAGAACTACAGTAGTATACTTCAGAGTTCAGAGTGCAGATAATTGAATGTTCATACAGTCAAACCTGTTGGCCTTGTGATTATATGAAGATATTCAGAATCAGAAGTTCAAAAGAAGAGTTCCATAAAAGTCAAAATCAAGAAAGAGCACTATGAAGTATAATTACTAATAAGACTAGTGTGTCTGGTGCGTGCGTCCGGACTGTGATGTCTCCTGTGTGTGTGCTCGTGCGTTTGCATGTGTGTTGCGAGCTCACATGTGTGCACTCAGGTTTTTTTTTTTGTTGAGCATTCGTGTGTGCTCGTGTGTGTGTGTGTGTGTGTGTGTGTGTGTTGCATAGGTCCTCCAGTGTGTGTGTGTGGTCTTAATACATGTTCATAAAAAGGTTGTTTTCCTATCTAAAAAACTTACAACTTTTATATTTGTCCATCTCTCGGTGCATTAAAAAAATAGACACTCACTTTTCAAAGTTTAGAAGCTCGCTCACTAAATAAATAGAAGTACGCTTTGACAAACAATAAAAAAATAGTTTGCGGAAGTTTCGGATTTTAGAGACTAATAGATCAGGAAGTTTGGGAAATACAAGTGAAAATGTACAAAAACCAAACATGGGGTGGTTCGCCATAAAAAATAGTTCAGGGGCATTCCTGATACGATTTTTTTTTCAATAAAAGGATTAATTCAAAATTTATGAAAAAATCAAATTATTTTCCTATACTAAAGCAAAAAAAACAAGACATTCAAATTAAAAAACAGATCAGTTCAATATTTATAAAAGAATGAATTTTCCCATTTCTAAAAAAATTGAGAAGTTCAGATTAAATTAACATAGCAATTAAATGATTACTAAAAACTCAGATTTGTAACCGCTACTAAAGAAAAAAATAGATGTTCAAAATAAAACGAAGCAGTGACAAATTCACATAAAAAGGATTTTCAACATTTCTAAAAAACCTAGAAATTCGAATTGAATAACCAAAGTAGTTCAAATAAAACTCGTATTTTCCGGTACTAAAGAAAAAAGATGAGAAGTTCAAATAAAAAGTCGTTGCAGTCGAATAAATATTAAAAAAAAGGATTTTTCCTATTTCTTAAAAAATCAAGAAGTTCAAATTTAAAAAGTTGATCATTTAAAAAATTATATTAAAAAAATGGACTTTCCCGTTTCTAGAAAACCTAGAGGTTCAAATTTAAAAGGCAAAGAAGTCCAACATTTATTACAAACCCAAGAAGGCCAAACTAAAAAAATGAAGCATTTCAACACAAATTTATAAAAAGGGACTTTCTCCCTTTAAAAACCCCTAGAAGTTCAAATCTAAAACACTGAGCGGCTTGATGTTATTAAAAGACTACTATTTTTTTCTGTTACTAAAAGAAATAAAACCATTTTTAGGTTTTTGTATGTTATTAAAAGACTAGGATTTTATAAGACGGTCGTGTGTGCGTGTGTTCGGTGCGCTTGTGCTATGGGTACGCTTTTTCATTATTTTTGAAATAAATCAGAAGTTCTTACATACAAAATATAGAAGTTCAAAAATAAATGTTTGTACACAAAATTCACATGCGAAAAATGTGCTCAGATTTGTTGCAAGAAGGTCACGTGCACCTTCGTTCACGGTTCAGAATTTATATTGCGGGACGTCTGACCTCCAATTACATGTTTTAAAATTGCAAAAAATGATGTCCAACCTTTAATAGCGCGTGATTCGACGTACACACAAGAATGTGACCGAAGTTCATAGTGAAAACAACGAGAAGTTCAAGTAATGCAAGGAACTCATTTCAAGTGAGAATAAAAGTATAGAAAAATAAAAGCTTAAAAGGTTTGTTGAAAGAAGTTCAAGTGCTTTTTCCGGGAAAGTTCAAAAATTCTTGCGAGAGAAGTTCACCTTGTATTTCCATGTTCGATTTTTTCCGTATAAAAATAGAATACAATTCTTTACTCAAAAATATAAAAAAGCGAAGTTCAAATTGAAATAACAGAGAAGTTCGAAGTTTATTAAAACCTAGGATTTACGTATTCAAAAAATAAAAAACACAACACCATTTTTTGCACTTTTAAAAACAACTCATAAAAGAAAAAAAATGGTTGCTAGAAGTTCAAGTGCTCGGCGAGGAATAGTTGAAAAATTCTTCTGAGAGAGGTTCACCGTGCATTTAGATGTCCAAAATACATAAAAAATATTTTTTTTGTGTTTTAAAATAGTTCTCTCAAACCATAGAGAAGTTCAAAGTGATAACAACCGGAAGTTCATGTACTACATAGTGTGTATTTCATATAAGAAAAAATACAAAAAAAGTGAAACAGAGTGAAGTTCAAACAGACATGCCCCAGAAGTTCAACTACTTCACGTAGTACAAAAAACACCACGTAAAAAATCAGCACATCAAAAACAGAGTGAAGTTCGAATAGACACGTCCTAGAAGTTCAGCTACTTCACGCAATGCAAAAAACAACACGTTAAAAACAGTGTGAAGTTCGAACAGACATGCACGAGAAGTTCAACTACTTCACGCAGTGTATTTCCATTCGCGATGAAGGCAGAAATCATGATCTCGTCATTTTCTAATTTACTTCAAAACAGTAGGAAATCATTTGTGTAAGTTCAAGTCCTTCGTCGGAGAAAGTTCAAAAAATTATTGTGAGAGAGATTTGTACAAAAGGAATACCATTTGGGTGACACTAACGAATGGACGAAAAAATTACAAGCGAAAAGACGTCACAGAAGTTCAACTAAAAACAACAGGAAGTTCAACTACTATACTGAATGAATTTCACATGAAAAACTTTTAAAACCGTTGCGAGTATGAAAAAGTGATCAACACGCGAAAGTTGCGTGTCTACAGTAGCTTTCCATCGGTATATCACTTGCTCAATTCCGGTGAGTATTCCGGTGCGTGGATGGAGAGCCACGGGAAAAAAGGAACATGAAAAACAGAGTGAAGTTCAGGTACACATGCCGAGAAGGTCAGGTTCTTCACGCGGTGCATTTTCGAAGAATCTGTTTCGAATTAAAGGCAGAACGAGTGATCTCACCGTTTTCGAAATTACATAAAAACGGCTAGGAATCAGAGAAAACTATCAACATGAAAAAGTTTTACATTTTCCGTAGCTTTTCAGCGGTATATTATTTGCCCCGTTCCGATAAAGTTTGTAGAAATTACGGCAAAAATACGGTTTTAGCCATTTTCAAAACTGACATAAAACAGTAATTATTTGGAGAAACAATATATACAAAAAATTTTCGCATTTCTTCAAGCTTTCCAACGCCATATCATTTGCTGCATTTGGATGTACGGTTAAAAAATTAGCTCGAAAATACACACTCGGTGGAACTTGTACTGTTTTCTAAATTACTTTTAAACCGTTCAAAATTAGAAAAAACTTTTAACATGAAAAAGTAGCGCATTTTCATAAGCTTTCCAACGCCATATTATTTGCCTAAATTGGATTTGCCGTTTAGAAATGACATTGAAAATACGGACACGGCTGTTCGGTTTGTGAAATTTTACGTTTTTTCAAATTACTCTTTAACCGTAGAGAATTAGAGAAAACTTTTAACATGTGGAAGAAGCAGTTTTGCAGCAGTTTTCCAACGCCATATTACTTGCCTCATTCCGATAAACGGTTTAGAAATGCGATAGAAATTACGATTCACGTTTTTTGTGTGAAGAAAAAACGGTTTTCAAAACTGCTCTTAAACCGCTTACATTTTGCAAAAAATTTAACTTGGGTCATGATACTCGTGTCCATAGCTTTCTGACGGTATATAGCAAGCCCTATTTGGGCAATGTTGCGGGAAGTTCAACCTAGCACAGGGGGAAGTTCAGGTCGAACAACTCAGGCAGTAAAATCGCAAAAAACACGAGTTCTTTACGACCCGAGTGCAAAATCCGCCTATGAGCGAGATTCCTATCTAAAACGAGTATTTAGTTGCTAAAAATTGTTTGAAGATTACACTTACATCACATGGAACACGACTAACCAGAAAAACTCGCGGTAGAAGGCACGGTTGCGAAGATAGCACGAAGGTCGGGTTCGTACAGAGAGAAGTTCAGGCGTGCGTACAAACAAAAATACGTCACATAAGTTCAACGTGAAAACAGCAGGAAGTTCAACTACTACGCTGAATGAATTTTAGATGAAAAACTTTTAAAATTGTCGCGAGTATGAAAAAATGATCAACACGGGAAAGTTGCGTGTTTACAGCAGCTTTCCATCGGTGTATCGCTTGCTCAATTCCGGTGAATGGATGGAGAGCTACGAGCAGTGGATGGAGACCTACGAGCAAAAAAATCACGTGAAAAAACAGAGTGAAGTTCAGGTACACGCGCCGAGAAGTTCAGGTACTTCACGCGATGTATTTTTCGCGGATCTGTTTCGCAATAAAGGCAGAACGAATGATCCTGCCGTTTTCGAAATTACTTGAAAACGGCTGGGAATCAGAGAAACCCATCAACATGAAAAAGTTTCGCATTTTCCTTAGCTTTTCAACGGTATATTATTTGCCCCATTCCGATCAAATTTATAGAAATTACGGCAAAAATACGTTTTTAGCCATTTTCAAAACTGACATAAAACCTCAATGAATTAGGAGAAACAATATATACAAAAAAGTTTCGCATTTCTTCAAGCTTTCCAACGCCATATCATTTGCTGCATTTGGACGTACGGTTAAAAAATTAGCTCGAAAATACGAACTCGGAGGAACTTGTATCGTTTTCTAAATTAATTTTAAACCATTGAAAATTAGAAAAAACTTTTAACATGAAAAAGTAGCGCAATTCCATAAGCTTTCCAACGCCATATCATTTGCCTCAATTGGATCAGCCGTTTAGAAATGACATTGAAAATACGAAGTCGGCTGTTCGGTTTGCGAAATTTTACGATTTTCCAAATTACGCTTTAACCATAGGAAATTAGAGAAAACTTTCAACATATGGAAGGAGCGATTTTGCAGTAGCTTTCCAACGCCATATTATTTGCCTCATTCCGATAAACGGTTTAAAAATGCGATGGAAAATACGATTCATGTTTTTTGTGTGAAGAAAAAACGATTTTCAAAACTGCTCTTAAACCGCTTACATTTTGCCAAAAATTTAACTTAGGTGATCATACTGGTGTTCATAGCTTTCCAATGGTATATCGCAAGCCCTATTTGGACACCTTTTAGCTGAAGTTCAACCTAGTACTCGGGAAAGGTCAGGCCCGTTACTGGGGAAGTTCGGGTTGTGATCAGAAGATTATTCTGATCCCGTGATCAGAATAGTGTTTACACACACACACACACACACACACACACACACATATATATATATATATATATATATATATATATATATTTCTTAATGACATGTTGCACCCGTACACTTTGGTACGGCCAAAATACGCCAGGGGCTTCAGTACCCCTCAACATGGTGTGAGAAGTCCGAACACTTTAACAAGTGCGGCACCCCGAACTTATAGCATTATATGCATCGGCTCCGAATCATGTCTTGGGTCAATAGTTGGGTTTGCCCGGCTCCTATGTTTTGGTGCCTTATGTTCCACTATATCGGCTAAGGTAGCACTAGGAGAACCACTGCGATTGTGCCCCAGTTGAGCTGGGCCGAGCACCTCAGTGGAGAAAGCTAAAACTGACTGTCATGATGAAGCGAGAGTTGGTCGCTGTTCGAGAGGTTTTTTCGAGTCCCTAAAGACTTATGCCGCTTCGGGCAAGGAGTCGGCTCTGTCCGGCCAAGGCGTGGATAGCACCCCGAAATCGGTTTTCCGAATACTAGGGGCTTCGCCGAAATTTAAAAGTATAGAATTCTATGGCTAAGTGAGAGTGTTCACGCATTATAGTCAGATTGCCTCGTTCGTTGGGCTGAGCGCCTCCCTCGAAGGACCCAAATATGGGAAAAAGAGCGCCCAGGTTTATCCCCGAACACCCCAGCACTAGCGGCATGGGGGCAGAAGCCGACGACTCGCCATCTCTCAGTATTGATAAACAGCCGCACAAAAGGTAATATTTTAAATTCAAGCAGCATTGCTTAGCGCATATGAACAAGTTTTCAGCACACAGGGTAACACGAGCGGGTTTAACTCAAAAAATACATCCTTGGTACATTCATCCACAACAAGGCGGGCACCCTTCAGAACATCCTTATAATAATTCTTGGGCTTGCGATGCTCTTTCCCCGGCAGTGGCCCATCCTTCACAAGCTTCTCCGCATCCAGCTTGCCCCAGTGCACCTTAGCACGGGCAAGGGCCCTACGGGCACCTTCAATGCAGACGGAACGCTTGATGTCTTCAAGCCTCGGACAGGCCTCCACCAGCCGCCGCACCAGCCCGAAATAGCTCCCAGGCAGAGCCTCTCCAGGCCACAGCCGAACTAGGAGGCCCTTCATGACCTGTTCGGCCAATTTGTGGAGCTCGACCAGTTGCTTCAGCTGGTCGCTCAGGGGCACGGGGTGTCCGGCCTCAGCGTACTGAGACCAGAACACCTTCTCCGTCGAGCTGCCCTCCTCGGGTCGATAGAATGCGGCGGCATCAAATACACTCCGGGGAAGATCTGCGAACACTCCTGGAGAGCTCCGGATTCGGGTAAGTAATAGGTAACTCACGTTTATGTGTTTGCTTTGCATAAAGAATGCCTTACCCGCCACAATCTTCTTCACCTCATCCAACTCCTGGAGGGTCTTCTGGGACTCGACCTTGGCAGACTTGGCATTTTCTATAGCTGCCGCGAGCTCGGACACTCGCGTCTTCGAGTCAAGCTCCAAACTCTCATGTTTCTTCATGAGAACCTGGAGCTCTTGCCGCACCTTGCCAACCTCAGCCTCATACCTCTCCCGCTCGGTGCGCTCCACGGTCGCATTCTTCTCGGCCTCGAGCAACGCTTGCTTAAGGGTCGCCACCTCAGACGTGGCCCCTGCAATAGCCATGTCAATCCTGTCATTTTTTGCAATTGCACCTTTTTTATATACATATTCAAACAGGGTATTTCTTACCTTCCTTCTCCTCGAGCTGCTTCTTGGCACGCCCGAGCTCTTGCTCAGACTTCTCGAGACTCTGCTTCAGCACGTCCACTTCCGCAGTCAGTGCGGCGGACACTAGCAGAGAAGCCTGCATACGCATATTGACTCCTTTTGTTAGACTCCTGCGAATTCTTTGATCCTGTATTCGGCTTTTCTTCCCGAACGCCCAACAGAGCATCAGGGGCTACTGTCTATGCGGTAACATTATTTGAACATTCTTTACTTACCTCAAAGCCTGTTAAAAGGCTTGAACAAGCTTCAGTCAGTCCGCTTTTGGCGGACTGAACCTTCTGGATCACTGCACTCATTATAGTGTGGTGCCCCTCGTCGATGGAGGAACCTTGGAGCGCCTACAACATATTGTCCGGCGCCGCCGGTTGGACGGAGGACACGGACACGGTAGGCTTGCTCCTCTTGGAAGGAGATCGCCCACCGAACTCTGGAACCCTTGAAGATTCCGGAGCTGCATCCGGCCTTAAGCCGGACTTGGAGCCCTGGGGGGTTTCATCCCCTTTACTCCTGGAGTCCGGGAGGTCTCCTTGCGGCGCCTCCAGGACCACCTCCTCCTGGCTTGGAACCTGTTGGGACAACACTTCGGTGTCGTCCGCAGGGCAGGGGGATGAAGCCGTCGGAAGCGAGTTCACCTCCGACGGGTCTAGTGAGCCGCTCGACGATGCGTCGAGCCGGTCTTTAGGTGGCCTGCATAAACATATTCGACATAAGGGAAAGTTGTGCGAAAAACAAATACTATAAACTACCCCGGTATCTGGACACTTACGATTTCGCCAGGGGCTTGGCCCTGGGCTGCCACTCTTCTTCGTCGTCGGCGGCGTCGGTGGAGCAGTCCGGGGGAAGGGTTTTCCCCTTCTTGGACCCTCCGGCCTCCTCGGAGAGGGCAGCCTTCCTTTTCTTCTCTCCTCCCGCTGGAGGGGGAGAGGTCTCTTCTTCTTCCTCCTCGTCTTCACGAGAGGAAGGTGCTTCGGGACCGTCGGATGACGAATCCGACACCTCCTGGCGCCGGGCACTCTTTCGAGTCCCCGTGGCCCTTTTCGTGGCCTTCTTCTCCGGCACCACACAGGGCGCCGGAACCAGCAGCTTCGCCAAGCGAACGTCCGCTGGGCCTTCGGGCAGAGGAGCCGGACAGTTGATCTGTCCGGACGTCACCACCCAATCCTATCCAAGATAAGGGAACTCAGATCCCACATAGAGTCAAACTATGAAAAACTGATACCCTGTAAAAGGAGAAAAACAGCTTACTGCATGAGCGTGATGCTGAGTACTGAATCCACGATCCTCGGCAGCGGATGCGGGAGCCTCGGCGCCCTTGAAAAGCACCCTCCAGGCATCTTCGAACATCGTGTCGAAGAGCCTGTTAAGAGTTTGATGCTGCGCCGGGTCGAATTCCCAAAGGTTGAAGGCCCATCGTTGACACGGGAGGATCAGGCGGACAAGCATAACCTGGACTACGTTGACAAGCTTGAGCTTCTTGTCCACCAGGGTTTGGATGCATGTTTGGAGTCCGGTCAGCTCTCCTTTTTTACCCCAAGACAGGCTTGTCTCCTTCTAGGAGGTGAGCCGTGTGGGGGGGCTGGATCAGAACTCAGGGGGGCGACCCATTCGGTGTCGCGCGGCTCGGTGATGTAAAACCACCCTGATTACCACCCCTTCAGGGTCTCCACAAAGGAGCCCTCGAGCCACAGGACGTTGGCCATCTTGCCAACCATGGTGCCGCCGCACTCCGCCTGGCTGCCGCGCACCACCTTTGGCTTGACGTTGAAAGTCTTTAGCCATAAGCCGAAATGGGGGCGGATGCAGAGGAAAGCCTCACACACGACGATAAATGCCGATATGTTGAGGACGAAGTTCGGGGCCAGATCGTGGAAATCCAGGGCGTAGTAGAACATGAGCCCTCGGACAAATGGATGCAGAGGGAAGCCCAGTCCGCGGAGGAAATGGGGGAGAAATACCACCCTCTCGTGGGGCCTAGGAGTGGGGATGAGCTGCCCCTTTTCGGGGAGCCGGTGCGCGATGTCGCTGGCCAGATATCCGGCCTTCCTCAGCTTTTTGATGTGTCCCTCCGTGACGGAGGAGACCATCCACTTGCCTCCCGCTCCGGACATGACTGGAGAGGGTTGAGGTGGTAGTGCGGACTTGGGCGCTGGAGCTCGAGTGCGCAAGAATGGATAGGCAGAGGAGGAAGAAGGCATGGGTAAAAAGGTGGATCCTTATCCCCTTATATGGGTGGACGCGATTATGTGTCCCCACCAGCCTGGTAAAACTTTCTTATCTCCAAGTGTCGTAATCAAAGGAGCGGCTGGGTTACCCACGCCCGTATTGATGAGAATCCCTAAATGAGGGGACACGATCTCTGCTTTGACAAGACATGCCAAGGAAACCGCCTCGCATAACGCGCTGAGGTGGGATAATGAAACAATTTGGATAAAGGCTTGGCCGTGGCGTGTCGTACCACGGAATACGTCAGCAGATTAGATTTGTGTTAATATTATTATTCTCTCTATGGCAATATGTGGAAACTTATTTTGCAGAGCCGGACACTATCTTTGTGTTCAAGATCTTCTATGAAGTATTTGGAGGAGGAACCCGCCTTGCAATGCCGAAGACAATTTGCGCGCCGGACTCATCGTCATTGAAGCCTGGTTCAGGGGCTACTGAGGGAGTCCTGGATTAGGGGGTGTTTGGATAGCCGAACTATACCTTCAAGCCGGACTCCTGGACTATGAAGATACAAGATTGAAGACTCTGTCCCGTGTCCGGAAGGGACTTTCCTTGGCGTGGAAGGCAAGCTTGGCGATACGGATGTTCAGATCTCCTACCATTGTAACCGACTCTATGTAACCCTAACCCTATCCGATGTCTATATAAACTGGAGGGTTTTAGTCTGTAGGACAACATACACATCAACAATCATACCATAGGCTAGCTTCTAGGGTTTAGCCTCTCTGATCTCGTGGTAGATCAACTCTTGTAATACCCATACCATCAATATTAATCAAGCAGGACATAGGGTTTTGCCTCCATTGAGAGGGCCCGAACCTGGGTAAAACTTCGTGTCCCCCGCCTCCTGTTACCATCCGGCCTAGACGCACAGTTCGGGACCCCCTACCCGAGATCCGCCAGTTTTGACACCGACACCCAGGAAACATCATCCGGTAACAACCCTACATGCTGTTTGAGGCTATATCTCATTATGATCATGAGGAAGTCGCCGTAAACCCGCTCTCCCAGTTAACCCTAACACTTTCAAATTGTTTCTTCTTCCTTGTTGCTTGTCCCTCCTTGGGGAGCCCTGCCCCTCCTTATATAAGTTAGAGGGGCGGGTTACATGTGGAGTCCTATTAGGACTAGGACTAATCTACCTTCTAATATAAACCGGATACAAGTCCAAGTCTTAACTCCTTGTAAGATAAATGTTCCTCACGCCTTTCCTTGTAAACCGGCCCACCATAACATGAGTCGGCCTTTTGGGCCTTGGGCCTTGTCATCCATCTCAAACACGCGCCAGATCACCAATGAGTCTTCAGGCTCATGAATCGTCATACCAGTGAACCGCCAGACACGTAAGTCGCCAATCCTCTGGCGGGTTACCAATTAAACACCAAGTCCGGCCGGGTTATACTTCCGGCCGGTTTACGCCGCGGGGTATATCCCCGACAGAATCCAAACGGAATGAAACCTTCGGGAGAGTGATTTTTGGAACAAACGCAATCCAGGAGACTTGGAGTGGACGGCAAGGAAGCATCGAGGAGGCCATGAGGCAGGGAGGCGCGCCCCCACCCTCGTGGGCCCCTCATGGCTCCCCTGAACAACTTCTTTCGCCTATATATACTCATATACCATGAAAACTTCCGAGAGCACCACGAAAACCTATTTCCACCACCGCAACCATTTGTACCCAAGAGATCCTATCTTGGGGCCTTTTCCGGAGCTCCATCGGAGGGGGAATCGATCAGGGAGGGCTTCTACATCAACACCATAGCCTCTCCGATGATGTGCGAGTAGTTTACCACAGACCTCCGGGTCCATAGTTATTAGCTAGATGGCTTCTTCTCCCGCTTTGGATCTCAATACAAAGTTCTCCTCGATCTTCTTGGAGATCTATTCGATGTAATTCTTTTTGCGGTGTGTTTGTCGGGATCCGATGAATTATGGGTTTATGATCAAGATTATCTATGAACAATATTTGATTCTTCTCTGAAATCTTTTATGTATGATTTGTTATCCTTGCGATTCTCTTCGAATTATAAGTTTGGTTTGGCCTACTAGATTGATCTTCCTTGCAATGGGAGAAGTTCTTAGCTTTGGGCTCAATCTTGCGATGTCCTTTCCCAGTGACAGCAGGGGCAGCAAGGCACATATTGTATTGTTGCCAGCAAGGATAAAAAGATGGGGTTTATATCATATTGCTTGAGTTTATCCCTCTACATCATGTCATCTTGCCTAATGCGTTACTCTGTTCTTATGAACTTAATAATCTAGATGCATGCTGGATAGCGGTCGATGTGTGGAGTAATAGTAGTAGATGTAGAATCGTTCCGGTCTACTTGTCGCGGACATGATGCCTATATACATGATCATGCCTAGGTATTCTCATAATTATGCACTTTTCTATCAATTGCTCGACAGTAATTTGTTTACCCACCGTCATACTTATGCTATTTTGAGAGAAGCCACTAGTGAAACCTATGGCCCTCGGGTGTATTTTCCATCATATAAGTTTCCAATCTATTTTACTTTGCAATCTTTACTTTTAATCTATATCACTAAAATACCAAAAATGTTTATCTTATTATCTCTATCAGATCTCACTTTTGCAAGTGGCCGTGAAGGGATTGATAACCCCTTTATCGCGTTGGTTGCAAGGTCCTTATTTGTTTGTGTAGGTGCGAGGCGAAGTGCGTGTAGTCTCCTACTGGATTGATACCTTGGTTCTCAAAAACTGACGGAAATACTTATGCTACTTTGCTGCATCACCCTTTCCTCTTCAAGGGAAAACAACCTAGTGCTCAAGAGGTAGCAAGAAGGATTTCTGGCGCCGTTGCCGGGGAGATCTATGCCAAGTCAAGTCAAGTCAAGACATACCAAGTACCCATCACAAACTCTTATCCCTCGCATTACATTATTTGCCATCTGCCTGTCGTTTTCCTCTCCCCCACTTCACCCTTGCCATTTTATTCGCCCTCTTTTCCATTTGCCCTTTTTCAGTTTGCCTCTTTTTCGCTTGCTTCTTGTGTCACCGTGTGTCGTCATGGCTAGTCCTTCTATCATTGTTAGTACTCCCGATAATGAAGTTATTAATTCTGAACAAAGGGAGGGAGAAGATCTAAAAGATACTTGCCATAGAATTTGCAATGCTCAGAATAGATCTACTAGGAAGCAGTCCACTTCCGTTCTTCTTCGTAATTTTTATGTAGGCATCACTCCTTGGAACAGATATATTCTTGATACCATTACCGGAGGGAATTTCTTGGGTAGCCATACTTTTGATTCTTATAATGCTATGATAGATTTGTTTGGCCCACCACCTCTTTTGGTTAAATGGAACTATTTTAACTTTGGAACATGTGATGCAAAGGCTTGAAATGATTGGAAATAAAGTTGCCTCTGTGGAGTTGATTGAAAATTTGGATAAAAAGATCCACAACCAAATCATCCAATATGGATCTAAGGTAGGATCTACTCTGATTTTTTTTAAAAAGAACCTATAGTTAACGAAAGAATAGATCAAAATTCCACAAGAATTGGTAAACTTGAGGATAGTAATACCAATTTAGGGTCTGCCTTTTCATCCGTGAAAAATACTTCAAATCCTCGTACTACCAAGGTTGCCAAATTAATGTATGTTCCTAAAAATAAGGGTGAATCTTCTAGTAAGGAAAATGCGGATCTCAAATCAATAAGTGTTCACCCCAACTTCTTCGCTATCATTAAGGAACCTTTTGCTACAAATGAATTTCTTGATTTCTTGCCTAGGAGTTTGATCATTAATAGAAATAAGGAAACTCCCAAGGGTTATAAGTGTTCTATTGAAGAATTGCATACCAAAGATGATAATACCTATATCTATTCTTGTTTTTATGCCTAGCTAGGGGCGTTAAACGATAGCGCTTGTTGGGAGGAAACCCAATTTTAATTTTTGTTTCTTGCTTTTTGGTTCTGTTTAGTAATGAATAATTCATATAGCTTATGTTTAGATGTGTTTTATGCTTTTAATTAGTGTTTGTGCCAAGTAGAACCTTTGGGAAGACTTGGGGGAAGTTTTTGCGATCTTGCTGTAAAAAACAGAAACTTTAGCGCTCACGAGATTTGCTACCATTTTTTACTGGAGAGTACGATTAGGTTGATTATTTTTGCAGATGATTAATAGACAAATTCCTCACGTCCACATATTTATTTCAGATTTTTTGGAGTTACATAAGTATTCGAAACCTACAGTTTCTACAGACTATTTTGTTTTTGACAGATTCTGTTTTTCGTGTGTTGTTTGCTTATTTTGAAGAATATATGGCTAGTAAAAGAGTTTATAAACCATAGAAAAGTTGGAATACAGTAGGGTTAACACCAATATAAATAAAGAATGAGTTCATTACAGTACCCTAAGTGGTGATTTGTTTTCTTATACTAACGGAGCTCATGAGATTTTCTGTTGAGTTTTGTGTTGTGAAGTTTTTAAGTTTTGGGTAAAGATTTGATGGATTATGGAATAAGGAGTGGCAAGAGCCTAAGCTTGGGGATGCCCCGTAAGGCATCCCCTCTTTCGTCTTTGTCCATCGTAACTTTAATTGATGCTATATTATTATTCACCACATGATATGTGTTTTGCTTGGAGCGTCTTTTATGATTTGAGTCTTTGCTTTCTAGTTTACCACAATCATCCTTGCTGTACACACCTTTTGGGAGAGACACACATGAATCGGAATTTATTAACTCTATGTGCTTCACTTATATCTTTTGAGCTAGATAATTTTTCTCTAGTGCTTCACTTATATCTTTTAGAGCACGGTGGTGGTTTTATTTTATAGAAATTATTGATCTCTCATGCTTCACTTATATTATTTTGAGAATACTTTAGAACTGCATGGTAGTTTGGTTTGTCTATAAAATTTGTCCTAATATGATAGGCATCCAAGATTGGTATAATAAAAACTTTCATAAAATTGCATTGAATACTATGAGAAGTTTGATACTTGATGATTGTTTTGAGATATGAAGATGGTAATATTAGAGTCATGCTAGTTGACTAGTTGTGAATTTGAGAAATATTTGTGTTGAAGTTTGCAAGTCCCGTAGCATGCACGTATGGTAACCGTTGTGTAACAGATTTGAAACATGAGGTGTTTTTTGATTGTCATCCTTATGAGTGGCGGTCAGGGATGAGCGACGGTCTTTTCCTACCAATCTATCCCCCTAGGAGCATGCGCGTAATGCTTGATTTTTGATGACTTGTAGATTTTTGCAATAAGTATGTGAGTTTTTTATGACTAATGTTGAGTCCATGGATTATACGCACTCTCACATTTCCATCATTGTTAGCCTCTTCGGTACCGTGCATTGGCCTTTCTCACCTTGAGAGTTGGTGCAAACTTCGCCGGTGCATCCAAACCCCGTGATATGATATGCTCTATCACACATAAACCTCCTTATATCTTCCTCAAAACAGCCACAATACCTACCTATTATGGCATTTCCATAGCCATTCTGAGATATATTGCCATGCAACTTTCCACCGTTTCATTTATTATGACACGCTTCACCATTGTCATATTTCCTTGCATGATCACGTAGTTGACATCGTATTTGCGGCAAGGCCACCATGCATAATTTATCATACATGTCACTCTTGATTGATTGCCCATCTCGGTACGCCGCCAGAGGCATTCATATAGAGTCATATTTTGTTCTAGTATCGAGTTGTAATCATTGAGTTGTAAATAAATAAAAGTGTTATGATCATCATTAATAGAGCATTGTCCCAAATAAAAAGAAGAAGTGAGAAAGGCCAAATAAAAAAAGGGAAAGGCCCAAAAAAGAGAGAAAAGAAATAAAAAGGGACAATGCTACTATCCTTTTTTCCACACTTGTAATTCAAAGTAGCACCACGATCTTTATGATAGAGAGTCTCTTGTTTTGTCACTTTCATATACTAGTGGGAATTTTTCATTATAGAACTTGGCTTGTATATTCCAACAATGAGCTTCCTCCGATGCCCTAGGTCTCCGTGAGCAAGCAAGTTGGATGCACACCCACTTAGTTTCTTTTGTTGAGCTTTCATACATTTATAGCTCTAGTGCATCTGTTGCATGGCAATCCCTACTCCTTGCATTGACATCAATTGATGGGCATCTCCCTAGCCCATTGATTAGCCGCATCAATGTGAGACTTTCTCCTTTTTTGTCTTCTCCACATAACCCCCATCATTACACTCTATTCCACCCATAGTGCTATATCCATGGCTCACGCTCATGTATTGTGTGAAAGTTGAAAAAAGTTTGAGATTACTAAAGTATGAAACAATTCCTTGGCTTGTCATCGGGGTTGTGCATGATGAGAGCATTCTTGTGTGACGAAAATGGAGCATGACCAAACTATATGATTTTGTATGGATGAACTTTCTTTGGCCATGATATTTTGAGAAGACATAATTGCTTAGTTAGTATGCTTGAAGTATTATTATTTTTATGTCAATATTAAACTTTTGTCTTGAATCTTTTGGATCAAAACATTCATGCCACAATAAAGAAAATTACATAGAAAATTATGCTAGGTAACATTCCACATCAAAAAAAAATCTGTTTTTGTCATTTACCTACTCGAGGACAAGCATGAATTAAGCTTGGGGATGCTTGATACTTCTCCAACGTATCTATAATTTTGATTGTTCCATGCTATTATATTATCTATTTTGGATGTTTAATGGGCTTTATTATACACTGTTATATTATTTTTGGGACTAACCTAGTAACCAAAGGCCTAGTGCAAATGGAATGAAACCTTTGGGAGAGTGATTTTTGGAACAAACGCAATCCAGGAGACTTGGAGTGGACGTCAAGGAAGCATCGAGGAGGCCACGAGGCAGGGAGGCGCGCCCAGGGGGCAGGCGCGCCCCCACCCTCGTGGGCCCCTCGTGGCTCCCCTGACCGACTTCTTTCGCCTATTTATACTCATATACAACAAAAACATCCGAGAGCACCACGAAACCCTATTTCCACCGCCGCAACCTTCTTTACCCAAGAGATCCCATCTTGGGGCCTTTTCTGGAGCTCCGCCGGAGGGGGAATCAATCACGGAGGGCTTCTACATCAACACCATAGCCTCTCTGATCATGTGTGAGTATTTTACCACAGACCTTCGGGTCCATAGTTATTAGCTAGATGGCTTCTTCTCTCTCTTTGGATATCAATACAAAGTTCTCCTCGATCTTCTTGGAGATCTATTCGATGTAATTCTTTTTGCGGTGTGTTTGTCGGGATCCGATGAATTGTGGGTTTATGATCAAGATTATCTATGGACAATATTTGATTCTTTTCTGAAATCTTTAATGTATGATTTATAGTCTTTGCAAGTCTCTTCGAATTATCAACTTGGGTTGGCCTAGTAGATTGATCTTTCTTGCAATGGGAGAAGTGTTTAGCTTTGGGTTCAATCTTGTGGTGTCCTTTCCCAGTGACAGCAGGGGCAGCAAGGCACGTATTGTATTGTTGCCATCGAGGATAAAAAGATGGGGTTTATTTCATATTGCTTGAGTTTATCCCGCTACATCATGTCATCTTGCCTAATGCGTTACTCTGTTCTTATGAACTTAATACACTAGATGCATGCTGGATAGCGGTCGATGTGTGGAGTAATAGTAGTAGAAGCAGAATCGTTTGGTCTACTTGTCGCAGACGTGATGCCTATATACATGATCATGCCTAGATATTCTCATAATTATGCACTTTTCTATCAATTTCTCGACAGTAATATGTTTACCCACTGTAATACTTATGCTATTTTGAGAGAAGCCACTAGTGAAACCTATGGCCCCGGGTCTATTTTCCATCATATAAGTTTCCAATCTATTTTAATTTGCAATCTTTACTTTCAATCTATATCATTAAAATACTAAAAATATTTATCTTATTATCTCTATCAGATCTCACTTTTGCAAGTGGCCATGAAGGGATTGACAACCTCTTTATCTCGTTGGTTGCAAGGTTCTTATTTGTTTGTGTAGGTGCGAGGCGACTTGCGTGTAGTCTCCTACTGCATTGATACCTTGGTTCTCACAAACTGAGGGAAATACTTATGCTACTTTACTGCATCACCCTTTCCTCTTCAATGGAAAACCAAGGCAGTGCTCAAGAGGTAGCAGGAGGCTGTTTAACCAGTGCCTAGCTGGCCCTTAAGTTTTAGGGGAAGGTATTTGATTGCATGTAGATTATCACAGCGAGCCATGTGAATGTGGAGAAGAAAATCTTCAATCCATACAGCGGGATCTGTTGTGCCGTCGTATGATTCGATGTTCACGAGTTTAAACCCTTCAGGGAACTCGTGCTCCATTACCTCATCGATGAAGCATAGGGGGTCCGTCAGCCATATTTACGCACGGGTGGTTTGGGCTCCAATGCCTCATCGTCGAATTGGGGTAGCGCCTTACACTTTGGGTAACTCTTTGCTGGCCGTTCAAGGCCGTATTCTTCGGCTGCCAGGACGTTAGTCCATCTGTCATTGAGCAGATCTTGGTCGGCTTGAAGCTTCTGTTGTTTCTTTTTTAGGCTTCTAGCCGTGGCTATTAGCCGGCGCTTGAAGCGCTCTTGCTCGAGGGGTTCCTATGGCACGATAAAATCTTCGTCATCGAGGCTCACTTCATCCTCGGAGAGTGGTAGATAGTTGCTGTCCTCCGAGTCTTTGTTCCCTGCTTGCTCGTCGGGATCAATTTGCCCGTCCTCCCGATCATCCTGTTCAGATGTTGGCCCGATGGGGGCTTCTTGGTCTTCGGCGTTCTCCAGAGTATCATTGTCTCCAGTGCTGGTGTCACTATTCTTACCACAACGTGATTTAGAGCGGTGCCGCTGACGTTGACGTTTCGGCGGTATCTCAGGAGGTATGATTATGACTGTCTCTTCGGACTAAACCCTCCGGTTTATATAGACACCGGAGGGGGCTAGGGTTGTACAGAGTCGGTTTACAGAGAAAGGAATATTCATATCCGCACGCTAAGCTTGCCTTCCATGCCATGGAGAGTCCCATCCGGACACGAGGGAAGGCCTTCTATCTTGTATCTTCACGGCCCATCTGTCCGGCCCACATCACTTAGCCCGGACACCCGAGTACCCCATAATCTAGGACTCCCTCACTTATTGCTTTCAAAAAATTTCTCGTGTCAACATAGAACAACAGGAGTGTGGTGTCAATTTTTGGGATTTTTGGGGTTCGTTTGGACATTTTTATGCGTTAACTGAGTTTCCAATGCATTTATGTGCATAATTCAAATTTGAACTACATGCACATGCTCTAGTGCATATAAATTGGTTGAAATATCAAATATGTGTCCTTGGGTGCATGCTTAGGAACCATGCAAGAAATGGGAATGAATTTCAAACACTAGGGCACCGTTGATTGCCGGCAAAACATTGAGATGCCTGGTTTTTAAATTCTAGTAAATCCAAAACTCGTGTGAAATTCATGAAACTTGGCATGCTATCATGGAATGGCACTTGACATGCTGTGGCATTTTTCGTGCCCATTTTGAGAGAAGGCGCACTCGAATAATGACAACCAACAAAGGCATTTTGAAAAACTAGCTGTGACTTTAATATCTCAAATGTTTGTATAATTCAAACCATGTGCATTATGTTAACCATTCATGTGACGCCACGTGTCTCGGTTTTAATGGCTGTAGGAGGTGCCGTGCGGACAGCTGCTTGACCTTGACTGAACGGGAGGCGTGCGAGCGCAGTCCGATGCACAGGCTGACCGAGAGGCGTGCAAGCTGTCCTCCAATGTGCAGGCCCACCGAGAAGCGTGCGAGCTGTACGCTGCACAGGCTCACTGGGAAGCAAGCCCTTTGACTTCCATGGCCGCCCGCCTTCCTCTCCATTAATGGTTCCCGAGCCGCTGTTTAATATGGGTGGCCTTACTATTCGCCTCCCATTCCCCTCCCTCCCACAGACCTCCACCAACGCCATGGTGCAGAATCATCATCTCCCACTAGTCTTCAAGTTTGGTGAAGTCAACTTTGAGCCGGAGGAGGTAGAAAATAAGGAGGAATGGGACCCAGAATGAGCACGCCGCGGCGGTTGCTTCCCCCGCTCCCGTCCCAGCTCCCATCCCCGCGCCCGCGCCAGCACCAGCAACCATCCCCATAGCATTGACGGGCTGGTCGCTGAGCACTATCATAGAGCTGGAAGCCACGGGCATCAGTGAGGTCTCTGCGGACCCGCATGAGCTCATGTACATTCCAGCGCCAGCGTCCATACCCGTGCCCGTGCGCGTGCCTCCACCCACCGTGATGCCGCCCCCGTGCATTTGGCTGCACCCGCCGCGCTCGTGCCCCTGCCCATGCGCACCCCTCCACCCACCGCGGCACCGGTCCCCGTGCGTTTGGCTGCACCCTCCGCGCCCATGCCCGTGCCCGTGCGCGTGCCCCCCTCAGCGGCATGGGACGCTGCGTCGACCGCTACCGCTCAGCGGCACCAGTTGTCGTCCTCCCGTGCCCCGCCTGTTGATCGCGCGACGAAATGAAGTTTGATTTACAAGTGAAGAACATTTTGTGCTGCCTTGAAGACTTCAACAATGGCATCCCGGAGGACGACAACGACATCGACGGCGCGGCACACCGCCTCCGCCACCGCCGGAAATAGTTTTTTTGGGGTTTAATATTGTATCTCAAATTCTCGATCATATGAATATAAATTCGCAGTCTTACTGACTAAAAGATATGGTTTGAACGAACTTGCGTTTTTCTCTCTTAATATATAGACTTATCAAACAATTTTCTTTAAAAAACATCAATGGTTTTTAAATATAAAACACTCATCACAAACGTTTTAGTTAGAACACCCGTATGCAAACCGACAGCTTCCCCAAAAAGCCACGGGAAAATGTGTCGAGCAGGATTTCTGCATCCCTTCAACGCAAACGGTTGTTTTGCATGACCCGTGTGCAACCACGTACGAACAATTGGGTAAGATTTGCATATCTGTCATTTTGGGTATATGTTGCCATTTGTCAAACTGGAAAGATTGACATTTGTTTATCTAGTAACATTGCCATTTGTCAACCTTGTAGCACTGCGATTTGTCAAAATACGCAGATAAAAATCACTAGCACTATCTAATTTTTGCAACTAAAATCACTAGCACTATTCATATGGACAACACTAGCAGGCGTGAGTTAACGGACGCATATGCAAATGTACCATTGATTACATACAAAAAGTCATCAACCCACAGCGACAACGAGGATACATGTTGGATTATAGATCATTTCCAACAAAACATTCTAGTAAAGTTTTTCTCACACAACAAATAACAAAGATATGAAATGAACTTCAGCTCAACCACTCGTCGGTGTTGGAAATGCTTGCTTTCAACCAGAAGTGAATCTCTGGGAAGGCCAACTACTGTCAATCTCGAGACCAACGCAGGACTAATCATCTAGGCTGAAGAGGCCTATGTCAGGACCCATATTGGGATGGTAGGGAAGCATAGCAATGTTCGAGGTATAGATACATTTGCTTCTCATAAATGGTAGTAACGTTGTGTCAACAGCAGCTGGATCGCCTTTCACCATCATTGGATAGTTTTGTCCAAGGAAGAGCGAGTTTTCTCCAAGACTATCAATACTGAACCAAGGAGAAGGTGTTGGCGCTAGCACACTAGTATCCATCCCAAATACCCTGCAACGGATGTTGGAATAGGTCCGCAGAGTGTGACCATGCGAGACAACACCTGCTTCCTTACTAACATCAGTAGCGCCCTGCATACAGACAAGAAGAGGTGATCCATCGGAATAAGTTGCCAGGCGCCACTGAGTATATGGGTCCTGCTTGTCCTCATGCTCGTGATCATCACCGTCGTCATCTCCCCCTTGGTTGTAAAATTTTTCAAGTACAAGTGGTGGAATGTTCATAGGACCTTGGAAACATAATAATTAATTAGTAAAGGGAAACTAGCTAGCTAACCCGCATGCATGTGGATGAAACAATTATAATTACGCTGGAAGGCAAACATACCGAAACCATAAGGATTCCATGCAAAAATAGTGCCACGAGTGGTGGCAGCAAACACAAGACCCTCGTATTGAATTGCATCACAGTACTCATCCATGTACAAAAATTGATTTTTGAGCAATATCCATTGAGTCGGGGAAGCAAGGACGGCAATAAGCTTGTCAAAGATAGCAACAACTTCATAGTTCATGTAATTCCAAGAGCGGTTGGGAACTCAACAAATTGCCATCTTCCGTAGATGACAGTCACCATGATCATATTTGAACTTACGTAGAATACCGGTGTACTCAACCTCTGGGCAGTCGTCTGAGATTTTTCGAAGTGGAACCCGGTGACGAGTGTACACATTCACAAGTTCCCACTCGCAGTTGTACCCAATATAAACAACCCAATATCCATTTGCGCCTGCCCAAGCCTTGCCCTCAAGCGATGGCATCTTAACATCATATGTATTATTATCAAGCGGCATCAACTTGCACAAGGCGAGGCTTCCCTCGTCCCCGCGCCAGTCAGCAGGGTCACGGCGAAGAAGATAGGGGAGATCAAACCGCTCCTGGACCCTTGGGTTCCTTGTAATGATGTTATTAGTTGAGTCGAGAATGGTCTTGAACGAACCTGCCATGCTAGCCAGGGTGATGACGTCGCAACGATCAATGAGTTCCTCCACCACGTCATCATTCAGATCGGGGGAAGAATAACGGGGTCATTTCTGGCATGTTCCCTCCATGGAGAAGATGATCGAACAATGGCAGAAGGAAGGGTGAAGGCAAATGGAGGGAGGAAGAGTGTGCGACAGCAGTTCCAAATCGAGAGGGAAAGGCGAAGAGGCGGTGGACGGTTGCCACGGTACACGAAGAGGCGCCTGGGGAGCGAACAGTTGCCACAGAGGTCACACACTGACGACAAGGGCCGAGTGAACCGCATGCATATATTGCACACACCTTGATCTGGCTGACCGTTTCTTTTGTGTTGCCTAATCACAAACAGTTCATCCGAGTGAACCATGTGTTGTATATTGCACACACCTTCATCTGGCTGCCCATTTCTTTTGTGTTGCCTAATCACAAATAGTTCGTCTGAGGGAACCGTATGCTGTGTATCGCACACGCCTTCATCTGGCTGCCCGTTTCTTTTGTTCCTCCTCACCAAACTATTAATTGAACTGAACCGTATGCCCTTCATCGCACACACAACTAAAATCTGAACTGTGTTTGATGCATCCTCCATCGCAAATGTTTTATACATTTTTGATGGTTTTCATACACCGCCGTTTACGATTATTGCATCGCACAAAGTTTCTCGAAGGGTCTCTGATCATAGTATCGTGTTAGCAGCATCCTGTAATAGTGCTTGGATGTTTTATAATCATTTTATAGTCATTTTATATCATTTTTAGTACTAACCTATTGACATAGTGACAAGTGTCAGTTGCTGTTTTTTCCATGTTTTTTACATCACAGAACATCAACATCAAACCAGAGTCCAAATGCCACGAAAATTTATGGAGAATTTTTATGGGCCAGAAGGAACACAATGGGCCCTGGCAGCGCCTGGGGGTGCCCCGAGGGGAGCACAACCCACTAGGGCGTGCTAGGAGGCCCAGGCGCGCCCTGCTGGGTTGTGCCCACCTCGGGTGCCCCCCGGACCGCATCTTTTCTCTATAAATACCCCAATATTCCCAAAACCCTAGGGGAGTCAAAAAAATATTCATCCAGCCGCCAAAGAGTCCAGAACCACCAGATCCAATCTAAACACCATCTCGGATGGGGTTCACCACCTCCATTGGGGCCTCTCCGATGATGCGTGAGTAGTTCTTTGTAGACCTTCGTGTCCGTAGTTAGTAGCTTGATGTCTTCCTCTCTCTCTCTTGATTCTCAATACAATGGTCTCTTGGAGATCCATATGACGTAACTCTTTTGCAGTGTGTTTGTTGGGATCGATGAACTTTGAGTTTATGATTAGATCTATCTTTTTATATCCATGAAAGTATTTGAGTTTCTTTGATCTCTTTTGTGCATGATTGCTTATAGCCTCGTATTTCTTCTCCAATATTTTGTTTTTTTTGGCCAACTTGATCTATTTATCTTGCAATGGGAAGAGGTGCTTTGTAGTGGATTCGATCTTACGTTGCATGATCCAAGTGACAGAAGGGAAACCGACACGTATGTATCGTTGCTACTAAGGATAAAACGATGGGGTCTATCTCTACATAGATAGATCTTGTCTACATCATGTCATTGTTCTTATTGAATTACTCTGTTTCTCCATGAACTTAATACACTAGATGCATGCTGGATAGCGGTCGATGTGTGGGGTAATAGTAGTAGATACAGGCAGGAGTCGGTGTACTAATATTGGATGTGATGCCTATGTAATGATAAGTACCTGGATATCGTCATGAGTATTTGAAGTTCTCTATCAATTGCCCAACAGTGATTTGTTCACCCACCATTTGCTATTTTTCTCGAGAGAAGCCACTAGTGAAACCTACTGCCCACAGGTCTCTTTCTCATATTATTTGCCTTTGCGGACTACTTTTATTTTCTTTTGTTTTCAGATCTATTAATACAAAAATACTTTGCTGCACTTAATTTTATTTGTGATCTATTTATTCAATCTATTACAACTTTCTCCCGTTACGCACCAATTTCTAGCACCGTTACCCGAAAGGGATTGACAACCCCTTTAACACGCCGGGTTGCGAGAATTTGTTATCTATGTGCAGGAGTTTTTTACGTTGTGTTGCTTGGTTCTCCTACTAGTTCGATAACCTTGGTTTCATATATGAGGGAAATACCTACCGCCGCTATGCTGCATCTTCCCTTCCTCTTTGGGGAAATACCGACGTAGCTTCAAGCGACATCAGGCCTGAGTGCCATGATTTCAGATATGAACCTATTATGTTTTCATGAATATATTTGTGTTCTTGATCCTATCTTGCAAGTTATAGTCACCTACTACGTGTTATAATCCGGCAGACCCGGAGTGACAATAGTCGGGACTTTTCCCGGTGACGACCGTAGTTTGAGGAGTTCATGTATTCAGTACGTGCTAATGCATTGGTCCGGTTCTCTATTAAAAGGAGGCCTTAATATCCCTTAGTTTCCAATAGGACCCCGCTGCCACGAGAGGCTATGACAAAATATGTCATGCAAGTTATTTTCCATAAGCACGTATGATTATATTCGGAATACATGCCTACATTATATTGATGAATTGGAGCTAGTTCTGTGCCACCCTATGTTATAACTGTTGCATGATGAATGCCATCCTACATGATTATCCATCATTGATCCATTGCCTATGAGCTCGTTTGATATTGATCTTTGCTAAGTTACTTTTCCGTTGCCACTGTTATGGTTGCTACAAAACTGCTACTATTACTTTTGCCACCGTTGCCGTTACTTCCATACTACTTTGCTACTAAATACGTTGCTACAGATATTAAGTCTTTCAGGTGTGGTTGAATTGATAACTCAGCTACTAATACTTGAGAATATTCTTTGCCTCCCCTTGTGTCGAATCAATAAATTTGGGTTTCCCTCGAAAACTGTTGCAATACCCTATAGTTGTGGGTTATCAATACCTTTTTTTTGGCGTCGTTGCCGGGGACTATAGCTCTATTCTCTGAGTCACTTGGGATTTATATCTGTTGATCACTATGAGGAATTTGAAAGATCAAAGAACTAAGATTTTTCCCTCAACTACGAGGGGAGGTAAGGAACTGCCATCTAGCTCTGCACTCGATTCACTTTCTAGTTTAAGTAAGCTTGCGACACCTACACCTACTATTGATTCTGATATGTCGCATGTTATTGATGATGCCACTTCTACTATGCATGCTGCTTATGATGATACTACTTCTTTTCTTGATAATACTGTGCCACTGGGTGAATTTCTTGATGAACAACTTGCTAGGGTTAGAGAAAATGAAATTACTGAAACGGATGATATTATTGAAATTGAAGATTCTGATTCTACCCCTAGATATGAATTGCCTGTTGTACCTGAGGGTTATATTATGGATGAAGAAACTTCTAGAGACTTTTTTTCTTGCAATGATAGAGATGATCTTAAGAAACTGTTAGCTAAGCTGAAAGAGAAGTCTTTGAATGCTAGAATGCAATATGATCCTAAGTTTGCTACCTTGCCTATCTTTGTTACTGATAAGGATTATGAATTCCCTGTCGATCCTGAGTTAATTACTATGGTCGAATCTGATCCTTTATATGGTCATGAATCTGAAACTGTTGTGGCACATCTTACTAAATTGAATGATATAGCCACCCTATTTTCTCATGAGGAAAAAAATCGCTATTACTATATTCTTAAATGGTTTCCTTTCCCATTAAAGTGTGATGCTAAAGTATGGCTTAATTCTCTTGCTCCTGGTTGTGTGCGTAGTCCCCAGGATATGATCTATTACTTCTTTGAAAAATATTTCCCTGCTCATAAAAAATAAGCCGATTTAAGGGAAATATTTAACATTGTGCAAATTGAAGAAGAGAGTCTCCCACAAGCTTGGGGGAGGCTTCTCCAATTAGTTAATGCTTTGCCTGACCATCCTCTCAAGAAAAATGAAATACTTTATATCTTTTATAATGGAGTAACCGATGCTTCCAAAGACCACTTGGATAGTTGTGTTGGTTGTGTTTTCAAGGAACGAATTGTTGAGCAAGCTGAATTGCTATTGAACAATATATTGAGTAATGATAATGCTTGGACCCTTCCTGAACCAACTCCTAAGCCAACTCCGAAGAAAAGAGGTATTCTATTTCTTAGTCCTCAAGATATGCAAGAGGCAAAGAAATCTATGAAAGAAAAAGGTATTAAAGCTGAAGATGTTAAGAATTTACCGCCTATTGAAGAAATACATGGTCTTGATAACCCGACATAGGTAGTGGAGGTAAACTCTCTTTATAGATGATGAAGGTGATATTCTTCATAATAAGTCCGCTAGTCAATGCTTGGATGAGTTTGATAATTTTATTGTTAAACAAGAAAACTTTTATGCTTATGTTAGTAGACAATTGAAACATAGTGCTTACATGCTTGACGACTTGGGTGATTATATGAGTAGAACTATTAATGATCTTAAGCTTATTAGTAAACATGCTTCCATGGTTACAACTCAAGTAGAACAAGTACTTAAGGCACAAGATGATTTTCTTAATGAGTTGAATAGAAAGCATAATGATAATGTCGTTAGGGTTATGACTAGAGGTGGTAAAATGACTCAGGAAATTTTGTATCCTAAAGGCCATCCTAATAGAACTGAGCAAGATTATGATACGTCTCCAACGTATCTGGATGTTTTCTAATCATATTATAATAATTTTATATCATTTTTTGGGACTAACCTATTGACACAGTGCCAAGTGCCAGTTGTTGTTTTTTACTTGTTTTTTACATCATAGAAAATCAATATCAAATGGAGTCCAAATGCAGCGAAACTTTTTGTGGATTTTTTATGGACCAGAAGACACCCAATCGGCCAGACAAGCACCTAGGGAGTGCCCCGAGGGGGGCACAACCCACCAGGGCGCGCCCAGGTGGGTTGTTTCCACCTTGGTGGCCTCCCGCACCGCCTCTTTGCTCTATAAATACCCCAATATTCCAGAAACCCTAGGGGAGTCGATGAAAATCAATTCTAGCCGCCGCAAGTTCCAGAAACCACATATCCAATCTAAACACCATCACGGAGGGGTTCATCATCTTCATTGGTGCCTCTCCGATGATGCGTGAGTAGTTCACTGTAGACCTATGGGTCTGTAGTTAGTAGCTAGATGGCTTCCTCTCTCTCTCTCTCTCTCTTGATTCTCAATACGATGGTGTCTTGGAGATTTATTTGATGTAACTCTTTTTTGCGGTGTGTTTGTTGGGATCCGATGAACTTTGAGTTTATGATCAGATCTATGTTTTATCCATGAAACTTATTTGAGTTCTTTTATCTCTTATATGCATGATCACTTATAGCCTCGTATTTCTTCTTTGAATCTTTGGCTTAATTAGGCCAACTATATCGATTTTTCTTGCCATGGGAAGAGGTGCTTTGTGATGGGTTCAATCTAACGGTTATTGATCCCTATGACAGAAGGGGAAACGACATGTATGTATTGTTGCTATTAAGGATAATAATATGGGGTATATTTCTACATAAATAGATCTTGTCTACATCATGTCATCATTCTTATTGCATTACTCCGTTTCTCCATGAACTTAATACACTAGATGCATGCTGCATAGCGGTCGATGTGTGGAGTAATAGTAGTAGATGCAGGCAAGAGTCGGTCTACTAATCTTGGACGTGATGCCTATGTAATGATCATTGCCTGGATATCGTCATGATTATTTCAAGTTCTATCAATTGCTCAACAATAATTTGTTTACCGACCATTGCTATTTTCTCGAGAGAAGCCACTAGTGAAATCTACGGCCCCCAGGTCTCTTCTTTATTATATCTGCCTTCATGATCTATTTTTATTTGCTTTTATTTTAGATCTATTAATCCAAAAATACAAAAATACCTTACTGGCATTTTTATTTATTTATTTATTTTATCTCGTGTTTCCGCAAGATCTATTTATCCAATATACTACAATTTTACCTATCTTTTTGCCCGTGAGGAATTGACAACCCCTCTCTTACGTCGGGTTGCAAGTATTTGTTCTTTGTGTGCAGGAGCTGTTTATGTGGTGTTGCGTGGTTCTCCTACCGGTTTGATAACCTTGGTCTCATCACTGAGGGAAATACCTACCGTAGCTGTGTTGCATCATCCCTTCCTCTTTGGGGAAATACCAACGTAGTTCAAGCCGCATCAAAAGGAATTTCTGGCGCCATTACCGGGGAGACATCATCAACATCTACCAGGTTCCTAATAACAAATCTCATCTCCTTGCAATTTACATTATTTGCCATTTTCCTCTTGTTTTCCTCTCCCCAACTTCACAAAAATTTCCCATTTTATTCTCCCTCTTTTTCGTTCGTCGTTTTCTCGTCAGATCTGTTTTCGAGTGCAATCTTGTTGCGTAGTCACGATGACTCAAGATTGTGTGATTTCTCCAGTACCAACAACAATGAATTTATTAGCACTCTGATTGCTCCTCCCGCCACTAGTGCGGAATCTTGTGATATTAATGCCGCTTTGACGAATCTTGTTATGCAAGATCAATTTTCCGGCACTCCTAGTGTGGATGTCGCGTCCCATGTTAACACATTCGTGGACTTATGCGATATGCAAAAGAAAAAAGATGTGGACAATGATATTGTGAAGTTGAAATTTTGTTTTCTTCTTTGCCTCGCAATAGTATCGATTCTCGGGATAAGTGCAAAGATGCCTTTATTACTAAGTATTTTCAGCCCATGAAAATTATTTCCCTTAGAACCTAGATCACGAATTTCAAGCAACTTCAACATGAGCATGTTGCACAATCATGGGAAAGGATGAAATTAATGCTACGGATTTGCCCAACTCATGGGTTAAATCTTTGGATGATCATACAAATTTTTTATGCGGGGTTGAATTTTGTTTCTCGTAATCTTTTGGACTCCGCCGCGGGTGGTACTTTTATGGAAATTACTTTGGGTGAAGCCACCAAATTGCTTGATAATATTATGGCACATTATTCACAATGGCATACCGAAAGAGCTCCTACTAGTAAAAAAGTTAATTTAGTTGAAGAAATTTCTTCTTTGAGTGAAAAGGTTGATGCTTTTATGAAATTGGTTACTAATAAAATTTCTCCTATTGAGTTAATGATGTGCCTTTGTCTACTTTGATTGAGAAAAATAGTGATGCCATAGATGTGAATTTTATCTTGCGAAACAATTTCAGTAACAATGCTTATAGAGGTAATTTTAATCCTAGGCTTTTTCCTAGTAATTCCTCTAATAATTATGGTAATTCCTATGGTAATCCTTCTTATAATAATAATAGGAACACCCCTGATCTTGATAATAATATTAAAGAATTTATCAATACTCAAAAACTTTTCAATGCTACAATAGAAGAAAAGTTGAATAAGGTTGATGATATGTCTAGAAGTATTGATAGAATTTCTCATGATGTAGGAAATCTCAAGATGATAATTTTTGCGCCTAAGGTTGAGGAATCAATTATGGTTCTTTATGTTTCTATGTATGAAAGCATGAAAAGAACCGCTATGCTTAGAGCTAGAAGAGAATTTATAGAAAAGAGCGTTTTATAGTGATTGCTTTCATAAAAGTGTTGAGGATCTTAAAATGATTGGTCTTTCTTCTATTGATTCTTTTTTAGTAAAATTAATATTGATAATAAAGGGACTGAAGAAGAGTCAGCTTTACCTAGAAGGCGTCCCAATAATTCAGAGGGTGAAAATCTCATTGAAAATTTTGATAAAAGTGGGTTTGAAGAGGTCAAAACTTTAACTAGTGATGTGCCCACTCTTTTGGATTACAAAGAGTTTAATTATGATAGTTGCTCTTTGATTGATTTTATTTCTTTGTTGCAATCCATGATAAATTCACCCCATGCTTATGAACAAAATAAAGCTTTTACTAAACATACTGTTGATGCTATGATGAAAGCTTTGGAAGAAAAGTTGGAATTAGAGATTTCAATTCCTAGAAAATTGCATGATGAATGGGAACCCACCATCAAAGTCAAGGTTAAAAATTATGAGTGTTTTGCCTTATGTGACTTGGGTGCTAGTGTTTCTACAATTCCGAAATCTTTATGTGATGTGCTCGGTCTTACCGATAATGAAGAGTGTTCTCTAAATTTGCAGTTGGCGGATTCTACTATTAGAAAACCTATGGGAAGAACTAATGATGTTCTTATTCTTGCAAATATGAATTATGTGACCATAGATTTTATTGTTCTTGATGTTGATTTCAATTGTCTTGTCCAATTATTCTTGGTAGACCGTTTTTATGTACTACTGGTGCCGTGATTGATATGAAAGAAGGCAATATTAAATTTCAGTTTCCACTAAGGAAGGGTATGGAACACTTCCATAGAACTAGAATTAAGCCACCATATGAATCAATCATGAGGGCATCATATGGATCTACACAAAAAATATGACAATACTTACATCCTTTGCATTATGCCTAGCTAGGGGCGTAAAACGATAGCGCTTGTTGGGAGGCAACCCAATGAATAAAATTTATTTTTGTCTTTTTCTTTCTGTTCTTGAGTGTTTTCACAACCATGCCTTTGTTATGATTGTGGTTTTTCTGTTTTAGTTAGTGTTTGTGCCAAGCAAAGCCTTTAGGATCATGTTGGGTGATAGTTGATTTGATCTTGCTGAAAAACGAAAACTTTGGCGCCCAGGAAAATAATTTTCATTTCTAAGAGAAGCGCGATAAAATACTGATTGTTTTTTGCAGAAGATTAATATACAAATTGCTCACATTGTCCTAATGTTTCAGAATTTTTGGAGTTACAGAAGTATTCGTAATATCCAGATTGCTACAGGCTGATCTGTTTTTGACAGCTTCTGTTTTCTTTGTGTTGTGTGCTTGTTTTGATGATTCTATGGTTTTCTTTGAAGAGTTTTTGCCATAGAAAAGTTGGAACACAGTAGATATAATGCAAAAATAAGATATGAATGGGTTTGCAACAGTACTTAAAGTAGTGATTTGCTTTCTTATACTAACGGATCTCATGAAGGTTTTAGTGAGTTTTGTGTGATTGATGTTTTCATGTTTTGGGTGATATTACGATGGATGGAGGAATAAGGATTAGCAAAAGGATAAGATTGGGGATTCCCATGGCACTCCAAGATAATATTCAAGAAGTATCAAGCAACTAAGCTTGGGATGCCCCCGAGTGGCATCCCCTCTTCTAACAACCATTGGTATTTTACTTGAAGCTATATTTTTATTCGTCACATATTATGAGTTTTGCTTGGAGCGTCTTGTATGATATGAGTCTTTGCTTGTTTTTCTTTGTATTTTTAGTCATGAGTCCTTGCTGGACACACCTATTTGATAGAGCCAAAATTATGCCATGACTTGTTAGAATTGCTCTCTATCCTTCACTTAAATCCTTATGAGCTATGGAATTGCTCTAGTGCTTCACTTATATCTTTTTGAGCATGGTGTGCTTTAGTATTTTTGGAGAAATGCTATCATGCTTCACTTAGATTTATTTGAGAGTTAGTAATTTTTTTAAGAAATTCTCTTTTGCTTCACTTAAATTATTTTGAGAGAATAAAATTTGTATGCTCATGTTCTTCACTTAGATTTGTTTGAGCTATCAAAAGCAACATATGAAACTTGTCCCAAAGTGATAGATATTCAAGAGGGATATAATAAAAAACTTCCATGAAGATCATTGGACAAAATAAACTTGATTCCTTGTAATACTTTTGAGATATGTTGATATAATATGTGAATCATGTTGATGAATAATTATGCTTTAGTAAGAATATTGGTGTTAAGGTTTGTGATTCCCTATGCAAGAACGAAAGTCTATAGTTATGCAATGAAATTGCATCCTACTTGTGGTGCATTATTTGGTGTTAGTTATGCTTAATGCTTCTCAATCCTTTGCTTGCCTTCATTTTGCAATAAGTATGATCACTACTTACGCATCCAAAATCCTTTAAACCAGTTTTGCCACATGATTCCACTATACCTACCTATATGTGGTATTCTTTTGCCCTTCTAAGCAAATTTGTATGTGCCCTCTCTAATTTTCAAAATAAACTTCTCTTTTGTGTGCTCGTACCGCTCATGAAATGGTAGGGGGTGGCTGATATATTTCCATGCTAGATGTGCTATTCTCAATATGAGTGTTCACTACTGCAGGATGCTGCTAACGCGACACTACGATCAGAGACTCTTCGACGAAACTGTGTGCGATGCAATAATCGCAAATGGTGGTGTAAAAGAACCGTCAAAAAGGTGCAAAACGTTAGCGATGGCGAAGCCATCAAACACGGTTCAGATTTTATTTGCGCGTGCGATGCAGGGCATACGGTTCAGTTCAATGAACTGTTTGCGATGAGGCAGAACAAAAGAAACGGGCACCCAGATGAAGGCGTGTGCGATATACAGCATACAGTTCACTCGAATGAACTGTTTGTGATGAGGAGGAACGATAGAAATGGGCAGCTAGATAAAGGTGTGTGCGATTGAGGGCATATGCTTTAGAAGGATTTGTTGGAAATATGCCCTAGAGGCAATAATAAATTGATGATTATTATATTTCCTTGTTCATGATAATCGTTTATTATCCATGCTAGAATTGTATTGATAGGAAACTCAGATACATGTGTGGATACATAGACAACACCATGTCCCTGGTAAGCCTCTATTTGACTAGCTCGTTGATCAATAGATGGTTACAGTTTCCTGACCATGGACATTGGATGTCATTGATAACGGGATCACATCATTAGGAGAATGATGTGATGGACAAGACCCAATCCTAAGCCTAGCACAAGATCATGTAGTTCGTATGCTAAAGCTTTTCTAATGTCAAGTATCATTTCCTTAGACCATGAGATTGTGCAACTCCCGGATACTGTAGGAGTGCTTTGGGTGTGCCAAACGTCACAACGTAACTGGGTGGCTATAAAGGTACACTACAGGTATCTCCAAAAGTGTCTGTTGGGTTGGCACGAATCGAGACTGGGATTTGTCACTCCGTGTGACGGAGAGGTGTCTCTGGGCCCACTCGGTAGGACATCATCATAATGTGCACAATGTGATCAAGGAGTTGATCACGGGATGATGTGTTACGGAACGAGTAAAGAGACTTGCCGGTAACGAGATTGAACAAGGTATCAGGATACCGACGATCGAATCTCGGGCAAGTATCGTACCGCTAGACAAAGGGAATTGTATACGGGATTGATCGAATCCTCAACATTGTGGTTCATCCGATGAGATCATCATGGAACATGTGGGAACCAACATGGGTATCCAGATCCCTCTGTTGGTTATTGACCGGAGAACGTCTCGGTCATGTCTGCATGCTTCCCGAACCCGTAGGGTCTACACACTTAAGGTTCGGTGACGCTAGGGTAATAGAGATATTAGTATGCAGTAACCCGAATGTTGTTCGGAGTCCCGGATGAGATCCCGGACGTCACGAGGAGTTACGGAATGGTCCGGAGGTAAAGAATTATATATAGGAAGTGCTATTTCGGCCATCGGGACAAGTTTCGGGGTCACCGGTATTGTACCGGGACCACCGGAAGGGTCCCGGGGGTCCACCGGGTGGGGCCACCTGCCCCGGGGGGCCACATGGGCTGTAGGGGGTGCGCCTTGGCCTATATGGGCCAAGGGCACCAGCCCCAAGAGGCCCATGCGCCAAGAGAAGAGGGAAAGGAAGAGTCCTAAAGGGGGAAGGCACCTCCGAGGTGCCTTGGGGAGGAGGGACTCCTCCCTTGGCCGCACCCTTCCTTGGAGGAAGGGCCAAGGCTGCGCCCCCCTCTCTCTTGGACCTATATATAGTGGGGGAAGGGAGGGCAGCAACATCCAAGCCCTGGCGCCTCCCTCTCCCTCCCATGACACATCTCCCTCTTCCTGCAGCGCTTGGCGAAGCCCTGTTGGAATCCCGCTACTTCCACCACCACGCCGTCGTGCTGCTGGATCTCCATCAACCTCTCCTCCCCCCTTTCTGGATCAAGAAGGAGGAGACGTCACTATTCCGTACGTGTGTTGAACGCGGAGGTGCCGTCCGTTTGGCACTAGGATCATCGGTGATTTGGATCACGACGAGTACGACTCCATCAACCCCGTTCTCTTGAACGCTTCCGCTTAGCGATCTACAAGGGTATGTAGATCCACTCCTCCCTCGTTGCTAGATGACTCCATAGATTGATCTTGGTGACACGTAGGAAAATTTTGAATTATTTCTACGTTCCCCAACAGTGGCATCATGAGCTAGGTCTATGCGTAGTTACTATGCACGAGTAGAACACAAAGTAGTTGTGGGCGTTGATTTTGTTCAATATGCTTACCGTTACTAGTCCAATCTTGATTCGGCGGCATTGTGGGATGAAGTGGCCCGGACCAACCTTACACGTACGCTTACGTGAGACCGGTTCCACCGACTAACATGCACTAGTTGCATAAGGTGACTGGCGGGTGTCTGTTTCTCCCACTTTAGTCGGATCGGATTCGATGAAAAGGGTCCTTATGAAGGGTAAATAGCAATTGGCATATCACGTTGTGGTATTTGCGTAGGTAAGAAACGGTCTTGCTAGAAACCCATAGCAGCCATGTAAAACATGCAAACAAACAATTAGAGGACGTCTAACTTGTTTTTGCAAGGTATGCTATGTGATGTGATATGGCAAAAGGATGTGATGAATGATATATGTGATGTATGAGATGACCATGTTCTTGTAATAGGAATCATGACTTGCATGTCGATGAGTATGACAACCGGCAGGAGCCATAGGAGTTGTCTTAATTTATTTATGACCTGCGTGTCAACATAAACGTCATGTAATTACTTTACTTTATTTCTAACCGTTAGCTGTAGTAGTAGAAGTAATAGTTGGCGAGACAACTTCATGAAGACACAATGATGGAGATCATGGTGTCATGCCGGTGACGATGTTGATCATGGAGCCCCGAAGATGGAGATCAATAGGAGCAATATGATATTGGCCATATCATGTCACTATTTGATTGCATGTGATGTTTATCATGTTTTTGCATCTTGTTTGCTTAGAACGACGGTAGTAAATAAGATGATCCCTCATTAAAATTTCAAGAAAGTGTTCCCCCTAACTGTGCACCGTTGCGACAGTTCGTTGTTTTGAAGCACCACGTGATGATCGGGTGTGATAGATTCTAACGTTCACATACAACGGGTGTAAGACAGATTTACACACGCGAAACACTTAGGTTGACTTGACGAGCCTAGCATGTACAGACATGGCCTCGTGATGTGGTACTTGTCAATCTTGGTTTCTTCAATTGGTTTCTCGTTTCATGTTTGCACTTCTATTACAGTACAACATTTCGTAAACATGGCATTGGGCATTGTTTGTCCAGTTCCCTTCAAAAAAGAAGAGATGGCTATAGAGAGTGGATCATTCTAACATAACAGAGCAGAGGAGTGGGAACTATAAACATGCCTCACTGAAGAGATGAAAAATGTTGTGCAAGGCATTGGTTGTTAAGCTCCTTGAAAAAATGAAGGAATTATAGTGCATCTGACCTATAAAGGGGTTGTGAAGGACAAAACACTATGGATTCAGAGTAGTTGGAGGGCACAGTTTACCCACGGCGCAAGGACAAAGTGTGACCTTGATTCCAAAGTTCCAGCTCACATAGCAGAATTGTAGAGAGGATGCCTGCATTTTGAAAACTCTGTTACATAGTTTGAGGCTATGTTTCTTTCAATTTTCCTTATTAAAAGGATCCTTATTATTGCCAAATTGTCAAATATTTTCAAATAGCTCTTGGTTTGGAATGGGACCTTGTGCCATCTGGCGCAACGGGTACTATTATTATACATCTTATTATTGCCTTCATTGTTTTTTATTGAGGACCCTTGGGTTAAATTTGTTACCCCATGGATTTCCTTTTCAACGCCCACATTAATTCAGCTGGTCCCTGCCATATGTCCTTGCAAAATAAAACTATTTTCATCGACAACATGGCTTTAGCGGGTCTCTGCGCCATTTGGCGCAACGGGTCAACTAGTATGCTTAAAATGCCTCCTTATGCTAAGTATATGAAAGATATCACTACAAAAAAAGACACATCCGTGACATTTTGGGCTGAACGAATTTTTTTCCTGTCATACTTATGACACTTCTATGACAATAATTGTGACAAAACCCGGTATCATCATAGATGTGGTGGGGTCCTACTTCTATGACAAAAAATCATGACAGAAAATGGGCTTTTCGTCCTAGGCGGGCCAGAGACACAGCTGCATGACATTCTTTGGACCGTCCATCACGGAAAAAACCGTGCTAGAAGCGAGGGCGAGGAAAATATCGGGGAGTTCCCGGTTATGGTGGGTCGTCGGGGGCTGAGCGATGCGTGTTTCTCTCGTGCGTACGTGCGTGTGTGCGAGGCGTTGTGCTCTAACTGAACCCGAGCAAGGCATTGGACTCTAACTGAACCCGAGTGATTGCACTGTAGGCTACGTGTTACTGAACCCGAGCAATCAACTGATCCCTTGCTGTTAACTGAACCCGATTGATTCCTTCGCTACTGCTGCTAACTGAAGTCGATCGATGCTGCCTCTGGATGAACAGTGAGTGTTGTTGGGGGGTTTGGATGAACATTTCCAAGTGGGGGGTTGGATTAACAGGACCCCATGGTAGTAGAGGCCGTTGCTGCTGGATGAACAGGACCCCGTGGAGGGCTGGATCAACAGGCCCCCGTGGAGGGCTGGTTAAACAGTAGCTGATGGAGGGCTGGTTGAACAATAGCCGGTGGAGGGCTGGATGAACAGTAGCCCGTGGAGGGATGGTTGAACAGGACCCGGTGGAGAGGGCTGGTTGAACAGTAGCCGGTGGAGGAGCGCACGGTAGAGGCTGGATGAATAGGAGCCCGTGGATGAACAGTTGCAGGTGGAGGCTGGAGGAGGTCGATGGTGGATGAACAGTAGCCCGTGGAGGCAATCGATGGTGGATGAACAGTAGCCCGTGGAGGCAGTCGACGGTGGAGATGAACAATATCCCGTGGAGTCCCGTTTTGTGGTACGCCACACCCCTGCCGATGAACAGGACCCCCGTTTCGACTGTAGCGCTCGAACACAAGTCTGTTTCCTCCGTTTTGCGGTACAGCACACCCCTCCCGATGAACATGACCCCATTTCGACCGTAGGAGGTCTGTTTCCTCCATTTTGCGGTACGCCAGACACCTCCCAATGAACAAGATTCCGTTTCGACCGTGGCCGGTCGAAGACAAGGCCGTTTCCTCCATTCTGCGGTATGCTAGGCCTCGTTTCCATCGGTTGTTCCGCCCAAGCCGGCTGGCTCCCGATGAACACGATGATGCATTCCATTCCAATCCAGCCGGTTGCCTCCCCATGATCACGACATCGGCACAGCTTCTCCGTTCCGACCCAGCCATGTACACAAGCCCTGGTCGTACGTATGTGCAAGTAGGCATTCGAGACCCCGCCCGTATGTACGTATGTGGTCGTATTTTTTTTTCTTGCACCCTGGCCGCTGTATGTACGTGTACATGCCACGTGCGCGCCTCTACTACGACACACATGCACGCCTCTACTATGACACATGCCCGTCCTTACATGGCCACGGTTCATCGCTGCAGCCTGTAGACAGACCGATCGTATGTACGTACACGTTTGCGACCAGAATGACAATGCTACATATGCTTCGACCGGGTGGGTCCCAACTGTCAGACACTTCCTTGCGTGCGAAGATGTAGCTGGTGGGTCCCAGCAGTCAGGGGGAGAAAACATTATTTTTAGGGTAAAAAGGACGCAGTTGCATGCATGCGTCCATGGGCATGGTGCGTCCCCACTGTCAGCCTCTCACGTATAGTCATCTTCTGATGACTCTCGTTTGTTGACCACGTTGACCACACCGTGCTGAGCGCACCAAGGCTGGTGGATGACGGCGAGGCCCCAGACTGGAACGGCCCGGAGATGGGGAAGGTGCGGCAGTGGAGTCGCAGATGGAGAGGAGTGGGAAACTTGACTGGTTCGGGTGCACAACAGCACTCCCGCCCAAGGGAGACAGGAGCAAGAACAAAGGTTGAAGATGGAGCACGGCTGTTGGATTAACATCCAACGGTCCAGCTGCTAGAATCATTTGTTGATTAAGTTGACAAAGCCCTGCATACACGTCCGCTTAGTAGGCCCACAAGTCAGCCACCAAATCTGACGGGTCCCAACTGTCAATGGGAGGAATAGTTTTTTCGCATAACAAGGAGGAACTTCCTTCCGTGTGAAGATACAGCCGGTGGGTCCCAGCTGTCAGGGGGAGGAAACATTTTTTCTAGCTTAATAAGGAGGAACTTTCCTTGTGTGCGACCATGGACCTCATGGGTCCCAGCCGTTAGGCTCTCCACGTACAGTCCTCTTCCGATGACTCTCGTTTGTTGACCACGCCGCGCTGAGCGCAGCGAGACGGTGGACGACGGCGAGGCCTCGGATGGGAACGACTTGGAGATGGGAAGACACGACAGTGGAGTCAAAGATTGAGAGGAGTACATGGGTTATAACCGGTTCTAGTGCGGCGTGGGGCTGTAGCAAAGCCGCTAAGCAAAGCCGCTAGCCGCTGGAGGCCGGACCAGGCGATCCCGGTGACGCTGGAGAAAGAAGACGAGAGATTGAAGGTGCATGCCGCCCGTTGGATATAAATCCAATGGTTGCGGATGTCATAATCATTTGTTGACCAGGTTGACAATGCCCTGCGTAGGCTTCGACCTATTGGCCCACATGTCAGCCTGCAAAAATGTGGCATATATTTAACCCATGTTTTCTAGAATGTATAGTCCATTTGCTGAGCTGGGTGAACAAATAATTTCGCCTCAATGCGGCCCATTTAATATTTTTTAAGAAATACCAGCCCATTTGCACTTTCTTGAAATACACGAATTAGCCGGGCTCGTTCTATATATAATGTTAGGTTAGAAGGAGTAATTAATATAAAAAAACTAGTGCGACACATTTTTTATATATAAAATTAACAAATTAGCGAGTTATTGCTCAAAATAAAAATGAGCGTGTTATTATTACATTGGTTCTTAAAATCTTCGCAAGCTTTTGTACGCAATCACTAGGATTTTCCTACCTATGAGTCAAAAACAACCAGGTTTTTTCTTGCCAACTTCTGTTAAACATTTACTTTTATAAGTTAGTAACACGTGGGATGTTTTTATAATGTATATATAAGTCTCTATAAAATATACGATGATAGTAATAATATAAATATATATAATGTGGTTAGAAGGGAAAACATAAATTGGACACAACATTATTATTCTTATGCATAGATAAATAGAACAGAGATCTATGTTTTATTAAGAAAATACATTAGCATGCCGATCTTTAAGAAAAAGTAAAACCTACGCTGGGAGGCCCATAGGCCAGTATGGACCTCAAAAAATAAGTTGAAACCACTGTCTCCGTATGTCGTGGGCTACGCATAAGGCCTAGTTGATACTTGTTCGCCCTCCTTTCTGGTTTATAGGGCTTATCTCAAAATTTTAGTTTTTCCATTTTATAAGGCTCAATTTGGTTGTTCCCCATCACATGTTCAGATTCTAAGGTGCATTAAATCATTGCATGGAAGTATTAAGAGAAAATTAACCAATGCATGTAATTTATGCATGCATGCATTGCAATTAATGCATTGGTAAACATACTTTTTTGAGGAAAACAAGAGCATTAATTGGGTGCTTTTGCAAACTACAAAAAGTATTTCACCACTCACCATCTACCTTGGTTGATGAGATTTTTGAATCGAGCCTTATAAACCCGAAAGGAGTATCAGCTAGATCCCCGAGCGAACTGGATTAAAGAGCGGGCCGGCGGCGCGACTGAAGAAGCACATCAGATGCGATTTTTTTCTTCAGTGGATGGCTCCCGATGGCATTTTTTACTTGCCTCTGCACCATACAACTTGTATTTTTAGCCTCCCAGTCTGTGGTGGACCAGCATCCCATTTGCTGGGCGGGCCAACCTACAGAAACCAGCACTCGATTTTTCATCAAGCCCCCAAAACAATGCAATACTATGCTTGTTTTGAGGCCAAAAACATTACAACAGGAGTTGAGCGGGGGAGGGGGGAAGACAGAGCAAAAATATTAAAAAGTGCTGATGCGCCGTTGTTACCCTAACAAAGCAGGTGCAATTCTTGTCGGGAAGAAGGTGTGTCATTGACACCCACACATCACAAATCCCACAGTAGACATACTAACAATTTCACACACAAGTACAACGGAACAGGTAAACATTCATATCAAACTCAGGTTCACAGGACATGTTCATATTCCTAGCCAACATTCACAACAACAACTCAAAAGATTCATATATGTACACAAGTTCAACATGTCTATGCATCCAAATGATTGATAGATCACACGACAATATTCATAGATAATTCACAAAAAGATTCAAATATACACATGTTCAGTATGTTTATGCAACCAAATGATTGAGATCATAGCCAATATCATCCATGGACGAACTTTAATTACCTAGGGTACGGATTGGTAAATGGTGTTCAGTTGGAGGTACTTCTTGCTAAAATTAATGCTTGTATGAGTAAACTTTCGAGTACATACGAGGCGGCACAGACAATCTGAAATTTGCTTGTAGGTTTATCCTCAAATAGTGGCCTCGTGCCGAGGGAGGTTTGAGCAACTTGACCACTACTTTCATCCAACTAGTTTACTGGCTCATCTTGGTCCTGTAACTCGCCAAAATTCTACAATGCAGACAAGAAAGGAGGCGGTTGAGAAAATGAACCACCCAAATTTTTGTGTAGTTCAACTGAAATGGAGCATACCTGGCGTGCAGACTGATTAAGTGCCAGATGAATATACGCGTCAACCAACTTGTCTGGAACCTTTAGACTCCATGCCATACAGTTCGGTACCATATGTGCCGATAACCAAACGACACAAGTTGGGACCAAAGACTGGACTGCATTTTTCTGGGCTATGTGCCAAGCAATATTTTTGGCGTTCACTCTCCTAATACTTGGAGTTTGACAACTGGTTGACGCTGGTTGATACTCAAATGAATATAGGAACTTCTTCTTGTCAACATCGATGTTTGTCTGAGTGAACTTTGGAGTACATAACAGCAGCATAAGTACCTGTCCATCTGATCCTTTTGTGCAGTTCTACTGAAATCATCCAACGTAATTATTTGCCTGCGATTTCAGGCTCCAAGTTACTCCTTTATGAAATCGGCAAACAATAGCACAATACCAAATTACCAATACATATGACAAGCACAATAATTAGGATAAAGACCAGTACCAACCTGTGTGAGGTAGCATATCAATTACTATTTCCTTTGACTGGAAGCCAAGATAAGCCAAGCGACTGACAGCAAAGGAAGGAAGCAAGCCTAGATTAGCGACTGACAGGAAAGGAAGGAAGTTGTCGAGGCAATGAAGCACCCAAAGATTTTGTGTAGTTCCACCAAAATTGAGCATCCATGTTGGCACATATATTGAGAGAGTGATATTACTGTAGTAGTGGGACTAGTTGATGAAACATACACTAACAAATAGAAGCAGCCTCATTATCTTAATGGGTAAAGTTAGCAACATAGTAGTCTTGCTTAAAGACAGGTATTAGTTTATTTAATCAGTGCCAATTAGCTCAACACTCAAAGCATTGCCATGTATCATAGGTTGCAAAACTTAAACGTGCAAAGATAAAGGAGTTTCTCATGACAGTAGCACGATACAAATAGATATGACAGCAAACTAATATGGATGAAGGCCTTAGGCCGGTACCAACCTGAGCAAAAAAGATTATTCATGTAGTCCCAGAAGAGATGACAAAGCACTCACTTGGATCACTCAATAGTATATATTTTTGTGCACTTCAAATGTATGGTTGAAATCACTGTTGTTTACCAGTGCTGAGATTATATCGAAAGATTATCAAGAACTTCCAGCAGAGTTAAAGCACTGGCTGGGATACAGTTCATTGTATTGTCTTGTGTAGTTCCACTAAAATGCACAAGTAGGAACAAGGTGAAACCTTCATTAGCTTAGTGAGAAAGGATAGAAAGACATTAGCATATTACTCTAACAGTAGCATCAAATTCATCATGGACAATACGCAGAAGTGGAAGGGCTCCCTGGAGGATCATCTCACATGTAAGGTAGACGTTGCTGGAGCCCTTGAATGGCCTCGACTGAGGCCTCGGCTTCAGCAAGATCACCTTGGCACAATTTATTCTTCTTCTTCTTCTTCCTCTTCATGCTCTGTTTCTCTTTCTCCTCACCAGTTGGTGAAACCAAGTACATGATTGGCCTTCTATTTCAGAATTGGTTTTGTCAGAGAGGGAGTACAAGTGTACTAGTAAACAATAGCATCATTTTCTCATGGCAGTCGCAAAATAGAGATGAGCATAGGCATTAAATATCATTCTTACCTAAAAGAAGGTTATGGTGCCAATATGGATGATGAGGATTGGAACACAGATCTCCCTTTGTGCAGTTCCACCAAAATGAACCAACTGTTCCATTCTGACATTCCAGTTAAACATCAGAAAAGTCACTTCTTTTAAGAAGTGTTTTGTGCAGGGCACCAAAAGGTCACAACAGAAACCAGGTGAAATGGATATCCCTGTTTGCACAAATAGCTACAGAGGAAACAATCAGAGTCTCAAACAATTACAGGAAAAAAACATTTGGCTAAACTTGTCATGGCTTATAACAGTGGCATGGCTTCATTTTACCAGGGGCATTAGATTAAGAACGGCTAAATATTTGGTTTAAGGGCATGGGACAGTGGGTGCACCAGCAGTCCAGCACCATGTACCTAAACCGGGGCATAAAGTGGTGATTCAGAGTTTGTTGCCTCGAGAAACAAACATCCAAGAAACATATCTGGGTTGGTCCCATTTTTGTTCACGCTAGCGACCTACTCCTATGTTTTTTGGAAATGGAAGCATGCCCCCGGCCTCTGCATCATAATGATGCATGCAGCCATCTTATGTGTGGATAGCAAATCTAGTCCTGGTCATACCATTGTGTACATCGTTTCACCTATATTTCCCTTTTCGACCAAGAGACTGGTTGGATGACCGTTCTGTACTACTTTCACCCCCTATCCTTCCTGTTTGTACCAAGTCCGGTGTACATACAAAATTCCCCCACCCCCACTTTATTTCTTGTTTTAACCAAGTACAAGATTCGGCTCCATGAAGTAGCTTCACCTCTAAAAATAGAAGAAGAAAAATATGTGTCATTGGACCATCCGATCGAGAGGGGCTGAGAGGTAGAAAATGATGCACATGCAGCGATGTAGCGAGCTGGCAAAGTAGAGCTAGGGCGGTTTCAAAGGAAGATATACCTGAAGGTCGTCGGGATGTGGATAGGTGGACGGCAGGAGGCCGGATCCACCCACACCAGGGCAACGACAAAGGGTTCGGAGGACCTCCCACGCCAGCGCTCGACCAGAGATAACGGTGCGGCCGGCAGTGGGTCTCCTCCCTCACTGTCGATGACGGCCTAAACGTTGCCCCTCCTCCCTTCACCAGCGGAGGGGGACACGTCCGGATCTGTAACCAGCGGTGAGGATAGAAAGACAGTGTTTTGTGAAGGGAGAAAGACAGTGTTACCACTGCTATGTTGTTTAGATCTAGAGAGGATGAGAGTGTGTCAATAGAGCAACCCTAGCAAGCAAGCGCGGAGGCTCCGGCCTATATATATGTAGTGGGGTAGTTTTCCTTTTTCACTCCATCAAAACAATCGTTTAAAATTGTGCACATGCCAGGTCACCGTTTTTTTAGTTGTTGATCATTTTTTGAGATAGCTACCCGCTTATTCCAAGTGGTGTTACGGTGTGCCAGGTCGCACTTTGTATCGTTCTAGTCTGGCACAAGACCCTCCATTAACTGAATAACCACCCCCTCGTAAAATTTGTGAACAAGCCCACGGCTAAAATTATATCTTTTTTTGTGAAAACATGGCTAAAATTATCGGAAACATGGGCTACCCCAACATGCATTATTATTTATATTTTCTATGTGGGAGTATCCTCAAAACAAAATGTGAGAGTACAATATTTATTGGGCCCCTTTGTAATTGGTGCTAAATTTTGACCAAAGATTTAACTGACAAAATGTTAGTGCATGTTAACAAAAAATATATCATTTGATTCGTATTTGAACATAGTTTTCAATTATGTAATTTTTTGTGACATGCATGAACATTTGGTTAGTTAAATTTATAGTCAAAATTTGGTAAGGTGCATTAAATCAACACATGCAAGTATCAAAAGGAGAGTCACGGCATGCATGCATGTGTTGTAATTAATGCATTGGTAAACACAAATTGTTGAAATATATCGAGTGCAGTGCTTTGATGTGTCGTGTCAACTCGTACAAGACCGAGAAGTTTGAGTACTAAAACGCCCTCTCCCTCGCGCACCTGCCTTTGGCTGTATGACAGGTGGGCCACCCACCTATTGGGCCCACCTGTCATACACGCAAAGGCAGGAGCAGTAAGTCAATGAAGCTGCATCCCTCCCTCGCCCACGAGCATGGTGGCTGGCAGGACTAGTAGGAGAAGCCTTCGTTCGCTACACGCTCTCCCTCCCACACGCGGTGGACATGCAGCAGTTCAATCGGCGTCAGATGGCCAGAAGCATACTATAGTACTCCTCCACTGTAGTAGTACTCCATCATTGTTCGACTTCCCGAAGAGGCGAAGAGCCAAGCGCAGCCCGGACGCACGTGTGGCAGTTTCATGTGTAGAGTAGTCTAGGATAACGTGTACCATGCCTGTAAGCTTAAAATCGTTGGGGTCAGCTCTATGCTTTTTTGATTAAAATAATCTTCTGGCCCTACCTGTCATCCTGGTGTTGTAGTTTGCACGCTCATCTGGTCAATACAGGAATATATATTTTAATTTGTGATGGGGTAAATGTTAGAGGTTGCAACAAATGGAGTATTGTACACTGCGGGTCTTTCAGCCAAGTTTAGAGGCAACCATGTGGGGCCAGTGCTATGATGTGTCGTGTCAACTCATACAACGAGGAGAAGCTTGATTTTACTACTAAACGCCTTCTCCCTCGCCCATGCGCGTGGCGGCTCGCAGACGAGGACATGCTTTTGCTTAGGCTAGTCGTAATGGAATACAAGTATCATGCATATGATACTAGTGTATGATACTACACATCTGTGTGCATAGTATGATATGTTAGTACCATCGATGACTTCATTTATTAGCATGCATGACATAGTAGCACAACATTTAATATGATACTCAACCCTATCTTTCTTCATTTACTTCTATGCCACCTCATCAAATTTTCCTAGTAGGCATGCATGATACTCCCTCCATTCCTAAATATTTGTCTTTTTAGATATTCCAAATGGACTACCACATACAGATGTATATATGCATATTTTAGAGTGTAGATTCACTCATTTTGCTCCCTATGTAGTCACTTGTTGAAAATCTAGAAAGACAAATATTTAGGAACAGAGGGAGTACTACCTATGATAGTACTTCCAGTACAACTAGCCAGAGTACTACAACAAGCTATCCCTCCCGCACGCGGTGGACGGACATGCAGCAGTGGATTCGGTACTGTAGAAGTAGTACTAACATCATTCTTCGTCTTCTCGAAGAGGCGAAGAGCCAAGCGCGACCCGAACGTGGCAGTTGCGAACGCTCGCCACAGTGTGTTTGGTTGGATTCTCATCTCAGCATAGTTGTTCCCTCTTCGTGCCTGCTCATCCCAGCACCCCTCTTCGTGCATGCTCTTCTCATGCATGCTCCTAGTGTATTTGTGTTAAGCTAGTGTGGATTCATGCACCCCTCATACACCCTACCAAACACCCAAAAGTGGGTCGAGAAGGGCTTGGAGCACGCATATAGCCAGGCTCTTGCATGAGACAAAATTGTTATTTGAGCCCACTATTGTAGTACTACTTGCTAGTATAGCCCTGTAAACCGGAAAGGAGTATCTGCCTTTCTAGAGATTTCAACAAGCGACTAGACTACACCCTAAATGAGTAGCACTAGAGCAAAATGAGTGAATCTACACCGTAAATAAATGCGTAGTTCTCTTGTTATCCTCTCCGCCTTGGTCGCGGTGCACAATATTGAGTACTCCTATATGACTAGCCGCTCTATATACATGCGGGACATGAAAGCATCTGGGCCCACGTGCCATCCACCAAATCACAGCGAGGTGCTATAGTCGAGACTCACCGGTCACCCCGGTGTGGCCGTCATGACCCATCATATCACAAACCCACACCTTTACTAGCAGTGGTAAAGTGGCCTCAAAGTGGCCTCGAAGTTGGACTAGACGAAGCAACCATCATTTCACTGGAACACTCGTTGAAGCCCTTTCTCCCCTTTCTTGAAGAAAACCTCACTCCATGCTACTCACTTCTGCCATTTTTCTTCTGTACCGATGAAGGAAAGGTGGGCGAATCGGTGATGCTACTATATTTTCATTCCAAGAATCTTCTTTCTGCGAAGCACCGACCGATTCTCAAACCTATCATTTTCCCGTTTTCATTGCGATTGTGGTTTCCTTTCGCTTGCTTTTTGTTTGTCAGTTGATTGACGGATCCTGGAGCACTAGGCAAAGAGTTGCCGACGGACAACCCACTGGAGACAACACTCTCCAGGAAGCGAGCACTGACCAATGAGTTGACCATGTTGGCGGGCCAACCCATGGAGACGAAGAACTCCATGAAACAAGCACTGGCCAAAGAGTTGACGACGTTGGTGGACGAACTCCTCAAAGAAAGTTGGAAGAACAGCGAGGTCCCCACCGTGCCTACCCCAGAAACTCTAATGCCCACCTATGCGAGGATCAAGGCCGAGTTTGAGGAGATAGTCACCGTTGAGAAGCAATATTCCCCTGGCAAGGTGACGCCCCCCATCGAGGACGATGAGATGGCCCCCGGAGGGATGGGATCCCCCGGTGAGATGCACAATGTAAAAAATAATGGCTTACCATAGTTGTGGTTTTTGATTATTTGCAATGTGCTTGATAATATGTTAGGGTTATGCAGGTGCCGGTGGACGTCCTTGATGATTCCGATGTCACGGCCCGTCCTGTGGACAACGCCCCAAAGATCATTTTTGATGTTGCAGTCCGTCCTGTTGACATCGCCCGGGAGATCGATTCCGATGCCGCTGTCCATACTGTGGACATTGCCCCAGAGATTGATTTCTATGTCGCGGTGGACATCGCCCCAGAGATCGATTCCCATGCCGCTGTCCGTGCTGTGGTCATTGCCTGAGAGAAAGATGAAAAGAAATAGTTGGTCGTGCTTGAAAGTGCGTTATATCGACTAGAGGGGGGGGGGTGAATAGGCAATTTTTATGAAAGTCTTCAAAACGTGGAAGTTATGAAGACAAACAGAGTGAACAAGCCTATCACTATGCAGCGGAAGGTAGATTACACAACGCAAGCCATGGTCAAGTATACAATATAGTGAAAGCACAGTGACGAATAGCTTCAGTGTAATGAGGATCAGGTTGAAAGAAGTTATGAAGCCAAACAGATCATACAGTCACGTTGTGAAGACAGAAGATAAAGCAAGCATGCAATAGCTTCACAATGCGTACTGGTAAGTAAAAAGGGGGGAGATGAAACAAGTGACACGTTGAAGACAATGATATGTTGGACCAGTTCTAGTTGCTGTGACAACTGTACGTCTGGTTGGAGCGGCTAGGTATTTAAACCAAAGGACACACAGTCCCGGACACCCAGTCCTGAACACGCAGCTCAGGACACCCGGTCTTCACCGTTTTCTCCTTGAGCTAAGGTCACACAGACCCCGCCCAATCACTCTGGTAAGTCTTCAAGGTAGACTCCCAAACCTTCACAGACTTCGTTCACCGGCAATCCACAATTCCTCTTGGATGCTCAGAACGCGATGCCTAACCGTCTGGAGGATGCACAATCCTCAAGTGTAATAAGTCTTCAGATCACTCAGACAAGAAGACTTAAGTGATGCCCAATTACTCTGGCTCTGGGTGGTTAGGGCTTTTCTCCTCACTAAGGATTTTCTCTCAAAGGCTTCGAGGTGGGTTGCTCTCAAACGACAAAAGCCGTGCACTGAAATCTGAGCAGCCAACCGTTTATGGTTGTAGGGGTGGACTATTTATAGCCGCTTGGCAACCCTGACCTGATTTGTCCGAAATGACCCTGGGTCACTAAGGAACTGACACGTGTACTAACGGTCGGATTTTGAACTGTCACGGCAACTTTACTTGGGCTGCAAGTAAAGCTGACTTGTCTGACTCTGGACAAGATTTTCTCTCATTGTCTTCACTCGAAGACATAGGATTTGAATTAGGCATCACTTCAGTCATCCTGACTGGTTCTCTTGGACCCCACTTAACAGTACGGTGGTTCCTATGACACAACATGAATAAATTAAAACTACGAAGGATCTAAGTCTTCGAGTTCCAAAGGCTTCATGGGGAGTCTTCATATGTCATTGTCTTCGACATGAATGTCTTCATGAACCACCATTGGCTTCAATGTCTTCGTACAATTTTAGGGGTCATCTCTGGTAGCTAAACCGAATCAATGAGGGACTTCTACCTGTGTTATCCTGCAATTCTCACAAACACATTAGTCCCTCAACTAGGTTTGTCGTCAATACTCCAAAACCAACTAGGGGTGGCACTAGATGCACTTACAATCTCCCCCTTTTTGGTGATTGATGACAAACTAGTTGAAGTTTTCAACGGGGAATATAATTTGTGAAACTGTAAAGGAATTGTCTTCATAAGCTGCAAGGGCTCCCCCTGAGGATGTGCATATAAGTGATTTGCTTCTGGAACGCGAATGCACATAGCAGGATGTATTTGTGGGAATCCACTTCAACTTATGATGACAATCCATCATGCATGTAAAGATATAAGAAGATAATGATATGCATAATGAAAAATGGACGTCTGCGAAATGACATAAGTGCGGAGATTATCGTCGTACATGCGGAATTTATCTTCGCAAAAACACAGTGGCAAACATAGTAGCAGACGACCATCAAGTTTAAGTGTTACAACTCAAAGAACCAAATGTAGTAAAACGAGAGTTGTAAGCACGAAGCAAAATATAATAAAGCACCCGCCCTTATTATTGACCCGCTTGAAGACTATGAACATCATATGCTTCTCCCTCTTTTGTCAGTGATGACCAAAAAGGTTTGAAGACATAGAGGTTTCTACGCGTTCCCAGGCGCTGCAGGGTCGTTGGAGGCGTTTGGTGGAGCTGGCGAGCTTGGTGTAGTGATGACGCGCGCTGAAGAAGGTGGCGGTGATGTAGCATCGTCTTCTTCCTCAATGATTTTTCCCGTCACTGTGGTAGCAGAGGAAGAGAACTCTGATTCTTCAAGCGACGGAGTTCCACGCAACACAGCTCTTCTGGGGGTGTGGAGTCAAACTTGAATCTCTCTTTGAAGCCATCCTCTTGCAGTTCAGCTTTAGTGCACATCATTGTGAGGCCTTTCCAAGTGCGGCGACAGGTTTCATGTGCGACAAAGGCGTTCTTGGTGGCCAGATTCCTGATGCGATTGACGTCTTGCATGATACTGCACATCTGCCTTTTGAGCCAGTCGTGATGCCTATCTTGCTTTTGATGCAGAGCCACAAGAAGTTCACGGTCAGTGAGTGTACGAGCGCGTTTCTTGGGTCTCTGTGCAGCTGTGCTGTCAGTGGCTTCAGTTGATGCAGGGGCACGTGTGGTGCCAGCCATTGGATAGACTCTGGAAATGGCTTCAACACCTTCATCATGCTGAGTGAAGCTTTGGTGTTCTGCATTCTGAAGACTTAATGGCTGTTTGGCAGGTTCAGGATAAATAGCTTCAGCAGAGGTGTCCACATCAGGTAAGAAGATTCTGTGGTTGAGGGCTGAGGGTTGATAGGATATTGCAGAGTGGAGCTTGATGAGCCTCATAACCCATGGAGCATAAATCTTCAGACCAAAGAGATCTGAGCCAGACGCTGCAAGTTGACGAATAAAGAGATCCTGGGCATTGAAGCATTTGCCATGCAGGATGCAGAAGATGAGAGTCTTCATGGCACCTTCAACCTTGGCATATCGAGAGTGCCCCTTAATGGGCCATAGAGTCCGCCTGACGATGTGATAGATAGTTCTAGGCAGGTACTCTAAGTCTTCAACGAAGAACTCCATTGGGTAAGGTGCGTCAGAAGGCAATGGCTTCATCATGGAGAGCATCTGACTCATATTTGGCTCAGATCGCTGAAATATGCTCTCAACTGCTTCAGCATGGAGTTGGCAGCCTTCTTCGAAGAGTTCGCCTGGAGTGGGTAGGCCGGTGAGCTCAATGATATCAAATGCATTGGCTTCATGATGGACGTTGCCGGTCATCCACTCCAGGACCCAAGTCTTCGGATCTCTGTTGTAGCCCTTGATGTGCAATGTGGCATAGAACTGGAGCAGAAGCTCTTCGTTCCAGTGCTCTTCATCCATGACAAACGGCAGCAGGCCAACTTGCTTGAAGCAGTCCAGGGCTTCTTCCAGACCAGGCAGACCAACAAAAGCTTCAACTTCAAGGCGCTGATGTGGAAAGATACGGCCTTGGTTGTAGAGGACGCAGGAGTAGTAACTGCGCTGTGGGTAGCTCCAGAACCTATCTGACACAATCCTTTCCCTTGAGTAAGGGTTCTTGGAGCGGTTGAAGAAGGTGTTATCTGCCCTGAAGCTATTGACATTGAAGGAGCCAGGAGCGGTGGCAGGACCTGGGAACCTTGGCAGTCGTGGGATTGGCTTCTGTACCTGGGGCCTGTGCGCAACATGATAGTTGAACTGTGGACCGGCAGCAGACACAGGCGCAGAAGGGTCAGAGGCAGTAGCTTCAGTATCTCTTGAAGCTGTTGGTTGGTCGGGCTCCACAAATGCTTCAGTATTGGGTGTGGCAGCCGCAGTGGTGTCAGCCTCCTTGAGAACTTCTTCTTGTTGGTGTGGGGGAGATGGAGCTTGAGGTTCTTCGTGCTCTTCTGCATGTTCTTCGGCTGATGCAGCCGGAATGTCGTCAGCAGTCTGAGCCCTTGGCCCTTTGCGAAGCCTACGGAATGCAGGCGGCGCCGGTGGAGTTGCAGTGGGCTGGGGCTCATCCTCTTCCTCCTGTGGGCGATCTGCCCACGATGCATCTTGTGTGATTGGCGTCAAGGGACGACCAATGCTGAGCATTTCACTTGTTTCGAGCTGAGGAAGGACTGCATCACCTTGCACATTGTCTTGGAGACCAATGTCTTCAGCAGCGGTGGGGTCGGCTGCTGGAATGTCTTCAGCATGCGGAGCCTCTGTGAGAGCAGGCTCATGCACGGTCATCTGACGATCTTCATGAGGAAATCGGACGGAAAGGGGTTCGACTATCAAGGGCTCTGTGGGAGCAGCCCGAGACTTCTTGGTCTTGCGCTTCTTGATGGCAGGGTCTGAAGGAGAGGCTTCAGGATGTTTCCTCTTCCTTGCTTTAGCTTCGGCTGTCCTTGTCTTCTTAAGCTCTGAAGCGGTTGAGCGGTGCTTTGGCTTCGAGCCAGGCTTGGCAGTGGGGAAGACAATTGGATCAGCTTCTTGTCGTGGGGCCTCTTGTTCTGCCACAGTGGGCTTCTTCTTTTTCTGAGCGTCCATCCTGGGGTCGATGCCGGGACGCCCAAGTGCCTTTCGCTTCTCGGCCTCATTGTAGGCCTGCACACAGAGATCTGCCAAGTTCTTCATGCACTCGCGTGAACCCTGAGCCTCTGCACGTTTCTGCATAAAGTTTTCCTTCAACTCGTGCAGCATGACTTTGAAGTCTTTGACTTCTTGGACGCTGAGCGTGGCCATGTTCTGCTTGAACTGAGCCTTTTCAAAATCTATCTTCTGCTTCAGTTCCACTATGCGCTGGGCAATTGCGAGTTCTGAAGCAATAGCTCCTTGGAAGGCTACGCTGAGGCCAATGGGCAGCTGCAGATCATCTAAGCTTATGTTGGGGGTATCAAACCACTCATCAATGAAGTTGTGGATGATTGCTGCATCGAACAGAGGCAGATTGTTGAAGATTTCAGCCTCCTCCTTGCTCTTGATCAGCTGCTCAAGAGCGTCATCGGCAAGATCGTCGTCACTAGACAGATCAATGGCCTCGCAGCGAAGAATGGCAGCGGTAGTGAGCTCTTTGCTAGTGTGTGGCTGTGGCTTCTTGGCGTCTTGAGCCTTGGAGACTCTTGATAAGTCTTCAGACTGCACACTTGCTTCAGGAGGTGCAGTGGCCAATGGCTTCGCTCTGGAGATCTTGGGAGAAGCGGCTGGCTTGGAAGCTTTTGGCTTCTTCTTCATCTGCTTCGGCTCCGGGGCAGCAGGAGCGTCATCAGACTCAGTGTCTGCTGGAGGGTTGTTCACTGCAGTCCCTTGGACTAGAATGCGAGTGATGAGGCCTTCGAGATTGGCATACGGCCCAATGACATTGGGATTGGCGTCGCATGTGCCATCTTCCCTTGGTTTGGAGGGACCAGGGTTGAAGTCCAACCCAAACTCCTTCTTGTTTTGCTTCGCAGAATTCTGAGCAAATTGGAAGTTGCGCTTGAACAGAGTGTCATCGCGACACCAGAGAAGGGATGACAGATGTGCGTCAGCTGGCTGTTGTCCCCTGACCATGCATGGAAAGAAGCCTTGAGCAATGGCTTCGTCTCTGGTGCGGGGTACGAGATTTTTGTACAAGGCATCTCCCCATGGCCTCTTGAGGGCGTACTTCTCTGCATATTCCTTGGTGACGAAGCGGTAGTGGAACCACTGCTCTGCCCAATATCTTCGAATCCATTGGATTCGTGTCTTTCGCTGACCATAACTCTCTTCAGGATCAGTTTGGTACATTTCTGCCAAATCTTCAGGCAGATCCTTAGATGTGTCACCACGTCTCTGTCTGCCTCCCTTCCTTGATTGTTTTTCTGTTGCCATGAAGCTTAACTTGGAAGGCTTCAAGAGATTCAAAGTCTTCAAAGGCTTCCTTTTGCTTGACCAACAGGAACTTGCTTCGGGTGAATTGATGTGACGCTGTAGGAACTCTGCAAATGAATGCAGACTATGAGAACCAAAAGATTCTCCCACGGACATGTACCTGTGACAGCATTAAGGTGCGAGGGAAGGGGAAGAGGTCATATGCATTCTCAGAAGATTTTGAAGATAAATCAGTTTTGAAGATATTGACCTCATCATGCGAAGACATTCACTTTATAGAAAAGAAGTTGGTTCCAGATTTGTACGAACCCATAGATCAGTACAAGTGAGGAATCAAACTACTTCATGAAGAACAAGTGAATATACTAGGCAAGTTATGAGATACAGATGAGATGGATGAAACTTGTGTGAATGGAAACCTCTTTTGGCAGAAAGTGATGGAGTTGTAGGATCAAAAGAGGCTGTAAAAAGACTAGTTATTTACCAGACTTGGAACTGCTAGACGAGGTGAGAGTTGAGGCCGAGCAGTTCGATCTTCCGTGCCCTAACTTGGCGACGGAAGACACCTACGGCGACGGCGGAGAGACTGATGTCCGCTGTCGGCGTGAGAACGGCGTCGGAGAGGTTGCGGCAGTGAAGCACTTCGTCGCCGGCGTCGTTGAGAGTTAGCGGTGGCGCTAGGGTTTGTGCGAGGGTGGAAGAAGAGATAATGACCGCAGTGAAACGTGTATTTATAGGGATATGGGCGGCACTGCGCTATTACTCAGTTGCCCCTGGCGATACGCATCTGATTAGTTCATGGCCAGCATGCGGGATTGTGGGGGCAGTTTCACCCCACGCACGCCTGGTTTGTCGGGAGTCATTCCTACTTCTCCGGAATTCTTGTTGATGGAAAAACATTGAAAGCTGTTTTAAAGTTTGTCTTTGTGTCTTCTTCTGACAAGGATGCAGTGAAGACATTCGACATTTTGAATAGAATGCATATGACTTGGAGAGATAGAGTTTGAGGTAGGAAGCATGGAGAGATTAGGGTCCGATCACATTCACTTAGTTCAAAAGATTCAAACAAGAAGACATAGCTATAAGTGAATGCTGTAGAGGACAGAACACCAGTACATATATAATCAACATAGTGAAGATAATCATGAAGACATGTTGAGATTGAAGCCAAACCAAATGTGAAGACATAGCAAATGTAATGCCATGAGTGAAACACTTCAAGCAGAAAAATTTGGTGGTGGCGCTACCCACCGTATAGGAAGTATTAGACCCAGACATGGCGCACAATTATCGTGGCGCTCCGAGGTCAAATTCCACGTTAATGTATTCACACTTAGAATGTATGTCTTCATTGATTGAAGATATACGTTACTTCGTGTGTTGCACATCTAAGTCATCATCATGCATAAGTGTTAGGATGTGTGCCTGATCACAGGACATTTGAGGATTCCAAGATATTTAGCTCACACCATAACTTGCAAAATCTCTTCTCATCCAAGGGCTTGGTGAAGATATCTGCCAATTGCTCTTCAGTGTTGACGTGTATGATATCAATGTCTTCCTTTGCAACATGATCTCTGAGAAAATGATGACGAATTTCAATGTGCTTTGTCTTCGAGTGCTGAACTGGGTTGTTGGCGATCTTGATGGCGCTTTCGTTGTCGCAGTAAAGTGGCACTTGCTTCAGATGAATGCCATAATCCTTGAGGGTTTGCTTCATCCATAGAAGCTGAGCGCAGCAGGATCCAGCAGCAATGTATTCAGATTCAGCAGTGGAGAGAGATACACAGTTCTGCTTCTTTGAAGACCAACAGACAAGCGATCGGCCCAGAAAGTGACATGTGCCTGATGTGGACTTCCGATCAACCTTGTCACCAGCGTAATCAGCGTCCGAAAATCCAACTAGATCAAACTCTGAGCCCTTTGGATACCATAACCCTAGAGTTGGGGTGTGAGCCAAATATCGAAGAATTCGCTTCACTGCTAAGTGATGCGACTCCTTTGGTGCCGCTTGAAACCGAGCACACATGCAAACACTAAGCATAATATCTGGCCTAGATGCACATAAATAAAGCAAAGAACCAATCATGGAGCGGTATACCTTTTGATTGAACTCTTTACCATTGTCGTCAGGACCCAGATGATGTTTGGCTGGCATTGGTGTTGTGAAGCCTTTGCAGTCTTGCATACCGAACTTCTTCAGGCAGTCTTTGAGATATTTCTCTTGAGATATAAAGATGCCATTGCGTTGTTGCCGTATCTGAAGACCGAGGAAGAATTTCAGCTCCCCCATCATAGACATCTGATATTGCTCTTGCATCATATACCCGAACTCCTCACTGTACTTCTGATTGGTGCAGTCGAAGATAATGTCATCCACGTATATTTGGCACACAAACAGTTCACCATCATATGTCTTTGTGAAGAGAGTGGGATCCAGGGAACTAGGTATGAAGATTTTACTCTTCAGGAAGTATTTGAGTGTATCATACCAGGCCCGAGGGGCTTGTTTGAGGCCATATAGTGCCTTTTTGAGCTTGTACACCATGTCAGGATGTTTTGGATCTTCAAACCCAGGTGGTTGTGCAACATACACTTCTTCTTCAATTTTGCCATTGAGGAAGGCACTTTTTACATCCATTTGATACAGGATTATGTTGTGATGATTTGCATAGGCCAGCAGTATACGGATGGCTTCAAGTCTGGCGACAGGAGCAAATGTTTCATCGAAGTCAATGCCTTCCACTTGAGTATATCCTTGAGCAACGAGACGAGCCTTGTTTCTGACGACTTGGCCATGCTCATCTTGCTTGCTGCGGTATATCCATTTGGTGCCTATTATGTTATGCTTCCGTGGATCAGGACGCTTAACCAACTCCCATACATTGTTCAGCTCAAATTGTTGAAGCTCTTCTTGCATAGCTTGAATCCATTCAGGTTCCATAAAGGCTTCATCAATTTTCTTGGGTTCTGTGATTGAAACGAATGCGAAGTGTCCGCAAAAGTTTGCCAGTTGAGTTGCCCTTGAACAAGTCAGTGGACCAGGTGCATTGATGCTATCAATTATTCTGTCAATTTGCACTTCATTGGCAACACGAGGATGTAGGGGTCGAAGACTTTGCTCTTGCTGATCTACGTTGTCATGGGGAGGAATGTCTTCAGGCTGAGCATTGTCTTCATGTGGATCAGGTGCTGAGATGATAAGTTCTTCTTCAGGACGAGCTTCAGAAGGTATAATTTCACCAGTTCCCATTAGCTTGATTGATTCACTGGCTGGAACTTCATCTAGCACATCTGGTAGTTGCTCTCTTTGTGACCCATTGGTCTCATCGAACCGCACATCCACTGTTTCAACCACTTTGTAGTGAAAGAGATTGAAGACTCTGTAGGAGTGCGAATCCTTTCCATATCCAAGCATGAAGCCCTCATGTGCTTTTGGAGCAAATTTTGAGGTGTGGTGAGGGTCCTTGATCCAGCATCTTGATCCAAATACTCTGAAGTAACTTACATTTGGCTTCTTGCCAGTCAGAAGTTCATAAGATGTCTTGTTCAGCAGCTTGTGAAGATATACACGGTTGATAGTATGGCATGCAGTGTCAATGGCTTCAGTCCAGAATTTTCTTGGTGTCTTGTAGTCATCTAACATTGTTCTGGCCATCTCAATGAGTGTTCTGTTCTTGCGTTCGACAATGCCATTCTGTTGTGGCGTGTATGGAGCTGAGAATTCATGAGTGATGCCCAATGTATCAAGATATGTGTCAAGGCCGGTGTTCTTGAATTCTGTGCCATTGTCACTTCTGATGTGCTTTATCTTGGCGCCATAATTGTTCATTGCCCGATTTGCGAAGCGTCTGAAGACATCCTGCACTTCAGTCTTGTAAAGGATTATGTGCACCCAAGTATATCTAGAGTAATCATCAACAATGACGAAGCCATAGAGGCAGGCAGTAGTGGAGAAAGTTGAGTAGTGAGTGGGACCGAAGAGATCCATGTGAAGCAGTTCGAAGGGTTGAGTAGTGGTCATGATTGTCTTCGAAGGATGTTTTGCCCTTGTCATCTTCCCAGCTTCACAGGCACCGCATAAGTGATCTTTCTTGAACTTGATGCCCTCGATGCCTATGACATGCTTCTTCTTTGCAAGGGTGTGGAGGTTCCTCATGCCAGCATGCCCAAGTCTTCGATGCCAAAGCCAGCATTCTGAAGCCTTTGCGAGAAGACAAACTGCAAGCTGTGGCCCTGCTGAGAAATCTACCACGTACAAATCATCTTTTCGATACCCTTCAAACACTAGAGACTTGTCAGATTCCATTAGTACCAGACAACGATATTTTCCAAAGATTACAATCATGTTTAAATCGCAAAGCATTGAGACAGACATTAAGTTGAAGCCAAGGGATTCAACAAACATGACTTTATCCATGTGTTGATCCTTTGAGATTGCAACTCTACCTAGACCCAGTACCTTACTTTTACCAGTGTCAGCGAATGTGATGTGGCTCTTGTCAGATGGACGTAAGGTTGAGTCCATAAAGAGACTTCTCTTGCCAGTCATGTGATTTGTACACCCACTGTCAATAATCCATTCTGAAGACTCTGAAGTCACTGGTGTCATACCCTACAGTGCAGTTAGGGGGATAGGCTTCACGAAGAGTGTTGTGAAGCAAAAACATTTGACGAACCAGTGGATTATGAAAACTTAGATCCAGGTTAGGACAAGTAGGGAGAGTAGCATGCGATTCAGGTATGAAATACATAGTGATGCCATTCGGGCATTTGATCTTGCGCCCCACAAGATTTGTAAGGTCCCCAGCAATAGCATTAGAAGATTTTGGTTTTGTGCTGGAGACCTTTCCCTGCAAAAGAGAGTTAAGCTTTCTTAACCACCCACATCTTCAAGGGTGGCTTAGAAGCAATAAGTCTAAGTGCAACATCTGAGAATTTTGGCTTTGGAGCCCTAGCAAACAGTCTAGCAGGTGGGCAATAGTACTCATAAGAATAGGCAGAATAGTTTTTGGTCATATGAGAATGACGGTTTGAAGAACCGCTCTCATATGCCTGAGCATGGTTTCCCTGCAAAACATTTGTGTTAGTGTGACTCAGATGAGTCCTCTGCCTGTATGAAGCCTTTGGACCATATGAAGCCTTTGGTCTAAGGTTTTTCTTCTTCATGTGAGGTGTCATGAGGACATTCACAGGAAGATTCTCAAGACACGTTTTTGGAACCCAGATCTTCTTCATAGGCGGTCCATTCCTGCAGTTAGTACCAATGTACCTGGCAAATACTTCACCATTCTGATTCCTAAATAGTTTATAGTTTGCATCAAAGGATTCATCAATGATAATTGGATTAGCACAAGTGAAGCCAGATAGATTGGATGGATCTGCTGAGGATTCCTTTGCAGCAACCCATGTGGTTTTGGGGTACTGCTCAGGTTTCCAGTAAGAGCCATCTGCATTAATTTTCCTCACGAACCCAACACCCTCTTTCCCAGGGTTTCGGTTCAGAATCTGCTTCTTGAGGACATCACATAATGTCTGATGTCCTTTGAGACTTTTGTACATCCCTGTTTCAAGCAATGTCTTCAACCTAGCATTTTCATCAGCAATAGCAGTGGTATCCTCAGCAGAGGGGTTAGTTACCACTTCAACAGTTGAAGATATTGCAACAGCAGTAGCAGTGGAACATTCAGCAACAGAAATAGCATTATCACGTTCAATGCATTTAAGGCATGGTGGTTCAAATCCTTCCTGAGCAGAACTGATCTGTTCGGCTCGAAGTGACTCGTTTTCCTTTTGAAGATCTTCATGATCCGCTCTCAACTTCTCAAGATCTTGCTTCTTTTGAAGATAATCATAGGAAAGCTTTTCATGAGTACTTGAGAGAGTCTCAAGACGATCTTCGAGTTCCTGATACTTAACATGAAGATTTTTTATGTCTTCAATTAAGGATTCAGAACGAGTCATTTCAGCACCCAATAGATCATCGCTTCTGTCTAACAGTTTTTGAATATGTTCCATGGCCTTTTGTTGTTCAGTTGCAATTTTAGCAAGTGTTTTGTAACTGGGTTTTGAATCACAATCAGAGTCATCGTCACTAGATGTTTGATAGTGAGTAGTGCGTGTGTTTACCTTGGCACCACGTGCCATGAAGCAGTAGGTAGGAGTAGATTCGTCCTTGTCATTTGCATCGGTGATGGTAATGGAGTCATTGTCTTCAGTGTTGAAGATGGACTTGGTGACATAGGCTGTGGCCAGACTCGCAATGCCTGAATCAGACTCCTCCTCAGACTCCACCTCTGCCTCCTCAGAAGTGGACTCCTCCTCTGAATCCATTTCCTTGCCAACAAACGCACGAGCCTTGCCAGATGAACTCTTCTTGTGTGATGAAGACTTTGAGGAAGACTTGGACGAAGACTTTGAGTATTTCTTCGTCTTCTTATCGTCAGAGTCATATTCCTTGCTCTTCTTCTTCTTTCTGTTCTCATTGTCCCACTGTGGACACTCAGAGATGAAGTGTCCAGTTTTCTGCACTTGTGACAAGTTTTCCTCTTGTAGTCATGCGCAGAGGCTTCATCATTCCTTGAGCTTGATCGTGAAGACTTTCTGAAGCCTTTCTTCTTGGTGAATTTCTGGAACTTCTTCACTAGCATTGCAAGTTCCCTTCCAATGTCTTCAGGATCATCAGAACTGCTGTCAGATTCTTCTTCAGATGAGGACACAACTTTTGCCTTCAAGGCACGAGTTCGCCCATAGTTTGGGCCGTAGATATCTCTTTTCTCAGAAAGCTGAAACTCATGTGTGTTGAGCCTCTCAAGTATGTTAGACGGATCGAGTGTCTTGAAGTCTGGACGTTCTTGAATCATCAGGGCTAGGATGTCAAATGAACTGTCAAGTGATCTTAGCAGCGTCTTGACGATTTCATGTTTGGTGATCTCAGTGGCGCCGAGGGCTTGAAGCTCATTTGTGATGTCAGTGAGCCGGTCAAATGTGTGCTGGACATTCTCATTGTCATTTCGCTTGAAGCGGTTGAAGAGATTGCGAAGAACACTGATTCTCTGATCTCTCTGGGTTGAGATGCCTTCATTGACCTTGGAGAGCCAGTCCCAAACCAGCTTGGATGTCTTCAAGGCACTCACACGGCCGTACTATCCCTTGGTTAGATGACCACAAATAATATTCTTGGTAGTGGAGTCCAGTTGAGTGAACTTCTTGACATCAGCCGCAGTGACACCTTCTCCAGCCTTGGGAACACCGTTTTCGACGACATACCATAGGTCGACGTCAATGGCTTTAAGATGCATGCGCATCTTATTCTTCCAGTAGGAATATTCAGTTCCATCGAAGACGGGGCACGCAGCGGAGACTTTAATTATCCCTGCAGTCGACATAGCTAAAACTCCAGGTGGTTAAACCGAATCACACAGAACAAGGGAGCACCTTGCTCTGATACCAATTGAAAGTGCGTTATATCGACTAGAGGGGGGGGTGAATAGGCGATTTTTATGAAAGTCTTCAAAACGTGGAAGTTATGAAGACAAACAGAGTGAACGAGCCTATCACTATGCAGCGGAAGGTAGATTACACAACGCAAGCCATGGTCAAGTATACAATATAGTGAAAGCACAGTGACGAATAGCTTTAGTGTAATGAGGATCAGGTTGAAAGAAGTTATGAAGCCAAACAGATCATACAGTCACGTTGTGAAGACAGAAGATAAAGCAAGCATGCAATAGCTTCACAATGCGTACTGGTAAGTAAAAAGGGGGGAGATGAAACCAGTGACACGTTGAAGACAATGATATGTTGGACCAGTTCCAGTTGCTGTGACAACTGTACGTCTGGTTGGAGCGGCTAGGTATTTAAACCAAATGACACGCAGTCCCGGACACCCAGTCCTGAACACGCAGCTCAGGACACCCAGTCCTCACCGTTTTCTCCTTGAGCTAAGGTCACACAGACCCCGCCCAATCACTCTGGTAAGTCTTCAAGGTAGACTCCCAAACCTTCACAGACTTCGTTCACCGGCAATCCACAATTCCTCTTGGATGCTCAGAACGCGACGCCTAACCGTCTGGAGGATGCACAGTCCTCAAGTGTAATAAGTCTTCAGATCACTCAGACAAGAAGACTTAAGTGATGCCCAATTACTCTGGCTCTGGGTGGTTAGGGCTTTTCTCCTCACTAAGGATTTTCTCTCAAAGGCTTCGAGGTGGGTTGCTCTCAAACGACAAAAGCCGTGCACTGAAATCTAAGCAGCCAACCGTTTATGGTTGTAGGGGTGGACTATTTATAGCCGCTTGGCAACCCTGACCTGATTTGTCCGAAATGACCCTGGGTCACTAAGGAACTGACACGTGTACTAACGGTCGGATTTTGAACTGTCACGGCAACTTTACTTGGGCTGCAAGTAAAGCTGACTTGTCTGACTCTGGACAAGATTTTGTCTCATTGTCTTCACTCGAAGACATAGGATTTGAATTAGGCATCACTTCAGTCATCCTGACTGGTTCTCTTGGACCACACTTAACAATACGGTGGTTCCTATGACACAACATGAATAAATTAAAACTATGAAGGATCTAAGTCTTCGAGTTCCAAAGGCTTCATGGGGAGTCTTCATATGTCATTGTCTTCGACATGAATGTCTTCATGAACCACCATTGTCTTCAATGTCTTCGTACAATTTTAGGGGTCATCTCTGGTAGCTAAACCGAATCAATGAGGGACTTCTACCTGTGTTATCCTGCAATTCTCACAAACACATTAGTCCCTCAACTAGGTTTGTCGTCAATACTCCAAAACCAACTAGGGGTGGCACTAGATGCACTTACAGTGCTAATCCTTCAGGGTAGTTTGCATTGTGTTTAATTACCAGAACGATGTGTGTTATCAAACCATTTTCGGGCTAGTGCACTATCTTGTGTGGGTAGTACTTGCTACTTTTTTTTGAAAGTGAATCATGCGAACCCTCTCAGAGTTGTAGAAACAGATGTATCCTCACCAGCTTTTGATGTAATATATGGCATGCTTAGATGTAAGTTTGAACTGTTTATCAAATCAGCAGGGCTTGTTTGATGATTCTTGGTGTTAGTAGGCTAGCTACTGTGCAAGCTATAGTACTTGCAAAACACTCACCAAAGAGAAACGTTGGGGCTGATGAGCTCGTGGTATGCTTATACTGATCCGTCCTCGATCGAACAATAGCCGAAGCTCCTAAAATTGTAGGCTTAGCGATCGATCAGACAATAGTCGGCATGGATACATTTGAAGGAAATATGCCCTAGAGGCAATAATAAAGTTGTTATTAATATTTCCTTATATCATGATAAATGTTTATTATTCATGCTAGAATTGTATTAACCGGAAACATAATACATGTGTGAATACATAGACAAATAGAGTGTCACTAGTATGCCTCTACTTGACTAGCTCGTTGATCAAAGATGGTTATGTTTCCTAACCATAGACATGAGTTGTCATTTGATAAACGGGATCACATCATTAGGAGAATGATGTGATTGACTTGACCCATTCTGTTAGCTTAGCACTTGATCGTCTTAGTTTACTGCTATTGCTTTCTTCATGACTTATACATGTTCCTATGACTATGAGATTATGCAACTCCCGATTATCGAAGGAACACTGTGTGTGCTACCAAACGTCACAACGTAAATGGGTGATTATAAAGATGCTCTACAGGTATATCCAATGGTACTTGTTGAGTTGGCATAGATCGAGATTAGGATTTGTCACTCTGATTGTCGAAGAGGTATCTCTGGGCCCTCTCGATAATGCACATCACTATAAGCCTTGCAAGCAATGTAACTAATGAGTTAGTTGTGGGATGATGCATTACGGAATGAGTAAAGAGACATGTCGATAATGAGATTGAACTAGGTATTGAGATACCGACGATCGAATCTCGGGCAACTAACATACCGATAACAAAGGGAACAACGTATGTTGTTATGCGGTTCGACCGCTAAAGATCTTCATAGAATATGTAGGAGCCAATATGGGTATCCAGGTTCCGCTATTGGTTATTGACCAGAGAAGTGTCTCGGTCATGTCTACATAGTTCTCGAACCCGTAGGGTCTGCATGCTTAACATTCGTTGACGATATAGTATTTATGAGTTATGTATGTTGGTAACTGAATGTTGTTCGGAGTTCCGGATAAGATCACGGACATGTCGAGGAACTCCGGAATGGTCCGGAGATAAAGTTTGATATATGGGATAATAGTGTTTGGTCTCCGGAAGGGTTCCGGAATTCACCGGAAGGGGTTCCGGATGTTTCCCGAAATGTTTGGGTATGAGAACACTTTATTTGGGCCAAAGGGGAAAGCCCACAAGGTTTTTGGATACCGCAAAAGGAAGTTTTGCAGAGTCCAGGGGACAAACGCCAGGGTCCCTCGCGTCTGGGAACAGACGCCGTGAACCCTGGCGTCTGGCCTTGGAGTCCGAGAAGGACTCTTGCCTTTCGGGTGAAACCAACTTTGTGGAGGCTTTTACTCCAAATTTTGACCCCAAGGCTCAACATATAAATAGAGGGGTAGGGCTAGCAACCAAGACACATCAAGAAACACCAAGCCGTGTGCCGGCAACCCCGTCCCCTCTATTTTATTGTAACACCCTCGATGCGGCTATATCTCCCATGTGTCGAAGCACGACTTAGAGGCATAACCGCATTGAAAGCAATGTCGCGAGTGAGGTAATCTTCACACAACCCATGTAATACATAAGGGAAAGAGATACATAGTTGGCTTACAATCGCCACTTCACACAAATACATAAATAAAGCATTACATCAACCAGTTACAAACAAGGCCCGACTACGGAGCCAAAATAAAAGAAGAACCCCAAAAGCGACACGGTCCCTGATTGACCCCAACTGGGCTCCACTACTGATCAACTAGAACGAAACAACACAAAGGACAAGATCTTCATCGAGCAACTCCTTGAGCTTGGTTGCGTCGTCTGCACGAACTCATCGGCACCTGCAAGCTGGTTTTGGAAGTATCTGTGAGTCACGGGGACTCAGCAATCTCACACCCACGCGATCAAGACTATTTAAGCTTATGGGTAAGGTAAAGGTATGAGGTGGAGCTGCAGCAAGCGACTAGCATTTATGGTGGCTAACCTATTCGCAAAAGAGAGCGAGAAGAGAAGGCAAAAGCACGGTCGAACAGCTATGATCAAGAAGTGATCCTAGAACAACCTACGTCAAGCATTACTCCAACACCGTGTTCACTTCCCGGACTCCGCCGGAAAGAGACCATCACGGTTACACACGCGGTTCATGTATTTTAATTAAGGTCAACTTCAGGTTTTCTACAACCGGACATTAACAAATTCCCATCTGCCCATAACCGTGGGCACGGCTTTTGAAAGTTCAAATCCCTGCAGGGGTGTCCCAACTTAGCCCATGACAAGCTCTCACGGTCAACGAAGGAATAGACCTCCTCCCGAGACATTCCGATCAGACTCGGTATCCCGGTTCTACAAGACATCCTCGACAATGGTAAAACAAGTCCAGCAAAGCTGCCCGATGTGCCGACATCCTGATGGGAGCTGCACATATCTCGTTCTCAGGGCAACACCGGATAGGTCAAGCTACGAGTAAAACCAGCCCTCAAGTTTCCCCGAGGTGGCCCCGCAGGCTGCCCATTTCGGACCAACACTTAGACAAGCACTGGCCCGGGGGGGGGGGGGTTAAAATAAAGATGACCCTTGGGCTGGCCTAACCCAAGGGAAAAAGAGGCTAGGTGGCGAATGGTAAAACCAAGGTTGGGCCTTGCTGGAGGAGTTTTATTCAAAGAGAACTGTCAAGGGGTTCCCATTATAACCCAACCGCGTAAGGAACGCAAAATCCGGGAACATAACACCGATATGACGGAAACTAGGGCGGCAAGAGTGGAACAAAACACCAGGCATAAGGCCGAGCCTTCCACCCTTTACCAAGTATTTAGATGCATTAATTAAATAAGATATATTGTGATATCCCAACAAGTAAACATGTTCCAACAAGGAACAACATCTCCATGTTCCAACGAGGAACAAAGCTTCAATCTTCACCTGCAACTAACAACGCTATAAGAGGGCTGAGCAAAGCGGTAACATAGACAATCAATGGTTTGCTAGGACAAGGTGGGTTAGAGGCTTGGTTCAACAATATAGGAGGCATGATAAGCAAGTGGTAGGTATCGCAGCATAGGCATAGCAAAAGAGCGAGCAACTAAGCAAGCAAAGATAGAAGTGATTTCGAGGGTATGATCATCTTGCCTGAAATCCCGCAAGGAAGAAGAATGAGTCCAAGAAGAAGACAACGGACGTAGACGAACGGGTCCTCACAAACGCGACGTTAACGGAACCAACCCGAAGAAGCAACACCGGAAAGAAGCACACAACATAGTAAACAACCACGACATGAACATGGCATGATGCACAATCAAGTATGATGCATGTCCAGTTTAATGAAGCATGGCATGGCAAAATGCAACAAACAACACTACAAATTAAGTGGAGCTCGATATGCAACGGAGTTGCATATTGAAGAAAACACCACATGACTTATTTAGTTCTCTCTCGTTTACGTACCCAACAAGATTAAATGTTGATAGCATGGCAAGGGTGAAGCAAAGTAAACTACCTATCTAGTCAAGTTTAAATGATGCCAGAAGCAACGAACAACAATTCCGGAAACTCCTCATATGCATATATTAGGTTTGGTACTGTTCTGCCCTAAACATAATTTTAGAGTTGTTAAACATGCAAAGTGATGCCACCATGTTAAACTAGGCAAAATTCTACCCCATTTACATATAAAGTTCATTATGTTTGGAGCTACGGTTAAATAGTTGTGAATGAAAGCATTTTAACATGACATAGAGCAAAAATTAATCAAACAACATTTTAAACATCTTAAACATGGATGAAAATGGCACAATATGAAACTAGATGAAATTTTAGTCATGTTTCATATATAACTTATTTTAAACCGATGCACGGTTAATTAGATATTAAATGCATGAACTCTAGGGACTTTTCTGCAAAACAACCGTCTCAGGAATAATAGCTAAATTCGTAGCAACAGGAAAAAAAATAGGACGGGTTGCATTGGGTTGAACTGAGCTGCTCACCACGGCACTTGGGCCGGCTCGGTGATGGACTAGGACGGGAGAAGGCGCAGCTGGGCCGGCAGGCGCGCGACCCACGACGAGCAGCGAGGGGAGAAGGCGGACCAGGCAAAGCGGCAGAGGTGGGGGTTCTTCACGCGGGCGAGCTGGTCCTGGCGCTCTCGTGGCCCACGCGCGGTCGGCGACGAAGTCAACGGACACAGCTAGCGGGACTTGGAGCTGCGCGCGTTCCAGGAAGTCAAGGGGCGGCGGCGCTGGTGCTTCCGGCGACAAAAATCGACGGGACGACCACCGGATGCGAGGCGAGGTCGTCGGGGACCAATTCCCGGCAGTGGGCGGCGGATCTGGGCGAAGAGGAGCTGGGCCTTGGCGTGGGGTCGGGTCGTTCGATCGACAGGGGATACAAACGGCAGCAGCAGGTGAGGCCGGCGACGGCACAGGTGGTCGGGGACGGGGCCCAGCCAGTGGAATCCGGCAGGAACGGTCAAGGGCAGCGGAGGCCCGCCGGATCTGGTGGTTTTCGACGAGGTTCCCTACAGCAGTGCTCCATCGGGCGCCCATGGCGAACCTGCGACGGGTCAGAGAGGGGAGGTGAGAGAGAGAAGAATAGGAAGATGGAATGGGAGGCAGGGAAGAGAGGGGTGGTACGGGCCTGCTGGAGGAGGTCGCCGGGACGAGCTGCTCCTGAACCCCTCGGGATTGAGCATAGGAGAGGCTCCGGTTAGTGGGATGGGTGGATCGAAAGCGAGGTGATTGGCCTGGTTTTGAAAACGAGGACTAGGGTGGCGCTGTGGATGGATGGATTTGATAGATGGCGGCGGCGGCTGATCCTAGGAGGGGGGAGCCTGTAGGTGGCGGCGGCTAGGGAGGACAAATGTCCTAGTTTCTAGGGTTGGGTCCGTATATATATAGTAAGTGGGTTTTTTGGGTAGGGGGTATTCGGTCCCTCCGATCGAAATCGAGTGGGTGCGAATAAATGGGTTAGGGAGCCCAATTAAGAAAACGGAGATGTTTCGTAGATGTTTGGGAATGATCCGGATCCAACAGTGACGACTGCCCGGGTCGGGTCCGAGACAAATTTCGGAAGCGCGCGAGGGGGGTCGCAGGCTGACGAGAGAGGTTAGGTTGGACCTGGCGGTAGGTAGTGGGCTGTGTAGACGGTCTCGAACTGAGAGAAGAGAAGAGAGAGAGGCCCGACGACTATTTCCGGAGGCCGAAAACGTCCGACGTTAGACCGGCTACTATTGCCGCTATATTTATCCGCTGGGGCGTCAAACGGACTCCGAATGCGATGAAATTTGGCAGGCAGTCTATCTACACTATGACAAGACCGCACGCCAACAATCATCCCATTCCGAGAACATTTTCTGGCCACTTATAAAATAATATTTCGGACGTGCCGCGGGCGCGTGCAAGTGTGTGTGGGCTCAGAACGGACAGCGGAGAGAACGGGGGAACCCGGACGAATGCAAGTTTTGAAAACATGATGATGCAATGCACATGATGACATGATAAGATGCAACACGCAAGCAAAAGACATGACAACGACAGCGAAAAACTGACGGACACCTGGCACATCGGTCTCGGGGCGTTACAACACTCCACCACTACGAGAGGATCTCGTCCCGAGATCTAGAATGGCACCGGAGGGACAAACGGAAGAGAAAGAGAAGAGGTAAAACTAAGTTGCTTCTTTGACAAACGAGTGAAACTAAGAACCTTGAAAAGGTTAAGCCAAATCGAGAAAAGAATACAACGGAGATGATCGAAGCTGAAAACACTCCGTTAGAAAAGAGGAACAAGGAAGAACAAGGTTGAAAGCACTCCAATTGAAAAGAAAAGGAATTAAATAATAACTTGATAAGATGAGAAGATACTTGATGAAATCACAATACACTGCCTCCGGAACAAAAGTAAGAATGGAATGGGATGAACGAAGGGAAAACAAGATCTCGAGGGAAATCTCGAGGGAGCACGTTTACAACAAATGCTAGAACGGAGTTGTTGGAAAACCAACAACAGAAATAGTACGCTTGATATGGTCTTATAGAATACATCTCAAAATATGAGGTGACAACCTGCCACTCACGGGAAAAGAATTGGATTGATATGAACAAATTGACGAGAGAGTATATCGCACTAAAAAAGATGAATGAAGAACTTGGGTCATTTATAAGCACCATAATAGCAACAATCCTCAGGGAAGGCTTTAGGTGAAATATAACCAAAGATAACTCCAAAGAAGAGGTTGATGGATTTAAAATACCTCATTCTTAACAACATGTGGAACATGAAATATGAACTCAATTATCAAGAATGACATAATACCACCTCCAAAGATACGGTAGAAAGAAATCGCACTCCGGATTGCAAGATGAAGAATGCTAGAGCTCCTCTGAAAAGAATCTCGATGAACACTTCGAGAAGGAATCAAATCCTTGATGAACCATCATGTAGAACCTCCATGAAGAACTCCGGTAGTAAAAGAAATGATCAATCGAAATGGAGGATGAAAAGAATAAGATTGAAGCCTTGCAATGATTTAAAAGAATCTCCGTGGTGATGTAATTGCGAGAGCTAGGAACTCCGGGAGAAGAAAAGGTAAAACATCTCGAACCAAGAATGTGATATGATGCACCTCGGAATAAGAAATTGAATCACTTGGAAGAAACAAGAATAAGAATTACATTATGCTTATCCTTCACCAATTAAATTGATGGCAAGCAACGGATTTGGCATACTACTTATTCTCGTAGAAAGATTAAGAGAGATATAGCGCAAACTTGAGAATGCCTTCAACGAAACACCGATGGAATTTGGAATAACGAATAAATTGATAAGATAACGAAAGAAGAGGAATCTTGCACGAACCACCATAAGAATTGAGAAAGAACGAATAAAAGATAACAAATCACCAGGAAGAATTTGCAAATGAACGAAGATGCTTGAGAGAAACTAGATACATGAGAATGAAGGGATCACGAACTGATTAGAGATCACTTGAACGATGCACCAATAAGATTAGAGAATGATAACTGACAGCTGAGGATAAATAAACCTGAATTGATGGACTCCGGATAACAAACTGAGAATACTCTTGAATTGCTCCGGATAAGTAAAAAGAACTCTCATGATAAAAACAATTACGAGAGGATGGCAACAAACTAGAGTCAGGAATCTTGAAGAAAATGGAGCAAGATTAAAGAGAAACTCTTCTTCGGTCTTCAAAATCCGAGAATGACGACAAGAAACACCACCATGAATTGTTGAGGCACTCCGGGATGAAAAATGGAAGGTTGAGCCAACGATGAAAAGAATTGTGAAAGATCTAGGAGATGGCATTTGACTGATGATAACTCATTCTTACGTCAAACTTTAAAAGGAATTTAGGATAGCTCCGGGAAAATAAGAAGAGTCGGGTAAGATCCTGGGAAAAGACCTGTGGGTTAGGGCCCACTCAAAAGAAACACCGTTGAACAATTTAAAAGCGAGATTGCACCGGTTAAATAAAATGGCTTGAAAAGAGATAACAACCTCAAAATATCTTGGACGGAATGATAATGGAGACACAAATCCTCTTAGATATTATCAGCACTCCGCAATAAATGAATAGCGAGAAATGACTAAATGTGAGGTGCACCGGCATGAGAAGGCATTTGAAATACGGAAAAGAATATGATAAACACCGAAAGCTTGAATTAACTCCACCGTAGAAGGAAAAGAATGGAGAATGATGAACTAGTAGAGCATCTTCATGAAAACCACCGGGTAAGAACATGAAGGAAAAGAATGGCGAGACTTCACATGAATAAAAGGATACTTGATTAAAACATCTGAGTCCTCGAAGAAACAAGGGAGGGAGGGTGGGAAAAACAAAGGCAACTTGGAGACGGATGAAACAGACACCGTTGAGAAGAACTGGGATTGAATCTTGCGGATGTTGAAATGATCGGATCCACTTGAAGAGAAGCACACCGGTGAAAAGGATTGTCATGACAAACTTGATGGTCGAGAAGGATTAGTATTCACATAGGAATATGAGAACACCACTTAAACAAGGGATGGAATCAACATTTGACATTGAAGCAACTCGAATACCACAACTTAAAACAAAACAAAGGATTGGCTTGCAAAATAAGCCGGAACAAACATATGATAGAGATTTCGTCCGAAGTTTTCGTGGTGGGGCCTACACGGGCTCAATCGTACAGCACCATCATGTACCAGGCAGTGCACATGACATACGAAGCGTCCCCGAGTCGGCATAGCCAAGGACTCTTTAAGACACAACGATACCAGTGTAAAACCAACCGTGAATAGGCGGACCACTAGACGTCGAACCCCAATTTCGTATCATACATCTGTCGGAAAGATATCCTAAGAGCTACTTGAATTCCCACTTATAAACTCCCAGAATTTTCCGGTTATGCAATCAGGTGTTGGGGATACAGGGGAAGCATAATATCTCACCCAAAACTAGCAAATCCTACATCCAGCTGTATCCATCCTTCAACACATAACCAAGAAACCTTCGGAAATCGTCTACCTCAACCTTCGAAAAGCATCCGTTATACAAGTTATGGCAATACTCCCGAACTCCCGCCCCAGTACTGGGTGGCGGCGAGGTTATCTCACCAACAACTGCATAAAAGAGATTTTCGATGTCGGCGAAACCAAACTCAGGTATTCCAGAACTGCAACGATAAAATTATGACGACAACACCTCAAAGCTCAACTCCCCGGGACACCTCCACAAAACCCCTGACAGGAGGCACCAAGACAATGTTCTCGTCACAAAACCATCGGAACGATTCCAACATACCCGCGTGATCCTAAATTTTTTTAGTGAAATTTGAGAAGAGAAGAGTCAAAACTCTACGTCAGGATGCCTCACCAGAGCGATGAAGGGACTGGGGAGTAAAAATAATTCCTAAACTCTCTGATATATAATTCCTAAATGACTCAAAACATTTTTTCTAGACACAACTCGGCCGCTAAAAACGATCAAGTAGTGGGGCTCCTAAGGTCGGGGAAGGCTCTGATACCAACTTGTAACACCCTCGATGCGGCTATATCTCCCACGTGTCGAAGCACGACTTAGAGGCATAACCGCATTGAAAGCAATGTCACGAGTGAGGTAATCTTCACACAACCCATGTAATACATAAGGGAAAGAGATACATAGTTGGCTTACAATCGCCACTTCACACAAATACATAAATAAATCATTACATCAACCAGTTACAAACAAGGCCCGACTATGGAGCCAAAATAAAAGAAGAACCCCAAATGTGACACGGTCCCCGATCGACCCCAACTGGGTTCCACTACTGATCAACTAGAACGAAACAACACAAAGGACAAGATCTTCATCGAGCTCCTCCTTGAGCTTGCTTGCGTCGTCTGCACGAACTCATCGGCACCTGCAAGCTGGTTTTGGAAGTATTTGTGAGTCACGGGGACTCAGCAATCTCCCACCCACGCGATCAAGACTATTTAAGCTTATGGGTAAGGTAAAGGTATGAGGTGGAGCTGCAGCAAGCGACTAGCATATATGGTGGCTAACCTATTCGCAAAAGAGAGCGAGAAGAGAAGGCAAAAGCACGGTCGAACAAGTATGATCAAGAAGTGATCCTAGAACAACCTACGTCAAGCATTACTCCAACACCGTGTTCACTTCTCGGACACCGCCAGAAAGAGACCATCACGGTTACACACGCAGTTGATGTATTTTAATTAAGGTCAACTTTAGGTTTTCTACAACCGGACATTAACAAATTCCCATCTGCCCATAACCGCGGGCACGGCTTTCGAAAGTTCAAATCCCTGCAGGGGTGTCCCAACTTAGCCCATGACAAGCTCTCACGGTCAACGAAGGAATAGACCTCCTCCCGAGACATTCCGATCAGACTTGGTATCCCGGTTCTACAAGACATCCTCGACAATGGTAAAACAAGTCCAGCAAAGCCGCCTGATGTGCCGACATCCTGATGGGAGCTGCACATATCTCGTTCTCAGGGCAACACCGGATAGGTCAAGCTACGAGTAAAACCAGCCCTCAAGTTTCCCCGAGGTGGCCCCGCAGGCTGCCCATTTCGGACCAACACTTAGACAAGCACTGGCCCGGGGGGGGGGGGTTAAAATAAAGATGACCCTTGGGCTGGCCTAACCCAAGGGAAAAAGAGCCTAGGTGGCGAATGGTAAAACCAAGGTTGGGCCTTGCTGGAGGAGTTTTATTCAAAGCGAACTGTCAAGGGGCTCCCATTATAACCCAACCGCGTAAGGAACGCAAAATCCGGGAACATAACACCGATATGACGGAAACTAGGGCGACAAGAGTGGAACAAAACACCAGGCATAAGGCCGAGCCTTCCACCCTTTACCAAGTATATAGATGCATTAATTAAATAAGATATATTGTGATATCCCAACAAGTAAACATGTTCCAACAAGAAACAACATCTCCGCCCCATTTACATATGAAGTTCATTAGGTTTGGAGCTACGGTTAAATAGTTGTGAATGAAAGCATTTTAACATGACATAGAGCAAAAATTATTCAAACAACACTTTAAACATGTTACACATGGATGAAAATGGGACAATATGAAACTAGATGAAATTCTAGTCATGTTTCATATATAACTTATTTTAAACCGATGCACGGTTAATTAGATATTAAATGCATGAACTCTAGGGACTTTTCTACAAAACAACCGTCTCAGGAATAATAGCTAAATCCGTAGCAGCAGGAAAAAAATAGGACGGGCTACATTGGGTTGAACTGAGCTGCTCACCACGGCACTTGGGCCGGCTCGGTGATGGACTAGGACGGGAGAAGGCGCAGCTGGGCCGGCAGGCGCACGGCCCATGACGAGCAGTGAGGGGAGAAGGCGGCCCAGGCAAAGCGGCAGAGGTGGGGGTTCTTCGCGCGGGCGAGCTGGGCCTGGCGCTCTCGTGGCCCACGCGCGGTCGGCGACGAAGTCAACGGACACAGCTAGCGGGACTTGGAGCTGCGCGCGTTCCAGGAAGTCAAGGGGCGGCGGCGCTGGTGCTTCCGGCGACAAAAAACGACGGGACGACCACCGGATGCGAGGCGAGGTCGTCAGGGACCGATTCCCGGCAGTGGGCGGCGGATCTGGGCGAAGAGGAGCTGGGCCTTGGCGTGGGGTCGGGTCGTTCGATTGACAGGGGATACAAACGGCAGTAGCAGGTGAGGCCGGCGACGGCACAGGTGGTCGGGGACGGGCCCAGCCGGTGGAATCCGGCAGGAACGGTCAAGGGCAGCGGAGGCCCGCCGGATCTGGTGGTTTTCGACGAGGTTCCCTGCAGCAGTGCTCCATCGGGCGCCCATGGCGAACCTGCGACGGGTCAGAGAGGGGAGGTGAGAGAGAGAAGAACAAGAAGATGGAATGGGAGGTAGGGAAGAGAGGGGTGGTACGGGCCTGCTGGAGGAGGTCGCCGGGACGAGCTGCTCCTGAACCCCTCGGGATCGAGCATAGGAGAGGCTCCGATTAGTGGGTTGGGTGGATCGAAAGCGAGGTGATTGGCCTGGTTTTGAAAACGAGGAGGAGGGTGGCGTTGTGGATGGATGGATTTGATAGATGGCGGCGGCGGCTGATCCTAGGAGGGGGGGAGCCTGTAGGTAGTGGCGGCTAGGGAGGACAAATGTCCTAGTTTCTAGGGTTGGGTCCGTGTATATATAGTAAGTGGGTTTTTTGGGTAGGGGGTATTCGGTCCCTCCGATCGAAATCGAGTGGGTGCGAATAAATGGGTTAGGGAGCCCAATTAAGAAAACGGAGACGTTTCGTAGATGTTTGGGGATGATTCGGATCCAACGGTGACGACTGCCTGGGTCGGGTCCGGGACAAATTTCGGATGCGCGCGAGGGGGGTCGCAGGTTGACGAGAGAGGTTAGGTTGGACCTGGCGGTAGGTAGTGGGCTGTGTAGACGGTCTCGAACTAAGAGAAGAGAAGAGAGGGAGGCCCGACAACTGTTTCCGGAGGCCGAAAACGTCCGATGTTAGACCGGCTACTATTGCCGCTATATTTATCCGTTGGGGCGTCAAACGGACTCCGAATGCGATGAAATTTGGCAGGCAGTCTACCTAGGGCTGGGCATATTAACCGAGCACCGAACTACCGAACCGAAAAAACCGAGACCGAAGCCGAATAGACCGAAACCGAGAATTTTAGTCTTTAATTTGGTCTGCACTTTGTAAAAACCGAAATTAATTTGGAAATTTCGGTCTTCTACTTTGGTTAACCGAAATAACCGATGAGACCGATCAGATGGACTAACGTCTACGTAAAATCTCAGCCCAGCCCACAGCCCAACATCTCAAGTCTTGTTTCTGTACGCAGCCTCCAGCGGCCCGTCCTACTAACTGCTACGCTTCTGACTCCACTCCCGATCAATTTTCCACACAACTCCTAACCCTAGCTGCCAGTGTGCCGCCTCTCCTTCTCCCCGATCTGCACGACTAGCAGCCAGTGCACCGCCTCTGCTTCTCCACGATCTGCACGACTGCACCCAGCGGGCGGCGGTGGTGCCCTCCGGCCTACACATGTCTTTTTCCTCTGATCTTCTGCCTCCTCTTTCTATGATTTTGGATCTTCTTGATAGGCCCATGAGATGCTGATGAGTTCACGTGATGGTTCCGCTAGTAGGATCTGATTTTTCTACTCACGGGATCTACTTCTTGTGTGTACACAAGGTTTATTTGTTGATTAAATTCAGAAGTGTGCCTGCTTTTGTTCTCGTTCTCTAATATATCTATCAGTTCGGCCTTGACCCAGGACCGACCGGAAATCTCGGTCCACCGAATGCTCGGTTAGCTGTTTTTCACATGACCGATCGGTTACTATTTTTCCAAAACCGAATTTGTTCAAAACCCGGAGAACCGGACCGAATGGTTTGGTTTAACCGAACGCCCAGTCCTAAGTCTACCTACACTATGACAAGACCGCACGCCAACTCTCATCCCATTCCGAGAACATTTTCTGGCCACTTATAAAATAATATTTCGGATGTGCCGTGGGCGCGTGCAAGTGTGTCTGGGCTCAGAACGGACAGCGGAGAGAACGGGGGAACCCGGACGAATGCAAGTTTTGAAAACATGATGATGCAATGCACATGATGACATGATAAGATGCAACACGCAAGCAAAAGACATGACAACGACAACGAAAAACTGACGGACACCTGGCACATCGGTCTCGGGGCGTTACATTTATCCTCCGTAATAGTTTTCGTAGTGCTTAGGCGAAGCCCTGCGGAGATTGTTCCTCACCAACACCATCACCATGCCGTCGTGCTGCCGGAACTCATCTACTACTTTGCCCCTCTTGCTGGATCAAGAAGGCGAGGACGTCATTGAGCTGAACGTGTGCTGAACGCGGACGTCTTGTACGTCCAATACTTGATAGGTACGGATCGTGAATGTGTACGACTACATCGACCGCGTTGTTTAACGCTTCCGCTTTCGGTCTACGAGGGTACGTAGACATACTCTCCCCTCTCGTTGCTATGCATCACCATGATCTTGCGTGTGCGTAGGATTTTTTTTGAAATTACTACGTTCCCCAACGGTGGCATCTGAGCCAGGTTTATGCTTAGATGTTATATGCACGAGTAGAACACAAAGGAGTTGTGGGCGTGGGTATATACATATTGCTTGCCGTCACTAGTTGATTCTTGATTCAGCGGCATTGTTAGATGAAGCGGCCCAGATCGAGATTACGCGTATGCTTACGCGAGACTGGTTCTACCGACGTGCTTCACACACAAGTGGCTAGTGGGTGTCTGTTTCTCTAGCTTTAGTTAAATCGGATTCAATGAACATGGTCCTTTCTGAAGATCAAAAAGCAATCACTATACCACGTTGTGGTTTTCGATGCGTAGGTAAGAACGGTTCTTGCTCAGCCCGTAGCAGCCATGTAAAACTTGCAACAACAAAGTAGAGGATGTATAACTTGTTTTTGTAGGGCTTGTTGTGATGTGATATGGTCAAGACGTGATGAGATATAATTGTTGTATGAGATGATCATGTTTTGTTAAAGTTATCGGCAACTGGCTGGAGCCTTATGGTTTTCTCTCTATTGCATAAGATGCAAGCTCATACAATTGCTTTACTTTATCGCTATGCGATAGCAATAGTTGGTGAGACGACCATACGACGACACGTTGATAGAGATAAGGATGATGGAGATCATGGTGTCATGCCAGTGACGATGGAGATCATGACATTACTTTGGAGATGGAGATCAAAGGCGCAAGATGATCATGGCCATATCAGGTCACATATATTGATTGCATGTGATGTTTATCTTTTATGCATCTTATTCTGTTTTGATTGACAGTAGCATTATAAGATGATCTCTCACTAAATTTCAAGGTACAAGTGTTCTCCCTGAGTATGCACCGTTGCCAAAGTTCGTCATGCCGAGACACCACGTGATGATCGGGTGTGATAAGCTCTACGTTCATATATGAACGTCTCCAACGTATCTATAATTTTTGATTGCTCCATGCTATTATATTATCTATTTTGGATGTTAAATGACTTTATTTTACACTTTTATATCATTTTTGGGACTGACCTATTAACCGGAGGCCCGGCCCAAATTGCTATTTTTTTTGCCTATTTTAGAGTTTCGTCGAAAAGGAATATCAAATGGAGTCCAAACGGAATGAAACCTTCGGGGACGTGATTTTCTCAACAAACGTGAGCCAGGAGACTTGGAGTGGGCATCCAGAAACAATCAAGGAGGCCACGAGGCAGGGGGCGCGCCTACCTCCCCTGGGCGCGCCCTCCACCCACGTGGGCCCCTCGTTTCTCCACCGATGTACTTCTTCCTCCTATATAAGTCCACGTACCCCCCAAACAACCAGGAGCACCATGAAAACCTAATTCCACCGCCGCAACTTTCTGTACCCGAGAGATCCCATCTTGGGGCCTTTTCCGGAGCTCCGCCGGAGGGGGCATTGATCAGGAGGGCCTCTACATCAACTCCATGGCCTCTCCGGTGATGTGTGAGTAGTTTACTTCAGACCTTCGAGTCCATAGCTAGTAGCTAGATCGCTTCTTCTCTCTCTATGGATCTCAATACAAAGTTCTCCTTGATTCTCTCGGAGATCTATTTGATGTAATCTTCTTTTCCGGTGTGTTTGTCGAGATCCGATGAATTGTGGGTTTATGATCCAGATTATCTATGAACAATATTTGATTCTGCTCTGAATTCTTTTATGTATGATTGGTTTATCTTTGCAAGTCTGTTCGAATTATCAGTTTGGTTTGGCCTACTAGATTGATCTTTCTTGCAATGGGAGAAGTGCTTAGCTCTGGGTTCAATCTTGTGGTGCTCCATCCTAGTGATAGTAGGGGAAACGACACATATTGTATTGTTGCCATCGAGGATAAAAGGATGGGGTTTATATCATATTGCATGAGTTTATCCCTCTACATCATGTCATCTTGCTTAAGGCGTTACTCTGTCCTCATGAACTTAATACTCTAGATGCATGCTGGATAGCGGTTGATGTCTGGAGTAATAGTAGTAGATGCAGAATCCTTTCGGTCTACTTGTCGCGGACGTGATGCCTATATACATGATCATGCCTAGATATTCTCATAATTATTCGCTTCTCTATCAATTGCTCGACAGTAATTTGTTCACCCATCGTAATACTTATGCTATCTTGAGGGAAGCCACTAGTGAAACCTATGGCCCGGGTCTATTTTCCATCATACAAGTTTCCATCTACTTTATTTTGCTATCTTTTACTTTCAATCTATATCATAAAAATACCAAAAATACTTATCTTATTATTATCATCTCTATCAGATCTCACTCTTGCAAGTGGCCGTGAAGTGATTGACAACCCCTTTATTGTGTTGGTTGCGAGGTTCTCATTTGTTTGTGTAGGTACGAGGTGACTCTCGCGTGGTCTCCTACAGGATTGATACCTTGGTTCTCAAAAACTGAGGGAAATACTTGCGCTGCTTTACTGCATCACCCTTTCCTCTTCAAGGGAAAACCAACGCAGTGTTCAAGAGGTAGCACGAAGGATTTCTGGCGCCATTGCCGGGGAGATCTACGCCACGTCAAGACATACCAAGTACCCATCACAACTCTTATCCTTCGCATTACATTATTTGCCATTTGCCTCTCGTTTTCCTCTCCCCCACTTCACACTTGTCATTTTATTTGCCCTCTTTTTCCGTTCCCCTTCTCTTTTCCCGTTTTCCTCTTTTGCTCGTTTCTTGTTTGCTTGTGTGTTGGATTGCTTTCTTGTCATGACGGCTTAAGACAATACTAAATTGTGTGACTTTGCCAATACCAACGATAATGATTTTATTAGCACTCTGATTGCTCCTCTTACCGATGTTGAATCTTGTGAAATTAATACTGCTTTGCTGAATCTTGTCATGAAAGATCCGTTTTCTGGCCTTCCTAGTGAAGATGCCGCTACCCGTCTAAAAAACTTTGTTGATTTGTGTCATATGCAAAAGAAGAAAGATGTGGATAATGATATTGTTAAACTTAAGCTATTTCTGTTTTTACTTAGAGATCGTGCTAAAGCTTGGTTTTCGTCTTTGCCTAAAAATAGTATTGATTCATGGAATAAGTGCAAAGATGCTTTTATCTCTAAGTATTTTCCTCCCGCTAAGATCATCTCTCTTAGAAACAATATTATGAATTTTAAGCAACTTGATCATGAACATGTTGCAGAATCTTTGGAGAGGTTGAAATTAATGATACGTAATTACCCTACACATGGTTTGAATTTATGGATGATTATACAGAATTTTTATGCCGGATTGAATTTTGCTTCTAGAAATCTTTTAGATTCGGCCACGGGAGGCAATTTTATGGAAATCGCTTTAGGAGAAGCTACCAAACTCCTAGATAATATTATGGTTAATTATTCTCAATGGCACACTGAAAGATCTACTAGTAAAAAAGTGCATGCAATTGAAGAGATTAATGTTTTGAGTGGAAAGATGGATGAACTTATGAAATTGTTTGATCATAAGAGTGCTCCTACTGATCCTAATGATATGCCTTTGTCTACTTTGATTGAGAATAATAATGAATCTATGGATGTGAATTTTGTTGGTAGGAACAATTTTGGTAATAACGCGTATAGAGGTAATTTTAATTCTAGGCCGTTTCCTAGTAATTCCTCTAATAATTATGGTAATTCCTACAACAATTCTTATGGAAATTATAATAAGGTTCCCTCTGATTTTTAATCTAGTATTAAAGAATTTATTACTTCGTAAAAGAGTTTCAATGCTTTGATTGAAGAAAAATTGCTTAAGATTGATGAGTTGTCTAGGAACGTGGATATAATTTCTCTTGATGTTGATTCTTTGAAACTTAGATCTATTACCCCTAAGAATGATATCAATGAGTCTCTCAAAGCCATGAGAATTTCCATTGATGAGTGCAAGGAAAGAACCGCTAGGATGTGTGCTAAGAAAGATTGCTTTGTAAAAGTGTGTTCTTCTAGTTTTCATGATAACAAAGATGAAGATCTAAAAGTTATTGATGTGTCCCCTCTTAAATCTTTGTTTTGCAATATGAATCTTGATAATGATGGGACTAGAGACGAGTCAACTTTAGTTAAAAGGCATTCCAATGATTCAGAGTTTTTAGATCTTAATGCTAATATTGATAAAAGTTGGATTGAAGAGGTTGAAACTTTAGATAACAATGAACCCACTATCTTGGATTTCAAGGAATTTAATTATGATAATTGCTATTTAATATATTGTATTTCCTTGTTGCAATCCGTGCTAAATTCTCCTCATGCTTATAGTCAAAATAAAGCTTTTACTAAACATATCGTTGATGCTTTGATGCAATCTTATGAAGAAAAACTTGAGCTGGAAGTTTCTATCCCTAGAAAACTTTATGATGAGTGGGAACCTACAATAAAAATTAAAATTAAATATCATGAGTGTTATGCTTTGTGTGATTAGGGTGCTAGTGTCTCCATGATTCCAAAAACTTTGTGTGATTTGCTAGGTTTCCGTGATTTTGATGATTGTTCCTTAAACTTGCATCTTGCGGATTCCACCATTAAGAAACCTATGGGAAGAATGAATGATGTTATTATTGTTGCAAATAGGAATTATGTGCCCATAGATTTCATTGTTCTTGATATAGATTGCAATCCTTCGTGTCCTATTATTCTTGGTAGACCTTTCCTTAGAACGATTGGTGCAATTATTGATATGAAGGAAGGGAATATTAAATTCCAATTTCCATTAAGGAAAGGCATGGAACACTTCCCTAGACAGAAAGTTAAATTACCATATTAATCTATTATGGGAGACACTTATGGATTGCCTACCAAAGATGGCAATACCTAGATCTATCCTTGCTTTTATGCCTAGCTAGGGGTGTTAAACGATAGAGCTTGTTGGGAGGCAACCCAATTTTATTTTTATTCCTTGATTTTTGCTCCTGTTTAGTAATAATTAATTTATCTATACACTGTTTTGGTTGTGTTTTTTGTGTTTAATTAGTGTTTGTGCCAAGTAGAACCGTTGGTAAGACTTGGGGAAAGTCTTTTTGATCTTGCTGTAAAAAACAGAAACTTTATCGCTCACGAGAATTGCTGCCATTTTTATTTGGAAAGTTATATTTAGTTAATTATTTTTGAATATGATTAATAGATAAATTGCTCACCTCCAGATATTTATTTTAGAATTTTTGGGGTTCCAGAAGTTTGTGTTAGCTACAGATTACTACAGACTGTTCTGTTTTTGACAGATTCTGTTTTTCATGTGTTGTTTGCTTATTTTGATGAATCTATGGCTAGTAAAAGAGTTTATAAACCATAGAGAAGTTGTAATACAGTATGTTTAACACCAATAAAAATCAAGAATGAGTTCATTACAGTACCTTTAAGTGATGTTTTGTTTTCTTTCGCAAAGGGGCTCATGAGATTTTTTATTTTGAGTTTTGTGTTGTGAAGTTTTCAAGTTTTGGGTAAAGATTTGATGGATTATGGAACAAGGAGTGGAAAGAGCCTAAGCTTGGGGATGACCATGGCACCCCAAGGTAAAATTCATGGACACCAAAAATCCTAAGCTTGGGGATGCCCTTGAAGGCATCCCCTCTTTCATCTTCGTCTATCGGTAACTTTACTTGGAACTATATTTTTATTCACCACATGATATGTGTTTTGCTTGGAGCGTCTTGTATGATTTGAGTCTTTTCTTTTTATTTTACCACAATCATCCTTGCTGTACACACCTTTTGAGAGAGACTCACATGATTTGAAATTTATTAGAATACCCTATGTGCTTCACTTATATCTTTTGAGCTATATAGTTTTTGCTTTAGTGCTTCACTTATATTTTTTAGAGCACGGCGGTGATTTTATTTTATAGAAATAGTTGATCTCTCATGCTTCACTTATATTATTTTGAGAGTCCCCTAGAACAACATGGTAATTTGCTTTTAGGAATAATATAAAAACTTTCATAGAAGTGAATTGAATACTATGAGACGTTTGATACTTGATAATTGTTCTGAGATATGGAGATGGTGATATTAGAGTCATGCTAGTTGAGTAGTTGTCAATTTGAGAAATACTTGTGTTGAAGTTTGTGATTCCCGTAGCATGCACGTTTGGTGAACCGTTATGTGATGAAGTCGGAGCATGATTTATTTATTTATTGTCTTCCTTATGAGTGGCTGTCGGGAACGAGCGATGGTCTTTTCCTACAAATCTATCCCCCTAGGAGCATGCGTGTAATACTTTGTTTTGATAACTAATAGATTTTTGCAGTAAGTATGTGCGTTCTTTATGACTAATGTTGAGTCCATGGATTATACGCACTCTCACCCTTCCACCATTGCTAGCCTCTCTAGTATCACGCAACTTTCGTCGGTACCATAAACCCACCACATACCTTCCTCAAAACAGCCACCATACCTACCTATTATGGCATTTCCATAGCCATTCTGAGATATATTGCCATGCAACTTTCCACCGTTCCGTTATTATGACACACTTCATCATTGTCATATTGCTTGCATGATCATGTAGTTGACATTGTATTTGTGGAAAAGCCACCGTTCATAATTCTTCATACATGTCACTCATGCATCATCGCACATCCCGGTACACCGCCGGAGGCATTCACATAGAGTCATATTTTGTTCTAAGTATTGAGTTGTAATTCTTGAGTTGTAAGTAAATTAAAGTGTGATGATCATCATTATTAGAGCATTGTCCCAGTGAGGAAAGGATGATGGAGACTATGATTCCCCCACAAGTCGGGATGAGACTCCGGACGAAAAGTAAAAGAAAAAAAAAAGAAAATAGGCCAAAAAGAAAAAAAGAAAGAAGGCCCAAATAAAAAAATAATGAGAGAAAAAGAGAGAAGGGACAATGTTACTATCCTTTTTTCCACACTTGTGCTTCAAAGTAGCACCATGATCTTCATGATAGAGAGTGTCCTATGTTATCACTTTTGTATACTAGTGGGAATTTTACATTATAGAACTTGGCTTGTATATTCCAATGATGGGCTTCCTCAAAATTTCCCTAGGTCTTCATGAGCAAGCAAGTTGGATGCACACCCACTTAGTTCTTTTGTTGAGCTTTCATACACTTATAGCTCTAGTGCATCCGTTGCATGACAATCCCTACTCACTCACATTGATATCTATTAATGGGCATCTCCATAGACTGTTGATACGCCTAGTTGATGTGAGACTATCTTATCCTTTTTGTCTTCTGCACAACCACCCTCCTATTCCACATATAGTGCTATATCCATGGCTCACGCTCATATATTGCGTGAAGATTGATAAAGTTTGACAACATCAAAAGTATGAAACAATTGCTTGGCTTGTCATCGAGGTTGTGCATGATTTAAATATTTTTTGTGGTGAAGATAGAGCTTAGCCAGACTATATGATTTTGTAGGGATAACTTTCTTTGGCCATGTTATTTTGAGAAGACATGATTGCTTAGTTAGTATACTTGAAGTATTATTGTTTTTATGTCAATATTAAACTTTTATCTTGAATCTTTCGGATCTGAACATTCATGCCACAATAAAGATAAAATACATTGAGAAATATGTTAGAAAGCATTCCACATCAAAAATTCTTTTTTATCATTTACCTACTCGAGGACGAGCAGGAATTAAGCTTGGGGATGCTCGATACGTCTCCAATGTATCTATAATTTTTGATTGCTCCATGCTATTATATTATCTATTTTGGATGTTAATAGGCTTTATGTTACACTTTTATATCATTTTTGGGACTAACCTATTAACCGGAGGCCTAGCCCGAATTGCTATTTTTTTCCTATTTTAGAGTTTCGCCGAAAAGGAATATCAAACGGAGTCCAAACGGAATGAAACCTTCGGGAACGTGATTTTCTCAACAAGTGTGATCCAGGAGAATTGGAGTGGGCATCAACAAACAATCGAGGAAGCCACGAGGCAGGGGGCGCGCCCTCCACCCTCGTGGGCCCCTCGTTGCTCCACCGATGTACTTCTTCCTCCTATATAAGTCCACGTACCCCAAAACATCCAGGAGCACACAAAAACCTAATTCCACTGCCGCAACCTTCTGTACCCGAGAGATACCATCTTGGGGCCTTTTCCAGAGCTTCGCCGGAGGGGGCATTGATCATGGAGGGCCTCTACATCAACTCCATGGCCTCTCCGGTGATGTGTGAGTAGTTTACTTCAGACCTTCGGGTCCATAGCTAGTAGCTAGATGGCTTCTTCTCTCTCTTTGGATCTCAATACAAACTTCTCCTTGACTCTCTTGGAGATCTATTCTATGTAATCTTCTTTTGCGGTGTGTTTGTCGAGATCCGATGAATTGTGGGTTTATGATCCAGATTGTCTATGAACAATATTTGATTCTGCTCTGAATTCTTTTATGTATGATTGGTTTATATTTGCAAGTCTCTTTGAATTATCAGTTTGGTTTGGCCTACTAGATTGATCTTTCTTGCAATGGGAGAAGTGCTTAGCTTTGGGTTCAATCTTGTGGTGCTCGATCCAAGTGACAGTAGGGGAAACAACACGTATTGTATTGTTGCCATCGAGGATACAAATATGGGGTTTATATCATATTGCATGAGTTTATCCCTCTACATCATGTCATCTTGCTTAAGGCGTTACTCTGTTCTCATGAACTTAATACTCTAGATGCATGCTGGATAGCGGTCGATGTGTGGAGTAATAGTAGTAGATGCAGAATTGTTTTGGTCTACTTGTCGCGGACGTGATGCCTATATACATGATCATGCCTATATGTTCTCATAATTATTCGCTTTTCTATCAATTGCTCGACAATAATTTGTTCACCCACCATAACACTTATGCTATCTTGAGAGAAGCCACTAGTGAAACCTATGGCCCCCGGGTCTATTTTCCGTCATACAAGTTTCCATCTACTTTATTTTTCTATCTTTTACTTTCAATCTATATCATAAAAATAGCAAAAATACTTATCCTATTATTATTATCTCTATAATATCTCACTCTTGCAAGTGGCTGCGAAGGGATTGACAACCCCTTTATCGCGTTGGTTGCGAGGTTCTTATTTGTTTGTGTAGGTACGAGGTGACTCGTGCATGGTCACCTACTGGATTGATACCTTGGTTCTTAAAAACTGAGGGAAATACTTGCACTGCTTTACTGCATCACCCTTTCCTCTTCAAGGGACAACCAACAGAGTGCTCAAGAGGTAGCAATATACAATGGGTGGAAGCTAGTTTTGCACACGCAGAAATACTCGGGTTAAACTTGACGAGCCTAGCATATGCAGATATGGCCTCGGAACATTGGAGACCGAAAGGTTGAGCGTGAATCATATAGTAGATATGATCAAGAGAGTGATGTTCACCATTGAAAACTACTCCATCTCACGTGATGATTGGACATGGTTTAGTTGATTTGGACCACGCGATCATTAAGATGACTAGAGAGATGTCTATCTAAGTGGGAGTTCTTAAGTAATATGATTAATTGAACTTTAATTTATCATGAACTTAGTCCTGATAGTATTTGCATAAATATGTTGTAAATCAATAGCTCGCGATGTAGCTCCCTGTTTATTTTTTGATATGTTCCTAGAGAAAAACTATGTTGAAAGATGATAGTAGCAATGATGCGGACTAGGTCCGTGATCTGAGGATTATCCTCATTGCTGCACAGAAGAATTATGTCCTTGATGCATCACTAGGTGACAGACCTATTGCAGGAGCAGATGTAGACGTTATGAACGTTTGGCAAAGCTCGGTATGATGACTACTTGATAGTTTAGTGCACCATGCTTTACGGCTTATAACCGGGACTTAAAAAATGTTTTGAAATGTCACGGAACATATAAGATGTTCTAAGAGTTGAAAATGGTATTTCATACTCATGCCCGTGTCGGGAGGTAGGAGACCTCTGACAGTACTTTGCCTACAAAGATGGAGGAGAATAGCTCAACCAGTGAGCATGTGCTCAGATTGTATGGGTACTGCAATTGCTTGAATCAAGTGGGAGTTAGTCTTCCAGATAAGATAGTAATTTACAAAGTTCTCTAGTCACTATCACCAAGTTACTAGAACTTAGTGATGAACTATAATATGCAAGGGATAACGGAAATGATTCCCAAGCTCTTCATGATGATGAAATCGACGAAGGTAGAAATCAAGAAAAGCATCAAGTGTTGATGGTTGACTAAACCACTAGTTTCAAGAAAAGGGCAAAGGGAAGAAGGGGAAATTCAAGAAGAATGGCAAGCAAGTTGCGGCTCAAGTGAAGAAGCCCAAGTCTAGACCTAAGCCTGAGACTAAGTGCTTCTACTTCATAGGGACTGGTCACTGGAAGAAGAACTGCCCCAAGTTTTTGGCAGATAAGAAGGATGGCAAAGTGAACAAATGTATATTTGATATACATGTTATTGATGTGTACTTTACTAGTGTTTATAGCAGCCCCTTAGTATTTGATACTTGTTCAGTTGCTGAGATTAGTAACTCAAAACGAGAGTTGCAGAATGAACAGAGAGTAGTTAGGGGTGAAGTGATGATGTATGTTGGAAGTGGTTCCAAGATTGATATGATCATCATCGCACACTCCCCATACTTTCGGGATTAGTGTTGAAACTAAATAAATGTTATTTGGTGTTTGCATTAAGCATGAATATGATTTGATCATGTTTATTGCAATACGGTTATTCATTTAAAGTCAGAGAATAATTGCTGTTCTATTTACATGAATAAAACCTTCAATGGTCATACACCCAAGGTGAATGGTTTATTGAATCTCGATCTTAGTGATACACATATTCTTAATATTGAAGCCAAAAGATGCAAAGTTAACAATGATAGTGCAACTTATTTGTGGCACTGCCGTTTAGGTCATAGTGGTATAAAGCGCATGAAGAAAATCCATGCTGATGGGCTTTTGGAATCACTTGATTATGAATTAGTTGATGCTTGTGAACCATGCCTCATGGGCAAGATGACTAAGACTCCGCTCTCCGGAACATTGGAGCGAGCAACTGACTTATTGGAAATAATACATACTGATATATACGGCCAGATGAGTGTTGAGGCTCGCGGCGGGTATCGTTATTTTCTGACCTTCACAGATGATTTGAGCATATATGGGTACATCTACTTGATGAAACATAAGTCTGAAACATTTGAAAAGTTCAAAGAATTTCATAGTGAAGTGGAAAATCATCATGACAAGACAATAAGTTTCTACGATCTGATCGCAGAGACGAATATTTGAGTTATGAGTTTGGTCTTAAAAAAACAATGTGGAGTAGTTTCACAAATTCATGCCACCTGGAACACCACAGCATAATGGTGTGTCCGAACATCGTAATATCACTTTACAAGATATGGTGCGATCTATGACGTCTCTTACTGATTTACCGCTATCGTATTGGGGTTATGCATTAGAGACGGCTGCATTCACGTTAAATAGGGCACCATCTAAATCCGTTGAGATGACACCGTATGAACTATGGTTTGGCAAGAAACCAAAGCTGTCATTTCTTAAAGTTTGGGGTTATGATGCTTATGTGAAAATGTTTCAAACAATAAGCTCGAATCGAAATCGGAGTAGTGCGTCTTCATAGGATACCCAAAAGAAACTGTTGGGTACACCCAAAAGAAACCGAAATCGGAGTAGTGCGTCTTCATAGTCAAACAATAAGCTCGAACCGATATTTTGTTGCTAAAAGTGGATCCTTTCTAGAGAAGAAGTTTCTCTCGAAAGAAGTGAGTGGGAGGAATGTAGAACTTGATAAGGTAATTGTACCTTCTCCCGAATTGGAAGGTAGTTCATCACAGAAATCAGTTCTAGTGATCTCTACACCAATTAGTGAGGAAGCTAATGATGATGATCATGAAACTTCAGATCAAGTTACTACCGAACCTCATAGGACAACCAGAGTATGGTCCGCACTAGAGTGGTACAGTAATCCTTTCTGGAAGTCATGTTACTTGACCATGACGAACCTACGAACTATGAGGAAGCGATGATGAGCCCAGATTTCCGCAAAATGGCTTGAGGCCATGAAATCTGAGTTGGGATCCATGTATGAGAACAAAGTGTGGACTTTGATTGACTTTCCCGATGATTGGTGAGTCATTAAGAATAAATGGATCTTCAAGAGGAAGACTGTAACGCCCCAGATGTAACCTTCCCCAATTGTACTCCGACTCTTGCCGTTTCCGGCATTAAGTTATATTTAATTCTCGGATTCGGGTCCTTGTCTCCGTGTGTTGTTTTCGTTTTCGTGCATCTCATATCATGTCGTCTCGTGCATTGCATTCGCTTACATGTTCATCTCATGCATCCGAGCATTTTCCCCGTTGTCCGTTTTGCATTCCGGCGCTTCGTTCTCCTCCGGTGGCCATTTCTAGCTTTCTTTCGTGTGTGGGGATTAAACATTTCCGGATTGGGCCGAGACTTGCCATGCGGCCTTGGTTTACTACCGGTAGACCGCCTGTCAAGTTTCGGGTCATTTGGACTTCGTTTGATACTCCAACGGTTAACCGAGGGACCGAAAAGGCCTCGTGTGTGTGCAGCCCAACACCCCTCCATTTTGGCCCAAAACCCACCAAACTCAGCTCCATCGTCTCGGTCGTTCGATCACGATCGTGTGGGCGAAAACCGCACCTCATTTGGACTCTCCTAGCTCCACTTATGCCTATAAATACACCACCCGTTTTCGGATCTCTCCCCCTCTCGAAACCCTAAAAAAATCCCAGATCCCGCCGCCGCCGGACAATTTTTGCGTCGACGGACGTGTCCGGTTCCTCCCGCCGCCGCCACGTGTCGCCTCCTGGTGGGCCGCCGCCGCCGCCACCGCCACGGGCCGGGGAGCCCGGAGCCGGCCCCCGCGGCCCGGTTCGCCCGCGCCGCCCGGCCTCTTCACCCCTCCGCGCTCCGGTGGCCGGAGCCACCACGGCCGCCATCGCCGACCCCCGCCGCCGTTCATCTCCGGCGAGCTCCACAGCGGTCCTCGCCGCCCGGCCGCCCTGGAGCCGACCTCCCCGCCGCCCGCGCCGCCCCGGGCCTCGGCGCCCGTGCCCGCCGCCGCCTCCTCGCCGTCCGGCCGCCCTCGTCGCCGGTCCGCCTCGCCGTCGCGGGGTCCGGCCGCCGCGCCATCACCGGCGCGTGCCGTGCTACAGTGCGCCGCCGCGCGCGATCCGGATCTCGGATCCGTGCACAGTAAACCCTAGCCCGTTGACTTTCCCTCTCTCCCTTTATTTTTTATGCAAACTTTGACCTGCCATATCTCCTCATCCGTAGCTCCGTTTTGGGCGTATGATATGTCAAAATCTTCGTCTCGACGAGTACATCATTTCATTCCATTGCATCATTTGCATTAGAGGTCATCTTGTTGCCCAAAATGCTGTTGGAAGGAGGCATGTTGAGTTAAATTGCAGATCCGTTAGTCCAACATGCACTTCTGTCATTTTTGCCATATTTAATCCGTGCATGATATGCCTGTGCCCCTTTGGGATGAATTGTTAAGCATGTTGTCTTCTTTCCAGCGGTGCCTTCCATGTATTTTTAGGATGTGTGTGTTGTCTTGTGCAAGCTTGCGAAGAGGGCTACCTGAGATTATCGATTTCAGGGACAGTGATTTTCACCAAGTCTGAGCCGTTTTAGTTCACGATGCTATATGTCCGGCTTGTTTCCTAGTGATCCGTGCCTCTTTTGAGGATGATCAGTAAGAGTTATTTGTCATGCTTGTTGTGCTTAATCCATCCATGTCTTTACTTGTTATGTTGGAGCACCCTAGGTTGACTCAATCGAGCCCAACTTTTGGATAGTTGCTGTTTTGGGCAGATCGTTAACTCTTTTGCGATTTTGCCGGAGTTATTGCTAGTGATCCATGCATGCTATGCCATTGTTCTTGCCATGTCTAGCTAGAATTTTGTGCCTTCTTAATGGATATATGCTTGCCTTGCCATGACTTGCACCATAGTGAGAGCATCGAGCTCGTTTACAAGCCTCCGTGAGTTATTATTTCAGCATGTCCCAGTTTTCACCAAGTCTGAAAACTGATTGTGTTTCATCGATGTTCGTGTGCTCGGTAGAGTATTTTGTGAACCCTTTTGACCCCAGGTCATTTTGGGTGTTTTGTTAAGCTTGTTGAGTAGCTCCATGCCATGCTCTTACTTGCCATGTTAAGGTTTTCCTTCATGTTGTTTTTCTGCTCCGAAGAGAGCATCGTGGTCTGAAATTTCAGACTAGTGTTGATTTTGCCTATGCCTCAGTCCTGATGATTTGTTAAGCTTGATGAGTACATCACTGCCATGCAATTTGTTTTCATGTTGGGTGGCTGTAGCATGTTCATTTTGTTGCATTTAGGAGGCATGTTGCTGTAAATCGCAGATCGGTTCGTTTAGTAAAACGCTTGCCATTTCTTAACCGTAGCTCCGATTGCCATGATCTTTATATCGTTTTCAGGGGATTTCTTCCCCTCTATCCAGTGGCACACTTGGATTTCCATGTTGAGGCCAGGTTCATGCATTTCCTGTTACATCTTGCATTTTGCATCCCGCATCGCATCCCGCATAGCATATCATCTTTGCATCTTATTGCTTGCCCTTGCACGTGGTTGATTGTATCCTTGTTGCTTGTTTGTGCTGTTGGGTAGAGCCGGGAGACGAGTTCGCTAACGAGGAGCCCGTTGAGTTTGCTTTTGAGGATCCAGTCAATTCTGACAACTGTGCAGGCAAGATGATCACACCCTTGAAATCACTACTATCTTTGCTATGCTAGTTTGCTCGCTCTTTTGCTTTGCCAATGCTACGATGCCTACCACTTGCTTGTCAGCCTCCCAATTGCCATGATTGAGCCTCTAACCCACCTTTGTCCTAGCAAACCATTGATTGGCTATGTTACCGCTTTGCTCAGCCCCTTCTTATAGCGTTGTTAGTTGCAGGTGAAGATTGGAGCCGTTCCTTTTTGGAACATTTGTTTACATGTTGGGATATCATTATATTGCTATGTTATCTTTACTCATCTATATACTTGGTAAAGGGTGGAAGGCTTGGCCTCTCGCCTAATGTTTTGTTCCACTCTTGCCGCCCTAGTTTCCGTCATATCGGTGTTATGTTCCCGGATTGTTGCGTCCCTTACGCGGTTGGGCTATAATGGGAACCCCTTGATAGTTCGCCTTGATTAAAGCTTTTCCAGCAATGCCCAACATTGGTTTTACCATTTGCCACGTACCCTTTTCTTTCCCTTGGGTTTCCGGAGCCCGAGGGTCATCTTTATTTTAGCCCCCCACGGGCCAGTGCTCCTCTGAGTGTTGGTCCGAAATGAGCTGCCTGCGGGGCCACCTCGGGGTAACTTGAGGGTTGGTTTTACTCGTAGCTAGTCTCATCTGAGTGTGCCCTGAGAAAGAGATATGTGCAGCTCCTATCGGGATTTGTCGGCGCATTCGGGCGGTGTTGCTGGACTAGTTTTGACCTGTCGAATCATCTTGTTGTACCGGGATACCGAGTCTGATCAGTGGGTCCTGGGTGGAGGTCTATTCCTTCGTTGACCGTGAGAGCTTGTTATGGGCTAAGTTGGGACCCCCCTGCAGGGATTGATCTTTCAAAAGCCGTGCCCGCGGTTATGGGCAGATGGGAATTTGTTAATGTCCGGTTGTAGACAACTTGAACTTAATTAATTAAAATGAATCAACTGCATGTGTTGCCGTGATGGCCTCTTCTCGGCGGAGTCCGGGAAGTGGACACGGCGTTGGAGTTATGTTTGCGTAGTCTGCTCTATTTAGTTTCCGCTCGTGCTTTGCCTTCTCTTCTCGCTCTCTTTTGCGAATAAGTTAGCCACCATATATGCTAGTCGCTTGCCGCAGCTCCACTCACATTACCCCTTCCTTACCTATTTAGCGTAAATAGTCTTGATCGCGAGGGTGCGAGATTGCTGAGTCCTTGTGGCTCACAGATTACTATTACACCAGATGCAGGGACCGATGATACTCCTCCGGATGGCGCGTTCGAGCTGAAGTGGGAGTACGACGAGGACTCTCAGCGATACTATGTTTCTTTTCCTGATGATCAGTAGTGGTGCCTGCTCGGGGTTCGATTCAGGGTTTAGTCGCATGTTGGGGGTCTTTTCTATTTTGGCGCCGTAGTCGGGCCATGAGTGTTTGTATGATGGATGCTATTTATGTACCTTGATGTGACGTGGCGAGTGTAAGCCAACTATTATTATTATTCCCCCTTTATATTTATATGTACATGGGTTGTGTGAAGATTGCCTCACTTGCGACTTATGCCTTCAATGCGATTATGCCTCTAAGTCGTGCCTCGACACGTGGGAGATATAGTCGCATCGAGGGTGTTACAAGTTGGTAATCAGAGCCTTCCCCGACCTTAGGATCCCCATTGCTTGATCGTTTCTAGCAGCCGAGTTGTGTCTAGAAAAATGTTTTGAGTCCTTAGGAATTATATATCGGAGAGCTTAGGAATTCTTTTTACTTCCCAGTCTCCTCATCGCTCTGGTAAGGCATCCTGACGTAGAGTTTTCACTCTTCTCTTCTCAAATTTCACTAAATTTTTTTTTAGGATCACGCGAGTATCTTAGTTTTGTTCCGATGGCTTATGATGAGAATACTGTCTTGGTGCCTCCTGTCAGGGGTTTAGTGGAAGTGTCCCGGGGAGTTGAGCTCTGAGGTGTTGTCATCATAATTCTATCGTTGCAATTCTGGTATACTTGAGATATGTGCGCGACATCGAAAATCTCCTTTATGCAGTTCGTTGGTGAGATAACCTCGACGCCACCCAGTACTGGGGCGGGAGTTCGGGAGTATCGCCATAACTTGTATAACGGATGCTTTTCGAAGGTTGAGATAGATGGTTTCCGAAGGTTTCTTGGTTATGTGTTGAAGGATGGATGCAGCTGGATGTAGGATTTGCTAGCTTGGGTGAGATATTATGCTTCCCCTGTATCCTCAACACCTGATTGCATAACCGGAAAGTTTCGGGAATTTCATAGGTGGGAATTCAAGTAGCCTTAGGATATCTTTCCAACAGATGTGTGATATGAAATTGGGGTTCGACGTCTAGTGGTTCGCCTATTCACGGTCGATTTTACAGTGGCCTCGTTGTGTCTTAAAGAGTCCTTGGCTATGCTGACTCGGGGACGCTTCGTATGTCATGTGCACTGCCTTGTACATGATGGTGCTGTACGGTCGAGCCCGTGTAGGTCCTACCACGAACACTTCGGACGGAATTTCTATCATGTGTTTGTTTCGGCTTATTCCGCAAGCCAACCCTTGGTTTTATTTCGAGTTGTGGTATTCGTTCTTCTTCGGCGTCATATGTTGATTCCATCCCTCGTTGATGTACCTCTTCTACCTGATTCTTCGTGGCTTCGCAATTTAGGAATATGTGACCACTTCAAGAGAAGTGCATTCGTTCATTTTGTTCAGATGTGAAGACTTATGTTGCAATTTTCATTCCGTTGGATTCACCTTCAATATTTCTATATTGTGTGCTAATGGTGGTCAACCTCTTCAGGATGGCCCCCGCTAAGAGCACCAGTCAGAACCAGAATCAAGATCCTCTGCCACCTCCGCCTCCTCCGGAAGCATGGCTGGCTGTGATGGCTGCTACTAATGCAAATACTCAGCTGATCATGCAAATCATCCAAGAGCGGAATCAAAGCAGTCAAGCGAATCAAGGCAGCAACCAAAACCAGTTTGCAACTCTGCATCAGTTCCTCGCAAATGGTCCAAAGACGTTCAGTAACTGCGTTGAGGCTACCGATGCTGATGATTGGTTAGTCGATCTGGGCAAGCATTTTGAATGTAGCAACGTCAGACCTGAAGATTTCGTCAAGTTCGCGTCTTTCCAGCTCAAGGATCAGGCCGCAGAGTGGTTTCAGCAGTACCGGGATTCCAGAGGTGGACGTTTGATCACTTGGGATGATTTCCGTCGTGATTTCCGCGCTCATCACATTCCTCAAAGTGTGACTGAAAGCAAATGTGAAGAATTCCGCAATCTGAAGCAAGGCTCTTTGTCTGTCTATGACTACAACAAGTTGTTCCAAAAGCTCGCCCGTTTTGCCAAGCAGGATGTTCCTGATGAGAAGAGCATGATCTATCAGTTCAGGGGTGGTCTTCGTGAAGAAATTCAGCTCGCTCTTGTCCTCTTCGAGCCGCTGAGATACGATGAGTTCTACAACATGGCACTGAAGCAAGAGGCTGCTCAGCTCAGGTGTGATGCTTCCAGGAAGCGAGTCAGAGACACTTCGTCTTCGTCCTCTACTCAAGTGGCCAAGCAGCAGAAGTATTGGCTTCCTCCTCCTCCGTTCCGTCAGCCGTATCAGCAGAAGAGCAAAGGTGGCAGTGGTTCGTCCCACCCACCCAACCCAGGCTTTCAGAACAAGACTTCGTCTCAAGCTCCAAGATCGAGTGCTCCGTACCACCGTCCGCTCTCTGAGGTCACGTGCAACAAGTGCCAACAGAAGGGTCACTACGCCAACAAGTGTTTCAACCAGAGGCGTCTTCCTCCTCCTCCTCCTGTCAGATCGGCAAGTACAGCTGTGGTCAAGCATAATCCCAAGCACGCCAAGGTCAATATGGTGAATGCAGCTCAAGCAGAGGATTCGTCAGATGTGATCATGGGTAACCTTCCTGTCAATGATATTCCTGCAAAAGTTCTTTTTGACTCTGGTGCATCGCATTCCTTCATGTCATTCCCATTTTCATCGGAGAACAATTTTAGCTCTAAGGCATTACCTAGAGCTATGCAAGTCGTCTCTCCAGCGAAGCGTCTGAGTTCCACTATGATGATTCCGGATATTTCTATCATGATGGGTGATTTCAAGTTCTTGGCTTCTCCTATGGTTCTTGGCAATTCTGATATCAACCTCATTCTTGGGATGGACTGGCTCTCTAAACATAAAGCTCACCTCGATTGCGCAGCCAAGCAGATTCAACTGACTCATTCGTCTAAGGAAGTGATTGTTTTTGCTGCTCGGGATAATACCATCCGGTTATTCTATCTCCATGAAAAGGGTGAATTGGATGCTATTTCACAGATTCCGGTTGTTTGTGAGTATCAAGATGTCTTCCCTGAAGAACTCCCAGGCATGCCTCCAAACCGGCCCGTTGAATTCGTTATTGAACTTGAGCCCGGTACGGAACCGGTGTGCAAACGGCCTTACAAGCTCGGCCCCTAAGAGTTGAAGGAGTTGAAGAAACAGCTCGATGTGCAAGAAAGAATGGGTCTCATTCGGCCTAGTACTTCTCCGTGGGGTTGTGGTGTTCTTTTTGTGAAGAAGAAGGATGGAACGGACCAACTTTGTGTTGATTATCGCCCATTGAACAAGAAGACCATCAAGAACAAGTATCCACTTCCCAACATTAATGAGCTATTCGAACAACTCAAGGGTGCCCAAGTATTCTCCAAGCTTGATCTCCGTATGGGTTATCATCAAATTCGCATTCGTGAACAAGATATTCCAAAGACGGCGTTCAGAACAAGCTATGGGTCATATGAATACACTGTTATGTCTTTTGGCCTCGCTAATGCTCCTCCGACGTTCTCTCGCATGATGAACTTCATCTTCAACCCCTACACCAACGACTTTGTTTTGGTCTATCTCGATGATATCCTGGTTTTCTCGAAGAACAAGGAAGATCATGCCAAACACTTGCGTTTGGTTCTTGACAAGCTAAGGGAACATCAATTCTACGCCAAGTTCTCCAAGTGTGAGTTTTGGCTCGATGAAGTTCTTTATCTTGGTCATATTATCTCTGCCAAGGGCATTTCCGTGGATCCTGAGAAGGTGTCTGCAATTGTTAATTGGGAACCTCCTCAGAATGTGAAGCAACTCCGTAGCTTCCTCGGTCTTGCAAGTTATTGTCGAAGATTCGTTGAAAACTTCTCCAAGATCGCGAAGCCTCTCTCAAATCTTCTTCAGAAGCACGTCAAGTACGTTTGGTCTCCGGAGTGTGATGTTGCTTTCAACGCTTTGAAAGAGAATTTGATCACTGCTCCAGTTCTAACTCCGCCTGATGAAACCAAGCCGTACGAGGTCTTTTGTGATGCCTCTCTCCAAGGTCTCGGTGCAGTACTGATGCAAGAGAAGAAAGTTGTTGCTTATACCTCTCGCCAGTTGAAGCCAAATGAGAAGAACTACCCCACTCATGATCTTGAGTTGGCGGCAGTTGTGCACGCATTGTTGACTTGGAGACATCTTCTCTTGGGAAGGAAAGTGGACATTTTCACTGATCACAAGAGTCTCAAGTACATCTTCACTCAGCCTAATCTCAACCTCAGACAAACTCGATGGGTCGAAATGATTCAAGAGTACAATCCGAGTATCGAGTATACTCCAGGCAAGGCTAATGTGATTGCTGACGCTTTGAGCAGAAAAGCATATTGCAACAGTCTGATTCTCAAGCCTTATCAACCCGAGCTTTGTGAAGCCTTCCGCAAACTTAATCTGCAAGTTGTTCTGCAAGGTTTCCTTGCCAACCTTCAAGTTTCTCCTACCTTGGAAGACCAGATTCGCCAAGCCCAGCTTCTTGATGCTATGGTGAAAAAGGTGAAGATTGGTATTGCAAAGAGTCAGTCCAAGTACAAGTGCTACCGACTTGATGACAAGGACACTCTCTTCTTCGAGGATCGAATTGTTGTGCCCAAAGGTGAACTTCGTAAGGTGATCATGAATGAGGCTCACAACTCTCTCCTCTCCATCCACCCGGGGAGCACGAAGATGTATCAAGACCTGAAACAAACTTATTGGTGGACTCGAATGAAGCGCGAGATCGCTCAATTCGTGAATGAATGTGATGTCTGCAGAAGAGTGAAAGCAGAACACCAAAGGCCAGCAGGTCTCCTCCAACCTCTCGCCATTCCAGAATGGAAGTTTGACCACATTGAAATGGACTTCGTGACTGGGTTTCCTAAGTCCAAGCGTGGCAATGATGCTATATTCGTTGTCATCGACAAGCTGACCAAAGTGGCTCATTTCTTGCCTATCAAAGAGTCAATCACTGCAGCTCAATTGGCGGAGCTCTACACCTCTCGCATTGTCTCTCTGCACGGTATTCCTCAAGTGATATCTTCAGACCATGGCAGCATCTTTACCTCCAAGTTCTGGGATTCTTTTCAGAAGGCCATGGGCACCAGCATTTGCTTCAGCACTGCTTTCCATCCTCAAACAAGCGGTCAAGTCGAGCGTGTCAACCAGATTCTTGAAGATATGCTCAGGGCTTGTGTTATCTCCTTCGGCATGAAGTGGGAGGATTGCCTTCCTTATGCTGAATTCTCGTACAACAACAGTTTCCAAGCAAGTTCCGGCAAGGCCCCGTTTGAAATTCTGTATGGGAGGAAGTGCCGTACACCTCTCAACTGGTCTGAAACCGGTGAACGTCAGCTGGTGGGTAATGACCTGATCACAGAAGCAGAAGAAATGTGCAAGGTCATTCGTGATAACCTCAAAGCAGCCCAGTCTCGTCAGAAGAGCTACTACGACAGCAAGCACCATGATTTGGCCTTCGAGATCGGAGATCATGTCTACCTCCGCGTCTCTCCTATGAAAGGGACTCGTCACTTCGGTATCAAAGGGAAGCTTGCCCCAAGATACGTCGGGCCTTTCAAGATCGTCAGCAAGAGAGGCGACCTCGCCTATCAACTCGAGCTTCCTGCAACCTTCGCCAATGTTCATGATGTGTTCCACGTCTCGCAACTCCGTAAGTGCTTCAAGACGCCTGAGCGCACCGTCAACTTCGAGGACATTGAGCTCCAAGAAGATCTCTCCTACCGTGAGCACCCAGTTGCAATCCTTGAAGAGACTGAACGCAAAACTCGCAACAAGTCAATCAAGTTTCTCAAAGTCAAGTGGTCACACCATTCCGACCGTGAAGCTACCTGGGAACGCGAGGATCACCTCCGTTCTGAGTACCCGGAGTTCTTTCAGTCCTAGATCTCGGGACGAGATCTTTTCGTAGTGGTGGAGTGTTGTAACGCCCCACATGTAACCTTCCCCAATTGTACTCCGACTCTTGCCGTTTCCGGCATTAAGTTATATTTAATTCTTGGATTCGGGTCCTTGTCTCCGTGTGTTGTTTTTGTTTTCGTGCATCTCATATCATGTCGTCTCGTGCATTGCATTCGCTTACATGTTCATCTCATGCATCCGAGCATTTTCCCCGTTGTCCGTTTTGCATTCCGGCGCTTCGTTCTCCTCCGGTGGCCATTTCTAGCTTTCTTTCGTGTGTGGGGATTAAACATTTCCGGATTGGGCCGAGACTTGCTATGCGGCCTTGGTTTACTACCGGTAGACCGCCTGTCAAGTTTCGGGTCATTTGGACTTCGTTTGATACTCCAACGGTTAACCGAGGGACCGAAAAGGCCTTGTGTGTGTGCAGCCCAACACCCCTGCATTTTGGCCCAAAACCCACCAAACTCAGCTCCATCGTCTCGGTCATTCGATCACGATCGTGTGGGCGAAAACCGCACCTCATTTGGACTCTCCTAGCTCCACTTATGCCTATAAATACACCCCCCCCGTTTTCGGATCTCTCCCCCTCTCGAAACCCTAAAAAAATCCCAGATCCCGCCGCCGCCGGACAATTTTTGCGCCGACGGACGTGTACGGTTCCTCCCGCCGCCGCCACGTGTCGCCTCCTGGTGGTCCACCGCCGCCGCCACGGGCCGGGGAGCCCGGAGCCGGCCCCCGCGGCCCGGTTCGCCCGCGCCGCCCGGCCGCTTCACCCCTCCGCGCTCCGGTGGCCGGAGCCACCGCGGCCGCCATCGCCGACCCCCGCCGCCATTCATCTCCGGCGAGCTCCACAGCGGCCCTCGCCGCCCGGCCGCCCCGGAGCCGACCTCCACGCCGCCCGCGCCGCCCCGGGCCTCGGCGCCCGTGCCCGCCGCCGCCTCCTCACCGTCCGGCTGCCCTCGTCGCCGGTCCAACTCGCCGTCGCGGGGTCCGGCCGCCGCGCCATCACCGGCGCGTGCCGTGCTATAGTGTGCCGCCGCGCGCGATCCGGATCTCGGATCCGTGCACAATAAACCCTAGCCCGTTGACTTTCCCTCTCTCCCTTTATTTTTTATGCAAACTTTGACCTGCCATATCTCCTCATCCGTAGCTCCGTTTTGGGCGTATGATATGTCAAAATCTTCGTCTCGACGAGTACATCATTTCATTCCATTGCATAATTTGCATTTGAGGTCATCTTGTTGCCCAAAATGCTGTTGGAAGGAGGCATGTTGAGTTAAATTGCAGATCCGTTAGTCCAACATGCACTTTTGTCATTTTTGCCATATTTAATCCGCGCATGATATGCCTGTGCCCCTTTGGGATGAATTGTTAAGAATGTTGTCTTCTTTCCAGAGGTGCCTTCCATGTATTTTTAGGATGTGTGTGTTGTCTTGTGCAAGCTTGCCATGTTCAGGTTTTCCTTCATGTTGTTTTTCTGCCCCGAAGAGAGCGTCGTGGTCTGAAATTTCAGACTAGTGTTGATTTCGCTAAGTCTGAAATCTGTTTTGCTTATTCAGTTTTGCCATGCCTGTTTGAAGCCCTTAATGGATGAATTTGCCTATGCCTCAGTCCTGATGATTTGTTAATCTTGATGAGTACATCACTGCCATGCAATTTGTTTTCATGTTGGGTGGCTGTAGCATGTTCATTTTGTTGCATTTAGGAGGCATGTTGCTGTAAATCGCAGATCGGTTCGTTTAGTAAAACGCTTGCCATTTCTTAACCGTAGCTCCGATTGCCATGATCTTTATATCGTTTTCAGGGGATTTCTTCCCCTCTATCCAGTGGCACACTTGGATTTCCATGTTGAGGCCAGGTTCATGCATTTCCTGTTACATCTTGCATTTTGCATCCCGCATCGCATCCCGCATAGCATATCATCTTTGCATCTTATTGCTTGCCCTTGCACGTGGTTGATTGTATCCTTGTTGCTTGTTTGTGCTGTTGGGTAGAGCCGGGAGACGAGTTCGCTAACGAGGAGCCCGTTGAGTTTGCTTTTGAGGATCCAGTCAATTCTGACAACTGTGCAGGCAAGATGATCACACCCTTGAAATCACTACTATCTTTGCTATGCTAGTTTGCTCGCTCTTTTGCTTTGCCAATGCTACGATGCCTACCACTTGCTTGTCAGCCTCCCAATTGCCATGATTGAGCCTCTAACCCACCTTTGTCCTAGCAAACCATTGATTGGCTATGTTACCGCCTTGCTCAGCCCCTTCTTATAGCGTTGTTAGTTGCAGGTGAAGATTGGAGCCGTTCCTTGTTGGAACATTTGTTTACATGTTGGGATATCACTATATTGCTATGTTATCTTTACTCATCTATATACTTGGTAAAGGGTGGAAGGCTTGGCCTCTCGCCTAGTGTTTTGTTCCACTCTTGCCGCCCTAGTTTCCGTCATATCGGTGTTATGTTCCCGGATTGTTGCGTCCCTTACGCGGTTGGGCTATAATGGGAACCCCTTGATAGTTCGCCTTGATTAAAGCTTTTCCAGCAATGCCCAACATTGGTTTTACCATTTGCCACCTACCCTTTTCTTTCCCTTGGGTTTCCGGAGCCCGAGGGTCATCTTTATTTTAGCCCCCCACGGGCCAGTGCTCCTCTGAGTGTTGGTCCGAAATGAGCTGCCTGCGGGGCCACCTCGGGGTAACTTGAGGGTTGGTTTTACTCGTAGCTAGTCTCATCTGAGTGTGCCCTGAGAAAGAGATATGTGCAGCTCCTATCGGGATTTGTCGGCGCATTCGGGCGGTGTTGCTGGACTAGTTTTGACCTGTCGAATCATCTTGTTGTACCGGGATACCGAGTCTGATCGGTGGGTCCTGGGTGGAGGTCTATTCCTTCGTTGACCGTGAGAGCTTGTTATGGGCTAAGTTGGGACCCCCCTGCAGGGATTGATCTTTCAAAAGCCGTGCCCGCGGTTATGGGAAGATGGGAATTTGTTAATGTCCGGTTGTAGACAACTTGAACTTAATTAATTAAAATGAATCAACTGCGTGTGTTGCCGTGATGGCCTCTTCTCGGCGGAGTCCGGGAAGTGGACACGGCGTTGGAGTTATGTTTGCGTAGTCTGCTCTATTTAGTTTCCGCTCGTGCTTTGCCTTCTCTTCTCGCTATCTTTTGCGAATAAGTTAGCCACCATATATGCTAGTCGCTTGCCGCAGCTCCACTCACATTACCCCTTCCTTACCTATTTAGCATAAATAGTCTTGATCGCGAGGGTGCGAGATTGCTGAGTCCTTGTGGCTCACAGATTACTATTACACCAGATGCAGGGACCGATGATACTCCTCCGGATGGCGCGTTCGAGCTGAAGTGGGAGTACGACGAGGACTCTCAGCGATACTATGTTTCTTTTCCTGATGATCAGTAGTGGTGCCTGCTCGGGGTTCGATTCAGGGTTTAGTCGCATGTTGGGGGTCTTTTCTATTTTGGCACCGTAGTCGGGCCATGAGTGTTTGTATGATGGATGCTATTTATGTACCTTGATGTGACGTGGCGAGTGTAAGCCAACTATTATTATTATTCCCCCTTTATATTTATATGTACATGGGTTGTGTGAAGATTGCCTCACTTGCGACTTATGCCTTCAATGCGATTATGCCTCTAAGTCGTGCCTCGACACGTGGGAGATATAGTCGCATCGAGGGTGTTACAAAGACAGACGCTGATAGTAGTGTTATTGTCTACAAAGATCGACTTGTTGCAAAAGGTTTTCGACAAGTTCAAGGGGTTGACTACGATGGGAATTTCTCACTCGTAGCGATGCTTAAGTCTGTCCGAATCATGTTAGCAGTTGCCGCATTTTATGAAATCTGGCAAATGGATGTCAAAACTGCATTCCTTAATGGATTTCTTAAAGAAGAGTTGTATATGATGCAACCAAAAGTTTTTGTCGATCCTAAAGGTGCTAACAAAGTGAGCAAGCTCCAGCGATCCATTTATGGACTGGTGCAAGCATCTCGGAGTTGGAATATATGCTTTGATAAAGTGATCAAAACATATGGTGTTATACAGACTTGCGGTGAAGTCTGTATTTACAAGAAAGTGAGTGGGAGCACTACAACATTTCTGATAAGTATATGTGAATGACATATTGTTGATTAGAAATAATGTAGAATTTTATGGAAAGCGTAAAGGAGTGTTTGAAAAGAATTTTTCAAAGAAAGACCTCGATGAAGCTGCTTACACATTTAGCATCAAGATCTATAGAGATAGACCAAGACGCTTGATAAGTTTTTCAATGAGTACATACCTTGACAAGATTTTGAAGTAGTTCAAAATGGAACAGTCAAAGAAGGAGTTCTTGCCTGTGTTGCAAGGTGTGAAGTTGAGTAAAGACTCAAAACCCGACCACGGCAAAAAATAGAAAGATAATGAAAAGTCATTCCCTATGCCTCAGTCATAGGTTCTACAAAGTATGCTATGATGTGTACTAGACTATTGTGTACCTCACCATAAGTTTGGCAAGAGGGTACAATAGTGATCCAGGAGTAGATCACTAGAGAACGGTCAAAAATATCCTTAGTGTAATAAGGAAATATTTCTCGTTTATGGAGGTGACGAAGAGTTTGTCGTAAAGAGTTACGTCGATGCAAGCTTTGACATCGATCTGGATGACTCTAAGTCTCGATCTACATACATATTGAAAGTGTGAGGAATTAGCTAGAGTAGCTCCATGCAAAGCATTGTAGACATAGAAAATTTGCAAAATACATATGGCTCTGAATGTGGCAGACCCGTTGACTAAATTTCTCTCACAAGCAAAACATGATCACTCTCTGGGTGTTAATCACATAGCGATGTGAACTAGATTATCGACTCTAGTAATCCCTTTGGGTGTTAGTCACATGGAGATGTGAACTAATCACATAAAGACGTGAACTATTGATGTTAAATCACATGACGATGTGAACTAGATTATTGACTCTAGTGCAAGTGGGAGACCGAAGGAAATATGCCCTAGAGGCAATAATAAAGTTGTTATTAATATTTCCTTATATCATGATAAATGTTTATTATTCATGCTAGAATTGTATTAACCAGAAACATAATACATGTGTGAATACATAGACAAATAGAGTGTCACTAGTATGCCTCTACTTGACTAGCTCATTGATCAAAGATGGTTATGTTTCCTAACCATAGACATGAGTTGTCATTTGATAAACGGGATCACATCATTAGGAGAATGATGTGATTGACTTGACCCATTCCGTTAGCTTTGCACTTGATCGTTTTAGTTTACTGCTATTGCTTTCTTCATGACTTATACATGTTCCTATGACTATGAGATTATGCAACTCCCGATTACCGGAGGAACACTTTGTGTGCTACCAAACGTCACAACATAACTGGGTGATTATAAAGGTGCTCTACAGGTGTCTCCAATGGTACTTGTTGAGTTGGCATAGATCGAGATTAGGATTTGTCACTCTGATTGTCGGAGAGGTATCTCTGGGCCCTCTCGATAATGCACATCACTATAAGCCTTGCAAGCAATGTAACTAATGAGTTGGTTGTGGGATGATGCATTACGGAACGAGTGGTAACGAGATTGAACTAGGTATTGAGATACCGACGATCGAATCTCGGGCAATTAACATACCGATGACAAAGGGAACAACGTATGTTGTTATGCGGTTCGACCGATAAAGATCTTCGTAGAATATGTAGGAGCCAATATGGGCATCCAGGTTCCGCTATTGGTTATTGAACAGAGAAGTGTCTCGGTCATGTCTACATAGTTATCGAACCCGTAGGGTCCGCACGCTTAACGTTCATTGACGATATAGTATTTATGAGTTATGTATGTTGGTAACCGAATGTTGTTCGGAGTTTCGGATAAGATCACGGACATGCCGAGGAACTCCGGAATGCTCCGGAGATAAAGTTTGATATATGGGATAATAGTGCTTGGTCTTCGAAAGGGTTCTGGAATTCACTGGAAGGGGTTACGGATGTTCCCGAAATGTTTGGGTACGAGAACACTTTATTTGGGCCAAAGGGGAAAGCCCACAAGGTTTTTGGAAAGCGCAAAAGGAAGTTTTGCGGAGTCCAGGGGCCAGACGCCGGGAACCCTGGCGTCTGGTCCTGGAGTCCGAGAAGGACTCTTGCCTTTCGGGTGAGACCAACTTTGTGGAAGCTTTTACTCCAAGTTTCGACCCCAAGTTCCAAACCTCAAACATTGTATGAGTAGGATTGATAACATGTGGGTATTGGGAAGTAGTTGGTGAGGTAGAACCTATTGCTCTGTTATCATCAAACCCTTGGGAGTTACTTCTACGTATTGCTTATATTGCTATGCTATGCTCGTAGACGTGGTTTGGGTGAGTGAATCCATGATAGATGTGAGATTGTTAATTAATGGTTCAACTTAAGGTGGCAACTTGAATACACATCTGGGTGGATTGCTTGTCGGGCACCTGGAGAATCCAGTGTTGTCCTAGGATATCTCGGAGTACCTGTGTGATCATCTCACGGTTCGCCACCCAGGCTCAAAGGGAACTGAGATATTTCATGCTAGAAACTTCCGTGTGCAGCCACAAGCTATTATGGGCTCTAGCATAGTTGAGTAAGTGGCATGACCTCTTCTAGTGGTAGGCTAGCAGATGTAGAGGGATGTAGGTTGGTACTGTCTACCCGGGGTTAGAGTTAATGCTTTTGAAAGACTGTGTCTCGGTCATCCGTTTCTCAAACACCATGTAGTGCGAGAAATCCAACAGAGGAGATCGAGTCTTGTGGGGAAAAGTGCGCAAACCTCTGCAGAGTGTCCCCGGTTATGGACATCTTGAGTATCTAGTACTTGGATTATCATATGTATCTCATCACTTTAATTTAATATTGTTGGGTTGATAATTACTTTTAATTGGGATTGAGTTGGAGGAACCTTCTCGATGATGTTTCAACTACGTAGTTAAATAAAATATATTCCTTTGTTGTAGGGAAAAATTGGCTTTTCGCAAAAACTATAACCATAGAGCCTCTCCACCAGCCAAATATGCATATAGTGATAGCATTATTCTGTTCTTGCTCTATTGTGTTATATTGCCAGCAGTGGCGGATCCAGGATTTGATGTTACCCGGGGCAAACTTTTAAAGAAAAAAAATCAAAGCTATGTATGGTATAAGCAAATAAGAAAATCAACAGAATTAATTGGCCAAGTACTATCATGCGATTAGGCAAGACGATCAACACAATCAATCTGGATACCAGATGATTCACCGGGATAGCTCTAAAAACATAATCAATCTACTTCATCTTCTTAGGTCCATATAATATTAAATTGTGATATTGAGTTGTATATATGGATTGGTTTGTATGTTAATCATTGCTTTATCTAGAAAGCGGTTTCGGTATAACATTAAAATTGTAATTAATTTTCAATATTCAACTTACAAGAATTGGGACAATAGAAGAGGAAAAAAATTAACAGAGAACGAATGAACCTGCTCCTTACTGCCTCTGTTGGCTGCTCACTCATTGATTTGAGCAGGGCACGTGGTGTTGGAGATTTCGCCGCTGCTTCGGCATCGAGAAAGTGTGCAATTCCTTCTTCTTCTCCATCCGGCACGATCGGTTGGACGGACCTGGATATCGCCGTAGCAAGACGACAGTGGAGGGCGCCGCGTCAAGGCGGCAGTACAAGGCCTGATCGCGTGATGCTGATCAGTTCCACGATCGATGTTTTTAGGGGTAGTTCCACTATCGATGGAATTGGGACATCATGGTCGCTGCATACAAAAAATACTGGACTCATATCTGATCTTTCATTGGTCCTTACTTGACTGGCCCATCTTCGACTCCTAGTGGATCGTTACCTGGCCTATCCCTAGCGAATCGTTCCTTTCCTCTTCTCCCGTCATGCTCGACTTCATCTGAAACTTCCTGCCGAATCTGCTCGCCTCCCATGCATGGTGGCCGCTGGCCAAAAGCAGTAGGGGTACCTAGGCTCCCAAAATTTACCCGGGGCGGCCGCCCCCACATGACCCCACGCTGGCGCCGCCCCTGATTGCCAGCATATTCCATGTGCTGACCCGTTTTTAGGCTGCAACATATTATGTTGCAGACTTTTCAGACGATGAGTAAGGTTCGTTATGTCGTTGCCGTGCAGCTCAGCTATGCCGTTGGAGTTGATGGACTCACTTTATCTTCCAAGCCTTCCGATGTTATCGTATTAGATGGCCTTATGCCATATTTATTGTAATAAGTTCTCTTTTGAGACATTCGATGTAATAAGTGTGTGGTTGCTACTCTGTTATAAATCCTTCGAGTACTGTGTGTGTCAGCATTACCGATCCAGGGATGACACTGAAGCACAGAGACTTGACCGTTTGAGGTCGGGTCGCTACAACCTAGGAGCACGTGTAGAGACGGGCACCTGCAGATCCCACTCCTTGACTTTGTCAATGCCTCTCTCTCCTCCACATAAGCAGGCTTAGGGCATGTACAATGGTTCTATTGTAGGGATGCCACATAGGATAAATGATGAGGTGGAGGAAAGAGAAATCATAAGAAAAGACAAGAGATGATCTCTTAGCACAATATGTTTCACCATGTTTTTAGGAATAACTAGTTATTGAAGATAAGGCTAAGAGATGATCCATTGTACACATGTTTTTTTGTCATCTCTAAATTACGTGCAAGACTTATGATAAGACCATCTTATAAACCATTGTACATGCCCTTATAGCCCAGAATTTTACTAGTACTACTTGTTGTGAATGCGGGCAGCTGGCGTCTGAGGGGGGAGCGCGTGCAGGGAGGTGGTAGGTGGGGTGGGGGGTTGTGGTGGGCTAGGGCGGTCAGAAGCGGGCTTGGAAGCGGTCCGGACTCCCGCATGGCCCACCTCACATTATCACCATATATTTCTTGGAGTCCGTGCGCGGTGGGCAGGCGATCTCTTCTCCCTCCCATGTCTCTCTCTTCTCAACCGACGCCCGCCGAGCGATTAGATTTCGGCTATCGATGGTTTATTAAATTGCAGTCCCACATGTCAGTGAAAATGCAAGAGAACGTGTGTCCCCTCTAGTGAGGGCATGCGAGCCGGACTATCAGGGTGCGATGCGAACGTGATGCATACGATTCGTAAATGTGCCGCCTTTTCCTTTTGAACTTGCAAAGCGTAAAATTTCCGTGCAATCGATCGATAGAAATCCAGAACAAAATGAAAAGGGCGGTGCTTTCCTGTGCATTAGGCGGGCTAGTTTGAGTGATATGACGCGCTATAGGGTCGTTGACTTGCTCCATTTTTATGTAAGCAAGAGTTTACACTCTTACATGGGAGGAGTGCGAAATATGGTGGATCTGATTTTGATCGAGGGATAACTATTCCCTGCGAAATAATGGAGCACTGTTAGCGATTATAGCATGATAGTTAGGGCATCTCCAGTGTTGGCCCTCAAATTTACACCGGCATCTGTTCGAGGACACTGATGGATGCCATCCAATGCTGCCCGCATACCTTTCGACAACTATATGAACTAACCAAACAAAATTTGTGCAAACCAAGCAAATTTCAAATTAACCGAATGAAATTCATTCGTTTCGAAAACTTTTCCTATAAACTGGATGAAATTCATTACATATTTCACACAAACCGTACAAAAACCTACTGTAAACCTAATCTAAACGATCGCCGGCGCCCGACTACCATGTCTAGCCATGAACCCGAGAAAGCCGGCCATTGCCTTTGCCTCCTCATCCGCCTCGATAACCTCCTCCTCCGGAGCACAAGGTTCTGAAGATTTCCGCCTCCACTTCGCCATCAAGCGGCTAATTGGTCGCCGATGTTTATCCCACCAAGCTTGGCATCGATTGAGTGGAGGAGCGGTGGCCTTCCTGGGACCATAGCGGCAGCGACCTACCGTGTACTACTCTTCCTGGCTGCCGGCTGCGCCCGTGCACGCATGCCGGCTTCGTGGTCGTGGCGGCGGAGGGCGGCCGGGGAGGAGCCGGAGATCTCCTTCGTCTGCTCATGATAGTTCGTCCAAGAGAGCTTTGGAGCGCACCTGGAGCGGAGCCGCCGATGTCGTTCGTCTGCTCCTACGATAGTACGTCCAAGAGAGCTTTGGAGCGCTAGGAGTCCATGGTTGGAGTGGTGCCGACAGAAGGAAGGTACCGAAGGAGAATGAGTGTGGGTCTTTGGCTATGGCTGGGAGCTGGGGCTCCAGTTAATATAGCGGGCGAATGGCAATGAGCCGCAGCAGACGGATGGATGGCTGGCGCCGGAGTGTTCATCGGCAGCCGCGTGTCATTAATGTGGGCGGCAGACGGAAGGATGGTCGTGGTGTCGTTAACACGGAACAGCCACTTGCACCAGGATGCCGCGCGGGTGGCGCTCTCTCGGCCATCGCGCTGCTGCAATGCCGGCGCCAGTGAGAGGTCGCGTCGGGTGTGAATGCGGACGCTGCTTCAGTGACTTAACCATAGCTGCGTTGGTTCACTGAAATGTCGGCTCAACGGGCATCTGGCCCGCATGTCAGTGACACACCAACCGCACATGCAGTTAAGTCCGATGAATGCGGCATTGACGTTCTGGAGAGACGGTGACCGTTTCAGGTGGGAAGTGCGTGCTAGTGATGGAAGGCTTTTCGGTAGGCCAGGGCGGTCAGACGCTGGCGTGGTAGTAAAATGTGAACTCATTGATGACGAGCCTTTGAAGAGTATGCGGCACATATTGACAACCACCGCATCCATGCAACCGCTCTTGTCGCCAGCTAGCCTTCGACGACCACCATTAGACACCACACAACCATGGATAACTTACGAATAATGGACGAATCAATAAGACACAGTCTCGTGTGCAGTGGCACTATGATCGGTTGCTCGTGATAGTACATACTTCGTACCATAGTACCCTCTCTAGCTAGGTTGTTTTATAGATTGTCGTTGTGATGGACGATATACATGAGCAAGGCGCCGAGTCATGAGTATGACCGTTGGTGTTGAGCCAGGTGAATACATGCTCGGTATTCGCGGAGGCCTCCAGCAAACGTCAAAACATTAATGTCAGGCACCGCTGAGGCGCGCAGGTGACGGGCTTGCCGTTTGCGTTGCGCCATGAGCAGGACTTTGATTGAGAGGGCGACATGCATGCATTAGCATGGTTTGACAGCGTGAGCGTGAGTGTATGGACGTTGTGCGCTAATGTGTGCATCACATATAATATAAAAAAACTTTGTGCATTTAACGCAAAGTATTTCATTTTCATTTGGCCGACGAGTGTGCATTGCTGCAACGAGTCCGTGGTTTGATTCCTCACATATGCATAATTTTGGTTTTTATTTCTTTCTCCACTGACAGGTAGACCCGCATAGATAGATAGATAAAGAACACGAGCTGATGAGGCGCATGCGGACTGTTTGACTGGTCAACCAGACAAATATGGAGCTATACGCTGAGCCGGTGACCGTATGATCACCATATCTCATATACAATGATCAAAGTGAGCTATCAAGACAAGTTCGATGACTGCCAATCCATTTTAGTCGGTAATAAATGACCAGGGTTGAAGGGAATCCAAATTTCCTTCGTCTTCTGTCCTTGAGCTCTTGACAAACCAATGCACTATATGGTTGCCCGGTCATTCCACCCAGAGCTGTCACCAAGCGCCGTTCATGCCACCGTGCTGCACACTAACCGGTAAGGAAGCGATGGCATCCCGCCATGCTGAGTTCCTCGCCGCCCACGACCGCACACAGAATGGTAGGGAAGCGATGGCATCCAGCCGTGCCGAGTTCATCGCCGCTCATGACCTCACACCTACGTGGGCGGAACTTGAAGCTGCCAAGGCCGAATGGGCGGTAGAGGAAGAGGCGGCCAAAGCCGCACAGAGGGAGCGGAAAAGTTAGAAGGCACTCAAGAAAAGAGAGGCCCGCCACTGCAAGAAAGAAAAGGACGCACACGCTGCTGCAGAGAGGTCGGCGGAGATCCAAGCATGGTGGGGTGTCGCCGACAAAGCCGGGAAGGAGAACGACGGCGTCTGGCCAGCATGTGAGAAGTGGTATTACTAGTAGTTAGTGTGTGTGTCTGTGTCACCCGTACGTTTGTTTAATTAATTACAAGCATGTACCAGTACTAGTTACTACTGTAGTTTTTAGAGAAAATTACCGGTACGCCTAGACTCAATGGAAAAATTCCTATCCTATGCATCAAATGGCATCTCTTTCTCTATAGGAATTGAGATGCATGTCATCTCACTTCCTATGATTTTCATACTCCTATAAAATTCCTATCCTATGAACCAAAGGAGGCCTCTGCTGGAGTAACTACTGTAGCTAGCAGTACTGCTGGTACAGTAGTTTTCTTCAAGAAGCGGATTCAACGAAGTCATGATGGTTCCTTCGTCCGAGCAACTTCACAGTGGGGAAGGTTGGGCCTATGATTTGATGGCTCATTAGTGATTACTACAGCGCGGCGTTCGGGGTGACTCTCCCTTGGAGTTCTGTAGGCATGGCAAGTGGACCAGGATGGTCGACGTCCCACATGTTGGTGAACAGAAGTATTCTTTTCGATATCGAGGAGCAAGGAAACTACGTGGTATAGTATCGCTGCTTATTTTTTTTTTCTGATGAATGCTAGTGTTTCAACTCTTACGATGAAGGAGTGCCAAACATGACACATGCTGGATATCCCACACGTCAGCGAAAGGAGTGGGACATGAACAGCGTGGTAGAGCACCTCCACTTCTGGGTCGGAGACCATATGTAGTAGTACTAGTGGTATGAACAATATAAAGTGCGACCCGGAGAGAAAGACTCGACAAGTTGGAAGGTCTCGGGGCATACACATAAACAAATATAAAACCTAGTCCCTCCGTCTAGGTGTGTAAGTCATCTTATGAAAACCAAATAATCCCAAAACACTTAGGCGCGGTACATTAACTCTCATCTCGTTTCTTGTTTTGTGACATATCAACAAATAAGAGATGTGGACCATGCATGCTTTAAATGACTTGAGACTATCAAACACAACATGCAGTGGTTAGTTCATTGCATGCAATGTTATTAATTACCAAAAAACATTAAGTTCTCTCGTTTTCCCCTCCACCTTGGTTGCGGTGCGCAACTTAAAATGACTTACACACCTAGACGGAGGGAGTAATATGTGCCTCCAATTAATATAGCAGTACTCCATAACATCATCGGGCATTGCACGTACAACATTTAGTGGTAGTAAGAGACAAATGCCTATATGCCACGCATGTTCATACTATTTGTTCCTTTCTACCTCACTTACTGTGCTACATTACTCAGGTTCGTACATCCACTCCTGGGTACATGTCTGTCTCATAGTTCCAGTCCCACGTGTTCTTCATAGAGGGAACGATCCATAACTATAGGCAACGGGAGTCCATATCATCACAGTTAGTGTGGATCCCCATGATGAAGACTCATCTAAACTATGGCGAGCCTCCACACAGAGCAGTCGCGTGCACCGGGAACCGACGCTCTCTTGGCCGTTGCGCTACTTCAAAGCCGGTGCCACTGAGAGGTCACCTCCGCTCTGGCCGGGCATTAGCGCGGCACTCACATTCCGGGGCGACGTTGACCGTTTCACGCGGGAAGCGCGCGCCAACAAGGGAGGGGGGTTGGGTCTGCCAGGGCGGTCAGACGTGGGCGTGGTGGTGGTATTGGTTTTGAACCATTTCTGGTGTAGTACTGGTAGTTTGCAAAACTACTCAATTATTGCACTCGGTTCCTAAGAAAATGTGGTAAAAAACGTTACTCCACAGCCCGTTTCCCTTCTCCTTCCTCTTCCACCGCCCACGCATGTCCGCAGGAAGCGACTGGTCAACCCTCATATACAAGTGCTAGCACAAAAAGATGCATGCATGACCAGTAAAATTTCCAGATTAAAGCGCCACTCCGGCGGGAGTATGTCGTTACCTTCGGCCGGGCTACGGCGACCAGAGAAGAGGCGGCGGGAGGGGAATGAATGCAGCTACTATTTGGGTTCGTCATCTGGCTTAAATAAATGCGCACCATCACGTGTACCCGCGGGTGCACAAATTGGAACATACGTGTCTGCTTAAGTGAGCGTCACATAATTTGTGTGTGAGAGATTCTAAGAGACAGAGTGCGCGTGTGTGACTCTACTCTTCGGACATGTACTCAACCTTTTGCGTCGGAATATAAGTATAATGGTATTACACTTTAGCTAGTCATTTACGTGGCCATGTTAACGTGCTTGTGTAAAAAATGTCACTTCCTGCTCGTGATTTGCATTATATAATTACTAGCAAGATGCTCATGCATTGCACGGAACATCAATATGCATTTTTTTATAAAACACCTATTGTGATTTACCCATGCATGAGTAATCCCATGTGTAAAAACTAATGATATCTCAAGAATTTTATCGGAAAACTGGTATCTCGACAATTTCATCGAAAAATGAAAGATGAGAGATAAGGTGAGGAGGAGTGGAGCGAGGTGGTGACTGGTGGTCGGACTGGGCGGAGGCATGGGGATGGACGGCGCCGACAGGCGACAACGGCCACCATGCTAGATTGTTCCAGAGACTTCCTTTTTTAATTGCTGAGCAATGAGGTCGTGGGAGATAAGGACGATGAACGAGGCAAGGCCTTGTCTGTAAATGTGGAGAGAGGTGCGTGTATCTTTTGTAAAATTGCCATAGTTTGCTTTCTATCCATCAGATATAGATCGGACGGTCTATATTACAAGATGGCAGGCACACCATCATCACCAACTCGTTTTTTATAAGAGTAGAGATGATAAGTTTGCTAACTACTAAAGTAAAGTGGAATTTGTCCATGTTATACAAGTAAATTAAGGTCATTGCTTATCATACGGGTAAGGTTGGACGAAGGGTGGTAGGAACAAATGCTCCGCCTAGAGCATGTGTGTGTGAGATGGAGTTTTAGTGTGTGTGGGGGGTGGGGGTGGGTGCGTGTGTGTGTGTGATGTGCGGTCCTCGGTGGCGGATGTAATTTAAGTGTGCGTGGCTTCATCATAGTGTATGACAGAGGCCACCAACGAGGTGTGCGAGAGAGAAAAGGCCCGTAGAGACGGAAGAGAAGGCGTGTGTGCGTGAGTGGAGTCGACATCGAGAGAACGTGTTTCTTCAAGAGACACCGAGGAAGACTACTACTATATATCGATGGTGCATGTAGGCGGGAATTAAACGAAGGGATGGTCTTATTGGTTTCGGGGATATAGGGGAAGAGTGAGAGGGGGTAGCTAGAAGGAGATTGGTAAGTGTGAGTGTGTGTTTTACCCATCCAGGCGTAAGTTATGTGCACACAAGAAGAGAACGATTCGATTTGGCATTAGGGTTGAGGGTAATTAGCTATGTATGGAGACATAAGAGACCTTGGACGTGCATGTGCGAGAGGTATGCATGTATACATGGGAAGTGTGTGTGCGCGCGCGAGCATGATTGAGATAAAAGAAAGAAGACATAAGTAATAAGATCAACGATATGGGAGAGATCGGTATGACAATATGCATGCATGTGAGAGTGCGGGGAAGAAGGTTCGATAATTGAGCATGTGTTTTTGTCTTTAAGAGATAGTGGCGTGGGCTGGAGCATGCATCTATGGTGAGCAGAGGGAGCGATACACAATGATTGTGCAAATGAGATCAACCTAGATATGCATGTATGGAGAGACATATATAGAGTGGGTGATAGGAAGCAAGAGTGCCTGTGAGAAAGAAATGTTGACAGAGAAACTGCAGATAGATACAGAGATAAAGATGCTAGCTAGAGGGGCATCGGCTAGTTTGAGTGTTGGAGATGACTGCCGGGTGGTTCAGAGGGTGAAGTTATGTGTGTGTGAGAGAAAAATAAAAAAGAGGGCACTTGACTACATGTAGAGAGAAACATATATAGTGTGCGTGATAGGAAGCAATAGTGAGGGCGAGAAAGAAGGTTGATGGAGAAACATATAAATAGAAAGATAAAGACACTAGCTAGTGTGTGTTAGAGATAGGAGTCGAGTGGATCAGAAGGCTGAGTTATGTGTGTGGGTGTGAGAGAGATAGAGAGAGTGTGCATGTGAGTCACATACAAACAAATATCAAAGAGAAATGAGATCCCCAGAGATGGAGTTTTGTGTCTGCGAGAGAGAAAGATATTTCACAACGAGAGTGGTAGCTAGAGGGACATATGAGGGAACACGAGATATCTCTAGGGAGAGAGAGAGTGTGTGTGAGTGACATACAAGAGAATGGTGGAGAGATATGAGACCCTGAGAGACAGAGTTTGTGTTTATGTGTGAGAAAGAGATATTTAAGAGGAAGAGTCATAGCTTCTCATATGTAAGGAGCGACAGACATCTCTGTGTGAGAGGGGGTGTGCGAGTGGCACATAGGGGAATAGTAGAGAGAAATGAGACCCTGAGAGACGAAGTTTGTGTTTGTGTGAGAGAAAGGGATTTCACATGGAGAATCATAGTTAGAGACAGATGCAGGGAGCGAGATATAGTTAGATAGAGGTAGAGTGATGAAGGTCGAGGGAGAGAGTATCGCCAGTGTGTTGCAAAGATAAAAGATCATTGTCGACATACAGGTAGCACGAGAGATACCCGAGAGACGATGAACGCGTATAGGTCTAGAGAGATACTCCTATATAAGCATGAGTGATAGCTATATGAGACGAATATCTAGATTAAAGGGGATTCAAATATTTAAACTGGAGATCACGACATCGATAATATCATAATGCAAATTGGTGTATCAAACATGCATATTCATTTGAATTTGGGGACACATGTAATGTTATATAGTTTATCAATATTAGTGATCCATAGATTCTTTAATTAGAGACAATGCATGATTTATATGCAATTAATGTCTAAACGGGATTACACTATATGTTGCGTGTGTGAAACACATTATACATGTTTGAGAAGTAAAAAAATCACATGAAACGCACATTAATTGGAGACAGTTAGCGAGGAATGCATACATTTTATTTCAACATAAAGTGGTTTCAAATATTTGGAAATCCATTAAGATGGATACAGCCTTATGAATCTGAGATCATGCCATTTGTAAACCATATTTATGTATAAAGGGTGTTGTGCTTTTGAAAGCATATATAAAAATGACGTATATAGAATTTTATTCCAATCGCAAATGGATCCTGCCTGAACAAAAATAGAATACAAACTGGATTCAAATTGAGTTGGCACGGTAAACGTCCACTCTTGCTCTGCAAAAATTTGAACGAAGTGGGGAAAGTCGCAGTAACCACCTGAAACCAAAATCTGCGAGATGGAAATTACTGCCTATCCCTGACACGCAAAGCCTATCGACTCGATTTCTATAGGTTTCGGTAGGGGTAGGTTTGTAGTTTCACTCAAACGTGACATAACTGCCTCTCACCTGGATGCATACACGGTGGGTGCCAAAACACAGTGTCTCCTCAACCGAAATCGACTCCCTCCCCGATTCATACATGGTGGGCACCAAAAACAAACTCTCGTCGGCAAATATTTGGTGTATGCGAGATCCATCCTATCCCCAGCCGACTAATATTGCTGTGATGTAGGAAATTTTAAATAGGGGCTAAGTTTGTAATTTCCTCGCATTTGAGACAAGCGCACCCTGAAGACATGGTTTCCCCCTTCCTCTCTCCATCCATTTCCCCATTCGTACTCCATGGGCGCCAAAACACCCTCTCCACCCTAGCCTCCTCCGTCCGCCACCCCATCCACCGCCGTCCTCCTCCACCATGCCGGAGCTGACACCCCGACGCCATCATCCATTAAAAGAGACCGACCTCTCTCATCCACGGCTTCGGACCGGGATCCTTGTATCCCGTCCTCTCGCTTCATCCCCGCCGTCGTCCACCTTGCCGGCGCCGCTCCTACGCCCGTCTCATCCACCGCGCCATGCTGCCACCGTCTACCCTCCTAGATCTGCTTCCATTCCACCGACAACCATCGCTACTGTAGCACCGTCAAATTCTCAGCAGATGCATGCACGGCACCGCACCAGAGGCAGTACTCTTTCGTATCTGCTCAACTTATTTATCGCAGCAAGAAAATAGATCGCCATTGCTTTACTCTGATTTCTTGTCCATCACTTACTTGCCAGTTGAAAGAAAACATTGGTTATGAAGTTGTCTTTGTCCGTTTTGCACCTTCAGATCGGCCATGGCACGCTCAACACTATACTCGCAATGCTTATGGTTTTCCCCTTTTATATTCCACACTAGTTAAAAGACAGTAGACTAAATTTCAAAATTGGGTCAGTCGATTTTTCAGAGCTCGCTGGAGTTCACCGGTGCGAAGGAAGGGGCTCGGGTGGGGATGGTGGTTGTGGGGGTGGTGGTGGGGCCTCGCCAAACAAAGAAAACTCGACGCGGGTGGGGGCGGGGTGGGGGTCGATGGTTCGGCCGGCGGCCCATGCGGTGTTCTGTATGGGAAGAATCAGAGACGAGGAAGAAGAAGGGTTAGTAGACATAGGATCTTCATCCAACTGCCTGAAATGGTCGACTGACCCAAATGACAAAAGTCACGCGACTTGCATGGAGACATGCATAATATGCTTCCTCTTTTGTTCTTTAACATGTTCCTCTTCTGTTCTTCTTTAGTAAGCACAGTATGTTCCTTGTCAGGAAGGGGAGCAGGGACATCTGCAGTCGACACCTCTATTGGGTCAGTTCTGCTAAATGATTTCGCACTTGGAGTTGGTCTGCCATAATACCCCAGAAATGGTGGGAGCCGTGCGGTCTTTGATAGACTAAACTGATAGTAACAACGGTGCGCCTTCAGATGAATAGAGATGTCCTGTAGGTGATCGATAGGTTGCATATTAGTAGCGGCAAAACCCTATGTTTTCCAGCCAGTTTTGCTTTCCCGATTTATTTATGGTGGTTATGGTGTACCCCTATTATCTACACTACGATCTGCCTACTGGCTCTGCGCTCTCGTTATCATGGTTTGGCAATAAACTTTCTATATGGTATATTATGAACCTATCGTCTGCCAACTATCCTTACATCTGGGGCCCCCAACTATGGTGGTTATGGTGCCAGATTATATTAATCTACTCACCATATTACAGCACACATGGGCTCTCTCATCAGAATCCAATGATAGCACACAAGGGTTTACAGGGAGCCTCTATTATATTACAATATCCTCTACATTACAAACATAATCTCACTACTATTTGTGTTTTCATGCTTTACAGATATTGTACGTAATCACAATGAATATAAGAATGCGCACATCAAAAGAATATTGCGGAATAGTTCAATGGGTAACAAACTTGGCATCAAGGGATTGAGGTCCATTGTGGATGCAATGAAACCCACATGCTCCCGACCTATAGATTCGTATTCAGAATATGATCCTAATGACTATTCTGAGCTCAAGGAGTCAAAGGTAGATGGCCTATCATGTTCACCCAATAAGGTGCATGTTCTAATTTGGCAAGGTTTTATTGGTTGCACATATCTTGCATAAGGTGTCTTGCATTTATTTTGCTTCGTTGCACCACCATCTGCTTAGTTTACTCATGATATATATGAAGATTCCATACCCATCCATTATCAACACCTATTCCATTTGTCATCGTACCTTGTTTTTCCATTCAAATGATGTTCTTGTGTTTCAGACATCCAAAAGGAAGAGGGTGGTTGCAGAACCTAAAGGAGTACAAGCAAGGCCCTTGAAAGAGGTGGTGCTACCGGAGAAATCCCATAGCACCCAACGTATATTGGCAATAGAACCAGCGCCGCAAAACCTAGGATATCACAACTATGCTGGTCGTTGCTTTGCTCTTGTGAGTACCTATGGTCCTATCGCTGTCCTTACATCATACTTAGTGGATTATGTGACATCATTGTGCATTATAGCTTGCTTATCCACTGTTCGCTCCAAATTATCAAATCTATATTAGTGCTAAATTAATGTAGAATAAACCCAATGCCTATGAAGAAATTTAGTTCTGCATTGTTCTTGTAAGTATCTGTTGTCCTTCATCATTGTACTTATATTTGTCAGCTAGTTCTTCATGTACACCTTGCAGCTTATTTTCCCTTGTCCTCCATTTTTCTACACATCAGATCTACATTTACTATTTCCAAAATATTGAATAAAACCAATGTTACTGAAGAAGTTTAGCTCCGCATTGCTCTTGTCAGTGCCTTCTGCCTGTATGTTGTATTTACATTTGTACTCTGCATCTTAAGTTAAATAATCGCCATTTGTTCATACATTTTCACATCTATATTTACTCTTAACAAAATCTACAATAAAGGCAATACTCCTGAAGAAGAGTGTGTAATAAACTTCTTGAATTCTCCCCCCCCATCAATATGGACAAGGCCTTTATAGAGCCTGTCTTCACTACTAATGTAAGTTTGTCCTCCTCGAGCCTTCAAACTTTATTGTTTATATTTGGATAGCTATGAGTGCAAATGCTATTTATTTTTGCCGTCTGCGTCAAATTGCTTGTTCAAAGTTTATAAAGTAGAAGTACATAAACATAAGTTTGTCCTTCTCAATTTCAGTCTTTAGTTGCACAATCTAGTTCCTTATTCATACCATGTAAATTAAACTAAACATAGCAAGTTATCTTATTTAGCATTATGTGTATGCTTGTGTTCTTGATCTGTAATCCAGTGGTGTGGTAAGACTACCAACAACAGCACAATGTCATATCCTGCTATGTCTCAACTATGAACAATGCCATATTATATTAATTGTGTCTCTTTATTTACCAATCTGAAATGGTATAAATTGAAAGTGCACTCACCATTCATTCTTATACGTTGTTTAGAACTACATCTATGCTTGTGTTCTTGATCTGTAATCCAGTGGTCTCGTGAAGCTGGCCGCTCCTGCACAATGCCATTTCGTGTCGTCTTAACTATGAACAATGCCTATTATGTTAATGCTATTTTAAACCGTGTTTGTTTACTTCTGACAAAGAAAAGAGATCAATTGATAGCGCTGATGCTTATACATGCAAAACTTGTTATCTACCTACTTGTTTCTCTTTCAGGGTGACAACACTGCTGCTAGGAAGAACTGCCACGATGATAGTGAGACGAACCCATTGTTTGTCCCTCTAACACATATTCCAGAGGAGAAGGCAACACAAATTGAGGGTAGGGATACAACCACGAAGTCACATCTTGATGTAGTGTCAAACTTACTCAGTGACACGAGCTCGATGAAGTCGCCGCCTGAATCTGTTTGACTCCTTCAGTCTGAAATTCAAGCAGAAATACATGCTTCGCTCAAATACGACTGGAACTCTAATCTCTATGCAAGATTAACCATAAGTACATGACGTTTATTGATGCTAGGCAGCTTAAGTTGGTGGATATGAGCGCCAAAGAAGCGCAGTCTCATCAGGTTGCTAAGCTGCTTGTGCTGCAGCTCCTGGGCCGTGCTAACCTTTCTTGAACTGTGTTCAAGTGCTGTCGGTTCTGTCTATTATTTTGTCCGCATGTTAACTTCCACTGGTGGCGATGTGACGCGTCCGATTCAATCATACACTAATCATACACGCAAATGTGTACAATCAAGATCAGGGGACTCACGGGAAGATATCACAACACAACTCTAGACACAAATCAAAATAATACAAGCTTTATATTACAAGCCAGGGGCCTCGAGGGCTTGAATACAAGCTCGATACACAAGCGTCAGCGGAAGCAACAATATCTAAGTACATACATAAGTTAAACAAGACTTCCTTAAGAAGGCAAACACAAAACAACAATGATCGAAGAGGCAAGGCCTCCTTCCTGGGATCTCCTAACTACTCCTGGTCGGCGGTGGTATCCATGTAGTAGCCATCACCATCCGGTAGTAGTAGACGTCAGCGGTGGCATCTGGCTCCTGGGATCCACCATCTGGTTGCAACAACTGAAAAGAAGGAAGAAGGGGGGAAAAGGGGGAGCAAAGCAACTGTGAGTAGTCATCCAAAGTACTCGCAAGCAACAGATCTATACTAAGTATGCATTGGTATCAAATGGAAGGGTTATATCTGTGGACTGAACTGCAAAATGCTAGAATAGAGGGGAAGGCCTAGCCTATCGAAGACTAGCATCTTGAAGCAGCTCCAAGCATCTTGCAGCATGTAGAAGAGTAAAGAATAGCAGTTTAATTAACAAGCATGTTGTAACATTAACACCAAGAGATCCTTCCTCGACTCCCTGCGAGAAAGCAATCTCGGAGGCACATATCCAAGTATCCATTTCTAGTTGTAAAAGATCAGGATATAAGTCTGAACGTCCATTACCGTGGACATAGTATTCGAATATATATCTTCCCTACAGGGGTGCACCACGTTACCCAACATGCTCGATCACTCTGGCCGGACACACCTTTCCGAGGTCAATGCCCGGCCTCGGAAGATCAACACGTCGCAGCCCTACCAAGGCTCAGCAGAGAGGTCCCCACCAGTCTACATCCTAAGCGCTCCGGGGTCTTGGGCCCATCGCCTGTTGCACTCCAGGTCGTTGCGGGCAGGGTGGATACCAGCACCACCTCGGATGGCCAGCATGACCCGACCGTGGTGCCATGCTGAATTGGACGTCTGACAATTCTTCGGCAGATACTGCGACGTCGAGGCCCATATCTATTCACGCGTGGTGGTTAGTGCGTAAAGTCCAAAGGCCAACTCAGAACAAATACCCAAACCTGTTAGTGCATTGGGGGACCGTGGAGACGAGCAGAGACTCACGATAATGTGACCTCGTCACCCCGTCTCATGGACTTATGGCAAGGGCCCAGAATGCCCGGTCGTGCCATGTAGAAAACTCGCGGGTGCTCAACGGGCCCGCCCGACTTTCACATCAACTCACGGGTACCCCTCAGGGCCGACCCGACTTCAACAATGATCTCAAGTAAAGTCAAGGTAACCGTGTGTCCAAACATCAAGGGGAAAACCTGAGGAATCACCCCCGGTGAATTCCACTCAATGTAATCATCAAGGTGAACGTAAGAGGAACCACCCTCGAGGTTCACACTTGAGGGGTTGCACGACCGAGCCATATCGGGAATGGTGAAGGAGGAACCACCCTCGTTAACCACGATCGAATAGCTACACTACAGAGTTGCCATCGGGAGTGTGTTGCGAGGTCTCACCCTCGGGAATCGATAGTAGCTTTGTAGAGTCGAGCAACAAAAGGGGCATGATGTGATGTGAGGTGTCGGGTTCTGGTCGTCGATCACGTTGATCGAGTCGTCGATGATGAAGCAGGGCAACACGGACAAGGTGGGGGTCACTAATGGATCTCTAACCAACCTATACTAAGCAGTTTAGGATAAGCAAGTAAGGTACAACGGTAGGTACAAAAGCAGGCTATGCATCAGAATAGGAGCAATCAATTACAGTAGCAAAATCTAATGCAAGCATGAGAGAGTGGAATGGGCGATATTGGGATGATCAAAGGGGGGATTGCCTGGTTGCTTAGACGAGAAGGAGGGCTCCTCGGTGACGTAGTCGATCACAACGGCATTGGCAAATGTCACAGGGTCTACCGAAGAGAAGAAGGGGGAGAAATAGTAAATACATAGCAAGCAAGTGCATAACAGGACAACATGCAGAGCTAGACGTGTTCTAACGCGGTGCTACACGTTACCAACGAAAGGGATAACATCCGGGAATGCTTTCCCAAAGTTTGGCATTTTCGGACATACGAACCGGAGGGGAAAGATTGCATGTTCGCTATGCTAGGGACACGTGACAGATGAACGGAGAGCGTATTCAGATTCGTCTCGTCGTTCTGAGCAACTTTCATGTATAAAACTTTTTCATCCGAGCTACGGATTATTTTCTAAGATTTTCCGAAGTTTAAAACAATTTCCGGAATTATTATTATTTCAAAAATAAAGACTAAAATGCTAGGTGCACCAAACTCTGTGTACACAGAAGTGTACCAGAGGATGATAGGTGGGCCAAGGGGTCCCAGTTGACCAGCGAACATTTTACTGGTCAACAGGGCGTGGGCACCCTGTCATTGACTGATTAGGCTAGTATAACAGTTTAGTTAACTAAACAAGGCGATTAAGCTAATTAATTCTAATTAGACTTAGTTATACCAATTTAATTAAGTTAATTATTTTTATTAAATTATTTTTCTATCTCTTTTCTATACTAAACAGGGGAGAGGGCCCCAGCTGCAAGTGGCATAAAAGCCAATGGAGCAGGCTTAACGGGGAGCTCACATTGCTCCTGCAGATGCGCAAAGAGGGCCCCAGCTGCCAGTGGCACAAAGCCGGAATTCGACGGCGAGGGCGTCAGTACCCGAGGTGGAAGACAATGGGGATTCGGGGCTGCAACGTCTCCCAGCTCGCGCTGCTGGCCGTAGTCGACGCAGGTGATGACGGTGGTACTCTTGGACGCCTCCGGGTGGCGCGGGGCTGCTGGTGGCCAGGGAATCTACACGGAGATGGTGGCGACGATGGCACTCGGCTATGGTCGGGAAGATGGAGCGAGGCAGAGGAGGGAGAGAGCAGGCAAGTGGGCGAGTGGGTGCGGCGGTAGGTGGGGGAGGGGAGACCGAGGCGTCGCGGGGTGGAGCGTGGCCTTATCCCCTCCGGGGAGTCGCCATCGAGACGGTCCGGCAGGGGCGAGCCCTTTAGCGGCTCGGGTCGCAGGAACAGAGAAGAGGGAGGTGATCGAGGGAGGTGGGCTGCTAGGGCAGGTGGGCCGGTTGTGGCTAGCCCAGAGGGGGGTTAGGGGTCGGATGGCCCAGTTGGCTTGGGGTTTTCTTTTTAACTTGAATTTTTGACTTTAATTTAAATTTGAATTTGGACCGGATTCAAACCAACACGAGTTTAACAACAGTAATCATGATGACGTTGCATCATTAGCAAGGAATTACTATAGCTTAATTATCTGGACGTCACAATTCTCCTCCACTACAAGAAATCTCGTCCCGAGATTTAAGAGGTGGAGTAAGGGGAATGACTCAGGAAGGATGGAGCTCAACACAAGATAGGGACCTGGGGGCTATCTCAGTGAACGTGGCATAGAGGCATCTCTCGAGTTGAAACTAAAGAAAGTCATTGAGAGCAAGGTAAGAAGGTGCAATAAGAAGCTTCAACCAGGTAGGCAATCATTCGATGTCTGAAACGGAGTGTGAAAGGGGGTCTAGAGCATCGAGAATAAGTATTGCATCTCATACCAGAACAGATCACAAGAAGGTGGCTCATGAATTACATACGAAGCCAAGCGTGAGGAACAATTTTGGAAGATAGGGATGTACATGGAGTCAGGTTTCGATCCTGTGGAACTGTGGGTTATGGACCCACCATATGGGTTAATGGCAGGAAGGCGCTAATCAATTTGCACGGTCATGATAGCAAGGCAGGTCAGAGTATTGCCTGTCAGTTATGTCAACAACAATGTTGGTACCAAGGGCGACGGATGAAGAGAACCATTTTCCTGCTCGTTAAGGCGAGGCGGATGAATAGGCAAAGTTCTCATCCATCGGTGGCTACCGGAATGTCATCAACAATAGTAACAAGGTCTTACTGACAGAGTTTGCACACCGAGGTGTTTACATAAGCAGGGAATTATCTCTGCTCAGATATGATAGGTTACAAGAATGTTTATACAAAACAATGAAAGGGAAAGTGTAGGCTCAAATTGGCTATCGATATTGTCAAGTGTCTAACAACTCAGAACCCGTGAAAAATTTGAATCGGCAAGAAATAATAGTTGATGAAGAACTTATACGAACTCATGGAGTTCTGTGATATTCTCGAGATACCATAGGGTAATGCTCGAAGGTAGAACGAAATAGAGGTTGGACAGGTGAAAAGATCTGCAGAAGACAAGTATTTTAACTTGTCCGAGAAATGGAATCAAAGGAGAACAATCATGGTCGGAACCACGGTTGCAAAGGACCAAACATATATAGAAGATGAACTTGTCACAAGGGGACTATTATCATTACAAGAAGCTTCCATGATAAGTTTCACATCGGGTCCATGGGCATGAACACAAAGGTTCAAGGTCGACACCCACTTCTCTAATGCACAACTTTCCATTCACTTCTCGCATCCGAAGAAGTCGTACCATTGAAATTTTTACGTGACGAAAAGCCAGTAGAGTATAACCCGCATAATGTTCGAGTGCACACGGATTTAGGGAAGACACGGGTTCAACCCATCGGGGCATATTAGGAACACATTCCACAAACTTCAGGAGTAAATATCTCTAGCTCAAAAGTAAAAGCATGGTTGAGGAAGCAAAGGATACAATTTACCAAAGGCATGATGTATCCATGGAAGGGCTCACAAGGTTACTGAATATGAAGGAAGTTGTCGGATAAAACTCAACAAAGGATTTGGTGGTTCACGAGGGATCTGATGTGAGCATCGGTACTCAACGAGAAGAAGAAAGAATGCATGGGTATCAGATTATAGAAACAACTGACTAATTCTAAGCTCGAATGTAAAGGAGATTATTATTTCCGAAATCAAGGGATCAGAAGCAAACGCTCTGATCAAGGATGGATAAGTTGAATATACTTAGGGAACAATCAATGGCAATCTGATTGGCTGAGAACCAACTCATGTTCGGGAAGATGTCTGAGCCGGAAAGATAATCTATAAGGATCAACCGATGATTGCGACTATTCACAAACATATCAAATCGAAAGACTCAAAATGAAAATGACAAAGGACGTCAATGGATACTGTTAGGCATATGGAATTAACCAGAGTGTAGGCATGTAAGACCTTCTAGAGCAATAGGCAACAGAGGTCCTCGAAAGCTCGCATTGTATTACAAAGTATCTTATGAAGCATAAGAATAATTGGAGATGAATGGTACTCAATAAGAGCGAGTAATTATCCTAGGGGTATTAATTCATGCAGCAAGAAACTGCAAGGCGGTAGGCACAAGGTATTCTCGGAAAAATAGGGAGAAATTTGGGGTATCTTGAAACAACAAGATCAACGGGGAATGACTGTATGAATGACAATGTAGGTAGTTACACCTAAGGATTTATCGGTGGTATGGATCATAACGGTGGAGGGCACAAGGGTCTCGGGAAAACATCGGAGAGTATCTTCAGAGTCTTCTGGTGCACCAAGCAATCATCTAGAGTGAGGGGCTCCCCGGGAGAACGTATTTATGAGAGCCTAGGGTTAGAGTTAGCAAAATAATTTAACCTGAATAGAAGAGAGATCAGAATTCCAGAGTAAAGACGAGGAATAAAATATCCTAATACCACCCAATGGCGACGTGGGCCCATAAGCCGCACATCCATCTTAGTAAAACAGTTTCTCAGTGACTAGACTCAACTTCGGCCAAGGAATTGGAAAGGGTGGTTCCTACCGGCAGTCGGCTCTGATACCAACTTATGACGTCCCTGATTCAATCATACACTAATCATACATGCAAATGTGTACGATCAAGATCAGGGACTCACGGGAAGATATCACAACACAACTCTAGACACATATCAAAATAATACAGGCTTTATATTACAAGCCAGGGGCCTCGAGGGCTTGAATACAAGCTCGATACACAAGCGTCAGCGGAAGCAACAATATCTGAGTACAAACATAAGTTAAACAAGACCGCCTTAGGAAGGAAAACACAAAACAACAACGATCGAAGAGGCAAGGCCTCCTGCCTGGGACCTCCTAACTACTCCTGGTCGGTGGTTGTCTCCATGTAGTAGCCATCACCATCGGGTAGTAATAGATGTCAGCGGTGGCATCTAGCTCGTGGGATCCACCATCTGGTTGCAACAACCGAAAAGAAGGAAGAAGGGGAAAAAGGGGGAGCAAAGCAACCGTGAGTACTCATCCAAAGTACTCGCAAGCAACAGATCTATACTAAGTATGCATTGGTATCAAATGGAAGGGTTATATCTGTGGACTGTACTACAAAATGCTAGAATAGAGGGGAAGGCCTAGCCTATCGAGGACTAGCATCTTCAAGCAGCTCCAAGCATCTTGCAGCATGTAGAAGAGTAAAGTATAACAGTTTAATTAACAAGCATATTGTAACATTAACGCCCAGAGATCCTTCCTCGACTCCCTGCGAGAAAGCAATCGCGGTGCCACATATCCAAGTATCCATTTCTAGTTGTAAAATATTAGGATATAAGTCTGAACGTCCAATACCGTGGACACGGTATTCAGATATATATCTTCCCTGCAGGGGTGCACCACATTACACAACACGCTCGATCACTCTGGTCGGACACACCTTTGTGGGGTCAATCCCGACCTTGGAAGATCAACACGTCGCATCCCTACCTAGGCTCAGCAGAGAGGTCCCCGTCGGTCTACATCCTAAGCGCTCCGGGGTCTTGGGCCAATCGCTCATTGTACTCCGGGTCGTTGCGCGAAGGGTGGATACTAGCACCGCCTCGGACGGCCAACACGATCCGACCGTGCCACCATGTTGAACTGGACGTCTGACAAAGCTTCGGTTGATACTGCGATGTCAAGGCCCATATCTATTCTTGCGTGGTGGTTAGTGCGTAAAGGCCAGAGGCCAACTCAGAACAAATACCCAAACCTGTTAGTGCATTGGTGGCTCGCGGAGACCAGCGGAGACTCACGATAATGTGACCCCGTCGCCTCATCTCATGGACTTACGGCAAGGGTCCAGAATGCCCGGCGGTGCCACATAGAAAACTCGCGGTTCTCAATGCTCCCGCCCGACTTTCACATCAACTCGCGGGTACCCCTCAGGGCCGACCCGACTTCAACAATGGTCTCAAGTAAAGTCAAGGTAGCCGTGTGTCCACACATCAAGGGGAAAACCCAAGGAATCACCCCCGGTGAATTCCACTCGACGTAATCATCAAGGTGAACGTAAGAGGAACCAACCTCGAGGTTCACACTTGAGGGGTTGCACGACATAGCCGTATTGCGAATGGTGAAGGAGGAACCACCCTCATTGACCACGACTGAATAGCTACACTACAGAGTTGTCATCGGGACTGCGTTGTGAGGTCTCACCCTCGGCACTCGATAGTTGCTCTGCAGAGTCGAGCAACAAAAGGGGCATGGTGTGATGTGAGGTGTCGGGCTCTGGTCGTCGATCACATTGATCGAGTCATCGATGATGAAGCAGGGGCAACAAGGACAAGGTGGGGGTCACTGATGGATCTCTAACCAGCTTATACTAAGCAGTTTAGGATAAGCTGGTAAGGTACAATAGCAGGTACAAAAGCAGGCTATGCATCAGAATAGGAGCAATCAATTACAATAGCAAAATCTAATGCAAGCATGAGAGAATGGAATGGGCGATATCGGGATGATCAAAGGGGGGGGCTTGCCTGGTTGCTCAGACGAGAAGGAGTGGTCATCGGTGACGTAGTCGATCACAGCGGCATCGGCAGACGTCACGGGGTCTACCGAAGAGAAGAGGAGGGAGAAACAGTAAATACATAGCAAGCAAGTGCATAGCAGGACAACAGGCAGAGCTAGACGTGTTCTAACGTAGTGCTACACGTTACCGACGAAGGGGATAACATCCGGGAATGCTTTCCCGAAGTTTGGCATTTTCAGACATACGAACCAGAGGGGAAAGGTTGCATGTTCTCTATGCTAGGGACACGTGAGAGATGAACGGAGAGCGTATTGGGATTCGTCTCGTCGTTCTGAGCAACTTTCATGTATAAAACTTTTTCATCCGAGCTACGGATTATTTTCTAAGATTTTTCAAAGTTTAAAACAATTTCTGGAATTATTATTATTTCAAAAATAAAGACTAAAATGCTAGGTGCACCCAACTCTACGTACACAGAAGTGTACCAGAGGCTGACAGGTGGGCCAAGGGGTCCCAGTTGACCAGTCAATGTTTGACTGGTCAACACGGCGTGGGGCCCCCTGCCATTGACTGATTAGGCTAGTCTAACAGTTTAGTTAACTAAATGAGGCGATTAAGCTAATTAATTCTAATTAAACTTAATTAAGCCAATTTAATTAAGTTAATTATTTTTATTAAATTATTTTTCTTTCTCTTTTTTTATACTAAACAAGGGAGAGGGCCCCAGCTGCCAGTGGCACAAAAGCCACTGGAGCGGGCTTAACGGGCGCGGGCGAGGGGTGCCCGTCGGGGCAGACCCCGGCGACGGCCACGGCCGTTCTGGATGCGTGGGCGCCGGCGTGGTGTGGCGCGGCCAGGGGGCGCAGCCGGCGGCCTTGGCCGGCTGTAGCAGGCGCGGCGGGGAGGAGGGGACTAGGCGGCGCCGACTGCGGTCAGTGGCAGGGCCGGCGAGCGGTGGCCGGCGCGGGCGTGTGCAGCTCTGGGCGCGGCGGTGCGCGGGGAGCGGTGTTGCGGCTGCGGCAAGCAGCAAGGCTGCGCGGGCGGAGCAGCACCATGGAGATGAGCGGGTGTGGGGCAGCGGACAGCGGCGGCGGAGGCCGCGTCTGCGGAGGCGCGCGATGACGCGATGCGGGCGAGTGTGGCTGGGGCACGAGGCAGTGGCTCCCGGCAGTCGAATCCCGTCGGAAAACTCGCACGGGGCATGGATGGAGGCGTTCTGAAGGTGATGGCGGCATCGCGACGACGCACTGAGCGTGTTGTCGTGCTTGCATGGCCTCAAAAGAGGTGACAGCGTCGGTGACGAGATCCGAAGCGGAGGTGAGGTCCGGCAAGAATGGTGGAGCGGCCTAGAGGGCGAACGAGAGCAAGAGGAGAGAGGGAGAAGGAAGAGGAGCTCACATTGCTCCTGCAGATGCACAAAGTGGGCTCGGGGGAGGCTCGGAGATGCCGGAATTCGACAGCGAGGGCGTCAGTGTCCGAGGTGAAAGACGATGGGGATTGGGGGCCGCAGCGTCTCCCAGCTTGCGTTGTTGGCCGTAGTCGACGCAGGTGATGACGGCGGTACTCTTGGACGCCTCCGGGTGGCGCGGGGCTGCTGGTGGCCAGGGAATCTACATGGAGATGGTGGCGACGATGGCGCTCGGCTATGGTCGGGAAGATGGAGCGAGCAAGAGGAGGGAGAGAGCAGGCTAGTGGGTGAGTGGGTGTGGCGGTAGGTGGAGGAGGGGAGACCGAGGCGTCGCGGGGTGGGCGTGGCCTTATCCCCTCCGGGGAGTGATACGTCCATTTTGCATCATGCTTTTATATCGATATTTATTGCATTATGGGCTGTTATTACACACTATGTCACAATACTTATGCCTATTCTCTCTTATTTTACAAGGTTTACATGAAGAGGGGGAATGCCGCCAGCTGAAATTCTGGGCTGGAAAAGGAACAAATATTAGAGACCTATTATGCACATCTCCAAAAGTCTTGAAACTCCACGGGAATTATTTTCAGAATATATAAAAAATAGTGGGCGAAGAAAGTAGCAGAGGGGGCCACCCACCGTCCACGAGGATGGGGGCGCGCCCTACCCCCCTAGGCGCGCCCCCTGCCTCGTGGGCCTCCTGGTGGCCCTCTGATGCCCATCTTTGGCTATATGGTGTCTTTCATCCAGGAAAAAATCATAAGCAAGCTCACGGGACGAAACTCCGCCGCCACGAGGCGGAACCTTGGCGGAACCAATCTAGGGCTCCGGCGGAGCTGTTCTGCCGGGGAAACTTCCCTCCGGGAGGGGGAAATCATCACCATCGTCATCACCAATGATCCTCTCATCGGGAGGGGGTGAATCTCCATCAACATCTTCACCAGCACCATCTCCTCTCAAACCCTAGTTCATCTCTTGTATCCAATCTTTGTATCCAAACCTCAGATTGGTACATGTGGGTTGCTAGTAGTGTTGATTACTCCTTGTAGTTGATGCTAGTTGGTTTACTTGGTCGAAGATCATATGTTTAGATCCATTATTCATATTAATACCCCTCTAATTATGAACATGAATATGCTTTGTGAGTAATTACGTTTGTTCCTGAGGACATGGGAGAAGTCTTGCTATAAGTAGTCATGTGAATTTGGTATTCGTTCGATATTTTGATGAGATGTATGTTGTCATCCCTCTAGTGGTGTCATGTGAACATCGACTACATGACACTTCACAATTGTTGGTCCTAGAGGAGGCCATTCGGAAGTAATAAGTAGATGATGGGTTGCTAGAGTGACAGAAGCTTAAACCCTAGTTTGTGCGTTGCTTCTTAAGGGGCTGATTTGGATCCTTATGTTTCATGCTATGGTTAGGTTTACCTTAATACTTCTGTTGTTGTTGCGGAAGCTTGCAATAGGGGTTAATCATAAGTGGGATGCTTGTCCAAGTAAGGGCAGTACCCAAGCACCGGTCCACCCACATATCAAATTATCAAAGTACCGAACGCGAATCATAGAGCGTGATGAAAACTAGCTTGACAATAATTCCCGCGTGTCCTCGGGAGCACTTTCCTTTATATAAGAGTTTGTCAAGCCTTGTCCTTTGCTAAAAAAGGATTGGGCCATCTTTCTGCACCTTATTTACTTTCATTACTTGTTACCCGTTACAAATTACCTTATCACAAAACTATCTGTTACCGATAATTTCAGTGCTTGCAGAGAATACCTTGCTGAAAACCGCTTATCATTTCCTTCTGCTCCTCATGGGGTTCAACACTCTTACTTATCGAAAATGCTACGATAGATCCCCTACACTTGTGGGTCATCAAGACTCTTTTTTGGCGTCGTTGCCGGGGAGTGAAGCGCCTTTGGTAGGTGGAATTTGGTAAGGAAAAATTTATATAGTGTGCTGAAATTTACTGTCACTTGTTACTATGGAACATAATCCTTTGAGGGGCTTGTTCGGGGTATCTTCACCCTGACCAGTAGAGCAAAGAGTTTCTCCTCAACCTACTGAACCTACTGAAAATGTTTACTTTGAAATTCCTTCGGGTATGATAGAGAAACAGCTAGCTAATCCTTTCACAGGTGATGGAACATTACATCCCGATTTGCACCTAATCTATGTGGATGATGTTTGTGGATTATTTCAGCTTGCAGGTATGCCCGAGGATGTTATCAAGAAGAAGGTCTTCCCTTTATCTTTGAAGGGAGATGCATTGACGTCTGATGATATTGGATCATGGAACTACCAACGATTGAAATTGGAATTTCACCAGAAGTTTTATCCTATGCATCTTGTTCATCATGATCGTAATTATATATATAATTTTTGGCGTCATGAAGGAGAAAGCATCGCTCAAGCTTGGGGGAGGCTTAAGTCAATGTTATATTTACGCCCCAATCATGATCTCTCAAAAAAATGATTATTCAAATTTTTTATGCTCGGCTTTCTCTTAGTAATCGCTCCATGCTCGATACTTCTTCTGCTGGATCTTTTATGATGAAGACTATTGAATTCAAATGGGATTTATTGGAAAGAATTAAACGCAACTCTGAAGATTGGGACCTCGACTAAGCTAAGGAGTCAGGTATAACACCTAAGTTTGATTGTGTTAATTCTTTTATGAATACCGATGCTTTCCGTGAATTTAGCACTAAATATGGACTTGACTCTGAGATAGTAGCTTCTTTCTGTGAATCCTTTGCTACTCATGTTGATCTCCCTAAGGAGAAGTGGTTTAAATATAATCCTCCCATTGAAGTAAAAGTAGTTACACCTATTAAAGTTGAAGAAGAGACTATCACTTATAATGATCCTGTTGTTCCTACTGCCTATATTGAGAAACCACCTTTCCCCGTTAGAATAAAGGATCATGCTAAAGCTTCAACTGTGGTTCGTAAGAGTAATACTAGAACACCTACTACCTCTGAGCAAATTAAAGTTGAACCTAGTGTTGTTATGGTTAAAGATCTCTTGGCCAATAATATTGATGGGCATGTTATTTACTTCTGCAATGAATCTGCTAGAATTGCTAGACCTGATACTAAAAATAAACATAGACATGTTGTAGGCATGCCTGTTATTTCTGTTAAAATAGGAGATCATTGCTATCATGGCTTATGTGATATGGGTGCTAGTGCAAGTGCAATACCTCATTCCTTATACTAAGAAATTATGCATGATATTGCACCTGCTGAGATAGAAGAGATAGATGTTACAATTAAGCTTGCCAATAGAGATACTATTTCACCAGTTGGGATTGTTAGAGATGTTGAAGTCTTGTGTGGGAAAGTTAAATATCCTGCTGATTTTCTTGTTCTTGGTTCCCCACAAAAGGACTTTTGTCCCATTATATTTGGTAGACCCTTCTTGAATACTGTTAGTGCTAAGATAGACTGCAATAAGGATATTGTTTCTGTTGGTTTAGGGGATATGTCTCATGAGTTTAATTTTGCTAAATTTTGTAGACAACCCCATGATAAAGAATTGCCTAGTAAAGATGAAAGTATTGGTCTTGCTTCTATTGCCGTGCCTCCTAGTGATCCTTTAGAACAATATTTGTTAGACCATGAAAATGATATGTTTATGAATGAAAGAAGGGAAATAGATGAAGTATTCTTTAAATATGGACCTATTTTGAAATACAACTTGCCTGTTGAAATCCTAGGGGATCCTCCTCCACCTAAGGGTGATCCTGTGTTTGAGCTTAAACCTTTACCAGATACTCTTAAATATGCTTATCTTGATGAGAAAGAGATATATCCTGTTATTATTAGTGCTAAACTTTTAGAGCATGAAGAAAAGAAATTATTGAAAACTCTGAAGAAGCACCGTGCTGCTATTGGATATACTCTTGATAATCTTAAGGGCATTAGTCCGACTCTATGACAGCACAAAATAAAGCTAGAGAAAGACGCTAAACCAATTGTTGATCACCAACGACGGTTAAATCCTAAGATGAAAGAAGTGGTAAGAAAAGAAATACTAAAGCTTCTGGAGGCACGTATAATTTATCCCATTGCTGATAGTCGGTGGGTAAGTCCTGTCCATTGTGTCCCTAAGAAGGGAGGTATTACTGTCGTTCATAATGATAAAGATGAATTGATCCCAAAAAGAATTGTTACAGGTTATAGAATGGTAATTTATTTCCACAAATTAAATAAAGCTACTAAAAAGGATCATTACCCTTTACCTTTTATTGATCAAATGCTAGAAAGATTATCCAAACATACACATTTTTGCTTTCTAGATGGTTATTTTGGTTTCTCTCAAATACATGTGTCAAAAGAGGATCAAGAAAAGACAACTTTTACTTGCCCTTTCGGCACCTTTGCTTATAGATGTATGCCTTTTGGTTTATGCGATGCACCTGCTACTTTTCAAAGATGTATGACTGCTATATTCTCTGACTTTTGTGAAAAGATTGTTGAGGTTTTCATGGATGATTTATCTGTTTACGGAACTTCTTTTGATGATTGCTTAAGCAACCTTGATCGAGTTTTGCAGAGATGTGAAGAAACTAATCTTGTCTTGAATTGGGAGAATTGCCACTTTATGGTTAATGAAGGTATTGTCTTTGGGCATAAAATTTCCGAAAGAGGTATTGAAGTTGATAAAGCTAAAGTTGATGCTATTGAAAAGATGCCGTGTCCTAAGGACATTAAAGGTCTAAGAAGTTTCCTTGGTCATGTCGGTTTTCATAGGAGGTTCATTAAGGACTTTTCTAAAATTTCTCGGCCTCTGACTAACCTCTTACAAAAAGATGTCCATTTTGTCTTTGATGATGATTGTCTAGAAGCATTTGAAATACTTAAGAAAGGTTTGGTTTCTGCACCTATTGTTCAACCTCCTGATTGGAATTTACCATTTGAGATTATGTGATGCTAGTGATTATGTTGTAGGGGCTGTTCTAGGACAAAGAGTTGATAAGAAATTAAATGTTATTCAATATGCTAGTAAAACTCTAGACAATGCCCAGAGAAACTATGCTACCACTGAAAAAGAATTTTTAGCAGTTGTATTTGCTTGTAATAAGTTTAGACCTTATATAGTTGATTCTAAAGTAACTATTCACACTAATCATGCTGCTATTAAATATCTTATGGAAAAGAAAGATGCTAAACCTAGACTTATTAGATGGGTTCTCTTGCTAGAAGAATTTGATTTGCATATTATTGATAGAAAGGGAGCTGAGAACCCCGTTGCAGACAACTTGTCTAGGTTAGAGAATGTTCTTGATGACCCACTACCTATTGATGATAGCTTTCCTGATGAACAATTAGATGTGATAAATGCTTCTCGTACTGCTCCATGGTATGCTGATTATGCTAATTATATTGTTGCTAAATTTATACCACCTAGTTTCACGTACCAGCAAAAGAAAAGGTTCTTCTATGATTTAAGACACTACTTCTAGGATGACCCACATCTTTATAAAGAAGGAGTAGATGGTGTTTAGACGTTGTGTACCTGAGCATGAAAAGGAACAGATCCTATGCAAGTGTCACTCAAAGGCTTATGGAGGACACCATGCTGGAGATAGAACTGCACACAATGTATTGCAATCCGGTTTTTATTGGCCTACTCTCTTCAAGGATGCCCGTAAGTTTGTTTTTTCTTGTGATGGATGTCAGAGAATTGGTAATATTAGTAGACATCAAGAAATGCCTATGAATTATTCACTTGTTATGGAACCATTTGATGTTTGGGGCTTTGATTATATAGGACCTTTTCCTTCCTCTAATGGGTATACGCATATTTTAGTTGCTATTGATTATGTTACTAAGTGGGTAGAAGCTATTCCAACTAGTAGTGCTGATCATAACACCTCTATTAAGATGCTTAAAGAAGTTATTTTTCTGAGGTTTGGAGTCCCTAGGTATTTAATGACTGATGGTGGTTCACATTTCATTCACGGTGCTTTTCATAAAATGCTTGCTAAGTATGATGTTAATCATAGAATTGCATCTCCATATCATCTACAGTCTAGTGGTCAAGTAGAACTTAGCAATAGAGAGCTTAAATTAATTTTGCAAAAGACTGTCACTAGATCTAGAAAGAATTGGTCCAAGAAACTTGATGATGCATTATGGTCTTATAGTACTGCATATAAAAATCCTATGGGTATGTCTCCATATAAAATGGTTTATGGTAAAGCATGTCACTTACCTCTTGAATTAGAACATAGGGCATATTGGGCTATTAAAGAGCTCAACTATGACTTCAAACTTGCCGGTGAGAAGAGGCTTTTTGACATTAGCTCACTTGATGAATGGAGATCCCAGGCCTACGAGAATGCCAAACTGTTTAAAGAAAAAGTGAAAAGATGGCATGATAAAAGGATACAAAAATGTGAGTTTAATGTAGGTGATTATGTATTGTTATAAAACTCTCGTTTAAGATTTTTTTGCAGGCAAACTCCTCTCTAAATTGGAAGGTCCTTACATCATCGAGGAGGTCTATCGTTTCGGTGCCATAAAAATCAACAACTTCGAAGGCACAAATCCAAGGGTGGTGAACGGTCAGAGAATCAAACATTATATCTTAGGTAATCCCAATGTTGAAACCAATGTTATTGAAACCAGAACCCTGGAGGAATACATAAGGGACACTTTCCAGAATGTTTCAGACTCCGAAAAGGAATAGGTATGAGGTACGGTAGGTAAACCGACTCCAAAACAGTTCTAATAGCATTTTTCCTCCGTTTTGGAATATTTAAGAAAATAGGAAAATAAGAAGCAGTCCAGAAAGGACACGAGGGTGGAGGGCGCGCCCTACCCCCCTGGGCACGCCCCCTGCCTCGTGGGCACCTCGTGCGCTCTCCGGACTTCATTTTCTTGCACGGTACTTCTTTTGGTCGGTAAAAATTCATTATATAATCTCCCGAAGGTTTTGACCACCGTATCACACAAATATCCACTGTTTTGTTTCGAGCTATTTCTATTGCAGTCATAGAGCAAGATGTCTTATCAAGAGTCAGTCGGGGAGAGTCGGGTGTCTCATCTGACACCGGGGCCAAGAGCAAACACCAATGCTGACCACTTTGGGCCATCAACTGAGGAAGAGATGGAGGCTGACTTGAAAAGGATAGATGCCATGGAGGAGGATGAAGAAGTTACTTCTCATTTCCGAGCTGGATTCACGATGGGGGAACTACAGAGCTCAGCTATTCCAAACTCGGTCATCCCTTGCAATGTTAGATTTCTTTCTTATGAAAGTAGGAAAAAGAGTATTGCTTGTTCTCCCACAGCTATGCAACATCCTTGGGTGAAAGGACCTTTAGCCGTCATGGGCAAGCTCCGAAAGGAAATAATGGACCTCAAGCAGCAAGTCAATAAGCTCGAGGAAGGGAATCATATCCTGAGGGGCATCATCGCCAAGAATATCACATCACCACCCCCGAAGAAGGAGACATAATGTAACGCCCTCGGACACACCTGCCGGTGGTCGTTACTCCTGGCGGGATCTAGACTGGCCCCACAGATCAATACTAGTCTTTTCTACGCACTTTGTCCTCACTCGTGTGCACCCGGGAGCAACTTCCCGGTCGGTCACCCATCCTGACACTACTCCAAGCTGAGCACACTTAACTTTGGAGTTCTGTCCGAATGGGCTCCCGGAAAAGAAGGAATTCCTTATTGATATGAGTAGTCTATCATCCCTAATAATCCAGGCCATCACATACACCCCCACTCAGAGGAACCGACGTCCTCGTCGGGCCACAGGAATGTTCCTTCTTGGCACAAACGTATGTGCTTCCAGTCCGGTACATGTGCCATGTCGGGTGCCACGACGGGTCACAAACATCATGAACAACATGACCACGCACCTGTCCGCAACCATCCGTGTAACCGCGAGGGTCGGCTCTGATACCAACTTGTAACGCCCTCGGACACACCCGCCGGTGGTCGTTACTCCTGGCGGGATCTAGACTGGCCCCACAATCAATACTGGTCTTTTCTGCGCACTTTGTCCTCACTCATGCACACCCGGGAGCAACTTCCCGGTCGGTCACCCATCCTGACACTAGTCCAAGCTGAGCACGCTTAACTTTGGAGTTCTGTCCGAATGGGCTCCCAGAAAAGAAGGAATTCCTTATTGATATGAGTAGTCTGTCATCCCTAATAATCCAGGCCATCACACATAAACACATGGCTATGGGCACTCCCCTTGGCAACTGCCAAACTTGGGGGAGTGCCCCGGTATCGTATCACCATCACTTTTATCTTTACCGTTTTTATTAGTTCGATCCTTTTGGTAATACCTTGATCTAGTATAATAAAGTTTTAGTATGATCTAGTTGTGAGTTTTGCTTTATGATCCTTCTATGTAATCGAGTCCGGGAGCTATATATAATAAAAATTAGTGTTGAGTCAAGGGCTTGATTATTTTGCTATGGTCTTGAGGGGATAAAATAAAAGAGAAGGAATAAAAAGAAATAAAGAGATCATATGGATCTTATGGAGAGTAATGACTTCACATATAAAGAGTATGATGAATAAAAGTTGTTGAGAGTTGACAAACATAATTTTGGTCATCGTTGCAATCAATAGGAAGTAATAAAGAAAGAGAGGTTTTCACATATAAATATACTATCTTGGACATCTTTTATGATTGTGAGCACTCATTAAAGTATGATATGCTAAAGAGTTGACGTTGGAGAAGGAAGACAACGTAACGGGTTATGTTTTCTTACATCTAATAAAAATTATATTGTCATGGATCATCCAACATGTTGATCTTGCCTTTCCCTCTCATGCTAGCCAAATTCTTTGCACCAAGTAGAGATACTACTTGTGCTTCCAAATATCCCTAAACCCAATTTTGCCATGAGAGTCTACCATATCTACCTATGGGTTGAGTAAGATCCTTCAAGTAAGTTGTCATCGTTGTAAGCAATAAAAATTGCTCTCTAAATATGTATGATTTATTAGTGCAGAGAAAATAAGCTTTATACGATCTTGTGATGTGGATGAAACAAAAGCAACGGACTGCATAATAAAGGTCCATATCACAAGTGGCAATATAAAGTGATGTTCTTTTGCATTAAGATTTCGTGCATCCAACCATAAAAGCACATGACAACCTCTGCCTCCCTCTCCAAAGGGCCTATCTTTTATTCTTATCTTATACTGCATGCAAAGAGTCGCGGTGATCTTCACCTTTCCTTTTTACATTTTATCCTTTGGCAAGCACAATGTGTCGGAAAGATCCTAATATATATAGCTAATTGGATGTGAGTTTTCATGAACTATTATTGTTGACATTACCCTTGAGGTAAAAAGTTGGGAGGCAAAACTATAAGCCCCTATCTTTCTTTGTGTCCAATTAAAACTTCATACCCATAAATATTATGTGAGTGTTAGAAATTGTGAAAGACTAAATGATAGTTGAGTATGTGGACTTGCTGAAAAACTATTATATTGACGCTTTCCTATGTTATGATAAATTGCAACTGCTTCAGTGACTGAGATTATAGTTTGTTAGTTTTCAATGAAGTTTCTAATTCATACTTGAGTATGTGAATGAATTGTTACTTTAGCATAAGAGATCATATGACAATATATAATGTTGTTGTTCTAAGAATGATCATGATGCCCTCATGTCCATATTTTATTTTTATCGACACCTGTATCTCTAAACATGTGGACATATTTTTCGATTTCGGCTTTCGCTTGAGGACAAGCGAGGTCTAAGCTTGGGGGAGTTGATTTGTCCATTTTGCATCATGCTTTTATATCGATATTTATTGCATTATGGGATGTTATTACACATTATGTCACAATACTTATGCCTATTCTCTCTTATTTTACAAGGTTTACATGAAGAGGGGGAATGCCGGCAGCTGGAATTCTGGGCTGGAAAAGGAGCAAATATTAGAGACCTATTATGCACATCTCCAAAAGTCTTGAAACTCCACGGGAATTATTTTCAGATTATATAAAAAATATTGGGTGAAGAAAGTACCAGAGGGGGGCCACCCACCGTCCACGAGGGTGGGGGCGCGCCCTACCCCCTTGGGCGCGCCCCTGCCTCATGGGCCCCCTGGTGGCCCTCTGATGCCCATATTTGGCTATATGGAGTCTTTTTTCCAGGAAAAAAATCATAAGCAAGCTCACGGGACGAAACTCCGCCGCCACGAGGCGGAACCTTTGTGGAACCAATCTAGGGCTCCGACGGAGCTGTTCTGTCGGGGAAACTTCCCTCCGGGAGGGGGAAATCATCACCAACGATCCTCTCATCGGGAGGGGGTCAATCTCCATCAAAATCTTCACCAGCACCATCTCCTCTCAAACCCTAGTTCATCTCTTGAATCCAATCTTTATATCCAAACCTCAGATTGGTACCTGTGGGTTGCTAGTAGTGTTGATTACTCCTTGTAGTTGATGCTAGTTGGTTTACTTGGTGGAAGATCATATGTTTAGATCCATTATGCATATTAATACGCCTCTGATTATGAAAATGAATATGCTTTGTGAGTAGGTACATTTGTTCCTGAGGACATGGGAGAAGTCTTGCTATAAGTAGTCATGTGAATTTGGTATTCGTTCGATATTTTGATGAGATGTATGTTGGCATCCCTCTAGTGGTGTCATGTGAACGTCGACTACATGACACTTCACCATTGTTTGGGCCTAGAGGAGGGCATTGGGAATTAATATGTAGATGATGGGTTGCTAGAGTGATAGAAGCTTAAACCCTAGTTTATGTGTTGCTTCGTAAGAGGTTGATTTGAATCCATATGTTTCATGTTATGGTTAGGTTTACCTTAATACTTCTGTTGTAGTTGTGGATGCTTGCAATAGGGGTTAATCATATGTGGGATGCTTGTCCAAGTAAGGGCAGTACCCAAGCACCGGTCCACCCACATATCAAATTATCAAAGTACCAAACGCGAATCATATGAGCGTGATGAAAACTAGCTTGACGATAATTCCCACGTGTCCTCGGGAGCGCTTTCCTTTATATAAGAGTTTTCCCAGGCTTGTCCTTTGCTACAAAAAGGATTGGGCCATCTTGTTGCACCTTATTTACTTTTATTACTTGTTACCCGTTACAAATTACCTTATCACAAAACTATATTTTACCGATAATTTCAGTCATTGCAGAGAATACCTTGCTGAAAACCGCTTATCATTTCCTTCTGCTCCTTGTTGGGTTCGACACTCTTACTTATCGAAAAGGCTATGATAGATACCCTACACTTGTGGGTCATCAGGGATTCACTGTCGAGACGGTCCGGTGGGGGCGAGCCTGTAGCGGCTCGGGTCGCAGGAACAGAGAGGAGGGAGGCAATCAAGGGAGGTGGGCTGCTAGGGCAGGTGGGCCTGGTTGTGGCCAGCCCAGGGGGGGTAGGGGCCGGATGGCCCAGTTGGCTTGGGGTTTTCTTTTTAAGTTTTATTTTTTGACTTTAACTTAAATTTGAATTTGTACTGGATTCGAACCAACACAAGTTTAACAACAGTAATCATGATGAAGTGGCATCATTAGCAGGGAATTACTGTAGCTTAATTATCCAGGCGTCACGGGCAACTTGCCCAGTTTATGTAATCTGCTGTCTGGTTGCCCTTTATTATCATTGGCGGCGAACTTTGATGCCGAGGGGATGTAATATGTTGTAATTTCTTTGTTGTATAGTCTAGGTTTATTCTTGGTCGGTATGCTGTAATTTAGGCCGGAAGGTTCAGTGGATCTCAGTGTTGTCGGTCTTCAGGCCGGCCCGTTACTCATATGGGCCAAAACCTGGGCCTATAATCATCTTGGGCCATTAGCAGGTCTAAACCTATAGTTGTTTCCCGTTGTTAACAGACTGAGTGAAGTTCTATCCAGCTGGGCCAGAAAATACCATGGGCTTTTAACAGGCTAAAACCTAGATTGGGCTAGCATTGAGCCGAAAAATTCACGGGCCAATACAAGCTGAAACTGCCTAAGGCCCATGTTTGGCCCAAATAGGACGAGGAGTTAATAGGTCAAAATATATCTCGGGCCTGTTTGGCCCAATAAACTTATGGGCTTTAAGCAGGCCGGTATCTACGCGGGCCATAGGCCTAAAAGTGTCACGGGCCATTATCAGATGGGCTCTAAGTAGGCCGGATTCAATGCGGGCTGTAATTAGGCCCAACTGTTACACAGGCCATTAACAGGCCGATAGGCCAGTTAGGCTGAAATTTATCCACGAAGAATAGGGGGCGTTAAGAGGCCTAAAGTTACTTCGGACAAGAAATAGCCCAGTTTCTGCATGGGCCGTCAAATGGCCTAAAGTTAAACAGGCCGACAACGTCCCAGATGCAGCATGGACCGCTAACAGGCCGAAACTATTATTGGGCCGAACTGGTAAACGGGCATTTAACAGGCTGAAATACAAACCTGTTTTAGTATGGGCCCAAAAGAACAGTGGCCTGTTAACGGGTCTGATCCGATATGGGCCGTAATTTGGCCCAAAGCACGGCAGACTATGAACGGGCCTGATCTAGTATGGGCCTCAATTTGACCCAAAACATGGCAGGCTATTAACAAGCTAGCCCACTAGTGTCTGAAAAAACATGGTGGGCCTTTAGCTGGGCCGGCCTTTTCACCGAAACGGGCCTCTGTTGGGTTCTGCCATGTGTCAACGTATCATAAGCGCCTCCTGTCCAATGAGTGGATGACATCTGTGTGAACGTTGAGCCAACATGTTTTTCCTCCGGCCAATGAGAATTTAACATGTGGAAAATCCCCATTGGTCCGGGCTGTCAACGGGTTATCGGATCCAAAACCGGACCCGATAGCTTAACGGTGACCCGTTACTGTCGATGCCACATGTCGGTCACCCTTGACGAAAGCACATCTATGACACGTGATTTGTCATCATGGAAGCGGACACTTCCGTGATGATGATTTTGGTAATTTCATGGAACACTTCTACGACAGCATAGGTATGACTATCTTGATTCTGTCATAAAATCGTCATGGATGTACATGCATGACAAAAAATGTGACCTACTATAACAAACACGTATCATCACGGAAGTGTCTTTTTTTGTAGTGTATTGTTACAAATAAAATAAAGATACTGGAAGCTGAGATTTGCACCATGCTTGCTAATTATAATATTTTTTAAGGGTGGAATACCAAAGAAACTAGGAGACCCGGGAGTACCAACTATACCATGCTCCATTAAAAGAAACTATGTTAAAACTGCTTTATGTGATCTTGGAGCCGGTGTTAGTGTTATGCCTTTCTCTTTGTATCATAGACTTGAATTGAATAAGTTGACACCCACTGAAATTTCTTTGCAAATGGCTGGTAAATCAACTGCTATACCCATCAGTATTTGTGAGGATGTGCCTGTTGTGGTTGCAAACGTTACTATCTTAACGGACTTTGTTATTCTTGATATTCCCGAGGCCGACAGTGTGTCGATCATCCTTGGTAGACCCTTTTTGAATACTGTAGGGGCTATTATTGATTGCACCAAAGGCAATGTCACTTTTCATGTTAATGGTAATAAGCATACGGTACACTTTCCGAAGAAACAACCTCAAGTTCATAGTATCAATTCTATTGGAAAATTTTCAACTATTACTATTGGAGGTTTTAAATTCCCTCTTGCTACTATTAAAAGTAAATATGATATTCTTATTGTTGGGGATGTGCATATCCCCATTGAGGTAACCTTGTGTTATTCGAAAATTCTCCGGTTTCATGTCATTTGGCAGAAGTTTGTTATTAAGACTTGATCGACCTTGTTAATGGATTCCTTTTGACGAGCATGAGATGGATGAATTTAGAAAGCACAACTCTCTGTACCCACTTTTTACTTTCTGTTATTTAGAATAAATAAAGCAAAAATAGTATTTTCTATCTGTTTTCTGAATTTTCCGTGTTATTAAAAAATGTCCCGGAAATAAAAGTTCTCCAAATGCCCTGAAAATTTAGCATGATTTTTTATAGAATATTTGAGAATTTCTGGCACTGAACATGCACCAGTGGGCCACAAGGGTGAGGGCGCGCCCTTGCCTTGTGGGTCCCACATGGGTCCCCTTCACTTATTCTAGCACCCATCCACTCCGTCTTCCTCTAGAAAAAATCATCCCGTAGCTCAAACCCGTGTTCTTGCTCATCTTGCTGCCATTTTTGATCTCCTTGTGCAAAGCTCCATTTGCAAAATTGTTTTGGGGGGTTGTTTTTCGGTATGTGACTCCTCCAATGGTCCAATTAGTTTTTGTCCTAGTGCTTTAATTATTACAAATTTTTGTTGTTGTGGTGACCTTGTTCTTGAGTTTGCATGTCAAATTTATATGGTCCAAAGTAGTTTTTGATGCATGATATAGCCTCTAGACACTTGTAGGAGTAGTTACTATCAATCTTGTTGAGTTTGGTTCACTTTTATTTTGAGTCACTAAAAATTTCAGAAATTTTTCAGAGAAAGAAAATGATGAGGAGATTGTTGAGAGGCTCCTCGAGCCGGGATTCGAAGGAAAAAGAAAATGAGGAGAAGAAGAAGCCAAAGTATAACCTTCCTCGCACCGCGGAGGTTCAGCCATGTGATGCATTTGTGGGGGCGGCCAGAATTTATGATGATTTCTATTATTTGGCTGAGAATGCAGCCATCACCGACTTTCTTTCTCCACGGTAAGTGTGATCAGTACCTCCTACTCACTAATACTTTCGTGCAAAATTTTCACTTTCATGCTAGCAGATCGCCCCCCATGGTAGAATTTATTTATATGATGAGCACAAGGAGATGACGCTTTACAACTTTTGTGAGGTTTATAAATTACCTTATGAGGGCAGCGTTGATGAACCACGTCCTAGAGATGTGGAAGCTTTTATTGTTGAAGTTACCAGAGGGGAAAGGAGAAAGGTGTCGGAAGCGAGAGTGGCTAGTTCACATTTCCTGTTTTGCGCTACTATTCATTATTTGCAGGGAGATGTCTAATTGGTCACGGGGAGAGTGGAGGCCTTAGTGCTCCTGGCGTTGCTATTTTGCGCCATGCTTTAATTCGCGGTAGAACTTTCAGTTTGGGTGCTATGGTTGCTCGACGGTTGAGTTTAAACCATTCGAAAGGGGCCTATTTTCGGAGTTATCTATGCCTCCCACCTTGCTAAACGTTTCGAGATACCCATTAGGCACGATGAGAGAGAGGAGAAGCTGCTACCCACTATACACTTAGATTATCACAGTATGGTAGCACATGATTTTATTCATAATGATAAGGACAAGAGACTCATATATAACCTGGTATTTAGCAAGAAGACTTGTCAGATTATTATCTTGCCTGCATCTTCTTTGTTTAATATGCATTCAGGCACGCACCTCATCATGCCTGAGGACATTTATGCATACTGGGAGCGGACGCGATCCACAGTTCACGAGCCAGAACCATCACCTGAGCCGTATCAGGAGTCTGTTAATTAGTGGGCATCGTAGGAGCTCGCTAACAAGTGGAACCCCCGGCATCCTCCTCAATACACAGGAGAGGGCTACTTTGATCCATGGGCTTAGACCAACTTAGGCCCAAAGCCTAAGCTTGGAGGAGTACGTATTTCTCACCGACATTACATTCATGTTCACTACTCATTCCAGTTGTTAGTGGTCATACTTTTCATTGTATTATCCATGTTATTTTATTTCTTTTTCTCGCTTTCTTCTTATGTGTTTGAAAAACTTTGAGAAAAACCAAAAAAATAGTTGTAGTTTAGTTTACTTTCTATGTTTACTTAGTAGTAGTATTAAAAGAAAACCCAAAAATATTTCTCGGTCTTCTTTTGCTTGTTGGGAGCTTTCCCGTGTAAATAGTTTTCTCGTTCTTATTTTACTTCCTTCAAAAAAACAAAAACTCCAAAAACATCTCAGTGTGTTTCTTTCAATTTCTTTTCTTTTCTTTGGGGGTCGAGAGGAGAAGACCATGATGAAAATGATGAGTGGCTCTCATATGCATTATTATTGATCTAACAAAGAGCCCACATTACTTTGTTTTCTCCTTTGAATAAATGTTTGTAGATTCCAGCTTAGTCCAATGCACGTGCACTATTATTATTCTCCACACCATTCGGTCGTGCAAGTGAAAGGCAATAATGACGATATATGATGAAATGATTGAGATGAGGCAAAGCTGGTATGAACTCAACCAATCTTGTTTTTGTAAATATGATTAGTCCATCGTTCCTGATTCATCCCATTATGAATGAAACATGTTTGCAATGACAATTCGAGATTATAGTCACTCGTACCATGCTTAATTATCTAGGAGTCTATAATGGTTTACCTTGCATGCTAACATGCTTTTAAAATGGTTGTGATGTAGTATGATAGGATGGTATTCTCCTTTGAATGATTCGAGTGGCTTGACTTGGCACATGTTTACACATGTAGTTGAAACAAAATCAACATAGCCTCCATGATATTTTTGTTCATGGTGATTTATATCCTACACATGCTTGCATTCAATGTTGGTTAATCTCAATGCATGTTTATGACTGTTGTCGCTCTCTAGTTGGTCGCTCCTCAATCTCTTGCTAGCGTTCACTTGTACTAAGTGGGAATACTACTTGTGCATCCACCTCCATAAACCAAAACTTGTTCCATATGAGTCCACCATACCTACCTATATGCGGTATTTACCTGTCGTTCCAAGTAAACTTGCATGTGCCAAACTCTTAACCTTCAAATAATAATATGTTTTGTATGCCCGAATCGCTCATGTGGCAACTAGGGTTGTCAGTATCTTCCATTCTAGGTGGGTTATTCTCACGATGAGTGGACTCCGCTCCTCATTCATGAGAGAATGGCTGGTAACCGGGATGCCTAGTCCCATTCTCAAAGCAAATCAAAATATAATTGCAAACAAAACTCCCCCAGGATTGTTGTTAGTTGGACGGTACCCGTTGTTTCGGACCAGCCGTGGAATGTGCTTGTTGGTTGTGGGGGAGTATAAACTTCACCATTCTGTTTGGGAACTGCCTATAATGTATCTAGTATGGAAGATACCAAGATCTCTTGGTTGTTATGTTGACAATGAAAGCATACCACTCAAAATATTATTTATCTCTGTTTCAAAAACTCGAGCTCTAGCACCTCTGCAAATCCCTGCTTCCCTCTGTGAAGGGCCTATCTATTTACTTTTATTGTTGAGTCATCATCCTCTTATAAAAAGCACCAGTTAGAGAGCACCACTATCATTTGTATGCATTGTTATTAATTGATATTGAGTACGACTATGACTGGATCTCTTTTACCACGAATTACAATGTCTACTCAGTCCTTGATCTTCAAGGGTGCTGTCGGGGATACACCCCCGGTGTAAACCGGCCGGAGGTTAACCCGGCCGGACTTGGCAGTTTATCTGAAGACTCCACTGATACTTGGCGAGTTACTGGCGACCCGCCCTGACCTGGCGGTTTACAAGCAACCCACCTGGTCATTATGACTCACTGGTGATCCGGCATGCGGGACAGATGGATGACAAGGCCCAAGGCCCAAAAGGCCGGTTCACGTTTAATGGTGGGCCGGTTTAAAAGGAAAGGGATGAGGAATATTTGTCCTACAAGGAGTTAAGACCTGGACTTATATCCGGTTTGTATTAGAGATAGACTAGTCCTAATCCTAATAGGACTCTACATGTAACCCGCCTCTCCAACATATATAAGGAGGGGCAGGGCTCCCCAAAGGGGGGACAAGATTCACAAGTTCCACAAGTTGGACAACTTAGGTTTAGACGATAGCTCTCGAGATAGACCACTCTTGTAACCGTGATCATCATCATCAACATCAATGAAGCAGGATGTAGGCTTTTACCTCCACCGTGAGGGGCCGAACCTGGGTAAAACATCGCGTCTCTCGTCCCGCTCAACCCCTCTCAAGCTACCACATAGATGCGTTGGCCTCGCGACTAAGTTCTGACACTAAGGACATCTACCGTGACAATTCCATGACAGTTGGCGCCCACCGTGGGGCCTGCGCATGGTGGTGTTGAATTCTTGGAGGGATCTCTCCTAGGATCGAGGAGCTCGCGATTAAACCCGATGAAGAAAAAGAATGGCTCAAGAAGATGCGGAACAGATCACACGAGGAGAGCTAGCAACAGGAGCCTGCAAATTCATCGTTTTGTGATCAAAGATTGTGATTAACCTGGAGCTGGCATGTACAAGATTAGATCAAGATTTGAGATCAAGAAGTTAGGGTTCCATCGTCCGCGCCGCCGGATGTAACAAAATAATTCGTCGAAACCGTTTATATGCCAAGACCGAGGTCGACAAGGAGTTGATCCGCTGTGCATATGCGTTGAAATTGTTCCAAGGTTACGACCAGATCTGTCAAGTCCCAAGAAGGCCAGACGTGACGAGGCAATCATCCAAGTTTACCCGTGTACAACCGAGCCAACCATCGGATCTCCGTGGTCAACCTCGATCAGTTGTTGAAAAAAAAGGCCACGACCCGGAAACGGAGCCGGCCACAATCCAAATTCCTCCTGCGCCCACGACCTCGTTTCGAGGCGCCCATCTCCACTTCCCTGAGCCGCCAGGCCTTCCCCGCCCGCTCGCTGATGGCACGCGACTCGTCCGCATCCGCGTCTGATCCACCCGGTCGTCTCCCCTGCATCGCGTGCCTGCTACACGTCAGACTACAATCGCCGCGAGCCGCCCGTGGCCTCTGCCACCTCTTCTACTGCGGTCCAAAATCGAGCCGCCTATGTGCTGTTCCAACTAGCCAGTCTCCATGGAAGCAACCCGCTTCCTTCAAGGTTCTATCTGCGGTCCGCGCGCGCGCACAAGCCGGCTTGCCGACTGCATCCACTTCGCCTCGAGCACGGCTCTACCACCTCGCTGTTGCCGCAAGCTGCCGCTGCCCTTGTGCTTTACATTTTCAGCCAGCGCCTCGCCCTATTCGGCCTTGCTCTTCCACGACAGTTGTCGCCCACTGTCGAGCCGCCGTCGCCTCCGTTCTTTGCCACGCGCCGTGAGCTGCCTTGAGGTTGTGCCAAGCCGCCGCAGCTGCACCAGCCTCCGTCTCCGCCGGTGGTCGTGGACGCGCCAAGAGCTACTGTACTGCCTTCACTGTCGCGCCACGAGCCAGTCCGTAGTCGCGCGGTGAGCGGCCCTGCTGTCCCGGAACCAGTATCCATGATCATCCGGCAAAAAATACCAGGTGATATCCCTATTTTTATCAGCACATATTATTTTCTTCAAAGAACAATTACTCTGTCCTGTAATATTTTTACACAGGACAATTTTTATACCATTCACGGACACACGTATCATGATCCGGTTTACATCAACGCGTCGGCCGACTCGCCCGTCTGCACCACCTTACAACACCACGGATGACTCACCCGTCCGCCCTGCCCACCGGTTCATGCGTCTGCACCGGTTTACAACACGGAGGACAACTTACTCGTCCGCACAGGTTTACAACGCCGCGCCGGTTCATTCGTCTGCTCGTATGGCCGACTTGTCCATGATTGATTTCAGCTTCACCACGGTAATCATCAACTCCGCGGTGGATATTTTCTGGCTAACATATCAGGTGAAATCCATCCACTATATTTTCATATTATATATTGCTTTCTTTAAAAAGAGCAAATACTCTGGCTTGCAAATTTTCCAATGCAGGACAAATTGTCTATCACAAAAAAGGAATATTATATTGCTGAGCTATTGGATAACCCATGCCGGTTTATATTTTCCAATCCAGTCCGCATCAACTCGTCAGGATCGTGCGAATTACCCAATAATGCATGCACAGGCCGCTGTCCCTGCAGTCTGGTCTACATCAGCATACGGCTGATTTCCCCCATCTGCACCGGCTTACAATGCCGTGGCCGACTCATTTGTCTGAGCTGCCTCTGATGCCACGGTTGTCCTTGTCATCCGTCTCTCGCGGCCTGGTCTACATCAACATACCAGGCCGCACCTATCTGCATGAGTTATTTATTGAGTATGAACAAGTCATAGCTTGGGTAGCCTAGTTTTTCTTTCAACAAAATGGAGGCAAATTATCATATACTATCAACCGCCGTCTGCACTGGGTGGTTCAACGGGCAGGCACACAAGTCGCCGCCACTGCAGTTTTGGTTAAACTTCAAATCGCCAGTTGGAAGGAACCATTGGCTGAGTTGCTGACACGGCTCATATGGGATCATTTATAACCCGCCGCAGTCACCTCAACCTTCTGTGGATTCAGATCATGCTATCAGCGCCAATGATATACAAGTTATGCCGGTTTATATCACGGTCAAATATGGAGAGCCTCAAGCCAACTCCTTGAGTCACCTTTGAGACTCGGGGGCTACGATGACATGACTCAGCAAATTCTTGCCAGTTTCAGCCGGTTTAAGAAACCCGGGACGATGGAGGGAAAGATAACCCGGTCCCGGAGGCTACTGTTATATTGATGAAAATTTAAAGGCCGTCAGAAAATTTCCGGCTTAGAAAGTATATGACAGTTACAAAATCCCGGCTCAATGAAGAAGATCTGGGTCATCAGAAAGGATTCCGATTTAAAATCCGGTTCAAAGGAAATATGTTCTCCCACAAAGCTCTGGAGCGCTCAAATCTGGTTTAACAATGTCCGGTTCAAAAAGGAATTAACTTCTCGCAAACTCGAGTTTAAAGGTCGTCAAAAAATTTTCCGGCTGAAAACGAAGATTCCGGTTTAAAATCTGGTTTAAGGGAAAGATGTCTCCCACAAAGCTTTGAAGCTCTCAATATCCGGTTCAAGACCCCGGTTCAAGAAGAATTTATCTCTTGCAAAAAAGTTAAAAATTACCGAAGAGGACCTGCTGCCACGATGCGCGGTTCAAACATGGGTATCCCGCCTTACTGGCCTGATATATTATTGATCACATGGGGGCTTCTGCTTCATAAAGCGGGGTCTCAGTTCTTTTACATCATGTGTGGTTACACGGAGTTGTTCTAAAGCGGCCTCCGGTTTACCCCTTGAGTTCGCTTTTTAAAAGCATCATGTTATATCACTTGGAGGTTTGGTCGTGTCCGAACCAATACCATACCTCTTGATAGGCGAGAGCCACTAGATCACTTGGGGACTTGGTCACGCCTGAACCAGTCATGCCTCTTGATCGGCCTAAGGCCACAGAATCACTTGGGGGCTTGGTCGAACCCGAACCATTGCCATGCCACTTGGTCGGCATAAATGCCACGGTTTCATTTGGGGACCTGGCTGACTAGAACCATAGTTACACCTAACAGGAGCTTGGTCGTGTTCGGCTATGGTAACGCCATTTGATCAGCTCAAATGAACCTTTTTTGCAAATGTTTTTGTCTTTGCTTTTGCTTCGCACTTTTCTTTGCAAGATACTTTTTTTCTTTTTTATTGCATTTTTTTAAACCGACAAAGTTTTCAACCAATCAATTGACGGAACACAGTTCACGTCAATCCGGAGACTATTTGCCCGGTTTGATCCTTGTTGTTAACATCCTCTTATGGAGTAACACGGTGTTTATCACAACCCGGCACGGTTTTATCATAAACCGGCACAATATGGAAGGAGTTATCAGTACTCGAGATTTGGGTTATCACCCTTACTACAAAAAGTTGGTAAAACCAACAGTGTGATTCAATGTCACAGGTATGATATATTTCATATTTGATTATTCTTTAGTGCAGCCTTGGTTATAAACCCGGGTTATATGTTGGGCATTATGACCCGTCCGGCGGTAAACTGCCAGGACACTTTAAACTTGTTGTATGCAGAAACAGGTTTGTTAAACCGGCCTGGCTTTGGACTATAAGTGGCCAGTATATATATATTTGGATTGCGCCATTGGAATCTTGCGCTCATAAATCCTTGGGTTATATTATTCAAATAGCCAAGTTTGGCTGAATTTTCATTATGGTATTGAATGAATAAGGTTTTCACCGGATTATGTTATCTTAAATAGCCGACATGGCTGGATTTTATTATGGTTATCAGTAACCAGTATTATGATTAAGGTTTTCAAAGTCGCGTTAGCGCAATGGCTATTATATTATCAATGGATATGATTTATTGAAGGAATAGTCCCGAGTCGCTTCAGGCTTACGACTCGACACTTGGGGGCTACATTATTCACATTGATATTTCATCAAATATGCAAGTCTCATGTCGCTGCAAGCATGCACCATGACACTTGGGGGCTACACTGATTGAAGTTTTTATAAGCAATTACAAGTCCCAGGTTGCTGCAAGCATGACAACCCGGCACTTGGGGGCTACATATATGGAGTATTCAGTTTATATAATTGAGATGAACAAACCGGATTTCTTCAAGGTTGAAACAATTATTGGAGCAAGTCTTAAGTTATCACTATATTCTCCTCTTAAGACTTGGGGGCTACAGGTATTATGCATATAAAGAAGGAACATCTTCATTTTATCAGTTTTGAGCAAATGAGGAGGATCAATTACATGACACGGTGCCGACAACAATTATGACCCGGCGCCATCAATACTTATAAACCGTCCATTTTGGTAATATTAAACCGGCAAGTTTTACATCTTCAAACCGGCTGAATATCAGATAAGTATTTTCAGACCCATATTTCTTAAACCGGCGGAGCTGAATCAAAGGAGTTATTCTTCACAATATTTCTCGGTGACAAGCCAATGTCGGCAAATTGATTATGAAGCTGGTCTGTTGACCCGGATCTCCCAGAAGGAGGAAATAACAAGGACTTAAGGATGATCAGGTACTGGTTTAAAAAAATTCTTAACCCGGAGCATAACCTGTCAAATTTGTTCTTGTGTTTATTTTGCAGCATAAGTTTACCATGAATAAATCCAAGCTAAACTTGGGGGCTAATATCGGGGATACACCCTGCGGTGTAAACTGGCCGGAGGTTAACTCGGCTGGACTTGGCGGTTTATCTGAAGACCCCGCTGATACTTGGCGAGTTACTGGCGACCCGCCCTGACCTGACAGGATACAAGCAACCCACCTGGTCATTATGACTCACTGGTGATCCGGCATGCATGACAGATGGATGACAAGGCCCAAGGCCCAGAAGGCCGGTTCATGTTTAACGGTGGGCCGGTTTAAAAGGAAAGGGATGAGGAATATTTGTCCTACAAGGAGTTAAGACCTGGACTTATATCCGGTTTGTATTAGAGATAGACTAGTCCTAATCCTAATAGGACTCTACATGTAACCCGCCCCTCCAGCATATATAAGGACGGGCAGGGCTCCCCAAAGGGGGGACAAGATTCACAAGTTGGACAAGTTAGGTTTAGACGATAGCTCTCGAGATAGAGCACTCTTGTAAGCGTGATCATCATCATCAATATCAATGAAGCAGGATGTAGTCTTTTACCTCCACCGTGAGGGGCCGAACCTGGGTAAAACATCGCGTCTCTCGTCCCACTCAACCCCTCTCAAGCTACCACATAGATGCGTTGGCCTCGCGACTAAGTCCTGACACTAAGGACATTTGCCGTGACAATTCCACGATAGGTGCTCTGCATTTATGTTTTGCTGTCTCAGAAAGGGCTAGTGAGGTACCATTTTGTTATATCATATCATGATTGTTTTGAAAAAGTGTTGTCATCCGAGATTTATTATTATTGCTCGCTAGTTGATTATGCCATTGATATGAGTAAATGTGAGACCTAAATGTTATTGTTAATATGGTTAGTTCATAATCTTTGCTGAAAACTTGAATGTTAGCTTTACATATTTGCAACAATAAGATCAAACAAAGTTTGTAAAAGTTTTTCTTTATCACTTTCAATTTGTCAACTGAATTGCTTGAGGACAAGCAATGGGTTAAGCTTGGGCGATTTGAGACGTCTCCATCGTATCTACTTTTCCAAACTATTTTGCCCTTGTTTTGGACTCTAATTTGCATGATTTGAATGGAACTAACCCAGACTGCCGCTGTTTTCAGCAGAATTGCCATGGTGTTATTTTTGTGCAGAAATAAAAGTGCTTGTAATGACCTGAAACTTCACGGAGTATATTTTTGGAATAAATAAAAAATATTGGCAAAAGAATCAACAGGGGGGCCATCACCTATCCACAAGGGTGGGGGCGCGCCCCCTGGCTTGTGGGTCCCATGAAGCTCCACCGACCTCAACTCCAACTCCATATATTCACGTTCGGGGAGAAAAACGTCAGAGAGAAGGATTCAACGTGTTTTAGATACGGAGCCGCCGCCACCCCGTGTTCTTCATCGGGAGGCCAGATCTGGCGCCCGTTCGGGGCTCCAAAGAGGGGAAATCGTCTTCATCATCATCACCAACCTTCCTCCATCACCAATTTCATGATGCTCAGCGCCATGTGTGAGTAATCCCATCATAGGCATGCTGGACGGTGATGGGTTGGATGAGATTTGCCATGTATTTGAGTTAGTTTTGTTAGGGTTTGATCCCTAGTATCAACTATGTTCTAAGATTGATGTTGCTATGACTTTGTTATGCTTAATGCTTGTCACTAGGGCCCGAGTGCCATGATTTCAGAACTGAACGTATTATGTTTTCATGAATATATTTGTGTTCTTGATCCTATCTTGCAAGTTATAGTCACCTACTACGTGTTATGATCCGGCAACCCTGGATGACAATAGTCGGCACTTCCCGGTGATGATCGTAGTTTGAGGAGTTCATGTATTCACTAAGTGCTAATGCTTTGGTCTGATTCTCTATCAAAAGGAGGCCTTAATATCCCTTAGTTTCCAATAGGACCCCGCTGTCACGGGAGGGTAGGACAAAAGATGACATGCAAGTTCTTTTTCATAAGCACGTATGACTATATTCGGAATACATGCCTACATTATATTGATGAATAGGAGCTAGTTATGTGTCACCCTATGTTATAACTGTTGCATGATGAATGACATCCGACATGATTATCCATCATTGATCCATTGCCTACGAGCTCGTTTGATATTGATCTTTGCTAAGTTACTTTTCCATTGCCACTGTTACGATTGTTATAAAACTACTGCTATTACTTTTGCCACCGTTACCGTTACTTCCATACTACTTTGCTGCAAAATAGTTTACTGCAGATATTAAGTCTTTCAGCTGTGGTTGAATTGACAACACAACTGCTAATACTTAAGAATATTCCTTGGCTCCCCTTGCGTCGAATCAATAAATTTGGGTTGAATACTCTACCCTCGAAAACTATTGCGATCCCCTATACTTGTGGGTTACCAGCGAGCTGTGCTCTCGGGTCCCTCCGCACGCTCTACCGGCGTCCCTCCATGCGTGCTGCCGGTGTTTGGGGCCGGCGCATGATCCCATACGTTCGTGCTGCTATGCATGCGGTTGTGCCGGGCGCGGCGCCACGATGCAGTTATTAGCTGCAAAAACTGCCATGTGAACGTGCCGAGAATCCAAGCAGCCCGACCCCCATTTATTCCCGCTCACATTTACCTTTATCTCTTCTGCCACATGACACAATAAGCACACCCACGACGACACATATAGAGAGGACATCCAGTGGTTCCAATGGTGCTCCCCGTGGCTCCAATGGTGTTCCCAGCGACCGACGATGACAATGGGGGGTAGTTCACCATGCATCACGCAGTGGACACCCATGTGAGGGGGAAGGACCTCTCGGTAGTGTACACGAACGATCCGGTGTCGGTGGAGAGCTCCATCCAAACTATGGAGCAGTTGCTTGATGAGGACAAGTACCAAGTGGACGGCTTCGACCTCGAGTTCACCAGCGGTCGTGCCGGGCAAGATCAGAAGGTTGTCGTTGCCTAGTTTTGTGTGCGACATGACATCCTCGTCTACCACTACCACCTAGCCATAATGCCTTGCGAGCGTTTCTCCAGGTTTATCAACGGCTCCGACTACAGTTTCGCTACGGTGGACACCACCAACGATCTAAAAGCGCTCAAGGTTTCGGGCTTGACCTGCCAGAATCTTGTCAACATCCGTGACCACTACAAGGTCTGGGGCAGCACCAACAATAAACAAAACTCCCTGGTTGACCTCGCCTCGGCCATCATCGACCCCTACTACATGAAGGTGAAGGATGAGAGCAAGAAGGACAAGAACGCCTGTCACAGTGCCTAGCATCAGAGACTGGATGAAGAACACGTCAAGTACGCGGCCAAGGACGAGTACACAAGCTAAGAGATCTACAGGTGGATCATTGACATGAGGCGGTGTCTTTGTCCTGCCCCAGACGAGGGATGGAGCCACACAGAAGTGGCGGGTGTGTCACAAGAAGTAGATGACTAGATGATCATTTTTCCTAGTTTAGAATGCATGCACTTGTTTATTGAGGTGTGTGTGAATGATCTGTATAGTCACTTATGTAATTGGATGTTAATTTCAGTTATATATATATAATGCTACTATTCATCACCCAGAGTGTAGAATAAGTTATTCTTCACCCGAGGTAATCTTACGATCATTTAATAATTAAATTACGTTTCAAACATAAATAGTTACATTCCTATTGATTCACTACATAAAATTTGACATAAGAAAATAAAAATATAGGTCATAAGACAAGAAAATTTGCAGTTTATATGTATTTTAAACTATGTTTTCACGTTTGTAATTTTACATAATATAATTTTTTTACGGCGATTATATATTTTCTTACGGTCCTTTTTGCGTCGGAAATACAATAAAACTTATGAAACCTAAAATTACGGTACATTGATGGTAAAATAGAGGGGAGTGAAGTAGGACTATTCTGATCCTAGGACTCATTCTGATCACAACGACCCTATGAGGGTGCGACGAGGTGTTCCCAAACTCTGAAAAAGGGGAAAACACCCGACCCAAGCCCCTCGATTACATCCGGCGCATCCCCCGCCGCCCACGACGCCACTGCCCTGGCTCCCACCGCCCCGCTGCCAAACCTCCCGCCACCGCCGTCCTCCATTATGATCCCACGTCGCCGCCGCCCACCACCACCACGAACCAGCGTCGCCACCGTCCCCCATGAGGATCCCTCCCACCGCCGCCGCCCACCATCACGAACCAGCACCACCATCATCCCCCATCAGGATCTCGCGCCACCTTCGCCCACTAATAGGATCCCCGGCCGCTCCCTCTACCATCGCGGCTATTTCCCGGCAACTACTCTGGCAGCTCCCTCTACCCATGTTGCTGGTCTACGGTGGCTCCTCCCCGGGCTAGCCTCCCCACCATGGTGGCTCCTCCCTCCTGTTGGCTTTCCCCACCATTGCTGCTCCTCCTCGGGGCTTCTCCCTCAGCTCCCACCGTGTATTGCCTCCAGCCGCCGCCATGGACTGCTCCCTGGCATCGTCGTCATCTCCTACACGCTACAGCCTCGGGTCAACCTTCCTCGATGCGGACGACTGCGCATAGTCCTCTCCTCTACATCTCTCCGGCGTCTATCCCCTACCTATTGTTCTCTGTGTGTGTTCTTGCATGATTTTGGTGTTCAGTGTGCTCACGTACATCATCCGAAATGAACATCAAGCGCCAGTTTCAGTCGAGGTCTGAACATGGCGGCCTTGTGGTTGCAATTTACTGTAGAACAAAAATTGAGTTATACAAATGAGTAGTACTGAAGTTTAGAGAGTATGATGGTAGAAGTTCAGAGAAACCAAGTTGAGTATGCCAAACAGGGCGACTTGTTGTAGCCACGGATATCCGATCAATGTGTGCAACTATAGAAGTTCAACCATGGCGTGGAGCACTCGCATGGCGGGTGAGCGCCAATGTAACGAGAAATAGGGTGTGGCTATATATGAGCGGGCCAACACTGGGTGGCGCAGGTGGGATCCTGGACCTCCATTGCACGCGCTTTAGGTGTATCCTCCGCAAAGTAGCTATTGCTACTACTAAGCTGATAGAAAGAAGATTAAGATAGTCTTATACCCTGAAAAGTTCAGAGAAAAAGAACACAAAAAAGAGAGACGGACTTTTTTTGAGTGTTCAGTGGTGACTGGGGAGAGGACATGGATAAGAAATGAAGTTGTGGTCGAGAAAAAGGCCACTGGTTTTCACATGGTGCACCATTCACTAGGCTATTAGATGTAAAGTCTACCTTCATTATTTTATGCTTAATCAAACTTAGCTACGAAATTACTCTCTCTTTCTCTCTCCAATCGATTCTCATCTAATGAATGCATGCACTGATTCCTACTAGTCTCTATAATTGTTTTTTTACCTTATATGTTAGTACAGGTTTTTTTAATTTACTTTCCCTCTTTAAAAAAACCTAGAAGTTCAAATTTAAATAACACAGAAAATCAATGTTTATTACAAAACCAAGAAGGTGAAAATAAAGAAATAGAGCAGTTCAAGAAGTTCAACCAGGGAAAAGATGTCCAAAGATGTACAAAGTAAAAAAGGCAACTGTGAGCAACGTTAAACTGTTGTTTCTTATTTTAGCTAAATGAAAAAGATAGTTCTAAAAATAAATAAAAATACCCCATTGTTGTAGTTCTACTTCATCATGTGCGAGAGTCCAAAAAATAGGTCTTGAAAAGTGCACATCCATACGTGCATTAAAAAATGTCCCCAGCAAGTTCGTATACAAAAATAAGCGGAAATTTTAAATATGTAATACAAACATTAAGTTTGTACATGCAAAAAACTCGCATGGTCTGATGCAAAAAATATCAAAATATGTGTTGTATCATTAGTTCATAAAAGGAAACACATAATGGTTAGATGTGTGTGAAAAAAGGTTTAGTTTTTATTTTCCACATTCTTGACAAAAAAGAAAACTCGGAAGTTCAAATTTAATAAAATAAATAGTTCAAACTTTACCTATTCTCTAAAACCAGGAGGTCCAAATTTAAAAATGGAGCAGTTTGACATTTATAAAAAAACTCAACTTTTTTACAAAAAATAAAATCAAGAAGTTCAAATTAAAATAACATATTAGTTCAATTTATATGAAAAATTCAAATTCTTTTCGTTTGTAGGAAAAATAAAAGTATGAAGTTCATTTAAAAAAGTGGATGCTTATTTAGAAACATTTTGTTCTTACAAATAAAACTAAGAAGTTCAAATTAAAATAACCGAGAAGTTCTAAGTTTATAAAAACCTTGGTTTTTTCTCGTTACTAAAAAATAAACTGGAAAAGTTCAAATTAAAATAAAAGGAACAACTAAATAAAATATTTAAATAGAATTTTTTTCCTTTTTAAAAACACTGGAAGTTCATTTTAAAATAACAAAGTGGTTCGATGTTATTAAAAATATCTAGGATTTTACCTTTTTAAGAAACTCAAATATCTGTTATTATTAAAGTACCAACCATAAAGTTCAAATTGAAAAAAACAGTCAAATTCGTTGTTTACTTAAAAATCCAAAACAAGTATTTACTTGAAATAAATAAATGTGAACTTCAAATTTAAATAACACAAAAGTTAGGAGTTTATCAAAACCTAAGATACATGTTAAAAAACAAAAACAAAACACAACGCCATTTTATGTTTCTTTAGAAACAACTCATAAACGAAAAACAATGTTGCTAGAAGTTCAAATGCTCGGCCCGAGAAAGTTCAAATATTCTTGTGAGAGAGTTTGAACAAAAATACGTGACAGACGTTCAAGGTGAAAACAGCGGGAAGTTCAACTACTACACGGAACGTGTTTAAGATAAGAATGGAAAACTAAAAGCTTAAAAGGTTTGTTGCAAGAAGTTCACGTGATCCTCTTGGTGCAATTCGAGATCTCTAGTGCAACACATCCAACCTTCAATTACATGTTAAAACACAAGGAAAACGATGTTGTTTTTGCCATTTTTAATACTGTTCTCAAACGACAACGAATTTGTAACGGTTGACTTGATGAAAAAGTTGCTCCTATTCATAAGCTTTCCAACGGTATACTATATGCTACATTTCGATATATGGTTTAAAAGTTTTATGTATACCGTAAAAAACACATGTTTACGCATTCAAAAAAATATTTTGAACCGTTGCAAGTAAAATGATCAACCCAAAAAAGTTGCGAGTTTTCAACAGGTTTCCATCGGTATACCATTTGCTCAATTTCGATAATTGATTGGGGAGTTACAGGCAAAAAATAGCATGTCAAAAACAGCGTGAAGTTCGAACAGACATGCCCGAGAAATTCAACTACTTCAGGCACTGCATTTCCTTTCGTGATGAAGGCAGAAATCACGATCTCGCCATTTTCTAAATTACTTGAAAATAGCAGGAATGTCATTTGTGTAAGTTTAAGTCCTCGGTCGGAGAAAGTTAAAAAATTATTGTGAGAGAGGTTTGTACAAAAGGAATGTCATTTGTGTAACAATTACGAAAATGGATGAGAAAATTACAAAAAAAATACGTGACAGAAGTTCAACGTGAAAACAACAGGAAGTTCAACTACTACATTGAATGAATTTCAGATGAAAATTTTTTAAACCCGTCGTGAGTATGAAAAAATTATCAACACGGGAAAGTTGCGTGTTAACAACAGCTTTCCATCGGATGGAGAGTTGCGAGCAAAAAAAAAGCCCGTGAAAAACAGAGTGAAGTTTAACTACACATGCCGAGAAGTTCAAATTCTTCACGCGGTGCACTTTTGAAGAATCTGTTTCGCGATAAAGGCAGAATGCATGATCTCACTATTTTCAAAATTACTTAAAAACGGCTAGGAATCAGAGAAAACCATCTACATGAAAAAGTTTCGCATTTTTCGTAGCTTCACAATGGAATATTATTTGCCCCATTCCAATAAAGTTTGTAGAAATTGCGGGCAAAAAATGTTTTAGCCATTTTTAAAATTGACTTAAAATCATAAGGAATTGGGAGAAACAATATATAACAAAAAGTTTCGTATTCCCTCAAGCTTTCCAATGCCATATCATTTGTTGCATTCGGGCGGGCGGTTAAAGAATTAGCTCGAAAATACGAACTCGCTGGAACTTGTACCATTTTCTAAATTACTTTTAAACTGTTCAAAATTCGAAGACAATTTGAACATGAAACAGTGGCATATTTTCATAAGCTTTCCGACGCCATATCATTTTCCTCAATTGGATTAACCATTTAGAAATGACATCAAAAATATGAACCCGGCTGTTCGGTTTGCGTAATTTTACGATTTTCCAAATAACTCTTTAACCATAAGGAATTAGAGAAAACTTTCAACATGGAAGGAGCGGTTTTGCAACAGCTTTCCAACGCCATATTACTTGCCTCATTTCGATAAACGGTTTAGAAATGCGATCGAAAATACGCTTCATGTTTTTTGTATGAAGAAAAACGGTTTTTAAAACTGCTCTTAAACCATTTACATTTTGCCAAAAAATTTAACTTGGGTCATGATTCTTGTGTCCATAGCTTTTCAACGGTATATCGCAAGCCCCATTTGGGCAATGTTGGCGGAAGTTCAACCTAGCACTGGTAGAAGTTCAGGTCGAACAACTCAGGTAGTAAAATTGCAAAAGACGCAAGTTCATCATGACCCGAGAGCAAAATCCACCAACGAGCGAGATTCCTATGTAAAATGGGCATTTAATTGCTAAAAATTGTTTCTAGATTACACTTACATCACATAAAACACAACTGACCAGAATAATTCGTGCGGGAAGACAAGGTCGGGTTCCTATAGAGGGAAGTTCAGGCTGTGTAACTCAGGAAGTTCATGTCGTGATCAGAATACTATATATATATATATATATATATGTTATTCTTTTGTAGACAGAGCAAATCACATGGCTTATTAGCAGCAATCGTCTATGTTATTATTGGTCTTCGCACACATTTCTCATTACGGACTTGTTTGCCGCGTATCACACACATCTTGTTCAGTTGAACTGTTTCTATTGTCTAGGCTCATCGCAAACAGTTTATCCGAGTGAACTGTATGCCCTCCATCGCACACTCCTTAATCTGGCTGACCATTTCTATTGTGTTTCCTAATCACACATAGTTCATCCTCGTGAACTGTATGCCGTATATCGCACACACCCTCATCTGGCTGCCCGTTTCTATTGTTCTGCCTCATCGCAAACAGTTCTACTGGATTAATCATATGACATGCATCGCACACGCAACTCTAATCTGAATCGTGTTTGATTTCTCCGCCATCATAAACATTTTGTATCTTTTTTGATGGTTTTATTACATCACCGTTTGTGATTAATGCATCGCACACAATTTCATCGAAGCGTCTTTGATGGGATTGTCGCATTTGGACCAACCTACAGTAGTGCATGTTTACTAATACACAGGAAGCTGACGAAGACATGGATGATAGCTAGGATATCAAGGACAGCAAGTGATGCTACATCTTCAGGAGGCTACAAAATGGGGACATCCCATACCACAGCGGCCCTAGCAAGCTCTACGACGACATAGCATGCCTTCTGTTGCAAGATAATCTGTAGAAACTACGATAGCCTGATCATGGATTCCACCGGTCCATTGTCCAGGCTCAACATGCTGCCTTCAGTGTCTTCCTCAAAAAGTACACGAAGGGGCATCTGCTGCTCCACCTCCTGAGGCCTCCTTGTTCGGCCAAGATGTCGAGTATCTGATGTGCTGCTTGGTTGTTGCTACTGGCCCAGCACTGGCCCCTTTAGGCTGTTTTATGTTATGGTTGTTGTGTGATACTTCAGCCCCACCGTACTGCTTGAACTTATGCGTCGGTTGATCTTTTCGGTTGCAACTGTTTAATCTGCTACGTTAAGTGTTTGGTACTATGTTGCTCATTTTTGGTAAGCCAACTTTCAATGGTACGTGCTTAGGTACACGCTTAAAATAATAAACCTGGATTTCTAAAGTAACAGTGCCAATTTGTACATGATAGATGCCTAATTAAGTGTCTACCTGTATTAATAAGCGTCGATGCTTAACTAAACTATGGTTTATTTTTTTAAGCACCTACCCTAAGCGCATTGCGTTGAACATTGCCTAATACCTCTACTATGGTGATATATGGTGCATGTTTTCCCTCAACTGAAGATGGTCTAGACATATCTTAAACTAAACATGTTTGTCTCTAACTGAAGATGCTAATGCTATATCTTCAACTAAATTTGTTGTGTTTCCAGATAAAGATGTTGAAGTTATTTCTATGGACAATTATAGCATTAGAAGTGAGCTTGTATTAGTTGCTGCCAAAGTACAACACACAAATGTTTGCCAGGAGTACATACTGCCATTTGAAGCAAAACAACTGAGCATGCATTAGTTATTGCCAAAAATATAGCATGCACATGATTGCCAAAAGTTCATATTGCCACTTTTTGATATGCACTCAGGTTGTATTAGTTATTGCGAAAAGTACATCATGCAAATGATTGGCATAGGGACCTATTGCCACTTTAAGCAAAAGAACTGGGCTTGTATCAGTAATTGCCAAAAGTAGAGAATGCTCATGATTGGCAAAAGTACGTACTACAAAAGTAGAGAATGCTCTGTTGTGGTATGTTATCATAGTGTACTTTGTTCCACTCGGCAAATTTGATGGTCTTAGCTGGTGTTATCAAGCCATCTTTCACCACCTCGGCGATGCACGCTTGATTAAATAAGATCACCAAAGCATAAATGACACATGTATCATAAGTGCTAACTACAGTGCTACCAAGTACATACCTAAACTACCATTTGCTTGTCTTGTAATGGGCTCAACATAGCTTTTGATGGTCTGCGTGGTCGTGCTGATATCGAACCCACACGTTTAGCAATGGTCTTGGCATCGAATTTAAGTTTGAGATCTTCAAGAGTTTTTGTTTTTGTAGCTTGCACTTCATTGACAATCTTCCTTGCATGTCCACGTGGTCTCCACCTTCTAGGAGTTGGGGTGTTGGGATCCTTTTGGGAGCTCGACATGTCTATTTTGTTGCACAAAATAGTTTTGTTGATTTCTTGGACGTCGTCTTCTGAAGCCTTAGGTTGCGCTACAACGTGGGCTTCGTACACCTCCTTCTCTTGGCACATGCACGGGATCCAGAACCTTATCCAAACCTTCACCATCAAGGTTAGCCGATTGTGGCATCAACGAGCCAAACCTAATGTTGTTACTCTGAGCATTACTTGATTCCTTATTGTCAGCTTGTTCAATAGTTGATCCCTTGCAAACATCTTGTCCTTCCAAAACCCTCTTTAGATGTTGAAACGCCTTATCAGAGTGGCATGCCTTGAAACATGTTGCGTGACTAAAATTTTGTAACTTACGATAGCTTTGCAGGGTTGTAGAGTATTCATACATCTCGCTCTTTCTGGTCGGTGCGTATGCAGATTTGCACTCCTTGTCCACCTAGTGGGAGCAGAACACCCAAGCAGTCTTTCTTTTTGTAAAATTCCCAATATGTAAAATATATGGGAACATGGTGTGCGTACGCATTCCAACTTGCGGCAAGAACAACTGATCCTGTGAAGCAGATCTTCCTTCTCCTCACTGTGCACATTGATCTTTTTATCCATTCTTTCCTTCTTAGACACAACGTATGTGGTAACTTCTGATGCATCAAGTATCTCTCTGATCACACATTTGCTTACAGCATTTATGCTCCATACGACCAACTTAAACACAAGAAACTTTTGCGGCATGTTTCTCAAGACTTGAAGCATTTTCCTCTATGAACGGAATGGACTGCAAGGCCTCGATGTCTTGGAGAGTCTCATTCAAGCGTTGCGACGCAAGGCAACGCTCATAGTGCTCTAACATTTGAAACAACATCATCTTAGCCTCAAGATGTGCATGTAGTAGTGAGATTAAACTCTCACTCTGCTGATTACTGCTCAATCCTAGGAACCAACGCCCCTGAAGATATGGAGCACACCACAAGTTTCTCATCTTATACATCTGATGCAGCCAGGACCCCTCACTTGTTACTTTATTTCGTTGTAAGAATTGTAACCATTTTCTCTCATGGTCTTCAATGGAAGCTGCATCATATATGAAAGATCTGAATTCCCTCTTTACCGCGTCATCATGCAAATGATGTACAATATTCTGCTGAATGTGCCATATACACAGCTTATGGTGTGAGTCAGGCCAAACCACCCTGATTGCTCTCTGCATTGCAAGGTCCTCATCTGTGATCACTGATATCGGATACTTCTGTCCCATGGCATCAGAAAAGGTCCGTAACATCCACTCATATGCCTGGCTTATTTCATGAGAAATGATACCACATCCAAAAATAACAGTGTTGCGGTGGTGATTCAACCCGACAAACAACACAAATGGCAGATTGTACTTATTGATTATGTATGTGCTATTAAAAACAATAACGTCTTCAAAAACCTCGTAGTCAAGTCAGTATTGACTATCACACCAGAACAGACCCTTCAGATGGCCAACTTCCTCAACCAAGTAAGTGAAGGAAAAAAATCTGAATCTCGCTCTCACCGCACCACCATATGATTGATCACCGTTTGGGCATCACCCGAAGCAATTGATTCCCACTTGTTAGCATGGTAGAAATTGTAAATGTCCCTCGTCGTGCATCCAACCTCATCATATCCACTGTATTGCATGCACAAAATATCCATAATATGATGTTTTCCGATCCTAGATTTTTCCATGTCTGCAATGTCCGATTTCTTCTCATCGCTAATTCTTCTATGTGAACGCAAAAGACACGATATATCTCTTGGGGCTAGAGGATGCTTGTGTTCATCGATGAAATCCTTCACAAACCACCAATTTGTTTCCTCCTGTCTTGCAATGACGAATTTATCTTTACACCCTACACGACTTATCCTCTGTGGCATCCTCTTTCTATCTTACATCTTCCTCTTCATGTTCTTCTCTTCACGAACCCCTTCACGACTACACACAATTTTCCTTAAAATTATATGGCTGTTGGATTGTCTCACTCAACATAGCTTCTCCTGACACTAAAACCTTTCGCAAGACCATATTTGTTATAGAATCTATAACATTCATCCTCACTATCAAACATCTTGTTGGCAATATGATAGTACTCCAACATAGAGTCATCACTTACATTTGTCATGTCTTCCTGCATATGACATACAAAAGTCATAGTTGGTGTTTATCGCAAAAACAAGGGCATGGAAAATCTAGTATGAAATCTTGTGTGGAATATTAAACTATGCTCGTTGTACATGTGAGGCCAACCGATGATAATCATCGATATAAACTACTAAACTAAGCATCGATTGTTAAAAAACCTAAATTGCATTGCATGCACTATGGAAACCTCAATTGATGTCAAGTTAGTAGGAAGAGGAGGCTACGGATCCAAGTCAGATTCATACCTTAGGATGGCAGGCGGGAGGAGATGGGATCGGACGGCGTCAAGTGCCTCCAGATTATAGAGCCGTCGCCGCCGCCGAGCCGACGCAGATGTGGTGCCTTATTCTTCTTCTTCTTCTTTTTGCCGCTGGGCACATCGAGGACAATGAAGGGGAGGAGGACGAGGCCGACAACGGGTGAATTGCTTCCTCTCGTCGGGCACGTCGGAGCCAGTGAAGGGGACGAGGACGACGACTTGACCTCGATCAGGTTCGACTAGATGTGGTTCTGGTCGTGGACGTGATCGGTTGAAAGCGTAATATTTTTTCCTGGACCATTACGGCCTTCTCGAATTAGACAAATTAAATTTAATCATTCTTAATCCCGCACCTGATCGGACGGCTAAAAAAATCAGAAGGGTCGGTTCTGGGTAGTACAGAGAGTATACTACGCCAATCATCGTAAAAGAGGTCGTTGCATATTACTCCCTCCGTTCTAAATTACTCGTCGTGGTTTTAGTTTAAATTTGAACTAAAACCACGCGGAGTAATTTGGAACGGAGGGAGTATGTCTGTAGGTGTATATGTGTATTGTTCACCCGCAAAAAAAAAGAGGTATATGCGTATTGTTCCTCAGAATTGTTTTGCAACTTAAAGAGTTCTTAAAGTTTTCAAAATTAGGCCTCCATGAAGGGTCTAAAGCGATACGCACCGACAAGGACACTGCTATATCACCGAGTCCGAGTCGCATCCCTGTTCCGACGGAACCGGATCCTCTTGTCGCGGCCTATTTAGCGACACGACTTGCCACGCCAGACTTGTAGCAATCGCCGAGAAAAAAGGAGTGTAGACGTAGTAGTAGGTGCAGCTCCCGCCTGCCTGGCCGGGCAATCGCCGAGACAGACATGGATACCGCGGCGCGTACAAAGAGGCTCGAGGTCGAGCGCGGCTGCACGCTGCCGGAGGAGATCGTGGAGGACATCCTCTCCCGCCTGCCGGTCAGGTCGCTCCGCCGCTTCCGCTGCGTGAATCGCGCGTGGGACGCCCTCATCACCTCCCCCGCGTTCGAGGACCTCCACTCCGATCGGTCCCGCCGCTACCGCAGATTGTTCCTCAAGCCAACCTGCCAGAACGTCTTCTACGCTTGGAAGCTCGGTGGCCCAGTGGAGACCATCATGGACAACTGGAGATTGCCGCAGGGGAAGATCTTCCCCATCACCAAGTCCTGCCATGGCATCGTCCTCCTACGCTGCCTCGACTACGGTCTGCACTACGTTTGGAACCCTTCAGCCAACGAACTCTTGGCTCTGCCGGACAGAACACCGGCCAGGGTTGCCTGGGCCGGCGTCAGAACCCACATGATCTACGGCATGGGTTACTGCTCGACGACCAAGCAGTACAAAATAGTGCGCATGTACAATTTTGACCGTGACCTCGGACTACACGACACGGTGTGCGAGGTCTACACCCTCGACGAGTCCACGCACTGGAGGCCCGCTGCCACACAGCCTCACTCATGCCACCTCCGAGTCAATGGGAGGCAGGGAGCCGTTCTCTGCAACGGCAATCTGCATTTCGTCCACACGCATGGTCTGGACCTCCTCACCGTTTTCAATATCCACGCCGAGACGTTCAGCACGATGGTGCTGCCTCCGGAGATGAGATCATACTCGCCGGACTTCATGCTAACTGAGCTGGGCGGTTTCCTATGTGTCTACCACGCAAAACGCAGGGGCCATCCGGAGTTTGCCGACCCTTACGACATCTGGCTGCTAAGAGACTACGAGGCAGGGCAATGGGAAAGACTGCGGTGCATCAACTGGGGGAGCATGGGAGAAGCGGAGATCGCCCCGCTCAAGTCCTCCTGGATCGCCCCGCTTGACATGTACTATGACCATGGCGCTCAGAAGAAGAAGATCCTGTTTGGCACGAGCGCATGCAAGGTGTTCGCGGTGGACCTTGACACCGGCGTCCCGGAAGTTATATTCTCGCCGGAGGACACCATCATGGGAGATCAGGGCAACTGGGACAGCGAATTCCCCGCCATCGGGTTGTTTGAGGAGCGCCTCGCATCTGTGGGCCGCACGAACGAGGAGATCATCTTCACTTCACCATGGGCTCGAGCCGCGTCGTCGGTGCTCATGTACCTGCCAGCACGTACGGTTGGGCGCTTGAACCAGGTGTGCAAGGGTTGGCGCGCTATGATAAAGGCCGACTGCTTCATCGGTGCACATTTGTACCATGCAAACCATGGTAAAATTCCCCACATTATGTTCACAGATGGAACGCCCTTCAGGTTCAAAGCCCTGGAGGATTTCATCAACACATCAAACGCACTACCACCTTTGATTGACGAGGGCTCACGAGTGGTTTACTCCAAGCCGTGCAATGGGCTGAACGCAGGGAGCTGGGCCAAGTATGACTTCGTGTGCAACCCATTGACAAAGTATTACCGAGCCATTAACTTGGGCAATGGTAAGAATGCTGCATCCTGTTCCAGTGACATCCAGAGAACACCTTGCGTCGCCCTTGGGTATGCACCCAATATAGGAATGCATGTCCTGGTGAGCCTTGCGTATAAAGTAAAAAAACGGACATCGAGGGACTACAAACTTGAGTGCAAGATCCAGTTGATCGAACGGCATGACTGGGTACAGATAGATCCTCCTTCAAGGCCTATGGCCGATGTGCCGCCGGTCTATGCAAGCGGCAAGCTCTATTGGATTGTAGACCCCGAGTTTGGTCCGACATCGGCTGACAGCGAGATCATAATGCTTGATCTTAACACTTTAGAATTTCATGTCTTGGCAGGGCCACCTTGCGGCAAATACATATCCATCACAGAGCTTCAAGGAGAGGTATGTGTGACGTGCTCGAGACGAAGCACCAACACCATAGAGATATGGGACATGGATGGCAATGGCATGTGGTCCATGCGACTTTGCATAGAGCTAGCGAGTTTCTTTCCGGAGTACTCGTCCGAGAATACCACGCTGCTGGCCGTCAATCCCAAGGATGGAAGAATCTTACTCAGCACCGGGAGATCATTGGGCTACTATGCCTCCAAGACGGTTGAGCTGGAGACAATTTACCGTCTGGAGTCGAGCATCCAAGGAAAGAAGTTTGTCCCTGTTTTGGCCATGGACAGCTTAGTTCAACCGTGCGATGCAATGGTAGTGTAGATGTTCTTGCAAGTGGTACACGACCCACACTTCTGGTCGTTATTTGGTTTATCCCTGCCCTTAACGCTTTGTACCCCTTAATGCTTTGTAAGGAAGAAAAAATGATGCACATATCTACTACACCCTTCGTCCCAAATTACTTGTCACGAAAATGTATGTATCTTGATTTTTAGTTCTGAATAAATCCATCTCTATCCATTTTTACGACAGGAAACTTGGCATGGAGGGAGCATTATATACACTAGATAACTCGTTGCTTATTCTAGATGACCCGTTGCGGTAATGACGCAAATGACAAATACAACCGAGAAGTTAGTTAACTGCATGGACACTTTTTATGAATGCAAAGTATGATCTGAAATTATGGCACGATAACCTGCAACATGAACATATTCCCTCCATTACACAATGTAGTGCTTCCTCTATCCACGTGCTTCAACTTTGACCGTAAATTTAACTACCATGACCGATTGCGGCGGGAACAAAAATTATATCAGTGAATTCGTATTCGAAAGAAGTTTTTAATTATATATTTTTTTTCTCCCGTCGCAGTTGGTCTCGTTGGTTAAATTTATGGTCAAAGTTGGATCTCGAAAAGTGTGGGCGCACTATATTTTGAAATGGAGGGAGTATATTTTAACAAGAGTCAATTACACTACAGGTGCTTGAACTTGACAAGAAAAGTCAGTTTGGTGCTAAAACTTATGACATACATTGAACCGTTGACATAACTTGGCTCGAGCGTGCATCTACGGTGCTTATCACATTTGTATACGCTCGGTGTGCTGACATGGCGCGCCAAGGTGGCATGGGACCCATTGTCAGTGACCGGAAAGGCAGGATGGGAGTGTGACCTGGGCGTTTGCGAAAAACACATTGGATATTTCTCTAATGACAACTATGGTTGGGCCACACTGGATGGGAGTGTTTATCTTATTTTGTGAAAAACACACTAGATAGCTACACTAGTGACTCATATTTCTCTAAGAAAAAAACCTAATGACCCAGATGGAGCTTAAATGGGCTGCAGTGACCACGGCCCATTTTCCAATGATAGTGTTTTTAATTCATAAATATGATTATATTCATATATACTATTTAAGTTATTTAATTATTTTAAATAATGCTTGAATATTATTAAGAATTACATAATAGTAGTTTAAACAATAATATTTCTCGGAAAGTGAGTACATGATTTGTTTTGCATGACATGAATATTTATCTGAATGCATGAATATGACCTAAAAATACTTGAATATATTTATGAATACGTTAATAATAAATTAATATTTTTATAATTTACGAAAATGATTATACTTCATAAATATTATTTAACTATAAAAGCATTTTGGAATAATACTTGAATATTTATTAGGATAACATTAACATTCTTTTAAATAATAAAAAAAATTAGAATTAGGTGAACATTATTTTAAATAATAATATTTTTAGAATTACATGAAATTATTTTAAATAGTAATATTTTTTAGAGTTACATGACCATTATGTTAAATGAGAATATATTTTTAGAATTACATGATTTTTTTTGTAATTACAAGAACATTTTTTTAAATAAGTTACTTCCTCCGTCCCATAATATAAGAGTGTTTTTTACACTACACTAGTGTTAAAAATGGTCTTATATTATAGAACGGACGGAGTAATTTATTTATATGTATATTATTTTAAATTTACGTATTTCTACAAAATCCTATGAAAAAAATACTAACATGTGAAAATGGCCCGCGATGACTGCATCATCTATAGGTCATTACGGGTAGAAAACCCACTTGTACAGAAAGTGATACATGGTGTACGCCTAAAAAAATGATAGGTGTGGTGGCTAGCCAGTCCGGGCTGGCGGTAACAAGTCTTGTTTTTGCACCTGGGCGGCGCTACATTTTGCTGTAATGTGCCATGGCAGGTGGGGCACAAATTTCGTAGTGATGTTTGAGGGTTATTTAAGACTAGTAATAAGTGTGCACGTGCAACGCACGTTTATTTGGACTAATAAGTGTGCACGCGTAGTACGTATTTATTTGATTAACACATTATACTAAACTTAATACGAGATAATTTATTCATAAATTTGAAATTTCCCTATAAAGTACACAATCTCTTATTCTCAACTTGTACAAATAATTTGAAATATCGTTTCTCCTTAATCAACATGTCTCCTGTATTAAAAGACCATCCACTTTTCCCAATGTATAAAACTCAAAATTATTTAGAAGATTCATCATGATTCTTCATATGCACACATTTATGCAAGTATAGTCATAAATGAAAATGTCACTTAGGACAAGCTAAGGAGCCGTTTCAATGCCAACAAACTCCAATCAAGAATTACACAAGATCGTCATGAACATATATAGAGAGAAGTGACCTCTCTTTCTTCCAGATTGGTCGAACAACAAGTTTTCGTATATATCTATCCGATGCTACTACATATATACAATGTAACATCTCTTACAATCCCTAATATCTAAAATCAATTTCAACTTTCACATGGCATTCTTTATCTTTATGTATGACGTGGTCAAGAAAGAATCCCGCCAATTCCTCTTGAATTGTTCATATGCGATCATGTGGTATGAGTTCATTCCGCATTTGCCACATCTAATTTAAAGAAGAAGATTAATACATATATATGAAAGAAACTCAACACAACTAATGGTAATAAAATAAAATTATGAATATTGTTTACGTACTAAATGATATGAGAAATTTACCATGACCACAAAATAACCTACATTCATCATCATCGTAATCAACATGCAGTTTTTGCTTCTCTTGTATGTGTTCCAAGTTTTCCATCAGGAAAACATGTTAACTCAACTATAGATAAGGACGGTATGAAAATGGTCATGTAAAATTACAATTGCCACGTATCTGCTGAACAAAGAAATACACTTATGCAAACTTCAGGTTTTTTTAGTAAAACTTCTGCGAACTTTAGTTTTTTTCCACTAAAACTTATGCAAAATTCTGGGGTTTTTTCAGTGATACGTAATTTCATGACTGCAGGTAAGGTCTTGTTTCAGCGAATTTGCCTGTGAGTTCACTATGTAGTCGTGAGTTGGCCATGTAATAACCGGTAGTCAGTATAAAAAAAACAGGGATGTCTGTTACAGGTACGTGAAAATCAGTGAAAATATAGAAAGAAATAAGGCGAGCGTCTCTGTGTGTGCTCCATCGCTCCTCTATTTCTCATTGCCTCATCTCTAGTTCATGTATTTCTAGATGTGTCACCACCGATGAGGTAGCGATGACAGTAAAAACACAACACTCGGTACTTACCTCATTAGTGTGTGCGTGCGGTGCGTTCGCGTGAAGGCGAGCGTCTCCGTCGTTCAGGCCTGCGAGCGGTCGTGGTGACCATGTCCTCTCACCAACTGGACGGCGTTGTCGACGCAGGTGAGTCAGTCGTCCAACTTTGAGGCGGCGGCCTCCACGCACCAGGGCTTGGGGAATTCCAGCGTCCGACGAAGGTAGGATGTCTTTGGACGACGCCATCCACGCGTGAGTACTGGAAAAGCGTGTCCAACGGAGCAGCACGCGTCAGAGCTGAGGGAGTCGGCGGTGGCTTCGGGCGAGTGAGATGGGCCGTGATTAGCTTCACCTGATGCGTAGTGGCCGAGACCTGTGCCGCCTTGGGGACGACGATGGTTGGCGACCAGGCGAATCTACATGCATGGCTGTGGGGGAAGATTTTTTGGCCCGCTTATACTGGTCCAGAATACTCAGCGTTGCCCCACTTAAAGGACATCGGCGGTGGGTGGTTGTCAGCGGGTGTTGTGGATGGAGCTAAAGTCAACGCGGATGCCGGTGGTTCCCGGAGAGCATGCCCATAACATGGACGAAGTCGTTGCAGTCAGTAGAAGAGTGACCTGGCCTCCAGGCAGAAGACGAAGGCGATGACGGCATGTGTGTGTGCGTGTGTTTGAAGGAAGCCGCAGCTCCTCCTCGCGTGTCTCCGACTGTGGCTCGCGTGGGTGGTGGGCTGGTGACGGCTGGCGACTCGCGATTGCGATTCCCTGATAGGAGATGATAGGATGCGCTCGCGATTAGTTTCCTAATAATTAAATGCGTCCGTGATTAATTTCCTAATAAGATGGCTCGTAATTATTTTCCTAATAATAGGATGCACACGTGATTATTTTCCTAATAATAGGATGTGTATGTGATTAGTTTCCTAATAATTAGATGCGCCCGTGATTAGTTTCTTAATAGGATGTGTCCGTGATTATAGTTTCCTAATTGACCAGGCGTGGACTTTCATATTTTCCTCCGTGATGGAGTACGGTCAGTCAATATAAATTGCTAAGTGCACACAGAGAACAGATTAGATTAAGGCTAGTCATTAGATTGAGTTTAGTGGGACTAATCATGCGATGGTAATATATCCGTGTACATTTTGTGAGGTGCACTTAGAGAAGATAATGTTTGCTTCTTTATAAGTAGTATAGAAAAGCAAACAAATGGGGCTTTTTGTGAGAAAAATAAAATATCAGGGTGTTTTTCGCAAAAAAGACAGGCCACATGGCCGTCCCTGCCTTCCGGTCACTAACATTAGGTCCCACGCCATGTTGGCGCGCGTCGTCCGCACGTTGTGCGTATACAAAACGTGATTAGCACCGTAGATACACGCCCAAGCCAAGTTATGTCACTGGTTCAATGTATGCCGTAAGTTTTAGCATCAAACTAACTTTCCTTGTCAAGTTTAGACACATGTGGTGTAATTGACACTTTGAACACCCATGACAGTATACATCATACAGTTTATGTTGAACCTACACATGTAGACATTGTTCAAACCTGATAACTGCCACATGTGTGGCATATTAGAGATCCGCCAGTGCGCCTTCTGTGGCATAATCAGAGGCAGCCCACACGGGCCACGTATGGGCGAACATTAGAACTGTTGGAAATATGCCCTAGAGGCAATAATAAAGTGGTTATTATTATATTTATGTGTTCATGATAATTGTCTATTGTTCATGCTATAATTGTATTAACCAGAAACCGTAATACATGTGTGAATACATAGATCGTAATATGTCCCTAGTAAGCCTCTAGTTGACTAGCTCGTTGATCAATAGATGGTCATGGTTTCCTGACCATGGACATTGGATGTCATTGAACGGGATCACATCATTGGGAGAATGATGTGATGGACAAGACCCAATCCTAAGCGTAGCAGAAGATCGTGTACTTCATTTGCTAAAGCTTTTCTAATGTCAAGTATCATTTCCTTAGACCATGAGATTGTGCAACTACGGATACCGTAGGAATGCTTTGGGTGTACCAAACGTCACAACGTAACTAGGTGGCTATAAAGGTGCACTACAAGTATCTCCGAAAGTATCTGTTCGGTTGGCATGAATCGAGACTGGGATTTGTCACTCCGTATGAAGGAGAGATATCTTTGGGCCCACTCGGTAATGCATCATCATAACGAGCTCAATATGACTAAGGAGTTAGCCACGGGATCATGCGTTACGAAATGAGTAAAAAGACTTGCCGGTAACGAGATTGAACGAGGTATGAGCATACCGACGATCGAATCTCAGGTAAGTAACATACCGATTGACAAAGGGAATTGTATACGTGATTGATTGAATCCCCGACATCGTGGTTCATCCGATGAGATCATCGTAGAACATGTGGGATCCAACATGGGTATCCATATCCCGCTGTTGGTTATTGGACGAAGAGATGTCTCGGTCATGTCTGCATAGTTCCCAAACCCGTGGGGTCTACACACTTAAGGTTCGGTGATGCTAGAGTTGTTATGGGAAATAGTATGTGGTTACCGAAGGTTGTTCGGAGTCCCGGATGAGATCCCGGACGTAACGAGGAGTTTCGGACTGGTCCGGAGATGAAGATTTATCTATGGAAAATCCTTATTCGGTCGCCGGAAGTGTTCGGGGGGTTACCGGTATTGTACCAGGACCACCGAAGGGGTTCCGGGGGTCCACCGGGAGGGTCGACCTGCCCCAGAGGGCCCTATGGGCTGAATATAGAGGGGAACCAGCCCCTAGGTGGGCTGGGCGCCAACTCCCCCCTAGGGCCCATGCACCTAGGGTTGGGGGAAACCCTAGATGGGCACCCCCACCTAGCTTGGGGGGGCAAGCCTCCCCCTTGCCTCCCTCTAGATGCATCTAGGGGGGCCGCCCCCTCACTTGCCCCTATATATAGTGGGGGGTGGGAGGGCAGCCGCACCCTTCCCCTGGCGCAGCCCTCCCCCTCTCCAACACCTCCTCCTCCTCCATAGCGCTTGGCGAAGCTCTGCCGGAGAACCACAAGCTCCATCACCACCACGCCGTCGTGCTGTTGGAGTTCTCCCTCAACTTCTCCTCTCCCCTTACTGGATCAAGAAGGAGGAGATGTCCCAGGGCTTTACGTGTGTTGAACGCGGAGGCGCCGTTGTTTGGAGCTTAGATCAAAATCGACAGCGATCAGAATCGCCGCGTGTACGACTCCACCAACCGCGTTCTTGCAACGCTTCTGCTTAGTGATCTTCAAGGGTATGAAGATGCACTCCCTCTCTCTCGTTGCTAGCATCTCCTAGATTGATCTTGGTGATACGTAGGAATTCTTTTTGAATTCTTGCTACGTTCCCCAACAGTGGCATCATGAGCTAGGTCTATGCGTAGATTCTACGCACGAGTAGAACACAAAGTAGTTGTGGGTGTTGATTTGTTCAATTTACTTATCGTTACTAGTCTTATCTTGATTCGGCGGCATTGTGGGATGAAGCGGACTGGACCGACCTTACACGTACGCTTACGTGAGACTGGTTCCACCGACTGACATGCACTTGATGCATAAGGTGGCTAGCGGTGCTGTCTCTCCCACTTTAGTCGGATCGGATTCGATGAAAAGGGTCCTTATGAAGGGTAAATAGCAATTGACATATCACCGTTGTGGTTTTGCGTAGGTAAGAAACGTTCTTGCTAGAAACCCATAGCAGCCACGTAAAACATGCAACAACAATTAGAGGACGTCTAACTTGTTTTTGCAGGGTATGCTATGTGATGTGATATGGGTAAAAGGATGTGATGAATGATATATGTGGTGTATGAGATTGATCATGTTCTTGTAATAGGAATCACGACTTGCATGTCGATGAGTATGATAACCGGCAGGAGCCATAGGAGTTGTCTTAATTTATTGTATGACCTGCGAGTCAATGTAAACGCCATGTAATTACTTTACTTTATTGCTAACCGTTAGCCATAGTAGTAGAAGTATGGTTGGCGAGACAACTTCATGAAGACACGATGATGGAGATCATGAAGATGGAGATCATGGTGTCATGCCGGTGACGAAGGTGATCATGCCGTGCCTCGAAGATGATATTGGCCATATCATGTCATTTTATGATTTGCATGTGATGTCTGTCATGTTTACATCTTATTTGCTTAGAACGACAGTAGCATAAATAAGATGATCCCTCACTAAAATTTCAAGAAAAGTGTTCCCCCTAACTGTGCACCATTGCGAAGGTTCGTTGTTTCAAAGCACCACGTGATGATCGGTGTGATAGATTCTAACGTTCGCATACAATGGGTGTAAGCCAGATTTACACATGCAAAACACTTAGGTTGACTTGACGAGTCTAGCATGTACAGACATGGCCTCAGAACACGAGAGACCGAAAGGTCGAACATGAGTCATATAGTAGATACGATCAACATGGAGATGTTCACCGTTGATGACTAGTCCGTCTCATGTGATGATCGAACACGGGCTAGTCGATTCGGATGTATCACTTGGATGACTAGAGGGATGTCTATCTGAGTGGGAGTTCATTAAATAATTTGATTAGGTGAACTTAATTATCATGAACTTAGTCTAAAATGTCTTTACAAAATGTCTTGTAGATCAAATGGCCCACGCTAATGTTGCCCTCAACTTCAACGCGTTCCTAAAGAAAACCAAGCTGAAAGACGATGGTAGCAACTATACAGATTGGGTCCGTAACTTGAGGATCATTCTCATAGCTGCCAAGAAAGCATGTGTCCTTCAAGCACCGCTAGGTGACGCACCCATTTTCCCAGCAACTCAAGACGTTATGAATGCCTGGCAGTCGCGTAGTGATGATTACTCCCGGGTTCAGTGCGGCATGCTTTACAGCTTATAACCGGGGCTCCAAAAGCGTTTTGAGCAGCACAGAGTGTATGAGATGTTCCAAGAGCTGAAAATGGTTTTCCAAGCTCATGCCCGGGTCGATAGATATGATGTCTTCGACAAGTCCTACAGTTGTAAGATGGAGGAAAACAGTTCTGTCAGCAAGCATATACTCAAAATGTCTAGGTTGCACAACCGCTTGTCTCAGCTGGGAGTTAATCTTCTAGATGACTCGATCATTGACAAGATCCTCCTGTCGCTTCCACCTAGCTACAAGAGCTTTGTGATGAACTACAATATGCAAGGGATGGAGAAGTCCATTCCTGAGTTATATTCAATGCTGAAATCAGCAGGGGTGGAAATCAAAAAGGAACATCAAGTGTTGATGGTGAATAAAACCACTAGTTTCAAGAAAGGCAAGGGCAAGAAGAACTTCAAGAAGGACGACAAGGGAGTTGCCACGCCCGGTAAATCAGTTGCTGGGAAGAAGCCAAAGAATGGAGCCAAGCCCGAGACTCGGTGCTTTTATTGTAAGGGAAATGGTCACTGGAAGCGTAAGTGCCCCAAGTACTTAGCGGATAAGAAGGCCAGCAATGCCAAAGGTATATGTGATATACATGTTATTGATGTGTACCTTACCAATGCTTGCTACCTCTTGAGCATGCATTGGTTTTCCCTTGAAGAGGAAAGGGTGATGCAGCAAAGCAGCGTAAGTATTTCCCTCAGTTTTTGAGAACCAATGTATTAATCCAGTAGGAGACCACGCGCGAGTCACCTCATACCTACACAAACAAATAAGAACCTCGCAACCAACGCGATAAGGGGGTTGTCAATCCCTTCACGGCCACTTGTAAGAGTGAGATCTGACAGAGATAATAATAATAAGATAAATATTTTTGGTATTTTTATGATATAAATTGAAAGTAGAGATTGCAAAAAAAAGATTAGAAACTTGTATGATGGAAAAGAGACCCGGGGGCCATAGATTTCACTAGTGGCTTCTCTCAAGATAGCATAAGTATTACAGTGGGTGAACAAATTACTGTCGAGCAATTGATAGAATTGAGCATAGTTATGAGAATATCTAGGTATGATCATGTATATAGGCATCACGTCCATGACAAGTAGACCAACTCCTGCCTGCATCTACCACTATTACTCCACACATCGACCGCTATCCAGCATGCATCTAGAGTATTAAGTTCATAAGAACGGAGTAACGCTTTAAGCAAGATGACATGATGTAGAGGGATAAACTCATGCAATATGATATAAACCCCATCTGTTTATCCTCGATGGAAACAATGCAATACGTGTCGTTTCCCCTACTGTCACTGGGATCGAGCACCGCAAGATTGAACCCAAAGCTAAGCACTTCTCCCATTTCAAGAAGATCAATCTAGTAGGTCAAACCAAACTGATAATTCGAAGAGACTTGCAAAGATAACCAATCATACATAAAAGAATTCAGAGAAGATTCAAATATTGTTAATAGATAATCTTGATCATAAACCCACAATTCATCGGATCTCGACAAACACACCGCAAAACAAGATTACATCGAATAGATCTCCAAGAGAATCAAGGAGAACTTTGTATTGAGATCCAAAGAGAGAGAAGAAGCCATCTAGCTAATAACTATGGACCCGAAGGTCTGAGGTAAACTACTCACACATCATCAGAGAGGCTATGGTGATGTAGAAGCCCTCCATGATCAATGCCCCCTTCGGCGGAGCGTCGAAAAAGGCCCCAAGATGGGATCTCACGGGTACAGAAGGTTGCGGCGGTGGAATTAGGTTTTCGTGGTGCCCTATGATGTTTTCAGGGTACATAGGTATATATAGGAGGAAGAAGTAGGTCGGTGGAGCCACGAGGGGCCCACGAGGGTGGAGGGCGTGCCCAGGGGGTAGGCACGCCCCCTGCCTCGTGGCTTCCTCGTTGGTTGCTTGACGTCACTCCAAGTCCTCTGGGTCATGTTTGTTCCAAAAATCACGCTCCCGGAGGTTTCATTCCGTTTGGACTCCGTTTGATATTCTTTTTCTGCGAAACACTGAAATAGGTAAAAAAATCAGCAATTTGGGCTAGGCCTCCGGTTAATAGGTTAGTCCCAAAAATAATATAGAAGTCTATAAATAAGCCCATTAAACATCCAAAACAGAATATATAATAGCATGGAACAATAAAAAATTATAGATACGTTGGAGACATATCAGCGCTCGTAGTAGCTCATGGGTATTTGATACCGGTGCAGTTGCTCATATTTGTAACTCAAAACAGGAGCTGCGGAATAAGCGGAGACTGGCGAAGGACGAGGTGACGATGCGCGTCGGGAATGGTTCCAAGGTCGATGTGATCGCCGTCGGCACGCTACCTCTACATCTACCTACGGGATTAGTTTTAAACCTCAATAATTGTTATCTAGTACCAGCTTTGAGCATGAACATTGTATTTGGATCTCATTTAATGCGAGATGGATACTCATTTAAATCCGAGAATAATGGTTGTTCCATTTATATGAGAGATATGTTTTATGGTCATGCCCCGCTGGTCAATGGTTTATTTTTGTTTAATCTCAAACGTGATGTTACACATATTCATAGGCCTTGTTTGGTTCAGCTGTGGATTTCTAAAAGCATCCGTGAAAAATCTGATGTGGAAAAACAGTTGTGGAAAATTTGATGTGAAAAAGATGTAGGTCATTTGGCAAACTAGCTGATACAACTTTTTCAGATTTTGGCCCGCTGCGGAATCAGATTTTGGAAAGCACGTCCTGGGCTGCCTCCGCTTTTGGTTCAGATTTTGACAGCGGATTTCTGGAATCGGATTCTGCTGGGTTCGCCCTTTGGTTCAGATTCTGCTACGTGGGAGTAGAATCCGTCGATAAAAGCTGAACCAAACAGGGCCATAGTGTGAATGCCAAAAGATGTAAGGTTGATAATGATAGTCCCACATACTTGTGGCACTGCCGCCTTGGTCACATTGGTGTCAAATGCATGAAGAAACTCCATGCAGATGGACTGTTGGAGTATCTTGATTATGAATCATTTGACATGTGTGAACCATGCCTCATGGGCAAGATGACCAAGACTCCGTTCTCCGAAACAATGGAGCGAGCAACCAACTTATTGGAAATCATACATACTGATGTGTGTGGTCCAATAAGCGTTGAGGCTCGTGGTGGCTATCGTTATGTTCTCACCCTCACTGATGACTTAAGTAGATATGGGTATGTCTAGTTAATGAAACACAAGTCTAAGACCTTTGAAAAGTTCAAGGAATTTCAGAGTGAGGTAGAGAATCAACGTGACAGGAAAATAAAGTTCTTACGATCAGATCATGGAGGAGAATACTTGAGTCACGAGTTTGGCACACACTTAAGGAAATGCGGAATTGTTTCACAACTCATGCCGCCTGGAACACCTCAGCAAAATGGTGTGTCTAAACGTCGTAATCGCACTCTATTGGATATGGTGCGATCTATGATGTCTCTTGCCGATCTACCGCTATCATTTTGGGGTTATGCTTTAGAGACTGCCGCATTCACTTTAAATAGGGCTCCGTTAAAATCCGTTGAGAAGACACCGTATGAATTATGGTTTGGAAATAAACCTAAGCTGTCGTTTCTGAAAGTTTGGGGATGCGATACTTCTGTCAAGAAACTTCAACCTGAAAAGCTCGAACCCAAGTTGGAAAAATGAGTCTTCATAGGATACCCTAAGGAAACCATCGGGTATACCTTCTACCTCAGATTCGAAGGCAAGATCTTTGTTGTCAAGAATGGATCCTTTCTAGAAAAAGAGTTTCTCTCAAAAGAAGTAAGTGGGAGGAAAGTAGAACTTGATGAGGTACTGCCTCTTGAACCGGAAAGTAGCGCAGCTTGAGAAGATGTTTCTGTGGTGCCTGCACCGACTAGAGAGGAAGTTAATGATGATCATCATGAAACTTTGGATCAAGTTGCTACTGAACTTCGTAGGTCCACGAGGACACGTTCCGCACCAGAGTGGCACGGCAAGCCTGTCCTGGAAATCATGTTGTTAGACAATGGTGAACCTTCGAACTATGAAGAAGCGATGGCGGGTCCGGATTCCAACAAATGCTTGAAGCCATGAAATCTGAGATAGGATCCATGTATGAAAACGAAGTACGGACTTTGACAGACTTGTCCGATGATCAGCAAGCCATAGAGAATAAATTGATCTTTAAGAAGAAGACGGGCGGGGACGGTAACGTGACCATCTATAAGGCTTGGCTTGTTGCTAAGGGTTATCGACAAGTTCAAGGAGTTGACTATGATGAGACCTTCTCACCCGTAGCGAAGCTGAAATCCGTGAATCATGTTAGCAATTACCGCATTCTATGATTATGAGATATAGCAAATGGACGTCAAAACGGCATTCCTTAATGGTTTCCTTAAGGAAGAATTGTATATGATGCAGCCAGAAGGTTTTGTCGATCCTAAGAATGCTGACAAGGTATGCAAGCTCCAGCGCTCAATCTACGGGCTGGCGCAAGCATCTCGGAGTTGGAACATTCACTTTGATTAGATGACCAAAGCGTTTGGGTTTATGCAGACTTATGGAGAAGCCTGTGTTTACAAGAAAGTGAGTGAGAGCTCTGTAGCATTTGTCATATTATATGTGGATGACATACTATTGATGGGAAATGATATAGAATTTTTCGAAAACATAAAGGCCAACTTGAATAAGTGTTTTTCAATGAAGGACCTTGGAGAAGCTGCTTACATATTAGGCATCAAGATCCATAGAGATAGATCGAGACGCCTCATTGGTCTTTCACAAAGCACATACCTTGACAAGATATTGAAGAAGTTCAATATGGATCAGCCCAAGAAGGGGTTCTTGTCTGTATTGCAAGGTGTGAAATTGAACATGGCTCGATGCCCGACCTCGGCAGAAGATAGAGAAAAGATGAGTGTCATCCCCTATGCCTCAGCCATAGGGTCTATTATGTATGCCATGTTATGTACCAGACCTGATGTGAACCTTGCTGTAAGTTTGGTAGGGAGGTACCAAAGTAATCCCGGCATGGAACATTGGACAGTGGTCAAGAATATCCTAAAGTACCTGAAAAGGACTAAGGATATGTTTCTCATTTATGGAGGTGACGAAGAGCTCATCGTAAAGGGTTACGGTGATGCTAGCTTCGACACAGATCTGGATGACTCCAAGTCACAAACTGGATACATGTACATTTTGAATGGTGGGGCAGTCAGCTGGTGCAGTTGCAAGCAAAGTGTCGTGGCGGGATCTACATGTGAAGCAGAGTACATAGCAGCCTCGGAGGCAGCACATGAAGTAGTCTGGATGAAGGAGTTCATCACCGACCTAGGAGTTATTCCCAATGCGTCGGGCCCGATGACTCTCTTATGTGACAACACTGGAGCTATTGCCCTTGCCAAGGAGCCCAGGTTTCACAAGAAGACCAGGCATATCAAGCGTCGCTTCAAATCCATTCATGAATATATTCAGGATGGAGACATGGATATTTGTAAAGTGCATACGAATCTAAATGTCGCAGATCCGTTGACTAAACCTCTTCCGCGAGCAAAACATGATCAACACCAGAACTCTATGGGTATTCGATTCATCACAATGTAACTAGATTATTGACTCTAGTGCAAGTGGGTGACTGTTGGAAATATGCCCTGGAGGCAATAATAAAGTGGTTATTATTATATTTCCGTGTTCATGATAATTGTCTATTGTTCATGATATAATTGTATTAACCGAAAATCGTAATACATGTGTGAATACATAGATCGTAATATGTCCCTAGTAAGCCTCGAGTTGACTAGCTCGTTGATCAATAGATGGTCATGGTTTCCTGACCATGGACATTGGATGCCATTGATAACGAGATCACATCATTGGGAGAATGATGTGATGGAGAAGACCCAATCCTAAGCGTAGCACAAGATCGTGTAGTTCGTTTGCTAAAGTTTTTTAAATGTCAAGTATCATTTCCTTAGACCATGAGATTGTGCAACTCCCAGATACCATAGGAATGCTTTGGGTGTACCAAACATCACCACATCACTGGTGTTGGGGAACACAGTAATTTCAAAAAAATTCCTACGCACACGCAAGATCATGGTGATGCATAGCAACGAGAGGGGAGAGTGTTGTCTACGTACCCTCGTAGACCGTAAGCGGAAGCGTTATGACAACGCGGTTGATGTAGTCGTACGTCTTCACGATCGACCGATCCTAGTACCAAAAGTATGACACCTCTGTGATCTACACACATTCAGCTCAATGACGTCCGACGAACTCACGATCCAGCAGAGTGTCGAGGGAGAGATTCGTCAGCACGACGGCATGACGACGGTGATGATGATGCTACCGGAACAAGGCTTCACCTAAGCACTGCCACAATATGACCGAGGTGGATTATGGTGGAGGGGGCACCACACATGGCTGAAAAACAATCAACTTGTGTGTTCTAGTGTGCCCCTGCCCCCATATATAAAGGAGCAAGGGGGAGGCCGGCCGGCCTTGGGGCACGCCAAGGAGGGGGAGGAGTCCTCCTCCTCATAGGAGTAGGACTCCCCCTTTCCTAGTCCAACTAGGAGGCGGGAGGGGAAAGGAAGGAGAGGGAAAGAGGGGGCGCCACCCCCCTCCTTGTCCAATTCGGACTCCCAAGGGGGGGGGGCAGCCCAATGGCCCCTCGTCTCTCTCTCTCACAAGGCCCATGTTGGCCCATTAGTTCCCCAGGGGATTCCCATAACCCCCCGACACTCCAATAATTATCCAGTGAACCCCGGAACTCATCCGGTGTCCGAATATAGTCATTCAATATATCAATCTTTATGCCTCGGCCATTTTCGAGACTCCTCGTCATGTCCGTGATCACATCCGGGACTCTGAACTACCTTCGGTACATCAAAACACATAAACTCATAATACCGACCGTCACCGAACATTAAGCGTGCGGACCCTACGGGTTCGAGAATTATGTAGACATGACCGAGACACGTCTCCGGTCAATAACCAATAGCGGAACCTGGATGTTCATATTGGCTCCCACATATTCTACAAAGATCTTAATCGGTCAAACCGCATAACGATATACGTTGTTCCCTTTGTCATCGGTATGTTACTTGCCCGAGATTCGATCGTCGGTATCTCAATACCTAGTTCAATCTCGTTACCAGCAAGTCTCTTTACTCGTTTCGTAATGTATCATCCAGTAACTAACTCATTAGTCACATGGCTTGCAAGTCTTATAGTGATGTGCATTACCGAGAGGGCCCAGAGATACCTCTCCGATACTCGGAGTGACAAATCCTAATCTCGATCTATGCCAACTCAACAAACACCATTGGAGACACCTGTAGAGCATCTTTATAGTCACTCAGTTACGTTTTGACGTTTGATAGCACACAAAGTGTTCCTCCGGTATTCAGGAGTTGCATGATCTCATAGTCATAGGAACATGTATAAGTTATGGACAAAGCAATATCAACAAACTAAACGATCATCGTGCTAAGCTAACGGATGGGTCAAGTCGATCACATCATTCTCTAATGATGTGATCCTGTTAATCAAATGACAACTCATGTCTATGGTCAGGAAACATAACCATCATTGATTCAACGAGCTAGTCAAGTAGAGGCATACTAGTGACACTCTGTTTGTCTATGTATTCACACATGTACTAAGTTTCTGGTTAATACAATTCTAGCATGAATAATAAACATTTATCATGATATAAGGAAATATAAACAACAACTTTATTATTGCCTCTAGGGCATATTTCCTTTAGTCTCCCACTTGCACTAGAGTCAATAATCTAGATTACATTGTAATGATTCTAACACCAATGGAGTCTTGGTGTTGATCATGTTTTGCTCGTGAGAGATGCTTAGTCAACGGGTCTGCAACATTCAGATCTGTATGTATCTTACAAATCTCTATGTCTCCCTCCTTGACTTGATCGCAGATGGAATTGAAGCGTCTCTTGATGTGCTTGGTTCTCTTGTGAAATCGGGATTCCTTTGCCAAGGAAATTGCACCAGTATTGTCACAAAAGATTGTCATTGGACCCGATGCACTAGGTATGACACCTAGATCGGATATGAAGTCCTTCATCCAGACTCCTTCATTTGCTGCTTCCGAAGCAGCTATGTACTCCGCTTCACATGTAGATCCCGCCACGACGCTCTGCTTGGAACTACACCAACTGACAGCTCCACCATTTAATAAAAACACGTATCCGGTTTGTGACTTAGAGTCATCCGGATCAGTGTCAAAGCTTTCATCGACGTAACCATTTACAACGAGCTCTTTGTCACCTCCATATACGAGAAACATATCCTTAGTCATTTTCAGGTATTTCAGGATGTTCTTGACCGCTCTCCAGTGATCCACTCCTGGAGTACTTTGGTACCTCCCTTCTAAACTGATAGCAAGGCACACATCAGGTCTGGTACACAGCATTGCATACATGATAGAGCCTATGGCTGAAGCATAGGGAACACCTTTCATTTTCTCTCTATCTTCTGGAGTGGTCGGGCATTGAGTCTGACTCAACTTCACACCTTGTAACACAGGCAAGAACACTTTCTTTGCTTGATCCATTTTGAACTTCTTCAAAATGTTATCAAGGCATGTGCTTTGTGAAAGTCCAATTAAGCATCTTGATCTATCTCCATAGATCTTGATGCCCAATATATAAGCATCTTCGCCGAGGTCTTTCATTGAAAAATCCTTATTCAAGTATCATTTTATGCTATTCAGAAATCCAGTATCATTTCCAATCAACAATATGTCATCTACATATAATATTAGAAATGCTACAGAGCTCCCACTCACTTTCTTGTAAATACATGCTTCTCCAAAAGTCCGTATAAAACCATATGCTTTGGTCACACTATCAAAGCGTATATTCCAACTCCGAGAGGCTTGCACCAGTCCATAGATGGATCTCTGGAGCTTGCACACTTTGTTAGCACCTTTTGGATCGACAAAACCATCTGGTTGCATCATATACAACTCTTCTTTAAGATATCCATTAAGGAATGAAGTTTTGACATCCATTTTCCAAATTTCATAATCATAAAATCGGCAATTACTAACATGATTTAGACGGACTTAAGCATCGTTACGAGTGAGAAGGTCTCATCGTAGTCAACTCCTTGAACTTGTTGAAAACCTTTTGCAACAAGTCGAGCTTTGTAGACAGTAATATTACCGTTAGTGTTAGTATTTTTCTTGGAAATCCATTTATTCTCTAGGGCCTGCCGATCATCGGGCAAGTCAACCAAAGTCCACACTTTGTTCTCATACATGGATCCCATCTCAGATTTCATGTCCTTGAGCCATTTTGCGGAACCTGGGCTCATCATCGCTTCCTCATAGTTTGTAGATTCGCCATGGTCAAGTAACATGACTTCCAGAACAGGATTACCGTACCACTCTGGTGCGGATCTTACTCTGGTTGACCTACGAGGTTCAGTAGTAACTTGATCAGAAGTTTCATGATCATCATCATTAGCTTCCTCACTTACTGGTGTAGGAATCACTGGAACTATTTTCAGTGATGAACTACTTTCCAATAAGGGATAAGGTACAATTACCTCATCAAGTTCTACTTTCCTCCCACTCACTTCTTTCGAGAGAACTCCTTCTCTAGAAAGGATCCATTCTTAGCAACGAATATCTTTCCTTCGGATCTATGATAGAAGGTGTACCCAACAGTCTCCTTTGGGTATCCTATGAAGACACATTTCTCCGATTTGGGTTCAAGCTTATCAGGTTGAAGCTTTTTCACATAAGCATCGCAGCCCCAAACTTTAAGAAACGACAACTTGGGTTTCTTGCCAAACCACAGTTCATAAGGTGTCATCTCAACGGATTTAGATGGTGCCCTATTTAACGTGAATGCAACTGTCTCTAAAGCATAACCCCAAAACGATAGCTGTAAACCAGTGAGAGACATCATAGATCGCACCATATCTAATAAAGTGCGGTTACGACGTTCGGACACACCATTACATTGTGGCGTTCCGGGTGGCGTGAGCTGCGAAACTATTCCGCATTGTTTCAAATGTAGACCAAACTCATAACTCAAATATTCTCCTCCACGATCAGATCGTAGAAACTTTATTTTCTTGTTACGATGATTTTCAACTTCACTCTGAAATTCTTTGAACTTTTCAAATGTTTCAGACTTATGTTTCATTAAGTAGATGTACCCATATCTGCTCAAATCATCTGTGTGGGTGAGAAAATAACGATATTCGCTATGAGCTTCAATGTTCATTGGACCACATACATCAATATGTATGATTTCCAATAACTCTGTTGCTTGCTCCATTGTTCTGGAGAACGGAGTTTTAGTCATCTTGCCCATGAGGCATGGTTCGCAAGTACCAAGTGATTCATAATCAAGTGATTCCAGAAATCCATCAGAATGGAGTTTCTTCATGCGTTTTACACCAATATGACCTAAACGGCAGTGCCACAAATAAGTTGCACTACCATTATCAACTCTGCATCTTTTGGCTTCAATACTATGAACATGTGTATCACTACTATCAGGATTTAGTAAAAATGGACCACTCATCAAGGGTGCATGACCATAAAATATATTACTCATATAAATAGAACAACCATTATTCTCTGATTTAAATGAATAATCGTCTCACATCAAATAAGATCCAGATATAATGTTCATGCTCAACGCTGGCACCAAATAACAATTATTTAGGTCTAAAACTAATCTCGAAGGTAGATGTAGAGGTATCGTGCCAACGGCGATCACGTCGACTTTGGAACTATTTCCCACACGCATCGTCACCTCGTCCTTAGCCAATCTTCGCTTAATCTGTAGCCCCTGTTTCGAGTTGCAAATGTTAGCAACTGAACCAATATCAAATACCCAGGCACTACTGAGAGAATTAGTAAGGTACACATCAATAACATGTATATCAAATATACCTTTCACTTTGCCATCCTTCTTCTCCGCCAAATACTTGGGGCAGTTCCGCTTCCAGTGACCAGTCCCTTTGCAGTAGAAGCACTCAGTCTTAGGCTTAGTTCCAGACTTGGGTTTCTTCACTTGAGCAGCAACTGGCTTGCTGTTTTTCTTGAAGTTCCCCTTCTTCCCTTTACCCTTTTTCTTGAAACTAGTGGTCTTGTTGACCATCAACACTTGATGCTCCTTCTTGATTTCTACCTCCGCAGCTTTTAGCATTGCGAAGAGCTCAGGAATCATCTTATCCATCCCTTGCATATTACAGTTCATCACGACGCTCTTGTAGCTTGGTGGTAGTGACTGAAGAACTCTATCAATGACACTATCATCAAGAAGATTAACTCCCAGTTGAGTCAAGTAGTTGTGGTACCTAGACATTCTGAGTATATGTTCACTGACAGAATTATTCTCCTCCATCTTGCAGCTGTAGAACTTATTGGAGACTTCATATCTCTCAATCCGGGCATTTGCTTGACCTATTCACTTCAACTCCTGGAACATCTCATATGCTCCATGAAGTTCAAAACGTCGCTGAAGTCCCGGTTCTAAGCCATAAAGCATGGCACACTGAACTATCGAGTAGTCATCAGCTTTGCTCAGCTAGGTGTTCATAACATCTGGCGTTGCTCCTGCAGCGGGTTTGTCACCTAGCGGTGCTTCCAGGACGTAATTCTTCTATGCAGCAATGATGATAACCCTCAAATTACGGACCCAGTCCATGTAGTTGCTACCATCGTCTTTCAACTTAGCTTTCTCTAGGAACACATTAAAATTCAACGGAACAACAACACAGGCCATCTATCTACATCAACATAGACATGCAAAATACTATCAGGTACTAAGTTCATGATAAATTAAAGTTCAATTAATCAAATTACTTAAGAACTCCCACTTAGATAGACATCTCTCTAATCATCTAAGTGATCACGTGATCCATATCAACTAAACCATGTCCGATCATCACGTGAGATGGAGTAGTTTTCAATGGTGAACATCACTATGTTGATCATATCTACTATATTATTCACGCTCGACCTTTCGGTCTCAGTGTTCTGAGACCATATCTGTATATCCTAGGATCGTCAAGTTTAACCTGACTATTCTGCTTGTGCAAAACTAGCTTGCACATGTTCTATGCGAACGTAGAGCTTATGACACCCGATCATCACGTGGTGTCTCGGCACAACGAACTGTAGCAACGGTGCATACTCAGGGAGAACACTTATACCTTGAAATTTAGTGAGAGATCATCTTATAATGTGATACGTCTCCGTTGTATCTACTTTTCCAAACACTTCTGCCCTTGTTTTGGACTCTAACTTGCATGATTTGAATGGAACTAACCCGGACTGGCGCTGTTTTCAGCAGAATTGCCATGGTGTTATTTATGTGCAGAAACAAAAGTTCTCGGAATGACCTAAAACTCCACGGAGATTATTTTAGGAAATAATAAAAAATGCAGGCAAAGAATCAAGGCCAGGGGCCCACACCCTAGCCACGAGGGTGGGGGTGCGCCTCCCCCCTGGGCACGCCCCCTGCCTCGTGGGCCCCCTGGAGCTCCACCGACCTCAACTACAACTCCATATATTCGTGTTCGGGGAGAAAAAAATAAGAGAGAAGGATTCATCACGTTTTACGATATGGAGCCGCCGCCAAGCCCTAAAATCTCTCAGGAGGGCTAATCTGGAGTCCGTTCGGGGCTCCGGAGAGGGGAATCCATCGTCGTCGTCATCATCAACCATCCTCCATCACCAATTTCATGATGCTCACCACTGTGGATGAGTAATTCCATCGTAGGCTTGCTAGACGGTGATGGGTTGGATGAGATTTATCATGTAATCGAGTTAGTTTTGTTAGGGTTTGATCCCTAGTATCCACTATGTTCTGAGATTGATGTTTCTATGACTTTGCTATGCTTAATGCTTTTCATTAGGGCCCGAGTGCCATGATTTCAGATCTGAACCTATTATGTTTTCATCAATATCTCAGAGTTCTTGATCCTATCTTGCAAGTCTATAGTCACCTACTATGTGTTATGATCCGGCAACCCCGAAGTGACAATAATCGGGACCACTCCCGGTGATGACCGTAGTTTGAGGACTTCATGTATTCATTATGTGTTAATGCTTTGGTCCGGTACTCTATTTGAAGGAGGCCTTAATATCCCTTAGTTTCCAATAGGACCCCGCTGCCACGAGAGGGTAGGACAAAAGATGTCATGCAAGTTCTTTTCCATAAGCACGTATGACTATATTCGGAATACATGCCTACATTACATTGATGAATTGGAGCTAGTTTTGTGTCACCCTATGTTATGACTGTTACATGATGAACCGCATCCGGCATAATTCTCTATCATTGATCCATTGCCTACGAGCTTTCATATATTGTTCTTCGCTTATTTACTTTTCCGTTGCTATTGTTACAACCACTATAAAACACCAAAAATATTACTTTTGCTAGCGTTACTTTTGCTATCGTTACCACTACTATCATATTACTTTGCTACTAAATACCTTGCTGCAGATATTAAGCTTCCAAGTGTTGTTGAATTGACAACTCAGCTGCTAATACTTGAGAATATTCTTTGGCCCCCCTTGTGTCGAATCAATAAATTTGGGTTGAATACTCTACCCTCGAAAACTGTTGCGATCCCCTATACTTGTGGGTTATCGAGACTATTTTCTGGTGCCGTTACCGTGGAGCATAGCTCTATTCTTTGAGTCACTTGGGATTTATATCTGCTGGTCACTATGAAGAACTTGAAAGACGCGAAAACAAAAATTTATCCCACAACTACGAGGGGAGGTAAGGAACTGCCATCTAGCTCTGCACTTGATTCACCTTCTGTTTTGAGTAAGCTTGCGACACCTAAACCTGCTTCTGCTATTAATTCTGATATGTCGCATATTATTGATGATGCCACTTCTGCTATGCATGATACTTATGATGAAACTACTTCTATGCTTGATACTACTGTGCCACTTGGTGAATTTCTTGATGAACACCTTGCTAGGGCTAGAGAGAATGAAATTATTGAAACTGATAATATTGATGAAAGTGATGATGAAGGCTCTCCTAATAAATATGAATTGCCTGTTGTGGCTGAGGGCTATGTTATGGATGAAGAGACTAAAAGAAACTTTCTTGCATGCAATGATAGAAGTGATCTTAAGAAATTATTAGCTAAGCTTAAACAAAAAACTCTGAATGCTAGAATGAAATATGATCCTGCTTATGCTACTTCACATATCTTTGTTACTGATAAGGATTATGAATTCTCTATTGATCCTGATATAATTACTTTGGTTGAATCCGATCCTTTTTATGGCTATGAATCTGAAACTGTTGTGGCACATCTTACTAAATTAAATGATATAGCCACCCTGTTCACTAATGATGAGACAACTCTCTACTTTTACATCCTTAAAATATTTCCGTTCTCATTAAAGGGTGATGCTAAGATATGGTTTAATTCTCTTGATCCTGGTTGTGTGCGTAGTCCCCAGGATATGATTTATTACTACTCTGCTAAATATTTCCCTGCTCATAAGAAACAAGCTGCCTTAAGGGATATATATAATTTTGTGCAAATTGAAGAAGAGAGTCTCCCACAAGCTGCGGGAGGCTTCTCCAATTACTTAATGCTTTGCCTGATCATCCTCTTAAGAAAAATGAAATACTTGATATGTTTTATAATGGGCTAATCGATGCTTCCAGAGACCACCTGGATCGTTGTGTTGGTTTTGTTTTCAGGTAAAGAACACCGGATGAAGCTGAAATTCTATTGAATAATATGTTGACAAATGAAAATAATTGGACACTTCCTAAGCCAACTACTGAGCCTATTCCTAAACCAACTCCGAAGAAAAGGGGTGTTCTATTTCTCAATCCTGAAGATATGCAAGAGGCAAAGAAATGCATGAAAGAAAAGGGTATTAAAGCTGAAGATGTTAAAAATTTACCTCTTATTGAAGAAATACATGGTCTTAATTTACCGCATGTTGAAGAAATATATGGTTTTAATCCATCATCTATTGAAGAAACACATGGTCTTGATAACCCGACACAGGTAGTAAAGGTAAATTCTCTCTATAGATATGATAAAACTGAAATCCCTCCTACTAAGTTTGCTAGCCAATATTTGGATGAGTTTGATAGCTTTATGGTTAGGCAAGAAGACTTCAATGCTTACTTTGATAGACAATTAAAACAAAATGCTTATATGATTGAACACTTGGGTGATTATATGTCTAGAGTTGAAGGTGAATTTAAACTCATTAGTAAACATGCTTCTATGGTTACCACTCAAGTAGAATAAATATTTAAAGCTCAGAATGATTTGCTCAATGAATTAAATAGTAAGAAAAATGATAATGATGTTAGAGTTATGACTAGAGGTGGTACGATGACTCAGGAACCTTTGTATCCTGAAGGCCACCCTAAGAGAATTGAGCAAGATTCTCATAGAAATAATATAGATGCACCTAGTCCTTCTAAAAGAAAGAAAAAGAAAAATGATAGGACTTTGCATGCTTCTAGTGAACCTATTGCTGAACCACCTGAGAATCCCAATGATATTTCTATTCCTAATGCTGAAACACAATCTGGAAATGAACATGAAACTAGTAATAATGTTAATGATAATGTTCATGTTGATGCTCAACCTAGCAATGATAATGAGGTAGAAGCTGAACCTGCTGTTGACCTTGATAACCCACAATCAAAGAATCAACGTTATGATAAAAGAGACATTGTTGCTAGGAAACACGGTAAGGAAAGAGAGCCTTGGGTTCAGAAACCCATGCCTTTTCCTCCTAAGCCATCCAAGAAAAAGGATGATGAGGATTTTGAGCGCTTTGCTGAAATGATTAAACCTATCTTTTTGCGTATGCGTTTGACTGATATGCTTAAAATGAATCCTTATGCTAAGTACATGAAAGATATTGTTACTAATAAAAGATAGATACCAGAAGCTGAAATTTCCACCATGCTTGCTAATTATACTTTTAAGGGTGGAATACCTAAGAAGCTAGGAGATCCAGGAGTACCAACTATACCATGCTCCATTAAAAGAAACTATGTTAAAACTGCTTTATGTGATCTTGGAGGCGGTGTTAGTGTTATGCCTCTCTCTTTATATCGTATACTTGATTTGAATAAGTTGACACCTACTGAAATATCTTTGCAAATGGCTGATAAATCAACTGCTATACATGTCGGTATTTGTGAGGATGTGCCTGTTGTAGTTGCAAATGTTACTATTTTAATGGACTTTGTTATTCTGGACATTCCCGAGGACGATAGTATGTCTATTATTCTTGGAAGACCTTTTTTGAATACTGCAGGGGCTGTTATTGACTGCAACAAGGGCAATGTCACTTTTCATATTAATGGTAATGAGCATACGGTACACTTTCCGAGGAAACAACCTCAAGTTCATAGTATAAACTCTATTGGAAAAAATTATGTTTGGAGGTTTTGAATTTCCTCTTCCTCCTATCAAGAAGAAATATGATATTCTTATTGTTGGGGATGTGCATATCCCCGTTGAGGTAACCTAGTGTTATTCGAAAATTCTCCGGTTCCATGTTACATGGAATGAGTTTGTTAACAAGACTTGATCAACCTTGTTAGTGGATTCCTTTTGATGAGCATGACATGGATGAATTTAGAAAACACAACTCTCTGTACCCTCCTTTTACTTTCTGTTATTTATATTAAATAAAGCAAAAATAGTAATTTTTGTCTGTTTTCTGAATTATCCGTGCAATATAAAAATACCCTAAAAATAAAATTTCTCCAAATGCCCTGCCAATTTAATATGATTTTTTCTGGAATATTTGAGAATATCTGGCACTGAGAACACAACAGGGGGAGCAAGCACCTAGCCATGAGGGTCCACGGTGCACCCACCCCCTTGGGCGCGCCCCCTGCCTCGTGGGCCCACGGTGGCTCCCCTCCACTTATTCTTGCACCCACACACTTCTTCTTCCTCCCAAAAAGTCACCATCCAGCTCAAGCACGAGTTCTAGCTCATTTTGCTGCGATTTTCGATCTCCTTGCTCAAAGCACCTCTCACAAATCTGCTTTGGGGGATTGTTCCTTGGTATGTGACTCCTCCATTGGTCCAATTAGTTTTTGTTCTAGTGCTTTATTCATTGCAAATTTGTGCTGCCTAGGTGACCATGTTCTTGAGCTTGCATGTCAAATTTATATGGTTCCAAGTAGTTCTAATGCATGATATAGGCTCTAGGCACTTGTAGGAGTAGTTGGTATCAATTTTGTTGAGTTTGGTTTACTTTTATTTGAAGTTACTAAAACTTTCAGAAATTTTTCAGAGGAAAAAATATGCTTAGGAAAATGTACCAAGGTGGTTCTTCAAGAAAACAAGGACCCAGGCTTGCAATGCGTGATGTTGATGATGAGCCACCAAGGGATGCTCCAGTGCGGCCTTGTGAATGGTCTTCAGAGGACTTCATGGATCAAGCTGGAATTAAGGAAGAATTTAACGCATACTTGCGTAACGCTGATCTTGTGAGCTTCGAGGCAGAAAAGTGTCGCCAGTACCACTATCTCACTAGTTCCTTTGTGAGGAGGTTTGAATTTTCATCTTCACGCAATTCTCAAACTTTCCTGTTTGATATCTATGAAAATTCTTATACTATGGACTTAGAGGATTTTACCACTGCTTGCAAACTTCCACAATGGGGTAGTACTAGTGAACCTCTCAAATCTGAGTTTAGAGATTTTCTTGCTAGTATAACTGTGGGGGAATCTAGAGATATAGCACAAGCTACCATAGTGAGCATTCATTTTCCTGCTATACATTATTTTCCTCTCTTCATAGGTAGGTGCATAAATGGTAAAGATGAAGCATGTTATATGTGACGCCCCGAGACTGTTGTGCCAGGTGTCCTCCAGTTATTCACTGTTGTTGCCTTGCCTTTTGCTTGCGTCTTGCATCTTGCCATGTCATCATGTGCATTGCATCATCATGTTTTCAAAACTTGCATCCGTTCGGTTTCCCCCAGTTCCGTCCGTTGTCCGTTCTGAGCCCAGACACACTTGCACGCGCCCGTGGCACGTCCGAAATATTATTTTACAAGTGGCCGGAAAATGTTCTCGGATTGGGATGAAAGTTGGCATGTGGTCTTATTATAGTGTAGATAGACCGCCTGTCAAGTTTCATCACATTCGGAGTTTGTTTGATAGCCCAGCCGGATAACTATAGCGGAAGTATAGCCGGTCTAATTCCGGACGTTTTCGGTCTCCGGAAACAGTCGTCGGGCCTGCCTCTCTTCTATTCTCTCAGCTCGAGACCGTCTACACAGTCCACTACCTACCGCCAGGTCCAACCTAACCTCTCTCATGAGCCCGCGACCCTCCTCGCGCGCGCGCCCGAAAAGCTGTCCCGGACCCGATCCGGGCAGTCGTCACCGTTGTGTCCGGATCATCCCCAAATGTCTACAAAACATCTCCGTTTTGTTTATTGGAATTCTTAGTCTATTTTTCTCGACCGCCCGATTACGATCGAAGGGACGAGATCACCCCTAATCTAACCCACTCACTATATAACTAGTCTAACCCTAGATCCTAGGAGGGCTGTCCCATCCAATCCTTCTCCCCGCCGCCACTCCTCTCCCACCTTGGGATCCTCCCGATGAATCCATCCACCGACCAGCCGCTCCTGATCTTCCTCGCCTTCCGTGTCCCACCAACCAGCACACAGCCTCCCGCTCCTCTCGTTCCCGAGAGCGAGGAGTTCCCCGGCCCCGATCCAGTGCCTGATCCCCGCCTCCTCTATACGCTAGCTCGTCGGAGCAGATTTCCTCTCTACCTCGCACCCCTTCTCTTTTTCTTTTCCCCTATTGCGGTCTCCTCCCTCTCATGATCTCTCCCTCTCTGTCTTCAGGGACTCGAACCAGCGAGCCGCCAGGGGCAACCGAAGCATGGACCTTCGATGCCGAGCCGCCGACCAGCAACCCCGACGTCGTCAGGAACTGCCAGCACCTCCCATGGTCTCTCCTCCGGCCAGAACGGGCCGTCCCCGACCTCCACCGCTGCGGATCTGCCTCCCCGGCCATCCCGCGCACTGAACCTCGCTGGAGACGCGCTAGGCCGCCGCCGTCATCCTGCTCCAAGGCGAAGCGCGACCCACTCGATCCTCTGCTTCGTCGACCTGCTTCCTTCCCCTTGAGCCAGATCCGCGCCAAGGCCCAGCTCGCCTCGATCCGGTCTGGATCGACCTCCCGCGCCCAAGACCCACAGCCGCCGCGCCTTCTTCCTCTGTTTTGTTCGAGCAAGGGAGAGAAGCGCGCCTGCAAACCTCTGCAACGTCCACTCGTCCAGACGCGCGTTGACCTCAGCGTCAGACCGCGCGAAGCCCAGCTCCAGGCCGGCCTGCCTCTTGCGCGCCTGGGCCGCAACCGCGCTCCAGGCCGCTTCGGCGCTAAGGCTAACCGTGGCCTCCTCTCAAGCCCAGCGCCTTTCTCACCGCGCCAAAGGCCTTGAAGGCCCACTGTGAGCAGCGCCCCCAGCCCCTCCAGTTTCGGCCCATTTCATATTTTTTCTGCCTGGCGAATTTAATTATTTTTTCCAGAGAACGCAGTTTTGCAGAATAGTCCATAGAGTTCATGCATTTAATATCTCACAAATCGTGCATCGGATTAAAATAAGTTATATATGAAACTTGCTTAGAATTTTGTGCAGATTAATAATTTGCCACTTTCATCTATGTTTGAGATGTTTAAAATGTTGTTTGCATATAATTTTCCCTATGCCATGTCAAAATGCTTTAATTCATAACTAAATAACCGTAGCTCCATTTTAAATAAACTTTATATGTAAATGGGGTAGAATTATGCCTAGTTTAACATGGTGGCTTCACTTTGCATGCTTAACAACTCTAAAATTGTGTTTAGGGCAGAACAGTACCAAATCTATAATATGCATATGAGGAGTTTCCGGACTTGTTGTTTTGTTGTTCCGGCCTCATTTAAACTTGCCTAGATTAGATAGTTTCATCATGCTTCCCCTCTTGCCATGTTTAACAACATTTAATATTGTTGGATACATAAACGAGAGAGAACTAAATAAGTCATGTGGTGTTTTCTTCAATATGCAACTCCGTTGCATAATGAGCTCCACTTAATTTGTAGGATTGTTTGTGCACTCTCCCATGCCATGCTTTATTAAACCGGACATGCATCATACTTGGTTGTGCATCATACCATGTTCATGTGTTGGTTGTTTACTATGTTGTGTGCTTCCTTCCGGTGTTGCTTCTTTGGGTTGGTTCCGATAACGTCGCGTTTGTGAGGACCCGTTCGACTACGTCCGTTTGTCTTCTTCATGGACTCGTTCTTCTTCCTTGCGGGATCTCAGGCAAGATGACCATACCCTCGAAATCACTTCTATCTTTGCTTGCTTAGTTGCTCGCTCTTTTGCTATGCCTATGCTGCGATACCTACCACTTGCTTATCATGCCACCCATATTGTTGAACCAAGCCTCTAACCCACCTTGTCCTAGCAAACCGTTGTTTGGCTATGTTACCGCTTTGCTCAGCCCCTCTTATAGCGTTGTTAGTTGCAGGTGAAGATTGAAGTTTGTTCCTTGTTGGAACATGGAGATGTTGTTCCTTATTGGAACATGTTTACTTGTTGGGATATCACAATATATCTTATTTAATTAATGCATCTATATACTTGGTAAAGGGTGGAAGGCTCGGCCTTATGCCTGGTGTTCTGTTCCACTCTTGCCGACCTAGTTTCCGTCATATCGGTGTTATGTTCCCGGATTTTGCGTTCCTTATGCGGTTGGGTTATAATGGGAACCCCTTGACAGTTCGCCTTGAATAAAACTCCTCCAGCAAGGCCTAACCTTGGTTTTACCATTCGCCACCTAGCCTTTTTTCACTTGGGAGTCACGCATCCTGAGGGTCATCTTTATTTTAAACCCCCTGGGCCAGTGCTTGTCTAAGTGTTGGTCCAAACTAGAGCCACTTTTGGCACCACCTCGGGGAAACTTGAGGGCTGGTTTTAGCTGTACGTAGTGTTCATCCGGTGTTGCCCTGAGAACGAGATCTGTGCAGCTCCTATCAGGATGTCGGCGCATCCGGCAGTCTTGCTGGTCTTGTTTTACCTGTCAAAATGTCTTGTAACCGGGATTCCGAGCCTGATCGGGTCTTCCCGCTAGAAGGAATATCCTTCATTGACCGTGAGAGCTTGTGATGGGCTAAGTTGGCACACCCCTACAGGGATTTGAACTTTTGAAAGCCGTGCCCGCGGTTATGGGCAGATGGGAATTTGTTAATGTCCGATTGTAGAAAACCTGAAGTTGATCTTAATTAAAATACATCAACTGCGTGTGTTACCGTGATGGTCTCTTCTCGGCGGGGTCCGGGAAGTGAACACGGTGTTGGAGTTATGCTTGACGTAGGTTGTTCTAGGATCACTTCTTAATCATAGTTTCTCGATCGTGCTTTGCCTTCTCTCCTCGCTCTCAATTGCGTATGTTAGCCACCATATATGCTAGTCGCTTGCTGCAGCTCCACCTCATACCTTTGCCCTTCCTATAAGCTTAAATAGTCTTGATCGCGAGGGTATGAGATTGCTGAGTCCCTGTGACTCACAGATACTTCCAAAACCAGCTTGCAGGTGCCATTGAACCGTGCAGATGACGCAACCAAACTCAAGGAGGAGCTCGATGAATATCTTGCCCTTTGTGTTGTTTCGTTCTAGTTGATCAGTAGTGGAGCCCAGTTGGTGTCGATCAGGGATCTGTGTAGCATTTGGGGTAGTCTTCTTTTATTTTGGCTCCGTAGTCGGGCCCTAATTGTATTTGGATGATGTAATGCTTTATTCATGTAATTGTGTGAAGTGGTGATTGTAAGCCAACTATGTATCTCTTTCCCTTATGTATTACATGGATTGTGTGAAGATTACCTCACTTGCGACATTGCTTTCAATGCGGTTATGCCTCTAAGTCGTGCTTCGACACGTGGGAGATATAGCCGCATCGAGGGCGTTACAAGTTGGTATCAGAGCCTTCCCTGACCTTAGGAGCCCCACTGCTTGATTGAATTAGCGGACGAGTTGAGTCTAGAAAAATGTTTTGAGTCATTTAGGAATTATATATCGGAGAGTTTAGGAATTCTTTTTACTCCCCAGTCCCTTCATCGCTCTGGTAAGGCATCCCGACGTAGAGTTTTGTCTCTTCTCTTCTCAAATTTCACTAAAAAAAATTAGGATCACGTGGGTATCTTGGAATCGTTCCGATGGTTTTGTGACGAGAACATTGTTCTTGGTGCCTCCTGACATTTAGGGGTTGTGGCAGTGTCCCGGGGAGTTGAGCTCCGAGGTGTTGTCATTACAATTTTATCGTTGCAGTTCTGGAATACCTGAGATTAGTTTCGCCGACATCGAAAATCTCTTTTATGCAGTTGTTGGTGAGATAACCTCGACGCCACCCAGTATTGGGGCGAGAGTTCGGGAGTATTGCCATAACTCGTATAACGGATGCTTTTCGAAGGTTGAGGTAGACGATTTCCGAAGGTTTCTTGGTTATGTGTTGAAGGATGGATACAACTGGATGTAGGATTTGTTAGTTTGGGTGAGATATTATGCTTCCCCTGTATCCCCAACACCTGATTGCATAACCGGAAAATTTCGGGAGTTTCATAGGTGGGAATTCAAGTAGCTCTTAGGATATCTTTCCGACAGATGTATGATATGAAATTGGGGTTCAACGTCTAGTGGTCCGCCTATTCACGGTCGGTTTTATAGTGGTCTCGTTGTGTCTTAAAGAGTCCTTGGCTATGCTGACTCGGGGACGCTTCGTATGTCATGTGCACTGCCTTGTACATGATGGTGTTGTACAATCGAGCCCATGTAGGCCCCACCATGAAAACTTCAGACGAAATCTCTATCATATGTTTGTTCCGGCTTATTCTGCAAGCCAATCCTTTGTTTTGTTTTGAGTTGTGGTATTCGAGTTGCTTCGAAGCCAAATGTTGATTCCATACCTTTTATAAGTGGTGTTCTCGTATTCCTACGGGAGAACTAATCCTTCTTGATAATCGAGATTGTCATGTCAAACCTTTTCAATTGGTGTGCTTCTCTTCAAGCGGATCCGACCATTTTCAACATTCGCAAGATCTAGTATCAGTTCTTCTCAACGGTGTTTGTTTCATCCGTCTCCAAGTTGCCTTTGTTTTTCCCGCCCACCCACCCTTTTTCTTGAAGGACTAAGATTTCTTTATCAGGTATCCATGTTATCGATGGAAGTCTCTCCATTCTTTTCTTTCAATATTCTTATCCGGTGATTCTCATGAAGATCCTAACGGAGCCTCAAGTTCATCATTCTTTTCATCTCCGGTGGTTTCAAGTCAAGCTTTGTTGATCATATCCGTTTCCTCGTTTCAAATACCATCTCCTACCGGTGCACCTCTTAATCTTCCCCGCTTGCTATTCAATTGTTCCGGAGTGCTGGAGATATCTCAGAAGACTCACGGTTACATTCTCAATCCATCCAAGTTATTTTGAGGTTGTTATCTCATTCAAGCCATTCTAATTCAACCGGCGCAATCTCTCTTCTAAACCTTTTCAATAATGTATCTTTTGAGTGGGCCCTAACCCACAGGTCTTTTTTGTCGTTGTTCTAGGAACGGGGGTCCCCAGACTTGCCTGCCTGCGGCCTGCGGCGTGGCTCAAAGGGGGGCCCAGCACGACCCATCTTCATCAACACAGACCCAAGACCCTCATGAGGGGCCAAGCCTCGCGGGGCGAACGACACGGAGCTTCCTCAGGCACGGCCTCACCAGGCTGGCTCGCGAGGAGGCAGAGAGATCAAGGCGGGGTACCTCACGAGGTGCCCGTGACGCAAGCCATGACGACCAAGCGCAGCCGCGGAGTACCGAGGCGTCAGGCAAAGGTTGCCATTTCGGTGCAACAAGACCAAGACCAGGAGGACTGCAAGACAGAGGTCATCGTGGAGCCCAAGACGGCGTCACCACCAGAGCTTTGTGCAGGCGAGGACCAACTTTAGTCAGGATAAGTGTACTAGATGTTCCCCTTCAAAATGCCCAATTGTTGGCACCCTTCCCGCTCAATATTTGGGAAGAGGCCCAGGGCCATTGCCTATAAATAGGACCAGCCACCCACAAGGAGAGGGGTGGAGGTTAAGGTTGGAGATCGAGATCGAGGATCAAGGATCAGATCGAAATCAAAGAGAGAGAAGGGTAACTGAACTCCTCCTAGCAGTTCGTTCCGCCTAGCAAAGAACAGACCCTCGCGAGGCTGTTCTTCCTTGTATTGTTCATCATCATCAGCCCAAGAGGCAATCCAACACACCACACACTAGAGTAGGGTATTACACCACAACGGTGGCCCGAACCAGTATAAACCCCGTGTCTCTTGTGTTGTTCTTTCCTTAGCTTAGATCTTAGTGAGGCAGAGGGGTGCAGGTAGGTAGGAGGCGAAATCTCCGCGCGCACCCCAGTGTTCGAACCTCAAGGGTCTGCCGGAAACCGAAATCCGACATTTGGCGCGCCAGGTAGGGGTGCGCCGGAATTCACCATCCACCACCCCGTTCTCCTCCGACCATCGTGCTCATGTCTGACGCTCGTCGGGCCCACGCCGAGCGCCGGGCCGCTCTCGCTTCCCGCGTCGCCCAGACGGCTCCTGTCGGCGGGCGTCCTCACCGTTCCCCGTCACCTGTCGTCAACGCCACCACCGGCCCGGCGGGGGACGAGCAGCAAGCATCGTCTTAGCATCTGTCAGTGCGGCAAGACGGCTGCACCGCTACTCCCTCGCTCACCCCAGCTGGTTCTTCGTCCCGCGCGCTCCGCGCACCCATGGAGGCTCGAGCTACGCTCATCGCGGCAAATGAGCTCCTGCGCTACCATCCCGTCGACGACGTCTATGAAGAATGGCTTGACCACGTCGCCGAGCTCGTCCGCACCGCAGGGGGCTCTCCTGCGCCATCCGTTCCGTTGCACCCCGCCCCGTGCGGGCGACGAGGCTCCGGCGGCGCCCCGGCCGCCTCCTCCTCAAGAAGGCGCCATGGCTCCAAGGCGCGTGGCCCCTGGGCGGAACCCGCTCCTTCAAGTGCCAGCGCGGCAAGAGCAGAGCTGCCAAGAAGTCCCTCGCCCGCAAGAAGCTGCCCGGGCGCTCCCTGCTCCAGCACGTCGCGACCATGCTCTTGCTCCCGCACGTCAAGACCCCGCGCTGCTCCTAGCTGCAGCGCGTGGGTACATGCAAGACCAAGCTATCCGTCACCCAAGGCCTCCCGTGGCCACAGCAGGCTGCCATGCCTTCACCACCGAGCTACGCAGCGTCGCGTGGCCCGACAAGTTCAAACCAGACCTGCCTCCTCGTTACGACGGCACGGCCGACCCTGGGGAGTTCCTCCAGCTCTATGAGCTAGGCATCGAAGCTGCCAACGGAGACGAGAAGGTCATGGCGAACTGGTTTCCCATGGCGCTCAAGGACAGGGCCCGCACCTGGCTCCTGAACCTGGCCCCAGGCACGATCTCCTCCTAGGACGAGATGTGCACCCGCTTCATCGCCAACTTCCAAGGTACTCACGACTGGCCACCCGCCGTGAGCGACATGCGCCGCATCAAGCAACAACCCGGGGAGACCCTGCAGAAGTACATCCAGCGCTTCAACAACGCACGCCTCAAGATTCCCAAGGTGACTGAGGAGGCCATCATCTCAGTCTTCTCCGACGGCGTGCGCGATGTCAAGATGAAGGAGGAGCTGGCGATGCATCAAGACCTGCGCACTTCCTTGGAGCTGTTCAACTTGGCAACCAAGTGCGCCAGGGCTGAGGAAGGGCGTCTCTCCCTCCTCGAGCTGCCTACCGCAGACCCAGAAGAGAAGAAGCCCAAGCCCAAGGATGTGAAGCGCAAGGGGGCTGCCGTGCTCGCGGCAGAACCAGACACCAAGCGGGGCAGAGATCTGCCCGAACCTCCCAAGGGCAGTCGATACTGTGTGTACCACGACCTCCACACCCACAACACCAATGAATGTCAAGAGCTCCGAGCCGTGCGAGAAGGAAGGATCGGCCGTCACCCCAACCGCGATGACCGGGGCTACGGTCGAGGAGGAGGAAGGAACGCAGGACGTTGGGAAGACCGTGGCCCGCGCCAAGGGTGGCGCGATCAACCTCGCGAGGATCGCTGGCAAGATCCGCCTCGCGAGGGACACTGGAGGGATCAGCCTCGCGAGGATCGCCCGCAAGGCAACGCAGGCCTCCCTCCGCTGCCGCCGCAGCCAAGGAGAAACGAGGACCGCCACCAGGACAAGGGGGCTGGGGGCTTCCAGGAGCCGCGCACGATCGCCTGCATCCTGGGCGGGGCTCAAGCCCCAGTCTCTCAACGCATCTTCAAGCAGTTCTCCCGCGAAGTGAATGCAGTCCTCCCCAAGCTCGAAGCCACGCGCCCTCTCAGGTGGTCGGCGTGTGCCATCACGTTCAGCTCAGCAGATCAGCTCAAGTGTGCGGCTACAGCCGGAGTCCTCCCGATGCTTTGTTCCCCAATCATCAGCAACGTGGTGGTCACCAGGACCCTCATCAATGGCGGGGCAGGGCTCAACGTCCTGTCCGTGGAAACATTCAACAATCTCCAAGTGCCCTACAGCCAGCTTCAGCCAACCAAGCCTTTCTCCGGAGTCACTGACGGCTCCACGGTCCCGATTGGGCAGGTCCGCCTCCCTGTCACCTTCGGGGCACGCGACAACTACCGCACCGAGCTCATCGACTTCGACATCGCTCACATTCGCCTGCCGTACAACGCCATCCTTGGGTACCCAGCGCTGGCCAAGTTCATGGCCGCAACTCACCACGGCTACAACGTCCTCAAGATGCCAGGAAGTGGCAGAGTCATCACGGTGCCCTATGAAGAGAAGGACGCGGTGTGTTCCCTGGAGCGAGCCTTTCAGGCCGCGTCACTGGAAGACCCGGATCGCGGAAGCAGGAGGCTTCCCGAGACCGCCCCCAAGAAGAAGAAGACATCGTCCGGCCCGGCCCCTCAGGAGGCAGGCCCCTCTGGGCCCGCGCCTGCCCAGGGGGACCTCCTTCCATCGCATAGGAAAGCGCGCCCGACGCCCTCCTCAAGCAGGGCTCGGGGGCTCTCCCTTGGAGGGCCACCGACCTAGCTAGGGTCACGAGGGAGGCGCTTGGGCACCGCATGGAGGCGTGTTTCGAAGCACGTTTCCCTCAAGAAGGAGTAAGGCAAGGAGAGCCGGACCCTCAGGAGTTCATCAGCAAGGCCATTCAGGAGCTACAGGAGTCAAGAGTCATGAAAGGCGGCCGCCGCCTACCAGCAGTGGCTCCCCATCTAGGCGAGGATAGTGGGCTGCGCGTCTGCATCGACATACCAGGGCTCAATCGAGTCGCCTCTCTGGAGCGCCTCTGGCCCTCGCGAGTGGGAAGCTGCGGAGGTCCACCCCACAGCTACGTTCGCATGCCTTACGGCTTACCGTACGCGGCTGCCACGTACCAGCGCCTCATGAGGGGCATCATGGAGGCACAAGAGGCCAGGCGTTCCGCAACCCTGGCAGAGATGGAGATGGTCCGCGAGGATCCACCAGCGCCTCCGGAGTCTCCCGAGGCCCCTAGGCCTGGGGGCTCGTGAGGATCGGCTTCCGCAGGCCACCGAGTCTGCTACACCAACAGTCATTCGTCCTCAACATCATCAGGTGACATCTTACAAGTTTCATTTCCAGCTGGGAGCGCCCCCCAGGGCTGCATTATTCCCAGGCCGCGTGGGTCCGCCCCTGCGGCATGTATCCCTTTTATTTCATGTTGTTAGCTTACCATGTTGGGGGCGCCCCTCGGGCTACATCATCCCCAAGTCGCTCGGGCCTGACCCAGTGATGACTGCCTTCCCAGCATCTATTTGAATGAATCCACTCCTTCGCGGCTAATGTGTTTGACCTAGTTGCCCGCTCAACTGACGCCAACTGACGGAACTGCTCCCAAACGGCACGACGCTTGCGCATGGGTCCGTCCCTGCAACGCCGACAAACCTGAATGGCTGAGCTCTGGCCGCGGCAGCCCCCATGGCGCCACCTCGTCAAGCCTTCAGTGCCTCATCGCCCCTCGGAAGCAACCAATGGCTGACTGTCAATTGTCATGGCAACCCCTCGTTCTTTCTATGATGGGTTTACAGGATCTCCTAAAGGAGCCGCGTCAGGCAAGGCCCTTGCGGTGTCTCCTTCACTCTCATCCGCGCGAACCGCTTGCACGTTAAAGGGGGGGTGCCTGAGCATCGCGACTCAGGGCTCCTACTGGCTCTCCAGCCCTCACCCTCTGGCCTTGTCCACGGCATCGCGACCTGGCATACCAGCGACAGCTGAGACTCGCTCGAGGGCCGGGACCCGAGGACGTAGAGCAGAAAGGGGAGCAAAGGCGAGAGGGGAGGGACATGCGAGGACCTCACCGAGCAACCTCACGCCTGCCGATGCACGGACCCGCGACACACCAGAGAGCGACCCCTGATTCTCGAGATAAGTCACCACCCGGAAGCGCCAGCTACCGTGGCACCATCCCCGCACCTAATGCAATCCCGTGTTAGCGACGCTGCTCTCCTTTCTCACCGAACGACAGCTGCTTGAGCGCCAAAGGGGACCTCCTGAGCATTGCGACTCAGGGGCTCTTACCGGACTCCGGGTCGCTCACCTCCTGGCCTTGACCACGGCATCGCGACCTGGCATACCAGCGACGACTGAAGCTGCCTTGGGACTGGGACCTGTCGGCGCAGAGCACCAATTCGTCGTGAGGTTCTAAAGGGAGAACTGAGCTAAGGCGGAATGAGAAACTCGCACAATTCTATGACAAGGGTTATATTAACAAAACAGGATCACAGGCACCTTACAAGCCCCCACGGGACGCGTCTTCGATTCCTCGCAGGAAACAGATCCTAAAAGGATGCTAACTACGCACGCCCCTGCAAAAGACGCCATCATCAACAGTGGGCCGTCAAGCACCGGCGCCAACCCCATCCAGATCAGAGGCGGCGACGGCCTGACGAGCCCGCCCTGCTCCAGGAGCGGCGCTGGCTTGGGGGCTCGTAGCTGTCGTCGCTCGTCTCCGGAGTCGCGAAGAGCTCATCAGAGTCGCTGGAACCTCCGCCGCCTCCACCGCCTAAGGAGCCGCCAAGGGAGCGGTCGGCGGGCCTAGTCCTCGCCGCAGCAGGGTCCCGGCTACCTCTCCCGGGGCAGCACTCCAGCCGGCACCCGTTCACATCACAGACCTTGAAGAACATCACCGAAGCACCATCGTACTCCAAGTGGATCATGAAGGCGCCTCTTGTCCTGCAAACCCAGGCGACTTCGCTCCAGCCTCGAGTCATGAAGACCTCACCCGGGGTGATGACCACGACCTCTGCCTCGGTCGGGAGGGTGCTGCAACCGGCGTGCTGCAGCTAAAGCTCCAGGAGTTCTCCATGCGGGATGATGGAGGCGAAGAAGGGAGGAAGGCAAATCCAAGACTGAGGAGGCATGGCGGCGTGGAGCACGAACTCTCGGGAGGAGCCCTCGGTGTGGACCCTAGGGGGGACGACCCACACCTTCGTGACCCGTCAGTGCTGACGGCGGCGCCGCCCGTGGCGATCAGCATCAACTCCTTCAGGGCCCTCGATGTGGGCGTACAAGGGAAGCGGGAACCCCGGCGGTGCCCGCTTGCACCAGGGCCTCGACACCACCTGATGGGCCCCCTCGTCCGAGCCACGAAGGGCGAGCCGTTTCTTCGGCGGGAGCGGGTCTGGTTCCTCTCGGGGAGCCTTTCCCTTCTCTGCCGATGAGAACCGGCGGATCGGAGCCATCACAGCAAGATGGAGCAAGGACCGGGAAGAAGGAGAAGCAAGAAGGGATGGACTGGAAGGGCGCGCGCCATTCCGTACTTATGTCCGGCGAAGGCCAACCGCCGACCTCCACAATCGCAGGTAATCATGACCCGCTTTGCATGCAGGGGCTTGTCCAATCAGTGCAGTTGCCGAGGCGCCATGGGGAAGTGGAGACGCCCACGTCCAATCAACCGCCACGCAGCACCCAAGGCCGCAGGCTGATAGGGCCCACAGCGCTTCGCTCTTGCCCTTCCGCCTCCCTGCACGGCCAAGTCCGGGCGCGCCTTGGGCCCGGAGGCTACTGTCGGCATTCTAGGAACGGGGGTCCCCAGACTTGCCTGCCCGCGTCCTGCGGCGTGGCTCAAAGGGGGGGCCCAGCACGGCCCATCTTCATCAACACAGACCCAAGACCCTCGCGAGGGGCCAAGCCTCGCGGGGCGGACGACACGGAGCTTCCTCAGGCACGACCTCACCAGGCTGGCTCGCAAGGAGGCGGAGAGATCAAGGCGGGGTACCTCACGAGGTGCCCGTGACGCAAGCCATGATGACCAAGGGCGCCAGGCGGGCGCCAGCCCGCGCAGTGTCCTCCTTTCCCCTTTGGTGCAAAGGGGGCAAGCGCAGCCGCGGAGTACCGAGGCGTCAGGCAAAGGTTGCCATTTCGGTGCAACAAGACCAAGACCAGGAGGACTGCAAGACGGAGGTCATCGTGGAGCCCAAGACGGCGTCACCACCAGAGCTTTGTGCAGGCGAGGACCAACTTTAGTCAGGATAAGTGTACTAGATGTTCCCCTTCAAAATGGCCAATTGTTGGTGCCCTTCCCGCTCAATATTTGGGGAGAGGCCCAGGGCCATTGCCTATAAATGGGACCAGCCACCCACAGGGAGAGGGGTGGAGGTTAAGGTTGGAGATCGAGATCGAGGATCAAGGATCGGATCGAAATCAGAGAGAGAGAGAAGGGTGACTGAACTCCTCCTAGCAGTTCGTCCCCCCAGCAAAGAACAGACCCTTGCGAGGCTGTTCTTCCTTGTATTGTTCATCATCATCAGCCCAAGAGGCAATCCACCACACCACACACTGGAGTAGGGTATTACACCACAACGGTGGCCCGAACCAGTATAAACCCTGTGTCTCTTGTGTTGTTCTTTCCTTAGCTTAGATCTTAGTGAGGCGGAGGGGTGCATGTAGGTAGGAGGCGAAATCTCCGTGCGCACCGCAGTGTTCGAACCTCAAGGGTCTGCCGGAACCTGAAATCCGACATTTTTCTAGGATCTTACCTAACTCTTCTAATTCTTTTCCGGAGTTACTCCCAAATTCTGTTCCAAGTTTGACGTAAGAATGATTCATCATCAGTCATATGTATTTCTCGAAGATCTGTCAAATTCTTTTCATCGTCGGCTCAACCTTTCTAATTTTCATTCCGGAGTGTCTCCACAATTCATGGTGGTGTTTCAGTCGTCATTCTCGGATTTTGAAGACCGAAGAGGAATTTTCTCTCAATCTTGCTCTTTTCTCTTCAAGATTCGTGATTCTAGATTTATGCCATTCTCTCATAATTGCTTTCAGTTGTGAGAATTCTTTTCACCCTTCCGGAGCAATTCAGGAGTCTTTTCAGTTTGATTATCCGGAGCCCATCATCTTAGAGTTATTCATTCCAGCTTTCAGCTCTCATACTCTGAATCATACCGCTGCTTAAATCAAGGATTCTCTAATCAGCTCGTAATCTCTTCGTTTTCATGGATCTAAATTCTCTCAAGTATCTTCGTTCTTTATATAATTCTTCCCGGTGTTTCTTTATCTTTACTTCGTTCATAACCAATTCTTATGGTGGTTCGTTCAAGATTTCTCTTCCGTATCAATTCATTCATGGTTTCAATTCTACCGGTGGTTCATTGAAGACCTTTTCAAGTTTGCGCTATATCTATCTTAATCTTTCTACGAGGATAAGTAGTATGCCAAATCCGTTGCTTGTCAGCAATTAAATTGTTGAAGGATACACATAACATAATTCTTATTCTCGTTCCATCCAAGTGATTAATTCCTTTTTCTGGAGTGGTTCATCATATCATATTCTTAGTTTGAGATGCTTTATCTTTTCTTTCCCGGAGTTCCAAGCTCTAATTATCACGAAGATCCATCTAAATCATTGCAAGGATTCACCTTGTGCTTTCAATTTCTCTTTCCTTCCGTTTGATCATTCTTTTGTTTACTGGAGTTTCCTCATGGAGTTTCTATGTGGCGGTTCATCAAGGATTCTTTCCATTCTGCAATTATTCTTCAAGATTTCTCTTGAAGCGATGATCCGGCAAGCTATACTCTCAAATAAACATGGTGCTCAACACATGTTTTGTTTTGAGGAGTTCAAGCCTTCTTCTTGCATTTCAAAGTGCAATTCTTTCTAAATTATCTTTTGAGGTGGTGTTATGCCATTCGTGATAATTTCCCTTCGTGTTTCATGATTCACAAGTTATCAAGAATGAGGTATTTTAAATCCATCAATCTCTTCATTCAAGTTATCTTGGGTTATATTTCACCTAAACCCTTCCCTAAGGAATGTTGCTATTTATGGTGTTTATCGATGATCCAAGTTTCCTCCTATTCTTGCGATGAAAGATGTTTTCATCTCTTCATCGCTCCCAAGCAAACAATTGTTTTCGTTTGTGGTAGGTTTTCACCTCAAGTTCTCGAGATGTTTTCCTTAAGCCCACAACAAGCTTACCCTTTCATTGTTGGTTTTCCCAACAACTCCGTTCAATCCTTCTTTTTAAGGATGCTCTCTCAAATTAATTTGAGGTAGAACATGTTGTTTTCTTACCCGTTCTTTTCATTGCATTCTTTCATTTCTTCCGGAGGCATTGAATGATGCTCTCTTCACTCAAATCTCATATTGTGAAGATCATGTTCTTTCCTTTTGCTTATCCATTCAACCGGAGTGTCGTGTTTTCATTCGAGCTCTCTCATCTTATCAAGTTTTACCTCCATTCTCAACCGGAGTGATGTCTGAAATCGTTCTTACCGGTGGTGCCATTCTTTCAATAGTTCCGGAGGCAGTGGGTTGTTGATTTCATCAAGAATCCTCATCTTGTCAAGATCATGTTCGATTCCTTCCATTTACAGTCAGAGTGCCGTCCAAATTACATCATTCTTATTCCTTCTCTATCTTGTTTGAACCGGAGTGTTGTCGTAATTGATCCTTATCGTTCCTTGTGCATCTCATTTATACCGGAGTGTTTGGATGTACTTCTTGTCCATTGCAACCATTTTCTCATGTTTTTCAACCTACAGGGTTCTAGTAATGATCCTTGTTCCACTTTTCTAACGGAGTGTTTTCAACTTTGTGCATCTTTGTTGTTTTCTTCCGTTCAACTTGTTCAACATCTAAAGGTTCTTTGGTTTCATTCGTTTGTCAAAGAAGCAACTTAGTTTTACCTCTTCTTTTTCTCTTCCATTTTTTCCCTCCGGTGCCATTCCAGATCTCGGGATGAGATCCTCTCGTAGTGGTGGAGTATTGTGACGCCCCGAGACCGTTGTGCCAGGTGTCCTCCAGTTATTCGCTATTGTTGCCTTGTCTTTTGCTTGCGTGTTGCATCTTGCCATGTCATCATGTGCATTGCATCATCATGTTTTCAAAACTTGCATCCGTTCGGTCTCCCCCAGTTCCGTCCGTTGTCCGTTCTGAGCCCAGACACACTTGCACGCGCCCGCGGCACGTCCGAAATATTATTGTACAAGTGGCCGGAAAATGTTCTCGGATTGGGATGAAAGTTGGCATGTGGTCTTATTATAGTGTAGATAGACCGCCTGTCAAGTTTCATCGCATTCGGAGTTTGTTTGATAGCCCAACCGGATAACTATAGCGGCAGTATAGCCGGTCTAACGTCGGAGGTTTTCGGTCTCCGGAAACAGTCGCCGGGCCTCCCTCTCTTCTATTCTCTCAGCTCGAGACCGTCTACACAGTCCACTACCTACCGCCAGGTCCAACCTAACCTCTCTCGTCAGCCCGCGGCCCTCCTCGCGCGCGCGCCCGAAAAGCTGTCCCAGACCTGATCCGGGCAGGCGTCACCGTTGTGTCTGGATCATCCCCAAACGTCTACAAAACATCTCTGTTTTCTTTATTGGACTTCTTAGTCTATTTTTCTCGACCGCCCGATTACGATCGGAGGGACGAGATCGCCCCTAATCTAACCCACTCACTATATAACTAGTCTAACCCTAGATCCTAGGAGGGCTGTCCCATCCAATCCTTCTCCCCGCCGCCACTCCTCTCCCACCTTGGGATCCTCCCGATGCATCCATCCACCGACCAGCCGCTCCTGATCTTCCTCGCCTTCCGTGTCCCACCAACCAGCACATAGCCTCCCGGTTCTCTCGTTCCTGAGAGCGAGGAGTTCCCCGGCCCCGATCCAGCGCCTGATCCCTGCCTCCTCTATATGCTAGCTCACCGGAGCAGATTTCCTCTCTACCTCGCGCCCCTTCTCTTTTTATTTTCCCCCGTGGCGGTCTCCTCCCTCTCATGATCTCTCCCTCTCTGTCTTCAGGGACTCGAACCAGCGAGCCGCCATGGGCACCCGAAGCAGGGACCTCCGATGCCGAGCCGCCGACCAGCAACCCCGACGTCGTCAGGAAATGCCAGCACCGCCCATTGTCTCGCCTCTGGCCAGAACGGGCCGTCCCCGACCTCCACCGATGCGGATCCGCCTCCCTGGCCATCCCGCGCACTTAACCTCGCCGGAGACGCACTAGGCCGCCACCGTCGTCCTGCTCCAAGGCGAAGCGCGGCCCGCTCGATCCTCTGCTTCGTCGACCTGCTTCCTTCCCCTTGAGCCAGATCCGCGCCAAGGCCCAGCTCGCCTCGATCCGGTCTGGATCGACCTCCCGCGCCCAAGACCCGCAGCCGCCGCGCCTTCTTCCTTTGTTTTGTTCGAGCAAGGGAGAGAAGCGTGCCTGCAAACCTCTGCAACGTCCACTCGTCCAGACGCATGTTGACCTCAGGATCAGACCGTGCGAAGCCCAGCTCCAGGCCGGCCTGCCTCTTGCGCGCCTGGGCCGCAACCGCGCTTCGGGCCGCTTCGGCGCTAAGGCCAACCGTGGCCTCCTCTCAGGCCCAGCGCCTTTGTCACTGCGCCAAAGGCCTCGAAGGCCCACTGTGAGCAGCGCCCCCAGCCCCTCCAGTTTCGGCCCGTTTCATATTTTTTCTGCCTGGCGAATTTAGTTATTTTTTCCAGAGAATGCAGTTTTGCAGAATAGTCCCTAGAGTTCATGCATTTAATATCTCATAAACCGTGCATCGGATTAAAATAAGTTATATATGAAAATTGCTTAGAATTTTGTGTAGATTAATAATTTGCCACTTTCATCTATGTTTGAGATGTTTAAAATGTTGTTTGCATATAATTTGCCCCTATGCCATGTCAAAATGCTTTAATTCATAACTAAATAACCGTAGCTCCATTTTGAATAAACTTTATACGTAAATGGGGTAGAATTCTGCCTAGTTTAACATGGTGGCTTCACTTTCCATGCTTAACAACTCTAAAATTGTGTTTAGGACAGAACAGTACCAAATCTATAATATGCATATGAGGAGTTTCCGGACTTGTTGTTTTGCTGTTCCGGCCTCATTTAAACTTGCCTAGATTAGATAGTTTCATCATGCTTCCCCTCTTGCCATGTTTAACAACATTTAATATTGTTGGGTACATAAACGAGAGAGAACTAAATAAGTCATGTGGTGTTTTCTTCAATATGCAACTCCGTTGCATAATGAGCTCCACTTAATTTGTAGGATTGTTTGTGCACTTTGCCATGCCATGCTTCATTAAACCGGACATGCATCATACTTGGTTGTGCATCATACCATGTTCATGTGTTGGTTGTTTACTATGTTGTGTGCTTCTTTCCGGTGTTGCTTCTTCGGGTTTGTTCCGATAACGTCGCGTTTGTGAGGACCTGTTCGACTACGTCCGTTTGTCTTCTTCATGGACTCGTTCTTCTTCCTTGCGGGATCTCAGGCAAGATGACCATACCCTCGAAATCACTTCTATCTTTGCTTGCTTAGTTGCTCGCTCTTTTGCTATGCCTATGCTACGATACCTACCACTTGCTTATCATGCCACCCATATTTTTGAACCAAGCCTCTAACCCACCTTGTCCTAGCAAACCGTTGTTTGGCTATGTTACCGCTTTGCTCAGCCCCTCTTATAGCGTTGTTAGTTGCAGGTGAAGATTGAAGTTTGTTCCTTGTTGGAACATGGAGATGTTGTTCCTTGTTGGAACATGTTTACTTGTTGGGATATCACAATATATCTTATTTAATTAATGCATCTATATACTTGGTAAAGGGTGGAAGGCTCGGCCTTATGCCTGGTGTTTTGTTCCAGTCTTGCCGCCCTAGTTTCCGTCATATCAGTTGTCGTGGTATTCTCACGGGGGGCTTGCGAGTCGACAGATGCCACAAGGGCTTAGTGTGACGGTAAGACTGCTGCTGATAGGACCAGGAGTGGGTATGCGAGTAGCACGCTCTAGTTTACCCAGCTTCGGAGCTCTCCGTAGAGATAATACTCCTACTGCTGCATGTCTGAGTATATCTGATATATCTGGTACAGAGTCGCTCCTAGAGCTGTATCTGAGATCAGTGCCATAGGCATCTGGCTTTGTATATGCCTATAGGAGGCATGCTAGTGGCCGGCCATGCTCATGGCCGTGAGCATGTGTGCTCATGTGGATGGATGGATGGATAGATAGCTAGCTTGCTTGCTAGCTTGTGTGGGTGCGTGAGAGTCCATCCCTGGATGGATGGATGTGTGCCCCTTTATATAGGAGAGGGTAGCTTAGGATGTAAGCTTGGTAGTGGGCATGGGTAAGGCATGGTGCATGTCATGCTTGTCCCCTGGGTCACTTCATAAATAGTGCCAGGGGACAAGTGACACTCTACATGATGTCGTCGTTGTACGGTTGTCTTGTCCATGGTATGGCCGTCTCGTCGGTGTCTTGTCGATGTCGGGTCGGGCTGCAGTCGGCAGCCGGCTGGTTGGCACAGTCGGCAGCGTCTGGTTGGCGTAGTCAGCAGCCGGATGGGAAGCCGGCAGGAGCGGCCGATCAATCAGACTGAGGGTCTTTGCTAGCCCTGATGTCTTGAAATATCGTCTTGCCATCCTCGGGGTACCCGTGGTCGATTACTCCGACAGTAGCCCCCAAGCCTCCGGGCAACTTGGCAAAGTTGGGCGGAGGTTTTTTGGCGAGTGTTCATGGAAATGATCATGAAAAAAGACAAAGTTAGTCCATGCGGATATATCAAATGTTTGCTTTTAGCATTGCAAGTTTTTATGCGGAGGGTGCCGACTCGGTTTCGTCCGAGCCCCCTTAATCTTTTTCGTGTTCCCTCCGCTTTTTGGCTTGTGCTCTTGCTTGCCGGACAGCCGCTCTGCGGTCTGTGGCTAAGAGTGGGCCGCGAAGTGGAGTGTACAGTACTCAGAGTCTAGGAGCAGATTCAACCGAGTAGATACTTGTAAAGGAAAACGGTCGGGTCGCCCGCAACGTTTTTCTTCCCGGACGTTTTTTGCGTGGGTGGCCTCCAGCATTCACCCTTGCTAGCCGGACAGCCGCTCTGCAGTCTGTGACTAAGAGTGAGCCTTTGGTACTGCGCACGCTACTAAGCCGTCTGCGGGAACTAACGTCTCAGGCCAAGCGGCCAGCCCCCGGGCCAACTCTGGCTGGCGCCCGGGCGAACAGTGATGCAACTGTAATAAAAAATGCGGAGATAGCACCCGAGCATCACTCGGGGCATTCCGTGCTTGCGTGATGCAAAAATATGCGGGCGAGGAGCTCACATTGATTTTTGTGTAGTCGCGGTCGTCGAAAACAGCCGGCGCGACTCGGCGCTCGCGGAGCGCGTCGGCGCACCCGCTGGGTGTAGCCTTCGAGCCCCCGGGTGCTCGAAGGGGGGTCCCGGCCGCTCAGGCTCGACCAGCCAGGCGGCGAGGCGTCTTGCAACACCCTTTTTCTTCTTTTTCTCTTCTGCCGGCTACTGAGAGCCGGACAAAACTCTTCTCTTGTCTGCAATCTTCCGTGGGGGCGCGCCAGTGCACCCATTGGGTGTAGCCCCCGAGATTCAGGCCGACTGCTGAGCAGTCAGGCCGGATCTTCCGGCAGCTACTTTGTCTTCATCTTCGCGGGGGCGCGTTAGCGCACCCGCTGGGTGTAGCCCTCGAGATTCGGGCCGACTGCTGAGCAGTCGGGCCGGATCTCCCGGCGACTACTTTGTCTTCTCTCTCTCGCGGGGGCGCGTCAGCACACCCGCTGGGTGTAGCCCCCGAGATTCGGACCAACTGCTGAACAGTCGGGCCGGATCTTCCGGCAACTACTTCGTCTTCTTCTTCAGCCGGCCGGGTGGGCGGACCCCGACATAGCAGTCGGGATCTTTGCAGCCGGACAAGCAGCCAGCGGTCGTACGGACACACACATTTTTTCTTTCTTGCCAATCGGCCGTGGGCATCCGGCCATCTCACCCGGTCACCCCATTTTTTTCTTTCTTCAGCCAGCGTGGGCAGCCGGTCTTCTTTCCACCAACCCCTTTTTTTACAAGCTGGACTGCGGTTTTTTCTTCAGCCGGCTCTTTGACTTTTTTTCTACCCGGCCCTGTTTCTTCTCTTTCTTTCGTTCTTCTCGCCTCCAGCCGGACACGGGCAGCCGAACAACGGGAGCTGTCAGGGGCGCGCGGGGCGCAGCCAGCTGCGGCGAGCTGGCAGGTGAGGGCGCAGTAGCCGGCGCCAAGGGGCGGGACGCCGAATGCGGGCCGAAGGTAGGCGCCGGCGGGACGCCGCAGCCCGGGCGCGCGCGGAGCCGTCAAGCGGCTGGGTCGCCGTGCCGGCAGGCGGAGCCGGGAAGCGGCCGGGTCGCCGGGTTGGCGGGAGGAGCCGGCAGGCGGGTGACGGGGAAGCCGGTGCGGACGAAGCCGGCAGGCCGGGTGGCGTGGAAGCCGGCGCGGACGAAGGCGGGGCATGAGCCGGGTGCTGGAGCCGGCGGCAAAGAGGCGGGGCGGAGCCAGCAGGCGGCAGGGCCGGCCGGTCAAAGCACGAAGGCAAAGCGCAGCAGCCGCGGGATGCTGGGCCAAAGGGTGGAGCGAAGGCGCGTCAGGCGCGGGCGGCCAAACGGACGCGAGGCGAGGCGGCGCAGGTGAGCAGCCGGCCGAAGCGCGAAGGCGGATGCGGAGGCGGCCGACCGCCGGCACCAGGAGGCGGAGGGAGCTGGAGGGCTCGACGCGCAGGTGGAGCCGGACGGCCAGCACCGCGGGAGACCGGCGCAGGAGGCCGGCGCGAGGCGAAGCCAGAAAGCCGGCGTCGTGGGAGACCAACGCGGGAGGCCCGCGCGGGCTGAGCCGGACGTCCGGGCGCGGGACCGGCCCAGGCCACCCGAGGCCGGCTCAGGTGAGGGACGGCGAGCGGACCCAGCCGAAGAGGTGCGTGGCCGAAACCGAGGCCGGCTCAGGCGAGAGGCGTCGAGCGGATCCAGCCTGAGCAGGCGGCCACCACTCCACTAGGAGATCCGGCCGACGGGGTGCGCGGCCGCGGTGGCCCAGCGCCAGGCGGTAGTGTGCTGGTGACGGGTGGATGCGGCGTTGGACCGGAGCGGACGCGGCGCCGAACTAGCAGTTGGCAGCAGCAACAGGCCGGGGCAGAGCAGCCCTAGTGGCCGCCAAGGCGCGCGGGTCGAGCAATGCGGCCGGCGCAGGCGATTAGCAGCGGCCGTGAGTGGAGCCGAGCTCGTATGTGTGTTGAGCACACATAATGCCTGTGCTGTATCTGACTAAATGTATGGGTAATGCGTGACAATCATCCGGCCATTAATTAAGGATTATCTGGGTGGTGTATGACCATGCTTTGATAGTTTGACTATTGTTTGACTTAGCACTAGCTAGCTTGTACAGACGATATATGGAGAAGCGAACGCGTGCCTCGGCCTGAGCAAGGCACAACGTGGAGGGGAGCAGACGCGGGCGACGCGGCACGGCACGCGCACGGATGCGGCCGACGAAGCGAGGCACCGCATGCGGGGCGCGTGTGCGGACGGACGGCCGGCGTCGCAACGGTGGTGATGACGAAGGCGCGGCCGACGGCGAGGACGCGCCGCCCCTCGCGGCCATTTCGGGGGCGTGTCGATGTCGAGCCCCAGACCGCTATCGGAGAGACGGCGTGACGCCGCGGTGGTGAAGACGAAGAGGCCGACGGGGAGGACGCACCACCCCTCGCGGCCGCTCCGGGGGCGGGTCGATGTCGAGCCCCCGAGCGCTACTGGAGAGACGGCGCGACGCCGCGGCGGAGGCGATGAAGAAAGAAAAGGGTCCCACCCGGACTGTGAAACCAGCAGCAGTGTGGTAGCGCAGTAGTAGTACCGCCCCATGGTGGGCGCCAACTGTCGTGGTATTCTCACGGGGGGCTTGCGAGCCGACAGATGCCACAAGGGCTTAGTGTGAGGGTAAGACTGCTGCTGATAGGACCGGGAGCGGGTATGCGAGTAGCACGCTCTAGTTTACCCAGCTTCGGAGCTCTCCGTAGAGATAATACTCCTACTGCTGCATGTCTGAGTGTATCTGATATATCTGGTACAGAGTCGCTCCTAGAGCTGTATCTGAGATCAGTGCCATAGGCATCTGGCTTTGTATATGCCTATATGAGGCATGCTAGTGGCCGGCCATGCTCATGGCCGTGAGCATGTGTGCTCATGTGGATGGATGGATGGATAGATAGATAGCTTTCTTGCTAGCTTGTGTGTGTGTGAGAGTCCATCCCTGGATGGATGGATGTGTGCCCCTTTATATAGGAGAGGGTAGCTTAGGATGTAAGCTTGGTAGTGGGCATGGGTAAGGCATGGTGCATGTCATGCTTGTCCCCTGGGTCACTTCATAAATAGTGCCAGGGGACAAGTGACACTGTACATGATGTCGTCGCGGTACGGTTGTCTTGTCCGCGGTATGGCCGTCTCGTCAGTGTCTTGTCGATGTCGGGTCGGGCTGCAGTCGACAGCCAGCTGGTTGGCGTAGTCGGCAGCCGGCTGGTTGGCGCAGTCGGCAGCCATCTGGTTGGCGTAGTCGGCAGCCGGACGGGAAGCCGGCAGGAGCAGCCGATCAATCGGACTGAGGGGCTTTGCTAGCCCCGATGTCTTGAAATATCGTCTTGCCGTCCTCGGGGTACCCGTGGTCGATTACTCCGACATCAGTGTTATATTCTCGGATTTTGCGTTCCTTATGCGGTTGGGTTATAATGGGAACCCCTTGACAGTTCACCTTGAATAAAACTCCTCCAGTAAGGCCCAACCTTGGTTTTACCATTCGCCACCTAGCCTTTTTTCCCTTGGGAGTCGTGCATCCTGAGGGTCATCTTTACTTTAACCCCCCCGGGCCAGTGCTTGTCTAAGTGTGGGTCCAAACTAGAGCCACTTGCGGCGCCACCTCGGGGAAACTTGAGGGCTGGTTTTAGCTGTACGTAGTGTTCATCCGGTGTTGCCCTGAGAACAAGATATGTGTAGCTCCTATCAGGATGTCGGCGCATCGGGCGGTCTTGCTGGTCTTGTTTTACCTATCGAAATGTCTTGTAACCCGGATTCCGAGCCTGATCGGGTCTTCCCGCTAGAAGGAATATCCTTCGTTGACCGTGAGAGCTTGTGATGGGCTAAGTTGGGCCACCCCTGCAGGGATTTGAACTTTCGAAAGCCGTGCCCGCGGTTATGGGCAGATGGGAATTTGTTAATGTCCGATTGTAGAAAACTTGAAGTTGATCTTAATTAAAATACATCAACCGCGTGTGTTACCGTGATGGTCTCTTCTCGGCGGTGTGACGCCCCGAGACCGATGTGCCAGGTGTCCGCCAGTTATTCGATGTTGTTGCCTTATCATTTGCTTGCGTGTTGCATCTTGACATGTCATCATCCGCATTGCATCTTCATGTTTTCAAAACTTGCATCTGTCCCGGCCTCCTCGTTCCGCCCATTGTCCGTTCTGAGCCAGACACACTTGCATGCGCCCGTGGCATGTCCGAAATAGTATTTTATAAGTGGCCGGAAAATGTTCTCGGAATGGGATGAAAGTTGGCATGTGGTGTTGTTATGTTGTTAGTAGGTCGCCTGCCAAGTTTCATCGCATTCGGAGCTCGTTTGATAGCCTAACCGTTAAACTATAGTGGCAATATAGTCGGTCTAACGTCGGACGTTTTCGGTCTCCGAAAACTGTTGCTGGACCTCGCTCGCCTCTCTTCTCAGCCCATCTCTCTCTAGCACAGCCCACTAGCCCACCTATCTAACCCCCCTTCGCTCCGGGTCATCCGATCGAGATCGAACGGCTCCGAAACGGCCTCAAACCCCCTAACCCTAGCCCCCTTACCTTATATAGACCCCCTCCATGCCATTTTGGGTCTTCTCCTTCCTCCTCCTCGAAATCTGCGCCCCAATCATCAGCCAGCCGCCTCCCACCTCCTCTCCTCTATTTCCACCGCCGGCCACCTCGTCCCTGCCACTTGGCGCCATCCTGGTGGCCAGCCGCCACCACGCAGGACGCCCGCAGCCAGCCGGAAGCCGCCACGTCGCCTCCCCGCGCCCCACATCGCCCTGCGCCGCCAGGCCCACTCCAGGCCCGCCCGGGCCCCGATCTGGGCTCTGAGGCCTGCACCGCGCTGCCCCTGCTCCCCGAGCTCCAGATCGGGAGAGGGAGATCCCGAGCGCCTGTGCTCCATCGCCTCGTCTACCTCGTTCGTCGGGGCACGCCGCACCATCCGCCGGTGACCTCGAACCCAGGCCGGACCTTCCTTCGCTGCCCTGTGCCCTTCCCTTTCCCTCTCCTTCTCATCTCTCTCCCAGACCTCACATCTCTCTCCCTCGCCCTGCCGGATCCGCCATGGCCGCCCGACCCCGAAGCCCATACGTCGACACCGGTCACCTCTTGGGCGTGCTTCCACCGGATCCGGGACCCCTCGCCTGGATCTGCCCGTTCCCTACATCGCCGGCCGCGCGTGTCGTTGTTTCCCCGTGCGCCGCCCTCGCCGGAGCCGCGCTATGCCGTCGCCGTCATCCTACTTCGAGGAGACGAGCTTCGTGCCCGCTTGCGTTGACTCCCGCGTGGGTCGGATTTCTCTCCGCCGGCCCAGCCGCTCCCCTGTGCCGCGCAAGGCCCAGCGCCGCTGGCCTCCTCTGCCAAGCCAGGCCGAGGCCCATGGGTGAGCTCCTCGCAGCCCCTCCTCTCTGTTGGCCCAGTTCAGCAGATTCGGCCCTATAGTGTTTTTTTCCTCTGGACGGATTTATTCAATTATCCCAGGATTTACTATTTTGCAGAAAAACCCTCATACTTCATGCATTTAATAACTCCACAACCGTGCATCGGATCTAATTAAATTATATATGAAACTTGCTTAGAATTGCATCTAGTTTCATAATATGTCATTTTCATCCATGTTTAAAATATTTAAAATGATGTTTGGTTAAATTTACTCCTATGCCATGTTAAAATGATTTAATTCATAACTATTCAACCGTAGCTCCAAATCTAACAAACTCTATATGTAAATGGGGTGGAAAAATGCCTAATTTAACATGGTGGCTTTACTTTGCATGTTAAACAACTCTAAAATTGTGTTTAGGGCAGAATAGTTCCAAACCTAATATATGCACATGAGGAGTTTCCGGACTTGTTGTCTTGTTGTTCCGGCCTCATTTAAACTTGCCTAGATAGATAGTTTCATTATGCTTCATCTCTTGCCATGTTTAACAACATTTAATATTGTTGGGTACATAAACAAGATCGAAACTAAATAACTTGAATGTGGTGTTTCGTCAATATGCAACTCGTTGCATATTGAGCTCCACTTAATTTGTAGGATTGTTTTGTGCATTTTGCCATGCCATGTTTCATTAAACGGGACATGCATCATACTCGATTGTGCATCATGCCATGTCTATGTGGCGGTTGTTTACTAGGTTGTTTGCTCTTTTCCGGTATTGCTTCTTCGGGTTGGTTCCGATAACGTCGTGTTTGTGAGGACCCGTTCGTCTACGCCCGTTCGTCTTCTTCATGGCTCGTTCTTCTTCCTTGCGGGATTTCAGGCAAGATGATCATACCCTCGAAATCACTTCTATCTTTGCTTGTTAGTTGCTCGCTCTTTTGCTTGCCTATGCTGCGATACCTACCACTTGCTTATCATGCCTCCTATATTGTTGCACCAAGCCTCTAACCCACCTTGTCCTAGCAAACCGTTGATTGGCTATGTCGCCGCTTTGCTCAGCCCCTCTTATAGCGTTGTTAGTTGCAGGTGAAGATTGAAGTTTTGTTCCTTGTTGGAACATGGAGATCGTTCCTTGTTGGAACATGTTTACTTGTTGGGATATCACAATATATCTTATTTAATTAATGCATCTATATACTTGGTAAAGGGTGGAAGGCTCGGACTTATGCCTGGTGTTTTGTTCCACTCTTGCCGCCCTAGTTTCCGTCATATCGGTGTTATGTTCCCGGATTTTGCGTTCCTTACGCGGTTGGGTAATAATGGGAACCCCTTGACAGTTTGCCTTAAGTAAAGCTCTTCCAGCAATGCCCAACGTTGGTTTTACCATTTGCCACCTAGCCTTTTCTTTTCCCTTGGGAGTCGCGCTCCTGAGGGTCATCATTATTTTACCCCCCCGGGCCAGTGCTCCTCTGAGTGTTGGTCCAACTTGTCAGCCGCCGGTGGCCACCAGGGCCAACTCTGGGCTGGCCTACCAGAAGTTTGGACGATCTGGTGTGCCCTGAGAAAGAGATATATGCAGCTCCTATCGGGATTTGTCGGCACATTCGGGCGGTGTTGCTGGTTTAGTTTTACCCTGTCGAAATGTCTTGTAGAACCGGGATACCGAGTCTGATCGGAATGTCTCGGGAGGAGGTCTATTCCTTTGTTGACCGCGAGAGCTTGTGATGGGCTAAGTTGGGACACCCCTGCGGGGATTTGAACTTTCGAAAGCCGTGCCCGCGGTTATGGGCAGATGGGAATTTGTTAACGTCCGGTTGTAGAAAACCTGAAGTTGACCTTAATTAAAATGAATCAACCGTGTGTGTTACCGTGATGGTCTCTTTCCGGTGGAGTCCGGGAAGTGAACACGGTGTTGGAGTTATGCTTGACGTAGGTTGTTTTAGGATCACTTCTTGATCATACTTTATTCGACCGTGCTTTGCCTTCTTTTCTCGCTCTCATTTGCGTATGTTAGCCACCATATATGCTTGTCGCTTGCTGCAGCTCCACCTTTTACCTTTACCTTACCCATAAGCTTAAATAGTCTTGATCGCGAGGGTGCGAGATTGCTGAGTCCCCGTGACTCACAGATACTTCCAAAACCAGTTTGTAGGTGCCTTCGATCCGTGCAGATGACGCAACCAAGCTCAGGAGGAGCTCGATGAAGATCTTGTCCTTGGTATTGTTTCGTTCTAGTTGATCAGTACTGGAGCCCAGTTGGGGTCGATCGGGGACCTTTGTCGCATTTGGGGTTCTTATTTTATTTTGGTTTCGTAGTCGGACCTTGTGTGTATCTGGTTGATGTAATGCTTTATTCATGTAATTGTGTGAAGTGGCGATTGTAAGCCAACTATGTACCTTTTCCCCTATTGTATGACATGGGTTGTGTGAAGATTACCTCACTTGCGACATTGCTTTCAATGCGGTTATGCCTCTAAGTCGTGCTTCGACACGTGGAAGATATAGCCGCATCGAGGACGTTACAGGCGGGGTCCGGGAAGTGAACACGGTGTTGGAGTTATGCTTGACGTAGGTTGTTCTAGGATCACTTCTTGATCATAGTTTCTCGATCGTGCTTTGCCTTCTCTTCTCGCTCTCAATTGCGTATGTTAGCCACCATATATGCTAGTCGCTTGCTGCAGATCGACCTCATACCTTTGCCCTTCCTATAAGCTTAAATAGTCTTGATCGCGAGGGTGTGAGATTGCTGAGTCCCTGTGACTCACAGATACTTCCAAAACCAGCTTGCAGGTGCCATTGAACCGTGCAGATGATGCAACCAAGCTCAAGGAGGAGCTCGACGAATATCTTGCCCTTTGTGTTGTTTCGTTCTAGTTGATCAGTAGTGGAGCCCAGTTGGGGTCGATCGGGGATCTGTGTAGCATTTGGGGTAGTCTTCTTTTATTTTGGCTCCGTAGTCGGGCCCTGATTGTATTTGGATGATGTAATGCTTTATTCTTGTAATTGTGTGAAGTGGCGATTGTAAGCCAACTATGTATCTCTTTCCCTTATGTATTACATGGATTGTGTGAAGATTACCTCACTTGCGACATTGCTTTGAATGCGGTTATGCCTCTAAGTCGTGCTTCGACACGTGGGAGATATAGCCGCATCGAGGGCGTTACATCATATGTGTGTCCCTGACCTCAGTATTCTTAGGAGTGTTGTGTTAGGAGATAAACATTATAATTTGGGAGCCATTGTTGCACGTAGGTTGCATCATAATAGATTTAATGGCGATTTCTTTGGTGGAATTTATGCAACCCGTATAGCTAACTTTCTTGGTATAACCATACGTGAGGATGATATTGAGTTGCCTCCTGCTTATTTGGACTATGAGGCTATGGTTCGTCATCATTTTGTTGAAAGGAACGATCAGTTTCTCCAGTACCGACTAATCTTTGACAGATGACACACCTATCACGTCGCTCTCCCTGCTTCTACTTTCTTTGACTTTCAGGCAAAAGGGAGATATTTTATAACCAGAGAGGAGGCGGAAGAGTATAAGAGGAGGGTTGAGATAGCTCGCCTCCAAGCTGCAGCCCACGATGCAATGACTGCTGCATCTCAGTATAGCCCCAACTACAACTTTGGATATCCGCCAGGCCATCCGTGGCAATAGACCAACTTAGGCCAAAAGCCTAAGCTTGGGGGAGTACGTATTTCCCACCGACATTATATTTATGTTCACACACTCATTGCTAGATGTCGGTGCTCATACTTTTTCATTGTAATATCCATGCTAGTTTATTTCCTTTTTATGCTTTCTTCTTGTGTGTTTCATAAACCTTAAGAAAAACCAAAAAATAGTTGTAGCTTTTAGCTAGCTTTAATTTCTATGCTTGTAGTAGTAATTAAAAAGAAAACCCAAAAAGATTTCCTGTTCTTCTTTTGCTTGTTGGGAGCTTTCTCTTGTAAATAGTTTTATTTCTTTTCTTTAGGGGTCGATAGGAGAAGACCATAATTAAATTGTTGAAGTGACTCCTATATGCATTATTGTTGATTTAACCAAGAGTCCATATTGCCTTGTATTCTCCTGTTTATTGAATGCTTGCAGATTCCAGCTTATTCCAATGCATGTGAACTGTTATTATTATTCACATCATTCGGTCGTGCAAGTGAAAGGAAATTATGACGATATATGATTGACTGATTGAGATGGGAGAAGCTGGTATGAACTCGACCTCTCTTGTTTTTGTAAATATGATTAGTTCATCGTTCCCGATTCAGCCTATTACGAATAAACATGTTTGCAATGACAATTAGAGATTATAGTTTCTTATGCCATGCTTAATTAGCTAAGAGCTTATAATGGTTTACCTTGCGTGCCAACATGCTATTAAAATGGTTGTGATGTGGTATGATAGGGTGGTATCCTCTTTTGAATGATTCGAGTGGCTTGACTTGGCACATGTTCACGCATGTAGTTGAAACAAAATCAACATAGCCTCTACGATATTTATGTTCATGGTGCATTATATCCTACTCATGCTTGCATTCGGTGTTGATTAATTTTAATGCATGTTCATGACTGTTGTCGCTCTTTAGCTGGTCGCTTCCCAGTCTTCTTCTAGCCTTCACCTGTACTAAGCGGGAATACTGCTTGTGCATCCAATCCCATAAACCCCAAACTTGTTCCATATGAGTCCACCATACCTATCTATATACGGTATCTACCTACCGTTCCAAGTAAATTTGTATGTGCCAAACTCTAAACCTTCAAATAAACATTCTATTTTGTATGCTCGAATAGCTCATGTATCAACTAGGGCTGTCTGTATCTTCCATGTTAGGCGGGTTATTCTCAAGAGGAGAGGACTCCGCTCCTCACTCACGAGAAAAATGGCTGGTCACTGGGATGCCCATTCCCATGCTTTATGCAAATCAAATCAAAATAATTGCAAACAAAACTCCCCTGGGACTATTGTTAGTTGGAGGCACACGTTGTTTCGAGCAAGCCATGGATTGATGCTTGTTGGTGGAGGGGGGGTATAAACTTTACCATTATGTTTGGGAACCGCCTATAATGTATGTAGCATGGAAGATATCGCCATCTCTTAGTTGTTATGTTGAAAATGAAAGTATACCGCTCAAAGTATTATTCACCTCTATTTCAAAATCGAGCTCTTGCAGCTCTACAAATCTCTACTTCCCTCTGCGAAGGGCCTATCTATTTACTTTTATGTTGAGTCATCATCCTCTTATTAAAAAGCAGCAGTTGGAGAGCACCGCTGTCATTTGCATTCATTACTGTTAGTTTACATTGAGTATGACTTGACTGGATCTCTTTTACCATGAGTTACAATGTCTAGTCAGTCCTTGATCTTTAAAGGTGCTCTGCATTTATGTTTTGCGGTCTCAGAAAGGCCTAGCGAGATACCATCTTATTATATCATATTATGATTGTTTTGAGAAAGTGTTGTCATCCGAGATTTATTATTATTGCTCGCTAGTTGATTATGCCATTGTTATGAGTAAACATGAGACCTAAGAGTTATTGTGAATATGATTTGTTCATAATCTTTGCTGAAAACTTGAATGCTGGCTTTACATTTTTACAACAACAAGAGCAAACAGAGTTTGTAAAAGTTTTTCTTTATCACCTTTAGTTTGTCAACTGAATTGTTTGAGGACAAGCAAAGGTTTAAGCTTGGGGGAGTTGATACGTCTCCGTCGTATCTACTTTTCCAAACACTTTTGCCCTTGTTTTGGACTCTAACTTGCATGATTTGAATGGAACTAACCCGGACTGACGTTGTTTTCAGCAGAATTGCCATGGTGTTATTTATGTGCAAAAACAAAAGTTCTCGGAATGACCTGAAACTCCACGGAGATTATTTTTGGAAATAATAAAAAATACTGGCAAAGAATCAAGGCCAGGGGGCCCACACCCTAGCCACGAGGGCGGGGGGCGCGCCCCTTGCCTCGTGGGCCCCCTGGAGCTCCACCGACCTCAACTCCAACTCCATATATTCGTGTTCGGGGAGAAAAAAAATAAGAGAGAAGGATTCATCACGTTTTACGATATGGAGCCGCCGCCAAGCCCTAAACTCTCTCAGGAGGGCCGATCTGGAGTCCGTTCGGGGCTTCGGAAAGGGGAGTCCGTCATCATCGTCATATCAACCATCCTCCATCACCAATTTCATGATGCTCACCGATGTGCGTGAGTAATTCCATCGTAGGCTTGTTGGACGGTGATGGGTTGGATGATATTTATCATGTAATCGAGTTAGTTTTGTTACGGTTTGATCCCTAGTATCCACTATGTTCTGAAATTGATGTTGCTATGACTTTGCTATGATTAATGCTTGTCACTAGGGCCAGAGTGCCATGATTTCAGATCTGAACCTATTATGTTTTCATCAATATATGAGAGTTCTTGATCCTATCTTGCAAGTTTATAGTCACCTACTATGTGTTATGATCCGGCAACCCTGAAGTGACAATAATCGGGACCACTCCCGGTGATGACCGTAGTTTGAGGAGTTCATGTATTCACTATGTGTTAATGCTTTGGTCCGGTACTCTATTAAAAGGATGCCTTAATATCCCTTAGTTTCCAATAGGACCCCGCTGTCACGGGAGGGTAGGACAAAAGATGTCATGCAAGTTCTTTTTCATAAGCACGTATGACTATATTCGGAATACATGCCTACATTACATTGATGAATTGGAGCTAGTTTTGTGTCACCCTATGTTATGACTGTACATGATGAACCGCATCCGGCATAATTCTCTATCACCGATCCATTGCCTACGAGCTTTCATATATTGTTCTTCGCTTATTTACTTTTCCGTTGCTATTGTTATAACCACTATAAAACACCAAAAATATTACTTTTGCTACCGTTACTTTTGCTATTGTTACCACTACTATCATATTACTTTGCTACTAAATATCTTGCTGCAGATATTAAGCTTATAGATGTGGTTGAATTGACAACTCATCTGCTAATACTTGAGAATATTCTTTGGATCCCCTTGTGTCGAATCAATAAATTTGGGTTGAATACTCTACCCTCAAAAACTATTGCGATCCCCTATACTTGTGGGTTATCATAATGCTACCGTCGAATTAAGCAAAATAAGTTGCATAAAGGATAAACATCACATGCAATCAATATAAGTGATATGATATGGCCATCATCATCTTGTGCCTTTGATCTCCATCTCCAAAGCACCGTCATGATCACCATCGTCACCGGCTTGACACCTTGATCTCCATCGAAGCATCGTTGTCGTCTCGCCAACTATTTCTTCTACGACTATCGCTACCGCTTAGTGATAAAGTAAAACAATTACATGGCGATTGCAGTTCATACAATAAAGCGACAACCATATGGCTCCTGCCAGTTGCTGATAACTATGTTACAAAACATGATCATTTCATACAATAAAATTTAGCATCATGTCTTGACGATATCACATCACAACATGCCCTGCAAAAACAAGTTAGACATTCTCTACTTTGTTGTTGCAAGTTTTACGTGGCTGCTACGGGCTGAGCAAGAACTGTTCTTACCTACGCATCAAAAACCACAACGTGGTATAGTGATTACTTTTTGATCTTCAAAAAGAACCATGTTCATTGAATCCGATTCAACTAAAGTTGGAGAAACTGACACCCACCAGCCACCTGTGTGCGAAGCACGTCGGTAGAGCCAGTCTCGCGTAAGGGTATGCGTAATGTCAGTCTGGGCCGCTTCATCCAACAATACCGCCGAATCAAGAAACAACTAGTAACGACAAGAAATATGTATATACCCACGCCCACAACTCCTTTGTGTTCTACTCGTGCATATAACATCTACACATAAACCTGGCTCGGATGCCACTATTGGGGAACGCAACAATTTAAAAAAAATCCTACGCACACGCAAGATCATGGTGATGCATAGCAACGAGAGGGGAGAGTGTTGTCTACGTACCCTCGTAGACCGTAAGCGGAAGCGTTATGACAACGCGGTTGATCTAGTCGTACGTCTTCACGATCGACCGATCCTAGTACCGAAAGTACGGCACCTCAGTGATCTGCACACGTTCAGCTCGGTGACGTCCCACGAACTCACAATCCAGCAGAGTGTTGAGGGAGAGCTTCGCCAGCACGATGGTGATGATGATGCTACCAGAACAGCGCTTCGCCTAAGCACTGCTACGATATGACCGAGGTGGATTATGGTGGAGGGGGCACCGCACATGGCTGGAAAACAATCAACTTGTGTGTTCTAGGGTGCCCCCTGCCCTCGTATATAAAGCAGCAAGGGGGAGGCCGGCCGGCCTTGGGAGGCACCAAGGAGGGGGAGGAGTCCTCCTCCTAGTTGGAGTAGGACTCCCCCTTTCCTAGTCCAACTAGGAGGAGGGAGGGGAAAGGAAGGAGAGGCAGAGAGGGAGGGAAAGAGGGGGCGCCGACCCGCCCCCCTCCTTGTCCAATTCGGACTACCAAGAGGGGGCGCGGCCAGACCTATGGCCCCTCCTCTCTCTCTCAGCCACAAGGCCCATGTTGGCCGATTAGTTCTCCCGGGGGTTCTGATAACCCCCGGCACTCCGATAATTATTCGGTGAACCCCAGAACTCAGCCGGTGTCCGAATATAGTCATCCAATATATCAATCTTTATGTATCGACCATTTTGAGACTCCTCGTCATGTCCGTGATCACATCCGGGACTCCGAACTACCTTCGGTACATCAAAACACATAAACACATAATATCGATCGTCACCGAACGTTAAGCATGCGGACCCTATGGGTTCGAGAACTATGTAGACATGACCGATACACGTCTCCGGTTAATAACCAATAGCGGAACCTGGATGTTCATATTGGCTCCCACATATTCTACGAAGATCTTTATCGGTCAAACCGCATAACAATATATCTTGTTCCCTTTGTCATCGGTATGTTACTTGCCCGAGGTTCGATCGTCGGTATCTCAATACCTAGTTCAATCTCGTTACTGGCAAGTCTCTTTACTCGTTCTGTAATGTAACATCATGTAACTAAGTCATTAGTCACATTGCTTGCAAGGCTTATAGTGATGTGCATTACCGAGAGGGCCCACAGATATCTCTCCGATACTCAGAGTGACAAATCCTAATCTCGATCTATGCCAACTCAACAAACACCATTGGAGACACCTGTAGAGCATCTTTATAGTCACCCAGTTACGTTATGAAGTTTGATAGCACACAAAGTGTTCCTCCGGTATTCGGGACTTGCATGGTCCCAGTCATAGGAACATGTATAAGTTATGGAGAAAGCAATAGCAACAAACTAAAAGATCATCGTGCTAAGCTAACGGATGGGTCAAGTCAATCAAATCATTCTCTAATGATGTGATCCCGTTAATCAAATGACAACTCATGTCTATGGTCAGGAAACATAACCATCATTGATTCAACGAGCTAGTCAAGTAGAGGCATACTAGTGACACTCTGTTTGTCTATGTATTCACACATGTACTAAGTTTCCGGTTAATATAATTCTAGCATGAATAATAAACATTTATCATGATATAAGGAAATATAAATAACAACTTTACTATTGCCTCTAGGGCATATTTCCTTCAACTAGGTGGCTATAAAGATGCACTACAGGCATCTCCGAAAGTATCTGTTGGGTTGGCACGAATCGAGACTGGAATTTGTCACTCTGTATGACGGAGAGGTATCTTTGGGCCCACTCGGTAATGCATCATCATAACGAGCTCAATGTGACTAAGGAGTTAGCCACGGGATCATGCATTACGGAACGAGTAAAGAGACTTTCCAGTAACGAGATTGAACGAGGTATGGGGATACCGACGATCGAATCTCGGGTAAGTAACATACCGGTTGATAAAGGGAATTGTATACGGGATTGATTGAATCCCCGACATCGTAGTTCATCCGATGAGATCATCGTGGAACATGTGGGAGCCAACATGCTTATCCAGATCCCGCTGTTGGTTATTGACTGGAGAGATGTCTCGGTCATGTCTGCATGGTTCCTGAACCAGTAGGGTCTACACACTTAAGGTTCGGTGACGCTAGAGTTGTTATGGAAAATAGTATGTGGTCACCGAAGGTTGTTCGGAGTCCCGGACGTAACGAGGAGTTTCGGAATGGTACAGAGATGAAGATTTATATATGGGAAGTCCTTATTCGGTCGCCGGAAGTGTTCGGCGGGTTATCGGTATTGTACCGAGACCACCGAAGGGGTTCCGGGGGTCCACCGGGAGGGTCCACCTGCCTCGGAGGGCCCTATGGGCCGAATATAGAGGGGAACCAGCCCCTAGGTGGGCTGGGCGCCAACTCCCCCCTAGGGCCCATGCGCCTAGGGTTGGGGGAAACACAAGAGGGGACGCCCCACCTAGCTTGGGGGGCAAGCCTCCCCCTTGCCCCCCCTCTAGATGCATCTAGGGGGGGCGCCCCCCTCTCCCTTGCCCCTATATATAGTGTGTGGGGGGTGGGAGGGCAGCCGCACGCTTCCCCTGGCATAGCCCTCCCCCTCTCCAACACCTCCTCCTCCTCCGTAGCGCTTGGAGAAGCTCTGCCGAAGAACCACGAGCTCCATCACCACCATGCCGTCGTGCTGTCGGAGTTCTCCCTCAACTTCTCCTCTCCCCTTGCTGGATCAAGAAGGAGGAGACATCTCCGGGCTGTACGTGTGTTGAACGCGGAGGCGCCTTTGTTCGACGCTTAGATCAAAATCGACCGCGATCTGAATCGTTGCGTGTACGACTCCACCAACCGCGTTCTTGCAATTCTTCCGCTTAGGGATCTTCAATGGTATGAAGATGCACTCCCTCTCTCTCTCTCTCTCGTTGCTAGCATCTCCTAGATTGATCTTGGTGACACGTAGGAATTTTTTTGAATTATTGCTACGTTCCCCAACAAGAACTGCCCATAAGTGTGGGCGCAACTACTTCGTGTCACACGCCCAACAAGTACTACTCATGCCCATCCCGCGCGTGTGGCACGAAGCAAATATGCCCACACGTGCTGACACAGCTACGTTAGTTACCTGCAGGATGACGCTTTAATTACCCCGGGATGGCAGCTTTAGTTATCCGAGATGGCAAATGTAGTTGTAAAAGCATGTCAACTCTCTCTGTTTGGGTTAACTATATATAGTTGCAATGTTTAAATTATGGTAGTTGTCACGTGTAATTAAACCATACTTGCCGTGTGTGATTAACTACTTGCCACATGTGGTCAAACAATAGTTGACATGTGTGTTTATCTAGTTGTCACGTGTGGTCCAACCATAATTGTCATGTAGACGACGACAGGGGTCGGTCACCATACCCGCGTGCGACGGGTGAGCACTGGATGCTGCGACCAGATCAAGTGACCAGCAGTGCCGAAGCTGCGACAAGCAAGCCAGAGGTTGGAGACGCGGTGAACGTGTGCCCCGACGTCGGGCTACACCCCACGGTGGGATATTTGCTGGAACCGGCCCACCTCGGGAGTTACAACCATGACAAATTTTGCTAAAACCAACGAGCCTCAATGCTGCAAACTGCGTTGGTTTTTGTTATACCAGTCATGGCGAGACGGCGATGACGATGATTTTGCTATAACAGTAGTTGGTTTTTGTTACTACTGGCAACGACAATTCTAACAATCATCCATGTTGTTCATGTGACCCACCACAGCGGCAGCCACGATTTCTTGACATCCATCGTTGACTTTTGCTACGACCGCGTCGCTTTTGTGCTACAACCGGCATCTTGTTTTGCGACAACCCATAACTGACAATCTTTTTTTTTACTACAACTGACAACCACAAAGCTACAAATAGGTGCACGCTTTGCTACGATGGCGACGGGTGGCGGCATCAGCGAGCTATTGTTTTTGCTGAAACCGGTAGGTTTGTTTGCTACAACCGGCTGACATTTTAATTGATACCAGCAAATCGAGGGAGAGTGTATTTTTGCGAGCTCCTCGTCGGTTTGCGCGGCCGGCAACCATCGGCACAGGAGTTGCGGCCGTCGCAATGGAGGGCTACAACCGGGGCACACACGGTTGTATGCGCGGAGCCAGGGAGAAATGGAGAAGACGACGGTCGTGAGTGTGGATTATGAGAATTGCACGATATATTGATTGAGGTGCTGTTGCACGCATATATAATACAAGGGAAGACATCTATCTCAATTATACAAAACTAGGAGGTGGGTCACAACTCCAATACACGTGCAGTACAAAATATATACCCAACAACCACAATCGAAGCGTCGCCGGAGACACAGAGACTGGACCGAAACTCCTCGAAGACGGGAGTAGGCAATCCCTTAGTCATCACATCAGCAAACTGTTGCGTCGTCGGCACGTGGAGAATCCGAACACGGCCAAGGACAATCTGCTCGTGCACGAAGTGAATATCGAGCTCAATATGCTTCGTTCGTCGATAGTGCACCGGGTTGGCGGAGAGGTAGACCGCGCTGACGTTATCGCAGTACACAAGAGTAGCCTTGGATTATGAGAATTGCACGATATATTGTTGGGGTGCTGATGCACGCATATATAATACAAGGAAAGGCCTCTATCTTAACTATACAAGATTAGGGAATGGGTCACAACTTTAATACACGCGTAGTACAAAATACATACTCAACCGTGAGGGTGGTGACATGCAGCGAAGGCGGCCACATGCGAGACGCTGCGGGCGGTGCTTCGAGGTTGGGCGTGTTGCTCGTCCATGGCGGCAATATTGAAGCTTTTTTTTCTTATCTTAAGAAAGAAGGCATGCATCAGGGGAAGAAAGAATAAGATAAGACCAAGTAAAACCAACGGCCCGCATGCACCATATGAGACGACGCGCAGGCGACCCGCGGAAATTCGGACCGGCCGGCCGGTGCCCTAGCGCGCGCCAAGAACAAAGGTGTTTGCCTAGTCTCAGCAAATTGTCACGTATATATCGCTCCAGGTTCGTGTACCGCACCTTGCATATACGTAATCAATGGAAAGACACAATTTACGGCTTATTCACCGAGGACACCGATACACTTTTCACAAAATCGCACATATATACCTTCGCTGTTCAAAACAGAGATACAGAATTTTCTTTCTATAAAAAGGGGAAAAAAGACTTTGTCTCTAGTTTCAAAAGAAGAAGAAATTGCGGACTAGGGTACGTGTAGGTCCCGGATAATGACCACGATATAGACCATATAAGAGCAGGAGCCCTATGATCAAATCTATCAGCCCCCAGAATCGAATCGATCCCATCTATACTATTTTCCGCAACACATGGCGCTGTCGGGTTCGTCGAGCGTCCTCCAGGGCGGCGCCGCGGCCGTCGGGCTCGCGCCGGGAGCGCGGGGGGTGGCGAGGAACGGAGGAGCGGAGGGGCTCCGACGGGAGCTGCGCGAGATCAAGGCGGGTGTGCGCGACTGCTCGCGGGGCCTGCACCTGCTCACCCTGCAGCTGAACCTGATCGAGGCGCGGGTGCTGGACGACCGCCGCCATCAGGGCATCGGCGGCCTGGCCGCTCCTCTCGTGACGATGCTCCTCCTGTTTCTCATGTACTACTTGTACGCGCCGTTGTACGAGCAAGCGAACGGGGCCGGTCAGCTCTGAGATCGCCGGCCGGATCCGTTTATCTTTGCTGCTATGGCTTCGATCAAAATTTATGTCCTGCGGTGCTGATTGATGAATGAGTGAAATCTTACGATGCATATGCATGTTTGATTGGTCGAATCGTACGCCGCTGTCCACATTTAGTTGCGCGCGCCCGGTTGTTGTGTGGTTTTTTTAGGGGAAGTTGTTGTGCAGTTTGTGGGGTGTTTTTTTTTCAAGAGTATGCCAATAGCATACCTGAGTTTTATAGAAGTAGAGAAAAATTATTTACAAGAAAGGTCAGAACGCTATGCGAACAAAGCATCGATACGGACACCCACGCTTACACCAACAGATACTTAACAAGTATCACTCTCACACTAAACGGTCTGGACCACCTACTTTGGCTGTAATCCAATCATTTGCCTCCTCGACTATCCTCTTAGTGAGCTCTGCGGGGTGTAGGTGCTGGTGAATCCTCCCGAAGGCCCGCGCGTTACGCTGCTTCCATAAGGACCAAGCTACAAGAGTAAATAGAGAGTCAAAGCCACGCCGGTGAGTGAGCGGCGCCACTCTCCTGGTCTACTCCCACCAGTCGATCAGCGTGTCTTCCGTAGATGGAATGTTGATGGCCAAGCGGAAGTGCCCCAAGATCCGGTGCCACACCTCCCTAGCAAAACTACATTGCAAAACGATGTGATCCACGTTGTCCTCTGCTTGCAAGCAGCTGAAACTGGATGATGTTTGGTCTTGAAGTCCGTGCCTCGCCCGCCTGTCGCTCGTCCAGGCACGATATTGGGTTGCCAGCCACATGAAAATTTTGCACTTGAGCGGTGCCCAGCACTTCCAGATGAAATTGGCAGGTCGAAAGTATGTGAGTCTCATCGACAAACGCCTGTAGGTCGACCTTGTCGTGTATGAGCCAGAGACGTCGCTTGGCCAGGAGAAACTATCTGGCCGGCCCTCATCCCTGTTCACCAGCGCCACCGCATGCCGAAGAAGGTAAAGGTGCGGCTGCATTGTGAAATTCAGGTTAGATGCAATATCCAGCTCCCAGCGGTTAGTCCCGAGAGCCTGGAATACCGTGTGGCGATTTCTGATGCGCTTGGGCACAGAGCTAGCGATGGCCGGGGCGATCTCCGCGGCTGTGCGGCCATTAATCCATCTATCTTTCCAAAAAAGAACCCTCTTGCCATCGCCAACAGAGATGGCAACTAGGCTGTTGAACACTTGCCGGGCAGCCTCATCCATCTGAAGAATCAGCCCCTGCCAAGGTCTTTCCTCATCGGTGTGGCGCAGCCATTCCCAGCGTACCCTGAGAGCGATGGCCTGTAACTGCAAGTTCGGCACTCCGAGCCCCCCAAAGCAGTAGGGGCGACAGATGGAGTTCCAGGCCACCAGGCACTGTCCTCCGTGAGACTTATCTTTGCCGGCCCAGAAGAACGATCGTAACCAACTGTCAATGTCCTCGAAGACCCACTTTAGCGCTTGCAGGATCATGATTTGATGAATGGGCCGGGCCGCGATCACAGATTTAACGAGGATGAGCCTGCCCAGACGTTGGATGAGTCCACGCTGCCAAGCTGGGAGGAAATGTCTGACCTGATCAAGAAGTGGCTGCCAGTCATTCTTGTTCAATTTGGAAATGGCTAGCTGGGAACCCAAGTATCTGCAGGGGAATGAGCCTGCGGCGCAGTGCAAGATGCCGACCACTCTGTTACAGTCGATCTCTGAGCCATTGATGAGGATTGTCGAGGATTTTCTGTAATTTACCCTTAAGCCCGCGGCCTCTCCAAATATCTCCAACACCGAGCGGACAAACGTGAGGTCTCTCACTGTCGGCTTGATGAAGAGGGCGACGTCGTCCGTGTAAATAGATAGTCTTTGGACAACGGAAATCCTAGTAAAAGAGCTAATCGCCCCTTCTTGTGCACCCTTGGTGAAGAGCACCGATAATGCTTCCATCGCGATCACGAACAGGAGGGGGGAAACGGGATCCCCCTGGCGTAGACCACAAGCATGAGCAAAACTCTTGCCTGGAGAACCATTCACTAGCACCCTGGTGGAGGCCGTTTGAAGTAGGATCGCAACCCATCTGGTCCACGCAGGACCAAAATCTTTCTGTTGGAGAACTTGAAAGAGGAACGGCCAAGACAGGGAGTTGAAAGCGCGAGAGATATCCAGCTTGAGGAACACACCTTTCTCTTTTCTAGAGTGAATCTTCCACGCCACATGCCGCACTAGGAGGAAGTTGTCGTGGATGCTTCTCCCTAGTATGAAGGCCGATTGATTAACCGTGATGATCTCCTTCATTATGTGACGCGCTCTGTTGGCCAACAGCTTTGCGAAGAGTTTGGCAAAGCTATGCGGTAAACTGATGGGACGGAAGTCGCCAATCTCCTCAGCGCCAGGTTTCTTGGGGATGAGCACAATGAGGGCTTTATTGAGCTTGCCGAAGCCTCTGCCATCGCCCACGTAGAGCTTGTGAATGCCAGCCATGATATCGCTCTTGATAATGGGCCAGGCTTTGTGGTAAAAGCCCCGATGAACCCATCAAGGCCCGGCGCGCGATCCGGGGGCATATCTTTGATCGCCTCCCACACCTCCTCTTCTGTGAACATCCGGTCCAGCTCGTGGAGGTCGACCGATTCCATGCCCAGGTACTGCAGATCGAGGGTGAAGTCTCGCGCCTTGTCCTGTTCGAGAATGCGCTCATAAGCAGCGGTGAACGCATCCTCCTTCCTCCTCTGATCCGAAATGAACTCACCATTGAGCTTGATGTGGGGGATGAAGTTTTTGCACCTCCTGCCATTGGCCACCGCTTGGAACAGTTTAGAGTTGGTGTCGCCTGCCTGGAGCCAGCGTATCCTTGATCGTTGTCATTGGATAGTTCTTTCCAGAGAGGCCAAACCCAACAACGGTCCTTTCAGAGTGCGACGGAGCCAGAGCTCCTCGGGGGACAGCTGCCTTACTTCCTGTGCTTGATCAAATTTGAGAATCACCCAGTTGGCTATCGCCATGGATACCTTGACACCCCCCACCTTCCTCTGCCCCCATGCTTTCAAGGACCTAGCTGTGTTCCTGAATAGGGCGTCGAGCCTCTTGAAAGGATCGACAGTGTGGGCGTCACAGATCCAACCATACCGGATAGCCTGATCGAAACCATCCAGTTTGGTCCAGAATATCTCAAAACGAAATCTGCGCTTGGGGGAGCCCATGGCGCTCGTGGAGAGATGCAGAGGGGCATGGTCCGACACTCCTGACGACAAGGCTTGCAACAGGCAATATGTATATTTGAGCTCCCAATCCACCGACACAAGAATAAGATTGATTTTGGTCATGGTTGGTGTGTCTCTCTCATTGGACCAAGTAAAGTTCCTGCCATGCATAAATATCTCTTTTAACTCCATGTCATCCACGAATCTCCTGAAGTAGTTCATAGTGTTTCTGTTGAGGTTTCTGTTCCTGCCATGCATAATATCCAGGTCGCTAGCTCGGAGGATCATGTTAAAGTCACCCATGAGGATCCATTTCCTCGGACACAGGGCACGCCATGCACACAAATCGTTAAGGAAGATAAGTTTGTCGTCGTCACTCTGGGGGCCGTACACTCCCGTGAGCCACCAGGTGTTGCCCTCCTTGGTGGTCACCCTCCCGGTAATGCTATGTAAGTCCAGAACCACATTATCCACCTCAAGAATGGGGGTATCCCAAGCAAGTAGGATCCCACCACGAGTCTCCGACGCCGGGAGGTATGAAAAACCATCAAAAGATGGCCCCACACATTGCATCACATCAAATTGGTTCATTACATTCATCTTCATTTCTTGCAGGCACACTAAGCTCACGTTAGCTGCTGCCACAAACTCTCACACCGCCTTCTTCTTCGCGGGATCATTCAATCCCCTCAGGTTCCAACAGAGCATGTCCGGGTTGTAATCCATGGAGGGAGGGTTGACACCGGATATCGCATGCCCTACCCCGCGACTCAACGGGACAGAATGACCATGGAATTAGCCCTATCCAGGTCGCTCCTTGGGGGGAGGGATTTGCCGAAGATGGCCGCAATTATGCGCACGTGCTGCTCCCTGAGTGGCGAGTCAAAGAGCTGTCTAAGGTCCTGCACAGTCGCTTCGTCTGGTTGGAGATCCTCTGCCGCCAAACCCAATGCTTGGAGAAGCACGTTTTCAACCGGAGAAGCTTTGGAGGAGGTTTGGACCGCGTGTCTCGTGGCCCTTGTCGTGCGCCTCGGCATGAAAGGCTCAGCATCAGGCCGCAGCTACGATGCTTGAATTTCACGGATTAGGGGTGGGGCAAGCCTCTGGATAATGTTGGTGCAGAAAGTCTTCATAATATCGAACGCCGCAGCTTCCTGAACAGTCGTCCCTGCTGTGGCCTCTGTTACACCCATATCAGTTTGTACGTGCATGGCATGCGCCTTGATACGTCTCCGTCGTATCTATAATTTTTGATTGTTCCATCCCAATATTATTCAACTTTCATATACTTTTGGCAACTTTTTATACTAATTTTGGGACTAACATATTGATTCAGTGCCCAGTGCCAGTTCCTGTTTGTTGCATGTTTTTTGTTTCGTAGAAAATCCATATCAAACGGAGTCCAAATGGGATAAAAACGGACGAAGATTTTTTTAGAATATATGTAAATTTTGGGAAGTGAAATCAACGCGAAACGATGCTCGAGGGGCCCACGAGGTAGGGGGCGCCCCCCAGGGGGGCAGGCGCGCCCCTGACCCTCGTGGCCACCCTGTAAGGTGGTTGGTGCCCTTATTTTGCCGCAAGAAAGCTAATTTCCTGATAGAGATCGTGTCAAAATTTCAGCCCAATCGGAGTTACGGATCTCCGGGAATATAAGAAACGGTGAAAGGGAAGAATCTGAGAACGCAGAAACAGAGAGAGACATAGAGATAGATCCATTCTCGGAGGGGCTCTCGCCCCTCCGATGCCATGGAGGCCAAGGACCATAGGGGAAACCCTTCTCCCATCTAGGGAGGAGGTCAAGGACGAAGAAGACGAAGGGCCCCCTCTCCCCTTCTCTTCTGGTGGTGCCGGAACGCTGCCGTGGCCATCATCATCATCACGGCGATCTACACCAACACCTCCGCCATCTTCACCAACATCTCCATCACCTTCGCCCCTCTATCTACAGCGGTTCACTCTCCCGCAACCCGCTGTACCCTCTACTTGAACATGGTGCTTTATGCTTCATATTATTATCCAATGATGTGTTGCCATCTTATGATGTCTGAGTAGATTTTCGTTGTCCTATCGGTGGTTGATGAATTGCTATGATTAATTTAATTTGCTTGTGGTTATGTTGTTGTCCTTTGGTGCCCATCATATGACTGCGCGCGTGGATCACACCCTAGGGTTAGTTGTATGTTGATAGGACTATGTATTGGAGGGCAAGAGCGACAGAAGCTTCAACCTAGCATAGAAATTGATGCATACGGGATTGAAGGGGGACCAATATATCTTAATGCTATGGTTGGGTTTTATCTTAATGAACATTAGTAGTTGCGGATGCTTGCTAATAGTTCCAATCATAAGTGCATAGAATTCCAAGTCAGGGATGACATGCTAGCAGTGGCCTCTCCCACATAATACTTGCTATCGGTGGGGGCAATTTCGCAACTCCTACCACCACTTTTACACACTCGCTATATTTACTTTATTGTTTCTTTATCTAAACAGCCCCTACTTTTTATTTACGTACTCTTTATTATCTTGCAAACCTATCCAACAACACCTACAAAGTACTTCTAGTTTCATACTTGTTCTAGGTAAAGCGAACGTCAAGCGTGCGTAGAGTTGTATCGGTGGTCGATAGAACTTGAGGGAATATTTGTTCTCCCTTTAGCTCCCTGTTGGGTTCGACGCTCTTACTTATCAAAAACTGTTGCGATCCCCTATACTTGTGGGTTATCACGCTTGTACGTGCATGGGATGCACCATAATCGAGGTGGGGTCCGCCAGCGCAAGGGGAAAGGTGGCCGCCGTCTCGGCGCTTGCGCGCGGGGCCCCAGATGCAGAAATTGCAGCGGGGGTACTCACCTTGGATGGACCAATGGCATGGCCCAATCCTGTCTCCTACGACGCCCCACTGTCCCTTGGGATCTCTTCCATCGACCCCACCAGCTGGTTCGCGTCTCTGGTCTCGATGACCGATGCCAGCGTAGCATCCTGATTGGGTGGGGCCCTAGCTGCATCCTGTGTCTTGTCTTGCAACGCCGGAATGGGTGGGTTCTTGATCATCTCCAGAAGCGTCTCATTGGCCACTGTGGGCGAACCCGGGGGAGTGGGATCCTCTGCTGTCTCCCGTTGGCGAGAGGACGAGCCTTGGCCCACCGGAGTTGGGCTCATCTGCGGCGCGCACTCTTCCAGGCGAGGCCTCGGGCTGCGTGGCGGCAAGGGTACCACAATCGCAGAGGCCAAGATCCTTCTCGGGGGATGTGTCTCCCTCTCTTGATTTGGAATGATCTGCTCCTGATTGCGTGGGCCCGACACGCCATCCTCATCCACCCTGTCCCTGGCCGATGTGACCGTAGGAGATTCGCTTTGTCCGGCCACATGCCTCACCAACGGCTCCAACTGGGCGACAGCTGGTCTCTGAACCGTCAACCGGTCAAAAGCGAAGGGCCTGACCGTAATCCTGCTGCGCACTGGGGTCCGCTGCCGTACGGGGACCGGTGGCGATGAGGCCATGGGAGGGAGGCGCCAATCCTGCCTGCCCGAACTCCGGACAGACCCTCTGTCGCTCGTGCCCTCGCCGGTGGCCATGAAGCCATTGCCACCCGTGGCACCAGGTCCTCTAGTATCTCGAATGCCGAACTGCCAGTGCCTCCTGTGTGTCGTCGGACCGCCACCACCATCCATGCTGTCCTCGTCCGGTATGCCACTCCGACCACTGTCTGAGGAACCACCCAAGAACTACGGCTCCTCCGCCTCCACGAAATCCGTCACCTCATCCAGATGAATGAGAACCTTGTACTGAAGGAGCGCCGGCTGCGACATATGATGCTGCGGCCCTGGCTCCGGCACAGCAAGCCAACAGAGGGTGGGGATCGCCTCGGGGTCCGCGATCCCAGCAAACGCTCCGCCACCTCCCTCTCCCAGGCATGGGGTGGGATGCCCTCGAGCTCTAGCAGCACCTTGTGACGAAACACCGTATGCACCACCTGTGACTATCTATTCCACTGACGGAAGAACAACCGGACCCCGCGGTGATCCACCGACAGGATCGAGGCCATCCTATTCCTGTGCTCCGGCCGCGCGAAGAGAATGAGGAATTCCTCCGGCCGATGACGATGAACCGAGATCCACCTTGAATCGATGCCCATTTCCACACGGAACGCCTCTGCGACGAACTCCGGGGGGATGTCCGACCTGGAGCCGGCGGGATAGGCCACCATCGACAGATGCAGCCTCCTTTCCATCTCGTCCATGGACTGCAAATGCCTCATGATGCACACCTCTGACGAATCGAACACCGAGTCGAAAGGAAGGACCAGACGCGGCGCTGTCAGAAGGGGCCAGACTGCGCAAGCCGCGGCGGCGGGGGCGGCGGCGGAGGCGGGGGTGCCGCTGCACCCCTGCTTGATCCAGCGCCGACGCCGCCCAAAGTAGCCGCAGAACCCTGGACGGACACGTCACCCGCGCTGCGGTGCGCGACCTTGGCCACGATGCGACGGCGCAGCACCTCCGGAGGCGAGGGGCTGCGAGGCTCGGGGCAGTTGCGGGCTTCGTGACCTGGGTTCCCGCATATGATGCAGACGATCTCGTTGGAGCAGTCACGCCGAAAGTGATCATCTTGGAAGCAGTGGAAGCACAGGCCCTCCATCTCCGGCAACACCTCGCGGCGCGGGGGCGGGGAAGGACGGAGCGGCCTGGGCTGAGCCGTCGAAGCCAGACGCCGCCGCCATTTGGAGCGCCTGGAAGGAGGGGGCTGCACCCAGGGGTCCTCCGGCTGCGTGACGCAGACCGTCGGTCGGAGCCCTGAGGTCACCTCCGCCGGGCCGAGGCCGCCACCATGGCCGCTAGAGGAGGCCGAGCTCAAGGATAAGCCAAGGCCGGAAACCACCGGACGCTCGTCCGCCGGGAGGGACGCGCCGAGCTGCGGACGCGAGCAGGATGCCATGGGAGCGAGAGGGTGGCCGACGCGGCCGGAGTGGCAGGCGCCGGGAGGGGGGTGGATGCCGGCGTTGGAGTGACACGCGTCGGTGCGGTGCTCACGACGCGCATGCGCGTTGTGGAAGTGGAGATAGAGATGGGTATGGAAATGCTCGGGAGTTTGTGGGGTGTCGCTTCACTGGTGCGTGGGATCTGCTCCCTGGATACATGCATACACGTGTCAAAGGCATTCATTTCCATCCTCCCTTGGTTTCTCTCTTCGCGTGGCGGCAAATTTTCGTGTTTTGACCGTTTTCTGAAACCTATTCGAGATTTGACCCTAGTTTGAAAAAAATTCGAGATCTGACCCTTTTGCTACAGCCAGAGTCCATGGCGGTAGGGTCTAACAGCCTACCACCAAGGACTTTGGCGGTAGGAAACATCGCTACCGCCAACCGGGCTGGCGGTAGCCTGCACAACCCTACCGCCAAGGTGCTTGGCGGTAGGCACGAGCACGCACAATGTTCAATACTTAGGAGGTTTTTGGTGGTAGGGCATGCAACCCTACCGCCAGGGACCTTGGCGGTAGGCTATTATACCCTACCGTCATGGTCCCTGGCGGTAGCAAAAGGGTCAGATCTCGATTTTTTTTTCAAACTAGGGTTAAATCTCGAATAGGTTTCATAAAGGATCAAAACACGAAATTTAGCCTCGCGTGGTGTGCATGCTGGCTCTATTTTGTTGTTTTCTTGTTTGGCGGCACTCGAGCATAAGGAAAGTGATCCTGAGTGCCCGCTTTCCCGGGGACATGATGCTTGTTTCGTGGCGTGGTTATTTGTTTTCACTTTTCAATATCTTGCCCAAAAAAATCCAATACATTGTTTTTCTTTTCTTTCAAGAAACTAGTAAATATGTGTATGTAATGCACGTTGATACGGATAGACTAGTGTAAGTTACTCCCCACTATGGCCAGTGATAACCCACAAGTATAGGGGATCGATTGTAGCCTCTTTTGATAAGTAAGAGTGTCGAACCCAACGAGGAGCTAAAGGTAGAACAAATATTCCCTCAAGTTCTATTGACCACCGATACAACTCTATGCACGCTTGACGTTCGCTTTACCTAGAACAAGTATGAAACTAGAAGTACTTTGCAGGTGTTTTTGGATAGGGTTGCAAGATAATAAATAGAACGTAAATAAAAAGTAGGGGCTGTTTAGATAAAGAAGCAATAAAGTTAGTATAGCGAGTGTGGAAAAGTGGTGGTAGGAGTTGCGAAATTGTCCCTAAGCAATTGACTACGTTACTAGACCGATAGCAAGTTTTATCTGGGAGAGGCCACTACTAGCATGTCATCCCTGACTTGGAATTCTATGCACTTATGATTGGAACTATTAGCAAGCATCCGCAACTACTAACATTCATTAGGTAAAACCTAACCATAGCATTAAGATATATTGGTCCCCCTTCAATCCCGTATGCATCAATTTCTATGATAGGCTGAAGTTTCTGTCACTCTTGTCCTCCAATACATAGTCCTATCAACACACAACTAACCCTATGGTGTGATCGACGCGCGCGCTCATATGATGGGCACCAAAGGATAGCAACATAACCACAAGCAAATTTAGTCAATCATAGCAATTCAGCAACTACCGATAGGACAACGAAAATCTACTCAGACATCATAGGATGGCAACACATCATTGGATAATAATATGAAGTATAAAGCCCATGTTCAAGAGAGGGTACAATGGGTTGCGGGAGAGTGGACCATTGTAGATAGATGGGGGAAGGTGATGGAGATGTTGGTGAAGATGGCAGAGGTGTTGGTGAAGATCGCGGTGATGATGATGGCCCCCGACGGCGTTCCGGCGCCACCGGAAGCGAGGGGGAGAGAGAGCCCCTTCTTCTTCTTCTTCCTTGACCTTATCCCTAGATGGGAGAAGGGTTTCCCCTCTGGTACATGGCCTCCATGGCATGGGAGGGGCGAGAGCCCCTCCGAGATTGGATCTGTCTTTCTGTCTCTCTCTGTTTCTGTGTTCTCAGATTCTGCCATTTCACCGTTTCTTATATTCCCGGAGATCTGTAACTCCGATTGGGCTGAAATTTTAACACGGTCTCTATTCGGATATTAGCTTTCTTGCGGCGAAAGAAGGGCATCAACCGCCTTACGGGGTGGTCACGAGGGCCCAGGGCACGCCTGACCCCCTGGGGCGCGCCCCCTGCCTCGTGGCCCCCTCGGGCATCGTCTCGCGTTGATTTTTCTTCGCAAAAATCACATATATTCCAAAAAAACACCATCAGTTTTTATCCCGTTTGGACTCTGTTTGATATGGATTTACTGCGAAACAAAAAATATGCAACAAACAGGAACTGGCACTAGGCACTGGATCAATATGTTAGTCCCAAAAATATTAGAAAAAGTTGCCAAAAGTATATGAAATTTGTAGAATATTGACATGGAACAATCAAAAATTATAGATACGACGGAGACGTATCAACATCCCCAAGCTTAACTCCTACTCGTCCTTGAGTAGGTAAATGACGAAAAAGATAATGTTTGATGTGGAATGCTACGTAGCATAAACTTGACCACATATCTGATCATGGCATGAATATTAAGACACGAGTGATTCAAAGCAATAGTCTATCATTTGACATTAAGACAATAATACTTCAAGCATACTAACCAAGCAATTATGTCTTATCAAAATAACATAGACAAAGAAAGCTCATCCCTACAAAATCATATAGTCTGGCTATGCTCCTTCTTCACCACACAAAGCATTCAAATCATGCACAACCCCGATGACAAGCCGAGCAATTGGTTCATACTTTTTAACACGCTTCAGCCTTTTCAACCTTCACGCAATACATGAGCGCAAGCCATGGACATAGCACTATGGGTGGAATAGAATATGATGATGGAGGTTTGTGTAGAGAAGACAAAAAAGGAGAAAGTCTCACATCGACGCGGCTAATCAACAGGCTAGGGAGATGCCCATCAATTGATGTCAATGTGAGGAGTAGGGATTGCCATGCAACGGATGCACTAGAGCTATAAGTATATGAAAGCTCAAACTGAAACTAAGTTGGTGTGCATCCAACTTGCTTGCTCATGAAGACCTCAGGCATTTGAGGAAGCCCATCATCGGAATATACAAGCCAAGTTCTATAATGAAAATTCCCACTAGTATATGAAAGTGATAACTCAATGAGACTCTCTATATGAAGAACATGGTGCTACTTTGAAGCAAAAGTGTGGTAAAAGGATAGTAACATTGTCCCTTCTCTCTTTTTGTCTCATTTTTTTGTTTTTTTGGTGGGCTTCTTTGGCCTCTTTTTTTATTTGGGCTTCTTTGGCCTCTTTTATTTTGATAACCTCACATGGGACAATGTTCTAATAATGATGATCATCACACTTTTATTTACTTATAACTCAATATTACAACTCGATACTAGAACAAAGATATGATTCTATATGAATGCCTCCGGCGGTGTACCGAGATGTGCAATGATCTAGCGTAGCAATCTCATCAAAAAACGGACAAGCCATGAAAACATCATGTTAACTATCTTACGATCATGCAAAGCAATATGTCAATAAATGCTCAAGTCATGTATATGATGATGATGGAAGTTGCATGGCAATATATCTCGGAATGGCTATGGAAAGGCCATGATAGGTAGGTATGGTGGCTGCTTTGAGGAAGATATAAGGAGGTTTATGTGTGATAGAGCGTATCATATCACAGGGTTTGGATGCATCGGCGAAGTTTGCACCAACTCTCGAGGTGAGAAAGGGCAATGCACGGTACCGAAGAGGCTAGCAATGATGGAAGGGTGAGAGTGCGTATAATCCATGGACTCAACATTAGTCATAAAGAACTCACATACTTATAGCAAAAATCTATTAGTCATCGAAACAAAGTACTACGCACATGCTCCTAGGGGGATAGATTGGTAGGAAAAGACCATCGCTCATCCCCGACCGCCACTCATAAGGAAGACAATCAATAAATACCTCATGCTCCAACTTCATCACATAACGGTTCACCATACGTGCATGCTACGGGAATCACTGTTGGGGAACATGGTAATTTCAAAAAAAAAATCCTACGCACACGTGGGATCATGGTGATGCACAACAACGAGAGGGGAGAGTGTCGTCCACATACCATCATAGACCGTTAAGTGGAAGCGTTATGACAACGCGGTTGATGTAGTCGTACGTCTTCACGATCGACCGATCCTCAGCACCGAACGTACGGCACCTCCGCGTTCAGCACACGTTCAGCTCGGTGACATCCCGAACTCACGATCCAGTAGAGCTCGGGGAAGAGTTTCGTCAGCACAACGCCGTGGTGACGATGTTGATGAAGCTACCGTAGCAGGGCTTCGCCTAAACACCGCTACAGTATGACCGAGGTGGATTATGGTGGAGGGGGGCACCGCACACGGCTGGAGAGATATCAATGATCAACTTGTGTGTCTAGAGGTGCCCCTGCCCCCGTATATAAAGGAGCAAGGGGAAGAGGCGGCCGGCCAGGAGGAGGCGCGCCAGGAGGAGTCCTACTTGTTGGGGAACGTAGTAATTTCAAAAAAATTCCTACGCACACGCAAGATCATGGTGATGCACAGCAACGAGAGGGGAGAGTGTTGTCTACGTACCCATGCAGACCGACTGCGGAAGCGTTGACACAACGTAGAGGAAGTAGTCGTACGTCTTCCCGATCCGACCGATCCAAGCACCGTTACTCCGGCACCTCCGAGTTCTTAGCACACGTACAGCTCGATGACGCTCCCCGGGCTCCGATCCAGCAAAGCTTTGGGGATGAGTTCCGTCAGCACAACGGCGTGGTGACGATGATGATGTTCTACCGACGCAGGGCTTCACCTAAGCACTACAACGATATGATCGAGGTGGAATATGGTGGCAGGGGGCACCGCACACGGCTAAGGAATGATCACGTGGATCAACTTCTGTGTCTAGAGGTGCCCCCCTGCCCCCGTATATAAAGGAGCAAGGGGGAGGCCGGCCGGCCCTATGTGGCACGCCAAGGGGAGGGGGAGTCCTCCTCCTAGTGGGAGTAGGACTCCCCTTTCCTAATCCAATTAGGAAACCTAAGGGGGAAGGAAAGAGAGGGAGAGGGAGAGGGAAAGAGGGGCCGCGCCCCCCTCCCTAGTCCAATTTGGACTCCCCTTGGGGGGGTGTGCCACCTCCTAGGCCGCAGCCCTCTCTCTCCCCAAAGGCCCAATAAGGCCCATTACTTCCCCGGGGGGTTCCGGTAACCCCTCCAGCACTCCGGTTTTCTCCGAAATCATCCGGAACACTTCCGGTGTCCGAATGTAGCCGTCCAATATATCAATCTTTATGTCTCGACCATTTCGAGACTCCTCGTCATGTCCGTGATCACATCCAGGACTCCGAACTAACTTCGGTACATCAAAATGCATAAACTCATAATAACTGTCATCGTAATGTTAAGCGTGCGGACCCTACGGTTCGAGAACAATGTAGACATGACTGAGGCAAATCTCCGGCCAATAACCAATAGCGGGACCTGGATGCCCATATTGGCTCCTACATATTCTACGAAGATCTTTATCGGCCAGACCACATAACAACATACATTGTTCCCTTTGTCATCGGTATGTTACTTGCCCGAGATTCGATCGTCGGTATCCAATACCTAGTTCAATCTCATTACCGGCAAGTCTCTTTACTCGTTCTGTAATACATCATTCCGCAACTAACTCATTAGTTGCAATGCTTGCAAGGCTTATGTGATGTGCATTACGGAGAGGGCCCAGAGATACCTCCCCGACAATCGGAGTGAAAAATCCTAATCTCGAAATACGCCAACCCAACATCTACCTTTGGAGACACCTGAGAGCTCCTTTATAATCACCCAGTTATGTTGTGACGTTTGGTAGCACACAAAGTGTTCCTCCGGTAAACGGGAGTTGCATAATCTCATAGTCATAGGAACATGTATAAGTCATGAAGAAAGCAATAGCAACATACTAAACAATCGGGTGCTAAGCTAATGGAATGGGTCTTGTCAATCAGATCATTCTACTAATGATGTGACCTTGTTAATCAAATAACAACACTTTGTTCATGGTTAGGAAACATAACCATCTTTGATTAATGAGCTAGTCAAGTAGAGGCATACTAGTGACACTAAGTTTGTCTATGTATTCACACATGTATTATGTTTCCGGTTAATACAATTCTAGCATGAATAATAAACATTTATCATGATATAAGGAAATAAATAATAACTTTATTATTGCCTCCAGGGCATATTTCCTTCAGTCTCCCACTTGCACTAGAGTCAATAATCTAGATTACACAGTAATGATTCTAACACCCATGGAGCATTGGTGCTGATCATGTTTTGCTCGTGGAAGAGGCTTAGTCAACGGGTCTGCAACATTCAGATCCGTATGTATCTTGCAAATCTCTATGTCTCCCACCTAGACTAGATCCCGGATGGAATTGAAGCGTCTCTTGATGTGCTTGGTCCTCTTGTGAAATCTAGATTCCTTTGCCAAGGCAATTGCACCAGTATTGTCACAAAAGATTTTCATTGGACCCGATGCACTAGGTATGACACCTAGATCGGATATGAACTCCTTCATCCAGACTCCTTCGTTCGCTGCTTCCGAAGCAGCTATGAACTCCGCTTCACATGTAGATCCCGCTACGATGCTTTGTTTAGAACTGCACCAACTGACAGCTCCACCATTTAGTGTAAACACGTATCCGGTTTGCGATTTAGAATTGTCCGGATCAGTGTCAAAGCTTGCATCAACGTAACCTTTTACGGTGAGCTCTTTGTCACCTCCATATACGATAAACATATCCTTAGTCCTTTTCAGGTATTTCAGGATGTTCTTGACCGCTGTCCAGTGATCCACTCCTGGATTACTTTAGTACCTCCCTGCTAAACTTATAGCAAGGCACACATTAGGTCTGGTACACAGCATTGCATACATGATAGAGCCTATGGCTGAAGCATAGGGAACATCTTTCATTTTCTCTCTATCTTCTGCAGTGGTCGGGCATTGAGTCTGACTCAACTTCACACCTTGTAACACAGGCAAGAACCCTTTCTTTGCTTGATCCATTTTGAACTTCTTCAAAATCTTGTCAAGGTATGTGCTTTGTGAAAGTCCAATTAAGCGTCTTGATCTATCTCTATAGATCTTTATGCCTAATATGTAAGCAGCTTCACCGAGGTCTTTCATTGAAAAACTCTTATTCAAGTATGCCTTTATGCTATCCAGAAATTCTATATCATTTCCAATCAGCAATATGTCATCCACATATAATATCAGAAATGCTACAGAGCTCCCACTCACTTTCTTGTAAATACAGGCTTCTCCGAAAGTCTGTATAAAACCAAATGCTTTGATCACACTATCAAAGCGTTTATTCCAACTCCGAGAGGCTTGCACCAGTCCATAAATGGATCGCTGGAGCTTGCACACTTTGTTAGCTCCCTTTGGATCGACAAAACCTTCCGGTTGCATCATATACAACTCTTCTTCCAGAAATCCATTCAGGAATGCAGTTCTGACATCCATCTGCCAAATTTCATAATCATAAAATGCGGCAATTGCTAACATGATTTGGACAGACTTAAGCATCGCTACGGGTGAGAAGGTCTCATCGTAGTCAACCCCTTGAACTTGTCGAAAACCTTTTGCGACAAGTCGAGCTTTGTAGACAGTAACATTACCATCAGCGTCTGTCTTCTTCTTGAAGATCCATTTATTCTCAATTGGTTGCCGATCATCGGGCAAGTCAACCAAAGTCCATACTTTGTTCTCATACATGGATCCCATCTCAGATTTCATGGCTTCAAGCCATTTTGCGGAATCTGGGCTCACCGTCGCTTCTTCATAGTTCGTAGGTTCATCATGATCTAGCAGCATGATTTCCAGAACAGGATTACCGTACCACTCTGGTGCGGATCTCGCTCTGGTTGATCTACGAGGTTCAGTAGTATCTTGTCCTGAAGTTTTATGATCATCATCATTAGCTTCCTCACTAATTGGTATAGGTGTCGCAGAAACAGTTTTCTGTGATGTACTACTTTCCAATAAGGGAGCAGGTACAGTTACCTCGTCAAGTTCTACTTTCCTCCCACTCACTTCTTTTGAGAGAAACTCCTTCTCTAGAAAGGATCCATTCTTAGCAACGAATGTCTTGCCTTCGGATCTGTGATAGAAGGTGTACCCAACAGTCTCCTTTGGGTGTCCTATGAAGACACATTTCTCCGATTTGGGTTCGATCTTATCAGGTTGAAGCTTTTTCACATAAGCATCGCAGCCCCAAACTTTAAGAAACGACAACTTTGGTTTCTTGCCAAACCATAGTTCATAAGGCGTCGTCTCAACGGATTTTGATGGTGCCCTATTTAACGTGAATGCGGCCGTCTCTAAAGCATAACCCCAAAACGATAGCGGTAAATCAGTAAGAGACATCATAGATCGCACCATATCTAGTAAAGTACGATTACGACGTTCGGACACACCATTACGCTGTGGTGTTCCGGGTGGCGTGAGTTGTGAAACTATTCCACAATTTTTCAAATGTACACCAAACTCGTAACTCAAATATTCTCCTCCACGATCAGATCGTAGAAACTTTATTTTCTTGTTACGATGATTTTCAACTTCACTCTGAAATTCTTTGAACTTTTCAAATGTTTCAGACTTATGCTTCATTAAGTAGATATACCCATATCTGCTTAAGTCATCTGTGAAGGTGAGAAAATAACGATATCCGCCACGAGCCTCAATATTCATCGGACCACATACATCGGTATGTATGATTTCCAACAAATCTGTTGCTCTCTCATAGTACCGGAGAACGGTGTTTTAGTCATCTTGCCCATGAGGCACGGTTCGCAAGTACCAAGTGATTCATAATCAAGTGGTTCCAAAAGTCCATCAGTATGGAGTTTCTTCATGCGCTTTATACCGATATGACCTAAATGGCAGTGCCACAAATAAGTTGCACTGTCATTATCAACTATGCATCTTCTGGCTTCAACATTATGAATATGTGTGTTACTACTATCGAGATTCATCAAAAATAGACCACTTCTCAAAGGTGCATGACCATAAAAGATATTACTCATATAAATAGAACAAGCATTATTCTCTGATTTAAATGAATAATCGTCTCGCATCAAACAAGATCCAGATATAATGTTCATGCTCAACGCTGGCACCAAATAACAATTATTTAGGTCTAATATTAATCCCAAAGGTAGATGTAGAGGTAGCGTGCCGACCGCGATCACATCGACTTTGGAACCGTTTCCCACTCGCATCGTCACCTCGTCCTTTGCCAGTGTTCACTTAATCCGTAGTCCCTGTTTCGAGTTGCAAATATTAACAACAGAACCAGTATCAAATACCCAGGTGCTACTGCGAGCTCTAGTAAGGTACACATCAATAACATGTATATCACATATACCTTTGTTCACCTTGCCATCCTTCTTATCCGCCAAATACTTGGGGCAGTTCCGCTTCCAGTGACCAGTCTGCTTGCAGTAGAAGCACTCAGTTTCAGGCTTGGGTCCAGACTTGGGTTTCTTCTCTTGAGCAGCAACTTGCTTGCTGTTCTTCTTGAAGTTCCCCTTCTTCTTCCCTTTGCCCTTTTTATTGAAACTAGTGGTCTTGCTGACCATCAACACTTGATGCTCCTTTTTGATTTCTACCTCCGCAGCTTTCAGCATTGCGAAGAGCTCGGGAATAGTCTTGTTCATCCCTTGCATATTATAGTTCATCACGAAGCTCTTGTAGCTTGGTGGCAGTGATTGGAGAATTCTGTCAATGACGCAATCATCTGGAAGATTAACTCCCATCTGAATCAAGTGATTATTATACCCAGACATTTTGAGTATATGCTCACTGACAGAACTGTTCTCCTCCATCTTGCAGCTATAGAACTTATTGGAGACTTCATATCTCTCAATCCGGGCATTTGCTTGAAATATTAACTTCAACTCCTGGAACATCTCATATGCTCCATGATGTTCAAAACATCGTTGAAGTCCCGATTCTAAGCCGTAAATCTTGGCACGCTGAACTATCGAGTAGTCATCAGCTTTGCTCTGCCAGACATTCATAACATCTGGTGTTGCTCCAGCAGCAGGCCTGGCACCCAGCGGTGCTTCCAGGACGTAATTCTTCTGAGCAGCAATGAGGATAATCCTCAAGTTACGGACCCAGTCCGTGTAATTGCTACCATCATCTTTCAACTTCGCTTTCTCAAGGAACGCATTAAAATTCAACGGAACAACAGCACGAGCCATCTATCTACAATCAACATAAACAAGCAAGATACTATTAGGTACTAAGTTCATGATAAGTTTAAGTTCAATTAATCAAATTACTTAAGAACTCCCACTTAGATAGACATCCCTCTAATCCTCTAAGTGATCACGTGATCCAAATTAACTAAACCATAACCGATCATCACGTGAGATGGAGTAGTTTTCAATGGTGAACATCGCTATGTTGATCATATCTACTATATGATTCACGCTCGACCTTTCGGTAACCGTGTTCTGAGGCCATATCTGCATATGCTAGGCTCGTCAAGTTTAACCTGAGTATTCTGCGTGCGCAAAACTGGCTTGCACCCGTTGTAGATGGACGTAGAGCTTATCACACCCGATCATCACGTGGTGTCTGGGCACGACGAACTTTGGCAACGGTGCATACTCAGGGAGAACACTTCTTGATAATTTAGTGAGAGATCATCTTATAATGCTACCGTCAATCAAAGCAAGATAAGATGCATAAAAAGATAAACATCACATGCAATCAATGTAAGTGATATGATATGGCCATCATCATCTTGTGCTTGTGATCTCCATCTCCGAAGCACCGTCATGATCACCATCGTCACCGGCGCGACACCTTGATCTCCATCGTAGCATCATTGTTGTCTCGCCAATCTTATGCTTCCACGACTATCGCTACTGCTTAGTGATAAAGTAAAGCATTACATCGCGATTGCATTGCATACAATAAAGCGACAACCATATGGCTCCTGCCAGTTGCCGATAACTCGGTTACAAAACATGATCATCTCATACAATAAAATTTAGCACCATGTCTTGGCCATATCACATCACAACATGCCCTGCAAAAACAAGTTAGACGTCCTCTACTTTGTTGTTGCAAGTTTTACGTGGCTGCTACGGGCTTAAGTAAGAACCAATCTCACCTACACATCAAAACCACAATGATAGTTTGTCAAATAGACTCCGTTTTAACCTTCGTAAGGACCGGGCGTAGCCACACTTGGTTCAACTAAAGTTGGAGAAACAGTCACCCGCAAGCCACCTTTGTGCAAAGCACGTCGGGAGAACCGGTCTCGCGTAAGCGTACGCGTAATGTCGGTCTGGGCCGCTTCATCCAACAATACCGCCGAACCAAAGTGTGACATGCTGGTAGGCAGTATGACTTATATCGCCCACAACTCACTTGTGTTCTACTCGTGCATATAACATCAAACCATAAAACCTAGGCTCGGATGCCACTGTTGGGGAACGTAGTAATTCCAAAAAATTTCCTATGCACACGCAAGATCATGGTGATGCACAGCAACGAGAGGGGAGAGTGTTGTCTACGAACCCACGCAGACCGACTGCGGAAGCGTTGACACAACGTAGAGGAAGTAGTCGTACGTCTTCCCGATCCGACCGATCCAAGCACCGTTACTCCGGCACCTCCGAGTTCTTAGCACACGTACAGCTCGATGACGCTCCCCGGGCTCCGATCCAGCAAAGCTTTGGGGATGAGTTCCATCAGCACAACGGCGTGGTGACGATGATGATGTTCTACCGACGCAGGGCTTCGCCTAAGCACTACAACGATATGATCGAGGTGGAATATGGTGGCAGGGGGCACCGCACACGGCTAAGGAACGATCACGTGGATCAACTTCTGTGTCTAGAGGTGCCCCCTGCCCCCGTATATAAAGGAGCAAGGGGGAGGCTGGCTGGCCCTATGTGGCGCGCCAAGGGGAGGGGGAGTCCTCCTCCTAGTGGGAGTAGGATTCCCCTTTCCTAATCCAATTAGGAAACCTAAGGGGGAAGGAAAGAGAGGGAGAGGGAGAGGGAAAGAGGGGCCGCCCCCCCTCCCTAGTCCAATTCGGACTCCCCTTGGGGGGGGGGGCGCCACCTCCTAGGCCGCAGCCCTCTCTCTCCCCTAAGGCCCAATAAGGCCCATTACTTCCCCGGGGGGTTCCGGTAACCCCTCCAGCACTCCAGTTTTCTCCGAAATCATCCGGAACACTTCCGGTGTCCGAATGTAGCCGTCCAATATATCAATCTTTATGTCTCAACCATTTCGAGACTCCTCGTCATGTCCGTGATCACATCCGGGACTCCGAACTAACTTCGGTACATCAAAATGCATAAACTCATAATAACTGTCATTGTAACGTTAAGCGTGTGGACCCTACGGTTCGAGAACAATGTAGACATGACTGAGACAAATCTCCGGCCAATAACCAATAGCGGGACCTGGATGCCCATATTGGCTCCTACATATTCTACGAAGATCTTTATCGGTCAGACCGCATAACAACATACGTTGTTCCCTTTGTCATCGGTATGTTACTTGCCCGAGATTCGATCGTCGGTATCCAATACCTAGTTCAATCTCGTTATCGGCAAGTCTCTTTACTCGTTCTATAATACACCATTCCGCAACTAACTCATTAGTTGCAATGCTTGCAAGGCTTATGTGATGTGCATTGCCGAGAGGGCCCAGAGATACCTCTCCGACAATCGGAGTGACAAATCCTAATCTCGAAATATGCCAACCCAACATCTACCTTTGGAGACACCTGTAGGGCTCCTTTATAATCACCCAGTTACGTTGTGACGTTTGGTAGCACACAAAGTGTTCCTCCGGTAAACGGGAGTTGCATAATCTCATAGTCATAGGAACATGTATAAGTCATGAAGAAAGCAATAGCAACATACTAAACGATCGGGTGCTAAGCTAATGGGATGGGTCTTGTCAATCAGATCATTCTACTAATGATGTGACCTCGTTAATCAAATAACAACACTTTGTTCATGATTAGGAAACATAACCATCTTCGATTAATGATCTAGTCAAGTCGAGGCATACTAGTGACACTAAGTTTGTCTATGTATTCACACATGTATTATGTTTCCGGTTAATACAATTCTAGCATGAATAATAAACATTTATCATGATATAAGGAAATAAATAATAACTTTATTATTGCCTCTAGGGCATATTTCCTTCACTACTCCCACCGGGAGTAGGATTCCCTCCTTTCCTAGTTGGAATAGGAGAAGGGGGAAGGAGAAGGGAGAGAGGAAGGAAAGGGGGGCGTCGCCCCCCTCCTTGTCCAATTCGGACCAGAGGGATAGGGGGCGCTTGGCCTGCTCTGGCAGCCCCTCCTCTCTTCCACTAAGGACCATCATGGCCCATTAACCCCCCCGGGGGGGGGGGGGGGTTCCGGTAACCCCCGGTACTCTGATAAAATCCCGATTTCACCCGGAACACTTCCGATATCCAAATATAGGCTTCCAATATTTAAACCTTTATGTCTCGACCATTTCGAGACTCCTCGTCAAGTCCGTGATCACATCTGGGACTCCAAACTACCTTCGGTACATCAAAACATATAAACTCATAAAACCGATTGTCACAGAACTTTAAGCGTGCGGACCCTACGGGTTCGAGAACTATGTAGACATGACCGAGACACGTCTCCGTTAAATAACCAATAGCGGAACCTGGATGATCATATTGGTTCCTACATATTCTATGAAGATCTTTATCGGTCAAACCGCACAACACTATACGTTCTTCTCTTTGTCATCGGTATGTTACTTGCCCGAGATTCGATCATCGGTATCCAATACCTAGTTCAATCTCGTTACCGGCAAGTCTCTTTACTCGTTCCGTAATACATCATCCCGTAACTAGCTCATTAGTTATCATGCTTGCAAGGCTTATAGTGATGTGTATTACCGAGAGGGCCCAGAGATACCTCTCCGACAATCGGAGTGACAAATCCTAATCTTGATCTATGCCAACTCAACAAGTACCATCGGAAACACCTGTAGAGCACCTTTATGATCACCCAGTTATGTTGTGACGTTTGGTAGCACATAAAGTGTTCCTCCTGTATTCTGGGGTTGCATAATCTCACAGTCATAAAAACATGTATAAGTCATGAAGAAAGCAATAGCAGTAAACAAACGATCAAGTGCTAAGCTAACGGAATGGGTCAAGTCAATCACATCATTCTCCTAATGATGTGATCCCATTGATCAAATAACAACTCATGTCTATGGTTAGGTAACTTAACCATCTTTGATCAATGAGCTAGTCAAGTAGAGGCATACTATTGACAGTATGTTTGTCTATGTATTCTCACATGTATTACGTTTCCGATTAATAAAATTCTAGCATGAATAATAGACATTTATCATGAAATAAGGAAATAAAAAATAACTTTATTATTGCCTCTAGGGCATATTTCCTTCAGTCTCCCACTTGCACTAGAGTCAATAATCTAGATTACACAGTAATGATTTTAACACCCATGGAGCCTTGGTGCTGATCATGTTTTGCTCGTGGAAGAGGCTTAGTCAATCGGTCTGCAACATTCAGATCCGTATGTATCTTGCAAATCTCTATGTCTCCCACTTGGACTTGATCCCGGATGGAGTTGAAGCGTCTCTTGATTTGCTTGGTTCTCTTGTGAAATTTGGATTCCTTTGCCAAGGCAATTGCACCAGTATTGTCACAAAAGATTTTCATTGGACCCGATTGTAACACCCTCGATGCGGCTATATCTCCCACGTGTAGAAGCACGACTTAGAGGCATAACCGCATTGAAAGCAATGTCGCAAGTGAGGTAATCTTCACACAACCCAATGTAATACATAAGGGAAAGGAATACATAGTTGGCTTACAATCGCCACTTCACACAATTACATGAATAAAGCATTACATCATCCAGATACAATCAAGGTCCGACTACGGAACCAAAATAAAAGAAGAACCCCAAATGCGACAAGGTCCCCGATCGACCCCAACTGGGCTCCACTACTAATCAACTAGAACGAAACAACACAAAGGACAAGATCTTCATTGAGCTCCTCCTGAGCTTGGTTGCGTCATCTGCTCGGTCTCATCGACACCTGCAAGCTGGTTTTGGAAGTATTTGTGAGCCACAGGGATTCAGCAATCTCGCACCCTCGCGATCAAGACTATTTAAGCTTATGGGTAAGGTAAAAGGTATGAGGTGGAGCTGCAGCAAGCGACTAGCATATATGGTGGCTAACATACGCAAATGAGAGCGAGAAGAGAAGGCAAAGCACGGTCGATAAAAGTATGATCAAGAAGTGATCCTATAACAACCTACGTCAAGCATAACTCCAACACCGTGTTCACTTCCCGGACTCCGCCGGAAAGAGACCATCACGGTTACACACGCGGTTGGTGCATTTTAATTAAGGTCAACTTCAGGTTTTCTACAACCGGACATTAACAAATTCCCATCTGCCCATAACCGCGGCACGGCTTTTGAAAGTTCAAATCCCTGCAGGGGTGTCCCAACTTAGCCCATCACAAGCTCTCACGGTCAACGAAAAAATAGACCTCCTCCCGAGACATTCCGATCAGACTCGGTATCCCGGTTCTACAAGACATCCTCAACAATGGTAAAACAAGTCCAGCAAAGCCACCCGATGTGCCGACATCCTGATGGGAGCTGCACATATCTCATTCTCAGGGCAACACCGGATAGGTCAAGCTACGAGTAAAACCAGCCCTCAAGTTTCCCCGAGGTGGCCCCGCAGGCTGCCCATTTCGGACCAACACTTAGACAAGCACTGGCCCGAGGGGGGGGGGGTTAAAATAAAGATGACCCTCGGGATGCGCGACTCCCAAGGGAAAAGGCTAGGTGGCGAATGGTAAAACCAAGGTTGGGCCTTGCTGGAGGAGTTTTATTCAAAGCGAACTATCAAGGGGTTCCCATTATAACCCAACCGCAGAAGGAACGCAAAATCCGGGAACATAACACCGATATGACGGAAACTAGGGCGGCAAGAGTGGAACAAAACACCAGGCATAAGGCCGAGCCTTCCACCCTTCACCAAGTATATAGATGCATTAATTAAATAAGGAATAATGTGATATCCCAACAAGTAAACATGTTCCAACAAGGAACAACATCTCCATGTTCCAACAAGAAACAAACTTCAATCTTCACCTGCAACTAACAATGCTATAAGAGGGGCTGAGCAAAGCGGTAACATAGCCAAACAACGGTTTGCTAGGAAAAGGTGGGTTAGAGGCTTGGTTCAACAAGATGGGAGGCATGATAAGCAAGTGGTAGGTATCGCAGCATAGGCATAGCAAAAGAGCGAGCAACTAGCAAGCAAAGATAGAAGTGATTTTGAGGGTATGATCATCTTGCCTGAGATCCCGCAAGGAAGAAGAACGAGTCCATGAAGAAGACAAACGGACATAGACGAACGGGTCCTCACAAACACGATGTTATCGGAACCAACCCGAAGAAGCAAACACCGGAAAGAAGCACCCAACATAGTAAACAACCAACACATGAACATGGTATGATATGCGGGATGCGGTATGCGATGCATATGCATGATTGGACAAGGAATGCATGAACCTGGCCTCAACATGGAAATCCAAGAGTGCCACTGGAAAGGTGAGGTGATTTCGGTTGAAATCGATATAAAGATCACCGGAATCGGAGTTACGGTTTGGAAATGGCAAGCAATTCAAATATGGCACCGGTCTGCGATATACAACAAGTAGCCATCTAAATGCAACAAGATAAACATGCTACAGCACCCAAACATGACAAAAAAATACATGGCAGGGATCCACTCATGATGCTTAACAAAAGATGAACACTGAGCTATGGCCAATTCATCCATTAACAGGTTCAAACAATCATGTCAAAAGTGCAATTGGTAAACAGGTTTCAGACTTAGTGAAATTAACACTTGTCTGGAATTTCAGATCAGATAGCACACTTCGGAGCAGCAAAACTACATGCTACAGGACCTGAACATGGCAAAGTAAAGCATGGCATGGAGCTACTCAAAGAGCTTAACAAAAGTCCCTTCGTGACCTTGAGCCAAAAGGGATCAGAAAATACATTTGCAAGCATGTGAACATGGCAAAAACATAATCAGTTCTCAGACTTAGTGAAAACTGGGACATGCTGAAAACAGATATCAAGTAGGCATGTTTACGAGCTCGATGCACTCACTACAGAGCAAGGCATGACAATCTAAGCATACACCCATCAATAATACACAAAATACAAGCTAGACATGGCAAGAACAATAACATATCATGCACGGATCAACTACAACATCCTCGGCAAAATTGCTAACAAGTAGACAATCTGCCCAGATTCACGAAATAGCAAAAGTAGAGCTCGATTGACTCAAGCTAGGTTGCTCCATAATTGCAAACAAAGACATGGATGGATAGAGCACTACAAGATTAACAAAACATCCTTACTGATCATCCTCAAAATAGGCACGGATCACTAGGAAACAACATGAACATATGGCCATATGAGATAAATAGGTCAAGGCCTTAGTGGAAATGCAAGTCCCTGAAATCAGCATTACCAAGTGCCCCACTTGGCAAGCTTGTGCTAGTCACCACACACATCACAAAAATACATGGGTTGCACCTCTGGATAGATGGCAAAACCCTTAACAAAACATATGTAGAGTTCATGGGCATATCATGCACACATTAAACATGGCAAAAATGACAAATATCTAAATGGAGCAGCAGATCTGACAAATATCTCAACTAGCTCTCTTCTAACAACATTTCGGGCATCAAGATGAACTCAAATGAAAATGATGCAATGAGATGAGATGATGTACTCTCTGAGATGAACATTTTTATATGCTATATGCCGAAAATGGATCTACGGATGCAAAGTTACGATGCGATGAACATGGGCATATGAATCTGGGAATTTCGGGGACTTAGTGGAATTTTACCCCGCGGGAAAAGTCAACCCGAGACAAGGAGATCCGGGACGGGGTGGATCCGGATCGGGACGAAGTGCGTTTGGATCGGGGGAGTGGTGGATCTCATCCTACTCCCCGGATCGAATCCGGCCGGAGCTCCGGCGAGGCGAGGGCGAGGGAGGACGACGGTGGGTTGGCGCTTGCGCCAGCGATGGCCGGAGGCGGCGACGGGTGCCGGTCGCCAGATGAGCGCAAGTGAGGCGGGGTAGCGAGGGCGGCGGCCGGTTGGCGATGGCGCGCGGCGACGGCGAACTGGGGTGAGCGGGGCGGCGTGGAGGAGCCCGCCGGCGGGGCGAGGTCGCCGGTGCAGCGGCTCCGCGGCGGAGCGACGAAGAGGCGGCCGGACGGCGCTGCTCCGTGGGCGGCGACGGGATGGGCCCGCGCAGGCCCGCGATGGGCTCGGCGGGCCGCGCGGTGGAGAGGCGGGGCGCCGGGATGACGTGGCGGCGCGCGGTTGGACGAGGCGGCGGCGGAGCTGACGTGGCAAGCACTGATTGGCCGGGTTGATGTGGAGGTTGGACGCGTCTGGCGGGCGCGGACATGTCCGGCGGCGGAGTGGGAAGAAGCTAGGGTTTGGACTGCGCGAAAAATCAGGGAGAGCCACATATTTATAGGTAGAGGGAGCTAGGAGAGTCCAAATGAGGTGCGGTTTGCGGCCACGCGATCGTGATCGAACAACCGAGAGAATGGAAGGGGTTTAGGTGGGTTTTGGGCCACTTTGGAAGGGTGTTGGGCTGCAACACACACGAGGCTTTTTCGGTCCCTCGGTTAACCGATGGAGCATCAAACGAAGTCCAAATGGTACGGAACTTGACAGGCGGTCTACCGGTAGGAAACCAAGGCCGCTTGGCAAGTCTCGGTCCAATCCGGAAATGTTTAACCTCCACACGCGAGAGAAAGGTAGAAATGACCACCGGAGGAGAACGAAGCACCGGAATGCAAAACGGACAATGGGGAAAATGCTCGGATGCATGAGACGAACATGTATGCAAATGAAATGCACATGATGACATGATATGCAATGCATGACATGCAAGCAATGACAATGCAACAACAACGAATCACTGGAGGACACCTGGCACATCGGTCTCGGGGCGTTACAACACTCCACCACTACGAGAGGATCTCGTCCCGAGATCTAGAATGGCACCGGAGGGACAAACGGAAGAGAAAGAGAAGAGGTACAACTAAGTTGCTTCTTTGACAAACGAGTGAAACCACGAACCTTGAAGAGGTTAAGCCATTTCGAGAAAAAGAATACGACGGCGATGAACGAAGTTGAAAACACTCCGTTAGAAAAGAGGGACAAAGAACATTGCGAAAGCCTTGAGGTTGAAGGGAAGATATATATTGAAAACACTCCAGTTAAGGAAGGGGATCAAGGAAAAACCAAATTCGGGCAGCACTCCGGTTGAAAAGAAAGGAATTGAATCAGAACTTGATAAGGTGATAGAACTAGAAAAGAGGGCACGACACTCCGGTTAAATGGACAATCATGAAAAGAACATGATCTTAGACAAACGAGATGATGGGTTGAGAAGAGCAACATCAATAGACCTCCAGGAGAAAGAATAGAATAAAGATAATTGAGACAAACGAATATAGAAGACAATGCCAACTTCTGCTACAAAAGAGCTTGAAAAGGCATCTTTAGGAGAAGGGTTGAACGGAGTTGTTGTGAAAACCCATAATGAAAAGAGTAATCTTGATATGGTCTTATGGAATACAACTCAAAAATTATGAGGTGACCACCTGCCACTCACGGGAAGAAGAATTGGATTGGCATGAACAAGGAGATGAGTGTTGGGAAACGTAGTAATTTCAAAAAAATTCCTACGCACACGCAAGATCATGGTGATGCATAGCAACGAGAGGGGAGAGTGTTGTCTACGTACCCACGCAGACCGACTGCGGAAGCGTTGACACAACATAGAGGAAGTAGTCGTACGTCTTCCCGATCCGACTGATCCAAGCACCGTTACTCCGGCACCTCCGAGTTCTTAGCACACGTACAGCTCGATGACGCTCCCCGGGCTCCGATCCAGCAAAGCTTCGGGGATGAGTTCCGTCAGCACAATGGCGTGGTGACGATGATGATGTTCTACCGACGCAGGGCTTCGCCTAAGCACTACAACGATATGATCGAGGTGGAATATGGTGGCAGGGGGCACCGCACACAGCTATGGAACGATCACGTGGATCAACTTGTGTGTCTAGAGGTGCCCCCTGCCCCCGTATATAAAGGAGCAAGGGGAGGAGGCCGGCCGGCCAGGTGTGGCGCGCCAAGGAGGAGTCCTCCTCCTAGTAGGAGTAGGACTCCTACTAGGAGGGGGAAAGAGGTGGAGTGGGAGAAGGAAAGGGGGGGCGCCGCCCCCTCTCCTAGTCCAATTCGGACCAGGGAGGAGGTGGCGCGCGACCCACCTTTTGCAGCCCCTCTCTCTCCACTAAGGCCCATATGGCCCAATACTTCTCCCGGTAGGGTTCCGGTAACCCTCCGGCTCTCCGGTTTTCTCCGAAATCACCCGAAACACTTCCGGTGTCCGAATATAGCCGTCCAATATATCAATCTTTATGTCTCGACCATTTCAAGACTCCTCGTCATGTCCGTGATCACATCCGGGACTCCGAACTAACTTCAGTACATCAAAATGCATAAACTCATAATAACTGTCATCGTAACGTTAAGCGTGCGGACCCTACGGTTCGAGAACAATGTAGACATGACTGAGACAGATCTCCGGCCAATAACCAATAGCAGGACCTAGATGCCCATATTGGCTCCTACATATTCTACGAAGATCCTTATTGGTCAGACCACATAACAACATACCTTGTTCCCTTTGTCATCGGTATGTTACTTGCCCGAGATTCGATCGTCGGTATCAAATACCTAGTTCAATCTCGTTACCGGCAAGTCTCTTTACTCGTTCTGTAATACATCATTCCGCAACTAACTCATTAGTTGCAATGCTTGTAAGGCTTATGTGATGTGCATTACCGAGAGGGCCCAGAGATACCTCTCCGACAATCGGAGTGACAAATCCTAATCTCGAAATACGCCAACCCAGCATCTACCTTTGGAGACACCTGTAGAGCTCCTTTATAATCACCCAGTTACGTTGTGACGTTTGGTAGCACACAAAGTGTTCCTCCGGTAAACGGGAGTTGCATAATCTCATAGTGATAGGAACATGTATAAGTCATGAAAAAAGCAATAGCAACATACTAAACGATCGGGTGCTAAGCTAATGGAATGGGTCATGTCAATCAGATCATTCTACTAATGATGTGACCTCGTTAATCAAATAACAACACTTTGTTCATGGTTAGGAAACATAACCATCTTTGATTAACGAGCTAGTCAAGTAGAGGCATACTAGTGACACTAAGTTTGTCTATGTATTCACACATGTATTATGTTTCCGGTTAATACAATTCTAGCATGAATAATAAACATTTATCATGATATAAGGAAATAAATAATAACTTTATTATTGCCTCTAGGGCATATTTCCTTCAACGAGTAGCTTATATCACCGGAAGGATAAATGAAGAACTTGGGTCATTTATAAGCACCATAATAGCAACAAACCTTAGAGAAGGCTTTAGGTGGAATATAACCCAAGATAACTCCAATGACGAGATGGATAGATTTAAAATATCTCATTCATGACAACATGTGAATCGTGAAACATGAATTCAAATTACAAGAATGACATAATACCACCTCCAATGATACGGAAGAAAGAATTGCACTCCGGATGCAAGATGAAGAAAACTTGAGCTTCTTAGAAAAGAATGTCGATGAACAATTCGAGAAGGAATTATTTCCTTGATGAACCATCATGTAGCACCTTGATGAAGTACTCCGGTAAACAAAAGAATGATCAAATGAAAGGAAAGAGAAGTTGAAAACACAAGGTGAATCCTTGCAATGATTTAGATAGGGATCTCCGTGATAAAATAATTGAAAGGGGTTGGAACTCCGGAAAAGAAAGATGAGCTATTGAAACCAAGAATAAGTATGATGAGCCACTCCGGAAAAACAGGAATTGAACAAACTCGAAGAAACAAGAATAAGAATTACATTATGCTTATCCTTCACCAATTAAGTTGATGACAATCAATGGATTCGACATATTACTTATTCTCGTAGAAAGGATTAAGATAGGTATAGCGTCAAACTTGGGAAGGCCTGCAACGAACCACTGGTAGAATTGAAATAACGAATAAATTGATAAGGAAAAGAAATCTTGAACGAACCATCGTAAGAATTAAAAAATGAACAAAGAAAAGATAAGGAAGACAGCGGGAAGAATTTGCAAATGAATGAAGATGCCTTAGAAAGTTAAGATACATGAGAACGAAGAGATCACGAGCTGATAAGAGGATATTTGAATGAAGCACCGATAATATTTGGAGAACGGGAGTTGAACGCTGAGAATGATGGGCTCGGGAGAATCAAACTGAACAGAATCTTGAATTGCTCCGGAAGGGTGAAAAGAATTGTCACAATTGAAACAATTATGAGAGAATGGCAACAAGCTAAAACCATGAATCTTGAAGAGAATGGAGCAAGATTAAGAGGAAAAATCTTCTTCGGTCTTCAAATGATGAGAAAGACGACGAGAACCACCACCGTGAATTGTTGAGACACTCCGGAATAAAGAAGAATAGACAAGTTGAACCAATGATGAAAAGAATTTGATAGATCTTGGAGAAAACATTTGACTGATGAAAACTTCATTCTTACGTCAAACTTCGAAATGGATTTGAGAATAACTCTGGTAGAAATTAGAAGAGTCAGGTAAGATCCTGGGAAGAGACTTGTGGGTTAGGGCCCACTCAAAAGAAACACCGTTGAATGATTCAAAAGAGAGGTTGCACCGGTTGAATTAAAAGGCTTGAATAAGATAGGACCTCGAAATAGCTTGAACGGATGCAAAGTGAAAACACAAATCTTCGAAATATCTTCAGCATTCCGGAACAAATGAATAGCGAGAGGTGGATGATTAAGAATTTCACCGGCATGAGAACGCATTGAAATGAGGAAAAGGATATGATCAACACCAAAAGCTTGAATTGGTTCCACCGAAGAAGATAATGAGTGACGAATTTGAAGCTCCGTTAGAATCTTCATGAGAATCACCGGATAAGAATATTGAAAGAAAAGAATGAAGAGACTTCACATGAATAAAAAGGATGCTTGATAAGCTCATCGGGTTCCTTGAAGAAAAGGGGTGGGAGGGCGGGAAAAACAAAGGCAACTTGGAGACGGATGAAACAAACACCGTTGAGAAGAAGTGATAATTGATCTTGCGAATGTTGAAATGATCAGACCCACTAGAAGAGAAACACACTGGTTGAAAAGGATTGACATGACAACCTTGATTATCATGAAGTATTAGTATCCACATAGGAATATGAGAACACCACTTAGGAAAGGTATGGAATCAACATTTGACTTCAAAGCAACTCGAATACCACAAACCAAAACAAAAACAAAGGATTGGCTTGGATAATAAGCCGGAACAAACATATGATTGAAATTTCGTCCGAAGTTTTCATGGTGGGGCCTACACGGGCTCGATCGTACAGCACCATCATGTACAAGGCAGTGCACATGACATACGAAGCGTCCCTGAGTCGGCATAGCCAAGGACTCTTTAAGACACAACGAGAGCACTATAATAACCGACCGTGAATAGGCTGACCACTAGACGTCGAATCCCAATTTCATATCATATATCTGTCGGAAAGATATCCTAAGAGCTACTTGAATTCCCACTTATAAACTCCCGAAACTTTCCGGTTATGCAATCAGGGTTGGGGATACAGGGGAAGCATAATATCTCACCCAAAACTAACAAATCCTACATCCAGCTGTATCCATCCTTCAACACATAACCAAGAAACCTTCGGAAATCATCTACCTCAACCTTCGAAAAGCATCCGTTATACAAGTTATGGCAATACTCCCGAACTCCCGCCCTAGTACTGGGTGGCGTCGAGGTTATCTCACCAATGAACTGCATAAAAGAGATTTTCGATGTCGGCGTACTAAACTCAGGTATTCCAGAACTGCAACAATAAAATTGTGACGACAACACCTCGGAGCTCAACTCCCCGGGACATTGCCACAAAACCCCTGACAGGAGGCACCAAGACAATGTTCTCGTCACAAAACCATCGGAACGATTCCAAGATACCCGCGTGATCCTAAAAAAACTTTTAGTGAAATTTGAGAAGAGAAGAGTCAAAACTCTACATCAGGATGCCTTACCAGAGCGATGAAGGGACTGGGGAGTAAAAAGAATTCCTAAACTCTCCGATATATAATTCCTAAATGACTCAAAACATTTTTCTAGACTCCAACTCGGCTGCTAAAAACGATCAATCAGTGGGGGCTCCTAAGGTCGGGGAAGGCTCTGATACCAACTTGTAACGTCCTCGATGCGGCTATATCTCCCATGTGCCGGAGCACGACTTAGAGGCATAACCGCATTGAAAGCAATGTCGCAAGTGAGGTAATCTTCACACAACCCAATGTAATACATAAGGGAGAGGAATACATAGTTGGCTTACAATCGCCACTTCACACAATTACATGAATAAAGCATTACATCATACAGATACAATCAAGGTCCGACTATGGAACCAAAATAAAAGAAGAACCCCAAATGCGACAAGGTCCCAGATCGACCCCAACTAGGCTCCACTACTGATCAACTAGAACGAAACAACACAAAGGACAAGATCTTCATCGAGCTCCTCCTGAGCTTGGTTGCGTCATCTGCTCGGTCTCATCGACACCTGCAAGCTGGTTTTGGAAGTATCTGTGAGCCACAGGGACTCAGCAATCTCGCACCCTCGCGATCAAGACTATTTAAGCTTATGGGTAAGGTAAAAGGTATGAGGTGGAGCTGCAGCAAGCGACTAGCATATATGGTGGCTAACATACGCAAATGAGAGCGAGAAGAGAAGGCAAAGCACGGTCGATAAAAGTATGATCAAGAAGTGATCCTATAACAACCTACGTCAAGCATAACTCCAACACCGTGTTCACTTCCCGGACTCCACCGGAAAGAGACCATCACGGTTACACACGCGGTTGATGCATTTTAATTAAGGTCAACTTCAGGTTTTCTACAACCGGACATTAACAAATTCCCATCTGCCCATAACCGCGGGCACGGCTTTTGAAAGTTCAAATCCCTGCAGGGGTGTCCCAACTTAGCCCATCACAAGCTCTCACGGTAAACGAAGGAATAGACCTCCTCCCGAGACATTCCGATCAGACTCGGTATCCCGGTTCTACAAGACATCCTCGACAATGGTAAAACAAGTCCAGCAAAGCCACCCGATGTGCCGACATCCTGATGGGAGCTGCACATATCTCATTCTCAGGGCAACACCGGATAGGTCAAGCTACGAGTAAAACCAGCCCTCAAGTTTCCCCGAGGTGGCCCCGCAGGCTGCCCATTTCGGACCAACACTTAGACAAGCAATGGCCCGGGGGGGTTAAAATAAAGATGACCCTCGCGATGCGCGACTCCCAAGGGAAAAGGCTAGGTGGCGAATGGTAAAACCAAGGTTGGGCCTTGCTGGGCGAGTTTTATTCAAAGCGAACTGTCAAGGGGTTCCCATTATAACCCAACCACGTAAGCAACGCAAAATCCGGGAACATAACACTGATATGACGGAAACTAGGGCGGCAAGAGTGGAACAAAACACCAGGCATAAGGCCGAGCCTTCCACCCTTTACCAAGTATATAGATGCATTAATTAAATAAGGAATAATGTGATATCCCAACAAGTAAACATGTTCCAACAAGGAACAACATCTCCATGTTCCAACAAGAAACAAACTTCAATCTTCACCTGCAACTAACAACGCTATAAGAGGGGCTGAGCAAAGCGGTAACATAGCCAAACAACGGTTTGCTAGGACAAGGTGGGTTAGAGGCTTGGTTCAACAAGATGGGAGGCATGATAAGAAAGTGGTAGGCATCGCAGCATAGGCATAGCAAAAGAGCGAGCAACTAGCAAGCAAAGATAGAAGTGATTTCGAGGGTACGATCATATTGCCTGAGATCCCGCAAGGAAGAAGAACGAGTCCATGAAGAAGACAAATGGACATAGACGAACGGGTCCTCACAAACGCGACGTTACCGGAACCAACCCGAAGAAGCAAACACCGGAAAGAAGCACACAACATAGTAAACAACCAACACATGAACATGGTATGGTATGCGGGATGCGGTATGCGATGCATATGCATGATTGGACAAGGAATGCATGAACCTGGCCTCAACTTGGAAATCCAAGAGTGCCACTGGAAAGGTGAGGTGATTTCGGTTGAAATCAATATAAAGATCACCGGAATCGGAGTTACGGTTTGGAAATGGCAAGCAATTCAAATATGGCACCGGTCTGCGATATGTAGCAAGTAGCCATCTAAATGCAACAAGATAAACATGCTACAGCACCCAAACATGACAACAAAATACATGGCAGGGATCCATTGATGATGCTTAACAAAAGATGAAAACTGAGCTACGGCCAATTCATCCATTAACAGGTTCAAACAATCATGTCAAAAGTGCAATTGGTAAACAGGTTTCAGACTTAGTGAAATTAACACTTGTCTGGAATTTCAGATCAGATAGCACACTTCAGAGTAGCAAAACTACATGCTACAGGACCTGAACATGGCAAAGTAAAGCATGGCATGGAGCTACTCAAAGAGCTTAACAAAAGTCCCTTAGTGACCTTGAGCCAAAAGGGATCACAAAATACATTTGCAAGCATGTGAACATGGCAAAAACATAATCAGTTCTCAGACTTAGTGAAAACTGGAGCATGCTGAAACAGATATCAAGTAGGCATGTTTACGAGCTCGATGCACTCACTACAGAGCAAGGCATGACAATCTAAGCATACACCCATCAAGAATACACAAAATACAAGCTAGACATGGCAAGAACAATAACACAGCATGCACGGATCAACTACAACATCCTCGGCAAAATTGCTAACAAGTAGACAATCTGCCCAGATTCACGAAATAGCAAAAGTAGAGGTCGATTGACTCAAGCTAGGGTGCTCCATAATTTCAAACAAAGACATGGATGGATAGAGCACTACAAGATTAACAAAACATCCTTACTGATCATCCTCAAAAGAGGCACGGATCACTAGGAAACAACATGAACATATGGCGATATGAGATAAACAGGTCAAGGCCTTAGTGGTAATGCAAGTCCCTGAAATCAGCATTACCAAGTGCCTCACTTGGCAAGCTTGTGCTAGTCACCACTCACATCACAAAAATACATGGGTTGCACCTCTGGATAGATGGCAAAACCCTTAACAAAACATATGTAGAGCTCATGGGCATATCATGCACACATTAAACATGGCAAAAATGACAAATATCTAAATGGAGCAGCAGATCTGACAAATATCTCAACTAGCTCTCTTCTAACAGCATTTCAGGCATCAAGATGAACTCAAATGAAAATGATGCAATGAGATGAGATGATGTACTCTCTGAGACGAACATTTTGATATGCTATATGCCCAAAATGGATCTACGGATGCAAAGTTACGATGCGATGAATATGGGATATGAATCTGGGAATTTCGGGGACTTAGTGGAATTTTACCCTGCGGGAAAAGTCAACCTGGGACGAGGAGATCTGGGACGGGGTGGATCCAGATCGGGACGATGTGCGTTTGGATCGGGGGAGTGGTGGATCTCATCCCACTCCCCGGATCGAATCCGGCCGGAGCTCCGGCGAGGCGGATCTTCTCCGGCGAGCTGAGGGCGAGAGAGGACGGCGGCGGGTCGGCGCTTGCGCCGGCGATGGCCGGAGGCAGCGACGGGTGCCGGTCGCCGGAAGAGCGCATGCGAGGCGGAGTAGCGAGGGCAGCGACCGGTTGGCGATGTAGCGCGGCAACGGCGAACTGGGGCGAGCGGGGCGGGGTGGAGGAGCCCGCCGGCGGGGTGAGGTCGCCGGAGCAGCGGCTTCGCGGCGGAGCGACGAAGAGGCCGCGACGAGATGGGCCCGCGCGGGCCCACGATGGGCTCGGCGGGCCGCGCGGTGGAGAGGCGGGGCGACGTGGCGGCGCGCGGTTGGACGAGGCGGCGGCGGAGCTGACGTGGCAAGCACTGATTGGCCGGGGTGAGGTGGAGGCTGGACACGTCCGGCGGGCGCGGACATGTCCGGTGGCGGAGTGGGAAGAAGCTAGGGTTTGGACTGCGCGAAAAATCGGGGAGAGCCACATATTTATAGGTAGAGGGAGCTAGGAGAGTCCAAATGAGGTGCGGTTTGCGGCCATGCGATTGTGATCGAACAACCGAGAGGATGGAAGGGGTTTAGGTGGGTTTTGGGCCACTTTGGAAGGGTGTTGGGCTGCAACACACACGAGGCCTTTTCGGTCCCTCGGTTAACCGTTGGAGCATCAAACGAAGTCCAAATGGTACGAAACTTGACAGGCGGTCTACCGGTAGGAAACCAAGGCCGCTTGGCAAGTCTCGGTCCAATCCTGAAATGTTTAACCTCCACACACGAGAGAAAGGTAGAAATGACCACCGGAGGAGAACGAAGCGCCGGAATGCAAAACGGACAACGGGGAAAATGCTCGGATGCATGAGACGAACATGTATGCAAATGAAATGCACATGATGACATGATATGCAATGCATGACACGCAAGCAATGACAAGGCAACAACAACGAATCACTGGAGGACACCTGACACATCGGTCTCGAGGCGTTACACCGATGCACTAGGTATGACACCTAGATCGGATATGAACTCCTTCATTCGCTGCTTCCGAAGCAGCAATGTACTCCGCTTCACATGTAGATCCCGCCACGACGCTCTGTTTAGAACTGCTCCAACTGACAGCTCCACCATTTAATATAAACACGTATCCAGTTTGTGATTTAGAATCGTCCGGATCAATGTCAAAGCTTGCATCAACGTAACCATTTATAATGAGCTCTTTGTCACCTCCATAAATGAGAAACATATCCTTGCTCCTTTTCAGGTTCTTCAGGATGTTCTTGACCGTTGTCCAGTGATCCACTCCTGGATTACTTTGGTACCTCCCTGCTAAGCCAATAGCAAGGCACACATCAGGTCTGGTACACAGCATTGCAAACATGATAGAGCCTATGGCTGAAGCATAGGGAACACTTTTCATTTTCTCTCTACCTTCTGCAGTGGTCGGACATTGAGTCTTACTCAACTTCACACCTTGTAACACAGGCAAGAACCCTTTCTTAGCTTGATCCATTTTGAACTTATTCAAAACTTTATCAAGGTATGTGCTTTGTGAAAGTCCAATTAAGCGTCTTGATCTATCCCTATAGATCTTGATGCCGAATATATAAGAAGCTTCACCGAGGTCTTTCATTGAAAAACTCTTATTCAAGTATCCTTTTATGCTATCCAGAAATTCTATATCTTTTCCAATCAGCAATATGTCATCCACATATAATATTAGAAATGCTGTAGAGCTCCCACTCACTTTCTTGTAAATACAGGCTTCTCCAAAAGTCCGTATAAAACCATATGCTTTAATCACACTATCAAACGGTTTATTCCAACTCCGAGAGGCTTGCGCCAGTCCATAAATGGATCGATGGAGCTTGCACACTTTGTTAGCTCCCTTTGGATCAATAAAACCTTCAGGTTGCATCATATACAACTCTTCTTCCAGCAATCCATTCAGGAATGCAGTCTTTACATCCATCTGCCAAATTTCATAATCATAAAACGCGACAATTGCTAAGATTGATTCGGACGGACTTAAGCATCGCCACGGGTGAGAAGGTCTCATCGTAATCAACTCCTTGAACTTGTCGAAAACCTTTTCCAACAAGTCGAGCTTTGTAGAAAGTAACATTACCGTCAGCATCTATCTTCTTCTTGAAGATCCATTTATTCTCGATGGCTTTCCGATCAACGGGCAAGTCAACCAAAGTCCACACTTTGTTCTCATACATGGATCCCATCTCAGATTTCATGGTTTCAAGCCATTTCGCGGAATCTGGGCTCATCATCGCTTCCTCATAGTTCGTAGGTTCATCATGGTGAAGTAACATGACCTCCAAAACTGGATTACCGTACCACTCTGGTGCGAATCTTGCTCTAGTTAACCTACGAGGTTCGGTAGTAACTTGATCTGAAGTTACATGATCATCATTAGCTTCCTCACTAATTGGTGTAGGAGTCACAGAAACAGATTTCTGTGATGAACTACTTTCCAATAAGGGAGCAGGTACAGTTACCTCATCAAGTTCTACTTTCCTCCCACTCACTTCTTTCGAGAGAAACTCCTTTTCTAGAAAGGATCCATTCTTAGGAACGAATATCTTGCCCTCGGATCTGTGATCGAAGGTGTACCCAATAGTTTCCTTTGGTTATCCTATGAAGACACATTTCTCCGATTTGGGTTCGAGCTTATCAGGTTGAAGCTTTTTCACATAAGCATCGCAGCCCCAAACTTTAAGAAACGACAACTTTGGTTTCTTGCCAAACCATAGTTCATAAGGCATCGTCTCAATGGATTTTGATGGTGCCCTATTTAACGTGAATGCAGCCGTCTCTAAAGCATAACCCCAAAATGATAGCGGTAAATCAGTAAGAGATATCATAGATCGCACCATATCTAGTAAAGTACGATTACAACGTTCGGACACACCATTACGCTATAGTGTTCCGGGTGGCGTGAGTTGCGAAACTATTCCGCATTGTTTCAAATGTAGACCAAACTCATAACTCAAATATTCTCCTCCACGATTAGATCGCAAAAACATTATTTTCTTGTTATGATGATTTTCCACTTCACTCTGAAATTCTTTGAACTTTTCAAATGTTTCAAACTTATGTTTCATTAAGTAGACATACCCATATCTTCTCAAATCATCTGTGAAGGTGAGAAAATAACGATACCGCCGCGAGCCTCAATATTCATCGGACCACATACATCAGTATGTATGATTTCCAACAAATCTGTTGCTCGCTCCATAGTTCCGGAGAAAGGTGTTTTAGTCATCTTGCCCATAAGGCATGGTTCGCAAGTACCAACTGATTCATTATCAAGTGATTCCAAAAGTCCATCAGTATGGAGTTTCTTCATGCGTTTTATACCAATATGACCCAAACGGCAGTGCCACAAATAAGTTGCACTATCATTATCAACTCTACATACTTTGGTTTCAACATTATGAATATGTGTATCACTACTATCGAGATTCAACAAGAATAGACCACTCTTTAAGGGTGCATGACCATAAAAGATATTACTCATATAAATAGAACAACCATTATTCTCTGATTTAAATGAATAACCGTCTCGCATCAAACAAGATCTAGATATAATGTTCATGCTTAACGCTGGCACCAAATAACAATTACTTAGGTCTAAAACTAATCACGAAGGTAGATGTAGAGGTAGCGTGCCGACGGCGATCACATCGACTTTGGAACCATTTCCTACGCACATCGTCACCTCATCCTTAGCCAGTCTTCGCTTAATCCGTAGTCCCTGTTTCGAGTTGCAAATATTAGCGACAGAACCAGTATCAAATACCCAGGTGCTACTGCGAGCTCTGGTGAGGTACACATCAATAACATGTATATCACATATACCTTTGTTCACCTTGCCATCCTTCTTATCCGCCAAATACTTGGGGCAGTTCCGCTTCCAGTGACCAGTCTGTTTGCAGTAGAAGCACTCAGTCTCAGGCTTAGGTCCAGACTTGGGTTTCTTCTCCTGAACAGCAACTTGTTTGCCATTCTTCTTGAAGTTCCCCCTTCTTCTTCCCTTTTCCCTTTTTCTTGAAACTGGTGGTCTTATTAACCATCAACACTTGATGCTCCTTCTTGATTTCTACCTCCGCAGCCTTTAGCATCGCGAAGAGCACGGGAATAGTCTTATTCATCCCTTGCATATTATAGTTCATCACGAAGCTTTTCTAGCTTGGTGGCAGTGATTGAAGAACTCTGTCAATGACACTATCAACAGGAAGATTAACTCCGAGTTGAGTCAAGTGATTATGATACCCAGACATTTTGAGTATATGCTCATTGACAGAACTATTCTCCTCCATCTTGCAGCTATAGAACTTATTGGAGACTTCATATCGCCCAGTTCGGGCATTTGCTTGAAATATTAACTTCAACTCCTGGAACATCTCATATGCTCCATGACGTTCAAAACGTCGTTGAAGTCCCGATTCTAAGACGTAAAGCATGGCACACTGAACTATCGAGTAGTCATCAACTTTACTCTGCCAAACATTCTTAACGTTGTCAGCAGCATCTGCAGCAGGCCTGGCACCCAGCGGTGCTTCTAGGACGTAATTCTTCTGTGCAGCAATGAGGATAATCCTCAAGTTATGGACCCAGTTCGTGTAATTGCTACCAGCATCTTTCAACTTTGCTTTCTCAAGGAACGCATTAAAATTCAATGGAACAACAGCACGGGCAATCTATCTACAACAACATAGATAAGCAAAAATACTATCAGGTACTAAGTTCATGATAAATTTAAGTTCAATTAATCATATTACTTAAGAACTCCCACTTAGATAGACATCTCTCTCATCATCTAAGTGATCACGTGATCCATATCAACTAAACCATGGCCGATCATCATGAGAAATGGAGTAGTTTTCAATGGTGAACAGCATTATGTTGATCATATCTACTATATGATTCACACTCGAGCTTTCGGTCTCGGCGTTCCAAGGCCATATCTGCATATGCTAGGCTCGTCAAGTTTAACCCGAGTATTCTGTGTGTGCAAAATTGGCTTGCACCCGTTGTATGTGAATATCACACCCGATCATCACGTGGTGTCTCGGCACGACGAACTGTAGCAACGGTGCATACTCAGGGAGAACACTTATACCTTGAAAATTAGTGAGAGATCATCTTATAATGATATCGTCAAACAAAGCAGAATAAGATGCATAAAGGATAAACATCACATGCAATCAATATAATTGATATGATATGGCCATCATCATCGTGTGCTTGTGATCTCCATCTCCGAAGCACCGTCATGATCACCATCGTTACCGGCGCGACACCTTGATCTCCATCGTAGCATCGTTGTCGTCTCGCCAACTATTGCTTCTACGACTATCGCTACCGCTTAGTGATAAACTAAAGCAATTATAGGGCGATTGCATTGCATACAATAAATCGACAACCATATGGCTCCTGCTAGTTGCCGATAACTCCGTTACAAAACATGATCATCTCATACAAAAAATAGCATCATGTCTTAACCATATCACATCACAACATGCCCGGCAAAAACAAGTTAGACGTCCTCTACTTTGTTGTTGCAAGTTTTACGTGGCTGCTACGGGCTGAGCAAGAACCGTTCTTACCTACGCATCAAAACCACAACGATAGTTCGTCAAGTTGGTGATGTTTTAACCTTCTCAAGGATCGGCCTTAGCCACACTCGGTTCAACTAAAGTTGGAGAAACTGACACCCGGCAGCCACCTGTGTGCAAAGCACGTCGGTAGAACCAGTCTCGCGTAAGCGTACACGTAATGTCGGTCCAGGCAGCTTCATCCAACAATACTGCGGAACCAAAGTATGACATGCTGGTAAGCAGGATGACTTGTATCGCCCACAACTCACTTGTGTTCTACTTGTGCATATGAGATCAAGGCATAAAACCTGGCTCGGATGCCACTGTTGGGGAACGTAGTAATTTCAAAAAAATTCCTACGCACACGCAGGAGCATGGTGATGCACAGCAACGAGAGGGGAGAGTGTCGTCCACGTACCTCGTAGACCATTAAGCGGAAGCGTTATGACAACGCGGTTGATGTAGTCGTACATCTTCACGATCGACCGATCTTCAGCACCTCCGCGTTCAGCACACATTCAGCTTAGTGACGTCCCGCGAACTCACGATCTAGTAGAGCTTGGGGAAGAGTTTCGTCAGCATGACGGCATGGTGATGATGTTAATGAAGCTACCGTAGCAGGGCTTCGCCTAAACCCCGCTACAGTATGACCGAGGTGGATTATGGTGGAGGGGGGCACCGCACACGGCTGGAGAGATCTCAATGATCAACTTGTGTGTCAAGAGGTGCCCCCTTGCCCCCGTATATAAAGAAGCAAGGGGGAGAGGCGGCCGTCTAGGAGGAGGCGCGCCAGGAGGAGTCCTACTCCCATTGGGAGTAGCACTCCCTCCTTTCCTAGTTGGAATAGGAGAAGGGGGAAGGAGAAGGGAGAGAGGAAGGAAAGGGGGACGCCGCCCCCTCCTTGTCCAATTCGGACTAGAGGGAGAGGGGGCGCGCGGCCTGCCCTGACAGCCCCTCCTCTCTTCCACTAAGGCCCATCATGGCCCATTAAACCCCTGGGGGGTTCCGGTAACCCCCGGTACTCCGGTAAAATCCCGATTTCACCCGGAAAACTTTCGGTATCCAAATATAGGCTTCCAATATATAAATCTTTATGTCTCGACCACTTCGAGACTCCTCGTCATGTCCGTGATCACATTCGGGACTCCGAACTACCTTCAGTACATCAAAACATATAAACTCATAAAACCGATCGTCACAGAACTTTAAGCATGCGCACCCTATGGGTTTGAGAACTATGTAGAAATGACCGAGATACATCTCCGGTCAATAACCAATAGCGGAACCTGGATGCTCATATTGGTTCCTACATATTCTACGAAGATCTTTATCGGTCAAACCGCACAACACTATATGTTGTTCTCTTTGTCATCGGTATGTTACTTGCCCGAGATTCGATCGTCGGTATCCAATACCTAGTTCAATCTCGTTACCGGTGTCGGTGTCAAAACCGACGGATCTCGGGTACGGGGTCCCGAACTGTGCGTCTAAGGCGGATGGTAACAGGAGGCAGGGGACATGATGTTTTACCCAGGTTCGGGCCCTCTTGATGGAGGTCAAACCTACGTCCTGCTTGATTATTCTTGATAATATGAGTAGTACAAGAGTTGGTCTATCACGAGATCAGAGAGGCTAAACCCTTGGTGCTAGCCTATGGTATGATTGTATGTTGTCCTATGGACTAAAACCCTCGGTTTATATAGACACCGGAGAGGGCTAGGGTTACACAAGGTCGGTTACAAAGGAGGAGATATGCATATCCGTATTGCCTAGCTTGCCTTCCACGCCAAATAGAGTCCCATCCGGACACGGGACGAAGTATTCAATCTTGTATCTTCATAGTCCAATAGTCCGGCTGTCCAGAGACCCCCTTATCCAGGACTCCCTCAGTAGCACCTGAACCAGGCTTCAATGATGATGAGTCCGGCGCGCAGTGTTGTCTTCGGCATTGCAAGGCGGGTTCCTCCCCCGAATGCACCACGGAAGAATTTGAATACAAGGATAATGTCCGACCCTGCAAAATAAGTTCCACATACCACCGTAGAGAGAATAATATTACCACAAATCTAGTCAGCTGACATGTTTTGGCAGCATGACATCATGCCATGGCCCGGTAATTATTTGAACCATTTTCCTATAACCAGCCCCGCACATAACGCGAGGCGGTTTCTTGACACGTCTTGTCAAAGCAGAGATCATGTTCCCCTTATTACGGGATTCTCATCAATACGGACGTGGGTAACCCAACCGCGCCATCAATTACGGCGCTTGGTGGATAAGCGAGTTTTACCAGGCTAGTGGAGGTGCATAGTTTAGTCTGCCCTTATAAAGGGATAGGATCTCACCTTTTTCTACCCATGCCTTCTTCCTCCTTGCTCATCCATTCTCGCGCACTCGAGCTCCAGCGCCCAAGTCTACATCTTCCTCCTCAACTCTCTCCAAAACATGTCCGGAGTGGGAGGCAAGTGGATGGCCTCCTCCGTCATGGAGGGGCACATCAAAAAGTTACGTGGAGCCGGATACTTAGCCGTGGATATCGCGCACCGGCTGCCAGCCACGGGGCAGGTCATCCCTACCCCAGAACCTCACGAGAGGGTGGTCTTCCTCCCCCACTTCGTCCGCGGACTGGGGTTTCCCCTCCATCCATTTGTCTGCGGCCTCATGTTCTATTATGGGCTGGACTTTCATGATCTGGCCCGAACTTCATCCTCAACATCTCGGCGTTTATCGTTGTGTGCGAGGATTTCCTCTGCATCCGGCCCCACTTCGGCCTGTGGCTGAAGACCTTCAATATCAAGCAGAAGGTGGTGGGCGGCCAACAAGCGGAATGCGGAGGAGCCATGGTGGGCAAGATGCCCAACGTTACATGGCTCGAGGGCTCCTTCATGGAGACCATAAAGGGGTGGTAATCGGGGTGGTTCTACATCACCGAGCCGTGCAACACCAACTGGGTGGCTGCCCCCGAGTTTCGATCCGGATTCCCCACGCGGCTCGCTTCCTGGAAGGAGAAGGGCATGTCCTGGGGTTCATCGGTGGAGCTGGACGGACTCCAGAAATGTATCCGGAACATGACAAGCAAGAAACTTAAGCTTGTCAACATAGTCCAAGTCATGCTCTTCCGCCGGATCTTCCCGTGTCAACAACGGGATTTCAACTTATGGGAGTTCGACCCGGCCCAGCACCAGATTCTGAGCGAGCTCTTCGACACGATGCATAAAGATGTCTGGAGGGTGCTGTTCAAGGGCGCCGAGGTCCCTCCCTCTCTTACCAAGGACCGCGGGCTAAGCGCGAAGCGCCCTGGATATCCGGTAAGTTCTGTATATCTGGTAGGATATTCATTTCCCATAGCTTAACCATGTGCGGGGTCTGAGCTCTCATGCCTTCGACATGACTGGGTGGAGGCATCGGAGCAGATTAACTGTCCGCCCCCCTGCCCGTAGACACCGCGGACGATCTCCTGATGGAGATGTTGACCCCGGCTCCTTATGAGGTGCCGGGGAAGACCAAGAAGGCCAAGGGAACCTGAAAGAGTTCCCGGCGCCAAGTGGTATCGGACTCATCGTCTGATAACTCCACGACGCACTTCTCCCCTGAAGACAAGGAGGAAGATGAAGATGCTCCCCCTCCAGCCGAGGGAGACAAGAAAAGGAAGGCCGCCCCAACTGGGGGGCTGAAGGGTCCAAGAAGGGAAGGACTCTCCTTCCGGACTGCTCCACCACTGCCGCCGAAGGCGAAGTCGTAAGTATCCGGATACCAGAGTAACTCATAGCATACCGTTGTCGCACTGCTTTTCCTTGGACTCGTCGGATATGGATAGCGATCCAATTCCGACCGCCTCCTCCCCCTGCCCTACAGACAGTGCCGAGGTATTGTCTCAAGGGCCGCCGAGCCGGGGGGAGACAGTCCTGGAGGCGCCTCAAGGTGACCTTCCGGACGCCAGGAGCAAAGGGATCAAGGCTCCCGGGGGCTCCAAGTTCGGTTCTAACCCGAACACCGCACCGGAACCTCCAGTGGTTCCGGACTCGGGCATGCGACTCCCTTCCCAAAGGGGCAAGACGGCCGTGCCGGTGACCTCTGTCCATCCAGAGGCACCGGACAACCTGCTGGGAGCGCTTCGCGGCGCTTCTATCGACGAAGAGCACCGCACTATTATGAGTGCGGTGATCAAGAAGGTTCAGTCCGCCAAGAGCGGATTGACTGAAGCCTGTGCCAGCCTTTTAACAGGCTTTGAGGTAAGTATTTAAAATATAGGAAAAGTGTTACCGCATAGATAGTAGCCCCTGATGCTCTGTTTGGTGTTCACAAAGAAAAGCCGAATAGAGGATCAAATAATATCTGCAGGAGTCTAATATAAGTATGTCTATATGCGTATGCAGGCTTCGCTGCTGACCTCTGCCGCACTGACTGCGGAGGTCGCCGTACTGAAGCAGGACCTCGAGAGGTCCAAGAAAGAGCTCGGCCTTGCCAAGAGGCAGCTCGAGGAGAACAAAGGTAAGTAATACCTAGTCTATAGATATATATATAAAAGATGCGATTGCAAAATGACAGGATCATCATGAATTTTCCAAGGGCCACGACCGAAGCGGCAACCCTGAAGCAAGCGTTGTCCGAGGCCGAGAACAAAGCGGCCCAGGAGCGCACCGAGCGGGAAAAGCAAGAGGCACGGGTGGGCGAGGTGCAGCAAGAGCTCCAAGCTCTCGTGACGAAGCACGAGTCGTTGGAGCTTGACTCGAAGACGCGAGAGTCCGAGCTTGCCGCGGCCCTTGAGAGCGCAAAGAATGTCAAGGCTGAAGCCCAAAAAGCCCTCCAGGATATTGAGGCGATGAGGAAGATAGCGGCGGGTAAGGCATCCAATATGCAAAGCAAGCATGTGAAAGTAAATTACTTGTTACTTACCCGAGTCCGGAGCTCTCCAGGAGCATTCGCAGATTTGCCCCACAGCGTGTCGGATGCCGCACAGTTTTACCAGGCCGAGGAGGGAAGCTCGACCGAGAAGTTATTCTGGTCTCAGTATACTAGGACCGAACACCCGATGCCTATGAGCGACCGGCTGAAGCAACTGGTCGAGCTGCACAAGGCGGCCGAACAGGCCATGAGGGGCCTTATAGTCCGGATGTGGCCTCGCGACGCCCTTCCCAACAGCTACTTCGGCCTAGTGAGGCGGCTTGTGGATGCCTGCCCATGGCTGGAAGTCCTCAAGCGGTCTGTCTGCATCGAAGGTGCATGCCGGGCTTTTGCCTGTGCGAAGGTGCACTGGGCGAAGCCGGACGCCGTAAAGCTGGTGAAGGTGGGGCCGCCGCAGGGCAAAGAGCATTGCCACCCCGAGATGTATTATGAGGGTGTCCTAAAGGGTGCTTGTCTTGTAGCGGACGAGTGTGCGAAAGATGTAATATTTGAATGAACTTGCTCGTGTGATCCTATATTATGAAAACTTGTTCATATGCGCTATGCAACGCTTGTTTGAATTTAAAATATTACCTTCTGTTCGACTGTTTATCAAATCTAAGAGATGGCCAGTCGTCAGCTTCTGCCCCCATGCCACGAGTGCTGGGGTGTTCGGGATAAACCTGAGCACTCCTGTTCCCATTTTTGGGTCCTTCAGGGAGGTGCTCAGCACAAGGAACAAGGCAATCGGACTATAATGCTTTATCACTCTCACTTAGCCATAGAATTCTATAATTTTAAATTTTGGTGAAGCCTCTAGTATTCGGAAGGCCGAATTCGGGGCGCTATACACGCCTTAAGCCGAACAAAGCCGACTCCTCGCTCTAAGCGGCATAAGTCTTTAGGGACTCGAAGCCTCTCGAACAACGATCAGTCTCTCGCCTTATCATGACAGTCAGTTTTAGCTTTCTCTACTGAGGTGCTTAGCCCAGCAGAACCGGGGCACAATCGCAGTAGTTCTCCCAGTGCTACCTTAGCCGATATAGCAGAACGTAAGGTACCAAAACATGGGAGCCAGGCAAACCCAACTATTGACCCAAGACATGATTCGGAGCTGATGCATATAATGTTATAAGTTCGGGGTGCCGCACTGTTGAAAGTGTTCGGACTTCTCACGCCGTAATAAGGGGTATGCTTAAGCCCCTAGCGTATTAGCCGTACAAGAGTGTACGGGTCCTGGATGTCATGAATGAACATATATATGTATATATAAAAAAGGAAGAATAAAGAATGCGATGATAGTCTAGTGCTATGCATTGTTTATTCAAAAAGGTGCGTTTAAAGCAAAATGATACAAGTAGTGCGATAAGCAAAAAGTAGGACTATTTAACGTGTCCCATCCAAGGGCAAGCTGAGGAATGGCATTAAAGCAAGTATTTCACTCGTTATTGTAATCCACCTGGGAGTTCCGTGGTGTGACGTAGCTTGCTGCCTCCTTGGTTGATGCATCATGTGTTCGGCAATCGTACTGCCGGACAGGGTTTCCAGATATTAAAGTCCTGAATGAGAGAAAATAACAAAGCGGGAAGCCCCTAGTGCGGTTGAGCCGCGTCTTGGGGCGTGCCGTAGTCGTGCCCCCTCCCCATCTATGCCCATGGTATTTTCAATGCGTAATTATGTATGCGCGGCACGGATTTTGCCGTGTGGCTGGGACTGGGGTGGGGGCCGCATTGCTATGCAAGCTCGAAACATGCCAGGAGGTCTTGTTGCCGATTACTCCGGGCGTGCTTGAAGGTGTCTGGGTCCTTAATCGCCGAACTGTGGATTGCCTTAAGAGGCTACTTTGTGCTTCTGCTGCGAGGGCCACAGTGTGCTCCTCCGTGCGGAGAGAGCGCTCTGTGTTACCATTAACTGTGATGACCCCCCCCCCCCCCGAGGTCCTGGCATCTTGAGCTTGAGGTATGCATAATGCGGTACCACATTGAATCTTGCAAATGCGGTTCGCCCGAGCAGTGCATGATACCCACTGCAGAACGGGACTATATCGAAGATTAACTCCTCACTTCGGAAGTTATCCGGGGATCCGAAGACCACTTCCAGTGTGACTGAGCCTGTGCAATGGGCCTCTACACCTGGTATGACGCCTTTAAAGGTCGTTTTGTGGGTTTGATCCTTGAGGGGTCTATACCCATTTTGCGCACTGTGTCCTGGTAAAGGAGGTTCAGGCTGCTGCCACCATCCATAAGGACTCGAGTGAGGTGAAATCCGTCAATGATTGGGTCTAGGACCAGTGCGGCGAATCCGCCATGATGAATACTAGTGGGGTGGTCCCTGCGATCAAAGGTGATCGGACAAGAGGACCATGGGTTGAACTTTGGGGCGACTGGATCCAATGCATATACGTCCCTCAGCACACGCTTCCGCTCCCTCTTGGGGATGTGGGTTGCGTATATCATGTTCACCGTCCGCACTTGTGGGGGGAGCCTCTTCTGTCCTCCGGTGTTCGGCTGCCGGGGCTCCTCCTCGTCATCGCTATGTGACCCCTTATCTTTGTTTTCGGCATTTAACTTGCCGGCCTGCTTGAACACCCAACAATCCCTGTTGGTGTGGTTGGCTGGCTTGTCGGGGGTGCCATGTATTTGGCACAAGCGATCGAGTATATGGTCCAAACTGGACGGGCCCGGAGTGCTTCTTTTGAATGGCTTTTTCCGCTAACCGGGTTTAGAGCCTTTGAATCCTGCATTGACTGTCGTATCTTCGATATTGTCATTGTTAATGCGGCGCTTATGTTTGTTGCGACGTGACCTACCATTGCCATCCTTGGTATCCGAAGTACCATGGTTCTTTGATATGTTATTGCTGCGAGCCAGCCAGCTGTCTTCTCCCGCGCAGAAGCGGGTCATGAGCGTCGTGAGGGCTGCCATAGATTTCGGCTTTTCCTGGCCAAGGTGCTGGGCTAGCCACTCGTCGCGGATGTTGTGCTTAAAAGCTGCTAGGGCCTCTGCATCCGGACAGTCAACGATTTAATTTTTCTTTGTTAGGAACCGTGTCCAGAATTGCCTGGCCGATTCTTCTGGCTGCTGAATTATGTGGCTCAAGTCATCGGCATCCGATGGTCCCACATAAGTGCCCTGGAAGTTGTCGAGGAATGCGGCTTCCAGATCTTCCCAACAGCCAATGGATTCTGCTGGTAGGCTGTTGAGCCAATGTCGAGCTGGTCCTTTGAGCTTGAGTGGGAGGTATTTGATGGCGTGTAGATCATCACCGCGGGCCATGTGGATGTGCAGGAGGAAATCCTCAATCCATACCGCAGGATCTGTTGTGCCGTCGTATGATTCGATATTTATGGGTTTGAAACCCTCTGGGATTTGGTGATCCATTACTTCGTCTGTGAAGCATAGGGGGTGTGCGGTGCCTCTGTACTGGGCTATATCGTGACACAACTCAAATGAGTCTTGCCCGCTATGTTCGGCCCGGCCGGACTTACTTTTACTGTATCCTGCGTGACGATTATCGTCTCGCACAGTGGCGCGCCCGCGTGATCCATAGATCGATCTTGCATGTTTTGCTTTGTCCTCCAATACGTCTCGTAGGTCTGGCGTATTTCCCCATGCCTTGACATTTTTATTTGAGTGGCGTCGGAGTGTGGGCTGAGCTTTTGGATGAAGTGCCTCTCTGTCGCGGCCATGAGGTGGCCAATCAGCCGCGTCATACGCTGGAGATGTAGGTTTTGGTGCTTCCTCCTCCAGTCAGGGTAGCAATCTGCACTTTGGGTAACTCTTGGAGGGATGTTCGAGTTTATATTCCTCGGCCGCAAGGACTTCAGTCCATGTGTTGGCTAGCAAATCTTGATCAGCTTGAAGCTGTTGTTGCTTTTTCTTAAGGCTATTTGTCGTGGCTATAAGTCGGCGCTTGAAGCGCTCTTGTTCGACGGGATCCTCAGGCACGCCGAATTCGTCATCGCTCTCGGGAGGGCTGGCTTCTCCATCCTCCTGCCCTAAATCTTGCTAGAGGGGATCGTTATCGTCTTCGGCACTGTCCGGAGTGGTATTGTCTCCTATGCCGGTGTCACCGCTTTTGCTTTGGCGAGACTTAGAGCGGCGCCACTGACATCGGTGCTTGGGTTGCTTCTTGGAGGGGTCATCCTCCGCTGTCTCGTCACCATTGCCTTCTTTGGGTGCGTCCACCATGTATATATTGTATGATAAGGTGGCTGTCCAGTTCCCTGTCGGCAATGGTTCCTCTTCGTCTCCCGCATCGTCGTCCATACCGTCGATGTCTTCGGAGTCGAAGTCGAGCATGTTGGTTAAGTCGTCGACAGTGGCTACTAAGTGGGTGGTGGGTGGCAGGCAAATTTCTTCGTCATCCGCATCCCAATCGTGCCGGACATAATTCGGCCAGGATGCTCCTGACAAGGAGAGAGACCTTAATGAGTTCAGTATGTCGCTGAAGGGCGAGTGCTGAAAAATATCCGCGGAGGTAAACTCCATGATCGGCGCCCAATCGGATTCAATAGGCACAGGCACAGGCGGTACGGAGTTCGTGGCCGGAGAGGAATCCGGGAGTTCAGCATCACGACTCTCGTGAAGGGTAAGGTCGATACTCGGCTCGATCGCCGATGAGAATGCGGCCTCCGTGGCGGGGTCTATCCACCCATCCATGGATGGCGCAACTGGATCCGAATTGAGGGTCGAAGCGGTTGCCGGTGTGATCTCCTGAACACTGTCCGATGGTAGAGCTAAATCGTACTCATCGTGACTGTGTGGCGTACAAGGCAGGGGCTTGAATCCGTCGAAGAACAAGTCTCCGCGGATATCGGCCGTGTAGTTTAAGCTTCCAATCCTGACCTGGTGGCCAGGGGCGTAACTCTCGATCTGCTCCAGATGGCCAAGCGAGTTGGCCCGGAGTGCGAAGCCGCCGAACACAAAGATCTGTCCGGGGAGAAAAGTCTCACCCTGGACTGCATCGCTATCGATGATCATAGGAGCCATCAAGCCTAACGGTGAAGACACAGAGGAACTCTCAATGAAAGCACCAATGTTGGTGTCAAAACCGGTGGATCTCGGGTAGGGGGTCCCGAACTATGCGTCTAAGGCGGATGGTAACAGGAGGCAGGGGACACGATGTTTTACCCAGGTTCGGGCCCTCTTGATGGAGGTAAAACCCTACATCCTACTTGATTATTCTTGATAATATGAGTAGTACAAGAGTTGATCTACCACGAGATCGGAGAGGCTAAACCCTAGAAGCTAGTCTATGGTATGATTGTATGTTGTCCTACGGACTAAAACCCTCCGGTTTATATAGACACCGGAGAGGGCTAGGGTTACACATGGTCGATTACAAAGGAGGAGATATACATATCTGTATTGCCTAGCTTGCCTTCCACGCCAAGTAGAGTCCCATCCGGACACGGGATGAAGTCTTCAATCTTGTATCTTCATAGTCCAACAGTCCGGCCAAAGGATATAGTCCGGCTGTTCGGTGACCCCCTTATCCAGGACACCCTCAACCGGCAAGTCTCTTTACTCGTTCTGTAATACATCATCCCGTAACTAACTCATTAGTTATCATGCTTGCAAGCCTTATAGTGATGTGTATTACCGAGAGGGCCCAGAGATACCTCTCCGACAATCGGAGTGGCAAATCCTAATCTTGATCTATGCCAACTCAACAAGTACCATCGGAAACACCTGTAGAGCACCTTTATGATCACCTAGTTACGTTGTGACGTTTGGTAGCACACAAAGTGTCCCTCCTGTATTCGGGAGTTGCATAATCTCATAGTCATAAGAACATGTATAAGTCATGAAGAAAGCAATAGTAGTAAACAAACGATCAAGTGCTAAGCTAACGAAATGGGTCAAGTCAATCACATCATTCTTCTGATGATGTGATCCCATTGATCAAATAACAACTCATGTCTATGGTTAGGAAACTTAACCATCTTTGATCAATGAGCTAGTCAAGTAGAGGCATACTAGTGACACTATGTTTGTCTATGTATTCACACATGTATTATGTTTCTGGTTAATACAATTCTAGCATGAATAATAAACATTTATCATGAAATAAGGAAATAAATAATAACTTTATTATTGCCTCTAGGGCATATTTCCTTCAATCACAAACTTCAACACAAGTATTTCTACAATCCACAACTACCCACTAGCATGACTCTAATATCACCATCTTTATATCGCAAAACTATTGCAAGGAATCAAACATATCATATTCAGTGATCTACAAGTTTTATGTAGGATTTTATGACTAACCTTGTGAATGAGCAATTCCTGTCAACTCTCTAAATAGATATAAGTGAAGCAAGAGAGTTTAATTCTTTCTACAAAAGATATGACCACGCTCTAACAAATATAAGTGAAGCAAAAGAGCATTCTACAAATGGCGGTTTTCTATGTGAAGAGAAACAAGCAATCCAAACTTCAAATGATATAAGCGAAGCACATGAAGCATTCTATAAAGCCATACTCAAAAGATATAAGTTAAGTGCAATGAGCATTCTATAAATCAACCAAGGACTATCTCATACCAACATGGTGCATTAAAGAAAAGTGAAAACTAAATGCAAAAGATGCTCCAAGATTGCACATATCGCATGAACGAAACGAATCCGAAAACATATCGATACTTGTTGAAGAAAGATGGGATGCCTTCCGGGGCATCCCCAAGCTTAGACTCTTGAGTCTCCTTGAATATTTACTTGGGGTGCCTTGGGCATCCCAAAGCTTGAGCTCTTGCCTCTCTTCCTGTTGGGGAACGTAGTAATTTCAAAAAATTTCCTACGCACACGCAAGATCATGGTGATGCATAGAAATGAGAGGGGAGAGTGTTGTCTACGTACCCTCGTAGACCGAAGCGGAAGCGTTGACGCAACGTAGAGGAAGTAGTCGTACGTCTTCCTGGTCTAACCGATCCAAGCACCGTTACTCTGGCACCTCCGAGTTCTTGGCACACGTTCAGCTCGATGACGCTCCCTGGGCTCCGATCCAGCAAAGCTTCGGGGAGGAGTTCCGTCAGCACGACGGCGTGGTGACGATCTGGATGTTCAACCGTCGTAGGGCTTCGCCTAAGCACTGCTACAATATGACCGAGGTGTAATATCGTGGAGGGGGGCACCGCACATGGCTAAGGAACGATCACGAAGATCAACTTGTGTGTCCTAGGGTGCCCCCTGCCCCCGTATATAAAGGAGCAAGGGGGGAGGCCGGCCGGCCCTATGGGGCGCGCCAAAGGGAGGGGGGAGTCCTCCTCCTAGTGGGAGTAGGACTCCCCTTTCCTAGTCCAACTAGGAAGAGAGAGGGGGAAGGAAAGAGAGGGAGAGGGAGAGGGAAAGAGGGGCCGCGCCCCCCCTCCCTAGTCCAATTCGAACTCCCCATGGGGGGGGCGCCACCTCCTGGGCTGCTGCCCTCTCTCTCCCCTCAGGCCCACTAAGGCCCAATACTTCCCCGGGGGGTTCCGGTAACCCCTCCGGCACTCCAGTTTTCTCCGAAATCACCCGGAACATTTCTGGTGTCCGAATATAGTCGTCCAATATATCGATCTTTATGTCTCGACCATTTCGAGACTCCTCGTCATGTCCGTGATCACATCCGGGACTCCGAACAACCTTCGGTACATCAAAATATATAAACTCATAATGAAACTGTCATCGTAACGTTAAGCGTGCGGACCCTACGGTTTGAGAACAATGTAGACATGACCGAGACACGTCTCCAGTCAATAACCAATAGCGGAACCTGGATGCTCATATTGGTTCCTACATATTCTACGAAGATCTTTATCGGTCAGACCGCATAACAACATACGTTGTTCCCTTTGTCATCGGTATGTTACTTGCCCGAGATTCGATCGTCGGTATCTCAATACCTAGTTCAATCTCGTTACCGGCAAGTCTCTTTACTCGTTTCGTAATACATCATCTCACAACTAACTCATTAGTTTCAATGCTTGCAAGGCTTATGTGATGTGCATTACCGAGAGGGCCCAGAGATACCTCTCCGACAATCGGAGTGACAAATCCTAATCTTGAAATACGCCAACCCAACATGTACCTTTGGAGACACCTGTAGATCACCTTTATAATCACTCAGTTACGTTGTGACGTTTGGTAGCACACAAAGTGTTCCTCCGGCAAACGGGAGTTGCATAATCTCATAGTCATAGGAACATGTATAAGTCATGAAGAAAGCAATAGCAACATACTAAACGATCGGGTGCTAAGCTAATGGAATGGGTCATGTCAATCAGATCATTCAACTAATGATGTGATCCCGTTAATCAAATAACAACTCTTTGTTCATGGTTAGGAAACATAACCATCTTTGATTAAGGAGCTAGTAAAGTAGAGGCATACTAGTGACACTCTGTTTGTCTATGTATTCACACATGTATTATGTTTCCGTTTAATACAATTCTAGCATGAATAATAAACATTTATCATGATATAAGGAAATAAATAATAACTTTATTATTGCCTCTAGGGCATATTTCCTTCAGTCTCCCACTTGCACTAGAGTCAGTAATCTAGATTACACAGTAATGATTCTAACACCCATGGAGCCTTGGTGCTGATCATGTTTTGTTCGTGGAAGAGGCTTAGTCAACGGGTCTGCTACATTCGGATTCGTATGTATCTTGCAAATTTCTATGTCTCCCACCTGGACTAGATCCCGGATGGAATTGAAGCGTCTCTTGATGTGCTTGGTTCTCTTGTGAAATCTGGATTCCTTTGCCAAGGCAATTGCACCAGTATTGTCACAAAAGATTTTTGTTGGACCCGATGCACTAGGTATGACACCTAGATCGGATATGAATTCCTTCATCCAGACTCCTTCATTGGCTGCTTCCGAAGCAGCTATGTATTCCGCTTCACCCGTAGATCCCGCCACGACGCTTTGTTTAGAACTGCACCAACTGACAGCTCCACCGTTTAATGTAAACATGTATCCGGTTTGCGATTTAGAATCGTCCGGATTAGTGTCAAAGCTTGCATCAACGTAACCATTTACGATGAGCTCTTTGTCACCTCCATAAACAAGAAACATATCCTTAGTCCTTTTCAGGTATTTCAGGATGTTCTTGACCGCTGTCCAGTGATCCACTCCTGGATTACTTTGGTACCTCCCTGCTAGACTTATAGCAAGATACACATCAGGTCTGGTACACAGCATTGCATACATGATAGAGCCTATGGCTGAAGCATAGGGAACATCTCTCATTTTCTCTCTATCTTCTGCAGTGGTCGGGCATTGAGTCTTACTCAACTTCACACCTAGTAACACAGGCAAGAACCCTTTCTTTGCTTGATCCATTTTGAACTTCTTCAAAACTTTGTCAAGGTATGTGCTTTGTGAAAGTCCAATTAAGCGTCTTAATCTATCTCTATAGATCTTTATGCCTAATATGTAAGCAGCTTCACCGAGGTCTTTCATTGAAAAACTCTTATTCAAGTATCCCTTTATGCTATCCAGAAATTCTATATCAGTTCCAATTAGTAATATGTCATCCACATATAATCTCAGAAATGCTACAGAGCTCCCACTCACTTTCTTGTAAATACAGGCTTCTCCAAAAGTCTGTATAAAACCAAATGCTTTGATCACACTATCAAAGCGTTTATTCCAACTCCGAGAGGCTTGCACCAGTCCATAAATGGATCGCTGGAGCTTGCACACTTTGTTAGCTCCCTTTGGATCGACAAAACCTTCTGGTTGCATCATATACAACTCTTCTTCCAGAAATCCATTCAGGAATGTAGTTTTGACATCCATTTGCCAAATTTCATAATCATAAAATACGGCAATTGCTAACACGATTTGGACAGACTTAAGCATTGCTACGGGTGAGAAGGTCTCATCGTAGTCAATCCCTTGAACTTGTCGAAAACCTTTTGCAACAAGTCGAGCTTTGTAGACAATAACATTACCGTTAGCGTCAGTCTTCTTCTTGAAGATCCATTTATTCTCAATTGCTTGCCGATCATCGGGCAAGTCAACCAAAGTCCACACTTTGTTCTCATACATGGATCCCATCTCAGATTTCATGGCTTCAAGCCATTTCGCGGAATCTGGGCTCACCATCACTTCTTCATAGTTCGTAGGTTCATCATGATCTAGTAGCATGACTTCCAGAACAGGATTACCGTACCACTCTGGTGCGGATCTTGCTCTGATTGATCTACAATGTTCGGTAGCAACTTGATCTGAAGTTCTATGATCATCATCATTAACTTCCTCACTAATTGGTTTAGGTGTCACAGAAACCGGTTTCTGTGATCTACTACTTTCCAATAAGGGAGCAGGTATAGTTACCTCATCAAGTTCTACTTTCCTCCCACTCACTTCTTTCGAGGGAAACTCCTTCTCTAGAAAGGATCCATTTTTAGCAACGAATGTCTTGCCTTCGGATCTGTGATAGAAGGTGTACCCAACAGTCTCCTTTGGGTATCCTATGAAGACACATTTCTCCGATTTGGGTTCGAGCTTATCAGGTTGAAGCTTTTTCACATAAGCATCACAGCCCCAAACTTTAAGAAACGACAACTTTGGTTTCTTGCCAAACCATAGTTCATAAGGCGTTGTCTCAACGGATTTTGATGGTGCCCTATTTAAGGTGAATGCGGCCGTCTCTAAAGCATAACCCCAAAACGATAGCGGTAAATCTGTAAGAGACATCATAGATCGCACCATATCAAGTAAAGTACGGTTACAATGTTCGGACACACCATTACGTTGTGGTGTTCCGGGTGGCGTGAGCTGCGAAACTATTCCGCATTGTTTCAAATGTAGACCAAACTCATAACTCAAATATTCTCCTCCACGATCAGATCGTAGAAACTTTATTTTCTTGTTACGATGATTTTCAACTTCACTCTGAAATTCTTTGAACTTTTCAAATGTTTCAGACTTATGCTTCATTAAGTAGACATACCCATATCTGCTTAAATCATCTGGGAAGGTGAGAAAATAACGATATCCGCCACGAGCCTCAACATTTATCGGACCACATACATCTGTATGTATGATTTCCAACAAATCTGTTGCTCTCTCCATAGTACCGGAGAACGGTGTTTTAGTCATCTTGCCCATGAGGCACAGTTCGCAAGTACCAAGTGATTCATAATCAAGTGGTTCCAAAAGTCCATCAGTATGGAGTTTCTTCATGCGCTTTACACCGATATGACCTAAACGGTAGTGCCACAAATAAGTTGCACTATCATTATCAACTCTGCATCTTTTGGTTTCAACATTATGAATATGTGTATCACTACTATCGAGATTCATCAAAAATAGACCACTCTTCAAGGGTGCATGACCATAAAAGATATTACTCATATATATAGAACAACCATTATTCTCTGATTTAAATGAATAACCGTCTCGCATCAAACAAGATCCAGATATAATGTTCATGCTCAACGCTAGCACGAAATAACAATTATTTAGGTCTAATATTAATCCCGAAGGTAGATGTAGAGGTAGCGTGCCGACTGCGATCACATCGACTTTGGAACCATTTCCCACGCGCATCGTCACCTCGTCCTTTGCCAGTGTTCGCTTAATCCGTAGTCCCTGTTTCGAGTTGCAAATATTAGCAACAGAACCAGTATCAAATACCCAGGTGCTACTGCAAGCTCTAGTAAGGTACACATCAATAACATGTATATCACATATACCTTTGTTCACTTTGCCATCCTTCTTATCCGCCAAATACTTGGAGCAGTTTCGTTTCCAGTGACCAGTCTGCTTGCAGTAGAAGCACTCAGTTTCAGGCTTAGGTCTAGACTTGGGTTTCTTCTCCTGAGCAGCAACTTGTTTGCTGTTCTTCTTGAAGTTTCCCTTCATCTTCCCCTTGCCCTTTTTCTTGAAACTAGTGGTCTTGTTGACCATCAACACTTGATGCTCCTTCTTGATTTCTACCTCCGCAGCCTTCAGCATTGCGAAGAGCTCGAGAATTGTCTTATCCATCCCTTGCATATTATACTTCATCACGAAGCTCTTGTAGCTTGGTGGAAGTGATTGGAGAATTCTGTCAATGACGCTATCATCCAGAAGATTAACTCCTAGTTGAATCAAGTGATTACAATACCCAGACATCTTGAGTATATGCTCACTGACAGAACTATTCTCCTCCATCTTGCAGCTATAGAATTTATTGGAGACTTCATATCTCTCAATTTGGGCATTCTTCTGGAATATTAACTTCAACTCCTAGAACATCTCATATGCCCCATAACGTTCAAAACATCGTTGAAGTCCCGGTTCTAAGCCGTAAAGCATGGAAATTGAACTATCGAGTAGTCATCAGCTTTGCTCTGCCAGACGTTCTTAACATCGTCAGTTGCATCAGCAGCAGGCCTGGCACCCAGCAGTGCTTCCAGGACATAACTCTTCTATGCAGCAATGAGGATAATCCTCAAGTTACGGACCCAGTCCGTGTAATTGCTACCATCATCTTTCAACTTTGCTTTCTCAAGGAACACATTAAAATTCAACGGAACAACAGCACGGACCATCTATCTACAATCAACATTAAACAAGCAAGATACTATCAGGGACTAAGTTCATAATAAATTTAAGTTCAACTAATCATATTACTTAAGAACTCCCACTTAGATAGACATCCCTCTAATCATCTAAGTGATCACGTGATCCAAATCAACTAAACCATAACCGATCATCACGTGAAATGGAGTAGTTTTCAATGGTGAACATCGCTATGTTGATCATATCTACTATATGATTCACGCTCGACCTTTCGGTCTTAGTGTTCCGAGCCCATATCTGCATATGCTAGGCTCGTCAAGTTTAACCTGAGTATTCTGCGTGTGCAAAATTGGCTTGCACCCGTTGTATATGGACGTAGAGATTATCACACCCGATCATCACGTGGTGTCTGGGCACGACGAACTTTGGCAACGGTGCATACTCAGGGAGAACACTTTTATCTTGAAATTTAGTGAGAGATCATCTTATAATGCTACCGTCAATCAAAGCAAGATAAGATGCATAAAAGATAAACATCACCTGCAATCAATATAAGTGATATGATATGGCCATCATCATCTTGTGCTTGTGATCTCCATCTCCGAAGCACCATCATGATCACCATCGTCACCGGCGCGACACCTTGATCTCCATTGTAGCATCGTTGCCGTCTCGCCAATCTTATGCTTCTACGACTATCGCTACCACTTAGTGATAAAGTAAAGCATTACAGGGCGATTGCATTTCATACAATAAAGCGACAACCATATGGTTCCTGCCAGTTGCCGATAAATCGGTTACAAAACATGATCATCTCATACAATAAAATTTAGCATCATGCCTTGACCATATCACATCACAACATGCCCTGCAAAAACAAGTTAGACGTCCTCTACTTTGTTTGTTGCAAGTTTTACGTGGCTGCTACGGGCTTAAGCAAGAACCAATCTTACCTACGCATCAAAACCACAACGATAGTTTGTCAAGTTGGTGCTGTTTTAACCTTCGCAAGGACCTGGCGTAGCCACACTCGATTCAACTAAAGTTGGAGAAACTGACACCCGCCAGCCACCTGTGTGCAAAGCACGGCGGTAGAACCAGTCTCGCATAAGCGTACGCGTAATGTCGGTCCGGGCCGCTTCATCCAACAATACCGTCGAACCAAAGTATGACATGCTGGTAAGCAGTATGACTTATATCGCCCATAACTCACTTGTGTTCTACTCGTGCATATAACATCAAACCATAAACTCTAGGCTCGGATGCCACTGTTGGGGAACGTAGTAATTTCAAAAAAATACCTACGCACACGCAAGATCATGGTGATGCATAGCAACGAGAGGGGAGAGTGTTGTCTACATACCCTCGTAGACCGAAGCGGAAGCGTTGACGCAACGTAGAGGAAGTAGTCGTACGTCTTCCCGGTCCAACCGATCCAAGCACCGTTACTCCGGCACCTCCGAGTTCTTGGCACACGTTCAGCTCGATGACGCTCCCCGGGCTCCGATCCAGCAAAGCTTCGGGGAGCAGTTCCGTAAGCACGACGGCGTGGTGACGATCTTGATGTTCAACCGTCGCAGGGCTTCGCCTAAGCACTGCTACAATATGACCGAGGTGTAATATCGTGGAGGGGGGCACCGCACACGGCTAAGGAACGATCACGAAGATCAACTTGTGTGTCCTAGGGTGCCCCCTACCCCCGTATATAAAGGAGCAAGGGGGGAGGCCGGCCGGCCCTATGGGGCACGCCAAAGGGAGGGGGGAGTGCTCCTCCTAGTGGGAGTAGGACTCCCCTTTCCTAGTCCAACTAGGAAGAGAAAGGGGGAAGGAAAGATAGGGAGAGGGAGAGGGAAAGAGGGGCCGCGCCCCCTCCCTAGTCCAATTCGGACTCCCCATGGGGGGGGGCGCCACCTCCTGGGCTGCTGCCCTCTCTCTCCCCTCAAGCCCACTAAGGCCCAATACTTCCCCGGGGGGTTCCGGTAACCCCTCCGGCACTCCGGTTTTCTCCGAAATCACCCGGAACATTTCCGGTGTCCAAATATAGTCATCCAATATATCGATCTTTATGTCTCGACCATTTCGAGACACCTCGTCATGTCCGTGATCACATCCGGGACTCCAAAAAACCTTCGGTACATCAAAATACATAAACTCATAATGAAACTGTCATCGTAACGTTAAGTGTGCGGACCCTATGGTTCGAGAACAATGTAGACATGACCGAGACACGTCTCCGGTCAATAACCAATAGCGGAACCTAGATGCTCATATTGGTTCCTACATATTCTACGAAGATCTTTATCGGTCAGACCGCATAACAACATACGTTGTTCCCTTTGTCATCGGTATGTTACTTGCCCGAGATTCGATCGTCGGTATCTCAATACCTAGTTCAATCTCGTTACCGGCAAGTCTCTTTACTCGTTCTGTAATACATCATCTCACAACTAACTCATTAGTTGCAATGCTTGCAAGGCTTATGTGATGTGCATTACCGAGAGGGCCCAGAGATACCTCTCCGACAATCGGAGTGACAAATCCTAATCTCAAAATACGCCAACCCAACATGTACCTTTGGAGACACCTGTAGAGCACCTTTATAATCACCCAGTTACGTTGTGACGTTTGGTAGCACACAAAGTGTTCCTCCAGCAAACGCTTTCTTTAAAGTCATGAAGCTAGGCATATAGTGCTCAAGTAATGGATCCACCCGGATCCCAAGGTATATCAAAGCCAATTTGAATTAGCAATGATTTGTCATTTAGTAGTGAGAACAAAGCAACATATATCAAGTAATGACGAAGTCTAACTCTCTTCCTATGCACATGTCATACAAGAACAATTCATGCACATCAAGTAAAGGTCAATGCATAGTATAAACAGTTTCTTGCAATTTTATCATGTAGGAAACATAGAGAGGTGGAGATGTAGTTCCTCTCTCATAATAATTGCAAGTAGGAGCAGCAAGCACATGAATATTATATCTATCAAAATCATCATGTGTAATAGTAAAACGCAACCCATCAATATAATCCTTAATAAGGGTAAATTCTCCGATATAGTGTAGTTGGGAGAATTCAAAAGGATAATAGGACTATCCTGCATGGATGCAATAGCAAAAATTTCATGTTTAACATAAGGAACTATAGCAAGTTCATCTCCATAAGTATAATTCATATTGGCATCTTGGCCACAAACATAGCAAGCATCAAGTTCATCAAAAAGGGATATTTCAAGAGAATCAACGGGATCATAACAGTCATCATAGCAATCATGCTTCGGTATGCACAAAGGGAAATTAAACAATGTATGAGTTGAAGAGTTACTCTCATTAGAAGGTGGGCACGGGTGATCAATCCGCTCTTCCTCCTTTTGTTCTTCGCTCTCCTGTTCATCTTTTTCATCCCATGAGCTCGCAATGTCATTAATTTCTTCTTCCATAGACTCCTGCAAAATATTAGTCTCTTCTTGGACAGCGGAGGAGTCCTCAATATATGGTTTAACATAGGCATTAGAAGCATAATTATCATAACAATATTTAAGTATGGATTTTTTTCAGATTTGTAAAGAGTCGCATCATACTTTTCAATCAAAGAAGCAATTTCATAAGCACCCTTAAAAGCAACAAATTCTTCAATTTGTTGAACATCATAGTAATTATAAACACCCTTAGCATAAGATGCCAATGTTTTATCATCATTAAATTTGCATGAAAAGGGAAGGTGTGGAGCCTTCATCCTAGAGCAACAAGTGTAGTCATATCTTAAGCATAGTTCACGAGCATACCAATGCAACATATGAATTTGATCCCATAATAGTTTCCCTTTTTGAGTCAAGCGATAATCCCTAAAGTATTCACGTTGATCCAACGTGTCTCCCATTACATAATTGAATGGGGTTTTCTCAGGATTATCAAAGTAGTACATAATATTTTTCACATAACCAGCATCGAGGGTTTTAGGAGGTTCCCCATCTCCATGAGTAGCAGGTACACCTAATTTTGTTGGTATTTCGTGTTCCATATCCATAACTAAAGATAGAGAAGAACTTAGAACAAAAAATAAAAATTACTTAGTGATAAAGCAAACAAGCACACACGAGAATATTCACCCCACGCTATTGCTCCCCGGCAACGGTGCCAGAAAAAGGTCTTGATAACCCACTAGTATAGGGGATCAATTGTAGCCTCTTTCGATAAGTAAGAGTGTCGAACCCAATGAGGAGCTAAAGGTAGAACAAATATTCCCTCAAGTTCTATCGACCACCGATACAACTCTATGCATGCTTGACGTTCGCTTTACCTAGAACAAGTATGAAACTAGAAGTACTGTGTAGGTGTGTTTGGATAGGGTTGCAAGATAATAAAGAGCACGTAACTAAAAATAGGGGCTTTTTAGATAAAGAAGCAATAAATTTAGTATAGCGAGTGTGGAAAAATGGTGGTAGGAGTTGCGAAATTGTCCCTAAGCAATTGACTATGTTACTAGACCGATAGCAAGTTTTATGTGGGAGAGGCCACTGCTAGCATGTCATCCCTGACTTGGAATACTATGCACTTATGATTGGAACTATTAGCAAGCACCCACAAATACTAACGTTCATTAAGGTAAAACCCAACCATAGCATTAAGATATATTGGCCCCCCTTCAATCTCGTATGCATCAATTTCTATGCTAGGCTGAAGTTTCTGTCACTCTTGCCCTCCAATGCATAGTCCTATCAACATACAACTAACCCTATGTTGTGATCCACGCGTGCGCTCATATGATGGGCACCAAAGGACGTCAACATAACCACAAGAAAATTAAATCAATCATAGCAATTCATCAACCATCGATAGGACAACGAAAATCTACTCAAACATCATAGGATGGCAACACATCATTGGATAATAATATGAAGCATAAACCACCATGTTCAAGTAGAGGGTACATCGGGTTGCGGGAGAGTGGATCGCTGTAAATAGATGGGGGAAGGTGATGGAGATGTTGGTGAAGATGGCGGAGGTGTTGGTGAAGATCGTGGTGATGATGACGGCCCCGGTGGCGTTATGGCGCCACCGGAAGCGAGGGGGAGAGAGCCCCCCTTCTTATTCTTCCTTGACCTTCTCCCTAGATGGGAGAAGGGTTTCCCCTCTGGTCCATGGCCTCCATGGCATGGGAGGGGCGAGAGCCCCTCCGAGATTGGATCTGTCTCTCTGTCTCTCTCTGTTTCTGCGTTCTCAGATTATGCCCTTTCACCGTTTCTTATATTCCTGGAGATCCGTAACTCCGATTGGGCTGAAATTTTGACACGATCTCTATCCGGATATTAGATTTCTTGTGGCGAAAGAAGGGCATAAACCTAATTACGGGGTGGCCACGAGGGCCCAGGGCGCGCCTGACCCCCTGGGCGCGCCCCCTACCTCGTGGCCCCCTCGGACATCGTCTCGCATTGATTTTTCCTCCCCAAAATCACATATATTCCAAAAAAAATCTCCGTCAGTTTTTATCCCGTGTGGACTCCATTTGATATGGATTTACTCAATACAAAAAACATGCAACAAACAGGAACTGGCACTGGGCACTGAATCAATATGTTAGTCCCAAAAATATTATAAAAAGTTGCCAAAAGTATATGAAAGTTGTAGAATATTGGCATGGAACAATCAAAAATTATAGATACAATTGAGACGTATCAGCCAGCCTAAACGATCCTAGCGCACAGAATATGAATCTCCTTCCATATGATACTGATGAAATAGTCAATGCATCCAATGGGGATTGCGTCGTTATGGGGGCAGACATTATGAGGGTCTCATGTAAGAGATTTCTAAGAGCATATCTCGCACGGACCTTTAAAGTGAGTATAAGGGCCGTGGAAAACGTGTTTTGAGGGCTGACGCGGGCTTCTATTTTACCATTCGGCCTTGCGGGGTCTATTCGGCCACAGGCCGCGCCAACCCTCAAACAGAAAAAATAGGCAATTTAACCAATTTTGATAAATGGCTACAAATTTAAACAATCAAACATAATTTGCGCAGAAATTAAACATGGTTTTCATCCATGACCAAAAAGAACATCATGCAAAAGCCACCACCGCCTCAATGACCATCACTCCACCACCACTAGCACCACTGAAGCTCCATATATATGTTGTGAGTGTCAGCAATTATATAAGACCTAATAATAGTTGAGTATATGAACTTGCTAAACAAAAGCTCTTACATGAGACCCTTCCTGAAAATATGATGAATTACAATTGCCTTGTTTACTAAGAACATAGCAGTTTGTTAGTTTTGAAGAAAATTTATGACTTATACTTTGTTGTTGTGATGAATTGTTACTTGCTCATTGGAAATTTTATGATTATATATATTGCTGATATGATAATGATCATGATGCTACTATGTGCATATTCTGTTTTTATCGACATCTCCCTCTCTCTAAATATGTGGACATGATTATCGATATCGGCTTTCGCTTGAGGACAAGCGAGGTCTAAGCTTAGTGGAGTTGATACGTCCATTTTGCATCATGATTTTGTACTGTAATTTATGATGTTTTTTTATCAATATAATACTTTGTGGTGCAATTATAATGTCCTTTCTCTCTTAATTTACAATATTCACATGAAGAAGGATATTGCCGGCAGCTGGAATTCTAGATCTGAAAAAGCTACATGAGAGATACTTATTCTGCACAACTCCAAATGAGTTAAAATTTCACGAAGAATTATTTTGAAACATATAAAAAGTACCGGCGAAAATAAATACCATAGGGGGCCCACCAGGTGCCCACGAGGCACCAGGGCGTGCTGATGCGGAGCATCCTATGGTCATCCCCATGGACCTACCATCGTATCATCAAGTGCCAAGAGGACCCATGACACGAGCACGAGCTAGAGCTCTCGAGACCGAGGTGACTTCTCTCCTTAGTGATATTACATATGATCCTCTCGAGACATGGCTACTACCTAAGTCCGAGATGTTGTGCATGATTAGGTACCAAGAGGACCCTCCCGAATATGCACGTGAAGACGGACAAGCCGCCAAGTCCTTGGATGAAGAGGAACGCCGAAAGGAGAAGAAGGCAGCTCCAGGACCCGGACATCTGGCCCCGAGCCCGGACATCCGGCCGCTGGAGACATCAACTACAGCAGCATTCCAGCCGCCAAGCATCTACAGGCCCCGGACATCCGGCCCCAGCCCAGATATCCGGACAAGCTGCAAACAAAGGACAGAAGAAAAGCCCCGTCATCCCGGACATTCGGCTCCTCCCAAAGGCCCGGACATCCAGCCCGACGCCCGGACATCCGGCCCCGTCTGTCTGCGCACAGTAAGGGCCCGAGGTCCGTGTACCCCTTCGCCCACCTAGACTATATATACTCCTCTCCAACCTACGTTTTAGGGTTAGCATTGTGATAGCTCATTTGAGAGATAGAGCCTCGCTCAGCCATATCGGATCTACTGCGGTCCCTCTACGGAGAAGATCCACTTGGATTCAAGAGCTCCTCACAGAGAAGACCGGTTACCATTTGTATCGTCCTTTGTTGATCGTGGATCTTGTATCTCCTCTCGTGTTTCGAGAATCTAGCACATGTGTGACTTAATCTTGTTGGTTTGAGTGTTTCTCTTTGTGCCCCTTTGTGTTTTCCCCTCATGTTTCCCCGCGTGTTCATCGCGGGATCCGCTCCTTTCGTGAAAGATCGGCTATCTAGGGTTCCACCCTACATCATCTTGGTATCATGAGCCACGTTGATCATGATTTCGGAGCCTCCCCGTTGTGTTTTCTAGCCTTGTTTTGTTGATTTTGTCCCTAATTCAAAAATTTCCCCACAAATATAGTCCCCAAGTTTTTTTTGTGATTTGTTGGTGTGATGAAGTTTTGTTGGATTTGATCCGCGGATTTCGTGTGTTCCAGGTAGATCTAGCGTTCCATCCTTTTTCCCCAATTTCCATCCAAAAAATTTCCCGAATTTTGCGCGGATTTGACGTCTCCACGCGAAGTTCATCGAGTTTGTCCGCGGATCCAGAGCCCGGACATCTGGCCCGACAGCCCGGACATCTGGCCACCCCTGGACATCCGGCCATCAAGCCCGGACATCCGGCCCCTGGCAGCATCACTTCCATCCACCGCCCCATTTTCCGTCCAAATTTCGCCAAATTTTGTTTTGGTGCCCACATACACTTCCGCATACCACCACCACTTCCGCATAGCACCGCCATATACCACATACACCACCATCGCTTACCACTACCAACTCCAACAATTTTGTCCCGTTTTGCTTTGAGAATTTTTGTTGTGGTTCTGTGTCCTATCGTGTTTCATCTATTTAGGTATGGTTCGACATCAACATCACCGCCACTCATCTTCGCCACGGACGCGTCATCGACAACAACCACTCCACCATATTGACACCATACCGTAAGCAAGAATGGTAAACTCGTCTTGGTTTAGTGATACATCATTCTTGCCATTACATTGATAGCCATCATAGCCTTACTCTTTTGCATCGCTTACCCATCAAGACTAGCCTTTGAGTATTGCCGGCAACGTGACTTGTGCACATTAGTGATCATACTTCCCATAGCATACATATATCATTGGTGCATATCTTGGTATCATCTCTTGTGTCACAAGGTTGTCATCGCATACACAATTGCTATCTTGGTTCGTGAAGCATTGCATGAGAAAAGATCTCAAACACAAAGAGCCAAACAAGCTTTTAAGCAAAAGGGAAAGATAAGAAAAGAGCTTTTAAGCAAGAACCATAGCATCATACAACATTAAGATTGTCATACTAGATCATCTTGGATCATATCATCGAAACACCATACATAGAGCATACTTGGGATAGAAGTCGTTGCATTTTCGCTTAGTAGGTTGTGCACAAGTCTTCATATCCACCTATTGTGCAATCGTGCTAGCGTCTCTCTAGTGTTGTGCAACAAGAGCATTTTCGTGGATTCCACATTTTGGCTCATCCTTGGTGGCACGACCTCACTTATCTCTTTGTGTGTGTGTTTCCGTGTACCTTATTTTGCTTGGTCTACTTGTTGCATTGCAAACTTGCGAATCTTTTCCAACATTATTGAAGCTTACTAACAATTGCATCAAATATTGTGCCACCATCCTAACCAAGCTCCACCATAAGCTTTTACTTGTGTAGGTGTGAGAAACCGACAAGAATTGGTACCAATTGTGCTATTTTCTTGTTCCACAGTGGAGTGATCTTTGATCCATCTTCAACATAGGTCAAGGTACATTTGGTATACGTTCTTCTCTTTCTCCCACTCACATATTTCTCTTGGAATGATGGATAGGCCAAGTACTTCTACCAACCCACTCTTCATCGGGCAAGACGACGACATGAACTCCTACGTCACAAAGATCCACCTCTTTGGTGCACACCATGCTTTGCATCAAGAGCAACAAGCACTGAGTGAACGCATCGATAACCTCGCCACCGACTTGTGACTCTCCGAGAAATGCACAAGAGATTACTTCGACCACAAGCAAGAGAATGATGCAAGAATGGATGAGATTCGTGCTTTGTTGCTCAACCACTCTTCTTCCACTTCGGCATCATCAAGACGGAGCCGCTCAAGTCGACACTCCGACTACACCATCTCCGGCTCAAGTACACCGACATCAAACACTCTTCGTCGTGCCACGCGCCAAGATCGTCAAGCCAACCGCAACCCTCTACACGACAACAACTCTTAAGAACAACGACATCATCAAAACTAAGCTATCTTTCCGCAAGCATGAGAACGACAACGACAACGCCAACACGAAGAGGAAGAGCGAGCGCGTCTACACCAAGAAGCACAAGATGCCGAGGCACAACGTCAAGAGAAACAATTGCAAGAATCTCAAGCACTTTAGGCGCAACAAGCCCTCTGAGAATCAAGTCGAGTCGTAGCCAACCGAGACCGACAAGCTCGTGAACATGAAGAAGCACTTCGCGACGATGTTCAAGAACGAATATATCAAGCTCGCGTGGAACGTCAAGCTCGACAAGTTCCTCCACAAGCTCGCCAAGAACATCAAGTTCAACAAGAGCAAGAAGACAAAGGAAATCCTCCACGGCAAGAGCAATTTGTGAGAGACGATCCTCCTCATCAAGGATGTCACCATCCCCGACCCGAACACAATGAAGAGCAACGCTACGGCAAGCTAAAGTTCACCATGCCCAAGTTCAATGGAAGAAATGATCCCGAAGAGTACCTTTCATGGGCATTGAAGGTCGACAAAATATTTCGCTTGCACAACTATCAAGAAGAGAAGAAGATCGTGATGGCATCCCTTGAGTTCCAAGGCTATGTCCTCATTTGGTGGGAACAAGTCATTCAGTGTCGAGAGGCAAAAGGTGAACCACCCATCACTACTTGGGTGCAAATGAAGGATGTCATGAGAGCACGCTTCGTGCCTACCTACTACAACTGCGACCTCTTCAAGAAACTCCAACTACTCAATCAAGGAACCAAGAGCGTTGAAGAGTACTACATGGAAATGGAGATTGCAATGATACGAGCCAATGTCACGGAAGATGATGAACAAACTATGGCATGTTTCTTGAATGGACTCATCCCATCAAGAATATCGCCGACTTCCAACCATACTCGAACCTCATCGAGCTAGTGCATCAAGCTACCAAAGCAGAACATCAAGTGCAAGATGACTTCAAGTATGCCAAGTTCTCATCCAAGTCCTATGGTTTCTCCAACACCCAAGCTTCAATGACTCCAACATCTTCTACATCAACCAAGCCTTCTAAAAGCAACGTCGACAAGTCGAGTAACAAGAAAGCTTCGACAACCTCAAGTCATCCTCCTACAACGAGCAACTTCAAGCCGAGAACTTCATCATCATCTACCCCAACCGATGAGACCGTCAAGACAAGTTCCTTCAAATGCTTCACATGCGGAGGCCGAGGCCACAAGTCCTTTGAGTTTACTAACAAGTGGACCATGATCCTCAACGATGATGGTACATACGACTCCATGAGTGAAGGAGAAACGAAAGCACTTGAGCAAGTCGCCATGCACCGGCAAGTGAACGATGAAGAGGAACAAGTCTTTTGTGATGAAGATTCAAGTCCCGCTCTAGTTTTCTCCAAGGTCTTGACCCTTCAACATCACCAAGAAGAAGACCAAAGATGCCACATATTCTATACCAAGGCCGGCATCAATGGAAGTCCCATCAAGGTCATCATCGATGGAGGGAGTTGTCATAACCTAGCAAGTGAAGAACTTTGCGTCAAGCTCCAATTGCTCAAGACGAAGCACTCACATCCCTACAAAGTTCAATGGCTAATAGACTCCGGCACTATTCAAGTCGAGCATTGAGTGCAAGTCTCCTTCAAAATCGGAGCTTACGAAGACACTTTGGAGTGTGATGTCGTTCCAATGACCGTTTGTCGCCTTCTTCTTGAACGACCATGGAAATTTGTCTCCAAGCCAAGTGATCGCCGACAAGCAAGCCACCCATTGTGGAGAGAGTAGTGAGAGAGCGAACCACCAAAAAGAGAGTGAGCGCCACAAGCCCAAATTGAGTGCCTCCACAATGAGCAAAAAGAAAAACTTAGTTCTATTTGCCACCAAACATGAGATAAGAGAAGTGTGTGAGAACCCATCTAGTGTCCTACACTATGTACTTTTGTGCAAGGACAATGCACCAAAAGCTAACAACTCTCACACTCTACCTTTAGTGTTGTCTTCTCTTTTGCGGGAATTCCAAGATGTTTTTCCCGACGAGCTACCTCCGGGACTACCTCCACTGCGAGGCATCGAGCACCGCATCGACCTCATCCTCGGAGCACCTCTTCCGAACAAAGCTCCCTACCGAGTCAACCCCGAATAAACCAAAGAAATACAAAGACAAGTAAAACATCTCATAGACCATGGACATGTGCGTGAAAGTTTGAGTCCTTGTGCCATTCTGGTCATTCTTGTGCCAAAATGAGACGGTAGCTTTCGCATGTGTTCCGATTGTAGACCTATCAATGCTATCACCGTTCGCTATAGGTATCCCATTCCACGCCTTGATGATATGGTTGATGAACTTAGTGATGCCACTATATTTTCCAAAATTGATCTTAAAAGTGGTTACTATCAAATCCGCATACAAGAGGGTGATGAATGGAAAACCACTTTCAAAACAAAGTTTGGTTTGTATGAGTGGTTAGTCATGCCTATGGGTTTATCGGAAGCACCGGGTACTTTTATGCGTCTTATGAATCATCTCTTTTTCCCTTACATTGGTGAGTTTGTTGTGGTCTACTTCGATGATATCCTTGTTTATAGAAAATCTCTTAAAGATCATGTCACCCATGTTCAAACCATTTTGCAAACTCTTTGAAAAGAGCGTCTCTATGCTAACATGGAAAAGTGCCTTTTTGGCATTGATAAGCTCATTTTCTTGGGTTTTGTTGTTTCCTCTAAGGGTGTTCATGTTGATGACTCTAAGATCAATGCTATTAAAACTTGGCCACAACCAACCAACTTGCATCAAGTGCGTAGCTTCCTTGGTTTAGCCGGTTTTCTACGGTGATTTGTGAAGGACTTTAGCACCATTGCTTCACCTTTGCATGTTTCGAGCAAGAAAAATGTGCCTTTTGTTTGGGGACCATCCCAAGATACTGTATTCAATGAGCTTAAGAATTTTCTTACTCATGCTCCCGTGCTTGCATTACCCAACTTTGACAAACCCTTTGAGATTCATTGTGATGCTAGTGGTAATGGCATAGGAGGTGTGTTAATGCAAGAGAAGCGCCCCATACCTTATTTTAGTGAGAAACTTTCCGGAGCGCAACTCAATTACCCCATATATGACAAAGAGTTATATGCTTTAGTTCCAGTTTTGCATGAATGGGAACATTATCTTTGCCCTCATGAATTTATCATTCATACCGATCATGAAACGCTTAAATACCTTAAGGGTCAAACCAAGTTGAGCAAGCGTCATGCTAAATGGAGTGAATTCATTGAGTCTTTTCCTTATGTAATCAAGTACATTAAAGGTAAGGAAAATGTTGTGGTAGACGCTCTTTCCCGCATATGCATGCTTGTTACTCAACTTGAATTGGATGTCATTGGCTTTGAGCACATAAAAGACTTGTATGCGCATGATCCCACTTTTGCTACTCCTTATGCCAAATGTTTGACGCATACATATTGGGAACGCTATTACATCAAAGATGGATATCTTGTGAGAGCTAACAAACTTTTCATCCCCGAGTCTTCTGTTCGTTTGTTGCTTTTGCAGGAATCTCATGGAGGAGGACTAATGGGACATTTTGGACGCGACAAGACTTTTTCTACGCTCTCCAAGAACTATTATTGGCCCAAGATGTTTCGCGACGTCAACCGCTTCACCAACCGGTGCTCTACATGTCGCAAAGCTAAGTCTAAATCTCAAACCCATGGCCTTTACATGCCTCTCCCAATTCCATATCAACCATGGGAAGATATTAGCATGGATTTTGTACTTGGATTGCCTAGAACTGGAAATGGAAAGGATTCGGTATTTGTTGTTGTGGACCGATTCTCTAAGATGGCACATTTGATTCCTTGCAACAAGATAGACGATGCTTTACATGTTGCCAATCCCTTTTGTAGGGAAATATTGCGTCTACATGGAGTGACAATGATGATTGTCTCGGACCGCGACGTCAAGTTCTTGAGTTACTTTTGGAAGACCCTATGCGTCAAGCTCGGAATCAAGCTACTCTTCTCCACGGCTTACCATCCTCAAACCGACGGCCAAACGGAGGTGACCAACCACTCACTCTCCGCTCTACTTCACGTGCTAATCAAGAATAACATCAAGGAGTGGGAGGAGTGTCTACCTATCGCTGAGTATGCCTACAACCGAGCAAGACACTCAACTACCGCCAAGTCCCCCTTCGAGGTCGTCTACGGTTTCAACCCATTGTCCCCTTTGGACATTCTCCCTCTACCACTACAAGAGCGCACGAATATGGACGCGAGTGCCCGAGTTGATTATCTCAAGAAGGTGCATGAAGATACAAGGCACACCATCGAGCGCCAAGTACAATGACTCGCGACCAAACTCAACATCTACAAGCACCCCATGATATTCAACATTGGAGATCTTGTGTGGCTACACCTTCACAAGGACTGCTTCCCGCACGAACGCAAGTCCAAACTTCGACCACGAGCGGATGGACCCTTCAAGGTGCTTGAACGCTACAACAACAACGCCTACAAGATAGACATTCCACGCGACAAGTACTCCGTGAGCGACATCTTCAACATCAAAGATCTCTCGCCCTACCATGGTGATGAGGATTTCGATCTGATGTAGGATCTTCCCCAAGGGAGGGGAGATGATGCGGAGCATCCTATGGTCATCCCCATGGACCTACCATCGTCTCATCAAGTGCCAAGAGGACCCATGACATGAGCACGAGCTAGAGCTCTCGAGACCGAGGTGACTTCTCTCCTTCGTGATATTACATATGATCCTCTCGAGACATGGCTACTACCTAAGTCCACGATGTTGTGCATTATTAGGTACCGAGAGGACCCTCTTGAACATGCACGTGAAGATGGACAAGCCGCCAAGTCCACGGATGAAGAGTAACGCCGAAAGGAGAAGAAGGCAGCTCCAGGACCTGGACATCCGGCCCCGAGCCCAGACATCCGACCACTGGAGACATCAACTACAACATCATTCCAGCCGCCAAGCATCTACAGGCCCCAGACATCCGGCCCCAGCCCGGACGTCCGGCCCGACCCGGAAATCCGGCCCCAATGCTCAGATATCCGGACAAGCTGCAAACAGAGGACAGAAGAAAAGCCCCGTCAGCCTGGACATCCGGCCCAGCCCCAGACATCTGGGTCCTCCCGAAGGCCCGGTCATCCGGCCCGACACCCGGACGTCCGGGCCCGTCTATCTGCGCACAGTAAGGGCCCGAGGCCCGTGTACCCCTTCGCCCACCTGGACTATATATACTCTTCTCCTACCTATGTTTTAGGGTTAGCATTGTGATAGCTCATTTCAGAGATAGAGCCTCGCTCATCCATATCGGATCTACTACTTGAGAGAGACCGTGACCCCTCTATTGAGAAGATCCACTTGTATTCAAGACCTCCTCACAGAGAAGACCATCAAGACCTCCTCACAGAGAAGACCAGTTACCATTTGTATTGTCCTTTGTTGATCATGGATCTTGTATCTCCTCTCGTGTTTCGAGGATCTAGCACATGTGTGACTTAATCTTGTTGGTTTGAGTGTTTCTCTTTGTGCCCCTTTGTGTTTTCCCCTCGTGTTCTTCGTGTTCATCGCGGGATCCGCTTCTTTCATGAAAGATCGGCCATCTAGGGTTCCACCCTACATCACGCGCCCACCCCTCGGGCGCACCCTGGTGGTGATTGGGGCCCCTGGCCATCCTCTGAGGCCCATCTTCTCCTATATGATGACATTAGCCCTAGAAAAAATAATAAGAGAACTTTCAGGACGAAGCACCGTCGTCTCGAGACGGAACCTGGGCAGGAGCACTATTGCTCTCCGGCGGAGCGATTCCGTCGGGGATACTTTCCTCTGGGAAGGGGAAATCAAAGCCATTGACATGACTGTTACTTCTTGAGCTTGCGTTGGTTTTTCCCTTGAAGAGGAAAGGGTGATGCAGCAAAGTAGAGATAAGTATTTCCCTTAGTTAAGAACCAAGGTATCAATCCAGTAGGAGATACAAGCAAGTCCCTAATCTCTGCACCTGCATAAACAATCAAACACTTGCACCCAACGCGATAAAGGGGTTGTCAATTCCTTCACGGTGACTTGCAAAGGTGAGATCTGATAGAGATTGGTATAAAAGATTACTAAAACGTAAAACAAAATAAAAGTAAATAAAGTGCAGCGAGACTTTTTGGGTTTTTTGGTTTATAGATTTGAAAATATATGATGGAAAATAGACCCCGGGGCCATAGGTTTCACTAGAGGCTTCTCTCTTGAAGGAAAATAATACTGTGGTTGAACAAATTACTGTCGAGCAATTGATAGAAAAGCGCAAAGTTATGACGACATCCAAGGAAATGCTTATGCATATAAGCATCACGTCCGTGCCTAGTAGACCGACTCCTGCCTGCATCTACTACTATTACTCCACACATCGACCGCTATCCAGCATGCATCTAGAGTATTAAGTTCATAAGAACGGAATAACGCCTTAAGTAAAATGACATGATGTAGATTAATAAACTCAAGCAATATGATGAAAACTCCATCTTTTTACCCTTGATGGCAACAATACAAATACATGCCTCGCTACCCCTACTTTCTCACTAGGTGAGGACACCGCAAGATTGAACCCAAAACTAGGCACCTCTCCCATTGCAATAAGAACCAATCTAGTTGGCCAAACCAAACCGATAATTCAAAGAGAAATACAAAGATATCAAATCATGCATATAAGAATTCAGAGAAGATTCAAATAATATTCATACATAAAATGATCATAAATCCACAATTCATCGGATCTCGACAGACACACCGCAAAAGAAGATTACATCGGATAGATCTCCAAGAACATCGAGGAGAACATGGTATTGAGGATCAAAGAGAGAGAAGAAGCCATCTAGCTACTAGCTATGGACCCGTAGGTCTGCGGTAAACTACTCACGCTTCATCGGAAGGGCAATAGAGTTGATGTAGAAGCCCTCCGTGATCGAACCCCCCTCCGGTAGGGTGCCGGAAAAGGTCCCTAGATGGGATCTCACGGGTACAGAAGGTTACGACGGCGGAAAATTATTTTTGTGAACGCTTCTGGTCGTTTGGGAATATTTGGGAATTTAAAGGCCAAAGATTAGGGTTGGAGGAGTCCCGTGGGGCCCACAAGCCAGCCCCCCTAGGGCGCTCCTGAGGGCTTGTGGAGCCCTCGGGACTCTTCTGCCTTCTTCTCCAAGTCCTACGTGTGTCTTCTGGTCCAAGAAAAATCATCGTAAAGTTTTATTCCGTTTGGACTCCGTTTAATATTCATTTTGTGTAAAACTCAAAAAGAAAGAAAAAACATAAACTGGCACTGGCTCTGGGTTAATAAGATAGTCCCCAAAATAATATAAAATAGCATATTAATGCATATAGAACATTCAAAACAGACTATATAATAGCATGGAACAATAAAAAAGTATAGATACATTGGAGACGTATCAAGCATCCCCAAGCTTAATTCCTGCTCGTCCTTGAGTAGGTAAATGATAAAAATGGAATTTTTTATGTGGAATGCTACCTAACATATTTATCAATGTAATTTTATTTATTGTGGCATAAATATTCAGATCCATAAGATTCAAAACAAAAGTTTAATATTGACATAAAAACAATAATACTTCAAGCATACTAATAAAATAATCGTGTCTTCTCAAAATAACATGGCCAAAGAAAGTTATCCCTTAAAAATCATGTAGTCTGGCTATGCTCCATATTCATCACACAAAGTATTAAATAATGCACAACCCCGATGACAATCCAAGCAATTTTTTCATACTTTTGATGTTCTCGAACTTTTTCAACTTTCACGCAATATATGAGCGTGAGCCATGGATATAGCACTATAGGTGGAATAGAATATGGTGGTCGTGGAGAAGACAAAAAGAAGGAGATAGTCTCACATCAACTAGGCATATCAACGGGCTATAGAGGTTCCCATCAATAGATATCAATGCGAGTGAGTAGGGATTTCCATGCAATGGATGCACCAGAGCTATAAGTTTATGAAAGCTCAAAAAGAAACTAAGTGGGTGTGGATCAAACTCGCTTGCTCACGAAGACCTAGGGCAATTTGAGGAAGCCCATGATTGAAATATACAAGCCAAGTTATATAATGAAAAATTCCCACTAGTAAATTAAAGTGACAACATAGGATACTCTCTATCATGAAGATCATGGTGCTACTTTGAAGCACAAATGTGGAAAAGGGACAGTAGCATTGCCCCTTCTCTCTTTTCTCTTTTTTGGTGGGATTCTCTGGCCTCTTTTATTTTTGTAAAGTCCGGAGACTCATCCAAACTTGTGAGGAAATCATAGCTTCCATCGTCCTTTCCTCACATGGGACAATGCTCTAATAATGATGATAATCACACTTTTATTTACTTACAACTCAAGAATTACAATTCGATACTTAGAACAAAATATGACTCTGTATGAATGCCTCCGGCGATGTACCAAGATGTGCAATGATCTAGCATAGAAAATGACATCAAAAAATGGACAAGCCATGAAAACATCATGCTAGCTATCTTATGATCATGCAAAGCAATATGACAATGATGGTGTGTGTCATAATAAACAAAATGGTGAAAGTTGCATGGCAATATAGCTCGAAATGGCTATGAAAATTCCATAATAGATAGGTATGGTGGTTGTTTTGAGGAAGGGTAAATGATGGGTTTAATGCACCACCGAAAGTTGCGTGGTACTAGAGAGACTAGCAATGGTGGAAGGGTGAGCATGCGTATAATCCATGGACTTGACATTAGTCATAAAGAACTCACATACTTATTGCAAAAAATTATTAGTTATCAAATGAAGTGATACATGCATGCTCCTAGGGGGATAGATTGGTAGGAAAAGACCATCGCTCATCCCCGACCGCCACTCATAAGGAAGACAATCAATAAATAAATCATGCTCCGACTTCATCACATAACGGTGCACCATACATGCATGCTACGGGAATCCCAAACTTTAACAAAATTATTTCTAGCAATCCACAATTAATCACTAGCATGACTCTCATATCACCATCTTTATATCTCAAAACAATCATAAGGAAACAAACTTCTGATAATAATCAATGCTCTTTATATGGACTTTTTTATTATATCCCTCTTGGATGTCCATCATATTAGGACTAAATTCATAAGCAAAGAAAATTACAATGCTGTTTAGAGAGACTCTTAAAATAATATAAGTGAAGCATGAGATTACAAGAATTTCTATAAAATAAAGCCCACCGATGTGCTCTAAAAAGATATAAGTGAAGCACTAAAGCAAATTGCCTAGCTCAAAAGGTATAAGTGAAGCACATAGAGTATTTTAATAAATTCACGATTCATGCATGTCCCTCTCAAAAGGTGTGTACAGCAAGGATGATTGTGTAAAACTAAAAAGCAAAGGCTCATATCATACAAGACGTTCCAAGCAAAACACATATAATGTGGTGAATAAAAATATAGCCTCAAGTAAATTTACCAATAGACGAAGACGAAAGAGGGGATGCCATCCAGGGCATCCCCAAGCTTACACGCTTGGTTGTCCTTGAATATTATCTTGGGGTGCCTTGGGCATCCCCAAGCTTAGGCTCTTGCCACTCCTTATTCCATAGTCCATCAATTATTTACCCAAAACTTGGAAACTTCACAACACAAAACTCAATAGAAAACTCATGAGATCTGTTAGTATAAGAAAATAAATCACCACTTTTTGGTACTGTTGTGAACTCATTCTTTATTTATATTGGTGTAATATCTACTGTATTACAACTTTTCCATGGTTCATACCCCCCCTCCCCCGATACTACCCATAGATTCATCAAAATAAGCAAACAACACATAGAAAACAGAATCTGTCAAAAACAGAACAGTCTGTAGCAATCTGGAAACTTCAAATACTTATGTAACTCCAAAAATTCTGAACAATTAGGAAAACCTGGGAAATTTGTATCTCCATATTGTTCAAAAAGAATCAAGATTTTATTACGCATATGTAATAAATGAAAATAATTTTACTGGGCGAAAAAGTTTTGTTTTTCAGCAAGATCAAATCAACAATCACCGTAAGCCATCCCAAAGGTCTTACTTGGATCAAGCACTAATTAAAACACCAAAACACAATTACTACAGAGGTAATAATTTGTATTTTCATAAAAACAGAAAATAAAAATATTGGGTTGTCTCCCAACAAGCACTTTTCTTTAAAGCCTTTTAGCTAGGCATTGATAATTTTAATGATGCTCACATGAAAGATAGCAATTGAAGCAGGAAGAGAGCACCATGTAGCATGTGAAAAACAAGTTTAATTCTAACATACTTCCTATGCATAGGCATTTTATAGGGAAAAGATTTATCAAGATAATAACAATCTCAATATAATGAGAGGTAATTTAGTAACATGAAATTTTTTACAACCATATTTTCCCCTCTCATAATAGTTACATGTAGGATCGTAGCCAAATTCAACAATATAACAATCACATAAAATATTCTCTTCATGATCCACATGCATGCAAATTTGACACTCTTCCAAAATAGTGGATTATCATTACCTAGAGTTGACACACTTCCAAACTCACTTTCAATATTATTGCAAACACTATTAGCAATATCATATTCATCATCTGGCTTAATTAATTTTTCAAGATCACAAGAAGAATCACCCCAATCATGATCATTGCAATAAGTAGTGGGCTTAGAAAAACTAGCATCTCCAAGCTTAGGGTTTTGCATATTATTAGCACAACTGACATTAAGAGAATTTATAATAACATCATTGCAATCATGCTTTCCATTCAAGGAGTTGTCATGAATCACTTCATATATTTCATCACAATTTTCAGATTCACGAATTTCAAGCAAAACTTCATAAAGAAAATCTAGTGCACGCAACTCACTAGCAATTGGTTCATCATAATTGGATCTTTTAAAAAGATTAGCAAGTGGATGAGGATCTATAAACTCTCTACTTATGATTTTTAATAAACACACAATTATACCAAGCAAACAAGCAAACAAACCAAGCAAGACATAAGGTCAAACGAAAAGATGAACGAAACAAGGCGAATAAAAATGCAAATCTTTTTGTGTTTTTTTGAAATCGTTTTAGAAGTGGGGGAGTGGATGATACGTCTCCAACGTATCTATATTTTTTGATTGCCCCATGCTATTATATTATCTATTTTGGATGTTAATGGGCTTTATTTTACACTTTTATATCATTTTTGGGACTAACGTACTAACCGAAGGCCCAGCCCAAATTGCTTTTTTTGCCTATTTTAGAGTTCACCGTAAAGGAATATCAAACGGAGTCCAAACGAAATGAAACCTTCGGGAATGTGATTTTCTCAACAAACGTGATTCAGGAGACTTGGAGTGGGTGTCAAGAAACGATCAAGGAGGGCATGAGGCAGGGGGCGCGTCAACCCTCCTGGGCGTGCCCTCCACCCTCGTGGGCCCCTTGTTGCTCCACCGACCTACTTCTTCCTCCTATATAAGTACACGTACCCCCCAAACATCCAGGAGCACCACAAAAACCTAATTCCACCGTCGCAACCTTCTGTACCCAAAAGATACCATCTAGGGGCCTTTTCCGGAGCTCCATCGGAGGGGGCATTGATCGCGGAGGGCCTCTACATCAACGCCATGGCCTCTCCGGTGATGTGTGGGTAGTTTACTTCAGACCTACGGGTCCATAGTTATTAGCTAGATGGCTTCTTCTCTCTCTTTGGATCTCAATACAAAGTTATCCTCAATCTTCTTGGAGATCTATTCAATGTAATCTTCTTTTGCGGTGTGTTTGTCGAGATCCGATGAATTGTGGGTTTATGATCAAGTTTATCTATGAACAATATTTGAATCTCCTCTGAATTCTTTTATGTATGATTGGTTTATCTTTGCAAGTCTCCTCGAATTATCAGTTTGGTTTGGCCTACTAGATTGATCTTTCTTGCAATGGGAGAAGTGCTTAGCTTTGGGTTCAATCTTGCGGTGTCCTTTCCCAGTGACAGTAGGGGCAGCAAGGCACGTATTGTATTGTTGCCATCGAGGATAAAAAGATGGGGTTTATATCATATTGCATGAGTTCATCCCTCTACATCATGTCATCTTACTTAAAGCATTACTCTGTTCTTATGAACTTAATACTCTAGATGCATGCTAGATAGCGGTCGATGTGTGGAGTAATAGTAGTAGACGCAGAATCGTTTTGGTCTACTTGTCACGGACGTGATGCCTATATACATGATCATACCTAGATATTCTCATAACTATGCTCAATTCTATTAATTGCTCGACAGTAATTCGTTTACCCACCGTAATACTTATGCTCTTGAGAGAAGCCACTAGTGAAACCTATGGCCCCTGGGTCTATCTTCCATCATATTAATCTTCCAACACTTAGCTATTTCTATTGCCGTTTATTTTACTTTGCATCTTTATTTCTCTTTATCATAAAAATACAAAAAAATATTATCTTATCATACCTATCAGATCTCACTCTCGTAAGTGGCCGTGAAGGGATTTACAACCCCTTTATCGTGTTGGTTGCGAGTTTCTTATTTGTTTGTGTAGGTGCGCGGGGCTCGAGGGTGATCTCCTACTGGATTGATACCTTGGTTCTTGAAAACTGAGGGAAATACTTATGCTACTTTACTGTGCCATCACCCTTTCCTCTTCAAGGGAAAACCGATGTAGTGCTCAAGAGGTAGCAAGAAGGATTTCTGGCGCCGTTGCTGGGGAGATTCGTGCCAAGTCAAGTAAAGATTTGACTCCCGACAATGAGCCATTTCTGGTGCCGTTGACGGGTACTATGCACAAGTCAAGACATACCAAGTACCCATCACAAACTCTTATCCCTCGCATTACATTATTTGCCATTTGCCTCTCGTTTTCCTCTCCCCCACTTCACCCTTGTCGTTTTATTCGCCCTCTCTTTTTCCGTTCGCCTCTTTTTCGCTTGCTTCTTGTTTGCTCGTGTGTTGGATTGCTTGCTTGTCACGATGGCTCAAGACAATACTAAATTGTGTGACTTTGCCAATACCAACAACAATGATTTTCTTAGCACTCCGATTGCTCCTCTTACTGATGCTGAATCTTGTGAAATTAATGTTGCTTTGTTGAATCTTGTCATGAAAGATCAATTTGTCGGCCTTCCTAGTGAAGATGCCGCTACCCATCTAAACAACTTTGTTGATTTGTGTGATATACAAAAGAATAAAGATGTGGACAATGATATTGTTAAATTGAAGCTATTTCCTCTTTCCCTCAGAGATCATTTAAAATCTTGGTTTTCGTCTTTGCCTAAAAATAGTATTGATTCATGGAATAAGTGCAAAGATGCTTTTAGCTCTAAGTATTTTCCTCCCGCTGAGATCATCTCTCTTAGAAATGATATTATGAATTTTAAGCAACTTGATCATGAACATGTTGCACAATCTTGGGAGAGGATGAAATTAATGATACGTAATTGCCCTACACATGGTTTGAATCTTTGGATGATTATACACATTTTTTATGCCAGATTGAATTTTGCTTCTAGAAATCTTTTAGATTCGGCCGCGGGAGGCACTTTTATGGAAATCACTTTAGGAGAAGCTACTAAAATCCTAGATAATATTATGGTTAATTATTCTCAATGGCACACTGAAAGATCTACTAGTAAAAAAGTGCATGCCGATACAAGAAATTAATGTTTTCAGTGGAAAGCCGGATGAACTTATGAAATTGTTTGCTAATAAGAGTGCTCCTACTGATCCTAATGATATGCCTTTGTCTACTTTGATTGAGAATAATAATGAATCTATGGATGTGAATTTTGTTGGTAGAAACAATTTTGGTAACAACGCGTATAGAGGTAATTTTAATTCTAGGTCGTTTCCTAGTAATTCCTCTAATAATTATGGTAATTCCTACAAAAATTCTTATGGAAATTTTAATAAGATGCCCTCCTAATTTTAGACTAGTGTTAAGGAGTTTATGAATTTGCAAAAGAATTTCAATGCTTTGCTTGAAGAAAAATTGCTTAAGGTTGATGAATTGGCTGGGAACGTTGATAGGATTTCTCTTGATGTTGATTCTTTGAAACTTAGATCTATTCCACCTAAGCATGATATCAATGAGTCTCTCAAAGCCATGAGAATTTCCATTGATGAGTGCAAAGAAAGAACCGCTAGGATGCGTGCTAAGAAAGATTGCTTTGTGAAAGCGTGTTCTTCTAGTTTCTATGAAAATAAAGATGAAGATATAAAAGTTATTGATGTGTCTCCTATTAAGTCTTTGTTTTGCAATATGAATCTTGATAATGACGGGACTGAATATGAGCCACCTTTACCTAGAAGGCGTTCCAAAAATTCAGAGTTTTTAGATCTTGATGCAAAAATTGGTAAAAGTGGGATTGAAGAGGGCAAAACTTTATATATCAATGAACCCACTATCTTGGATTTCAAGGAATTTAATTATGATAATTGCTCTTTGATAGATAGTATTTCCTTGTTGCAATCCGTGCTAAATTCTCCTCATGCTTATAGTCAAAATAAAGCTTTTACTGAACATATCGTTGATGCTTTGATGCAATCTTATGAAGAAAAACTTGAGTTGGAAGTTTCTATCCCTAGAAAACTTTATGATGAGTGGGAACCTACAATAAAAATTAAAATTAAAGATCACGAGTGCTATCCTTTGTGTGATTTGGGTGCTAGTGTTTCCACGATTCCAAAAAACTTTGTGTGATTTGCTAGGTTTCCGTGATTTTGATGATTGTTCTTTAAACTGGCACCTTGCGGATTCCACTATTAAGAAACCTATGGGAATAATTAATGATGTTATTATTGTTGCAAATAGGAACTATGTGCCCATAGGTTTCATCGTTCTTGACATAGATTGCAATCCTTCATGTCCTATTATTCTTGGTAGACCTTTCCTTAGAACGATTGGTGCAATTATTGATATGAAGGAAGGGAATATTAGGTTCCAATTTCCGTTAAGAAAAAAGGCATGGAACACTTCCTTAGAAAGAAAATTAAATTACCATATGAATCTATTATGAGAGCCACTTATGGATTGCCTACCAAAGATCGCAATACCTAGATCTATCCTTGCTTTTATGCTTAGCTAGGGGCGTTAAACGATAGCGCTTGTTAGGAGGCAACCCAATTTTATTTTTATTCCTTGCTTTTTGCTCCTGTTTAGTAGTAAATAATTTATCTAGCCTCTGTTTTTGTTGTGTTTTTTGTGTTTAATTAGTGTTTGTGCCAAGTAGAACCGTTGGGAAGACTTGAGGAAAGTCTTTTTGATCTTGCTGTAAAAAACAGAAATTTAGTGCTCACGAGAATTGCTGCCATTTTTATTTGGAAGGTGCTATTTAGTTAATTCTTTTTGAATATGATTAATAGATAAAGTCCTCACGTGCAGAAATTTATTTTAGAATTTTTCGGTTTCCATAAGTTTGCGTTAGCTACAGATTACTAAAGACTGTTCTGTTTTTGACAGATTCTGTTTTTCGTGTGTTGTTTGCTTATTTTGATGAATCTATGGCTAATAAAAGAGTTTATAAACCATAGAGAAGTTGGAATACAGTAGGTTTAACATCAATAAAAATCAAGAATGAGTTCATTACAGTACCTTGAAGTGGTGTTTTGTTTTCTTTCGCTAACGGAGCTCACGAGATTTTCTATTTAAGTTTTGTGTTGTGAAGTTTTCAAGTTTTGGGTAAAGATTTGATGGATTATGGAACAAGGAGTGGAAAGAGCCTAAGCTTGGGGATGCCCATGGCACCCCAAGGTAAAATTCAAGGACACCAAAAAGCCTAAGCTTGGGGATGCCCCGGAAGGCATCCCCTCTTTCGTCTTCGTCTATCGGTAACTTTACTTGGAGCTATATTTTTATTCACCACATGATATGTGTTTTGCTTGGAGCATCTTGTATGATTTGAGTCTTTGATTTTTAGTTTACCATAATTATCCTTTCTGTACACACCTTTTGAGAGAGACTCACATGATTTGAAATTTATTAGAATACTCTATGTGCTTCACTTATATCTTTTGAGCCATATAATTTTGCTCTAGTGCTTCACTTATACCTTTTAGAGCACGGCGGTGGTTTTATTTTATAGAAATAATTGATCTATCATGCTTCACTTATTTATTTTGAGAGCCCTTTAGAACAACATGGAAATTTGTTTTTACTAATTATATAAAAACTTTCATAGAAAGTGCATTGAATACTATGAGAAGTTTGATACTTGATAATTGTTTTGAGATATGGAGATGGTGATATTAGAGTCATGCTAGTTGAGTAGTTGTGAATTTGAGAAATACTTGTGTTGAAGTTTGTGATTCCCGTAGCATGCACGTATGGTGCACCGTTATGTGACGAAGTCGGAGCATGATTTATTTATTGATTGTCTTCCTTATGAGTGGCGGTCGGGGACGAGCGATGGTCTTTTCCTACTAATCTATCCCCCTAGGAGCATGCGCGTAATATTTTGTTTTGATAACTAATAGATTTTTGCAATAAGTATGTTAGTTATTTATGACTAATGTTGAGTCCATGGATTATACGCACTCTCACCCTTCCGCCATTGATAGCCTCTCTAAATACCGCACACTTTTCGCCGGTATCATACACCCACCATATACCTTCCTCAAAACAGCCACCATACCTACCTATTATGGCATTTCCATATCCATTCCAAGATATATTGCCATGCAACTTTCCATCGTTCCGTTATTATGACACACTTCATCATTGTCATATTGCTTGCATGATCATGTAGTTGACATCGTATTTATGGCAAAGCCAGCATTCATAATTCTTCATACATGTCACTCATGCATCATTGCACATCCCGGTACACCGACGGAGGCATTCACATAGAGTCATATTTTGTTCTAAGTATCGAGTTGTAATTCTTGAGTTGTAAGTAAATAAAGTGTGATGATCATCATTATTAGAGCATTGTCCGAAGTGAGGAAAGGATGATGGAGACTATGATTCCCCCACAATTCGGGATGAGACTCCAAACGAAAAAAGAAAAAAAATAGAAAGGCCAAAAAAAGGAGAAGGCCCAAAAAAATGAGAGAAAAAGAGAGAACGGACAATGCTACTATCCTTTTCCCACACTTGTGCTTCAAAGTAGCACCATGATCCTCATGATAGAGAGTCTCCTATGATATCACTTTCATATACTAGTGGGAATTTTTCATTATAGAACTTGGCTTGTATATTCCAATGATGGGCTTCCTTAAAATGCCTAGGTCTTCATGAGCAAGCAAGTTGGATGCACAACCACTTAGTTTCTTTTGTTGAGCTTTCATATACTTATAACTCTAGTGAATCCGTTCCATGGCAATCCCTACTCACTCACATTGATATCTATTGAGGGGCATCTCCATAGCCCGTTGATACGCCTAGTTGATGTGAGACTATCTTCTCCTTTTTTGTCTTCTCCTCAACCACCATTCTATTCCACATATAGTGCTATATCCATGGCTTACACTCATATATTGCGTGAAGATTGAAATAGTTTGAGAACATCAAAAGTATGAAACAATTGCTTGGCTTGTCATCAGGGTTGTGCTTGATTTAAATATTTTGTGTGGTGAAAATAGAGCATAGCCACACTATATGATTTTGTAGGGATAACTTTCTTTGGCCATGTTATTTTGAGAAGACATAATTGCTTAGTTAGTATGCTTGAAGTATTACTATTTTTATGTCAATATTAAAATTTTATCTTGAATCTTTCGGATCTGAACATTCATGCCACAATAAAGAAAAATTACATTGAGAAGTATGTTAGAAAGCATTCCACATCAAAAATTCTTCTTTTATCATTTACCTACTCGAGGACGAGCAGGAATTAATCTTGGGAATGCTTGATACGTCTCCAACGTATCTATAAGTTTTGATTGCTCCATGCTATTATATTATCTATTTTGGATGTTAATGGGCTTTATTTTACACTTTTATATCATTTTTGGGACTAACCTACTAACCAGAGGCCCAACCCAAATTGTTGTTTTTTTGCCTATTTTAGAGTTTCGTCGTAAAGGAATATCAAACGGAGTCCAAACAAAATGAAACCTTCGGGAACGTGATTTTCTCAACAAACGTAATTCAGGAGACTTGGAGTGGGCGTCAAGAAACGATCAAGGAGGGCACGAGGTAGGGGGCGCGCCCTCCACTCACGTGAGCCCCTCGTTGCTCCACCGACCTACTTCTTCCTCCTATATAAGTCCACGTAGCCCCCAAACATCCAGGAGCACCATGAAAACCTAATTCCACCGCCGCAACCTTCTGTACCCAAGAGATCCCATCTTGGGGCCTTTTCCGGAGCTCCGCCGGAGGGGTCATTGATCACGGAGGACCACTACATTAACTCCACGGCCTCTCCGGTGATGTGTGAGTAGTTTATTTCAGACCTACGGGTCCACAGTTATTAGCTAGATGGATTCTTCTCTCTCTTTGGATCTCAATACAAAGTTCTCCTCGATCTTCTTGGAGATCTATTTGATGTAATCTTCTTTTGCGGTGTGTTTGTCAAGATCCGATGAATTGTGGGTTTATGATCAAGTTTATCTATGAACAATATTTGAATCTCCTCCGAATTCTTTTATGTATGATTGGTTTATCTTTGCAAGTCTCTTCGAATTATTAGTTTGGTTTGGCCTACTAGATTTATCTTTCTTGCAATGGAGAAGTGCTTAGCTTTGGGTTCAATCTTGCGGTGTCCTTTCCTAGTGACAGCAGGGGCAGCAAGGCACGTATTGTATTGTTGCCATCGAGGATAAAAAGATGGGGTTTATATCATATTGCATGAGTTTATCCCTCTACATCATGTCATCTTACTTAAAGCATTACTATGTTCTTATGAACTTAATACTCTAGATGCATGCTGGATAGCGGTCGATGTGTGGAGTAATAGTAGTAGATGCAGAATCGTTTCAGTCTACTTGTCACGGACGTGATGCCTATGTACATGATCATACCTAGATATTCTCATAACTATGCTCAATTCTATCAATTGCTCGATAGTAATTCGTTTACCCACCGTAATACTTATGCTCTTGAGAGAAGCCACTAGTGAAACCTATGGCCCCCGGGTCTATCTTCCATCATATTAATCTTCCAACACTTAGCTATTTCTATTGCCGTTTATTTTACTTTGCATCTTTATTTCTCTTTATCATAAAAATACCTAAATATTATCTTATCATTTCTATCAGATCTCACTCTCATAACTGACCGTGACAGGATTTACAACCCCTTTATCGCGTTGGTTGCGAGGTTCTTATTTGTTTGTGTAGGTGCGTGGGACTCGAGCGTGATCTCGTACTGGATTGATACCTTGGTTCTAAAAAACTGAGGGAAATACTTATGTTACTTTACTGCATCACCCTTTCCTCTTCAAGGGAAAACCAACGCAGTGCTCAAGAGGTAGCAGCGGAAAATGAGAGGCAAATGACAAATAATGTAATGCAAGAGATGAGAGTTTACGATGGGCACTTGGTAGGCTTGATGCAGATCTCCCCAGCAACGGCGCCAGAAATTCTTCCTGCTACTTCTTGAGCTTGCATTGGTTTTTCCCTTGAAGAAGAAAGGGTGATGTAGCAAAGTAGAGATAAGTATTTCCCTCAGTTAAGAACCAAGGTATCAATCCAGTAGGAGATACAAGCAAGTCCCCAATCTATGCACCTGCGCAAACAATCAAACACTTGCACCCAACGTGATAAAGGGGTAGTAAATCCCTTCACAGTCACTTGCAAAGGTGAAATCTGATAGAGATAGATATAAAAGATTACTAAAACATAAAACAAAATAAAAGTAAATAAATCGCAACAAGATATTTTTGGGTTTTTTGGTTTATAGATCTGAAAATATATGATGGAAAATAGACCAGGGGACCATAGGTTTCACTAGAGGCTTCTCTCTTGAAGGAAAATAATATGGTGGGTGAACAAACTACTGATGAGCAATTGATAGAAAAGCGCAAAGTTATGACGATATCCAAGGCAATGATTATTCATATGGGCATCACGTCCGTGTCAAGTAGACCGACGCCTGCCTGTGTCTACTACTATTACTCCACACATTGATTGCTATCCAATATGCATCTAGAGTATTAAGTTCATAAGAATGGAGTAACGCCTTAAGTAAGATTACATGATGTAGAAGGATAACTCAAGCAATATGATGAAAACTCCATCTTTTTACCCTTGATGGCAACAATACAAATACGTGCCTCGCTACCCCTACTTTGTCACTGGATGAAGACACCACAAGATTGAACCCAAAACTAAGCACCTCTCCCATTGCAAGAAGAACCAATCTAGTTGGCCAAACCAAACCAATAATTCAAAGAGAAACACAAAGATATCAAATCATGGATATAATAATTTAGAATTGATCATGAATTCACAATTCATCGGATCTCAACAAACACGCCACAAAATAAGATTACATCGGATAGATCTCTAAGAACATCGAGGAGAACATGGTATTGAGGATCAAAGAGAGAGAAGAATCCATCTAGGTACTAGCTATGGACTCGTAGGTTGGTGGTAAATTACTCACGCTTCATTGGAAGGGCAATAGAGTTGATGTAGAAGCCCTCCGTGATCAAATCCCCCACCGGCAGGGTGCAAAAAAAGGTCCCTAGATTGGATCTCATGGGTACAGAAGGTTACGGCGGCGGAAAACTATTTTTGTGGACACTTTTGGTTGTTTGGGAATATTTGGGAATTTATAGGCCAAAGATTAGGGTTGGAGCAGTCTCGTGGGACCCACAAGCCAGGGGCGCACCCCTAGGGCATGCCCTGAGGGCTTGTGGAGCTCTTGGGACTCTTCTGCCTTCGTCTTCAAGTCCTACTTGTGTCTTCTGGTCCAAGAAAAATCATCATAAAGTTTTATTCCGTTTGGACTCTGTTTGATATTCCTTTTCTGTAGAACTCAAAAACAAGGAAAAAAACAGAAACTGGCATTGGGCTTTGGGTTAATAAGTTAGTCCCAAAAATAATACAAAATAGCATATTAATGCTTATAAAACATCCAAAACACATAATATAATAGCATGAAACAATAAAAAAAATTATAGATACATTGGAGACGTATCAATCACCAACAACCCTCTCATCGTGGGAGGACCAATCTTCATCAACATATTCACCAGCACCATCTCATCTCAAACCCTAGTTCATCTCCTGTATTCAATCTTTGTCTCGAAACCTTGGATTGGTACATGTGGGTTGCTAGTAGTGTTGATTACATCTTGTAGTTGATGCTAGTTGGTTTATTTCATGGAAGATCATATGTTCAGATCCTTTATGATATTCAATACCCCTCTGATCTTGAACATGAATATGATTTATGAGTAGTTACTTTTGTTCTTGAGGACATGAGACAAGTCTTGTCATAAGTAATCATGTGAATTTGGTATTCGTTCGATATTTTGATGATATGTATGTTGTTGTTTCCCTTAGTGGTGTCGTGTGAACGTCGACTACATGACAGTTCACCATCTTTGGGACTAAGGGAAGACACTGTGGGGGTAACAATTAGATGATGGGTTGCTAGAATGACAGAAGCTTAAACCCTAATTTATGCGCTATTCCGTAAGGGGCTGATTTGGATCCATATGTTTCATGCTATGGCTAGATTAATCTTAATTCTTATTTTGTAGTTGCGGATTCTTATGAGAGGGGTTAATCATAAGTGGGAGGCTTGTTCAAATAAGAACAGCACCCAAGCACCAATCCACCCACATATCAAATTATCAAAGTAGCGAACGTGAATCAAACAAACACGATGAAAGTGACTAGATGAAATTATCGTGTGTCCTCAAGAACACTTTTCTTATTATAAGAGATCGTTCTGTCCTGTACTTTACTACAAAAAGGATTGGGCTACCTTGCTGCACCTTTGTTACCATTACTACTTGTTGCTCGTTACACATTACCTTGCTATCAAACTATCTGTTAATGATAATTTCAGCGCTTGCAGACAATACCTTGCTAAAAACCGCTTGTCATTTCCTTCTACTCCTTGTTGGGTTCGACACTCTTACTTATCGAAAGGACTACAATTGATCCATGTTACTTGTGGGTCATCAGCCACCACCACCTCCATGACCATCATCATTATCATCATCATCACTCTCCACCACCACAGAAGCCACCACCCGTCGCCGCTTGCTTCCTTCTCTCGAAGATCTCCCTCCTTGCAATATCTTTCCATTCTTTGGTGATGTCGTCCATGTCACTGTTTTGCATCGTCATGATCTTGTTCTCCTCTTGAAGAAGCTTGGCCAAGGCCTTGTTCTCCTCGGCAAGGTCTCTTCTCTCCTCAATGGCGGCCTTGTGCAACCCCTACTCCTTGAGTAATTGCCACTTTTCTTGCTTCTCTTGCGCCTTCTTGTTGGCCAACTCCTTATTTGCCTCCAGTGTCTTGGCCACCATCAACTCGTTTGGTTGCACCATGGCATCTATCTTGTCCCACAACCTTGATGCCTCTTGTTTCCATCGGGCTTGTTCTTGTTTCTTGGGGCATCATCATCTTCGTCATCATCCATCTTGGTGAGTGAACCTCTCTTCAGTGGGGATTCTTTGTCTATCAACTTTCACTTCTCACTATTTTGAAGCAATTTCCAACCATGCTCTAGTGTAAATGACATGCCATTGGAAGCTTCCATGTCCTTGTGTCTTTCTCGCGCAATTTTGTCCTACAAAATGAAAACAATGTCAAAGTATGTCACATGCAACCACTCCAATGGTTACAAATCATTTGCACTACTTGCGATGTGAAAACAAACTCACATAATCGACTTCAACGGTACCACTTGGAGGTGCATTGCGGACTTGCTCCAAGCAACCACTCCAATGCCTACAAATCGGCTTGATCACATCCCAACGACCTTGAAGTGACCCATAGGTGCGTGGCGTCCTTGAGGGATTGTAACATCCCAAATTTTCAATTTGGAATGTTATACATTAGATCATCATTGCATATCATAATTTATTTGCTTTTGGTTTTGATCCTAGAAATTCTACGCAACTCAAGGACCCACGGAGAGAGTTGGGGATTTCGTAATTTTCATATTTGAGTTTTCTCAAATTTTGAGAATAGGATCATTTGATTTTAATTATTTTATCATCAATTATTTCTATTACAAAAATATGAGAGAGGGAATAAAATGACTTTCCCAAAATAAAGAAATATTGTCACACCCTAGCTAGATTATGCATTAGAGTGTGCATCATGTTTACCTTCATCAGAAAATTGAAATGGGGAAAGCAGAACCCCCAGCACCCCCCCCCCCTGAAATCAACTAGGGTTTACTAAAAATAAATTCAATGAACCTGAAATGCCCTTCAAAAATGTTCACCCTCTTTGCCTTGGGTTAGAACCCTTGGGAAAAATGGTGCAATAATTTTAGGTCAACAAAAGGGGCATTGATTTAATTCATAAATATTTGAATTTGGGCACTTAAATACTATTAAATAATTCAAATGCTCAAATAATGTTGGAACTATTTTTGGGCCACTGAAATATTTCAGTAAGTGTCCATAAATATTTTCAGGATTTTATAAAATGATTTAGTATTTAAACTAAATCAAAACAGAATAACAGAAATAGAAAAACACAAAAAAAATAAAGAGGGAAAGGCCATGGGCCACTTACCTGGCCCATCTCCAGCTGGCGGCCCAGCCCACCCCGCTGCCTCCTGTGGTCCCCCTCCTCGGACAGAAGGACGCGGGCGTGTGCCCGGCGCTCGCCGGCACGCGCGCGCGCCACCTCCCCCCCTGCGCGCCACCTCCTGCTTCCGGGCTCCCTCCCAATGCCACGGAGACGGCCACGCACCCCCTGGCCCTCTCATTCCCCTCCCCCGTGCTCATCCCCTCCTCTGGCTCTCCCCCTCTCTTCCACAGAACGCGGCCGTCGCCGCCGACGAGAACCACCACAGCCACAGCCACCCCCTCGCCCCTCGGTTGTGCCCACGAGCTCCGCAACGTCGTCCTCGACCCCCTCACCGAACCACGCCCCGCCGGAAGCCCTGCATCGTCGACCTCGAGCTCTTCTTCAACCTCAGCCGCCCGAGCTCCTCGCCGTCGATTTGCGCCATCAAGGTCGCCCCCGAGCCCGCTAGCCACCCCTACGGCACCGCTGTGAGCTCCCGGTCCTTTTCCCCTTAGCCACGCCGTCGATTTCGCCCCGTAGCCATTGCCCCACAAGCACCCGAAGCTCGCCGCCGTTGAGCCTCGACGCCGTCGTGGCTACGGCCGCGCAAGCCCACGTTCGAGCGCACCACCGTCTTTAACGCGTCCCCAGGAGCCTAACGCAACCACCCATTCAACCTGCCGTGCCCCCTAGCGCTAACCCGCACCAGCCCCTAACTCCGGCCACCGCCGCGAGCTTGCCTCCAGCGAGCTCGGGCCATCTCAGCCCCTGCCGTGTCCACAGATGGATGCGGGCGAGTCCTAGCTCCGCGTAGATGCCCTCAGCTGGCCATTTGGTCGCCGGAGGAGGATTTCCGAGCCCCTCCGCCGTCTCTGGCCTCGCCGGCGACGAGCCGGGGTCAACTCCGGCGTGTTTTGACCCCGGGTCGGCTGGGTTGACTCCCCCTGACTCACTGACGTGTGGGCCCAGGCGCCTGCTTAATTAATGTTAGTTAATTAGTGTTAATAAAATTAGCTAATTAGTGAGCCACTGACATGCGGGCCCCGCCCGGCTAACTAAGTTAGTTAGGGTTAACTAACTTGGTTAGTTGATTGTGTCACTGACCAGTGGACCCCACTGGTCAGGTTTGACCTGGAGGCGCCCAGTTGACCTGCTGACATCAGGGTGATGTCATGCTGACGCAATAACTCCTTTTCTGGATTTAATTTTATATAGGAAATTCCAGAAAATTGCCTAAACTTCAAAAATTCATAGAAATTCAACCATAACTCCAAATGAGACAAATTATATATGAAAAATTATCAGAAAAATTCAAGGAATCCATCTGTACCATTTTCATGCATGTTTGAACAATGTTTGTCCTCTGTTTTGGACAAAACAAATAAAGGGCATTTAAATAATCATATATGGGGTTGGAATTTGAATCTTGTACTCAAACCAACTTCATTTAAATCATAGCTAGTTGCATTAGCTCAAGACACATCCATATTGCCATGTCATAGCATGCATCATATTGTTGCATATCATCATGTGTTGATTGTGCTCGGTTGTGTTATTCGTGGTAGGTTCTGCCTCCGAGGATATTCACGAGTATCCAACTGAAGGGCAGTATCCCGTTACCACTCCATCAGGCAAGCAACCATTGATCATTCCGATACAACCCATGTTCTCGCTCCTCCTCTTGTTTACTGCATTAAGACAACACGATTCAAACTGTTGTGTGCTACGGTAGCTGAACTCTTATCCTCTGCATGACCTGTCATTGCCACAGTAACTAGATGAAACCCACTAGCATGTGTAGGAGTTGATTGAGCCATGTTTTGTGATTCCTACCTTGCTATGCCTGCTATGCTTAGAGTTGGGTCAGGTCTGGTTCATCTGGGTGATGGGCTAGAGTGAAATGCTTGTGCCAGTAATATGTGGGATGTGTTGAACATGTTTTGGTAAAGGTATCGATGAGAGGCCATGTAGGAGTACATGGTGGGTTGTTTCATTGAGGCCGTCCATAAGAACTGAGATCTGTATGTGTGATTTAAGATGCAGTTACTACCGTACATTGGGCCCGAAACAAATGGACCCTCTCGGCTTCTTAGCCACCCTAGTACTCTGTCCAGGAGTTGCAAATAGTTTCTGGTGTTTGTAGGATATGTGTTGGCGGCCGTGCGTAGCGCTGACCCTAGGGGTGGGCTACGTTGCGGTAGATACACCATGGCACGGTGTACCGAGTCACCCGTTTGGTGTCTCGGGAACCCTGTTCACATCGTTCGGGGCCGTATGTGGAAACCTCGGCCGGACTCCCTGCGGATGGAACCTGGATAGGCGATAACCTGGACTAGGGGCTTAGGTGTTTAGGTAGGCCGTGGCCGACACCCTCGCTGGGCTTCCGCTTGAAGGTTGCCGAGTACATGTCGTGTAGACGGCGGTAAGCGGTGAAAGCGTGTATGACGGAGTACACCCCTGCAGGGTATAAAACTATTCGAATAGCCGCGTCCGCGGTAAAGGACTACTTGGTTGCCTATACAGTTCATAGACAAGTTAATGGATACTACTAAAAGACTCAAGATAAGTGTGAGTACCGAGGATGGCCCTCTCGCAGGTTACGAGGGAGGATCCACGGTGGAGTATTGTGTTGGTGAGTAGTGGACTCGTGTGCGAAAACTATTTTGCTAAAATATTCCGTAGGATAGCTTAGCCAAGAGTCAAAGCTGGCTTGCTGCATAAACCCCACCACCTTCTTGAGAATGAGCATGTATAGTAGGTTCTGATGTAAGACTTGCTGAGTACCTTTGTACTCATGTTTGCTTATTTATTGTTTTCAGACGACAACACTGCCCCCTCCGATGGGTTTTACGTAGACCTTGACGTCGACGAGTGACTAGCCACCCAGGTGGTGATCCAGGCCATGGAGGGCCCTATGTAGATAGACAGGCTTCGAGAAGCCTTCTTTCTTTCTAGAGTCTGTACTCAGACTAGTTGCTTCCGCATGTGCTTGTATGACTGTATGACTTGAGTGTCGGGTCATGAGACCCCTACCTGTATGGATATGTTATGTATGGCTCTCTGGAGCTTTTAAATAAAGTACTTGAGTTGTAGAGTTTTGTTGTGATGCCATGTTGTATGTACTCATATCGAGCATATTGTGTGTATGATTGAAATGCTTGGTATGAGTGGGATCCGACAACCTAGTTGTTTGTCCTTCGCAGCCTTTCTTATGGGGAAATGTAGTCTAGTTCTCCTCGAGCCATAGTAGTCCGCTACAGCCCGGTTCACCGGAGTCCTGCTAGCCCAGCACTACTGTTCAGGACACTTGACTGGCCGGCATGTGTTTCACTTCGTCCCTATGTCTGTCCCTTCGGGGAAATGTCACGCGGTGATCTCCGGAGTCCTGTCTAGCCTGCTACAGCCCGGGATCCCCGGAGTCCTGTTAGCCCAGTGCTACAGCCCGGAACCACTCGTTGATGACCGACATGTTCGATGTGATTCATGTATGCCTGTCTCCATAGGTCTGTGCCGCTTTGGGTTCACGACTAGCCATGTCGGCCCGGGTTCTCGGTCATATGGGTGCTAGCGACATTGTCATATACGCGAGCCAAAAGGCGCAAACGGTCCCGGGCCATGGTAAGGCGACACCCGTGGGATACCGTGCGTGAGGCCGCAAAGTGATATGAGGTGTTACCGGCTAGATCGATGTGGCCTGGAATCGGGGTCCTGACAAATATTGAGGATTTAATAATAAAATCAAATAAGATTTATTTCGTAGTTTTTCGATATTTTATTTGAATTTAGGAAAAATGTGTGTTTTTCAAAATTGCATTTAGGCGCCAAATAAATGTTCACCTTGTGCGGCTTGATTTTAGAAGCCGGGGAAAATTTATTTCGGGATTTTTGGAGTCCGTTTAGTATTTCTTGTATTTGTTTTTCTGCGCGGAATTATTTAAAAAAAACGCAACCGACCTACGGGCCGTGTGCGACCCGGACACTAGGCCCGTCCAGGCTTTATAAGCCGGGGAGCCCAGCCCGGGGTCTCCCAAACCCTAGCGCCCCGACCGCCGCCGCCGCCGCCGGATCCGTCGCCGGAGTTGCCGGGGTAGTTTTCTTTTAGTCGCCGGTTTTTTTTTCCGAAAAATCGTTTGGTTTTTCCGACGGTTTTGTTCGTTTTTTAGTTTCGGTTTTTTTAAATAGATCGGGTTTTCTGATTTATTTAAACAGCGAGCGTTCGTTCGTTTGTTCGTTCGTTCTAGCGAACGTTCGTCTTTTTTATTTTCTCGGATTAAATCCGCGATTTTTCTGATCGCGATTCCTGATTCGATTTTCGTTTTAGTATAACTATTCGCTCGTTTATCGGAATCAGGCGATTCAAGCGCCTGGAGTTTCGTCTCGAAACCCTCTATCCGTTTAACCAACTTAAACAAGTTTTTGCCACTGTAAAAAATTCCCTAGATCCAGAATAGTAAATGAAGTCTGTTTCTTTTGCCATTTGACTTTCGTTGCTTCGTTTGATTTGATTCTTTTTGCAAGCCGGAGTTCTTAAGTTGAATTTTCTGGTTAGATCTCTTATTTGAGTTTTACCTGTGCATTAGATGAATACTTATTGTATGCTTGTTTATTTGTCTGCGATAGAATACCCGTAGTGCGCCGCCTGTTACTTTGAATCTCTAGGTTTCGCGGATCATCAGCAAGGCAAGTAACACTTTGATCATACCTCCTACTGCCCAGTTTTATTGCATTAGATCAATCCTCAAACATTGCATGATTAGGATCTAATTAAATTGTGGGATGGGAAGTAGTTGAGGTAGTACCTATTACCCGTTGTATTATCAAACCTTTGGGAGTTACTTCTACGTTTGCCTATTATGCCATGCTATGCTAGTAGACGTGGATTGGGTGAGTGATATCCATGACAGATGTGAGGTTGATAATTAATGGTTTAGCTAAGGTGGCAACTTAAACACACATCTGGGTGGATTGAGGTACCTGGGTATTCCAGGATTGCCTGTTTTTCTTTATGGACCGCCACCCAGGCCCAAAGGGATCATGAGATTTTTCATACTAGAAACTTCCGTGTGTAGCCACAAGCTATTATGGGCTCTAGCATAGTTGATTAAGTCATGCAAAATCTTACAGGGTAGACTAGCAGATGTAGAGGAAAGTAGGTGTAACGGTCTATCCATCGTAAGGTGCTAGCGCTTCTGAAAGACTATGCCTCGGTCATCCGTTTCTCAAACACCGTGTAGTGCGAGAAACCAAACGGCGGAGATCGAGTCTTGTGGGGAAAAGTGCGCAAACCTCTACAGAGTGTATAAACTAATCATGGTTAGCCGTGTCCCCGGTTATGGACATCTTGAGTATCTAGTACTTGGATTATCATGTGAATCTCATCATGTTACTCTAAAATTTAATTCTGATGGATTTTGTTTAATGATGATGCTTAATTGGGATTGAGAATGCTGTCAACCATTCTCAATGTTTAACAACTACCATGATAGTTAAATAAAATTTATTCCTTTGCAGTAGGGAAAAATTAGCTTTATGCAAAACTGTAACCATAGAGCTTTCCACCAGCCAAATATGCATATAGTATAGCTGTTTCATTCCATTACTCTCTATGTGTTACCTTGCGAGCATATTCCATGTGCTGACCCGTTTCGGGCTGCAACGTTAATGTTGCAGACTTTTCAGACGATGATTAAGGAGTTTTAGGTCGTGGTTCTATACTCAGTGATGCCGTTGGAGTTGATGGACTCACTTATCTTCCAAGCCTTCCGTTGTTATCGTTATAGATGGCCTTAAGCCATATTTATTGTAATAAGTTCTCTATTGAGACGCTCGATGTAATAAGTGTGTGATTGCTACTCTGTTATAAATCCTTCAAGTACTATGTGGTGTTAGCATTACTGATCCAGGGATGACACCTGAGCACAGAGATCAGACTTTTTGAGGTCTGGTCGCTACAAACATGGTATCAGAGCACACACTTACTGTAGGACACGACCACTAAGCTAAAGACCTAGATCACTATTCACTCTCTTCTCTTCTGACCTCTCATCTTTTCTACTCTTTAGGATGGCGGATGCAAGGAACAAGTTCACGCAACCGAATGAAGATACACCCTTTGGACGTCACCTAAAAGAAGTCACTAGATACCTGAATATAGGAGTACCAAGCTTCACCGGAACCTACAAAGCCACCTTACCTAAAGAAGAGCGCTGGATGATTCAAGTTCAAGTTCCAGGAAGGACGTTCATGCCAGTCACTGAGCCCATAGAATTTTCTTTTGATGCAGCAACTTGGAGTCTAGGAAAGAGCATGGCAGCTCATATCGCCATGGGACACATTGGAGAAGTCTACCGCAATGATCTCAAGGATACTATCTACCAGATCTGTGGGCACCGAGATGAGCACTGGGAGATGATCAGCGCCAGAAAGGATAGATCAATTGCAGCTTTTATCCAGGAATTAAACCAGCACATACGACGTCAGGAGAACCAGATGTGCGCCGACATGATAGACCTGAAGAAGGCAAGGACAAGAATCAAGGAACTGGAGGAAGAACTCAAGGCTACACGTGAAGATTATGAAGAAGAAATTGAAGTATTAGTGGAGAAGAATGAAGATCTGATCAAGAAGATCGGAATATTTATGGAAGGCCCTACACAAGTAGATGAAGACGAAGAACCCAAGGAGATTCGCCCGGAAGACTACATCATCATCGACGACACCGACTTGGATCCAGATGATAGCGATGATGACTATGTTGATGAAGCCGGAGCAGATATCATGGAGTCTACAACCGAAGAATATTTCTAGTAGACCACCTCATCAGTAGTAGTAGTCCACCATGTAAATACAGTAGTCCAAGCACTTTTGCGATAGTTAGATCGATTGCATGCCCTTGTTTGATTGAATGAAGTGAATTGTTTGCTTTTGCCTCATGTGCATATGGGTAGTGTTTTCTCTTTAGACCCCCTCTATCCTTAAATCTCATCTTTACTAAACCCTCAGATGCCTCCGAGACATGACCCCGGATTTACCTTTCCACCGGAGCTCACTCAGTTGATCCAGCAGCAGAACACATTGATGCAGTTGCTAGTCTAGAATCAGAATCAGGGGAACAACAACAACAACAACCCACCACCACCACCACCTTTTGATCACTTAGCCCGTTTTCTTAGGCTGAATCCGCCGGTGTCTTCCAGTAGCACCGAGTCGATAGTAGCAGATGATTGGCTCTACAAGACAGCTAGAGAGTTGACCACAGCAGGATGCACCGATGCGGAGAAGGTGAAGTTTGCCGCACATCAGCTTGAAGGACCCGCGGCATCATGGTGGGAGAATTTCATAGCCACTTTCCCTGTCGACACTGTCACATGGGACCAATTTCAGCAGGCTTTTCGAACTGCCCATGTTTCAGCAGGAGCTATGGCCTTGAAGAAGCGAGAGTTTCACAACTTGCGCCAAGGAGGACGGATAGTTGGCCAGTATGTGGAGGACTTTAGTAAATTAGCATGTTATGCCCCAGTTGACGTTGCTACGGATGCAGCTAAGCAGGAGAAGTTTCTGGAAGGACTGAATGATGAGTTGAGCATGCAGTTGATGGTAGCAACCTTCAACAACTACCAGGAGTTGGTAGATCATGCTCTTATGATTGAAGGGAAGCAGCAGCAAATTGAAAAACGCAAGAGGAAGTATGCACAAGGAAAGTACAATTCAGGAGCTCAGCAGAAGCCGCGATTTACCCCTAGATCGGGAGGACATTTTCAGCATACCCATGGAGGAGGTAGCTCGCACAATCACAATGGCACCAAGAATGGTAACGGTAATGGAGGAAGCAACGGCCAGAACCGTACCAACCCATCAACCCCAGCCAAGAAAGACCTGAGCCAAGTCACTTGCTTTAAGTGTCAGAAGACTGGACATTATGCCAATGAATGTCCTGAAGGCCAGAATGGCAATGGAAGCTCTGGGAAGAAGCTGAACCCTTTCAATAGGGGATAGATGAACCACGTTAATGTGGAGGAGGTTGAAGAGCAGCCGGATGCAGTAATCGGTAAGTTTTTGGTTAAGTCATTTACTGCACTCATTCTTTTTGATATTGGTGCATCGCATTCATACATATCAAGGGGATTTGTGGATAAGTATAACCTTCCCATTAAGGTTCTTAGAACACCTATGCTAGTAAGCTCACCAGGAGCGGAGTATATGGCCAGTCAAGGATGTTTCCAAGTGCCATTAAGTATAGGAAGGCATATTTTCCCAACGGATTTAATTATTCTGGAATCCCAAGGTTTGGATGTAATTCTTGGTATGGATTGGCTGTCGATGTATGGGAGAAACATCGATTGCACCAGTAAGACAATTTTGCTTACGACGCCAGAAGGAAGAAGGATCAAGTATGTATCCCAGCATGCGCCAAATAGGACACAAGTAAATTCCTTATCAGGAGTTGTGCAGGAGGAAGTACCGGTGGTAAGGGATTTCCCTGACGTATTTCCCGAAGAGTTGCCAGGCATGCCACCGGATAGAGATATTGAGTTTTTGATTGAGCTATTGCCAGGCACAGGGCCAATATCAAAGAGACCATATAGGATTCCTGCAAAGGATTTGGTGGAAATTAAGAAGCAAATTAAGGAGTTACTGGATAAAGGATACATTCGCCCAAGTTCATCGCCTTGGGGATCACCAGTACTTCTAGTGGAGAAAAAGGATGGATCGTTAAGGATGGTTGTTGACTATCGTGGGTTGAATGAAGTAACGATCAAGAACAAGTACCCACTACCAATGATCAATGATCTGTTTGATCGATTGCAAGGAGCTAAAGTGTTTTCCAAGATCGATTTGCGATCAGGGTACCATCAATTGAAGATTCGAGAGCAAGACATACCTAAGACAGCTTTTACCACCAGGTATGGGTTGTATGAGTATATCGTTGTGTCATTTGGTCTGACTAACGCACCTGCCTATTTTATGAACATGATGAACAAAGTTTTTATGGAGTTCTTGGATAAGTTTGTCGTGGTGTTCATTGATGATATTCTAGTTTCCTCGAAGAATGAAGAGGAGCATAAGGAACATTTGCGTTTGGTTCTTGGAAAGCTCAGGGAACATCAACTATATGCCAAGTTTAGCAAATGTGAGTTTTGGTTGAAGGAAGTAGGATTCCTCGGACACGTTATATCCGGAGAAGGAATAGCAGTTGATCCCACTAAAGTTGATACCGTGACCAAGTGGGAGGCACCAACAACAGTTGGAGAGATCCGTAGTTTCCTTGGACTCGCGGGATACTACCGGAGATTTATTGAGAATTTCTCCAAAATTGCAAAACCTATGACGGAGTTGTGAAAGAAGGATACCAAGTTCATATGGACTGAGGAGTGTGAGGCTAGTTTCCAGGAGTTGAAGAAACGCTTGGTTACTTCACCAGTGTTGATTTTGCCAGACCAAACCAAGGATTATGAGGTGTATTGCGACGCTTCATGACGAGGACTTGGAGCGGTGCTTATGCGGGAAGGGAGAGTTGTTTCATATGCCTCACGACAACTGAAACCCCACGAATTGAATTATGCCACGCATGATTTGGAGTTAGCAGCCGTAGTGCATGCATTGAAAACATGGAGACATTTCCTCATTGGAAATCATTGTGAGGTGTACACGGATCACAAGAGTTTGAAATACATTTTCACGCAGAAGGAGTTAAACCTCAGACAAAGGAGATGGTTGGAGCTCATCAAGGATTATGATATGAGATTGCATTACCATCCCGGAAAGGCTAATGTAGTAGCTGACGCATTGAGCTGTAAGAGCCATGTCAATACACTAATGACGGGAGAAATACCAAAGGTGTTAGCCGAGGATCTTCGTGAGCTATGTTTGAAAATAGTTCCGAGAGGCTACGTAACAACATTGGAGATTCAGTCAACTTTGATGGATACCATCAGAGAAGCTCAGAAGACTGACAAGGAGATTGCCTCTATAAAGGAGAAAATGAGCGAAGGAAAGGCAAAAGGATTTCGTGAGGATGAGCACGACACCCTATGGTTTGAAGACCGTGTTTATGTGCCCAATGACCCGGAGATCAGGAAGTTGATTCTGCAAGAGGCACACGATTCACCATATTCGATTCACCTAGGAAATACCAAGATGTATTTGGATTTGAAGGATACCTTCTGGTGGACCGGAATGAAGAAAGATATTGCGGAGTATGTAGCAGTTTGTGATGTATGTCAGAAAGTAAAGGCAGAGCATTAGAAGCCAGCAGGATTGCTACAGCCATTGCCGATACCCGAATGGAAGTGGGATAATTTAGGCATGGATCTTATCACGGGATTACCCAGGACTCGTTCAGGCTATGACTCGATTTGGGTTGTAGTTGATCGGTTGACGAAAGTAGCTCATTTCATCCCGGTAAAGACCACTTACACCAGTGCTAAGTTGGCGAAGATATACATGACCAGGATTGTATGCTTACATGGAGTTCCGAGGAGTATAGTATCAGATAGAGGAACCCAGTTTACCTCAAAGTTCTGGAATCAGTTGCACGAAACTTTGGGGTACCAGGCTAGAGTTCAGCACAGCTTTTCATCCACAGACAGATGGACAGACCGAGAGAGTCAATCCGATTTTGGAGGACATGCTGAGAGCTTGTGCGCTAGATTATGGATCTAGTTGGGACGACAATTTGCCATATGCAGAATTCTCTTACAACAACAGCTATCAATCCAGTTTAAAGATGGCCCCTTTCGAAGCCTTGTACAGAAGGAGGTGCGGGACACCATTGTCGTGGGATGAAGTTGGAGACCGCCAGTTGTTTGGACCTGATTTGATTAAAGAGTCTGAACAGAAGGTGAAATTGATTCGCGATGGGCTCAAGGTAGCTCAATCCAGGCAGAAGAGTTATGCAGATTCAAAATGCAAGGAGACAGTTTACGAAGTCGGAGACAGAGTTTATCTTCGAGTATCCCCACTTGGGGAATAAAGCGCTTTGGTGTTAAGGGAAAGTTAGCGCCACGATTTGTAGGACCATACCGAGTATTGGAACATATGGGAGAAGTGGCCTACAAGTTGGAATTGCCTGAAGGATTGTCAGGAGTTCATGATGTGTTCCATGTTTCCCAGCTGAAGAATTGCCACGCAGAGATGGCTGACATACCCTTGAGAGACACAGTGCCATTGGAAGCAATTCAGTTGGATAACAATTTGACCTATGAGGAGAAACCAGTTAAGATTCTCGAGTTTACCAGCCGAGTCACCCGCAGCAAGGTTATCAAGTTTTGTAAGGTTCAGTGGAGCCACCACACGGAGGATGAAGCCACCTGGGAGCGAGAGGAAGATTTGCTCAAGGACCACCCTCACCTATTTTCTAGCCAACCCGAATCTGGAGGGTGAGATTCATCTTAAGGGGGGTAGGTTTGTAACATCCCAAATTTTTGATTTGGAATGTTATACATTAGATCATCATTGCATATCATAATTTATTTGCTTTTGGTTTTGATCCTAGAAATTCTACGCAACTCAAGGACCCACGGAGAGAGTTGGGGATTTTGTTATTTTCATATTTGAGTTTTCTCAAATTTTGAGAATAGGATCATTTGATTTAAATTATTTTATCATCAATTATTTCTATTACAAAAATATGAGAGAGGGAATAAATTGACTTTCCCAAAATAAAGAAATATTGAGGATTTAATAATAAAATCAAATAAGATTTTATTTCGGAGTTTTTCGATATTTTATTTAAATTTAGGAAAAATGTGCATTTTTTCAAAATTGCATTTAGGCCCCAAATAAATGTTCACCTTGTGCGGCTTGATTTTAGAAGCCGGGAAAATTTATTTCGGGATTTTTGGAGTCCGTTTAGTATTTCTTTTATTTGTTTTTCTGCGCAGAATTATTTTAAAAATCGCAACCGACCTACGGGCCGTGTCCGACCCGGACACTAGGACCGTCCAGGCTTTATAAGCCGGGGAGCCCAGCCCGGGGTCTCCCAAACCCTAGCGCCCCGACCGCCGCCGCCGCCGACCGCCGCCCCGCGCCGCCTCCGGATCCGTCGCCGGAGTTGCCGGGGTAGTTTTTTTTCTTTTAGTCGCCGGTTTTTTTTCGAAAAACCGTCCGGTTTTTCCGACGGTTTTGTTCGTTTTTTAGTTTCGGTTTTTTTAAATAGATCGGTTTTTCCGATTTATTTATATAGCGAGCATTCGTTCGTTCTAGCGAACGTTCGTCGTTTTTCTTTTCTCAGATTAAATCCGCGATTTTTCTGATCATGATTCCTGATCCGATTTTCGTTTTAGTATAACTTTTCGATCGTTTATCGAAATCAGGCGATTCAAGCGCCTGGAGTTTTGTCTCGAAACTCTCTATCCGTTTAACCACTTTAAACAAGTTTTTGCCACTGTAAAAATTGCCCTAGATCCAGAATAGTAAATGAAGTCTGTTTCTTTTGTCGTTTGACTTTCGTTGCTTCGTTTGATTTGATTCTTTTTGCAAACCGGAGTTCTTAAGTTGAATTTTCTGGTTAGATCTCTTATTTAAGTTTTACCTATGCATTAGATGAATACTTATTGTATGCTTGTTTGTTTGTCTGCGATAGAATACTTGGAGTGCGCTGCCTGTTACTTCGAATCTCTAGGTTTCGCGGATCATCAGCAAGGCAAGTAACACTTTGATCATACCTCCTACTACCCAGTTTTATTGCATTAGATCAATCCTCAAACATTGCATGATTAGGATCTAATTAAATTGTGGGAAGGGAAGTAGTTGAGGTAGTACCTATTACCCGTTGTATTATCAAACCTTTGGGAGTTACTTCTATGTTTGCCTATTATGCCATGCTATGCTAGTAGACGTGGATTGGGTGAGTGATATCCATGATAGATGTGAGTTTGATAATTAATGGTTTATCTAAGGTGGCAACTTAAACACACATCTGGGTGGATTGAGGTACCTGGGTATTCCAGGATTGCCTGTTTTTCTTTATGGACCGCCACCCAGGCCCAAAGGGATCATGAGATTTTTCATACTAGAACTTCTGTGTGCAGCCACAAGCTATTATGGGCTCTAGCATAGTTAATTAAGTCGTGCGAACTCTTATAGGGTAGACTAGAAGATGTAGGGGGAAGTAGGTGTAATGGTCTATCCATCGTAAGGTGCTAGCGCTTCTGAAAGACTATGTCTCGGTCATCCGTTTCTCAAACACCGTGTAGTGCGAGAAACCAAACGGAGGTGATTGAGTCTTGTGGGGAAAAGTGCGCAAACCTCTGCAGAGTGTATAAACTAATCATGGTTAGCCGTGTCCCCAGTTATGGACATCTTGAGTATCTAGTACTTGGATTATCATGTGAATCTCATCATGTTACTCTAAAATTTAATTTTGATGGGTTTTGTTTAATGATGATGCTTAATTGAGATTGAGAATGTTGTCAACCATTCTCAATGTTTAACAACTACCATGATAGTTAAATAAAATTTATTCCTTTGCAGTAGGGAAAAATTAGCTTTACGCAAAACTGTAACCATAGAGCTTTCCACTAGCCAAATATGCATATAGTATAGCTGTTTCATTCCATTACTCTCCATGTGTTACCTTGCCAGCATATTCCATGTGCTGACCCGTTTCGGGCTGCAATGTTAATGTTGCAGACTTTTCAGACGACGATTAAGGGGTTTTAGGTCGTGGTTCGGTACTCAGTGATGCCGTTGGAGTTGATGGACTCACTTATCTTCCAAGCCTTCCGCTATTATCGTTCTAGATGGCCTTGAGCCATATTTATTGTAATAAGTTCTCTATTGAGACGCTCGATGTAATAAGTGTGTGATTGCTACTCTGTTATAAATCCTTCAAGTACTGTGTGCTGTCAGCATTACTGATCCAGGGATGACACCTGAGCACAGAGATCAGACTGTTTGAGGTCTGGTCGCTACAGGGATACTTTGCCATCATTCCAAAGAACTGGTCCTCTATCCTTTGCCAATACCGCTTGCCGGTTTGGTCAGTGTCGGTGCCCGCATCCAGAGGCACAGATTCCCAGGCCTTGATCAAGACCTGATTTGGAAGTACCAGAGGGGAGTTCGCACAGTGTTTGACCCAAGTTCGGGTCATCATGGTCGAGGTAATACCCTAGTCCTCCTTTGTTTTGTGATGTCAGAGCACCTCATGCGAGGAGGTTATGTGTTGAGGATGAGGAATGCTACTGTCTGCGTATTGGCATGGATGCCTCCAACTACTCCTAGCCTCACCTTATAATGGGGCGATGAGGGCAAGGGTTTATATAAATCCTAATCGACCTTTCCACGAGGACTTGGCTTGCATGCCACAAACACACTTCATCTTCAAGTCAAGGCCTTGGAGCGATCATTGGGACAAGGCTGCTGCTATGCCTCTTAGGGCCCGAGGCCTGCCTAGTATCGGGCATCCCGGTCGATGGGCCACCCTCGGTATAATATCGTCGGTAGCCCCTGATAACCCACAAGTATAGGGGATCGCAACAGTTTTCGAGGGTAGAGTATTCAACCCAAATTTTGTAGATTCGACACAAGGGGAGCCAAAGAATATTTGTAAGTATTAGCAGTCGAGTCGTCAATTCAACCACACCCGAAGATTAATTATCTGCAACAAAGTGATCAGTAGCAAAGTAGTATGATAGTTTTGATAATAGTAGCAACAGCAATAGTAATGGTAACAGTGATAGCAGTAATTTTGTAGCAAGTGAACAGTAACGATAGCAGTAGTAACTTGGCAAGAACAATATAATAGAAATCCGTAGGCATTGGATCGATGATTTGTTGGATGATATTCATCATGTGACAGTTATAACCTAGGGCGATACGGCACTAGCTCCAGTTCATAAATATAATGTAGGCATGTATTCCGTAAATAGTCATGCGTGCTTATGGAAAGAACTTGCATGACATCTTTGTCCTACCTTCCCATGGCAGCGAGGTCCTATTGTAAACCGAGGGATATTAAGACCTCCTTTTAATAGAGAACCGGAACAAAGCATTAACACATGGTGAATACATGAACTCCTCAAACTACGGTCGTCATCGGGAGTGGTCCCGACTATTGTCACTCCGGGGTTACCGGATCATAGCATGTAGTAGGTGACTATAACTTGCAAGATCGGATCTAGAACATGGATATAATGGTGATAACATAAATGGTTCAGATCTGAAATCATGGCACCCGGGCCCAAAGTGACAAGCATTAAGCATGGCAAAGTTATAGGAACATCAATCTTAGAACATAATGCATACTAGGGATCCAACCCTAACAAAACTAACTAGATTACACGATGAATCTCATGCAACCACTCACCGACTAGCTAGCCTACGAAGGAATTACTCACTCCCGATGGGGAGCATCATGGCATTGGCGATGGAGAAGGGTTGGTGATGACGAAGATCGAAGATCCCCCTCCCCGAAGCCCCGAACGGACTCCAGATCTGGCCTCCTGATGAAGAACAGGAGGTGACGACGGCTCTGTCTCGTGGAATGCGATAATTCTTTCTCCCTGATTTTGTTTCTGGAAAAATAGGATTTTATAGCATAGGTTTCAGGGTCTACGGGGCCACCAGGTGGGGACAACCCACCTGGGCGCGCCAGGAGGGGAGCGCGCCCTGGTGGGTTGTGCCCACCCAAGTGCCCCCCTTCGGTGGTTCTTGGCTCCATAAATTCTCATATATTGTATAAAAAATCCTCACAAAGTTTCGTTCCATTCCAAGAGCTTCTATTTCTGCACAAAAAACAACACCATGGTAGTTCTGCCGAAAACAACGTCAGTTCGGGGTTAGTTTCATTCAAATCATGCAAAATAGAGTTCAAAATAAGAGGAAAAGCGTTAGGAAAAGTAGATACGACGAAGATGTATCAAACTCCCCCAAGCTTAAACCTTTGCTTGTCCTCAAGCAATTCAGTTGATAAACTGGAAATGAAAAAGAAAACTTTTACAAACTCTTTTGCTCTAGTTTGCATAAATAAGCTTAAACATCACCCAGGTTTCAGCCAGTAATATAACTAACCATGTCATCAATAACTCTTAGAAAGTATATTAACTCATATCAATGACATAATCAGCTAGCGAGCAATAATAAGATATCTCAAACAACAACACATTGTCAAAACAACCATGATATAATATGACAATAGTGGTATCTCACTAGCCCTTTCTGAGACTGCAAAACATAAATGCAAAGCACCTCCAAAGTTCAAGCAGCGACTAAACATTGTAATTCATGGTAGAAAAGATCCAGTCATTATGCACCCAACATTAGCTACACACAATGCATCAGCATGATAGCAGTGCTCTGAGGTTCTGGCGCTTATTTTAGAAGGTGATGACACAACATAAAAGTAAATAGATAGTCCCTTCACAGAGGAAAGTAGTGATTTGAAGAGGTGCCAGAGCTCAAGTTTTTAAAACAGAGGTAAATGAAATTTTGAGAAATGCACCCTTCTTGTTTACTTCACGACCATCAGTTATCTATATCTTCCATGCTAAACACGCTAGTGGCGGTGCCCAAGCAATAAAGTAAAGGTTATGAGTCCATAGGACTTTTTTGTAAGCTTTTTCTGTTTGCAGTTTGGGTCTGGGAATCCCTATTACCGCCCTTTTCTCATGCAATGGCGAGTGAATAAACACTCAACCTGAGAATACCCTGCTTAGCATGGAAGATACCGACTACCTCCTGTCGCTCCATGGATGATCCAGGCACACAAAATGTTGATATCCAAGATAAATCATTATCCACTCCTAGCTACTTATGCATGGCATGAGAAACTATAATCTCTAATTGTCATTGCAAACATGTTTAATCATAATGGGATGAATCATGGATACTAGGTTAAACATATTTACAAAAACAAAACAAGTCGAGTTCATACTCGTTTCTCTCTGCCACAGCCAGTTCATCAAATATCGGCATTATTGCCTTTCACTTGCACGACCGAACGATATGAAAATAATAATAGTGCAAGAGTGTCGTGGACCAAGCTAGAGTCTGCAAACATTTTATTCAACAGGAGAAGACAAGGTAAAATGGGTTCTTTGTTAGATCAGCAATTATGCAAATGAGAGCCACTCAACATTTTCATCATGGTCTTCTCCTCAGTATGACTCAAATAAAAAGAAAAGAAATTCAGAGAAACACAATGAGATATTTTTGAAGTTTTTGGTTTTCTTGAACAAGCAAATAAAAGGAAAAATCAAAACGAGAAAAACTATTTACACGGGTAAGCTCCCAACAAGCAAAAGAAGAACAATGAAATCTTTTTGGGTTTTATTTTTAGTTCTACAACTAACTACTCTCGAAAGAAAAAGAAAAAAGAAACAGGAAATATTTTTGGATTTTCTCTAAGTTTTTCAAACACACAAGAAGAAAGCAAGAAAATAAATCTAACATGGATAATACAATGAGAAAGTGTGAACACCGACAAATGAAATGTGTGAACATGAATGTAAAGTCGGTGGAAATACGTACTCCCCCAAGCTTAGGCTTTTCGCCTAACTTGGTAATCAGTCGGTAGCATGCATAGTAGTCGGGGTGGTAGCTCATAGAGGCTCTTGGTGCGGATGCCTCAGCCTACCGTGCAACCACAACCGCCACGTTATGAGCTCGGGCTTCGCTCTCAAGAACAAAGTATCTTCCTCTGCTGTGATAATCAAAGAGAGCAGGCGCATGCAAATATGTGTGCACAACAGAATCTTGATTAAATAACAATTTATAGGTGAAATTATGGGGTTCACCTTTAAGGATCTTATGGCATTTCATAGCATCAAAGTCTAAATACTACGTGGGTAAAATAGGGTCATAGGGTAAAGGTGCAACACCCAGCTCTCTTGCTAAGCGTGTGGCATAAATTCCACCATAAAAATAACCACTATTAGCATTGTGTTGCAATCTGCGTGTAACAATCGCTCCAAGATTACAGGTTCTGTCACCGGTGAGAGCGGTGCGTATGAGGCTCAAGTCTGGAGCACAAAGTGTACTACAATCTTGTTTGCCTACAATACATTTCCCATGTGAAGTACTGAATTGTGGGAAAATGAATACTCTTTATTCTACCTTGTGTCACTCCCCTAGTCTCACCGTCGCAAAGACTAGTCAAGAACGCTTGAAACTCGGACCTTGGTGGTTCGTCTAGCGAACCCCAGAATTGGATTTTGCAATGTTGAGCAAATCTCTCTCGTGATATGGTAAAGGGATTTTCATAGAGTTTAAATGACACCCTAGACTCACGAGGATGGAATTTAAATCCTTTGGCAAATGATTCAGTGAGAGTGTGGTGTTGATTGCACTTATCTCAAATGTAGGGACCGAGATCGGCATTGTGAACATATTGATCAAATTCCTCCTTAATGCCCACACTCACCATATAATCATCGCATGGCCATAGGCATGTTTTGGTGGCGGCATCTCGTATGGAACTTTCACTTGGTTCAACATAAGACCGATGAGTGGAGCTGTCACTAGAGGATGCCCCCGAGGATCTCCTCCTTGAAGAACTCCTTCCAAAAAGGTTCATCATATTCGCGTACAATTTTCTGAAAATTTTTGGGTGACAAAAATTTATCAACAAAACTTTACAAGATTGATAGCAACTACTCATAGGGATACATAGAGGCCATATCAAGCATTCAAACTACTTAGAACTCTAAGAATTCAACATGCAAGCTCATGTACAGCGGCAGCAAGAGTAGCTAAATATTCAAAATATAAACCACTAAAGCAAAAACTAATTGGACAAATGGAGGAGTCACATACCAAGCAACAATCCCCCAAAAAAGTTTCAGAAACGGAGCTTTGAGAAAAGAGATCGAAATCCGCGGGTTTGAGAGCAAGAACGAGAGAGAGAGAGAGAGAGAGAGAGAGTAACGGTGATTTTTTCTGGAGGTAGGTGGTGATGTGGGACGAAGAGATAAGTGACGGGCCCACGTGGGGACCACAACCCACCAGGGCGCGCCTGGGGGTCCTGGCGCGCCCAGGTGGGTTGTGTCCACCTGGTGCACCTCCCTCTGATGTTATTTGCACCAAAAATTCTTAAATATTCAAAAAAAGTATTAAATTTCAAAGCATTCTGAGAACTTTTATTTTTGGGTCATTTTTTATTCCACGATAAATTCAGAAAACAGACAAATCATGGTATTTTATTTTATTTAACTAATAAAAAAGATAACAAAAGGTAGGGGCAGAAGGTAGTGCTCACTAAATTCATCAATTTCATACCTCTCAAAAATGATCCATTAATAAGGTTGATCAAGTCTTATTAACAACCACTTTTGATTAGCATGAAACCGAAGAACTTTCGTAAATCACTAAGTTACCTCAATGGGAATTTGAATGTCCCCGACAATAAGCATTTCATATTTCTTTTTGGCAGTAGGTAGAGGTAGTTGAAAACTTCCAATAGTGATTGTCGGAAATTTTTCAATAACATTAATTCCATTCACTTGGAATTGTTTCTTCGGAAAGTGCACCGTATGCTCATTGCCATTGATATGAAAAGCGACCTTGCTTTTATTGCAATCAATAAAAAACCTTGCAGTATTCAAGAAGGGTCTACCAAGGATAATCGACGTGTTATCGTCCTCGGGCATCTCAAGTATAACAAAGTCAGTCAAAATAGTAACATTAGCAACAACAACGGGCACATCCTCCCAGATACCGATAGGTATGGCTATTGATTTGTCAGCCATTTGCAAAGATATTTCAGTAGGTGTGAGTTTATTCAAATCAAGTCTTTTATATAAGGAGAAAGGCATAACACTAACACCAGCTCCCAAATCACATAAAATAGCTTTCACATAATTTCTTTTGATGGAGCAAGGTATAGTTGGTATTCTTGGATCTCCAAGTTTTTTAGGTACTCCATCTTTAAAAATATAATTAGCAAGCGTGGAGATTTCAGCTTCCGGTATTTTCCTCTTATTGGTGATGATGTCTTTCATGTACTTTGCATAAAGGAGACATTTTAAGGATATCAGTCAAGCGAGTACGCAAAAAGACTGGCCTCAACATTTCAGCAAAGCGTTCAAATTCTTCATCATCTTTCTTTTTAGTTGGTTTAGGTGGAAATGGCGTAGGTTTTTGAACCCATGGTTCTCTGTACTTACCATGTTTTCTAGCAACAAGGTCTCCTTTATCATATCTTTTATTCTTAGGTTGTGGGTTATCAAGAACAACTGCAGGTTCTATCTCAACATCATTGTCTGATTCTTTATTATTTGTTTGAGTGTCTTCATGCACCTCATCATTATCTTTTTCATTATCAAAAGGTAAGTGTTCACTACTAGGTTGAGTTTCAGGATCAGAGATAGAAACTTCATTATCATTATCAGGAGGTTTTCTACTTCACGTTCACTAGAGGCATGCAAAGTCCTATCATTTTTCTTCTTCTTTCTTTTTAGAAGGACTATGTGCATCAGTGTTAACTCTTTGGGAGTCTTGTTCAATTCTTTTTGGGTGTCCCTCAGGATAAAGTGGTTCCTGAGTCATTTTACGTCCTCTAGTTGCTACTCTAACAGCAAAGTCATGTATGTTATTGTTCATTTCATGAAGCAACTCTCTTTGAGATTTATCAACTTGTTCTAACTGGGTTTGAACCATAGAAGCATGCTTCCCCACACCTCTAACATCATTTGAGATTCGAAATAACAAGTCAGTCAAGCGAGCAATCATATTAGATTTGTATTTCAATTGTTTCATAACATTTGCATTGAAGTGATCTTGCTTTCAAATGTAATTTTCAAACTCATAAAGGCATTGGCTAGGGTGCATATTATGAGGATTGTCATTATCATTGAATTTTATTAAATAATTTACCTCTACCACCTTAGGCAGTGGTGGTGTATCAAGCCCATGTATTTCTTCAATAGGAGGTAAAATTTTGACATCCTCAGCTTTAATACCTTTTTCCTTCATAGATTTCTTTGCCTCTTGCATATCTTCAGGATTGAGATATAAAATGTTGGGGAACGTAGTAATTTAAAAAATTTCCTACGCACACGCTAGATCATGGTGATGCATAGCAACGAGATGGGAGGGTGTTTTCCATGTACCCTCATAGACAGTAAGCGGAAGCGTTATGACAACACGGTTGATGTAGTCATACGTCTTCACGATCGACCGATCCTAGTACCGAACGTACGGCACCTCCGCGATCTGCACACGTTCAGCTCGGTGACGTCCCACAAACTGACGATCCAGCAGAGCTTTGAGGGAGAGTTCCGTCAGCATGACGGCATGCTGACAGTGTTGATGAAGCTACCGACGCAGGTTACGATATGACCGAGGTGGATTATGGTGGAGGGGGGCACCACACACGGCTAAAAGATCAATGATCAACTTGTGTGTACATGGGGTGCCCCCTGCCCCCGTATATAAAGGAGCAAAGGGGGGAGGCGGGCCGGCCCTAGGAGGGTGCGCCAAGAGGAGGAGTCCTCCTCCTAGTGGGAGTAGGACTCCCCTTTCCTAGTCCCACTAGGAGGGGGAAGGAAGGAGTGGGAGCGGGGAAAGGCAAGGGGAGCGCCGCCCCCCTTCCTTGTCCTATTCGTACTCAAGGGGAGGGGGCGCGGCCTGCCCTGGCCGGCCCCTCTCTCTCTCTCTCCACTAGGGCCCATCAAGGCCCATTAGCCACCAGGGGGTTCCGGTAACCCCTCCGGCACTCCGGTTTTCTCCGAGATCACTCGAAACCCTTCCGGTGTCTGGATATAGCCGTCCAATATATCAATCTTTACATCTCGACCATTTCGAGACTCCTCGTCATGTCTGTGATCACATCCGGGACTCCGAACTACCTTCGGTACATCAAAACACATAAACTCATAATACCGATCATCACCGAACGTTAAGCGTGCGGACCCTACGGGTTCGAGAACTATGTAGACATGACTGAGACTCATCTCCGGTCAATAACCAATAGCGGAACCTGGATGTTCATATTGGTTCCGACATATTCTACGAAGATCTTTATCGGTCAAACCGCATAACAACATACGTTCTTCCCTTTGTCATCGGTATGTTACTTGCTCGAGATTCGATTGTCGGTATCTCAATACCTAGTTCAGTCTCGTTACCAACAAGTCTCTTTACTCGTTCCGTAATACATCATCCCTCAACTAACTCATTAGTTGCATTGCTTGCAAGGCTTATAGTGATGTGCATTACCGAGAGGGCCCAAAGATACCTCTCCGACAATCAGAGTGACAAATCCTCATCTCGATCTATGCCAACTCAACAAGTACCATCGGAGACACCTGTAGAGCACCTTTATAATCACCCAATTACATTGTGACGTTTGGTAGCACACAAAGTGTTCCTCCGGTATTCGGGAGTTGCATAATCTCATAGTCATAGGAACATGTATAAAGTCATGAAGAAAGCAATAGCAATATACTAAATGATCAAATGCTAAGCTAACGGAATGGGTCAAGTCAATCACATCATTCTCTAATGATGTGATCCCATTAATCAAATGACAACTCATGTCTATGGTTAGGAAACTTAACCATCTTTGATTCAGCGAGCTAGTCAAGTAGAGGCATACTAGTGACACTTTGTTTGTCTATGTATTCACACATGTACTAAGTTTCCCGTTAATACAATTCTAGCATGAATAATAAACATTTATCATGATATAAGGAAATATAAATAACAACTTTATTATTGCCTCTAGGGCATATTTCCTTCATAAAATACCCCTCTTTTTCGGAGTGGGTTTAGTACGTGGTTCGGGGAGAGTCCAATCATCATAATTTTTTAATATGTTATTCATTAATTCTTCAGCATGCCCAATAGTTCGTTCCTTGAAAACACAACCAACACAACTTTCTAGGAAATCCCTAGAAGCATCGGTTAGTCCATTATAGAAGATATCAAGTATTTCATTTTTCTTAAGAGGATGATCAGGCAAAGCATTAAGAAACTGGAGAAGCCTCCCCAAGCTTGTGGGAGACTATGTTCTTCAATTTGCGCAAAGTTAAATATTTCATGTAAGACAACTTGTTTCTTATGAGCAGGAAAATATTTTCCAGAGAAGTAATAAATCATATCTTGGGGACTAGCACACAACCAGGAGCAAGAGTATTGTACCAAGCTTTAGCATCACCCTTTAATGAGAACGAAAATAATTTGAGGATATAGTAATAGCGAGTTTTCTCATCATGAGCAAAAAGGGTGGCTATGTCATTCAACTTAGTAAGATGTGCCACAACAGTTTCAGTTTCATGACCATGAAAAGGATCAGATTCAACCAAAGTAATTAACTCTGGGTCGACAGAGAATTCATAATCCTTATCATCAATAAAGATAGGTGAAGTAGTAAACTTAGGATCACATTTCATTCTAGCATTCAAAGATTTTTCTCTATACTTGCATAATAATTTCTCTAGATCATCTCTATCCTTACAAGCAAGAATATCTCTAGTTGCCTCTTCACCCATAACATAACCTTCCGGTACCTTTGGCAATTCATATCTAGGAGGGCTAGTTCTAGTAGGTGTTTCAAGATTTTCAGTTTCAAGCTCATCATCGGTTTCAACAATATCATGCTGTCTTACTCTAGCAATTTGTTCATCAAGAAATTCACCTAGTGGCACATTATCATCAAGCAAGGTACTAGCATCATCATGAGTATCATTCATAGCATAAGTAGCATCATCAACAACTTGCGACATATCAGGATTAATAGCATGTGGTGGTGTTGCAAGTTTACTTATAACAGAAGGTGAATCTAAAGCAGAGCTAGATGGCAGTTCCTTACCTCCCCTCGTCTTAGAAGGAAAAATCTTAGTCTTAGCATCCTTTAGATTCTTCATAGTGATAAATTACTAATAATCCCAAGTGACTCAACAAATATAGCTATGCTCCCCGGCAACGGCGCCAGAAAAAGGTCTTGATAACCCACAAGTATAGGGGATCGCAACAGTTTTCAAGGGTAGAGTATTCAACCCAAATTTATAGATTCATCACAAGGGGAGCCGAAGAATATTTGTAAGTATTAGCAGCCGAGTTGTCAATTCAACCACGCCTGGAGATTAATTATCTGCAACAAAGTAATCAGTAGCAAAGTAGTATGATAGTTGTGATAATAGCAGCAGCAACAATAGTAACGGTAACAGTGATAGCACTAATTTTGTAGCAAGTGCAACAGTAATGATAGCAGTAGTAACTTAGCAAGAACAGTATAATAGAAATTCATTGGCATTGGATCGATGATTTGTTGGATGATATTCATCATGTGATAGTTACAACTAGGGTGATACTGCACTAGCTCTAGTTCATAAATAGAATGTAGGCATGTATTCCGTAAATAGTCATATGTGCTTATGGCAAGAACTTGCATGACATCTTTTATCCTACCCTCCCGTGGCAGCGGGGTCCTATTGGAGACTAAGGGATATTAAGGCCTCCTTTTAATAGAGAACCGGAACAAAGCATTAACACACGATGAATACATGAACTCCTCAAACTACGGTCATCACCGGGAGTGGTCCTGACTATTGTCACTCTAGGGTTGCCGGATCATAACACATAGTAGGTGACTATAACTTGCAAGATCGGATCTAGAACATGGATATAATGGTGACAACATAAACGGTTCAGATCAGAAATCATGGCATCCGGGCCCAAAGTGACAAGCATTAAGCATGGCAAAGTCATAGCAACATCAATCTCAGAACATAGTGGATACTAGGGATCAAGCCCTAACAAAACTAACTAGATTACATGATGAATCTCATACAACTCCTCATCGACTAGTGAGCCTACGAAGGAATTACTCACTCCCGGTGGGGAGCATCATGGAATTGGCGACGGAGTAGGGTTGGTGATGACGAAGATTGAAGACCCCACTCTCCGGAGCCCCAAAAGGACTCCAGACCTGGCCTCCATATGAAGAACAGGAAGTGACGACGGCTCCATCTCATGGAACGCGATAATTCTTTCTCCCTGATTTTTTTCTGAAAAAATAGGAATTTATAGCATAGGTTTCAGGGTGTGCAGGGCCACCAGGTGGGGACAACCCACCTAGGCGCGCCTGTAGGGGGGGCCCTGGTGGGATGTTCCCACCCAGGTGCCCCCCTCCGGTGGTTCTTGGCTCTAGATATTCTCATATATTGTATAAAAAATCCTCGCAAAGTTTTGTTCCATTCCGAGAACTTTTATTTCTGCACAAAAAACAACACCATGGTAGTTCTGCTGAAAATGACGTCAGTCCGGGGTTAGTTTCATTCAAATCATGCAAATTAGAGTCCAAAACAAGAGGAAAAGCGTTAGAAAAAGTAGATATGACGAAGATGTATCAGCCCCTGAGCTTGTGCGGAGTTTTGGAGTCTTGCCCCCCCCCCCCGAAAACAAATCCAGGCAGGCTCTTTTCGTGCCAAATGGCATGTGCAGTCCAACTTCTTGTGACCCGACTTAAAAAATCTTCCAATAAACACGGTTCCTAATGGTATGTATTTGCGACTTCATAGCTTTCGACTTCGTGGCGTCACGGCCTCACAGCTGCGCAACCTCTAGTGTTGTGTCTTTGCAGCTTCGAATCATTACTACGTCCCCAGTGTTTCTATAATTTTTTATTGTTCCATGAGATTATATTATCCATCTTGGATATATTATATGCATTATTATGTTTTATATGATTTTTTTTGGGACAAACTTATTAACCTAGTGCCAAGTCCCAGTTGTTGTTTTTCCTTGTTTTTGTCTTTTACAGAAAATCAATACCAAACGGAGTCCAAACGAAATGAAACTTTTTAAGGATTTTCTTGGACCATAAGACACCCAGAAACCTCCGTGAGGGGGTCAGAGGGGCCACCAGTTTGTGACAAGCTCGGGAGGCGCACCCTAGGGGGCGCCCCCGGGCTTGTGGGCCCCCTGATGCTCCTCCAACCCTAATCTCAACTCCGTAAATACCCAAATATTCCCCATATACCAGAGGGCACACCAAGAATATTTTTCCGCCGCTGCAAGTTTCTGTCCTCGTGAGATCCCATCTAGGGGCATGTTCCGGTACTCTGCCGGAGGGGGATTCAATCACGGAGGGCCTCTACATCAACCTTGCTGCCCTTCCGATGATGTGTGAGTAGTTTATCACAGACCTACGGGTCCATAGTTAGTAACTAGATGGATTCTTCTATATCTTTGATCTTCAATACAATGTTGTCCTCGATGTTCTTGGAGATCTATTCGATGTAATCTTCTTTTGCGGTGCGTTTGTTGAGATCCGATGAATTGTGGGTTTATGATCAGGTTATCTGTGAATACTATTTGAGTCTTCTCTGAACTCTTTTGTGCATGATTAAGATAGCTTTGTATTTCTCTCCAATCTATTGATTTGATTTGGCCAACTAGATTGGTTTTTCTTACAATGGAAGATGTGCTTTGTAATGGGTTCAATCTTGCGGTGCTCAATCCCAGTGATAGAAGGGAACAAGACACGTATTTGTATTGTTGCCATTAAGGATAAAAAGGTGGGGTTTATTCATGTTGATTGGATCTATCCCTCTACATCATGATCTTGCTTAAGGCGTTACTCCGTTCTTGTTAACTTAATAGACTAGATGCATGCTGGATATCGACCGATGTGTGGAGTAATAATAATAGATGCAGGCAGGAGTCGGTCTATTTGTCACAGACGTGATGCCTATATTCATGATCATTGCCTTAGATGTCATCATAATTATTCGTTTTTCTATCAGTTGCTCAACAGTAATTTGTTTACCCACCGTATGCGTTCTTTCAAGAGAGAAGCCTCTAGAGAAAACTATGCCCCCGGGTCTATTCTTATCATATTATGTTTAGATCTATAAAATCAAAACCCAAAAATACCTTGTTGCAATTTATTTACCTTTACTTTATTTTACACTTTTATTTATCTTTATACCTATTTGTATCAGATCTCATCCTTGTAAGTAACCGTGAAGGGATTGACAACCCATTTTTTGCGTTGGGTGCATGTATTTGTTTGTCTGTGTAGGTGCTATCATTGGAGACTTGTGTGTTCCTCCTACTGGATTGATACCTTGTTCTTAACTGAGGGAAATATTTATCTCTACTTTGCTGCATCACTCTTTCCTCTTCAAGGGAAAAACCAATTCAAGCTCAAGAAGTAGCATTTACCGCTTGTCGCAGGAACCGAGGCGCCATTGCCACTTGCCTCGTCAGGTCCCGTCATCACTGTAGTGAAGATAGGGAGATGGCCAGTCAATTTCGCTTTGACCATGGTGTCATGATGATAATGCCTGGATCTCCGCATCCATATTTTGCGTAGTGCGAAACCACAGAGGAAAGGGGACAAGTGTCGATTTGCCAAGGCCATCTATTGGGTTTCCCGGTGGAATATAAAGAGAAAGAACAAAAGCACTTCACCCACTCCCCCTGTTCCTCTTGCAAATCTCACCAGTTCTTTGTTGGAAATATGCCCTAGAGGCAATAATAAATTGATTATTATTATATTTCCTTGTTCATGATAATCGTTTATTATCCATGCTATAATTGTATTGATAGGAAACTCAGATACATGTGTGGATACATAGACAACACCATGTCCCTAGTAAGCCTCTAGTTGACTAGCTCGTTGATCAATAGATGGTTACGGTTTCCTGACCATGGACATTGGATGTCGTTGATAACGGGATCACATCATTAGGAGAATGATGTGATGGACAAGACCCAATCCTAAGCATAGCACTAGATCGTGTAGTTCGTATGCTAAAGCTTTTCTAATGTCAAGTATCATTTCCTTAGACCATGAGATTGTGCAACTCCCGGATACCGTAGGAATGCTTTGGGTGCACCAAACGTCACAACGTAACTGGGTGACTATAAAGGTGCACTACAGGTATCTCCGAAAGTGTCTGTTGGGTTGGCATGAATCGAGACTGGGATTTGTCACTCCGTGTAAATGGAAAGGTATCTCTGGGCCCACTCGGTAGGACATCATCATAATGTGCACAATGTGATCAAGGAGTTGATCACGGGATGATGTGTTACGGAACAAGTAAAGAGACTTGCTGGTAACGAGATTGAACAAGGTATCGGGATACCGACGATCGAATCTCGGGCAAGTATCATACCGATAGACAAAGGGAATTGTATACGGGATTGATTAAGTCCTTGACATCGTGGTTCATCCGATGAGATCATCGTGGAACATGTGGGAACCAACATGGGTATCCAGATCCCGCTGTTGGTTATTGACCGGAGAACGTCTCGGTCATGTCTGCATGTCTCCCGAACCCGTAGGGTCTACACACTTAAGGTTCGATGACGCTAGGGTTATAAAGGAAGTTTGTATGTGGTTACCGAATGTTGTTCGGAGTCCCGGATGAGATCCCGGACGTCACGAGGAGTTCCGGAATGGTCCGGAGGTAAAGATTTATATATGGGAAGTCCTGTTTTGAACACCGGAAGAGTTTCGGGGTTTATCGGTAACGTACCGGGACCACCGGGAGGGTCCCGGGGGTCCACCAAGTGGGGCCACCAACCCCAGAAGGTTGCATGGGCCAAGAGTGGTGAGGGACCAGCCCCTTAGTGGGCTGGTGCGCCTCCCACCAAGGCCCAAGGCGCAGGGGAAGTTGGAGGAGGCAAACCCTAGGTCCAGATGGGCCTTAAGGCCCACCCTAGGGGCGCCTCCCCCTTCTCCCCTCCCTTGGCCGCCACCCCTTGGCCCCATCTAGGGCTGCCGCCCCCCCTAGGGGTGGGAACCCTAGAGGGGACGCAGCCCTCCCCTTCCCCTATATATATGAGGCCTAGGGCTGCCCCAAAATAGATAAGATTCGATCTCCCTCTTGGTGCAGCCCTGCGTCTCTTCTTCCTCCTCTTCTGTGGTGCTTGGCGAAGCCCTGCAGGATTGCCACGCTCCTCCATCACCACCACGCCATTGTGCTGCTGCTGGAAGGAGTCTTCCTCAACCTCTCCCTCTCTCCTTGCTGGATCAAGGCGTGGGAGACGTCACCGGGCCGTACGTGTGTTGAACGCGGAGGTGCCGTCCGTTCGGCACTTGGTCATCGGTGATTTGGATCACGACGAGTACGACTCCATCAACCCCGTTCACTTGAACGCTTCCGCTTAGCGATCTACAAGGGTATGTAGATGCAACTCTCCTTCCCCTCGTTGCTAGTCTCTCCATAGATAGATCTTGGTGATACGTAGGAAAATTTTGAATTTCTGCTACGTTCCCCAACAGTGGCATCATGAGCTAGGTCTATTGCGTAGATTCTATGCACGAGTAGAACACAAAGTAGTTGTGGGCGTTGATTTTGTTCAATATTCTTGCTGTTACTAGTCTTATCTTGATTCAGCGGCATTGTGGGATGAAGCGGCCCGGACCGACCTTACACATACTCTTACGTGAGACTGGTTCCACCGACTGACATGCACTAGTTGCATAAGGTGGCTAGCGGGTGTCTGTCTCTCCCACTTTAGTCGGATCGGATTCGATGAAAAGGGTCCTTATGAAGGGTAAATAGCAATTGGCATATCACGTTGTGGTCTTTGCGTAGGTAAGAAACGTTCTTGCTAGAAACCCATAGCAGCCACGTAAAACATGCAAACAACAATTAGAGGACGTCTAACTTGTTTTTGCAGGGTATGCTATGTGATGTGATATGGCCAAAGGATGTGATGAATGATATATGTGATGTATGAGATTGATCATGTTCTTGTAATAGGAATCACGACTTGCATGTCGATGAGTATGACAACCGGCAGGAGCCATAGGAGTTGTCTTTATTTATTTATGACCTGCGTGTCAACTTAAACGTCATGTAATTACTTTACTTTATTGCTAACCATTAGCTGTAGTAGTAGAAGTAATAGATGACGTGACAACTTCAAGAATACACGATGATGGAGATCATGATGATGGTGTCATGCCGGTGACGATGATGATCATGGAGCCCCGAAGATGGAGATCAAAAGGAGCAAAGTGATATTGGCCATATCATGTCACTATTTGATTGCATGTGATGTTTATCATGTTTATACATCTTATTTGCTTAGAACGACGGTAGTAAATAAGATGATCCCTCATTAAAATTTCAAAAAGTGTTCTCCCCTAACTGTGCACCGTTGCTAAAGTTCGTCGTTTCGAAGCACCACGTGATGATCCGGTGTGATAGATTCTAACGTTCACATACAACGGGTGTAAGACAGTTTTACACATGCAAAACACTTAGGGTTAACTTGACGAGCCTAGCATGTGCATAGACATGGCCTCGGAACACAGAAGACCGAAAGGTCGAGCATGAGTCGTATGGTAGATACGATCAACATGAAGATGTTCACCGACGTTGACTAGTCCGTCTCACGTGATGATCGGACACGGCCTAGTTAACTCGGATCATGTAATCACTTAGATGACTAAAGGGATGTCTATCTGAGTGGGAGTTCATAAGATGAACTTTATTATCCTGAACATAGTCAAAAGGATTTTGCAAATTATGTCGTAGCTCACGCTATAGTTCTACTGTTTAGATATGTTCCTAGAGAAAAATTAGTTGAAAGTTGATAGTAGCAGTTATGCAGACAGTAAAAGGCTTATGTCTTTAATGCACCGCTCAGTGTGCTGAACCTCGAACGTGGTCTGTGGATGTTGCGAACATCTGACATACACGTTTTGATGACTACATGATAGTTCGGTAATGTTAAATGGTTTAGAGTTGAGGCACCAAAGACGTGTTTTGAAACGTCGCGAAACATATGAGATGTTTCGAGGGCTGAAATTGGGATTTCAGGCTCGTGCCCATGTCAAGAGGTATAAGACCTCCGACGGTTCTTCTAGCCTACATACTAAGGGAGAAAAGCTCAATTGTTGAGCGTGTGCTCAGATTGTCTGAATACAACAATCATTTGAATCAAGTGGGAGTTGATCTTCCAGATGAGATAGTGATGTTTCTCTGAAGTCATTACCACCAAGCTGCTAGAGCTTCGTGATGAACTATAATATATCAGGAACATATATGATGATCCTTGAGATATTCGCGATGTTTGACACCGCAAAAGTAGATATCAAGAAGGAGCATCAATTGTCGATGGTTAGTGAAACCACTAGTTTCAAGAAGGGCAAGGGCAAGAAGGGATACTTCATGAAACGGCAAATCAGCTGCTGCTCTGGTGAAGAAACCCAAGGTTGAACCCAAACCCGAGACTAAGTGCTTCTGTAATAAGGAGAACAACCACTGGAGCGGAATTACCCTAGATACTTGGTAGATAAGAAGGCTGGCAAGGTCGATAGAAGTATATTGGATATACATTATGTTGATGTGTACTTTACTAGTACTCCTAGTAGCACCAGGGTATTAGATACCGGTTCGGTTGCTAAAGTGTTAGTAACTCAAAATAAAAGCTACGGAATAAACGGAGACTAGCTAAAAGGTGAGATGACGATATGTGTTGGAAGTATTTCCAAGGTTGATCAAATATCGTACGCTCCCTCTACCATCGAGATTGGTGTTTGCGTTGAGCATAGACATGATTGGATTATGTCTATTGCAATACGGTTATTCATTTAAGGAGAATAATAGTTACTATGTTTATTTGAATAATACCTTCAATGGTCTTACACCTGAAATGAATGGTTTACTGAGTCTCGATCGTGGTGATACACATGTTCATGCCAAAAGATAGTAATGATAGTACCACCTACTTGTGGCACTGCCACGTAAGTCATATCGGTATAAAAACGCATGAAGAAGCTCCATGTTGATGGATCTTTGGGCTCACTCATTTTTGAAAAGTTTGAGACATGCGAACCATGTCTATTGGTATATATGCATGAAGAAACTCCATGCAAATGGACCGTTTGGACTCACTTGATTTTGAATCACTTGAGACATGCAAATCATACCACATGGGCAAGATGACTGAAAGCCTCGGTTTTAATAAAATAGAACTAGAAAGCAACTTGTTGGAAGTAATGCATTTTGATGTGTGCAGTCCAATGAGTGCTGAGGCATGTAGTGGATATCGTTATGTTCTTACTTCACAGATGATTTTGTTGAGTATATTTACTTGATGAATCACGAGTCTGAATTATTGAAAGGTTCAAGTAATTTCAGGGTGAAGTTTAAAGATCGTCGTGACGAGAGGGTAAAATATCTATGATATGATCATAGAGATGAATATCTGAATTACGAGTTTGGCACAGAATTAAGACATTGTGGAAATTGTTTCACAACCAATACAGCCTGGAACACCATAGTGTGATGGTGTGTCCGAACATCATAACTGCACCCTATTGGATATGATGCATACCATGATGTCTCTTATCGAATTACCACGATAGTTTATGGGTTAGGCATTAGAGATAACCACATTCACTTTAAATAGGGCACCACGTAATTCCGATAAGATGACACCATATGAACTATGGTTTAGAGAAACCTAAGCTGTCATTTCTTAAAAGGTTTGGGGCTACGACGCTTATGTGAAAAAGTTTCAGGCTGATAAGCTCGAACCCAAAGCGGATAAATGCATCTTCATAGGACACCCAAAACAGTTGGGTATACCTCCTGTCTCAGATCCGAAAGCAATAAGGGATTGTTTCTAGAATCGGGTCCTTTTTCGAGGAAAAGTTTCTCTCGAAGGAATTGAGTGGGAGGATGGTGGAGACTAGATGAGGTTATTGAACCCATCTCTTCAACTAGTGTGTGGAAGGGCACAGGGAGTTGTTCCTGTGGCACCTACACCAATTGAAGTGGAAGCTTATGATAGTGATCATGAAACTTCAGATCAAGTCACTACCAAACCTCATGGGATGACAAGGATGCGTACTACTTCAGAGTGGTACATAGTCCTGTCTTGGAAGTCATGTTGCGAGACAACAATGAACCTACGAGCTATGGAGAAGCGACGGTGGGCCTGGATTCCGATAGATGGCTCGAGGCCATAAAATCCGAGAGAGGATCCATGTATGGAAACAAAGTGTAGACTTTGACAGAACAGCTCGATGGTCGTGAGGCTGTTGAGTATAGATGGATTTTAAAAGGAAGACGGACAATGATGGTAAATGTCACCATTAAGAAAGCTCGACTTGTTGTTAAGATGTTTTCGACAAGTTCAAGGAGTTGACTACGATGAGACTTTCTCACCTGTAGCGATGCTGAGAGTCTGTTGGAATTATATTAGCGATTACTGCGTTATTTATGAAATCTTGCAGATAGGATGTCAAAACATTGTTTCCTCGATGATTTGTGAGGAAAGGTTGTATGTAACACAACCGGAAGGTTTTGTCAATCCTGAAATATGCTAATAAGTATGCAAAGCTCCAGCAATCCTTCTAAGGACTGGAGTAAGCATCTCGGAGTTGGAATGTATGCTTTGATGATGATCAAAGATTTTGGGTTTATACAAAGTTTATGAGAAACTTGTATTTCCAAAGAAGTGAGTGGGAGCACTATAGAATTTCTGATGAATATATGTTGTTGACATATCATAGATCAGAAATGACGTAGAATTTCTGGAAAGCATATAGGGTTATTTGAAAAGTGTTTTTCAATTGAAAGCCTGAATTAAGCTACTTGAGCATTGAGCATCAAGATCTATATGGATAGATCAAAACGCTTAATGGAACTTTCAAATGAGCACATACCTTGACATGATCTTGAAGGTGTTCAAGATGGATCAGTCAAAGAAGAAGTTCTTGCCTGAGTTGTAAGGTATGAAGTTAAGACTTAAAGCTCGACCACGGCAGAATAGAGAGAAAGGACGAAGGTCGTCCGCTATGCTTAAGACGTAGGCTCTACAGTATGCTATGCTGTGTACCGCACCTGAAGTGTGCCTTGCCATGAGTCAGTCAAGGGGTACAAGAGTGATCCAAGAATGGATCACAGGACAGCGGTCAAAGTTATCCTTAGTAACTAGTGGACTAAGGAATTTTTCTTGATTATGGAGGTGGTAAAGAGTTCGTCGTAAAGGGTTACGTCGATGCAAGCTTTAACACCTATCCGGATAGCTCTGAGTAGAGATACCGGATACGTATAATGGAGCAACAATTTAGAATAGCTCCAAGTAGAACAGTTATTTGGAATAGCTCCAAATAGAACGTGGTAGCTACATCTGGGAGATGACATAGAGATTTGTAAAGCACACACGGATCTGAAAGGTTCAGACCCGTTGACTAAAACCTCTCTCACAAGCAACATGATCAAACCTAGAACTCATTGAGTGTTAATCACATAGTGATGTGAACTAGACTCTAGTAAACTCTTGGGTGTTAGTCACATGGCGATGTGACCTGTGAGTGTTAATCACATGGCAATGTGAACTAGATTATTGACTCTAGTGCAAGTGGGAGACTGTTGGAAATATGCCCTAGAGGCAATAATAAATTGATTATTATTATATTTCCTTGTTCATGATAATCGTTTATTATCCATGCTATAATTGTATTGATAGGAAACTCAGATACATGTGTGGATACATAGACAACACCATGTCCCTAGTAAGCCTCTAGTTGACTAGCTCGTTGATCAATAGATGGTTACGGTTTCCTGACCATGGACATTGGATGTCGTTGATAACGGGATCACATCATTAGGAGAATGATGTGATGGACAAGACCCAATCCTAAGCATAGCACTAGATCGTGTAGTTCGTATGCTAAAGCTTTTCTAATGTCAAGTATCATTTCCTTAGACCATGAGATTGTGCAACTCCCGGATACCGTAGGAATGCTTTGGGTGCACCAAACGTCACAACGTAACTGGGTGACTATAAAGGTGCACTACAGGTATCTCCGAAAGTGTCTGTTGGGTTGGCATGAATCGAGACTGGGATTTGTCACTCCGTGTAAATGGAAAGGTATCTCTGGGCCCACTCGGTAGGACATCATCATAATGTGCACAATGTGATCAAGGAGTTGATCACGGGATGATGTGTTACGGAACAAGTAAAGAGACTTGCTGGTAACGAGATTGAACAAGGTATCGGGATACCGACGATCGAATCTCGGGCAAGTATCATACCGATAGACAAAGGGAATTGTATACGGGATTGATTAAGTCCTTGACATCGTGGTTCATCCGATGAGATCATCGTGGAACATGTGGGAACCAACATGGGTATCCAGATCCCGCTGTTGGTTATTGACCGGAGAACGTCTCGGTCATGTCTGCATGTCTCCCGAACCCGTAGGGTCTACACACTTAAGGTTCGATGACGCTAGGGTTATAAAGGAAGTTTGTATGTGGTTACCGAATGTTGTTCGGAGTCCCGGATGAGATCCCGGACGTCACGAGGAGTTCCGGAATGGTCCGGAGGTAAAGATTTATATATGGGAAGTCCTGTTTTGAACACCGGAAGAGTTTCGGGGTTTATCGGTAACGTACCGGGACCACCGGGAGGGTCCCGGGGGTCCACCAAGTGGGGCCACCAACCCCAGAAGGTTGCATGGGCCAAGAGTGGTGAGGGACCAGCCCCTTAGTGGGCTGGTGCGCCTCCCACCAAGGCCCAAGGCGCAGGGGAAGTTGGAGGAGGCAAACCCTAGGTCCAGATGGGCCTTAAGGCCCACCCTAGGGGCGCCTCCCCCTTCTCCCCTCCCTTGGCCGCCACCCCTTGGCCCCATCTAGGGCTGCCGCCCCCCCTAGGGGTGGGAACCCTAGAGGGGACGCAGCCCTCCCCTTCCCCTATATATATGAGGCCTAGGGCTGCCCCAAAATAGATAAGATTCGATCTCCCTCTTGGTGCAGCCCTGCGTCTCTTCTTCCTCCTCTTCTGTGGTGCTTGGCGAAGCCCTGCAGGATTGCCACGCTCCTCCATCACCACCACGCCGTTGTGCTGCTGCTGGAAGGAGTCTTCCTCAACCTCTCCCTCTCTCCTTGCTGGATCAAGGCGTGGGAGACGTCACCGGGCCGTACGTGTGTTGAACGCGGAGGTGCCGTCCGTTCGGCACTTGGTCATCGGTGATTTGGATCACGACGAGTACGACTCCATCAACCCCGTTCACTTGAACGCTTCCGCTTAGCGATCTACAAGGGTATGTAGATGCAACTCTCCTTCCCCTCGTTGCTAGTCTCTCCATAGATAGATCTTGGTGATACGTAGGAAAATTTTGAATTTCTGCTACGTTCCCCAACATTCTTCTCCCTCCTCCTTTGGGATGCCATTGACGCAAACTCGTGCTCGTCGAGTCATTGCTTTCTTTATCTTTTCTCCACCCCAGTGATTCATCGAAGGCGTGAGGCGAGGGAGGTCGCGTTCGAGGTCGTGGCCGGAGCGGGTGGTGCACTAGTAGTTCTTCTGTTGAGTCCTGGCCTTCCCATTACACAACTTCGTGTGTGGGCTTCTGTTTTTCTACAAGTGTCAGTTGCATCATATGACACCCAACTTCATTCTACACATCGCAAACTTCATCACTCTTTTCGAGTGGAATATCGGGACGACCCAGAACTTCAAGCTATTTCACTATTACTTCCGGGTAAACCCCCAGAAGAATTGTGACAACACCTGCGACCTTGGAGGTGTCAACCTCCAGCTCCGGCCTGCATCAGATTACTTTAAGATTGCCCTACTGAAGTCGGTCCACGACTGGTTCTATTTCCCCCACCCTGACGAATTGCGGGGGCCTTACAACGACGAGGCGAAACGAGAGCAACTAAGTGAGCAACCTCCGAGATGGCTTTCCAGAAAATCGAGTGATCCGTCCGGAATAGTAAGAGTTGTTGTGTCGCTAGTAGTCCAAAAGAGAAAATAGTCAAAAGTTTAAACAACTTACTGTTACAACATTGAATTAGCTCTTTAGTAGATGTAGATATTTTTTTTTGCGGGTGAGTAGGTGTACATATTGCTCGTCTCTTTTTCCTAGCTAAGGCGTTAGATTAGAAAAGTTAATGTTTTTCTTTCCTAAAGCAAGGAATGCAATGCAAGCAGAGATAAATCAATTTATCACGGGACTTACAAAAATTACATAGTTAGATGCAAAATCATGTTATATTTTTCAGCAATATTCTCAAGGACATATATTCTTCAGCAATGGAGAAAAACATATTATTTCCAATCCTAAAAACAAATTCAATTTTCTTCTCTAAAAATTGAATGCTTAGAAATTCTGTTAAATTATTTTGAACCAAACAAACCTTCACTAGCAATATTACTATGAAAAGGTTCATTAACTCACCCGCAAAAAAAAGAGACGAGCAATATGGTGTTGAGGCATCTCCAATGCCCGGTGCTTAGCACCGGCGCCAGGATTAGATTCCTGGCTAATAGGGCGGTTAGCACTTGAATCCCGGCTTTAGGGGTGGCACCGGCGCAAGACCGTCGAGTGCTTGGGCATTTTTCCGGGGGCTGCTACGAATCAGCCGGATGATTTTTTTAGAGAAATCATCCGCCTATTCAGCCGTTGGTTTAGCGTGCTGGTGACCGTTGAATCATAGCAGTGCCACAGCAGCAGCGAGCGCGACAGCTTCGACACGGTCAATACGGTGCCATCGCAGCCCCGGTGGAGTTCCAACGAAGCGCCGAGGGCGTCTGGCGAGCTCCATTGCAGCTCCATCGAAGCACCGATGCTCTGGCGAAGCTCCATTGCAACTCCGGCCAACTTCCATTGCAGCCCGGATGGAGCTCCAACGCAACGCCGACGGCTCCGGCGAAGCTCCATTGCAACTCCGGCGGAGCTCCAAGGCAGCGCCGACGACTCCGACGAAGTTCCAGCCCTGATGGAGCTCCAACGCAACATCGAGGCCTCCGGCGAAGCTCCATCGCAACTCCGGCGGAGCTCCAATGCAGCGCCGGTGGGCTCCGGCTCCAGGAGTTGTGTGCAGCTTGCTGCACTGTAGATCCGCCGCCATGGCGAGATTCACGTTGCAGCGTACCTCGTCGACGGCGAAATCGTGGGTCGCAGGCTCGCAACGCTGATGTGCTTGCATCTAGAAAGAAAAAAGAGGAAGTAAGTGGAGCGATTGCAGCAGCTGGTGGCGATTGGTTGGCTCTTGCAGCGGTGGCTGCCGCCGGTGACGACAGGCCAGTGGCCGATGGTGTCTTGCTGTTGCTGTGTCGGAAGGAGATGGGAATTTGAACAAGCGGATAAGATTTCAGCGGTGAGTGGTGGAAGACGAGGAAAACAGGAAACACGCGGAGGGAATAAGCCATGCGTGTTGCTGGTCCACGTGGGACACGCGTCGCTAGGATGAGGCGACTTATGTGTCGCTGTTATCATGTGACTGAAAATAAACGATTTCCCATTTTCATTCGTGCACGAAGCGCCCAGTAGTTCAGTTTAGGTCATGTAATTAGCGCTTGCCGTTGGAAAGTCGGGCGCTTAGACACTTTTCTAATTCTTTAACATTTATTCTCTCCGTTAGCGCCTTCACAAGCGTCTAGCATTGTAGATGCCCTAACTCTCTTCAAGTCTTTATTTATAGCATTGGTGATTTTAGCGTTTTCTTGCCATCCATCCCGGTCCGACCGCAACGGGGTCAGCGAGACCTGCAGACGTGCTACTCCCCTCTGCCCTCATGTGGGCCCATTGAAGTCCCTAAAACTCGCGTAGGTACAAAACACGAAGCCAGGAAAGAACCAACGGGCAGGACCAGGACTCGAAAAGCCGCTGGAACCGAGGAGACAGAGCAGGGCAGGGCAGGGATTGGCGTGCCGTGTGAACTTGCAGCGGCGCGCCTGCAGCGCGCGCGCGCGTCCGCGTCAATCAAACCTCGGTCAAACTCGCCTCCCCGCCCCTAGCCGCGCGTCGCGTCGCGTCCAGTCTCTGCCTCTCGTCCGCTGCCGCGCTTTGTATTCGCTTTGGGAGCTTGGACGCGGCCGGCGATGGCGTCGGCACCGGGGCAGTGGGCGTGGATGGTCGCGGTGGCGGCGGAGGAGCTGGCGAAGCTGGAGGCCGCGCACCCGGGCCGCCTCGGCCCGCTCAAGGACGAACTCAGGCGCCTCGTCGCCGAGCCCGGCTGGGACGACGACGACGCGTTCGCGCTCGCCTGCTTGGACGGCGGCGCCCCCGCCGGCTGCTCCTCCCCCTCCTCCTCCTCCCACCCTGCTGCTCCGGCGGACCTTATGTTCACTCAAGGTACGTATACAGTGCGTCTGCGCGTTCTCTGCGTGCCATCCTTCCCTGATAATAATCCTGCGCGAGCATCCGCGGTCACCATTAATGGCGGTCTTGCATTGCATGCGCAACCTGCAGAGTCCTCGACCAACAAGAGGAAGTGGTGCGGCGGCGCGGTCGGCCGCGAGCAGGGGAAGCGCCGGAGGAAGAAGGCTTCCGGGGCGAAGGACCGGGCGGACATGGCCATCGACCGCGCCAAGAAGTGCCTCAAGAAGATACGCGCCATCAAGCGGAGCTTGCTTGCCTATGTCACGGATTGAAACCAAGGAGGAAAAATCGTGCTAGCGGCTACAAGGAGAAAGGGATATGGAAGTACCGGAGATGATGGGTGGAAAACCAGGAAATGGAATTGGCCTTTATCGATTGCCTTTTTGTTTGTACTAGCACTATATTGTTTGCCTTTTTGCGATTGGAAAGTGGCATCATTTCGTTGATAGTTTAGCTTTCCAAAAGTAAACAAAATGCTAAGTACTTTGAATTCTTGCAGGAAATCATCTAACGCAATGTTTAGAGCACCGGAGTTAATTTCTCTCATGAAGTCGACTAACCGGCCTCGTCTAAAGCAGCCCAAACATCCACATGTTCTCCATCAACCCTTTTACACAGCTAAGAGCATCTCCAGTCGCGTCCCCAACAAGCCCCTTATAACGATTTTTTCCATGCCGGCGCCGAAACCCCCAGTCACATCCCCAAAACGTCGAAATCCGCCGGCTTGGCCTGTTTTTGGGCCCGGCGATCCCAGGCCGAACCCAGCGCACTGGGGGGCGCTCGAGGGCTCCGGCGGTAGGGAAAACACGCCTGGGTCACACTGTCAGGCGAAAAGTCAAGGCAATCATTCAGATTCAACCCCACCCTCGCGCGCTTGGCCACCACCCCCGTCGATCCCGGCGTCGCCCACCGCCCAACACCGCTAGATAGGCCATTCCTCGCCGAAAAAGAGAGAAGGTTTTGCCGCGGGAACCTTTTCACTAAGCTTTTAAATTTAGGCCGATACGACCGATATATAGGCCGATATATCACTTTTGGGCCTGTGCCGATATAAGCATAACATATCATTTTATAAATATCATTTTTAAACATATCATCCGATATATTACTGATATCTAGCCTGATATGGCCGATATCTAGCCCGATATGCCCACTAATATATGATGATATGTACATGACAACAATTCTTTATTAGAAAATAGTGAAATAAGATTACGAATTTATGACTTCATGATATATTATCAAAGTCATGCACAATGTTTCGTACAAAGGCATATAGATCATATTTTTTAATTCATAGAGTACATATTTTATGAATATTTCTTTAATAGTTTCTTAATCAACAATTTAATAAACTAGGAATCTGGAAGTGTTATGTTCAAGTATTGACATCATACATTTTGTGTTACTATAAATAAATGTTTTTAAAAAGAATAATGAAAAAAACTAGATGTATTTTCTTTGAAATATCTACATATAGTCCGATGTATCACCCGATATTCGACATCCGATATGTCGCAGCCAAACTGATATGAACCCGATATCCAATATTTTGAAGCTTGCTTTCCACCACCTTCCAGGCGAGTTTTCCGGCGCTCCGGCCGCGCAGGGCGGCATACCGGTGACTCTATGCCCATCGCGTCCGCCAGGTGTTCGGCGATTTGCCTGCTCGACGATGGACTCAGACGAAGATGAGGCGCTCGCGGTGTTGCTGGAGAAGGAAGCTGATGCCGACATCCAGGACAATGAGCATCTCATGGTCCTCGTCAGCCTGCTCGTGAGGAATGAAAAGCCGCGGCGAGGTTGCTCGGCGCTAGGGCGGCTGAAAGCAAAGAACCGGCATCATCTGGAAGGCTATTGCATGCTCTACTCCGACTACTTCACCGACGCTCCATTGCACGGCGACAAAGTATTTCGGCACCGTTATTGGATGAGCCGAAAGCTTTTCTTCAGGATTGTGAATTCCATCCGGGAGTTCGACAGCTACTTCAAGTGCAAGAAGGATTGCACTGACAAACTTGGATTCACCTCAATCCAGAAGTGCACGACAACTATGAGGATGCTTGCACATGGAGCTCTCGGTGATTCACTCGACGACTATGGGCGCATGACCGAGTCCACGACCATTGAGTGTTTCTACAAGTTCTGCAAGGCAGTGGTGGCAGTGTTTGGACTGCAATACTTACGATCACCGAATGCTGAAGACACTGCTCGGATCCTAGCATAGAATGCAGTAAGAGGATTTCCTGGGATGCTTGGAAGCATCGACTGCATGCATTGGAAATGGAAGAATTGTCCATTTGCTTGGCAGGGGATGTACAAAGGCGCCAAAGGCGGTTGCAGTGTGGTACTTGAGGCAGTGGCCACACAGGACCTCTGGATTTGGCACTCCTTCTTTGGTATGCCAGGAACTCACAATGACATCAACGTGTTGCAGTGCTCCCCTGTCTTTGCCAAGCTTGTTGAAGGTCATTCTCCTCCAGTGAACTTCGAGGTCAATGGCCGGCACTACAACAAGGGGTACTACCTAGTTGATGGCATCTATCCGAGATGGTCTACATTTGTGAAGACTATCTCAAACCCTGTGCCAGGAGGCAAGAACTCTCACTTTGCAAAGGCTCAGGAGGCTTGTAGGAAGGATGTCGAGCGGGCATTTGGTGTGCTCCAATCTCGATTTGCTGTTGTCCGGTACCCCGCTCAGACCTCGTCGAAAGATCAAATGTGGGGATCATAACTTGTTGTGTCATCTTGCACAATATGATCATCGAGAGCGAGCAGGAAAAGCCAGTGTTTGAGACTGAGCCATATTACAGGCAGGGTCCTCTTGCACAAGCTGATCACCAGCTACCGTCAACCTGGTTTGCCTTCCTTAATATGCCTCAGGAGATCCGAGACCCACACGTGCATCAACAACAATAGCAAGATCTGGTGGAGCACCTATGGAGGCTCAAGGGCAACGCCTAGCTTGACATGTGATGAAATATGAGTTTTATTTCTTGAACTATATAATTTGTATTGAACTATTTGATTTCTAATAATTTTCTATGATGAACTATGTGATAAAAAATTACTTTAGTTAAACTTGCGCCGAACCACGGAGAATATGGGCCAATTTACGCTGATATCGGGCCAATTTTTCGTCGAAACAGGGCCAAAAAGCGGGCACATTTGCACTAAAAATGGGACGATATTGGCGCCTGGGGTGACCTGGGGCGGCAGCTGGGAACCTAATCGTCCCCAGCGTTAATTTTAGCGCTGGCTCGCCCCCAGGCAGCGATTTTTAAGCCTCGTGGGGGGGGGGGAGGGCAAATGGCTGGAGATGCTCTTAGAGCATCTCTAGCAGATCCCGCAACCAAGCGAACATATACATGGGGAGGCCTTGATGCGTCTGGACATCGTCGCCACGTCGGGGTGGCTTATTAGAGCAACTCCAACGGGGCGACCCAAACGGACGCGCATTTTGTCCGTTTGGGTCGGCCAGGGGGACGTACGCGTCTGCATTTTAAAATGGGTCGGCTTGACCGCCCAACGGGGAGGCCGGCCCAAATGTGCCGGCGTGGAAAAATAAACATAGTAAACACAATAAAACATAAGTGGCGGGTAAAACGCGGGCCAAAGTCCACTTAAATTTAATTAAACATTAAATAAAACATTTAAAAAGTATGTGCCCGCCTGCTGCCGCACCGCACGCTACCCTATATGTCATCGGCCTTGCCCTTGCCCATGCCGTCGACGCCGCCGTTGTCGGTGAGGTCGAAGAAGACCGAAGCAGGGCCAGCCCACTCAAACGCCGCCTGGTACGCTGCCAGGGCAGCCTCCTTCGGCGTCTGCTAGGGCGGCGGCATTGCGGCCTGTCGCGCATGCTCCTCCTCCTCCTCCTCATCGAGCCGGAGCGCCTCCGTGTCACGTTGGAGCATGGCCTCGTAGCGCATCTGCTCCTCGTCGTCAGCCTGCTCCTGGCGGAGCCAGTGCTCCTTCCAGCGCTCGAGGTGGGCCGCCTCCTGCTTCGGCGTCGTGGCGAAATGGATGGGAGGGGCGCTCACCCACTTGCGGTACTGGCCCGTCCACGAGTAGGCCTCGTCCGGCCAAGTGGGTGGAGGCAGGGAGCGCTTCCGCGTCAGCTTCGGCTTGGGCTGGACGGGCGGCGATGGTGGCGGTGGCGACACGAAGAGCGGGCTGTGGACGGAGTCCCCCGCCATCGACAGGGTAAGGGCTTGCTCCAGCTCATCCCAGTGCGCGTCCTTCTCGAGGCGGTTATGAAGGAAATATGTCCTAGAGGCAATAATAAAGTTGTTATTTATATTGCTTTATATCATGATAAATTTTTATTATTCATGCTAGAATTGTATTAACCGGAAACTTAGTACATGTATGAATACATAGAGAAACAGAGTGTCACTAGTATGCCTCTACTTGACTAGCTCGTTGAATCAATCATGGTTACGTTTCCTAACCATAGACATGAGTTGTCATTTGATTAACGGGATCACATCATTAGAGAATGATGTGATTGACTAGACCCATCCGTTAGCTTAGCACGATGATCGTTTAGTTTGTTGCTACTGCTTTCTCCATAACTTATACATGTTCCTATGACTTTGAGATCATGCAACTCCCGAATACCGGAGGAACACTTAGTGTGCTATCAAATGTCACAACGTAACTAGGTGACTATAAAGATGCTCTACAGGTGTCTCCGATGGTGTTTTTTGATTGGCATAGATCGAGATTAGGATTTGTCACACCGAGTATCGAAGAGGTATCTCTGGGCCCTCTCGGTAATGCACATCACTATAAGCCTCACAAGCAATGTGACTAATGAGTTAGTTGCGGGATGATGCATTACTGAACGAGTAAAGAGACTTTCCGGTAACGAGATTGAACTAGGTATTGAGATACCAACGATCAAATCTCGGGCAAGTAATATACTAATGACAAAGGGAACAACGTATATCGTTATGCGGTTTGACTGATAAAGATCTTTGTAGAATATGTGGGAGCCAGTATGAACATCCAGGTTCCGCTATTGGTTATTGACCGGAGACGTGTCTCGGTCATGTCTACATAGTTCTCGAACCCGTAGGGTCCGCACGCTTAACGTTCAGTGACGATCTGTATTATGAGTTTATGTGTTTTGATGTACCGAAGATAGTTCGGAGTCCCGGATGTGATCACGGACATGACAAGGAGTCTCGAAATGATCGAGACATCAAGATTGATATATTGGATGACTATATCCGGACACCGGATGAATTCCGGGGTCACCGGATAATTATCGGAGTGCGGGAGGGGGGGGGGGTTATCGGAACCCCCCCGGGGGGACTAATAGGCCAACATGGGCCTTAGTGGAGAGAGAGAGAGAGAGAGGGCCGGCCAAGGCAGGGCCGCGCGCCCCTCCCCCTCTAGTTTGAATTGGACTAGGGAAGGGCGGCGGCGCCCCCCTTTCCTTCTCTTCTTTCCCTCTCCTTCCTTCCCCCCTTCCTCCTCCTAGTAGGACTAGGAAAGGGGAGTCCTACTCCTACTAGGAGGAGGACTCCTCTCCTGACGCACCTCTAGGCCCGGCCGGCGTCCCCCTTGCTCCTTTATATATGGAGGCAGGGGCACCCCATAGACACAAGTTGATCATTGATCCCTTAGCCGTGTGCGGTGCCCCCCTCCACCATAATCCACCTCGGTCATACCGCCGTAGTGCTTAGGAGAAGCCCTACGTCGGTAGCTTCATCATCACCGTCATCACGTCGTCGTGCTGACGAAGCTCTCCCTTGACACTCAGTTGGATCGAGAGTTCATGGGACGTCACCGAGCCGAACGTGTGCAGATCGCGGAGGTGCCGTACTTTCGGTACTAGGATCGGTCTATCAGGGTATGTGGACCACACTCTTCCCCTCTCGTTGCTATGCATCACCATGATAGATCTTGTGTGTGCGTAGGATTTTTTTTTAAAATTACTGCGTTCCCCAACAGGCTAGCCTCCAGCGCTTGCTGTAGGGCCTCCTCGAGGGCATCTTGGTACTCCACCTCCACCTCCATGTCCTCCGGCTCTACCTGCGGGGGCGGCGGTGGGAACGGCGGCGGGACGACATCGACACCCGAGCACCGTTGCTCCTCGGGTTCGAGGGCGAACCACGCCTCCCAGTTGGGGGAGTCGGGGCGTACTTTGGCAGCCGATGTTGCTCCGGCGTGAGTGAGGGAGTCCTGGATTAAGGGGTCCTCGATTGTCTGGCCTGTGTGACGTGGGCCGGACTATTGGGCCATGAAGATACAAGATAGAAGACTTCCTCCCGTGTCCGGATGGGACTCTCCTTTGCGTGGAAGGCAAGCTAGGCAGCCGGATGTATTATTTCCTTTCTATGTAACCAACTTTGTACAACCCTAGGCCCCTCCGGTGTCTATATAAACCGGAGGATTTAGTCCGTAGAGGCAATCATAATCTGACAGGCTAGACTTCTAGGGTTTAGCCATTACGATCTCGTGGTAGATCAACTCTTGTAACCCTCATATTTATCAATATCAATCAAGCAGGACGCAGGGTATTACCTCCATCAAGAGGGCCCGAACCTGGGTAAAACTTCGTGTCTCCTGTCTCCTGTTACCATCAATCTTAGACGCACAGTTCGGGACCCCCCTACCCGAGATCCACCGGTTTTGACACCGACATTGGTGCTTTCATTGAGAGTTCCTCTGTGATGTTGAAGACAGGATTGATGGCTCGCCTTGTTATCAAGGACAGTATCACCTCCGGAGGAGCCCTGGCCTCAGGCCAAACCCTTCGGCTGGGCGGCTTTACCATGATCGCCCGTCCGTCCATTAAGCCGACAATGAATTCTCAGGTCATCGAAAATCGCCTTTGTGTTGACCCCGTATACTCCAAATGGATGGATCCGACAGAGTTGTCGTCTTTAAATGAGCTCCTGGATCACATCGCCGCCCCGGGGGTCACTACAGACTACGATCGGGGGCTTAAACCTGATTAGAGAGAAATCAAATCTTCGCCAATCACCCATCAGATAGAGGGAGTAGAGGAGCAAATCAACAACTCTTCCTCTATATTGAGGACGAATTATGTTCGGATTTCCGAGCTTGAAGAGCCGGATACCCGTCCACGGAACAACATGCCCCGTCCTCCGAACTTAGAATCGGACGGCGGACCTAAAAATCGGTTGATATCCCGTAGCCCAAACTATTAAGCTTGGAAGTTCCTCAGACTCCGGATCCCAAATTGGATCAGGGTTCAGATCTAAAGCCACCCACCCACCCAGATATGCGCGATCTCAAGTGCATAAGACAGCAGTCCCAGGAAACAGTCCATCACTTTTGGGCCAGATTCCTCCTTGTCAAAGACAGAATTAAAGATTGTCGCGAGGAAGACGCGATCTCAGTATTCTGCAATAATTGCACGGACGAAGGAATCCTCAACGCCATCAACCGCCGTCACGTATTACACTTCGCTGACTTGGCAACCATAGTACAGAAGTACTGCGCAATGGAAAGCGCCTGGAAAGCTCAGGCAGCTCGCTGGGAACCACCGCTTTCCACTCAACCCCTCGTCCGGGCAAAAACGATGCACCCTCGTGGGGCGCCCGGCCCAATAGTAAAGAAATTTAAGCCCATCACGGGCCGCGAAACCGTTCTGGAGGGATGGCTCGATAGGCCATGCAAAATACACACAACACCGGATACCATACCAACCCACAGCCTTAGAGCATGTCGGATACTCTGGCAAGTGGCCAAGAGCGGTGAGGATATCCTCACCAAAAACACCGCATAGCAACTCCCTCGGAACACGACGACCACAGAGTATTGACAGTCTTCGAGACTTTCGCTTCAAACAATCAGCGCAAGAGGGCACTCCGCGACCTCGCTGAAGTCTGCCAAGTCGCAACAATAAATCCTTGGAATGACACGGCCATAACTTTCAACGCCAGTGACAAACCAAAAATCCGGTCAGTCCGGGCACCAGCCGCCTTGGTGCTCAACCCAATTGTGGATGGCTTTTGGCTCACTAAAGTACTCATGGACGGTGGCAGCGGACTAAACCTCATCTACGAGGACACACTGAATAAAATGGAAATAGACAGGAGCCGCATCGAGCATAGTAATACAACCTTCCGAGGGATCATTCCCAGCTGGGAGGCATGATGCGCGGGGAAAATTACACTTGATGTGGTATTCGACATGCCGGAGAACTATCGGTCCGAAGAGATAACCTTCCAAGTGGCCCCTTTCAACAGCGGATATCATGCCCTGTTGGGGCGAGATGCATTCACACGCTTTCAAGCTATACCTCACTACGGGTATATGAAGCTCAAGATGCCCAAGCCCAACGGTATTATCACTCTTGCTAGTGATCCGGACATAGCCCTCCGCGCCGAAAACAAAACAGCATCCCTAGCCCTCGAGGCACTGTCTGAGGCCCTCGCGGCCGAAGAGTTAACCGCACTACGCTCTACAGTGGATAGGGACGACATAATCCTTGATAAGCGTCCCAAATCCACCTCCTTCAAACCAGCAGACGAAATAGTCAAATTCCAAGTGCACCCGATGGACCCCAAGAAGACAGCTTCCATCGGGGCACAGCTGGACCCAATGGTTGACGACGCACTACGAACGTTCCTGTGCGAGAACTGGGATATATTCGTTTGGGACCCTTCTGATATGCCAGGAATCCCACGCAGGCTGGCTGGACACAGCCTCAATATATTGAAGGGATATAAGCCGGTCAAGCAAACACTGCGGCGCTTTTCCGAACCTAAACAACAAGCCATGGGGGAGGAGCTAGCCAAGTTAATCGAGGCCGGATTCATCAGAGAAATAAAACACCTGGACTGGCTAGCAAACCTGGTGATGGTACCAAAGAAGGACAAATCTTGGCGCCTGTGCGTCGACTTCAAAGACCTCAATAAGGCTTGCCCTAAGGATCCCTTCCCCCTCCCCCGCATCGATCAGATTATTGATGCTACTGCAGGACACGACTCACTGTGTTTCCTCGACGCATACTCCGGATACCATCAAATTAAAATGAAGGAATCCGATCAAGCCGCAACGGCATTCATCACCCATACAGGCCTTTCTGCTTCAACACTATGCCCTTTGGGCTTAAAAACGCCAGTGCCACCTACCAATGCATGATTCAAACATGCCTGGAGAAGCAAATCGGCAAGACAGTGGAAGCATATGTGGATGACGTCGTCATCAAGACTAAAAATATCGAGTCGTTAATAGACGACTTGCATCTCACATTCGACAACCTTCGGACATATGACATTAAGCACAATCCGGAAAAGTGTGTTTTCGGCGTTCCGTCAGAAAGCTGCTGGGCTTCATCGTTTCCGATAGAGGAATTGAGGCAAATCTAGCCAAAATCTGAGCTTTGTCACAATTGGCTACATCAACCGACCTTAAATAGGTCCAAAAACTAACCGAATGCGTGGCAGCTTTGAGCCGCTTTATCTCCAGACTAGGATAAAAAGCATTGCCACTTTATCTCCTTCTCCGATGTACCGACCACTTTGAGTGGACGGAAGTGGCAATGGCCAGACTGGAGGAAATAAAGGCTCTTTTAGCGAGCAACCCAATCCTGGCCGCACCAAACGTCGGCGAACCAATGTTTTTTTGAATATTTACTGTGAGGCAAAGCCCCACAGCCCTTTATTAAAAATCCAAACTGTACAAAAGGACAGAAATAGTATGTACAAGGACTAAACTAGTAAACAAAGCTAAAAGGCTAGACCTACCTACCTGGACTAATTAAACTACAGAGTTAATCCAAGCTATAAGCTTAATGCTGCTATCCTTCTTGAATCTATGACAAAATTAGACCTCCAAGCAGCAAAAGTAGCTCTTTCCCCTCGAAAAGTTCTGCCATTCCTGAGGATCCAAATGTTCCAGGTAGCTATTAGCATTACTTCAAAGAAAAAGGGGTGCCTGAAACTTGATCTAGCATACTGAATGCATTGCACCATCTCTGGCCCTCCAGACCAATCAATCGAGAGATAATTCCAGATTCTCCGACTGAAATTGCAGTTAAAGAACAAATGCATCCTATCCTCAAAGGAGAGTTCCTGACAAATGACGCAAAGGTTATCATCCAGAGGGGATCTCCAGTGTCTTCGGATTAGAAGATCCTTGGTGTTAAGCCTGTCAAAGAAGGCGAACCAATGTTATTATACATCTCTGCAACGCACCAGGTGGTGAGCGCAGTGCTTGTCATTGAGCAAGAGGAGGACGGACACAAGTTCCCACTCTAGGAACCGGTATACTACGTATCCACTGTCCTTACACCATGCAAACCCCGGTACCCTCATTACCAAAAGATAGCATATGCGGTATTCATGGCATCCCGGAAGCTACGACACTACTTCCAAGTGCTCGATTACAGTGGCTTCCGAAGTACCAATTAATGACATAATAAATAACCACGACGCTACGGGTCGGATTGCTAAGTGGGATATTGAGCTCCTATCATTTGACATAATATACAAACCATGCTAGTCCATTAAATCCCAAGTATTGGCCGACTTCGTCACCAAATGGACAGAGGCCGAACTCCCTAAAGAGTACGACACATATTCCAACTGGGTCATGTACTTTGATGGCTCTAAAATGCTGGCTGGTTTAGGAGCAGGCGTTGTTTCAACGTCCGCCACTGGAGACATGGTCCGGTATGTACTCAAAATATTATACATAGACTCCAACAATGCAGCCGAACACGAGGCCTTATTGCATGGTCTTCGGATGGCTACCTCCATGGACATACAACGCCTGGAGGTGCGCGGGGATTCAAACCTCGCAATATCCCAGATAAATGGAGACTTCGATGCCAAGGATCCGAAGATGGCGGCCTACCGTAATGCTGTACTCAAAATATCAGCACGGTTCGAGGGACTCGAGTTCCATCATGTGGCTCGAGGGAGTAATCAAGCGGCGAACGTCCTCGCTCGCATGGGCGCCAAGCGCGACCCCGTCCCGCCTAACATCTTTTTGGAAAGGCTCTTCAAGCCATCCATGGTATGGCAGGATGAGAGCGGCAACACTAGTCCGGATCCGACTATACCCCCAGATTCTGAACACAATACCGATATCATCGGGGGCTTAGCCACCGAAATAACACCATCGGCCCATCTAATAATGGTAGTAATTGCCCCCATGGACCGAACCGTTCTTGGCCTACCTTAATAGGCGAAAGCTCCCGGCGGACCAAAATGAGGCTCGCTGCATTGTTCGGCGCTCGAAAGCCTACAAGGTCCATGACGGAGAGCTCTACAAGAAAAGTGCTACCGGAATCCTTCAAAGATGTATCTCCGAAGAAGAAGGACGACAACTCCTGGCTGAAATCCATGCTGGCCTCGGCGGTCACCACGCCGCGGCTCGGGCCCTTGTAAGTAAGGCCTTCCGTACAGGTTTCTTCTGGCCGACGGCCCGAGCAGACGCCCAGGACGTGGTCCAATGTTGTGTCAGATGCCAGCTCTTCGCCAATCAAAGCCATATGCCGCCTACTGCACTACAAACAATCCCCATTACTTGGCCTTTTGTGGTTTGGGGGCTTGATATGGTGGGACCCCTTAAAGGAGGGAACCATAAGAAAAAATATCTACTGGTCATGGTAGATAAATTCACCAAGTGGGTAGAGGCTAAACTAGTGAAAACGGCCAAAGCTGGACCGGCGATAGACTTTATATCCGGTGTCGTGCACCGTTATGGTGTCCCACATAGCATCATCACCGATAACGCTCCAATTTCACAGCCGATGAAGTAAAATCCTGGTGTGCTAAATTGGGCATCAAACTCGATTATGCCTTGGTCTATCATCCACAAACAAACGGTCAAGTCAAACGAGCTAATGGTCTTATTACGAGTGGCATTAAGCCTAGACTAGTGCGGTCTTTGAAAGAATCAGACAAGCACTGGGTTGAGGAGCTCGACTCCGTACTCTGGGGGCTGCCGACCACGTCCAATCGCACTACCGGATATACACCCTTCTTCATGGTGTACGAAGCAGAGGCTGTGTTGCCCTGCGACATTATTCATGACTCACCTCGAGTGCGCATGCATGAAGAGAGAGAGGCTGCGCTTGATCGGCAGGACGGCTTAGATGCCGTGGAGGAGGAGCGTGACGTTGAAAAAGCCCGTTCCGCATTTTATTAACAGCAGGCTCGCAGATATCAAAGCAGAGAAGTGCGGGCCAAGACCTATAACGTTGGCGAACTCGTTCTACGCTTACCAGAGAAGAAAAAGGACAAACTCAAGACCTAGTGGGAGGGTCTCTTCATCATAGATGAAGTTCTGACTGGAGGAGCGTACCGCCTGCATGATGCATCGGACAACCGCTTAAAGCCAAACCCGTGGAATGCCACCAGACTCCGAAGATTCTATGCCTAGAGTCGGTCATCTTCTTCTCCCTTTGTTTCCATTGTTTTCTTTTCCTCTCTTTAACTTTTCATTTAGCTCTTTAGCTCTTGTGCGGCCAAACCGCACACCTACGATGTACACATCCTTAAATGTATACACTCATAATACCTGGGGGCTTCCTTTACAGAAGCTTATTATTATTTTCCAAGCATCAAGCTCAACACATATGTGTCCTCTTCCGCATATGTACCTTTTCTTCGCCATTATATGCATCGTTATGACTTAAGTTTTGGCCAAGCTGGGTTGCCTGGCTCCTGTGCTTATGCCCTACGTTCCCGTTTGTTCGGCTAGGGCATAAAGGGAGCACCTCTGCGATTGTTACTGTTGGGTCATCCGGATGTGTACCTCAGACTGGGTGAAGCCGAAAGCTAGCATTCTTAAGGGAATATTCGGCCGGCGAACTAAAGATGTTTTACCTTCATCACACCATGAACCCCCAGATGTTACGTATACTGCGATTCTTCAATCATAGTTCGGACATGGATACTAACGCATATCCGGCGAGGGAAAGGAACCCTTAATGGAACTATTCTCCCTGGAAGATGTTTCTTACATTCAAAATGCAATATAACATAGCTAGCTGGATACAACTTGTCTGTTCAAGCAATTATGACCCCTACGCCTGGTTTCCACGCATGCCCCGGTTTATATTACTAAGCGGGTATTCGGAAACACTCCGAGCCTTCAGGTCCAGAGGTCGAAACGAAAAGGTCTGCCATGACAATCATTTTACAATCCGGCTAGGGACAAATTTGTCAATTGAAGTACATAGTCATTTGGACTCAAAAACTTCTTCCTCTATGCCGTCTAACAGGCTATCTAGCTTATAATCCTGTTAGAAATATTTGGCGGCTACCTTTACTTGGTCATATACCAAGCTAACTGGAATTTCTTTTCCATCTGACCCCTTAGGTCCGACCCGGGCCATATGATTCGGATCGAGCTTGGTGTACCATGTTTTTACCATGGCCCAGGGCTCTCGCGCACCTTCTCGGCAGGCCGATATCTTCCATAATCGGAAGCACCGCCGAGCTCCCTGGAATAACTTCACAAGCTCCTCCATACGTCCTGGAGGAGAGGCGGATGACCACAAAGTTTTAGCAACGCTCCGCATTGCTTGCCGAGTTTGCTTGTGCAATTGAGATAGCTCTTTGATACGTCTCCAACGTATCTATAATTTTTGATTGCTCCATGCTATTATATTATCTATTTTGGATGTTAATGGGCTTTATTTTAGACTTTTATATCATTTTTGGGACTAACCTACTAACCGGAGGCCCAACCCAAATTGTTGTTTTTTTTGCCTATTTTAGAGTTTCGCCAAAAAGGAATATCAAATGGAGTCCAAATAGAATGAAAACTTCGGAACGTGATTTTCTCAACGAACATGGTCCAGGAGACTTGGAGTGGGCGTCAAGAAACAATCGAGGAGGCCACGAGGCAGGGGGGCGCGCCCTCCACCCTCATGGGCCCCTTGTTGCTCCACCGACGTACTTCTTCCTCCTATATATATCCACGTACCCCCCAAACATCCAGGAGCACCACAAAAACCTAATTCCACCGCCGCAACCTTCTGTACCCGAGAGATCCCATCTTGGGGCCTTTTCCAGAGCTCCGCCGGAGGGGGTATTGATCAAGGAGGGCCTCTACATCAACTCCATGGCCTCTCCGGTGATGTGTGAGTAGTTTACTTCAGACCTTCGGGTCCATGGTTATTAGCTAGATGGCTTCTTCTCTCTCTTTGGATCTCAATACAAAGTTCTCCTCGATTCTCTTGGAGATCTATTCGATGTAATCTTCTTTTGCGCTGTGTTTGTCGAGATCCGATGAATTGTGGGTTTATGATCAAGATTATCTATGAACAATATTTGATTCTTCTCTCGATTCTTTTATGTGTGATTGGTTTATCTTTTCAAGTCTCTTCGAATTATCAGTTTGGTTTGGCCTACTAGATTGATCTTTCTTGCAATGGGAGAAGTGCTTAGCTTTGGGTTCAATCTTGCGGTGCTCGATCCCAGTGACAGTAGGGGAAACGACACACATTGTATTGTTGCCATCGAGGATAAAAAGATGGGTTTTATATCATATTGCATGTGTTTATCCCTCTACATCATGTCATCTTACTTAAAGCATTACTCTGTTCTTATGAACTTAATACTCTAGATGCATGGTGGATAGCGGTCGATGTGTGGAGTAATAGTAGTAGATGCAGAATCGTTTCGGTCTACTTGTCACGGACATGATGCCTATATACATGATCATGCCTAGATATTCTCATAATTATGCTCAATTCTATCAATTGCTCGACAGTAATTCGTTTACCCACCGTAATACTTATGCTCTTGAGAGAAGCCACTAGTGAAACCTATGGCCCCTGGGTCTATCTTCCATCATATTAATCTTCCAACACTTAGCTATTTCTATTACCGTGTATTTTACATTGCATCTTTATTTCCCTTTATCATAAAAATACCAAAAATATCATCTTATCATATCTATCAGATCTCACTCTCGTAAGTGACCATGACGGGATTGACAACCCCTTTATCGTGTTGGTTGCGAGGTTCTTATTTGTTTGTGTAGGTGCGTGGGACTCGAGCGTGATCTCCTACTGGATTGATACCTTGGTTCTCAAAAACTGAGGGAAATAGTTATGCTACTTTACTGCATCACCCTTTCCTCTTCAAGGGAAAACCAACACAATGCTCAAGAGGTAGCAAGAAGGATTTCTGGCGTCGTTGCCGAGGAGATTTGCGCCAAGTCAAGTCAAGATTTGACTCCCAACAACGAGCCATTTCTGGTGCCGTTGCCGGGGAGTCTACGCACAAATCAAGACATACCAAGTACCCATCACAAACTCTTATCCCTTGCACTACATTGTTTGCCATTTGCCCTCTCGTTTTCCTCTCCCCCACTTCACCCTTGCCGTTTTATTCGCCCTCTTTTTTCCGTTCCCCTTCTCTTTTTTCTATTTTCCTTTTTTGTCTGTTTCCTATTTGCTTGTGTGCTGGATTGCTTGCTTGTCACGATGGCTCAAGACAATACTAAATTGTGTGACTTTGCCAGTACCAAAAATAATGATTTTATTAGCACTCCGATTGCTCCTCTTACCGACGCTGAATCTTGTGAAATTAATGTTGCTTTGTTGAATCTTGTCATGAAATATCAATTTGCCGGCCTTCCTAGTGTAGATGCCGCTACCCATCTAAACAACTTTGTTGATTTGTGTGATATGCAAAATAAGAAAGATGTGGATAATGATATTGTTAAACTTAAGCTATTTCCTTTTTCACTTAGAGATCGTGCTAAAGCTTGGTTTTTGTCTTTGCCTAAAAATAGTATTGATTCATGGAATAAGTGCAAAGATGCTTTTATCTCTAAGTATTTTCCTCCTGCTAGGATCATCTCTCCTAGAAATGATATTATGAATTTTAAGCAACTTGATCATGAACATGTTGCACAATCTTGGGAGAGGATGAAAGTAATGATACATAATTGCCCTGCACATGGTTTGAGTTTATGGATGATTATACAGAATTTTTATGCCGGATTGTATTTTGCTTCTAGAAATCTTTTAGATTCGGCCGCGGGAGGCACTTCTATGGAAATCACTTTAGGAAAAGCTACCAAACTCCTAGATAATATTATGGTTAATTATTCTCAATGGCACACTGAAAGATCTACTAGTAAAAAAGTGCATGCAATCGAAGAGATTAATGTTTTGAGTGGAAAGATGGATGAACTTATGAAATTGTTTGCTAATAAGAGTGCTCCTTCTGATCCTAATGATATGCCTTTGTATACTTTTATTGAGAATAATAATGAATCAATGGATGTGAATTTTGTTGGTAGGAACAATTTTGGTAACAACGCGTATAGAGGTAATTTTAATTCTAGGTAGTTTCCTAGTAATTCCTCTAATAATTATGGTAATTCCTACAAAAATTCTTATGGAAATTATAATAATATGACCTCTGATTTTGAATCTAATATTAAAGAGTTTATTACTTCACAAAAGAGTTTCAATGCTTTGATTGAAGAAAAATTGCTTAAGATTGATGAGTTGGCTAGGAACGTGGATAGAATTTCTCTTGATGTTGATTCTTTGAAACCTAGATCTATTCTACCTAAGCATGATATCAATGAGTCTCTCAAAGCCATAAGGATTTCCATTGATGAGTGCAAAGAAAGAACCGCTAGGATGCGTGCTGAGAAAGATTGCTTTGTAAAAGCATGTTCTTCTAGTTTTCATGATAATAAGGATGCAGATCTAAAAGTGATTGATATGTCCCCTATTAAATCTTTGTGTTGCAATATGAATCTTGATAATGATGGGACTGGAGATGAGTCAACTTTAGTTAGAAGGCGTCCCAAAAATTCAGAGTTTTTAGATCTTGATGCAAAAATTGTTAAAAGTGGGATTGAAGAGGTTAAAACTTTAGATATCAATGAACCCACTATTTTGGATTTCAAGGAATTTAATTATGATAAATTCTCTTTGATATATTGTATTTCCTTGTTGCAATCCGTGCTAAATTATCCTCATGCTTATAGTCAAAATAAAGCTTTTACTAAACATATCGTTGATGCTTTGATGCAATCTTATGAAGAAAAACTTGAGTTGGAAGTTTCTATCCCTAGAAAACTTTATGATGAGTGGGAACCTACTATTAAAATTAAAATTAAAGATCATGAATGCTATGCTTTGTGTGATTTGGGTGCTAGTGTTTCTACGATTCCGAAAACTTTATGTGATTTGCTAGGATTCCGTGAATTTGATGATTGTTCTTTAAACTTGCACCTTGCAGATTCCACTATTAAGAAACCTATGGGAATAATTAATGATGTTCTTATTGTTGCAAATAGGAACTATGTGCCCTTAGATTTCATTGTTCTTGACATAGATTGCAATTCTTCATGTCCTATTATTCTTGGCAGACCTTTCCTTAGAACGATTGGTGCAATTATTGATATGAAGGAAGGGAATATTAGATTCCAATTTCCGTTAAGGAAAGGCATGGAACACTTCCCTAGAAAGAAAATTAAATTACCATATGAATCTATTATGAGAGCCACTTATGGATTGTTTACCAAATATGGCAATACCAAGATCTATCCTTGCTTTTATGCCTAGCTAGGGGCGTTAAACGATAGCGCTTGTTGGGAGGCAACCCAATTTTATTTTTATTCCTTGATTTTTGCTCCTTTTTAGTAATAAATAATTTATCTAGCCTCTTTTTTGGTTGTGTTCTTTGTGTTTAAGTAGTGTTTGTGCCAAGTAGAACCGTTGGGAAGACTTGAGAAAAGTCTTTTTGATCTTGCTGTAAAAAAAATAGAAGCTTTAGTGCTCACGAGAATTGCTGCCATTTTTATTTGGAAGGTTCTATTTAGTTAATTATTTTTTAATATGATTAATAGATAAATTCCTCACCTCCAGCAATTTATTTTAGAATTTTTGGGGTTCCAGAAGTTTGCGTTAGCTACAGATTACTATAGACTGTTCTGTTTTTGACAGATTCTGTTTTTCGTGTGTTGTTTGCTTATTTTGATGAATCAATGGCTAGTAAAAGAGTTTATAAACCATAGAGAAGTTGGAATAAATTAGGTTTAACATAAATATAAATCAAGAATGAGTTCATTACAGTACCTTGAAGTGGTGTTTTGTTTTCTTTCGCTAACGGAGCTTACGAAATTTTCTATTTAAGTTTTGTGTTGTGAAGTTTTCAAGTTTTGGGTAAAGATTTGATGGATTATGGAACAAGGAGTGGCAAGAGCCTAAGCTTGGGGATGACCATGTCACCCCAAGGTAAAATTCAAGGACACCAAAAAGCCTAAGCTTGGGGATGCCCCGGAAGGCATCCCCTCTTTCGTCTTCGTCTATCGGTAACTTTACTTGGAGCTATATTTTTATTCACCACATGATATGTGTTTTTCTTGGAGCGTCTTGTATGATTTGAGTCTTTGATTTTTTAGTTTACCACAATTATCCTTGCTGTACACACCTTTTGGGAGAGACTCACATGATTTGAAATTTATTAGAATACTCTATGTGCTTCACTTATATCTTTTGAGCCATATAATTTTGCTCTAGTGCTTCACTTATACCTTTTAGAGCACGGCGGTGGTTTTATTTTATAGAAATAATTGATCTCTCATGCTTCACTTGTATTATTTTGAGAGTCCTTTAGAACAACATGGAAATTTGCCTTTAGTAATTATATAAAAACTTTCATAGAAAGTGCATTGAATACTATGATAAGTTTGATACTTGATAATTGTTTTGAGATATGGAGATGGTGATATTAGAGTCATGCTAGTTGAGTAGTTGTGAATTTGAGAAATATTTGTGTTGAAGTTTGTGATTCCCGTAGCATGCATGTATGGTGAGCCGTTATGTGACGAAGTCGGAGCATGATTTATTTATTGATTGTCTTCCTTATGATTGGCGGTCAGGGACGAGCGATGGTCTTTTCCTACTAATCTATCCCCCTAGGAGCATGCACATAATATTTTGTTTTGATAAATAATAGATTTTTGCAATAAGTATGTGAGTTATTTATGACTAATGTTGAGTCCATGGATTATACGCACTCTCACCCTTCCACCATTGCTAGCCTCTCTAGATACCGCACACTTTTCGCCGGCATCATACACCCACCATATACCTTCCTCAAAACAGCCACCATACCTACCTATTATGGCATTTCCATAGCCATTCCGAGATATATTGCTATGCAACTTTCCACTGTTCCGTTATTATGACACGCTTCATCATTGTCATATTGCTTGCATGATCATGTAGTTGACATCGTATTTATGGCAAAGCCACCGTTCATAATTGTTCATACATGTCACTCATGCATCATTGCACATCCCGGTACACCGCCGGAGGCATTCACATAGAGTCATATTTTGTTCTAAGTATCGAGTTGTAAGTCTTGAGTTGTAAGTAAATAAAGTGTGATGATCATCATTATTAGAGCATTGTCCGAAGTGAGGAAAGGATGATGGAGACTATGATTCCCCCACAAGTCGGGATGAGACTCCAAACGAAAAAAAGAAAAAAAAAGAGAAAGGCCAAAAAAAGGAGAAGGCCCAAAAAATGAGAGAAAAAGAGAGAAGGGACAATGCTACTATCCTTTTTCCACACTTGTGCTTCAAAGTAGCACCATGATCCTCATGATAGAGAGTCTCCTATGATATCACTTTCATATACTTGTGGGAATTTTTCATTATAGAACTTGGCTTGTATATTCCAATGATGGGCTTCCTCAAAATGCCCTAGGTCTTCGTGAGCAAGCAAGTTGGATGCACACCCACTTAGTTTCTTTTGTTGAGCTTTCATACACTTATAGCTCTAGTGCATCCGTGCATGGAAATCCCTACTCACTCACATTGATATCTATTGATGGTCATCTCCATAGCCCGTTGATACGCCTAGTTGATGTGAGACTATCTTCTCCTTTTTGTCTTCTCCACAACCACCATTCTATTCCACATATAGTGCTATGTCCATGGCTCACGCTCATGTATTGCGTGAATATTGAAAAACTTTGAGAACATCAAAAGTATGAAACAATTTCTTGGCTTGTCATTGGGGTTGTGCATGATTTAAATATTTTGTGTGGTGAAGATGGAGCATAGCCAGACTATATGATTTTGTAGGGATAACGTTCTTTGGCCATGTTATTTTGAGAAGACATGATTGCTTAGTTAGTATGCTTGAAGTATTACTATTTTTATGTCAATATTAAACTTTTATCTTGAATCTTTCGGATCTGAACATTCATGCCACAATAAAGAAAAAAATACATTGAGAACTATGTTAGGAAGCATTCCACATCAAAAATTATTTTCTTTATCATTTACCTACTCGAGGACGAGCAGGAATTAAGCTTGGGGATGCTTGATACGTCCCCAACGTATCTATAATTTTTGATTGCTCCATGCTATTATATTATCTATTTTGGATGTTAATGGGCTTTATTTTACACTTTTATATCATTTTTGGGACTAACCTACTAATCGGGGGCCCAGCCCAAATTGTTGTTTTTTTTGCCTATTTTAGAGTTTCGGCGAAAAGGAATATCAAACGGAGTCCAAACGGAATGAAACCTTCGGGAACATGATTTTCTCAACGAACGTGATCCAGGAGACTTGGAGTGGGCGTCAAGAAACAATCGAGGAGGCCACGAGGCAGGGGGTGCGCCTACCCCCCTGGGCGCGCCCTCCACCCTCGTGGGCCCCTTGTTTCTCCACCGATGTACTTCTTCCTCCTATATATATCCACGTACCCCTAAACATCCAGGAGCACCACGAAAACCTAATTCCACCGCCGCAACCTTCTATACCCGAGAGATCCCATCTTGGGGCCTTTTTCGGAGCTCCGTCGGAGGGGGCATTGATCACGGAGGGCCTCTACATCAACTCCATGGCCTCTCCGGTGATGTGTGAGTAGTTTACTTGAGACCTTCGGGTCCATAGTTATTAGCTAGATGGCTTCTTCTCTCTCTTTGGATCTCAATACAAAGTTCTCCTCGATTCTCTTGGAGATCTATTCGATGTAATCTTCTTTTGCGGTGTGTTTGTCGACATCCGATAAATTGTGGGTTTATTATCCAGATTATCTATGAACAATATTTGAATCTTCTCTGGATTCTTTTATGTGTGATTGGTATATCTTTGCAAGTCTCTTCGAATTATCAGTTTGGTTTGGCCTACTAGATTGATCTTTCTTGCAATGGGAGAAGTGCTTAGCTTTGGGTTCAATCTTGCAGTGCTCGATCCCAATGACAGTAGGGGAAACGACATGTATTGTATTGTTGCCATTGATGATAAAAAGATGGGGTTTATATCATATTGCATGAGTTTATCCCTCTACATCATGTCATCTTACTTAAACATTACTCTGTTCTTATGAACTTAATACTCTAGATGCATGCTGGATAGCGGTCGATGTGTGGAGTAATAGTAGTAGATGCAGAATCATTTCGGCCTACTTGTCACGGATGTGATGCCTATATACATGATCATACCTAGATATTCTCATAACTATGCTCAATTCTATCAATTGCTTGACAGTAATTCGTTTACCCACCGTAATACTTATGCTCTTGAGAGAAGCCACTAGTGAAACCTATGGCCCCCGGGTCTATATTCCATCATATTAATCTTCCAACACTTAGCTATTTCTATTGCCGTTTATTTTACTTTGCATCTTTATTTCCATTTATCATAAAATACCAAAAATATTATCTTATCATATCTATCAGATCTCACTCTCGTAAGTGACCGTGAAGGGATTTACAACCCCTTTATCGTGTTGGTTGCGAGGTTCTTATTTGTTTGTGTAGGTGCGTGGGACTCGAGTGTGATCTTCTATTGGATTGATACCTTGATTCTCAAAAACTAAGGGAAATACTTACGCTACTTTACTGCATCACCCTTTCCTCTTCAAGGGAAAACCAACGCAGTGCTCAAGAGGTAGCACTTTTGCAGAAGGTCGCCTTGAGAGCCGGACATTTCCTCTCCGGGACGGCCAGTCAGCATACCTGCACACATAAATCCGTCAGATCATTTCTTCGCTGAAATGCATAAGGATGAGGTCAAAAACATACTGAATATGCCGCCTTGTAGCCTCCTATTCTCCTTGATGGCGTCAGCCAGTTGGGCTTGCACTTTTAGTTCTTCACCCAGCAGGGTGTTGGAATCCTGCAGCTTGTTCTTTTCCTCCCTGACCCGTGTCAGCATAGGTTCGCCTGCCGCATGTTGCCTTTTGGCCTCCTGTTCACCGGCCTGGGCAATTTTCAGTTTTTCCCTCAGTTGATCTACTGATCCTGTCAGCGGAAACACAACAGTATTAATATTACTAGTATATGATTATACTTTTTTCTTATGTGGGGAAACATTACCAGGCGGCCCCCCTTGGATTTCTCCAATTCGGCAATAGCCGCAGCTAGCTGGGTCTGACACTTTCCAGCTCTTGAGATAGCAGGCTATTCTTCTCCGTGAGTACCTGATTATACAATGATCCTTAAATCAGTTGTATCAACTGCTTCAAGTCTCGGGGGCTACTGGTATATGAGTATCAAATTTACACTTAACCGCATATCTTTTAAATGCTGGTACGTGGCCCTGTCAAGTCCATCCCGAGCAGCTCGGATGTAGGCATCGGCCGAGCTAAAGGCATTGAATGCCTCTTTTGAAAACTCGGGGTCGCGGAGAGCGGCCCTCCGGCGCCGATGATTCATGGCGCTCTCCACTGCAGAGTTTGTGACGGACATATCATCCGAATCCTCTGCGGAAGGACAGTCCGGCACCACTCCCGTGTCAGCCCCCGTCCTTAGGGCAGGGTCTAGAATCTTACTGGTGGAGGCGCGACCAACAGGATTCCCAGACATAGTCCGGCAGACGCTCTTCCTGATAAAATGCAGCGGATAATGTCACAGTTTGATGTGACGACCAGGAGGCATATTTAAAAATAAAGCCATACCTCTTTGATGAAGGTTCTACCGCACTGTCATTCGCCTTTCTCTTCGAAGATGTGCTCGGCGCGAGCACCACTCTCCTAGGAGATGCCTCTTGTGCACGTTGCGGCGTCGAGCGTCTCCCCTTTGGAGCACGAAAAAGTGTGGTGGGTGAGGCGTAATGAGGAAGCTCTTTCGAAGAAGGTGTCTCTTAATTACTTACATGTGAGGCAGGAAGGAGGCCGGGATAGTCGTCCATGATTGTCACTATTGTGCCATCATAGCTCGCCTGGTAGAATACTCCCTTCTCGAGCTCCACAAATATATCCGGATCCTCTTCGAATCCGGGGTCAAGGTCCCTGTTGTGATCCTCTGGCTGTGGGGCGGGGTTATGGATCCCCTCGGTAACCTTCCGCCATTCCTGTTACAAATAGATGGGTTAATGTCCATTAAAAGCGATTCAGGGAGAGGATTGAGTAAAGTGGTGGGATTAGAGCTCACCCAGCTCAGAGGATTGTACATGGAAAATCCATCTCGACGTTTAAGATGAGTGAACTCCTCTTCCTCCCCTTTGTACAGTTCGGCCAATATTTCGACCAAAGCGGCGGGGGTGTCCAGACCCTTTCGACTGCAGCGTGAGGCGTCATCCTCCCCATTATAGTGCCATATGGGAAGATCTCTGTATTGGAGTGGCTGGACCCCCCGCACTATGGAACTCGCCATCACCTTGATTATTGATAATCCGGACTGGGCAAGTGTCCTTATCTTGCCCATCAATTGATGGACTTTCGTGCTATCTTCCTCCTCGATGCTTCGGGGGCACCAACTGTGACGTTTCTTCAATGGAGCACTTGAAAATTCGGGAAGACCCATTTGAACTGGGTCAGGGAGAGCAACATCCTCAATATAGAACCATTCTGAGGGCCATTCTTCGGGCGCCTTCTTCGGCGTGCCGCACAGGTATCCGGTCCCGGCTATCCGCCATACTTTGGTGCCGCCCACCTCGAATATTGACCCTTCTTGGTTGCGAGGGACGAGGCAGAATAGCTTCCTCCACAAATCAAAGTGGGCTTCACAGCCCAGGAAAAGCTCACACAGGGCAACAAAACCTGCGATGTGCAGGATAGAGGCCGACGTGAGGTTGTGCAGTTGGAGGCCGTAATACTCCAGGAGTCCACAGAGGGAAGGGTGAATTGGAAACCCGACGCCTCTCAACAAGGAAGATACAGAGCACACCCGTTCCCCCTGGTTGGATTGGGGAAATTTCCGTCAAAACTTCGCCTATGAAGGAGGTCAATCCTAATCGAACAGGGACCAGATCTGCGGGGGCAAGGAATCCCTACATTTGGAGCTTAACCAACTGCTCATGGGATACAGAGCATCTCTCCTAATCGCCTTTTTCAGAGTCGTGAGGGCGGGAGGAGGAACTAGGGATGTTAGCCATGTTGAATGGTTTCCCCTGGCAAGGCTCTGAGGATTTTTCCGCTAGGTGTGGAATGGATCTGAGATCCAATCCCTTGAAATAGAGGCCTTTCTTACGTGGCCGGGGGAGTTATGTGCAAAAAATATCCCGACCTCTCGTATTCGCTCGACACGTGGAAGCAGAAGGTGTGGAGGCACAGAAGCCGATGGGTGCGACATTAAATGGAAGGCCGAATACAGCTCTTTAAGCCAAGTACTTTGAAGCAATCGGAGGAGGAACCCGCCTTGCAATGCCGAAGACAATCTGCGCGCCGGACACCTCATCATTGAAGCCTGGTTCGGGGCTACTAAGGGAGTCCTGGATTAAGGGGTCCTCGGGCGTCCGACCTGTGTGACGTGGGCCGGACTATTGGGCCATGAAGATACAAGATAGGAGATTTCCTCCCGTGTACGGATGGGACTCTCCTTTGCGTGGAAGGGAAGCTAGGCGGTCGGATATATTATTTCCTTTCTATGTAACCGACTTTGTACAACCCTAGGCCCCTCCGATGTCTATATAAACCAGAGGGTTTAGTCCATAGAGGCAATCATAATCTGACAGGCTAGACTTCTAGGGTTTAGCCATTATGATCTCGTGATAGATCAACTCTTGTAACCCTCATATTTATCAATACCAATCAAGCAAGATGTAGGGTATTACCTCCATCAAGAGGGCCCGAACCTGGGTAAAACTTCGTGTCTCCTGTCTCCCGTTACCATCAACCTTAGACGCATAGTTCAGGACCCCCTACCCGAGATCCACCGGTTTTGACACCGACAATGAGCTGGGCGCGGCACCTGCGCACCTTGTCGCCGTGCGCCCGCTGGCTCTGCGGAACCGCCGGCACTGGGATCCGATGTGGATCCAGATGCCAATGGTGTGGCAGCGTGACATCTGGGTACGGCAGCGGCTGCCTGTACTCCCAGTGCCACCGCGCTTGGTGCACCGGGATGTGCAGGCGCCGGCGACCAGGGCAGAAACGTGGCGCTGTCGGAGGAGGAGGTGGAGGGGGAGTATGGGAGGACGAGGCATCGGGGGTGCCCTTGCCCTTGCCATTGTTGCTGCCGAAGAGGCCCATGGGCATGCTAGGGTTTGCGGTCGCCGGCGAGGAAGCAAAGGGAGTGGTGGGGGCCAGATGTGGACGGGAGAAGTGGATGAGGCCGGCCCTCGCCGCACGCGTGGTTAAAAAAGGATGCTTCCACTAGCTGACGCGTGGGCCCGCTGTCAGTGGTCGTCATAAATAAGACGACTGGTGGCGGTTAGGTGGCCTACAGGTGGGGACACGGCGGACGGCAAGGAGACGCATGGTGCGTTCGCTTCGCGTCCGTGCCGATGCATTCCTGATGCAATTTTGGGCCGGAAATGGGTCGACACGGAGGCTAGGCGGACACGATTTGAGTTTGGGTCGACGCGTTGGGCCTCCACTTTTGTCCGTGCTGACCCAAACGGATGCGGGCGAATGAAATTGCTCGCCCCATTGGAGTTGCTCTTATGACTCATACCGTCCCTACCCATGTCCTCATAGACACCCTAGTCGGATGACCTAGCCAAGTCACACTCTCTCAACCTCTTCACTTCACGTCAGACCAGCTAACTGATCTGTTCCCTAAAAAATTCTTGAACATTAAGGCACCTCCAACGACAGCCTTCAAAACAACTCTGTATTTGCGTGGATTGATCCAGATTCGATGGACAATGATATGTGAGCCTATCATCCAACAATGCCTATGTTTTTTAGTCCGTGATGAGCTCAAAATAATAAGATGCCAAATCTTTGATGGGTGAAAATATTCAAATGCGAAATAGTTCTAATTAAAATATTATAATCCAAGTAAGTTTTGAAATATAGTTCAAACTTGAATTCAACTCGCACATATATTCCAACTGTCTCTTTTAACTGCAATCGGATACTCAATCGGATCTTTCTTGAGCTGCTCATGAGTTGCTCGATGTCAAATTTGTTGATGTCTCTAGACAAATTCATCAAGCGTGGCCGGATTCTGATGTAGAATTTGGATAGGTTCACTCATGTTCTAAAATTCCATACCACCCTATTGTTGGGAAAGTGGCATCGTTTCGTTGATGTGGTAGTTTATCTTTCCCATCGATAAAAAATGCGAAGTACTTTGAATTATTGCAGGAATAATCTAACCCAATGTTTAGGACTCTGAATTAAATTTCTCTCAAGGGAAGTCGGCAATTGAACCCCCCCAGAAATTCTCGAACATTGCATTGCCCTAGGTGTAATGTGTCTTAGCTTAGGTGCGTCCATTCTCCTCTTCAGTGCAATGATTGAAATTGCGTCAGATATAAGTTTATAAAGTAGCTCAAATTTTCAAAAAAAAAGAACAACCACAACATCTTAAGACACATCTCTATGGCATAAACTTCACATCAAAAGGAAAAGATTAACACACATGCAAATACTTGTTGATTTTTTTCCTGACAAATGACCCTTTTATTGACTTGTAGTGTCACACCAAGAGGTTACAAATAAAACTACATGTTCGTCTTTCGCATGATAATATACATGATACGTCTCCGTCGTATCTACTTTTCCAAACACTTTTGCCCTTGTTTTGGACTCTAACTTGCATGATTTGAATGGTACTAACCCGGACTGGCGCTGTTTTCAGCAAAATTTCCATGGTGTTATTTATGTGCAGAAAAAAAGTTCTCAGAATGGCCTGAAACTTCACGGAACGTCCTTTTGGAAATAATAAAAAATCCTTGCAAAATATGAAGACCAGGGGGCCCACACCCTAGCCATGAGGGTGGGGGCGCGCCTGCCCACCCTAGGCGCGCCCCCTACCTCATGGCCCCCCTGGAGCTCCTCCGACCTCAACTCCAACTCTATATATTTGCTTTCGGGGAGAAAAAAATAGAAGAGAAGGATGCATCGCGTTTTATGATATGGAGCCGCCGCCAAGCCCTAAAACCTCTCGGGAGGGCTGATCTGGAGTCCGTTCGGGGCTCCGGAGAGGGCAATCCGTCGCCATCGTCATCATCAACCATCCTCCATCACCAATTTCATGATGCTCACCGCCGTGCCTGAGTAATTCCATCGTAGGCTTGCTGGATGGTGATGGGTTGGATGAGATTTATCATGTAATCAAGTTAGTTTTGTTAGGGTTTGATCCCTAGTATCCACTATGTTCTGAGATTGATGTTGCTATGACTTTGCTATGCTTAGTGCTTGTCACCAGGGCCCGAGTGCCATGATTTCAGATCTAAACCTATTATGTTTTCATCAATATATGAGAGTTCTTGATCCTTTCTTGCAAGTCTATAGTCACCTACTATGTGTTATGATCCAGCAATCCCGAAGTGACAATAATCGGGATCACTCCCGGTGATGACCGTAGTTTGAGGAGTTCATGTATTCACTATGTGTTAATGCTTTGGTCTAGTACTCTATTAAAAGGAGGCCTTAATATCCCTTAGTTTTCGCTAGGACCCCACTGCCATGGGAGGGTAGGACAAAAGATGTCATGCAAGTTCTTTTCCATAAGCACGTATGACTATATTCGGAATACATGCCTACATCACATTGATGAATTGGAGCTAGTTCTGTGTCACCCTAGGTTATGACTGTTGCATGATGAACCACATCCGGCATAATTCTCTATCACCGATCCATTGCCTACGAGCTTTCCATGTATTGTTCTTCGCTTATTTACTTTTCCGTTGCTACTGTTACAATCACTACAAAATACCAAAAACAATACTTTTGCTACCGTTACCTTTTTGCTATCCTTGCCACTACTATCATATTACTTTGCTACTAAATACTTTGCTGCATATATTTAGTTTCTAGGTGTGGTTGAATTGACAAATCATCTGCTAATACTTGAGAATATTCTTCGGCTCCCCTTGTGTCGAATCAATAAATTTGGGTTGAATACTCTACCCTCGAAAACGGTTGCGATCCCCTATACTTATGGGTTAACAATACACATAACCATTTGTAGGATCGAAAGTATGTCTAGAGGGGGGGGGGTGATTAGACTACTTGACCAACTAAAAACTTAGCCTTTTCCCAATTTTAGTTCTTGGCAGATTTTAGCTATCTTAGAGCAAGTCAAGCAATCATCACACAATTCAAGCAAGCATGCAAAGAGTTTATTGGCAGCGAAAAGTAAAGCATGCAACTTGCAAGAATGTAAAGGGAAGGGTTTGGAGGATTCAAACGCAATTGGAGACACGGATGTTTTCCCGTGGTTCGGATAGGTGGTGCTATTACATCCACGTTGATGGAGACTTCAACCCACGGAGGGTAACGGTTGCGCGAGTCCACGGAGGGTTCCACCCACGAAGGGTCCATGAAGAAGCAGCCTTGTATATTCCACCATGGCCATCGCCCACGAAGGACTTGCCTCACTAGCGGTAGATCTTCACGAAGTAGGCGATCTCCTTGCCCTTACAAACTCCTTGGTTCAACTCCACAATCTTGTCGGAGGCTCCCAAGTGACACCTAGCCAATCTAGGAGACACCACTCTCCAAGAAGTAACAAATGGTGTGTTGATGATGAACTCCTTGCTCTTGTGCTTCAAATGATAGTCTCCCCAACACTCAACTCTCTCTCATAGGATTTGGATCTGATGGAAAGAAGATTTGAGTGGAAAGCAACTTGGGGAAGGCTAAAGATCAAGATTCATATGGTAGGAAAGGAATATCTTGGTCTCAACACATGAGTAGGTGGTTCTTTCTCAGAACATATGAGTAGGAATGGTGTATGTGTTCTGATGGCTCTCTCTATGAATGAAGAGGAGGTGGAGGGGTATTTATAGCCTCCACATAAAATCCAACCGTTACACACAATCTACCAATCTCGGTGGGACCGAATCAGAAAACTCAGTCTGACCGAAATAGTAAACCTAGTGACGAATTTCGGTGGGACTGAGATGCAACTCGGTAGGACCGATTCGGTTAGGGTTTGGGCATAACGTAATCTCGGTGAGACCGATCGCACAAACTCGGTGAGACCGAGTTCGGCAATTAGCTAACTAGAGAGTTGGTCAGGCAAACTCGGTGGGACCGACTTGCTCTTTTGGTGAGACCGAAAAGTTACAAGAAGGAAACAGAGAGTTTGCATTGCATTCTCGGTGGGACCGATTCGCTCTTTCGGTGAGACCAAAAAGTTACGAAAGGGAAACAGAGAGTTTACAACCCCATCTCGGTGTGACCGAGATCCTTATCGGTAGGACCGAATTGCTAGGGTTTGGCAGTGGCAAATGACAAGTGAAACTCGGTGGCGCCGGATTGACAGAATCGGTATGACCGAGTTTGGCTTAGGGTTTAGGTCATTTGTGGATGTGGAAAGGTGGTTGAGGATTTTGGAGCATATCACTAAGCACATAAAGCAAGAGGCTCATTAAGCAACACCTCATCCCTCCTTGATAGTATTGGCTTTTCCTAAAGACTCAATGTGATCTTGGATCACTAAAATATAAAATGAAGAGTCTTGAACTTTTGAGCTTGAGCCAATTCTTTGTCCTTAGCATTTTGACGGTTCCACTTTCACATCCATGCCATGCCAATCATTGAGCTTTCCTGAAATAATCATCTTGGAATAGCATTAGCTTAATGAGCTATATGTTGTTATGAATTACCAAAACCACCTAGGGATAGTTGCACTTTCAATATCCCCCTTTTTGGTAATTGATGACAACATATAGATGAAAGCTTCGACAAATAATAATAATCATGAAATACATCGTCGCTTTGAGAAGTATGTGATAAGTAAGAGCTCCCCCTAAATTTGTGCATATTTTAAAATTTGCTTTGGACTGCAAATGCACAAGGAGTTAGAATCATGGGTTACTCTTCCATGTCACATACATCTTGGTGGAGCGCTCAAGAAAATGATAAGATTGAAATACATGCACTCATCACCAAGAATAGTGAATGATCACAAACAATAGATAGAATGATAACATTTAGCAAGCATTAAGCAACCATTAAGTGTAGCTTATGATCAAACACTTGATCATCGATGTCTCATGAATAATGACATAGTATCGCACACGCAAGCAAATAAAGTTCGAAAAACCACCAAATAAAAACAAGAGAGAATAAAAGCAACACTCTCTCTCGAAGCCTATGATCTATACATTTTCTCCCCCTTTGGCAACAAGTTACCAAAAAGTTCCTAGAGAATGCATAGTGCTAAGTCGATGCTCAGGCTTGATCTTCAGGTGGTGGTGGAGTCCGGAGCACGCCAAGGACGAAGCCTTCAGTAGATGTGGAAGGAGTTGAGGCTGTGGTGAATGCTGGAGCTGGTGGAACGGAGGCTGTAGCTGGTGCAGACGTTGTAGCTCTAGTGTCAGCAATTGGCAGTGCAGACGACCTCGGACCTCGTGGCACCTTGGCAAAATCATCAGTTGTGGTTCTGCCTCTTCTCCCGTTCATGTCGTCCTGGAGCTGCTCCACGGCAGTCTGTATCTCAGTCACTTTGATGTCCAGGTCATAGAAGCTCTGTTCCATGATCCTCTCTAGGCTCGCCTGGTTCTGAGTCAGGGTAGCTATACTTTGCTCAATCCGCAGGGTGGACACTATTAGGTAACCGAGCTGCTCTTGTTTGGTCTTCAAGAAGTAATCAGATGCCTCCGCTTGAGTAGGCATCCTGGCAGCTTTCTCCTTCTTCGCCTTCTCCTTCTGAGCTTGTGCATGGGCAGATGAGGGTTCATTCTCAGTCATAACCACTTGGTTATCCTCAAAATCTGGACGGATGGGCAGGTGTTCCTTATCCAATAAATACACGCCCGTGCCCATCTTGGAGTTGATGAGCTCCTAAATCTGTGGGGCATACCCACAACTCCTCTTCTGGTCTGCAGCTGTCCTCTTGATTGTTTCCACAATGAGACTCATGACCTTGAATTTCTGAGGCACGTCAAAGACATGAAGCAAGTTGATCGCGTGACCTCTGATCATCTTGTGATCTCCAGATTTGGGCAGAAGGGTGTGCCTAAGGATCCAGTTGATCGTAGGTAATCCTGAGAGCAGATAGTGCACTGAGCCAAACTTGAACGTGTCGAGCGCTTCATTCGGGATCTCCTTGTACATGTTGGACATGGAGTTGTGATCCATCTTTTTCTTGGCATAAATGTCCAAGTCATCAGCTTGCTCCTCTAGGGCATTGATCAACTTCGCCCATTCTTCAACAGTGGATTGGTACCTTGTACCCTCTGACATCCATGTGATCCTGCCATCCGGATAAAAGTGTGCTGTGGAGTAGAATTGCATGATCAGCTCCACGTTCCACTTTGTGAGCTTCTGCCCAACAAAGTCTGCAACTCCACACGCACTAAAGCTGTCAAATACACCAGGGTAGTACTCTTCATTGTCCTTGATGTAGGTCCAGCCGATCCATCTCATGTCACAAACGATTGGCTTCTTGTCAAGCAAAACAGTCTCATAGAAATCTTGCTGCTCCTTGGTATGAAATCTGTAATCCATGGCAGTCCTTCTCCTAGAAGCATACGGATCTGCTTCTCTCCATTTCCTCAGCCCTGAATCTCTCCTGAGCTTCATATCCTCAGCCACAGGATGAGCATCGTTGTGGTCTGGGATCTTGGGCTTGAGCTTCCTAAGGACACTCTCTTCCTCTTCTTCGATAGCTTCAGGCACTGGGGCCTTGTTCTTTTCCGCAGTTGGGATGCTTCGTGTGTTTCTCTTTGGTGCACTCTTAGGCTTAGATGCAGCCTTAGGTGCTTCCTTGGGCTTGGATGCAGCTGTTCCTGACCTTATAGCATCTCCCATGAGTTTGGCTGCCTTGGGTGCTGGTGCAGCAACCTCTTCTTCTTCTTCCTCCTCATCTACCATGATGGAGGCCTTCCCAAGCACTCTGGCTACAGTCTTCTTCACCCTCTCTTTCCTCTTCTTGCCTTGGCCACCTGCTTCCTCTTTAGATTCTAGGGCAAGCTTCATGGTTTCTTCGGTTGCAGCCTTCCTAGGTTTGGAAGTGGGAACTCTTGCCTTAGACATGGGCTGCCTGCCTGCTGGCCTTTTGATTTTCAGCCTTGGCTTTGTGCCTTGAGCTGGTTCAGCTCTCTTTGATGTGGCCTCTTCCTCTGCCACATAGTCTTCATCCTTAGAATCAGACGTTCTCTTCTTCCTTTGACGAGTGGCAGCCTTAGGCAGATTGCTGGGGGTGCTCCTGCTGCCATCATCAGAAGAACTTGAGGGGCTAGTGCCCTCACTCATCACAACTTGCTGCTCAGACACATTCTGGCTGTCACTTTGATCAGACATGTTGCAAACTGACTGCTGACCCTGTGAATAGATTATGGATAAGATTGAGTGGATGAGCATCACAAAAAGCAGAGATTTTTGCAAAAGATTAATTCAAAAACTTAGTTTTAGTTTTCCACAGAAAGCATCTCGGATCTACCGATTTTCAAACTCGGTGACACCGAAGCAGTTTTGGCACCAGAACTGGTGAACTCGGTCAGACCGAGTCACAGTTCGGTGGCACCGAGACTGCTAGGGTTTCACAGAATTCCAAAATCGGTCGCACTGATAAGTTATTCTCGGTCAGACCGAGTTTCACTTGTGCAATGGCAAAAGCCAGATCGGTGGGACCGAGTTTTTCAACTCGGTGGGTCCGAGATGGTTTCGGCGGAAACCTAACCCTAAAATTTTCGAATTAAACCTAATCTACGAGTTCATTGACTGGATAGGAGTGTTTCAATCATGGCAAGAATTATGATGATCACAATGTGCTAGGAATCAGAGTGGAGAATAGCACAAAGATCGAGTCCATACCCAAGTTCGGCGGAGACTCGCTACGGCGGCAACGGCGGGGCAGAATTCCGTTGACGGCGGCGGAGACCAGTGACTGGAGGCTGCTGGCGGCGAGAAGATGATCCGGAGACCACGAAGGCAGAGCAGGCTATCGCGCGGGCGAAGAGGTTTCGGAGAAATTTCCAAAATTTTGCCCGTCACTATATATAGCCCGACCCTGTCGGTGTGACCGAGTGGAACAACTCGGTGGCACCGAGATGCAAAACTGTGTCCAGTTATTGCAACTCGGTGTGACCGAAAAGTTCAAATCGGTTGCACCGAGATCGAAAACCTAGATCAACTTAATGAACTCGGTAGGACCGAAAATGGTGTATCGGTCAGACCGAGATTCATAAAGAGGTTTTGGAAGTTTAAGTCTATGACGAATCGGGGACTCCGAGCGCTCCTCACACAGAGTGGTTCGAATCTGACTTGATCAAGTTTTGTGATGCAGCATGAATAGAGTTTGAGACGAGAAAAGCATAGATAGCTAGAGGAGGTTCTTAGGCATTCTTGTCCATCAACTTGGCAAAAGAAGAAAGCCAAACAATCAAAACAACAAGTGGATGTCCTCGAATGAGTAAAATATGCAACCAACATGCTCACACAATAAGATGGCAAATGAAATATGTGGCAAAGCATGCACAACCAATTCTAGCATCTATCAAGCAATTTGCGATGACTAGGTCATCTATATATGAGTATATTGACTTAGGAGTCAAGTGAGAACACTTGATCATAGGTCATACTCATCGTTTAAGCTCAAGTGGGGTTACCACTTTTACATAAAGCATTGTTGTATTCACATCTTTAGAGTTGCTTTAGCTCAAGTCTTAGAGTAAAGCTCCCCCTAGATGTGATATCCCCCCTAAGAGGGATGCACTAACCTTGGGTTTTGTCGATGATGACTTCATGTAGATGTTGAAGATGTGGATGCTCAATGTTGATGTAGATCACTTGGAGCTATCCATTTGAGTGAATTGCACTTTCAATACCTACATGGGTTAGTCCCATAAGGAACAAACAAGGATATCCATAGACATAGAGTGATGCACACACAAGATGATGTCCATGAAAACTTTAGGTTACCTTGTCCCTTGTCTTACCAACAAGAGGGTTCGTGACTCCTTGAACTAGTGCAAGATGTGGAAGTTGATTGCACTTGTTCTTGCCAAAATGATAAGAGTGAAGTATGTTGGCGGAGTCACCCTCAAGAACTCTCTAGTTCTTCTTCTTTTGGATCCACACCATCTTGATGGGAATCCTTGGAGTTGTAGTCGTAATTGATGTAGTGGAACTTGAAGTAGTCTTGGGAATCCACTTGACTAAGGTCTTAGGAGCTTCTTCAAATGCATCAATCTCCTCTTGAAGCTTGTCCTTGCGTTTTTGCTTGTAGTCTTGTGGTGGAAGATCATCTTGAGCTTGTGTTCCCTTGAAGGAAGTATCATACTTCTCTTGTTGAGGAATAAACTTTGTCTTGGGGTATTTATCTTCTTCCCATTCAACTCCATTGGCATTGAACTTTCATTCAAAACCAACACCTTGATTCTTCTGGTGCATTCCTTGCTTGCACACAATTTCCTCGAATTGCTTACTTCCGGCAAGGCTCTTGTAAACACCTTTCTCTATAATTCCCTTCAATAAGCTATTTTCTTGCTCAAGTGTAACTTGGCTAAGAGAATCATTAGTGAAATCAAGAGAACTACTAGAAGCAACAATATTGGATTTAGCATGATCATTGTTACTACTAGAGGAAGAATCTTTCTTATTCTTGTTACTAGTCTTGACTTGGGGCATGTAGGTGGATAAAAGTAAACGCTTGGCAATGTGAGAAGAGCTTTTCTTGCGGAGATCATCATTGATTGCTTTTAAGAACTCATGCTCTTGCTCAAGATTAAGCTTTTCAAAGCGTAGTTTCTCATGAGCTCTTTAAAGTTCTCGATGATCTTCGAAGATAGTTTCATGGGCTAACTTAAGAGTGTTTAGTTCTTTAGTTAGAGCCTCAATCTTCTCCTTATCATTGTCATTCATTTTAGCATGATTAATTGATATTTCACCATAATATTCTTCACCAGAGTTGTCAACAAGCAAATCATCATCACCTAACAAGTCATCTTCATCACTATTAAAGTCAACATACTCAGGGTGTGTTACCTTAGGACCTTTGGCCATGAAGCATCTTCCAATTCCTTCATTTGGTGAGTCAAATATGTCGTAGGAGTTGGTTGACACAAGTGCTAGACCGGCAACACCTTCATCTTGAGTATCTTCGGAGTCGGAGTGATAACTTCTCTCGGAGTGGCTGTCGGAGTCGGAGCCGGATACCCATTCACCAACATGAGCTTGATGTCTTCGTCTTGTATAGCTCCTTGATGATTTTTCCTTCCTTTCCGAATCCTTGCTTCTCCGTGAGTATCTTCGTTCATAACGATCATCTCTACTCCTTCTCTCTCTTGGTGGAGATTCTCTCCTTCTTCTTTTTGGAGAATCTTCTCTTCTCTTGTAGGGAGCCGTACACTCATTGGAATAGTGTCCGGGTCTTCCACAATTATAGCAGTTTCGCTCTCGACTAGAAGATCTTTTGTCATTGTAGGACCTTGACTTGAAGCTTCTATCTTTGTTTCTACTCTTGTAGAACTTGTTGAAGTTCTTCACCATTAAGCTCAATTCTTCATTGAAGTTTTGTTTCTCACTTGATGATGTGGGGACTTCACATGACGCTTTGTAGGCACCACTTGATTTATTGTGAAGTTCCTCTTTATCCTTGAGTGACATCTCATGAGCAACAATCCTTCCAATTACTTCCGTTGGCTTGAGATCTTTGTAGTTGGGCATCATTTGGATTAATGTGCACACGGTATCATATTTCCCATCCAAGGCTCTTAGGATCTTCTTGATGATGAATCTATCGGTCATCTCTTCACTTCCTAAGCCGGCAATCTCATTTGTGATGAGAGCAAGCCTAGAGTACATTTCAGCGACACCTTCACCATCCTTCATCTTGAACTTGTCAAGTTGACTTTGGAGCACATCCAACTTGGATTCCTTGACGGAGTCGGTACCTTCGTGCATATCAATCAAAGTATCCCAAATTTCCTTTGCATTCTCAAGGCGGCTGATTTTGTTGAATTCTTCGGGGCACAATCCGTTGAAGAGAATATCACAAGCTTGAGCATTGTATTGCAACATCTTCAACTCATCCGCGGTAGCTTCACGGTTTGGTTCTCTCCCATCAAAGAACTCACCTTGCAAACCAACACAAACAATAGCCCATACGGCGGGGTTATGTCCAAGAATATGCATTTTCATTTTATGCTTCCAACTAGCAAAATTAGTGCCATCAAAGTAAGGACCTCTACGGTGATAATTTCCCTTGCTAGACGCCATACTCTCCTAGGTTGTGAAACCAAGGCTATGACCACCAAAAGCTATGGAGATCAAGGCAAATGGAGACCAAAGCTCTGATACCACTTGTAGGATCGAAAGTATGTCTAGAGGGGGGTGATTAGACTACTTGACCAACTAAAAACTTAGCCTTTTCCCAATTTTAGTTCTTGGCAGATTTTAGCTATCTTAGAGCAAGTCAAGCAATCATCGCACAATTCAAGCAAGCATGCAAAGAGTTTCTTGGCAGCGGAAAGTAAAGCATGCAACTTGCAAGAATGTAAAGGGAAGGGTTTGGAGGATTCAAACGCAATTGGAGACACGGATGTTTTCCCGTGGTTCGGATAGGTGGTGCTATCCTACATCCACGTTGATGGAGACTTCAACCCACGGAGGGTAACGGTTGCGCGAGTCCACGGAGGGCTCCACCCACGAAGGGTCCACGAAGAAGCAACCTTGTCTATTCCACCATGGCCATCGCCCACGAAGGACTTGCCTCACTAGCGGTAGATCTTCACGAAGTAGGCGATCTCCTTGCCCTTACAAACTCCTTGGTTCAACTCCACAATCTTGTCGGAGGCTCCCAAGTGACACCTAGCCAATCTAGGAGACACCACTCTCCAAGAAGTAACACATGGTGTGTTGATGATGAACTCCTTGCTCTTGTGCTTCAAATGATAGTCTCCCCAACACTCAACTCTCTCTCATAGGATTTGGATCTGATGGAAAGAAGATTTGAGTGGAAAGCAACTTGGGGAAGGCTAGAGATCAAGATTCATATGGTAGGAATGGAATATCTTGGTCTCAACACATGAGTAGGTGGTTCTTTCTCAGAACATATGAGTAGGAATGGTGTATGTGTTCTGATGGCTCTCTCTACGAATGAAGAGGAGGTGGAGGGGTATTTATAGCCTCCACACAAAATCCAACCGTTACACACAATCTACCAATCTCGGTGGTACCGAATCAGAAAACTCGGTCTGACCGAAATAGTAAACCTAGTGACCGTTAGGAATTTCGGTGGGACTGAGATGCAACTCGGTAGGACCGATTCAGTTAGGGTTTGGGCATAGCGTAATCTCGGTGAGACCGATCACACAAACTCGGTGAGACCGAGTTCGGCAATTAGCTAACCAGAGAGTTGGTCAGGCAAACTCGGTGGGACCGACTTGCTCTTTCGATGAGACTGAAAAGTTACAAGAAGGAAACAAAGAGTTTGCATTGCATTCTCGGTGGGACCGATTCGCTCTTTCGGTGAGACCGAAAAGTTACGAAAGGGAAACAGAGAGTTTGCAACCCCATCTCGGTGTGACCGAGATCCTTATCGGTAGGACCGAATTGCTAGGGTTTGGCAGTGGCAAATGACAAGTGAAACTCGGTGGCGCCGGATTGACAGAATCGGTATGACCGAGTTTGGCTTAGGGTTTAGGTCATTTGTGGATATGGAAAGGTGGTTGAGGATTTTGGAGCATATCACTAAGCACATAAAGCAAGAGGCTCATTAAGCAACACCTCATCCCTCCTTGATAGTATTGGCTTTTCCTAAAGACTCAATGTGATCTTGGATCACTAAAATATAAAATGAAGAGTCTTGAACTTTTGAGCTTGAGCCAATTATTTGTCCTTAGCATTTTGAGGGTTCCACTTTCACATCCATGCCATGCCAATCATTGAGCTTTCCTGAAATAATCATCTTGGAATAGCATTAGCTCAATTAGCTATATGTTGTTATGAATTACCAAAACCACCTAGGGATAGTTGCACTTTCACCATTGCTCAACTTAGAGGCTTCTCTCACGTCACCATGGAGGTGGACTCCGTACAGGTTGTTAACCTTTGGATCTCTCATAATAATTTATGTTCGATTGTAGCACCTATCTTGAAGGAAATAGGGGAAATGGCTCTTAGTTTTGCCTCCTTTTCGATTTGTCATGTTTTTTTTGAACAGGAAAAGGCGCTCAAAGCGCCAATCAGTTAACTTAAAAACAGTTTACATGAATGATGACATACCCCTATAAAAATACATCTATCAATGCATCTATCATTGGACAATGCCCATTAGAGTGATCCTCATTGATACATCTGAATCTTGAGTCATCAAGAAGTGTATCATTCTACATCTTGGTTGTTTTTGCTGCTCCATGTGCTTTACTGTTGTATGCTCTAGGAGTGTGAAAACCTGGATCTGCTTTGAATGTGTGATTTCACAAAAATCTGCAATGAAGTTTTTGATTTGCCAATGGCTGGGCCGTGACCTGGGAGACCTGGCCGCAGCAGCTGCAGCTAATGTAGTATTGTCCATGAATATAGCTGCTTCCTGTATCTTTAATTTGTCCAGAATAATTGCTGAAAATTTGAGACCCTGCACCTCTGCTTGTAGTGGTGTAATAGCATTTGCTGCAGTAGCTGATATTGTTGCTTCTATCCTGTGTTCATTATGTTGTACCTGCAAGTAAATTCCAAGACCCATCTTTGTATTTTGTGCTGAATTGCCATCTCCTTGTTCCTGCCATGCTGCATCACTAAAGATCTTGCTTGGAAATTGAGTATTTTGAGCTTCACCCGTACTTCCTTGAATTAGGATGCTATTTCTTTGTGTGCCTGCATTAAGAACATTGGTTCGTGATTGTTCATGTAGTACAACAACTTTTTCCAAAGATAAGATCTTATAGATGGCATGGGCTGCAAAGGAAATGCATATGTTTCCTGGAAAAGCTTGTCATTCATGTACTCCATATACACCACATGAAAGTGAAAATATTGCTCAACGTAGCATGCAGGTGATTAGTTTTATGAATGTTTAAAATAACTGAAGTTAAGGAATCAGCATATGTAGTATCTGATCTATTCTTATGTACCAAGGATTTGCAAACAATGCAGCTCTAGCAAAAGAGCCTTTGAAAAATATGTGCAAATCAACTTCTTCTGCATCACATCTAGCACATAGTTTACTTATGTGTTTTGAGTATTTACCTGCTCTCTTACCTGATGGTAGTCCTTTCCTCAGTAGTCTCCAAGCAAAGGTTTGAATTCTTGGAGCCATGTCTTTTGTTTTCCAGACTTGACTCAAAAGCATTTTTGTGTTATTAGACATAGCTCTGAGTTGTGCCTCCCCTTCCTGTTGCAAGACTTGTAAGCAGAGTTTATATGCACTCTTTGAGGAGAATTTCCCTGTAGGCATTAGTTTCCAACACAAGATATCATCCTCTTCTGTATTCATAATAGGAACCTGTTTTATAACATTGGTTGTTTCCATATCAAAAAGAGAGTCAATAAGATTTTCATTCCAATGCTTCTGATTAGGCATCGAAAGGTATTTTTACCAAAGCAGGGTAGTTAAAATTATTTTCTTGGATGACAAGGTGATCACATATGGATTCCCAAGAACTATACCATGGAGAGCTCGAAAGGGAAATGTTGCCTCATGCAAGCTGGTAGAAAGAATTGTTGATGAGCATGGGTTTGACTTTCAGAATGGATGCCCAAAAGTCAGATTTGGGAGTATTAGTGTTAGCTCTCCAAAAAGAAGTATCTGGAAAATATTTGGACTGTAGTACTTTTGAGACATGGCTATTAGGGTTTTCTGCAATCCTCCAGGCAGCTCCAAGGATCAAACTTCTATTAGTAGCCAACAAGTTTCTAATGCCAAGTCCCCCTTCATTTTTTGAAGCACAAATATCCTTCGAGGCTCTGAGGCAAAGGGATCTAGAAATTTTATCCTCTTTCACTCCTGCCCACCAAAAGTTTCTAATGATAGCCGTTAGTTTGGAGATGATTTTTTTGGAAAAAGAATATTTGAAGTACACCGGAATAGATGCGAAAACTAAATTTATGAGAGTAAGTCTGGCAGCATGAGAAAGTTTGTTGGCTTTATAGGCTCGGAGTTTAGCTTTAAATTTTTCATGTTAGGAGAAGTGCAAAATAACCCAGTGAATCAACGTGCTAACCTCGCTTACACACTTGACTTGTTTGAGAGTTAGATTGAGAAGAGCCATGAGTTACTAGAGAACTATCAGCGACTGATTGTAACTATATGATTCTTGGTTAATAAAGCATCTGTTTCAATGCAAAAAAGACCCGTGAAAATTCTAAGCAAGGTAGACGACCCACTGCGGCAAACCATCAACTACCACTTCATTTTACGACACCGGACTACAAGAATGTCCAGCAACACTGTCAAAGAAAGGGGACAATGCATGAAATCCATCATGGCCGGGTCAACCACAAAGACAAGATTATGGGATTTCACCCAGGAGAGAAAGTCAGAGCAAACTCTAGATAGTGTCGTAAACAAGTGAGTGCAAACCGCCGCTATCACGAACAACCAATGAATGTCAGACCTAGGGTTCACATTGAAACTCAAGACCTAGTACTTAAATAGCACCACCAAACATGAAGATACATGTGTTGCCGTCACTAACTTCACAGAGAAAAATTCTTGCTGCAATAACGCTCGCACGGCCAGGAAAAAAATGTAAAGAAACTCTTAGATGAGTCTGGAAACTGGATAAAAGAGAAGGAGTTGACAGATCACGTCATTGAATATTTTCGAAAGCTTTTAACATCGGAAGTTGAGCATTCGAACCAAGACGTTTTATCACTTGTCCGTAGGAGAGTGTGAAATGAAATGAACAATGCTCTACTTGCCCCTTATGCTGCGGAGATGTCCGCAAGGCTTTATTTGATATTGGGGACTTAAAAGTTCCAGGGCCAGATGGACTCCATGCTATTCTCTGCAAAAGGTTCTGGCCCATGTTGGGGGAGGACCTAATTGAGGAGGTTCTAAAAGCAATCAACACATGCACTATCCCGAACGAATGGAACCATACGGCGATCGTGATGATTCGTAAGATTAATACACCAGAAAAGGTAACCCAATTTAGGTTGATCAGCTTATGTAAGGTGGTATACAAAATAATTGCAAAAATAGTGGCTTCTCGATTGAAGGTTTTTTTTCCAGAAATTATTAGTCCACCACAAAGTGCATTTGTACTAGGTAGATTGATAATGGATAATATTTTAGTGTCCTACAAATGTTTTCACAAAATCAAGAACAAGATAGAAGGTAGAGAGGGCTTGTGTGCTATAAAACTTGACATGCACAAAACATGCGGCAGAGTTGAGTGACCTTTTTGAAGGAAATTATGTTGATTGGGTTTCCATCGAGAATTGGTGAATTTTATTATGCAATGTGTCTGAACTATCGAATGCAGAGTAAGGATCAATGCAGAGGAAAGTGAGAGTTTCATGCCTACTAGAGGGCTGAGGCAGGGTGAACCGCTATCACCATACCTCTTTCTGTTGTGCACAGAGGGGTTGAATGCCTTGCTTACGCATGTTGAGGAGAATGAAAACATATGAAGAGTTAAAGTCTGTAGAGACGCCCCGATAGTCACAAATATTCTCTTTGCGGATGATTCATTGATCCTGATACAAGCCAACCAACATAGTGCGGCGGCCCTGAAATCAACACTAGATTTATATTGTGTAGCATCGGTACAGTTGGTAAGCATGGAAAAGTCTTGTTTTTTATTTAGTACTAATACAAAGGTAGAGATCAGAGAACAACTATGTACAATGCTCAATATAACAACTGATGCACTGAATGACAAATACTTGGGCTTGCCAGCAAATGTGGGTGTAGATAAAACAGACTGCTTTAAATTTCTGATTGAGCGAATTGTTAAGAAAATTAGTGGTTGGAAGGAAAAAATACTGTCTTCCTGGGGGAGGAGATCTGCTCAAGGCTGTGATCCAAGCCATGCCTACATATGCAATGCCGGTCTTTAAAATTCCTAAAAGAATTTGTAACGAATCATTGACGCGATAACGCATATCTGGTGGGGAGACGAGGAGAACCAGAGGAGGATGCATTGGATGGCCTGGTGGAAAAATGTGCGTACCAAAAAACCAAGTAGGAATGGGATTCCGTGATATCCACTGTTTCAACCTGCCTTTTCTCTCCAAACAGGCATGGCGTCTTCTTGATAACCCGGATTCGTTGTGTGCTACTATTCTAAGGGCCAAGTACTATCCTGATGGCGATTTATTGAATTCCAAGACAAAGTATGGCGCTTCTTTCACCTAGCAAAGCAGTATGGCAGGCATAACTTCTCTGAAACGTGGCTATATTTGGTGAGTGGCGAATGGACATAACATCAATATTTGGGAAGATTTCTGGATCCCAAATTGTGCCACTAGGAAGATTGTGACCCCTAAGGGGGGACAATTGTTATCGAAAGTGGTTGACCTGATTGACCCTGCCTCCAATAATTGGGATGAGGACCTAATTAGACAAACTATGTGGCCCATTGACGAACAACAGATTCTTTCAATCCCACTTTTGAAACATGATATGATAGGTTTCATTGCCTGGAGTTATACAAAAAACGGTATGTTCTCGGTACAATCTGCTTACTTCATAGAGTGGAATTATCAGTATGGGAGTAAACTAAAACATTCTAATGGGATGGGGTGAACCACATCTAACCCTATATGATGTCATATATGGAAGTTATCTTGCCCGGCAAAGTCAAAAAAATTATATGGCGTACGTTACATGGCACATTCCCACGTCGGGTCACACTCGCTAATAGACACATGAAGGTCTCTCCCATTTTCCCTACTTGCTCTCAGGGTTTAGAAGACACGAAACACATGATTTTCCTTTGCAGTAAAGCAAAGGAGGTTTTGAAGAGGCTAGGGATGGATGAGCTTATTGATAAAGCTTGTGAGGTTGATCGTGCTGGAGAGGCAATATTGGAATACTTTCTACTTCTTCCAGACCAAGATTTGCGTATTATGGGGTACCAAAATGTATGAGAAATGATAGTTATTTCAGCTTGGTATCTATGGTAGAAAAGATGGAAATTAGTGGATAAGGAATTAACTCAGAATGCAACTCAGATATCATTGGGGATCATAGCCCTCACATCAAACTTTGTAAATGCATCATATCCAAAGGCTTCCATGAAATAGGGTGTAGGATCGAGAAGAGGTGTCTAGGGGGGTGATTAGAACCTTAACAAAGAAAATTAGTAGTTTTTAATTTATTCAAGTTAAGGTGGAGTTTTAGCATAAGTTTAAACATTCACATTACATTTCAAGCAAGCATGGCAAGAGTATATGAGCAGCGGAAAGTAAAGCATGCAAGTTGCAAGAAAGTAAAGCGATGGGATTTGAGTGTGCAACTGCAATTGGGGACACGAAGATTTTTGGCATGGTTCTGATAGGTGGTGCTATCGTACATCCACTTTGATGGAGACTTCAACCCACGAAGGGTAATGGTTGCGCGAGTCCACGGAGGGCTCCACCCATGAAGGGTCCATGAAGAAGCAACCTTGTCTATCCCACCATGGCCATCGCCCATGAAGGACTTGTCTCACTTGGGTAGATCTTCACGAAGTAGGCGATCTCCTTGCCCTTACAAACTCTTTGGTTCAACTCCACAATCTTGACCAAGGCTCCCAAGTGACACCTAACCATTCTAGGAGATACCACTCTTCAAAAGGTAATAGATGGTGTGTTGATGATGAACTCCTTGCTCTTGTGCTTCAAATGATAGTGTCCCATACACTCAACTCTCTCTCACAGATTTTGATTTGGTGGAAAGATGATTTGAGTGAAAAGCAACTTGGGAAAGGCTAGAGATCAAGATTATTGGGGTTGGATTGGAATATCTTGGTCTCAACACATGAGTAGGTGGTTCTCTCTTAGAAAATGAATGGTGGAAGTGTAGGCACGTTCTGATAGCTCTCTCCATGAATGGAGGATGGGTGGAGGGGTATATATAGCCTCCACACAAAATCTAACCGTTACACACAATTTACCAAACTCGGTGGGACCGAATAGTTAAACTCGGTCAGACCGATTTAGTTCAAAATGTGAACGTTAGGATTTTCGGTGGGACCGACATGTCAACTCGGTGGGACCGATTTCATTAGGGTTAGGGCATAACGTAATCTTGGTGAGACCGATCACATGAAATCAGTGAGACCGGTTTTGGTAATAAGCAAAACAGAGAGTTGGTCAAGCAAACTTGGTGGGACCGATTGCTTATCTCGATGGGATCAAAATAATTGCAAAAGGCAACAGAGAGTTTGCAAGCCCATCTCGGTGAGACCGAGATCTCATCGGTGAGACCGAACTAATTAGGTTTTTTGGCAGTGGCTATGTCAAATGAATTCAGTGGCGCTGGATAGATCAAATCAATGGCACTGAGTTTGACTTTTTGTTTGGGACATATGTGGAAATGCGAAAGTTGTTGAGGGCTTTGGAGCATGTCACTAAGCACTTTGAGCAAGCAAGCCATTAAGAAACACATCATCCCCTTTTAATAGTATTCGCTTTCCTATGGACTCAATGTGATCTTGGATCACTAAAATCAAAATGAAGAGTCTTGGGCTTTTGCCAATCCTTGTCCTCAGCATCTTGAAGGGGCTCCACATCCTCTTGTCCAAGCCACTCCACTGTTGAACTCGTCTACTAGATAGAAGTATTAGTCCAACAAGAGATATGTTGACATTAATTGCCAAAATCACCTAGGGAGAACTTGTTCTTTCAATCTCCCCCTTTTTGGTAATTGATGACAACATACATCAAAGCTTTAGATAAAGATATGAAGAATAACAAGTAAAGCTTTGGAAAGACATGTAACATGCATAGGCTCCCCCTACATGTATGCAAACATGTGAATGTGAATATAAGAGCATGTGAATGCATAATCATGATAGAGTAAGCAATAAGTTACATGTATCTTGGCTATATGCATGAGAGCAAATGTCGTGAATATAGGAAATGTACCTCCATGTTCATGATTTCTTCTTGCAAACAATATGTACAGTAGCAAGAAATCATCATTGATGCGTCTCCAATGTATCTATAATTTTTGATTGCTCCATGCTATATTATCTACTGTTTTGGACTATATTGGGCTTTATTTTCCACTTTCATATTATTTTTGGGACTAACTTATTAACCAGAGGCCCAGCCCAGAATTGCTGTTTTTTTTGCCTATTTTAGTGTTTCGAAGAAACGGAATATCAAACGGAGTCCAAACGGAATAAAATCTTCGGGAACGTGATTTTCTCACCGAACGTGATCCAGGAGACTTGGACCCTGCTCCAAGGAACAAAAGAGGCGGTCATGAGGGTGGGGGACGCCCCCTAGGGCATGCCCCCTGCCTCGTGGGTCCCTTGTTGCTCCTCCGGCGTACTTCTTCCTCCTATATATACACACGTACCCCAAAACGATCAGAACAAGAGCCAAAAACCTAATTGCACCGCCGCAACTTTCTGTATCCACGAGATCCCATGTTGGGGCCTGTTCCGGAGCTCCGCCGGAAGAGGGCCGTCATCACGGAGGGCTTCTACATCACCATAGCCCCTTCGATGAAGTGTGAGTAGTTTACCTCAGACCTTCGGGGTCCATAGTTAGTAGCTAGATGGCTTCTTCTCTCTCTTTGAATCTCAATACAAAGTCCCCCCCCCCCTCTCTCATGGAGATCTATTCGGTGTAATCTTCTTTTTGCGGTGTGTTTGTTGAGACCGATGAATTGTGGGTTTATGATCAAGTCTATCTATGAATAATATTTGAATCTTCTCTGAATTCTTTTATGCATGATTGGTTATCTTTGCAAGTCTCGTCGAATTATCTATTTAGTTTGGCCAACTAGATTGGTAGTTCTTGCCATGGGAGAAGTGCTTAGCTTTGGGTTCGATCTTGCGGTGTCCTTACCGAGTGACAGAAGGGGCAGCAAGGCATGTATTGCATCGTTTCCATCGAGTATAACAAGATGGGGTTTATTTCATATTGCATGAATTTATCTCTCTACATCATGTCATCTTGCTTAAGGCGTTACTCTGTTTTTAACTTAATACTCTAGATGCATGCTGGATAGTGGTCGATGAGTGGAGTAATAGTAGTAGATGCAGAATCGTTTCGGTCTACTTGTTACGGACGTGATGCCTATATACATGATCATCCCTAGATATTCTCATAATTATGCTCAATTCTATCAATTGCTCAACAGTAATTTCTTCACCCACCGTAAAAAACTTATGCTCTTGAGAGAAGCCACTAGTGAAACCTATGGCCCCCGGGTCTATTCTCATCATAGCAATCTCCATAACTTTAATATTGTTTTGCTATTTATTTTGCCTTTACTTTTTACTTTGCATCTTTATATCAAAAATACCAAAAAATATTCTATCTATCAGATCTCACTCTCGTAAGTGACCGTGAAGGGCTTGACAACCCCTAATCGCGTTGGTTGCGAGTAGCTATCGTTTTGTGCAGGTACAAGGGACTTGAGCGTGGCATCTAATGGATTGATACCTTGGTTCTCAAAAATTGAGGGAAATACTTACGCTACTCTGATGCATCATCCCTTCCTCTTCGGGGAAAACCAACGCAAGCTCAAGACGTAGCAAGAAGGATTTCTGGCACCGTTGCCGGGGAGTCTACGCAAAAAGTCAATATACCAAGTGAAGGAAATATGCCCTAGAGGCAATAATAAAGTTATTATTTATTTCCTTATATCATGATAAATGTTTATTATTCATGCTAGAATTGTATTAACCGGAAACGTAATACTTGTGTGAATACATAGACAAACAAAGTGTCACTAGTATGCCTCTACTTGACTAGCTCGTTAATCGAAGATGGTTATGTCTCCTAACCATAGACATGAGTTGTCGTTTGATTAACGGGATCACATCATTAGGAGAATGATGTGATTGACATGACCCATTCCATTAGCTTAGCACCAGATCATTTAGTATGTTGCTATTGCTTTCTTCATGACTTATACATGTTCCTATGACTATGAGATTATGCAACTCCCATTTACCGGAGGAACACTTTGTGCGCTACCAAACGTCACAACATAACTGGGTGATTATAAAGGTGCTCTACTGGTGTCTCCAAAGGTACAGGTTGGGTTGGCGTATTTCGAGATTAGGATTTGTCGCTTCAATTGTCGGAGAGGTATCTCTTGGCCCTCTCGGTAATACACATCACTTAAGCCTTGCAAGCAATGCAACTAATAAGTTAGTTGCAAGATGATGTATTAATGAACGAGTAAAGAGACTTGCCGGTAACGAGATTGAACTAGGTATTGAGATACCGACGATCGAATCTCGGGCAAGTAACATACTGATGACAAAGGGAACAACATATGTTGTTATGCGGTCTGACCGATAAAAATCTTTGTAGAATATGTAGGAGCCAATACGAGCATCCAAGTTCTGCTATTGGTTATTGACCGGAGACGTGTCTCGGTCATGTCTACATTGTTCTCGAACCCGTAGGGTCCGCACGCTTAACGTTACGTTGACAGTTTCATTATGAGTTTATATATTTTGATGAACCGTAGGTTGTTCGGAGTCCCGAATGTGATCACGGACTTGACGAGGAGTCTCGAAATGGCCGAGACATAAAGATCTATATATTGGACGACTATATTTGGACACCGGAAAGGTTCCTGGTAAGATTGGGACAATACCGGATCACCGAGAGGTTATCGGAACCCCCCGGGAGGTATATGGGCCTTATAGGGCCTTAGTGGGAAGGAGGGGAAAGGAACAAGGGAGGGGCGCCCCCCCCCAAGCCCAATCCGAATTGGGAGGGGGGCCGGCCCCCCTTTCCTTCCTCCCTCCTTCCTCTTTCTTCCCTCTCCTACTCCTAATAGGAAAAAGGGGAGTCCTACTCCCGATGGGAGTTGGACTCCCCCCCTTGGGCGCGCCACCCTCCTTGGCCGGCCCCTCCTCCACTCCTTTATATACGGGGGTAGGGGGGCACCCAGAGACACAACAATTGATCATTGATCTCTTAGCCGTGTGCGGTGCCCCCCTCCACCATAATCCTCGATAATATTGTAGCGGTGCTTAGGCGAAGCCCTGCGATGGTAGAACATCAAGATCGTCACCACACCGTCGTGCTGACGGAACTCATACCCGACACTTTGCTGGATCGGAGTCCGGGGATCGTCATCGAGCTGAACGTGTGCAAAACTCGAAGGTGTCGTAGTTTCGGCGCTTGATCGGTCGGGCCGTGAAGACGTACGAGTACATCAACCGCTTTGTTATAACGCTTCCACTTCCGGTCTACGAGGGTACATAGAAAACACTCTCCCCTCTCATGGTTGTGCATCACCATGATCTTGCATGTGCGTAGGAATTTTTTTGAAATTACTACGTTACCCAACAGTGGCATCCGAGCCAGGTTTTATGTGTTGATGTTATATGCACGAGTAGAACACAAGTGAGTTGTGGGCGATATAAGTCATACTGCTTACCAGCATGTCATACTTTGGTTCGGCGGTATTGTTGGATGAAGTGGCCCGGACTGACATTACGCGTACGCTTACGCGAGACTGGTTCTACCGACGTGCTTTGCACACAGGTGGCTAGCGGGTGTCAGTTTCTCCAACTTTATTTGAGCCGAGTGTGGCTACGCCCGGTCCTTGCGAAGGTTAAAACAACACCAACTTGACAAACTATCGTTGTGGTCTTTGATGCGTAGGTAAGGTTGGTTCTTGCTAAGCCCGTAGCAGCCATGTAAAACTTGCAACAAACAAAGTAGAGGACGTCTAACTTGTTTTTGCAGGGCATGTTGTGATGTGATATGGTCAAGGCATGATGCTAAATTTTATTGTATGAGATGATCATGTTTTGTAACCAAGTTATCGGCAATTGGCAGGAGCCATATGGTTGTCACTTTATTGTATGCAATGCAATCGCCCTGTAATGCTTTACTTTATCACTAAGCGGTAGCGATAGTCGTAGAAGCATAAGATTGACGAGACGACAACGATGCTATGATGGAGATCAAGGTGTCGCGCCGGTGATGATGGTGATCATGACGATGCTTCGGAGATGGAGATCACAAGCACAAGATGATGATGACCATATCATATCACTTATATTGATTGCATGTGATGTTTATCTTTTTTGCATCTTATCTTGCTTTGATTGACGGTAGCATTATAAGATGATCTCTCACTAAATTTCAAGATAAAAGTGTTCTCCCTGAGTATGCACCGTTGCCAAAGTTCATCGTGCCCAGACACCACGTGATGATCGGGTGTGATAAGCTCTACGTCCATCTACAACGGGTGCAAGCCAGTTTTGCACACACAGAATACTCAGGTTAAACTTGACGAGCCTAGCATATGCAGATATGGCCTCGGAACACTGAGACCGAAAGGTCGAGCGTGAATCATATAGTAGATATGATCAACATATTGATGTTCACCATTGAAAGCTACTCCATTTCACGTGATGATCGGTTATGGTTTAGTTGATTTGGATCACGTGATCGCTTATAAGATTAGAGGGATGTCTTTCTAAGTGGGAGTTCTTAAGTAATATGATTAATTGAACTTAAATTTATCATGAACTTAGTACCTGATAGTATCTTGCTTGTCTATGTTTGATTGTAGATAGATGGCCCGTGCTGTTGTTCCGATAAATTTTAATGCGTTCCTTGAGAAAGCAAAGTTGAAAGATGATGGTAGCAATTACACGGACTGGGTTCGTAACTTGAGGATTATCCTCATTGCTGCATAGAAGAATTACGTCATGGAAGCACCGCTAGGTGCCAGGCCTGCTGCTGGAGCAACACCAGATGTTATGAACGTCTGGTAGAGCAAAGCTGATGACTACTCGATAGTTCAGTGTGCCATGCTTTACGGCTTAGAATCGGGACTTCAACGACGTTTTGAACATCATGGAGCATATGAGATGTTCCAAGAGTTGAAGTTAATATTTCAAGCAAATGCACGGATTGAGAGATATGAAGTCTCCAATAAATTCTATAGCTGCAAGATGGAGGAGAATAGTTCTGTCAGTGAACATATACTCAAAATGTCTGGGTATCATAATCACTTGACTCAACTGGGAGTTAATCTTCCTGTTGATAGTGTCATTGATAGAGTTGTTCAATCACTGCCACCAAGCTACAGGAGCTTCGTGATGAACTATAACATGCAAGGGATGGATAAGACAATTCCCGAGCTCTTCGCAATGCTAAAGGCTACGGAGGTAGAAATCAAGAAGGAGCATCAAGTGTTGATGGTCAACAAGACCGACAGTTTCAAGAAAAAGGGCAAAGGGAAGAAGAGGGGGAACTTCAAGAAGAACAGTAAGAAAGTTACTGCTCAGGAGAAGAAACCCAAATCTGGACCTAAGCCTGAAACTGAGTGCTTCTACTGCAAGAAGACTCGACACTGGAAGCAGAACTGCCCCAAGTATTTGGCGGATAAGAAGGATGGCAAGGTGAACAAAGGTATATGTGATATACATGTTATTGATGTTTACCTTACTAGAGCTCGCAGTAGCACCTGGGTATTTGATACTGGTTCTGTTGCTAACATTTGCAACTCGAAACAGGGACTACAGATTAAGCGAACACTGGCAAAGGACGAGGTGACGATGCGTGTGGGAAATGGTTCCAAAGTCGATGTGATCGCGGTCGGCACGCTACCTCTACATCTACCTTCGGGATTAGTTTTAGACCTAAATAATTGTTATTTGGTGCCAGCGTTGAGCATGAACATTATATCTGGATCTTGTTTGATGCGAGACGGTAATTCATTTAAATCAGAGAATAATGGTTGTTCTATTTATATGAGTAATATCTTTTATGGTCACGCACCCTTGAAGAGTGGTCTATTTTTGATGAATCTCGATAGTAGTGATACACATATTCATAATGTTGGAACCAAAAGATGCAGAGTTGATAATGATAGTGCAACTTATTTGTGGCACTGCCGTTTAGGTCATATCGGTGTAAAGCGCATGAAAAAAACTCCATACTGATGGACTTTTGGAATCACTTGATTACGAATCACTTGGTACTTGCGAACCGTGCCTCATGGGCAAGATGACCAAAACGCCGTTCTCCGGTACTATGGAGAGAGCAACAGATTTGTTGGAAATCATACATACAGATGTATGTGGTCCAATGAATGTTGAAGCTCGTGGCGGATATCGTTATTTTCTCACATTCACAGATGATTTAAGTAGATATGGGTATATCTACTTAATGAAGCATAAGTCTGAAACATTTGAAAAGTTCAAAGAATTTCAGAGTGAAGTTGAAAATCATCGTAACAAGAAAATAAAGTTTCTACGATCTGATCGTGGAGGAGAATATTTGAGTTATGAGTTTGGTCTACATTTGAAACAATGCGGAATAGTTTCGCAACTCATGCCACCCGGAACACCACAGCGTAATGGTGTGTCCGAATGTCGTAATCGTACTTTACTAGATATGGTGCGATCTGTGATGTCTCTTACAGATTTACCTCTATCGTTTTGGGGTTATGCTTTAGAGACGGCCGCATTCACGTTAAATAGGGCACCATTAAAATCCATTGAGACGACGCCTTATGAACTATGGTTTGGCAAGAAACCAAAGTTGTCGTTTCTGAAAGTTTGGGGCTGCGATGCTTATGTGAAAAAGCTTCAACCTGATAAGCTCGAACCCAAATCGGAGAAATGTGTCTTCATAGGATACCCGAAGGAGACTGTTGGGTACACCTTCTATCACAGATCCGAAGGCGAGACATTTGTTGCTAAGAATGGATCCTTTCTAGAGAAGGAGTTTCTCTCGAAAGAAGTGAGTGGGAGGAAAGTAAAACTTGATGAGGTAACTGCACCTGCTCCCTTATTGGAAAGTAGTACATCACAGAAACCGATTTCTGTGACACCTACACCAATTAGTGAGGAAGCTAATGATGATGATCATGAAACTTCAGAACAAGTTACTACTGAACCTCGTAGATCAACCAGAGTAAGATCCGCACCAGAGTGGTACGGTAATCCTGTTCTGGAAGTCATGCTACTAGATCATGATGAACCTACAAAATATGAAGAAGCAATGGTGAGCCCAGATTCCGCAAAATGGCTTGAAGCCATGAAATTTGAGATGGGATCCATGTATGAGAACAAAGTGTGGACTTTGGTTGACTTGCCCAATGATCGGCAAGCAATTGAAAATAAATGGATCTTCAAGAAGAAGACTGGCACTGACGGTAATGTTACTATCTACAAAGCTCGACTTGTCGCAAAAGGTTTTTGACAAGTTCAAGGAATTGACTACGATGAGACCTTCTCACCCGTAGCGATTCTTAAGTCTGTCCGAATCATGTTAGCAATTGCCGCATTTTATGATTATGAAATTTGGCAGATGGATGTCAAAACTGCATTCCTGAATGGATTTATGGAAGAAGAGTTGTATATGATGCAGCCGGAAGGTTTTGTCGATCCAAAAGGAGCTAACAAAGTGTGCAAGCTCCAGCGATCCATTTATGGACTGGTGCAAGCATCTCAGAGTTCGAATAAACGCTTTGATAGTGTGATCAAAGTATTTGGTTTTGTACAGACTTTTGGAGAAGCCTGTATTTACAAGAAAGTGAGTGGGAGCTCTGTAGCATTTCTGATATTATATGTGGATGACATATTGCTAGTCGGAAATGATATAGAATTTCTGGATAGCATAAAGGGATACTTGAATAAGAGTTTTTTTCAATGAAAGACCTCGGTGAAGCTGCTTACATATTGGGCATTAAGATCTATAGAGATAGATCAAGACGCTTAATTGGACTTTCACAAAGCACATACCTTGACAAAGTTTTGAAGAAGTTCAAAATGGATCAAGCAAATAAAGGATTCTTGCCTGTGTTACAAGGTGTGAAGTTGAGTAAGAATCAATGCCCGACCACTGCAGAAGATAGAGAGAAAATGAAAGATGTTCCCTATGCTTCAGCCATAGGCTCTATCATGTATGCAATGCTGTGTACCAGACCTGATGTGTGCCTTGCTATAAGTCTAGCAGGGAAGTACCAAAGTAATCCAGGAGTGGATCACTAGACAGCGGTCAAGAACATCCTGAAATACCTGAAAAGGACTAAGGATATGTTTCTCTTATATGGAGGTGACAAAGAGCTCATCTTAAATGGTTACGTTGATGCAAGCTTTGACACTGATCCGGACGATTCTAAATCGCAAACTGGATACGTATTTACATTGAACGGTGGAGCTGTCAGTTGGTGCAGTTCTAAACAAAGCATTGTGGCGGGATCTACATGTGAAGCGGAGTACATAGCTGCTTCGGAAGCAGCAAACGAAGGAGTCTGGATGAAGGAGTTCATATCCGATCTAGGTGTCATACCTAGTGCATCGGGTCCAATGAAAATCTTTTGTGACAATACTAGTGCAATTGCCTTGGCAAAGGAATCCAGATTTCACAAGAGAACCAAGCACATCAAGAGACGCTTCAATTCCATCCGGGATCTAGTCCAGGTGGGAGACATAGAGATTTGCAAGATACATACGGATCTGAATGTAGCAGACCCATTGACTAAGCCTCTTCCACGAGCAAAACATGATCAGCACCAAGGCTCCATGGGTGTTAAAATCATTACTATGTAATCTAGATTATTGACTCTAGTGCTAGTGGGAGACTGAAGGAAATATGCCCTAGAGGCAATAATAAAGTTATTATTTATTTCCTTATATCATGATAAATGTTTATTATTGATGCTAGAATTGTATTAACCGGAAACGTAATACTTGTGTGAATACATAGATAAACAAAGTGTCACTAGTATGCCTCTACTTGACTAGCTCGTTAATCAAAGATGGTTATGTTTCCTAACCATAGACATGGGTTGTCATTTGATTAACGGGATCACATCATTAGGATAATGATGTGATTGACATGACCCATTCCATTAGCTTAGCACCCGATCGTTTAGTATGTTGCTATTGCTTTCTTCATGACTTATACATGTTCCTATGACTATGAGATTATGCAACTCCCGTTTACCGGAGGAACACTTTGTGTGCTACCAAATGTCACAACGTAACTGGGTGATTATAAAGGTGCTCTACAGGTGTCTCCAAAGGTACATGTTGGGTTGGCGTATTTCGAGATTAGGATTTGTCGCTCCGATTGTCGGAGAGGTATCTCTGGGCCCTCTCGGTAATACACATCACTTAAGCCTTGCAAGCAATGCAACTAATAAGTTAGTTGCAAGATGATGTATTAAGGAACGAGTAAAGAGACTTGCCGGTAACGAGATTGAACTAGGTATTGAGATACCGACGATCGAATCTCGGGCAAGTAACATACCGATGACAAAGGGAACAACGTATGTTGTTATGCGGTCTGACCGATAAAAATCTTCGTAGAATATGTAGGAGCCAATACGCGCATCCAGGTTCCGCTATTGGTTACTGACCAGAGACGTGTCTCGGTCATGTCTACATTGTGCTCGAACCCGTAGGGTCCGCATGCTTAACGTTACGATGACAGTTTCATTATGAGTTTATATATTTTGATGTACCGAAGGTTGTTCAGAGTCCCGGATGTGATCACGGACTTGACGAGGAGTCTTGAAATGGTCGTGACATAAATATCGATGTATTGGACGACTATATTTGGACACCGGAAAGGTTCTGGGTAAGATTGGGACAATACCGGATCATCGAGAGGTTATCTGAACCCCCCGGGAGGTATATGGGCCTTATTGGGCCTTAGTGGAAAGGAGGGGAAAGGAGCAAGGGAGGGGGCGCCCCCCAAGCCCAATCCGAATTGGGAGGGGGGCCGGCCCCCCTATCCTTCCTCCCTCCTTCCTCTTTCTTCCCTCTCCTACTCCTAATAGGAAAAAGGGGAGTCCTACTCCCGGTGGGAGTTGGACTCCCCCCCTTGGGCGTGCCACCCTCCTTGGCCGGCCCCCTCCTCCACTCCTTTATATACAGGGACAGGGGGGCACCCCAGAGACACAACAATTGATCATTGATCTCTTAGCCGTGTGCGGTGCCCCCCTCCACCATAATCCTCGATAATATTGTAGCGGTGCTTAGGCGAAGCCCTGCGACGGTAGAACATCAAGATCGTCACGATGCCGTCGTGCTGACGGAACCCATCCCCGACACTTTGCTGGATCGGAGTCCGGGGATCATCATCGAGCTGGACGTGTGCAAAACTCAGAGGTGCTGTAGTTTCGGTGCTTGATCGGTCGGGCCGTGAAGACGTACGACTACATCAACCGCATTGTTATAACGCTTCCGCTTCCGGTCTGCGAGGGTACGTAGACAACACTCTCCCCTCTCGTTGCTGTGCATCACCATGATCTTGCGTGTGCATAGGAATTTTTTTTGAAATTACTACGTTACCCAACACCAATTACCCATCACAATCCCCATCTCTCGCATTACATTATTTGCCATTTGCCTCTCGTTTTCCTCTCCCCCACTTCACCCTTGCCGTTTTATCACCCTCTCTCTCTCTATCCTCCCTCTCTATTTGCCTCTTTTGCCTGTTTCTTGTTTGCTCGTATGGTTGGAATAGTCATTTATTTATTACTAAGCAGAGAACCTAAGATCTATGGACCCTCATCCGCTTGCTAATCTTTTTAAGAGATCCAATTATGATGAACCAATTGCTTGTGAGTTATGTGCATTAGATTATCTTTATGAGGTTTGGCTTGAAATTCGTGAATCTGAAAAGTGTGATGAATTACTTTACACTGCAAAAAATACACTTCCGTGATGATACATGTTTGTCACAGTAGGTCGCTTTTTTTGTCATGCATGTACATCCATGACAAATTTATGACAGAACCAAGATAGTCATACCTGTGCTGTCGTAGAAGTGTTCCATGACATTACCAAAATTATCATCACGGAAGTGTCCACTTCCATGACGATAAATCGCGCGTCACAGAAGTGCTTTCGTCAAGGGTGACCGACACGTGGCATCCACCGTAACGGAACGCCGTTAAGCTATCGGGTCGGGTTTTGGATCCGATAACCCGTTAACAGCCCCGACCAATGGGAAATTTCCACGCGTTAAATTCTTATTGGCCGGACGAAACACGTGTCAGCTTGTCAGTTGGTCAGATAGGCACCTATGATACGTCGACACATGGCACGGCCCAACAGAGGCCCATTCCTGTGAAAAGGCCAGCCCGTTTGACTTGGTCAAAAGCTGGCCGCCTGGCCCATGGAAAGCCTGTTAACGGCCTGTTCGCATATAGCCCATTTACAGCCCGCTAACCCAAGGCCCGTTACGCCCTATCTGAATTAGGCCTAGTAGTGTCATCTGGGCCATCCAATATGATTCCAGCTCGTTTTCACTTCTGGCCCATGATGTCTTTCGGCCCATATGAGGCCCTATATAACTCTTGGCCTATTAACGGCCCGTGGTGAAACTAGCCCGTAATGAACAGTGTATCACTTTACACCCATTAACGGCCCGTGGTGAAACTGACCCGTAATGAACAGTGTATCACTTTATACCCATTAACGGCCTGTTATTCTGTTGGGCCGTTTCCAGCCATGTTATCTTTCGGCCTTCTCAGAGCCCATTTATTTTTGGGCTCATTTCCAGCATTCGTTTACTTACGACCCGTTACTGTCATTTTCTGCTTGTGGGCCAAATTCAGCCCGTGGTTACAGTCGGCCCGTTTGTGGTCCGTTAATACGTTGGACCGTTTTCATAGCGTCATCAAATACGGCCTATTAACGATGGCCCGTTACGGTCGGCCCATGAACGGACGATTCCAACTCTAGACCGTTTACGGACATAATGCGGCCTGTTATTGGCCCATGTTTGGCCAATCGATCATACGGCCCGTATAAGGCCTATTGATGATACGGCCCGTAGAAGGCCCATTGTTTCTACAACCTGTAGAAGGCCTACTGTTTCTACGGCCCGTAAAAGGCCCACTGTTTCTACGGCCCGTAGGAGGCCCAGTGTCACTACAGTAAATATTAGCCCATGGTTATTGTGGCCTAGTTTTAAAAAATAGGTTATTGCAGCCACTAGTTAACCGCAGAAAAAGAACTGCAATGACTACAAGCAAACAAATAAACAAGACAACAAATAAATAAACAAGCAAGCAACTAACGCTAGGCTATCATGGCTATTACACATATTACATCCACTGGGCATCAAAGTTCGCCACCAGTGCAAATATAGGGAACAAAGCAGCATATCATATACACTGGCCGTCAAAATTGGCCACCAGTGCAAATTAATGCGGCAGCAAAACAAGAGCATAACTGAAACAACTTCAGAAGAGCTCAAGAAACGTTATCCTGGGTATCCACCATGCTGGCAATAAGCTTAGCAAGCTGATTAGCTTTGTCCTGTTTGGCGCTAAAATCCTCCAACGCTTGCTGTTGCACCAGAAAGTATGCATTTGAATGCTCCAGGGACTTCCGCAGTCCTTCTGCTTCTTGTCGCAGCATAGCTGATCGATCTCTTTCAGCTTGTAGTTGAGACTCAACAAATCGAACTAATTCAGACAGTGAGTTTGAATAGCTTGTGCAAGCGGTAGTGGCCAGTAACTCCAACACTAAACCAAGACAAGATGTGTCACTATCCTGAACCTTATCTGCATTACTTCCTTTACCGTTGCTTAATAAGGCACTCTTCCCCAATATTCTGTCAGCATTCTAAAAGAAGAAACAAGAAGACACATAACAAGTTTAGCATGTACTAGTATATGAAACTCATTTCGGTGAACCAGTTCATTAGTAAGGTGGACAGTATTAAACTACCAAGTATTCTATTGCCAAGTACTAGTACATAATAAAAGCATCAAACAAACATATATCTATGTCCTATGGTAGCAATGGAATCTTAAATTAGAACAGTTGTTCTTCAGATTTAGGCACTTGTTCTACATGAACAGAGTACAGTAAGACGCAAGAATATAATACTTAAAAATAGAAAATGAGCTCATAGACCTTACCACATTCTTGGTTCGGGACCAGTACAGAACAAGGCATTCCCAGCCATCGTCCAGTAAATGTGTCTCAGGAGAACGTAAGGGAATTTGATGAGTTTCTTTGCCAGTGAAGTACGTTTTCTTCAGGTAATTCCGATACTGGCACCAAGCATTCTTGAAGATAGCAGAGGTATTAGCACAGGTTACCTCATCCTGAGTTTCCAAATTGGTCCTTCTCTATAGAGAAAAATGGGAACATTTGCTATATTATAACCATCATGGAGGTAGGATGTATGGGACAAAGCAAAGTAATTGCCATGAATAACATTACTTACACATAAATCCTGGACAAACACCTGCAACTGGCATTTTCCTTCATCTTCAGTATAATATTTCCAAGATGGGAAGATACACGCATACGATTTAACAACATAAAATGCGATAGATGCTAAACTACGACTAGCTGGTTGTGCTTCCTCCACAGGAATAGGCGTACTAACTGGTGGAGTTGGGGTTCGCCGTGATAGTACTGGCCCTTTGGGCACTGGAGCTGCCTTACTAACTGCTCTTGTTTGGGAGCTCTATGGTGGAGATGGTGCTGTGTCAACAGGAACTGGGTTACTATCGGCCGGGGTTGGGGTTAGATTGGGTGAAGCTGGTTCTTTGTCCATCGTAGTAGGGGTACAATCTGCGAGAGTTTGGGTTATGTGTGGTAGGGCTGGTTCTTGTGCATGTACAACCGGGGTGCTATCTCCACCAAGAGGTAGCACTGTTTTATTTGAAGACCGTGTTTTTAGTCCGCTAGATACTGGCATCACCCGCTCCAATTCAAATGGCTGATAAACAGGAAACATAGTTGAATGTACAAACATTGTATGAGAGACAGATGCAATAGATAGTATGGAAAAAAGAGGGCATGAAATAGTTGACATGTATATTGTTTAACTAAAACTGATAGCATGACATAATTTCACATATATGATGTCTATCTAAACTGGATAACATAGCATAACATAATTCAAAGATATGATGGATAACTAAACAGGATCACCTGACATAATTCACCTACATGTTACCTAAGTAATCAGGATCACATCATTTAATTCACATATATGATTTATATTCTAAATAGAGGGCATTCGATATGATGTCTAAACTAAGAACATGGTGTTGAATATTGTGTATATGATGCTAAACTATGCAATGCAAGACACCGTATGCATGATATGAGCAGTATAACCGTGCCAAGTTAGAGCATACACCTCAGTGGGGGAATAGGACTGGTCATCTGTCTCTGAATCCATCTCTGAGGAGCTATCGGGACCCAACAAGAGATCTGCTTCGACAGGTAGCACTGTCTGCTCTGAAGGCCTTGTTTTCACTCCAGATTTTTCCATCTCCCACCCAAATGGCTGATTCACAGGAAGAGTAGTTTAATGTACAAACATTGTCGACAAATGGAAATGTAATGAAGAAAAGGATGGGTAAGATATCATTCAAATATATGATGCATGGTTAAACAGGACGGCATTGCACATTTCATATACATGATATAGAAACTAAACATGTGGCATTACAGAACATGTCTAAACTAAGCAGATGACATATATGATGTAAAAAATAGGCACTGCAAGTCAACATATGCATGATATGACTAACATCATCATGCCAAGGTAGAGCAAACACCTTGGGGGGTAAATAGCAGTGGTCAGCGGCGTCCGAATCCGCCTCAGAACAAATATCGTCCTCTGGATTACAATCTGGAGAGGGGTGGGGAGGGTTTGCCATTGAACCCACCATGGAGCGATGTCTGCATGACAAAGTATTACCGTGCAAAACTCTTCTCTTTTTCTCTACATGTTCAACATGACTGTGTACAATATCTGACATGCATACGAAAAAAATATGGTGAGATTATGTAAGGAGAGCATGCAGAAATTTAGAGTGATGGTAACAACCAGTGGATCGATGTTTTTCCGTTGAACCAAAATAGCCCTAATGGATCGACGTGAATGTATAGTAATAAGTGATGCAACAAGTGTACAACCTCTTTGCCGTAGCCGTGTCGACCTCAGCATCATTGGGTTGGTCGCAGAAGCAGTTGAGGCAGAGGTGGCTGTCGGAGGTGTGGAGGAAGATCTGAGGAATCTGTAGACGGCGTCCAGGGCACTACTCTGTTGTGATGGATCGTTCTGTCGTTGGAGCAGCTCCGGTGAGCCGTAAGACGTCAAGGCTGAAGCAGCACAAGACAGACATCGTCAATCTCAAGTGGGCTTCTAATAGCATTTCCAATAGATGATGTAAAATGGATGTAAAATTAACATCACCAAAAACCACCTGACTACAACAGATGAGGTAAAAACTATTGACTCTGAACTTAACTATTGAAACTGAAATTTACTGTGGAATCTGAATGCTACTGTCGAAACTGAACGCAATGGTAGCAGAGATGCACTTGACATGTAGTTTAGGGAGGGCCTGCAGTTCATCTTCAACCTGCACCCCCCTGAGCCGCCAGCCACCACCGGCCAAACCGCCGTCCCCAGCGCCGCCTCGCCGCCCCAAAACAACTCGCCACCGCCGCCCCGGCCAGCCCTCTAGGCCCCCCGCCCCACCCTAAACCCTAAGATAGATAGTGGGGTACCTCTCCGACGAGCCCCCGTCCCCGCTGCGGGTGGTTCTTCCTTAACTCCGGCGAGCCCCCAAACCCCTGAAAATCGACTGACCCAAAAGTCGATTTAGTCGACTGAAGTGTGGCTTAATCGGAGTAGAGCAGTAGCACGAGCGAGGGGGAGAGCAGCAGCAGTAGCTGGGCGAGCGAGCGATCGAGCGAGAGCCAGAGTAGCAGCAGCAGATCCGGCTGGTATGGAGCCGCCACCGAAGGGGCCTCGCACTAGGGAGAGCCGCCGTGGAGATGTCGCCCGCGGCGCCGGCTTCAAGGTAGCCGCTCCATGGGGGTGTGGGATGGAGCACCGTCGGCGCCGGGAGGTCGAGTTAAGGAGAAGGTGCGATGCGATGAGTGTACAACCTCTTTGGTGGCGCCAAGTAGGCCTCGACTTCGTCCGAGGAGTCGGTGAGGATGCTGCGGTTCTGGTGGAGCAGGTTAAAGCGACACTATGGGGATGGAGCAGCCGCGATAGACGAGGTGATCGTCGGAGCAGCTCCTTGGAGGTGGAGGACGGGGCGGCTGAACCGGCGGGACGGCAAGATGGACGACGGATCCTCATCCGGGGAGGTGGACGAGGGACGTCGAGCTGTTGCGGTGGACGACGTCGTTGGGGAAGAGGCTCCGGCTGGGCAGTGGTGACGTGGCAGACGGAGGAGGGTGGGGTTTCGTGGCTGGAGCGGAGAGGTTATGGCGGCCTGGGATTTCGAATGGCGAAAAGGGGGTGATGGGAGGGGGTGAAGCATGACTTATGAATGCGCTTGTCCAAAATGTAGGGTGTGTTACAAAAGTACCCCCCACCGATTTGAACTAGCGGCGCTTTCGGCTCAGGGTTAGAAGGGGGATTTCGTTTGTCGGGATTTGGCAGCTGGAGGGAGTTTTCGTGCGCGTTGTAATTTCGGGATAGCAAGGCGCGGGTTGTGAAGGCGCCAGTTTTGGGAGCACGATATCTAAATTTTCGGGATATAACAAGATGCGGGTTGAATTTCAGGGACAAGCCTAACGTGTCGTAATATTGTACTTGTACGTACCAAATCAATTCACACTTCCCTCAACCAAAAAGAAAACAAAAAAATAAAACTATTCACACCACACAAAGAGAGAGTCTTGCCCTGTTTTACTATACACATGCTATTCAAAGCTACTCCCTCCTTCCATCTATATAGGGCCTAATGCGTTTTTCGATGCTAACTTTGACCAAATATTAGAGCAATGATATATGACATGCAACTTACACAAAGCACACCGTTAAATTCGTCTGTGAAAGGTTCTTTCAATGATATAATTTTCACATTGTGCATGTCATGTACTATTAATCTTGTCAATAGTCAAAGGCGGTCTTAAAAATCTCATTACACCCTATGTAGATGGAAGGAGGGAGTATGAATCCATGTTATGTCCGATTAAATTTTTTCGCTTGCTGTATAATGCATGTAACCTACTCATACCAACATTTTAGTGCATTCCAAATGTCTATACTACCGCTGCAATTCGAACTAAATTTGAATTCGTTTCTCTATTTCAATAAGAATCTACAATCATGATTGTTGCCAACTTCAACCATCAAAGTTTCCTTGCTATCCGCCAGATATAAATCAGACGGCCTATAATGCAGGATGGCAGGCACAGCATCATCAACAACTCCGTTTTTTTATAAGAGTAGAGAAAAATATATTAAATGTAGTATACCATGTTCATAACCACACCATGTTTATCACCGTTATATATATTCACACATCCATCGGTTTTAAACACTATGATAAATTCTTCAAATATCCAAATTTTCTTTTTATAATGAAGTATATATGATCTCTATTCATATTTTACACCCGCACAACCCTCTTATCTTTGTAGCTAGCGCTAACTTTCTCTTGTGCATGCACACGCCCGCATCCCTCTCACCCTCCCTCAGCATTCTCTAGCTCCATCGCGCAAATTTGTGTTTTCACTTTAGGTCGTTCACCTACGGTGTGTGTAGGCCCCCCAGCTCCTTCTTTACGGCACACATCGATCGATATGCCTCTCTAGCCAGGTGTGCCTAGCACAAACACAAGCTTCCCCTCTTCTCTTGTCACCGTCCATGCCTCACTCCCACCACTCTTTTCATCGTTCTCGTACTCACACACTCCTCCCCCTCGATATAGTATGCCTCTCGTACCACCTCCTACATGCATCCCTCTCTCTCTATCCTTCTCCTCGTGCCTCATTTGCTTCTAACACACACATGCATGTATACCGATCGATCTCCCAACATATACCTAGATCGACTTTAACTACCCCCCCCCATCGATCGACATACCTCACGAGTTATGTCTCTCCTTTCTATTACAAAGGCCGATTGATCTTCCTATGTAGTTACGTCTGCTTACCACAGCCACATCGCCCCCCTCATCATTCGTGCATGCCTCCTGACCCGTCTCTCACACGCACATGCACAGACAACAAGCAGCCATCTCCTCTCTTATTGATATTGCGAGTGTGCCCTCCATTTGTCTAGCAAGCCTATCCCGCCATTTGTTAGAAGCAACTCAACTACCACCCCCTCCAACAATCTAGCTCTGTCTCTCTCCCAACCTTATTCATCTCCTGCACATATGCATGGATGCCGATCGATCTCCCTTAATACATGAGGTAGATCGATCTCCTTAATACATGAGGTAGGCCTCTCTCCTCCTCCACACATATACCAGCCATTGTACCTCTATAGTTAATTGGGCCTCCCTCTTCCCCCACCACACACCGATAGTCGAGCGTTGCAGGTAGGTATCCATGCCACAGAGACAAACTGCACATGTCCCATCTCACATTCCAGTAGGCCAGCCACTCTATATCTTTGACGTGGGCACACATAAATTCGATGGCACTCTTTATCGATCGCGCGCGCACACACACACACACATCATCCCTCTCTTCGATTCTATAGACATCTCAAGCCGATGATACCTCCACTCTCTTCTCGTGGATCGCCCCCTCTATATATATGTTATATCCAGGACTCTATTTCACACACATTGCATATGTTAAATTTTTTGATTGACTCCCCCCCCCAAAAAAAACTCTCAAGAACCCCCACACTATATCTCTCTAGGTTTGTATCTCTCTCACACAACCCCACGTAGGTGGTGTACGTATACAAGAAGAGAATAGGTGCACCGTGCACGTACTCACGCTTCGTGCCCAGCCACACCCGCGCGGGTACACGGTGGAGCTCATTTCTTTACGAAATGGCAGCCCACGTGCTAATTTGAACGTCTATTACTAGAGGGAATAATGCGTACACACATGCATGCAGTGCTTCCACCCCGGGTACACACATGCATGCACTCCGTAGTAGTACAATACATGGAGAGAAAATTGTGGACTTGATTGCGGTTACCACGCCCTAATTAATTAAGCATTAAACCAAACGCGTCTAAAGTCTCTCTGGTGGTGGAAATGCATTGAGAGAAATGCATCATAATGAAGCGCGCCCTGTAAACTGTGATGGAGGTTGGAGTAGTATGAAGGTGCAACCAAGTATGCGTACTAGTACTGCGCTTGGCTCTTCACCCCTTCATGAAGTCGAACAATGATGGTACTCCGCATGTTGGGTACTACAGTGTATGCCTCTAACAATCTGACACCGAATGGACTGATGCATGCCCACCGAGGGTAGGTTGCATTAGTCAAAAGGAGTAAGTGAGCTTCACCTTGTCCTGCAAGCTTCTTCTCATTCTGCGAGTTGACGGGACACACCAAAAAGCAGTGCTAGTCCATACTCCCTCCTTTCCGGTTAATATGGCTTAATCTTTTTTGCGGGTAAATGAGAGAGCTTTATTCATATATAAGCATTCTTAGGACGATCAGCCAAGACACTGGTAACTAGGAAGCCAAAAAAAGAAGTAGGAAGCAAGGTGTTTCATCAAGCCAGCTCTCGGCCACATTCAAAGCGCAGCAAGCACGGTTCGCACAAAGATGCGCCGCAAGGTTTGCTGACCTGTTTACATGCTGAATAACAAAAAAGAGTAAATATTATTGAGCGCTACTATCTGTAACAGGATATGGGCCAGAATTAAGCGAGAATTGTGGCGAGTGTTCCATGCAATCAACTTCCATTATCACATGCGAGAACCCTCTAAGAGAACCAAATGTGTTGAATATTGGTTTATCACATTTTAAAATTATAATAAGAGTGCAGACGCTCCTCCATCCGGTTCCTAGTAGTATAGTGTAGTATGCTTCTGGCAATCTGACATCAAATTAACTGTTGCACGTCCACCGCCTGAGCGAGGGAGAGCTTGCATTAGTCAAAAGTTTCTCCTTGTCCTGCGAGCCACCACGCACAAGCTTCTCCCATCCTGCAACCTTCTCCTCGTTCGGCAAGTTGACGGGACACAACAAAGTAATGCTAGTCTATGCTGCCTCCTCTTCGGTTAACATGGCTTAATTTCAAACGAGATAAATACACTGTCTGTCACTGTATAGTTGTAAAAATACGGTCAGTGGACTTCATAATACGCTCATTGCTCTCAATATATATTTTTCTAGTGTTCATACAGTCACTAGCTCACCCTGACTGAGTATGTGTGTGCATGCATGTGTAGGTTGAGCACTTGAGCGTCACAGTGTGTGTTCCGTCGCGTGCTCGGACATGCATGCATTAGGACGTCGCGCGCGTTTTTGCGTCCATGTGTACGTGTGACTGTTGCATACATATAGGGGGAGTACGTGTAGGGGCCACTAAGGAGCAGTCAAATCACACAGTAAGTTAGTCAGAAGAAGCAACCATCATTTCACTCTTGAATGACACGTACGCAATATAAAATGGTTGATATGGAGAGAAAAAGAAAACCACTATACTCCCTCCTTTCCGGTTTAGAAGGCTCAATTCAAAATTCTCACCAACCAAGGTAAATGGTGAGTGGTGGAATACTTTTTGTAGTTTGCAAAAGCACCCAATTAATGCTCTTGTTTTCCTCAAAAAAGTATGTTTACCAATGCATTAATTGCAATGCATGCATGCATAAATTACATGCATCGGTCAATTTTCTCTTAGTACTTGCATGCAATGATTTAATGCACCTTGGAATCCGAACATGTGATGGAAAACAACCAAATTGAGCCTTATGAAATGGAAAAACTAAAATTTTGAGATAAGCCCTATAAACCGGAAAGGAGGGAGTATATACACTAGCAGGGTGCGTGTGAGAGACGGGTCAGGAGGTGAATGACACGTGGCCCCAGGGGGTGGCTGGCCCATCTATCATACAACCAAGGGCTGGTGCAGTAGAGGGCCGAGGAGTAGTACAAAATCCTATGCACCTACGCACGCTAACCAAGGGTTGAGTGATCACTCGAATCGCAAGATCAGTTGACTAGAAGCTACGCTAGACCCATGGAGGCGATAAGTGCGAGCATCAGCCAGCTATGCCAGATGGTCCATGATGCCGGCCTGCGGCACGGCTGGTAGTATTGCTTGAGGCCTCCAGGGCAAGGGGCCGCTTGGATGACAGCTTCGCATCCTTGTTCGACGAGGTCCTCGTTGGTTTCCTCGACAAGTTCACCGTCGTCAAGAAGCTTGTGGACGACTTTGACGTAAGCCTCTAGCCGACGCGCCCAGGCTCTGCGATGCCCGCCACCCTCAACAGCCACTATGGTAACAACCTCTTCGACGCACTGGTGGCCCTGCGACTGCCCGCCGTCGCGCCGGAGAATGTCCACCTCTAGGTCACGCTCGCCGTGCAGTGCCTGGCGCAGCAAGACACCATCGACATAATCACCCACGTCTACGCGCAAATCATCCACAAGGAGTAGTACATGCAAGAGGAGGACGATAGGGCGCTGGCCTTCTTGGAGCGTAGGGCAACCTTGGACGGCACTGTTCAGAAGCACGTTGAGCTCGCCGCCAACGCCGCTGCTCCTCACACATCGGTTGGTGACCCGGCGCACTAGGGCGTGAGGATGTCGTTGAACGTTTATGGATCCATATGTATTTTTATCCTTTCGTCAAATCCATGTAGTACTATATGATACTACAGTAATTATCTTACCTTTCGCATCAACTTCATAATTTTCGTATGTACTCCATGCATGAACGGCGCCAAAAGCAAACTTCTCATTACTCTAGGCAAAATCATTATTTTCTATCTATCGGTCGCGCCATGGAGCATAACCAAATTTTACAAGTTACGAGTTCAAAAGGAAAAGCCTGCCATGTTCGCGTCGCACCCCCACACGGTTGGTTCGCCACACTGCTCAAGCGGGAATGCGTGCGGTGTTGCATTTTCACTTACAAGTGGGACCGCAGTTGAGCAAACCGACTATCAGCAAACCCCCACCCCGCCCACCGCGCGATGGCTGAGAAAAGAGGACAGGAGGGAGAAGAGATGGATGTAGCACGGACTCCAAGAAAATTGGTGTCGGATGGGACTCGTGTGGGTGGTGTGTGCCGTACTGCTAGACGTGAATGCTAGTTATGGCCCATGCCACCCCACTATATCGAGGTACGGAGAACAAATTTCCTGCAGGCCGTGCTCAGCCCTCCTCTATCTCTCTTCTCAGCCAGCCAGCGGACGCGCGGAGCCCATCGTCTGTTTGCTCACATGCGTCCCCTCATGTCAGTGAAAACACAAGAAGACCCACTGAACCTGCACATCTTTCACCTCGACGTGCCGGTGATGAAAAACAAATCCAATAAAGATCTTCGGTGGCCGTTTTTGGAGTTATCAAGAGTAGTAAGATTCTATTTACAGTTTAACCCAAGATGCACATCTCGTGGCTTCAACTACCACTCTATTTTCTTTCATGACACGACCTGGATGCTGGATGTCCCACGTGTCTGCAAAAGGAGGAAGAACCCGACCAAATCTTCGGTTCTGCTCTCGGATTGGACTAGTTGTGCTAACTTAAAAATTTTATTGTGTACTCCCTCCGTTCCAAAATACTTGACTTCCATTTGTCCAAAAATGGATGTACCTATATACTAAGACATGTCTAGATACAGATATATTTTGACAAATAGAAGGCATGTAGTATTGTGCAACGGAGGGAGTAGAATGGATGCAAGTTTTTGTATTGGGAAGAAGAGTACATCCATATATTGACAGAGCACAATTTAGTAGATGTTCTATCACTTTTAGCTAGTATAGAATAGATGCTAGACATGAGACTAGATGCGAGGAAGCAACATCTACTTCTTTACACTCGAAGAAGAAAGAAGCACGCAAGATCGAGCCTCCACAGATCAACAGTGAATGCATTGAGAAGGCACTAATCCAACTTACTATAGGAGTAGTCAAAATTATCGTTGGAGTTCGTGCAAAACGGAGGTCCGTTTGGGGTCGTGCATTGGAGTTGGCCTTACAAGTGGGACCACAGTTAAGGAAACCGACTATCGGCAAACCCCTACCTCGCCCGCCGCGTGATGGCTGAAGTTAGAGAAATGACGAGGTTGAAGAGATTGCTCTCACACGGACTCCAAGAAATAATATGGTGTCAGATGGATGTCATGGTCGTGGCGTGTGCCGTACTCCTGGACGTGAATGCTTGTTCTGGCCCATGCCACCCTACTATTCCTACTACTTACTCCTACTATATACTATACTACTAGTATATCGAGGATTCGAGGTGCTGGTTACATACAACGAACACATTAACATATGGCTACGGTAAAAACACCCGCCCGACGCGCGAAGCATGTGAAGCTAGTACAAATAGTGTACTACTATTGTTGATTGGCCTCATCTGATAACCTGTTGCAATGCACATACAATTATGTATTCGGAAAATATTTTTTTGCCTCGTCGCACCACTCACTCAGAGAAGCGACTTGAAAGCCATTCCTAAATTTAGTAAGTTTATCACAGGCATATCATTTTATTACATAGTACAACAGGTCATCAACCCACATCGACAACGAGGATACATTATAAATACTAAAGTTTTCACCACACAACAAATAACAAGCCATGAAATGAACTTCAACTCAACCATTCCGCGGCATTGGAAACGCTTGCTTTGAACCACAAGTGATTCTCTGGGACGGGCCATCCGTTGTCGATCTGGAGACCAACGCATGACTGATCATCCAGGCTGAAGCGGCCTACTATATAAGTACCAGGGTAGGGAACCACCCAAATGTCCGAGGTATAGACATAGTTGCTTCTCATAAATGTGTCAACAGCAGTTGGATCACCTTTCACCATCATCGGATAGTTTTGTCCAAGGAAGAGTGAGTTTTCTCCAAGACTATCAATTCTGTGCCAGGGAGAAGGAGTTGGTGCTAGCACCCTAGTATCCATCCCGAATACCATGCAACGGATGTTGGAATAGGTCTAGAGAGTGCGACCATGGGAGACTACACCTGCTTCCTTAGCAGTAACATCATCAGTGGGCTGTATACACACAAGAAGAGGTGATCCATCGGAATTAGTTTCCAGGCGCCACAGAGTATATCGGTGCTGCTCGCCCTCATGCTCGTGATCATCGCCATCGTCATCTCCCCCTTGGTTATAAAAATCTTCAAGTATAGGTGGTGGGATGTTCGCAGGACCTTGGAAACACAAGAAGAAGGTTAATTAGTAAAGGGAAACTTGCTAACCCACATGCATGTGGATGAAACAATTATAATTACCGTGGAAGACAAACGTACCGAAACAACGAGGATGCCATGCAAAAACAGTGCCACAAGTGGTGGCAGCAAACACAAGGCCCTCATATTCAATTGCATCACAGTACTCATCCGTGTACAGAAACTAATTTTTGAGCAATATCCATCGAGTGAAACCATCAAGGACGGCAACAAGCTTGTCGAAGATAGCAACAACATCATAGTTTTTGTAATTCCAAGAGCGGTTGGGAACTCGACAAATTGCTATCTTCCGTAGACGATAGTCACCATGATCATATTTGAACGTGCGTACATTACCGGTGTGCTCAACCTCTGGGCAGTGTGCTGAGATTTTTGGAAGTGGAACCCGGTGACGAGTGTACACATTCACAAGTTCCCACTCGCAGTTGGACCCAATGTAAACAACCCAATCTCCATTTGCGCCCGCCCAAGCCATGCCCTCAAGCGATGGCATCTTAACATCACACGTATCATTATCAAGTGGCATCAACTTGCACAGGGCGAGGCCTCCGACGTGCCGGTGCCAGTCATCAGGGTCACAGCAAAGAAGATAGGGGAGATCAAACCACTCCTTGACCCTTGGGTTCCTTGCAATGATGTTATTAGTTGAGTCGAGAATGGGCTGGAACGAACGTGCCATGCTAGCCGAGGTGATGACGTCGCACCGATCAATGAGTTCCTCCACCACGTCATCTTTCAGATCGGGGCAAGAATAACGAGGTCGTTTCCGGCCTGTTCCCTCCATGGAGAAGACGATCGAACAATGGCAGAAGAAAGGGTGAAGGGCTGAAGGAAAATGGAGGAGGGAGAGGAAGAGCGTGCGACAGCAGTTCCAAATCGAGAGGGAAAGGCGAAGAGTTGGTGGATGGTTGCGAGTTTGCCACGGTACATGAAGAGGCGCCCCGGCCTACACGTCCGTTCGGAAATACTCCTACTACTCGTCGTCGTCTCACTGATATGTTGGAACGGTACCACATGTCAACGAAACATGGTGTGTAATTTCTCGTGCAAAATGCGATCTGGACGCGTCGGCCCGAGGTGCCGCATTAGTTATCAACCTTTATTTTTTTAATGGTGTGCCGATCAGTTTTGAAGCACGACTAACTGGTACTGTACGCAGAGAAAATATAAACTACTCTACCACTCCCCCACCTCCAGTACTAGTAGTATAAAAAAGATATATATAGGCTGGAGCTTTAGCGCTTTCTTGCTAAGGGCTGCCCACTTGCTTCTCACACTACCACCTTCTCTCCGGATCTAAAAAAGACGGCCCCTCTCTCCGTCCTCACCGGTGGTCACAGATCTGCCGGGGAAGAGAAGGACGTGCAGCGTTGACGCACTCGTCGTCGGCGAGCGAGGTCATGCACTGACGACAAGGCCGTCCTCTCAGACCTAGCGCCCGCGCGGGATGGCCTCCGTCCCCAAGCTCGCTGCCATAGTGTGTGCGGAGGACGACGACCACGAGCGAAGCCACTTCCCACCGACCCTCAGGTATGCTACCTCTTTTCGAGCCATAACCTTGTTCTATTGCCCCATCTGCTACGTCGTTGCATGTGGATCTTTTTCCACTCCACCATCTTCCCAATTTGCTATCCTCTACTCTGCTGGCCACGCAGACAAAAACCATAATTTGCACTATTAAAGGAAACCCTACTTCATGTAGACTAATCCATGTCTGGGTTGAATAAGGAAAGGAAGGGAGATTGTACTGTCCAGGTGAGTAGGCATCGAACCCGCATCTAGGTTAAAAAGGGGAAAATCAGTAGCTAAGGAACGAGTCTCGTGTCTCTTGGTTGAAGAAGGATAGAAAGGCATGACAACACAATAGAGAATGACCAGGTCGATCGGTTTGTTGTCCTCGCATAGGAAAAAGGTGGCTGAAGAGAACAAAAATGGGACCGTAATCCACATATGCTGCCTCGATATTTGTTGCTCTGGGCAACCATACCTCCCTCACCACTCTGCGTCTGTGGAGGTACATCATACTGGTGCCTCCCATGCTCTTATTGCCACTTTTTTGTTGTTAGTATAACGCCAGCAGTCAAGTCAAGCAATGCTACTGCTAAAGTGATGCCACATTTAACTAATGCTGCTCTCAGTCTAATGCCACCCATAAATTTAAGCAATGCCATTTAATGTCACTGGATTATTTCAGGGTTAGCTGTTGATTGTGGATGTATTAAAGATATTTCAGCTATAAGGCATACTAATGCTGTTGCAAAACCATTATACCAACGATGAAACTTGTTACTCCCATCAGATTTTTGCACTGTTAATGCTTATAGATTACATACCTCACTTTCATGAAATAAGTTATTTTTTTGTACAGTGTCACCAAAATGCCAAGGCGCTGATGTCATTTTATTTTGGTTAAACTGCACAGACAATTATGAAGACAAGAGGAAAGGTCAAGAGTGGGCACCTCCTCCTCCGGCTGTTCTCTTGAGGAGGTCTGTATGTTTGTCTCTAATGCCTGTCGACTACATACCTGACATCATGATGTAATGTTAAGTCATTTCCTTTTGTACAGTGTCACTGAATTGTCAAGGCGGTGATGGCATTTTATTTTAGTAGAACTGCACAAAATTTGCTTAAAAGAAGAGAAAAGGCCATGAATGGCTCACTTTTCCAGAAAAAACTATGTATGCCTTCCTCACATCAGCCGCTGTTGCTTTATTTATTCCTTCAAATAGGTGGTTAGAAACAGTCTTGCTACCTTTTCCCATTAAGAAATTGGAATGCTTATATTTGTGAGTCTATGCTTCAACTAGTTCCACTTTTAGAGTAATCACACATTCAATATCTATGCAAACAGGGATGCTCGATTTTAGTGGAACTGCACAAAAAGTCCAACTGGTTCAACATTAGGAGCATGTTTTTTTCCCAACCTTTATATCCAATTGGTGGCACTATGAGCTGTTCATTACGAAGGTACATGGTTTGCTACTATCTTGCTACTCTTTTTGTACAGTCATTAGATAGTAATACTAGTGGTTTGCATGTGAATTTATTGGCAGGGTGGACCTACATTGGAGGTGCAGGACCGGATTCAATGATTGGATGCTCAATTTCGGTTGTATCGATTTCACCTCTTCCATCACTGCGAACATGGATATCCTTGGTCTGATGAAGAATAGGGGCTATATTTCTGCTCCGAACCAACAAATCAATTCAGTATGAAATTGTCCAGGGCAAAACATAACTGTATCAGATTGTCCAGTGCAGAACATGACAGATGCTAAGCGGAAGAGACATGTTTAAACCTAAAATACAAGGTGTGGTATATGTTTACTAGATGCTTGATATTTGTGCAGACAGAGATGTCTTCCCGTTGCTATTTGTCAAACCAACAAAGTGCCCGCAATTTTGGTTGAACTGCACAAAATAATAGTATAGTCACTACATGCAGTGCCATTTGAAAATAGACATAGAAAGATTGGATAGTCACTTCATGGACTGCAGAAAAGTAGTACTGTACTATTTATTGGCCAACACTAGGTGCTTCATTGCTTTGGTCTGATTATACAATGGACATCATTTTGCCTAAGTTAAAGTTTGTATTTCGAAAATAGTCTCGCAGTGTGATCGAGGGAAGACCAAATCATATTGCAGTGCATGTTCCTCCATCATGTCTGGTTCATTCTCATGGTTCCAGCTGTTGGTGAAACCACTTATGTTTGCAAGAGGAATTGTAGACTTCACAAACAAATTTGTCTTTCAGTCTGTACTGAATGTTGGCCAATAGAAGCATCCATGTTAGTAGGAAGAACAGATGTTTTTTCTAGATCTTTGCTTTTGGAGCTACATATTTGTATATGATCTGTGAGTCATTGAGATGCATTAACATGTTGATCTTATGTATGGGAATCGTACTAGTTAGTTTTAGTTGCGACACAAGATCCGAAGTGGCTGATCTTTGCTTTTGGAGCTACATATTTGTATATGATCTATGAATCATTGAGATGCATTAACAAATTACTTATTTCTGTTCGCTCAGCGTTTACAAGTTACTGATCGATCACTAGCTAGCCTACAAATGCGCTCCTGGCAGTTTTATTTGCGACGCAAGCTGCGAAGTGGCAGTTTTTTGAATAAAAATGCCTACCTCTGAAGAAACTGACAATCTCGTACGCAAGCAAGTGCCTCCTTATTTCAAGCCAATAGAAAAATGGCTCCTCCCAGTGGATTTCTGACATCTGGGTCCCATGCCATTGTCAACGTAGTCAATAAACAAGAGAATTGTACAACGAGCGGCTGACACCAGGGACCCAGCAGCTCACCCAGTTATTTTTGTTTTGGCTTAATTTGATAAATGCCACTCCAAATATTGTGTATCCGAGAAATGCCACTGCAATTTCCAAACTTTGAAAAATGCCATTTCTAGTGGCATTTTTCGAAGTCTGGAGTGGCGTTTTTCAAAGTTTGCAAACTGCAGTGGCGTTTTTCAAAGTTTGCAAAAATTGCAGTGGCATTTTTCAAAGTTTGGAAATTGCAGTGGCATTTTTATGAATCACCATAATTGGAGTGGCATTTATCTAATTTCTTTTTGAGACGGAAGCGGGGTGTCAACTGGGCTGTGCGGGACACTCTGGCCTGTCTAGACAGCCTTTTCTTTTATGTTTACCACAGACCAGCCCAGTAGTTTTTTTTCTTTCTGAAAATGGCTAGCCCAGTTTTTTTGTGATTTGTCAAGTAAGTCGCTTTATCAGGCCTGTTGGGCTGCAAATCTTTCAAGACGAGGAGAGCTTCATTCGGCTGGCCGAGAAAATGGCCTATCAGTAATGAGAAATGGGGTGTACATTTTTAAAACACGTCAAACCGGCAATTATTTTGAAATATCTTTTTTCATTTCGAGATTTTAAATTGCATTGATTTTTATGTGTGGACAATTTATTGGATTTTATATTGATATACATTTATTTTTAAAATCAGTCTGAATGTGACTCGAAATTTCGGGATTAAAAACAGTTCAGACCGCACCGACATATGCAAAATTTCGTATAATTTTTTAACCGTGGCCACAATATGGGCTGTAATGCTAACATAAAGAATATGGGCTCCAAAAAAACCCGTAAGAATTAGCAAATGGGCTGTAAATTATTTGAAATAATGGCAGATGGGCTGTATGCTATTTTCCACAGATTTGAGGCTTTTCACAGATGGCATGTATACTGTTGGATGTTCATCCAACGGTCGTCGTGCTTCTTCAATCTCTGCTCTTCCTGCTCCAGCCGCTCAAACAAGCGCCGGCGGGACTACCTGCTCCCTCCTCCCCGCGGCCGGCTGTGCTGCCGCGCGGGCCTCACTGCCCCACCGTACTCCCATCGCTGGCCTAGCCATCCCTCTACTCACCCACACCTGCTGTTATTCTCCGGCGACAGCAGACGAACCAGTAAACCCTCGTACAGTCGTACTCCCCTCCGCGTGGGAAACAAAAACAACGGCCGAGTCTTCCCTACCTCCGTGTCGTTCGCTTCCTAGGCCTCGCCGTTGTCCACCGCCCTGGTGCTCTCGGCGTGGCGTGGTCAACGACCGACATGCATCTGAAGTGGACTGTACGTGGAGAGGCTGACAGCTGGGTCCACGGCTGCACGCAAGGAAATGCCTCCTTATTACGCACAAAATAATGATTTCCTCCGCCTGACATTTGGGACCCACCGAAACAGACTCTGTATTTCACGAAAAAAATGTTACCGCCGCTGACAGCTCGGACGCACCAGCTATATCTTCGCACGCAAGGAAGTGCATCCTTATTACGCACAAAAAATGAATACTCCCCTTGCTAGCTGGGACCCAGTATAGTGGGCCTACTAAGTTGACGGGGACGAAGGGCTTTGTCAACTTAGTCAATATGCACGATTCTAGCTCGACTGACCATACTATGTCTATCCAACGGCCGTAGTGCTTCTTCAACCTCTGGTCTTCTTACTCCAGCCGCCCAAACCAGCGCCGGTCGTGCCGCCTGCTCCTGCCTCCCGTGGCCGACTGTGCTGCCGCGGAGGCCTCACCGCCCCCATACTACGCCCACCGCTGGCCAGGCCATCCCTCCACTCCACTCACCGACACCCCCTGTTATTCTGCGGCAACGGCAGTGCAGCCGAACTACTGAACCCTCGTACTCCTCTCCGCGTGGGCATCCACTGCCGCGTCTTCCCCGGCTCCGCGTCGTCCCCTTCCTAGGCCTCGCCGTCGTCCACCGCCGTGGTGCTGTCGGCGCGCCGTGGTCAATGTGGTAAACGACTGAATTCCGTCAGAAGAATACTGTACGTGGAGAGGCTGACAGCTGGGTCCACGGCAGCCGCAAGGAAGTGCTTCCTTATTACGCAGAAAATAATTATTCCTCCACCTGACAGCAGGGACCCACCGGACGGGGCACCAATATTTTGCGAAGAAAAATCATTTCCCCCTGACTGCTGGGACCCACCGGACGAGCCATCGTATTTCGCGAAAAAAAAACGTTCCCCCCGCTGTCAGCTCTAACCCACCGGAAGTGCCTCCTTATTACGCACAAAAAATGAATACTCCCCCGGCTAGCTGGGACCCACCTTGTTGGGAGGCTGACTTGTGGGCCTACTAAGTTGACGGGGACGAAGGGCTTTGTCAACTTAGTCAATATGCACGATTCTAGCTCCAGCGACCGTACGATGTCCATCCAACGGTTGTAGTACTTCTTCAACCTCTGGTCTTCTTGCTCCAGCCGCCCAAACCAGCGCCAGTCGTGCCTCGTGCTCCTGCCTCCTGTGGCCGGCTGCGATGCGGCGGAGGCCTCACCGCCCCTACTACTCCCATCGCTGGCCAGGCCATCCCTCTACTCATCCACACCCCCTGTTATTCTGCGGCGACGGCAGCCTCACACCGCAGCGAACCAGTGAACCCTCGTACTCCTCTACGCATGGGCATTTGTCGGCATTCTGGGAACGGGGGTCCCTAGACTTGCCTGCCTGCGGCGTGGCTCAAAGGGGGGCCCAGCGCAGCCCATCTTCACCAACACAAACTCAAGACCCTCGCGAGGGGCCAAGCCTCGTGGGGCGGACGACGCAGAGCTTCCTCAGGCACGGCCTCGTCAGGCTGGCTCACGAGGACGCGGAGAGATCAAGGCGGGGTACCTCGCGAGGTGCCCGTGACGCAAGCCATGACGACCAGGGGCGCCAGCCCGCGCAGCGTCGTCCTTTCCTCTTTGGTGCAAAGGAGGCAAGCGCAGCCGTGGAGTACCGAGGCATCAGGCAAAGGTTGCCATTTCGGTGCAATGAGACCAAGACCAGGAGGACTACGAGACGGAGGTCACCATGGATCCCAAGACGGCGTCATGACCAGAACTTTGCGCAGGCGAAGACTACTTTTGTTAGGATAGCTGATACTTGCTGTCCCCCTTCAAATTAGCCCGCCATTGTTGGCTCCCTTCCCGCTCAATATTTGAGAAGAGGACCAGGGCCTCTATAAATAGGACCAGCCACCCACCTAGCAAGGGGTCGGTCGGTTCGGTCGTGTCGAAGTGTCTCTAGGGATCGACTGGTTAGAAGCAGAGAGAGAGAGAGAGAGAGAGAGAGAGAGAGGTGACCGAACTCCTCCCAGCAGTTCATCGCCCCAGCCAAGAACAGACCCTCGCAAGGCTGTTCTTCCTTGTACTGTTCATCATCCTCAGCCCAAGAGGCAATCTACCACACCACAAACTGGAGTAGGGTATTACACCACCACGGTGGCCCGAACCAGTATAAACCCCGCGTCTCTTGTGTTGTTCTTCCCATAGTTTTGATCCTAGCGTGGCGGAGGGGTGCAGGTAGGTAGGAGGCGAAATCTCCGCGCGCACCCCGGTGTTCGAACCTCAAGGGTCTGCCGGAACCCGAAATCCGACATTTGGCGCGCCGGGTAGGGGTGCGCCGGAATTCGTCTTCCATCACCCCGTTCTCCTCCGACCATCACGCTCATGTCTGATGCTCGTCGGGCCCGCGCGGAGCGCCGGGCCGCCCTCGCTTCCCGCGTCGCCCAGATAGCCCCTGTCGGCGGGCGTCCTCGCCGTTCCCAGTCACCTGCCGTCAACGCCGCCACCGGCCTGGCGGGGGACGAGCAGCAAGCATCGTCTCAGCATCCATCCGTGCGCCAAGACGGCCACACCGCAACTCCCTCACTCGCCCCAGCTGGATCTTCATCTCGCGCGCTCCGCGCGCCCATGGAGGCTCGAGCCGCGCTCATCGCGGCAAACGAGTTCCTGCGCTACCATCCCGTCGACGACGTCTACGAAGAATGGCTCGACCGCGTCGCCGAGCTCGTCCGCGCCGCAGGGGGCTCTTCCGCGCCATCCGTTCCGCTGCACCGCACCCTGCCCCGCGCGGGCGACGAGGCTCCGGCAGCGCCCCGACCGCCTCCTCCTCAAGAAGACGCCATGGCTCCAAGGCGCGTGGCCCCTGGGCGGAACCCGCTCCGTCAGGCGCTAGCGCGGCAAGAACAGAGCTGCCAAGAAGTCCCTCGCCCGCCAGAAGCTGCTCGGGCGCTCCCTGCTCCAGGACGTCGCGACCATCCTCCTGCTCCAGCGCGTGGAGACATGCAAGACCAGGCCCTCCATCACCCAAGGCCCCCCGTGGCCACAGCGGGCTGCCGCGCCTACACCACTGAACTGCGCAACGTCGTGTGGCTAGGCAAGTTCAAGCCAGACCTGCCTCCTCGCTACGACGGCACGGCCGACCCTGCGGAGTTCCTCCAGCTCTACGAGCTGGGCATCGAATCTGCCAACGGAGACGAGAAGGTCATGGCGAACTGGTTTCCCATGGCGCTCAAGGACGGGGCCCGCACCTGGCTCCTGAACCTGGCTCCAGGCACAATCTCCTCCTAGGAAGAGATGCGCACCCGCTTCATCGCCAACTTCCAAGGTACTCGCGACCGGCCACCCGCCGTGAGTGACATGCGCCGCATCAAGCAACAACCCGGGGAGACCCTACAGAAGTACATCCAGTGCTTCAACAACGCACGCCTCAAGATCCCCAAGGTGACTGAAGAGGCCATTATCTCAGCCTTCTCCGACGGCGTGCGCGACATCAAGATGAAGGAGGAGCTGGCGATGCATGAAGACCTGTGCACTTCCTTGGAGCTGTTCAACTTGGCGAACAAGTGCGCCAGGGATGAGGAAGGGCGTCTCTCCCTCCTCGAGTTGCCTGCCGCAGACCCAGAAGAGAAGAAGCTCAAGGCCAAGGAAGTGAAGCGCAAGGGGGCTGCCGTGCTCGCGGCAGAACTAGACACCAAGCGGGGCAGAGATCAGCCCGAACCTCCCAAGGGCAGCCGGTACTGCGTGTACCACGACCTCCACACCCACAACACCAGTTAATGCCAAGAACTCTGAGCCATGCGAGAAGGAAGGATCGGCCATCGCCCTGACCGCGGTGACTGGGGCTATGGCCGAGGAGGAGGAAGGAACGCAGGGCGCTAGGAAGACCATGGCCCGCGCCAGGGGTGGCGCGACCAACCTCGCGAGGATCACTGGCAAGACCCGCCTCGCGTGGGAGGCTGGAGGGATCAGCCTCGCGAGGATCGCCCGCAAGGCAATGCAGGCCTCCCACCGCTGCCTCCACAACCAAGGAGAAACGAGGACCGCCACCAGGACGAGGAGGCTGGGGGCTTCCAGGAGCCGTGCGCGATCGCCTGCATCCTGGGCGGCGCTCAAGCCCCAGCCTCTCAACGCATCTTCAAGAAGTTCGCCCGCGAAGTGAATGCAGCCCTCCCCAGGCTCGAAGCCACGCGCCCTCTCAGGTGGTCGGCGTGCGCCATCACCTTTAGCTCAGCAGATTAGCTCAAGTGTGCAGCTACAGCCGGAGTCCTCCCAATGCTTTGTTCCCCAATCATCAGCAACGTGGTGGTCACCAAGACCCTCATCGATGGCGGGGCAGGGCTCAGCGTCCTGTCCGTAGAGACATTCAACAACCTCCAAGTACCCTACAGCCAGCTCCAGCCAACCAAGCCTTTCTCCGGTATCACCGACGGCTCCACGGTCCCGATCGGGCAGGTCCGCCTCCCTGTCACCTTCGGGGCACGCGACAACTACCGCACCGAGCTCATTGACTTCGACGTCGCTCACATCCGCCTGCCGTACAACGCCATCCTTGGGTACCCAGCGCTGGCCAAGTTCATGGCCATGACTCACCACGGCTACAACGTCCTCAAGATGCCAGGAAGCGGCGGAGTCATCACGGTGCCCTGTGAAGAGAAGGACGCGGTGTGTTCCCTGGAGCGAGCCTTTCAGGCCGCATCACTGGAAGACCTGGATCACGGAAGTAGGAGGCTTCCCGAGGCCGCCCCCAAGAAGAAGAAGACATCGTCCGGCCTGGCCCCTCAGGAGGCAGACCCCTCTGGGACCGTGCCTGCCCAGGGGGAACCTCCTTCCATCGCATAGGAAAGCGCGCCCAGCGCCCTCCTCAGGCAGGGCTCGGGGGCTCTCCCCTGGAGGGCCACTGACCTAGCTAGGGTCACGAGGGAGGCGCTTGGGCACCACATGGAGGCGTGTTTCGAAGCAGGTTTCCCTCAAGAAGGAGCAAGGCAAGGAGATCCAGACCCACAGGAGTTCGTCAGCAAGGCCATTCAGGAGTTACAGGAGTCAAGAGTCATGAGAGGCGCCCGCCACCTACCAGCAGTGGCTCCCCATCCAGGCGAGGATGGCGGGCTGCGCGTCTGCATCGACATACCAAGGCTCAACCGAGTCGCCTCCCTGGGGCGCCTCTGGCCCTCGCGAGTGGGGCGCTGCGTAGGTCCGCCCCACAGCTACGTTCGCATGCCTTACGGCTTGCCGAGCGCGGCTGACACGCACCAGCGCCTCATGAGGGGCATCACGGAGGCACAAGAGGCCAGGCGCTCCGCAGCCCCGGCGGAGATGAAGATGGCCCGCGAGGAACCGCCAGCACCTCCGGAGCCTCCCGAGGCCCTTGGGCCTGGGGGCTCATGAGGATCGGCTTCCACAGCCCACCGAGCCGGCTGCACCAACACCCCTTCATATTCAGCGTCATCAAGTGACATCTTTCAAGTTTCACTTCCAGCTGGGAGCGCCCTCAGGGCTGCATTATTCCCAGGCCGCGTGGGTCCGTCCCTGTGGTGTGTATCCCTTTTATTTCGCATCGTTAGCTTACCTCGTTGGGGGCGCCCCTCGGGCAGCATGACCCCCAAGTCGCTCGGGCTTGACCCAGTGATCTCCGCATTCCCAACATCTATTTGAACAAATCCACTCCTTCGCGGCTAATGTGCTTTACCTAGTTGCCTGCTCAGCTGACGCCAACTAACAGAGCTGCTCCCAAACGGCACGACGCTTGCGCATGGGTCCATCCCTGCAAAACGCCGACAAACCTGGATGGCTGAGCTCTGGCCGCGGCAGCCCCGCATAGCGTCACCTCATCAAGCCTTCAGTGCCTCACCACCCCTCGGAAGCAACCAACGGCTGACCGTCAATTGTTATGGCAACCCCTTGCTTTTTCTATGATGGACCTACAGGACCTCCTGGAGGGGCTGCGTCAGGCGAGGCTCTTGCTGTGTCTCCTTCGCTCTCGTCCGCGCGAACCGCTTGCATGTTAAAGGGGGGCTGCCTGAGCATCGTGACTCAGGGCTCCTACTGGCTCTCCAGCCCTCACCCTCTGGCCTTGACCACGGCATCGCGACCTGGCATACCAGCAACGGCTGAGATTCGCTCGACGGCCGGGACCCGAGGACGTAGAGCAGAAAGGGGAGCAAAGGCGAGAGGGGAGACACACAAGGACCTCGCCGAGCAACCTCGCGCCTGCCGATGCACGGACCCAGCCACGCACCAGAGGGCGGTCCCGGATCCTCGAGATAAGTCATCACCCGAAAGCACCAGCTACCGTGGCACGATCCCCGCACCTAATGCTATCCCATGTTAACGACGTCGCCCCCCTTTCTCACCAAACGGCGGCTGTTTGGGCGCCAAAGGGGACCTCCTGAGCATCACGACTCAGGGGCTCTTACCGGACTCCGGGTCGCTCACCTCCTGGCCTTGACCACGGCATCGCGACCTGGCATACCAGCGACGGCTGAAGCCGCCTTGGGACTGGGAACTGTCGGCGTAGAGCACCAAGCCCTCGCGAGGTTCCAAAGGGAGGACCGAGCTAAGACGGGATGAGCAACTCGCGCAATTCTACGACAAGGGTTATATTAACAAAACAGGATCACAGGCACCTTACAAGCCCCCACGGGGGGCGTTTTTGGTTCCTCGCAGGGAACAGATCCTAAAGAGACGCGAACTACGCGGATCGCTACAGAAGACGCCATCATCAACAGTGGGCCATCAAGCACCGACGCCAACCCCATCCAGATCAGAGTCGGCAGCGGCCTGACGAGCTCGCCCTGCTCCGGGAGCGGCGCCGGCTCGGGGGCTCGTAGCTGTCGTCGCTCGTCTCCGGAGTCGCGAAGGGCTCGCCAGAGTCACTGGAGCCTCCGACGTCTCCACCGCCTGAGGAGCCGCCAAGGGAGCGGTTGGCGAGCCCAGTCCTCGTCGCAGCAGGGCCCTGGCCGCCTTCACCGGCGCAGCACTCCACCCGGCGCCCGTTCGCGTCGAAGACCTTGAAGAGCATCACCGATGCACCATCATAGTCCAAGTGGACCGAGAAGATGGCCCTTGTCCTGCAAACCCGGGCGATCTCTCTCTAGCCTCGAGCCATGTAGACCTCGCCCGGGGCGACGACCACGACCTCTGCCTCGGTCGCGAGGGAGCTGCAGCCAGCGTGCTGCAGCCAGAGCTCCAGGGGCTCCCCCTGCGGGATGATGGAGGCGAAGAAGGAAGGCAGGCGGATCCAAGATTGAAGAGGAATGGCGACATGGAGCACGAACTCTTGGGAGGAGCCCTCGGTGTGGACCCCAGGGGGGACGACCCACACCTTCATGACCCGTCGGCGCCAACGGCGGCGCCGCCCGTGGCGATCAGCACCAGCTCCTTTGGGCCCTCGACGTGGGCGTACAATGGAAGCGGGAACCCCGGTGGCGCCCGCTCGCCCCAAGGCCTCGACACCACCTTGAGAGCCCCCTCGTCCGGGCCACGGTGGACAGACTGTTTCTTCGGCGGGAGTGGGTCTGGTCCCTCTTGGGGGGCCTTTCTCTTCTCTGCCGACGTGAACCGGCGGATCGGAGCTATTACGACAAGACGGAGCAAGAATCGGGGAGAAGGAGAAGCAAGGAGAGATGAACCGGAAAGGTGCGCGACATCTCGTACTTATAACCGGCGGAGGCCAACTGCCGACCTCCACGATCACAGGTAATCATGACCCGTTTTGCATGCAGGGACTTGTCCAATCCGTGCTGTTGCCAAGGCGCCGTGGGGGAGTGGAGACGCCCACGTCCAGTCAACCGCCACGCGGCGCCCAAGGCCACAGGCTGTTAGGGCTCGCGGCGCTTCGCTCTTGCCCTTCCGCCTCCCTGCACGGCCAAGTCCAGGCGCGCCTTGGGCCTGGGGGCTACTATCGGCATTCTGGGAATGGGGGTCCCTAGACTTGTGTGCCTGCGGCCTGCGGCGTGGCTCAAAGGGGGGCCCAGCGCGGCCCATCTTCACCAACACAAATTCAAGACCCTCGCGAGGGGCCAAGCCTCGCGGGGCAGATGACGCAGAGCTTCCTCAGGCACGGCCTCGTCAGGCTGGCTCATGAGGAGGCAGAGAGATCAAGGCGGGGTACCTCGCGAGGTGCCTGTGACGCAAGCCATGACGACCAGGGGCGCCAGCCCGCGCAGCGTCCTCCTTTCCTCTTTGGTGCAAAGGGGGCCAACGCAGCCGCGGAGTACCGAGGCATCCGGCAAAGGTTGCCATTTCGGTGCAACGAGACCAAGACCAGGAGGACTACGAGACAGAGGTCACCGTGGAGCCCAAGACGGCGCATCACCAGAACTTTGCGTAGGCGAAGACTACTTTTGTCAAGATAGCTGATACTTGCTGTCCCCCTTCAAATTAGCCCGCCATTGTTGGCTCCCTTCCCGCTCAATATTTGGGAAGAGGACCAGGGCCTCTATAAATAGGACCAGCCACCCACCTAGCAAGGGGATCGGTCGGTTCGGTCGTGTCGAAGTGTCTCTAGGGATCGACTGGTTAGAAGTAGAGAAAGAGAGAGAGAGAGAGCGAGAGAGAGAGAGAGAAAGGTGGACGAACTCCTCCCAGCAGTTCATCGCCCTAGCCAAGAACAGACCCTCGCGAGGCTGTTCTTCCTTGTATTGTTCATCATCCTTAGCCCAAGAGGCAATCCACCACACCACAAACTGGAGTAGGGTATTACACCACCACGATGGCCCGAACCAGTATAAACCCCACGCCTCTTGTGTTGTTCTTCCCATAGTTTTGATCCTAGCATAGCGGAGGGGTGCAGGTAGGTAGGAGGCGAAATCTCCGCGCGCACCCCAGTGTTCCAACCTCAAGGGTCTGCCGGAACCCGAAATCCGACAGCATCCACTGTCACGTCTTCCCCGGCTCCGCATCGTCCCCTTCCTAGGCCTCGCCGTCGTCCACCGCCCTGGTGCTCTCGGGGCGGCGTGGTCCACGTGGTCAAGGAACGACTTCCATCAGACGTGGACTGTACATGGAGAGGCTGACAGCTGGGTCCACGGCCGCAGCAAGGAAGTGCCTCCTTATTACGTGCAAAATAATTATTCCTCCACCTGACAGCGGGGACCCACCGGACAGGCCACCGTATTTTGCCCCCCTCACTGCTGGGACCCACCAGCTACATCTTCGCAGGCAAGGAAGTGCCTAACAGTCGGGACCCACCTGGTCGAAGCGTACGTAGCGTTGTCATTCTGGTCGCGAATGTGTATGTACATATATACTGGTGGATGTAGAGGCACGCACGTGTCGTAGTAGAGGCGCGCACGTAGCATGTACATGTACGTACAGCAGCCAGGGTGCAAGAAAGAAAATACGGCCACGTATGTGTACATGCGGGCGGGGTCTCGAACGCATACTCGCACATACGTACAGCGAGGGCTCGTGTACATGGCTGGGTCGGAACGGAGAAACAGCGTCGTCGTCGTGTTCATGGGTCGGAACGGAATGCGTGGTTGTGTTCATCGGGAGGGCTTGGACGGAAGCGGCGATGGAAACGAGGCCTGGCGTACCGCACAACGGAGGAAACGGACCTCCTATGGTCGAAACGGAGGTCCTGTTGATCGGGAGGGGTGTGGCGTACCGCAAAACGGAGGAAACAGACCTCCTATGTTCGAAATGGGGGTCATGTTGATCGAGAGGGGTGTGGCGTACCGCAAAACGGAGGAAACGGACCTCCTACGGTCGAAAACGGGGGTCCTGTTGATCGGGAGGGGTGTGGCGTACCGCAAAATGGAGGAAACGGACTTGTGTTGGAGCGCTATGGTCGAAACAGGGGTCCTGTTCATCGGGAGGGGTGTGGCGTACCACAAAACAAGACTCCACGGGATACTGTTCATCTCCACCGTCGACCCCCTCCAGCCTCCACGGGCTACTGTTCATCCACTGTCGACCTCCTCCAGCCTCCACGGGCTCCTGGTCATCCAGCCTCCACCGCGCGCTACTCCACTGGCTACTATTCAACCACCCCTCCACCGTCTAAGGTTCATCCAGCCCTCCACACAACGGGGTCTTGTTCAACCACCCCTCCACGGGCACCCCTCCACCATCTACTGTTCATCCTGCCGTCCACGGGGTGGTCTTGTTCATCCAGCCCTCCACGGGGTCCTGTTCATCCAGCCCCAACCGGCTCGATCGATCGGGGTCCTGTTCATCCAGAGGCAACACCATGGGGTCCTGTTCATCCACCCCCACCGGGAACTGTTCATCCCCCCCCCCCCGCAACGCTCACTGTTCATCCAGAGGCAGCATCGATCGGCTTCAGTTAGCAGCAGTAGCCAAGGAATCGCTCGATCGGGTTCAGTTAACAACCATCGATCGTTCGCTCGGGTTCAGTAACACGTAGCCTGCAGTGCAATCGCTCGGGTTCAGTTAGAGCCCAACGCCTCGCTCGGGTTCAATTAGAGCCAACGCCTCGCACACACGCGCGTACGTGTACGAGAGAAACGCGCATCGCTCGGCCCCCGACCTCCCACCGTAAACGGGAACTCCCCGAAATTTTCCTCCCCTCGCTTCTACCACGGTTTTTTTTCCATCATGGACGGCCCAAAGAATGTCATGCAGCTGCATCTCCGGCCCGCCCAGGACGAAAAGCCCATTTTCTGTCATGATTTTTTGTCATAGAAGTAGGAGCCCACCACATCTATGATGATACTGGGTTTTGTCACACTTATCGTCATAGAAGTGTCATATGTATGACAGAAAAAAATTCGTTCGACCCAAAATGTCACGGAGGTGTCTTTTTTTGTAGTGTTATGAAGCGATTCATGATAGATCTTTGAATAAAAAGCATGATTGCAATGATTTTACTATAAACTCTCTTGATGTCAATTGTGCTAATAATATGCAAAACCCTAAGCTTGGGGATGCTAGTTTTGCTATGACCTCTACTTGTTGGAATGATCATGATTGGGGTGATTCTTCTTATGATATTGAAAATTTATTTAAGCCCCGTGATAAATATGAGATTGATAATAGTGTTTGCAATATTATTGAAAGTGGGTTTGGAAGACTGTCTGTTGGGGAACGTAGTAATTTCAAAATTTTCCTACGCACACGCAAGGTCATGGTGATGCATAGCAACGAGAGGGGAGAGTGTTGTCTACGTACCAACGCAGACCGACTGCGGAAGCGATCACACAACGTAGAGGAAGTAGTCGTACGTCTTCCCGATCCGACCGATCCAAGCACCGTTACTCCGGCACCTCCGAGTTCTTAGCACACGTTCAGCTCGATGACGATCCTCGGGCTCCAATCCATCAAAGCGTCGAGGAAGAGTTCCGTCAGCACGACGGCGTGGTGACGATCTATATGTACTACCGACGCAGGGCGTCGCCTAAGCACTGCAACAATATGATCGAGGTGGAATTTGGTGGCAGGGGCACCGCACACGGCTAAGGAACGATCACCAAGGATCAACTTGTGTGTCTAGAGGTGCCCCTGCCTCCGTATATAAAGGAGCCAAGGGGGAGGGGTGCGCCGGCCAGGGAGAGGGCGCAGGAGGAGTCCTACTCCTACCGGGAGTAGGACTCCCCCCTCCAATCCTAGTTGGACTAGGTTTCTCAAAGGGGGAAAGAGAGAGAGGGAGGCCGGCCCCTTCTCCTAGTCCTAATAGGACTAAGGGAAGGGGGGCGCGCGGCCACCTATGGGCTGCCCCTTTTCTCCTTTCCACTAAGGCCCATGAAGGCCCATATGGCTCCCGGGGGGTTCCGGTAACCTCCCGGTACTCCGGTAAAAATCCCGATTTCACCCGGAACACTTCCGATGTCCAAACATAGGCTTCCAATATATCAATCTTTATGTCTCGACCATTTCGAGACTCCTCGTCATGTCCGTGATCACATCCGGAACTCCGAACAACCTTCGGTACATCAAAATGCATAAACTCATAATAACTGTCATCGTAACGTTAAGCATGCGGACCCTACGGTTCGAGAACAATGCAGACATGACTGAGACACGTCTCCGGTCAATAACCAATAGCGGGACCTGGATGCCCATGTTGGCTCCTACATATTCTACGAAGATCTTTATCGGTCAGACCGCATAACAACATACGTTGTTCCTTTTGTCATCGGTATGTTACTTGCCCGAGATTCGATCGTCGGTATCCAATACCTAGTTCAATCTCGTTACCGGCAAGTCTCTTTACTCGTTTCGTAATACATCATCTCACAACTAACATCTTAGTTATAATGCTTGCAAGGCTTATGTGATGTGTATTACCGAGAGGGCCCAGAGATACCTCTCCGACAATCGGAGTGACAAATCCTAATCTCGAAATACGCCAACCCAACATGTACCTTTGGAGACACCTGTAATGCTGCTTTATAATCACCCAGTTACGTTGTGATGTTTGGTAGCACCCAAAGTGTTCCTCTGGTAAACGGGAGTTAAATAATCTCATAGTCATAGGAACATGTATAAGTCATGAAGAAAGCAATAGCAACATACTAAACAATCGGGTGCTAAGCTAATGGAATGGGTCATGTCAATCAGATCATTCAACTAATGATGTGACCTCGTCAATCAAATAACAACTCTTTGTTCATGGTTAGGAAACATAACCATCTTTGATTAACGAGCTAGTCAAGTAGAGGCATACTAGTGACACTATGTTTGTCTATGTATTCACACATGTATTATGTTTCCGGTTAATACAATTCTAGCATGAATAATAAACATTTATCATGATATATGGAAATAAATAATAACTTTATTATTGCCTTTAGGGCATATTTCCTTCAGTCTCCCACTTGCACTAGAGTCAATAATCTAGTTCACATCGTCATGTGATTTAACAGCAATGGTTCACATCACCATGTGATTAACACCCATAGTTCACATCGATATGTGATCAACACCCAAAGGGTTTACTAGAGTCAGTAATCTAGTTCACATTATTATGTGATTAACACCCAAAGAGTACTAATGTGTGATCATGTTTTGCTGGTGAGATAATTTTAGTCAACGGGTCTGTCATATTCAGATCCGCAAGTATTTTGCAAATTTCTATGTCAACAATGCTCTACACAGAGCTGCTCTAGCTAATTGCTCCCACTTTCAATATGTATCGAGACTTAGAGTTATCCAGATCAGTGTCAAAAACTTGCATCGATGTAACCCTTTACGACGAACCTTTTTGTCATGTCCATAATCGAGAAACATATCCTTATTTCACTAAGGATAATTCTGACCGCTGTCCAGTGATCTACTCCTAGATCATTATTGTACTCCCTTACCAAATCAGTGCAAGGTATACAATAGATCTGGTATACAGTATGACATACTTTATAGAACCTATGGCCAAGGCATAGGGAATGACTTTCATTCTCTTTCTATCTTCTGCCGTGGTCGGGATTTGAGTCTTACTCAACTTCACACCTTGTAATACAGGCAAGAACTCTTTCTTTGAGTGCTCCATTTTGAACTACTTCAAAATCTTGTCAAGGTATGTACTCATTGAAAAAAAATTTATCAAGCGTCTTGATCTATCTCTATAGATCTTGAAGCTTAATATGTAAGCAGCTTCACCGAAGTCTTTCTTTGAAAAAAACTCCTTTCAAATACTCCTTTATGCTTTACAGAATAATTCTACATTATTTCGGTTCAACAATATGTCATTCACATATACTTATCAGAAATGTTGTAGTGCTCCCACTCACTTTCTTGTAAATACAGGCTTCACCGCAAGTCTGTATAAAACTATATGCTTTGATCAACTCATCAAAGCGTATATTCCAACTCTGAGATGCTTGTACCAGTCCATAGATGGATCGCTGGAGTTTGCACATTTTGTTAGCACCTTTCGGATTGACAAAAACTTCTGGTTGCATCATATACAACTCTTCTTTAATAAATCCATTAAGGAATGCAGTTTTGTTTATCCATTTGCCAGATTTCATAAAATGCGGCAATTACTAACATGATTCGGACAGACTCAAGCATAGATACGAGTGAAAAAACTCTCATCGTAGTCAACACCTTGAACTTGTCGAAAACCTTTTGTGACAATTCTAGCTTTTTCGATAATAACACTACTATCAGCGTCCGTCTTCCTCTTGAAGATCCATTTATTCTCAATTGCTTGCCGATCATCGGGCAAGTCAACCAAAGTCCAAACTTTGTTCTCATACATGGATCATATCTCAGATTTCATGGCCTCAAACCATTTCGCGGAATCTGGGCTCATCATCGCTTCCTCATAGTCCGCAAGTTTGTCATGGTCTAGTAACATGACTTCCAGAACAGGATTACCGCACCACTCTGGTGCGGATCTTACTCTGGTTTACCTATGAGATTCGGTAGTGACTTGATCTGAAGTTACATGATCATCATCATTAGCTTCCTCACTAATTGGTGTAGTAGTCACAAGAACATATTTCAGTGATGAACTACTTTCCAATAAGGGAGAAGGTACAATTACCTTATCAAGTTTTCTACTTTCCTCCCACTCACTTCTTTCGAGAGAAAACTCCTTCTCTAGAAAGTTTCCGAATTTAGCAACAAAAGTCTTGCCTTCGGTCTTGTGATAGAAGGTGTATCCAATAGTTTCCTTTGGATATCCTATGAAGACACATTTCTCCGATTTGGTTTTGAGCTTATCAGGTTGAAACCTTTTCACATAAGCATTGCAACCTCAAACTTTAAGAAACAACAGCTTAGGTTTCTTGCCAAACCATAGTTCACACGGTGTCATCTCAACGGATTTAGATGGTGCCCTATTTAACGTGAATGCAGCTGTCTCTAATGCATAACCCCAAAACGATAGTGGTATATCGGTAAGATACATCATAGACTGCACTATATCCAATAAAGTACGGTTATGACGTTCAGACACACCATTATGCTGTGGTGTTCCAGGTGGCGTGCATAGTGAAACTACTTCACATTGTTTTAACTGAAGACCAAACTCGTAACTCAAATATTTTACCTCTGCGATCATATCGTAGAAACTTTTATTTTCTTGTCACAATGATTTTCCACTTCACTCTAAAATTCTTTGAACTGTTCAAATGTTTCAGACTAATGTTTCATCAAGTAGATATCCCCATATCTGCTCAAATCATCTTGTGAAGGTCAGAAAATAATGATACCTGCTGTAAGCCTTAATATTCATCGGACCACATACATCAGTATGTATGATTTCCAACAAATCTGTTGCTTGCTTCATTGTTCCGGAGAACGGTGTTTTAGTCATCTTGCCCATAAGGCATGGTTCGCAAGCATAAACTGATTCATAATCAAGTGATTCCAAAAGCCCATCAGCATGGAGTTTCTTCACGCGCTTTACACCAATATGACCTAAACATCAGTGCCACAAATAAGTTGCACTATCATTATTAACTTTGCATCTTTTGGTTTCAATATTATGATTATGTGTATTACTACGATCGAGATCCAACGAACTATTTTCATTGGGTGTGTAACCATATAAGGTTTTATTCATGTAAACAGAACAACAATTTATTCTCTTACTTAAATGAATAACCATATTACAATAAACATGATCAAATCATATTCATGCTCAACGCAAACACCAAATAACACTTATTTAGGTTCAACACTAATCCCGAAATTATAGGGAAGTGTGCGATGATGATCATATCAATCTTGGAACTACTTCCAACACACATCGTCACTTCACCCTTAACTAGTCTCTGTTTATTCTGCAACTCCTGTTTTGAGTTACTACTCTTAGCAACTATTCCAGTATCAAATACTGAGGGGTTGCTATAAACACTAGTAAAGTACACATCAATAACATGTATATCAAATATAATTATGTTCACTTTGCCATCCTTCTTATCCACCAATTACTTGGGGTAGTTCCGCTTCTAGTGACCAGTCCCTTTGCAGTAGAAGCACTCAGTCTCCGGCTTAGGTCCAGACTTGGGCTTCTTCACTTGAGCAGCAACTTTCTTGCTGTTCTTTTTGAAGTTCCCCTTCTTCCCTTTGCCCTTTTCTTGAAACTAGTGGTCTTGTCTACCATCAACACTTGATGTTATTCTTGATTTCTACCTTCATCGATTTCATCATCATGAAAAGCTCGGGAGTCGTTTTCGTCATCCCTTGCATACTATAGTTCATCACGAAGTTCTACTAACTTGGTCATGGTGACTAGAGAATTCTGTCAATCACTATCTTATCTGGAAGATTAACTCCCACTTGATTCAAGCGATTGTAGTACCCAGACAATCTGAGCACATGCTCACTAGTTGAGCGATTCTCCTCCATCTTTTAGCTATAGAACTTGTTGGAGACTTCATATCTCTCAACTCGGGTATTTGCTTGAAATATTAACTTCAACTCTTGGAACATCTCATATGGTCCATGACGTTCAAAATGTCTTTGAAATCCCGATTCTAAGCCTTTAAGCATGGTGCACTTAACTATCAAGTAGTCATCATATTGAGCTAGCCAAACGTTCATAACGTCTGCATCTGCTCCTGCAATAGGTGTGTCACCTAGCGGTGCATCGAAGACATAACTCTTCTGTGCAGCAATGAGGATAAACCTCAGATCATGGATCCAATCCGCATCATTGCTACTAACATCTTTCAACGCAATTTTCTCTAGGAACATATCAAAAATAAACACAGGGAAGCAACAACGCGAGCTATTGATCTACAACATAATTTGCAAAATACTACCAGGACTAAGTTCATGATAAATTTAAGTTCAATTTAATCATATTACTTAAGGACTCCCACTTAGATAGACATCCCTCCAATCCTCTAAGTGATTACGTTATCCAAATCAACTAAACCATAACCGATCATCACGTGAGATGGAGTAGTTTTCAATGGTGAACATCGTTATGTTGATCATATCTACTATATGATTCACGCTCAACCTTTCGGTCTCCGTGTTCCGAGGCCATATCTACATATGCTAGGCTCGTCAAGTTTAACCTGAGTATTCTGCGTGTGCAAAATTGGCTTGCACCCGTTGTAGATGGACGTAGAGCTTATCACACCCGATCATCACGTGGTGTCTGGGCACGACGAACTTTGGCAACGGTGCATACTCAGGGAGAACACTTCTTGATAATTTAGTGAGAGATCATCTTATAATGCTACCGTCAATCAAAGCAAGATAAGATGCATAAAAAGATAAACATCACATGCAATCAATATAAGTGATATGATATGGCCATCATCATCTTGTGCTTGTGATCTCCATCTCCGAAGCACCGTCATGATCACCATCGTCACCGGCGCGACACCTTGATCTCCATCGTAGCATCGTTGTCGTCTCGCCAATCTTATGCTTCCACGACTATCACTACCGCTTAGTAATAAAGTAAAGCATTACATCGCGATTGCATTGCATACAATAAAGCGACAACCATATGGCTCCTGCCAGTTGCCGATAACTTCAACAAAACATGATCATCTCCTACAACAACTTATATCTCATCATGTTTTGACCATATCACATCACAACATGCCCTGCAAAAACAAGTTAGACGTCCTCTACTTTGTTGTTGCAAATTTTACGTGGCTGCTACGGGCTTAGCAAGAACCAATCTCACCTACGCATCAAAACCACAACGATAGTTTGTCAATTTGACTCTGTTCTAACCTTCGCAAGGACCGGGCGTAGTCACACTCGGTTCAACTAAAGTTGGAGAAACAGTCACCCGCAAGTCACCTATGTGCAAAGCACGTCGGGGAAACCGGTCTCGCGTAAGCGTACGCGTAATGTCGGTCCGGGCCGCTTCATCCAACACTACCACCGAACGAAAGTATGACATGCTGGTAGGCAGTATGACTTATATCGCCCACAACTCACTTGTGTTCTACTCGTGCATATAACATCAAACCATAAAACCTAGGCTCGGATGCCACTGTTGGGGAACGTAGTAATTTCAAAATTTTCCTATGCACGCGCAAGATCATGGTGATGCATAGCAACGGGAGGGGAGAGTGTTGTCTACGTACGAACGCAGACCGACTGCGGAAGCGATCACACAACGTAGAGGAAGTAGTCGTACGTCTTCCCGATCCGACCGATCCAAGCACCGTTACTCCGGCACCTCCAAGTTCTTAGCACATGTTCAGCTCGATGACGATCCTCGGGCTCTGATCCAGCAAAGCGTCGAGGAAGAGTTCCGTCAGCACGACGGCGTGGTGACGATCTTGATGTACTACCGACGCAGGGCTTCGCCTAAGCACGGCAACAATATGATCAAGGTGGAATTTGGTGGCAGGGGGCACTGCACACGGCTAAGGAACGAGCACCAAGGATCAACTTGTGTGTCTAGAGGTGCCCCCTGCCTCCGTATATAAAGGAGCCAAGGGGGAGGGGTGCGCCGGCTAGGGAGAGGGCGCATGAGGAGTCCTACTCCTACCGGGAGTAGGACTCCCCCCTCCAATCCTAGTTGGACTAGGTTTCTCAAAGGGGGAAAGAGAGAGAGGGAGGCCGGCCCCTTCTCCTAGTCCTAATAGGACTAAGGGAAGGGGGGCGCGCGGCCACCTATGGGCTGCCCCTTTTCTCCTTTCCACTAAGGCCCATGAAGGCCCATATGGCTCCCGGGGGATTCCGGTAACCTCCCGGTACTCCGGTAAAACCCCGATTTCACCCGGAACACTTCCGATGTCCAAACATAGGCTTCCAATATATCAATCTTTATTTCTCGACCATTTCGAGACTCCTCGTCATGTCCGTGATCACATCCGGAACTCCGAACAACCTTCGGTACATCAAAATACATAAACTCATAATAACTGTCATTGTAACATTAAGCGTGCGGACCCTATGGTTCGAGAACAATGCAGACATGACCGAGACACATCTCCGGTCAATAACCAATAGCGGGACCTGGATGCACATATTGGCTCCTACATATTCTACGAAGATCTTTATCGGTCAGACCACATAACAACATACGTTGTTCCTTTTGTCATCGGTATGTTACTTGCCCGAGATTCGATCGTCGGTATCCAATACCTAGTTCAATCTCGTTACCGGCAAGTCTCTTTACTCGTTCCATAATACATCATCTCACAACTAACATCTTAGTTATAATGCTTGCAAGGCTTATGTGATGTGTATTACCGAGAGGGCCCAGAGATACCTCTCCGACAATCGGAGTGACAAATCCTAATCTCGAAATATGCCAACCCAACATGTACCTTTGGAGACACCTGTAATGCTCCTTTATAATCACCCAGTTACGTTGTGACGTTTGGTAGCACCCAAAGTGTTCCTCCGGTAAACGGGAGTTGCATAATCTCATAGTCATAGGAACATGTATAAGTCATGAAGAAAGCAATAGCAACATACTAAACGATCAGGTGCTAAGCTAATGGAATGGGTCATGTCAATCAGATCATTCAACTAATGATGTGACCTCGTTAATCAAATAACAGCTCTTTGTTGATGGTTAGGAAACATAACCATCTTTGATTAACGAGCTAGTCAAGTAGAGGCATACTAGTGACACTATGTTTGTCTATGTATTCACACATGTATTATGTTTCCGGTTAATACAATTCTAGCATGAATAATAAACATTTATTGTAACATCCCAAAATTCTAAATTTTGAATGTTATAAACAAATAGATAGATTTGATTGATTGTCTGAAAGTGGGAGAATTCGAAACTTTTTGAAAGTTAAATGAGAGGGAATAAAAGGACTTTCCCAAACTTTCATATTTGCTTTTTGATCTCCGTAAATTCAAATTCTTTTCACCACGAAACCCTGGAGAGAAGATGACATGACTTCTTTCATTTATTTAAATGACAAGGGGTGCTGAAAACATTTGAATTTCATTTGGAAAAATATTTCCAATTCTGCAACTCTATGCAACTTAATGATTTTCACGAGAGAAGATAAAATGACTTCTTCAAATTATATGAAATATGAGTTGGGAGTTTTCTCAATTTGAGAAGAGGATCTTTTGATTTATTTATTTCATCTTCAATAATTTTTCCGATATAAAAAAATAAGAGAGAGGGAAATAATATGACTTTTCCCAATTTAGGAAAAATGAAGATTTAATAAATAGATCAAATTTTGGTTTTGCCGGAGTTTTGTTTGCTTTTTATTTGGATAGGGGAAAATGCGTGTTTTCGAAAATTGTATTTTAGGCCCGGAGAAAAGTTCATTTTGTTCGGCTCATTTTTAGGAGTTGGGAAAAATTTACTTTTAGAATTTTAGAGTCTGTTTAGTTAGTTTTATTTTAGTTTTTCTGCACGCGAAATCTGTTAAAAAAATCGACCAGCGCCTTGGGACTTTGGCCCAAGCCAAGCCAGCGGCCGGCCAAGGCCGAAGCCACCGCGCAAGCGCGCCAAGCGCAGCGCCAGGGGAGGCCGCCGCCCTTGTTCTTTTAGTATTCCTAGTAGGACTTTAGTCCTACTTCCGTATTTTCTTTTCTATTTCTAGATCCCTTCCTTCCCTCTTTTCTATTCCTATTCCTAGTCTATTTCCTTGACCCCTACACCAAGTTTTCTCTCCCCTTCCCAATATAAATACTCCCACACCCTCCCCCCTCTAAACACATCAAATCCAAAGCCCCAAAGCCCCAAGCACACCGCGCCGCGCCCTGCGTCACCCGCGCGCCGCCCAAAGCCGTCGCCCGCGCCGCCCATCACCCGCGTCGCACCCCGTGCCCTAGTGCCGCCGCCGCCCTGCGTCACCGCCGCCGCCGCCGAAGCCCCGTTCGCTGGAGACCTCGTCGGAGGTACCGCGCCGCGTCTCTTCTTTTCCCTCAGATCGGTTTTCTTCTAGATCGTTCCGTTTCTTCCGATTCGTTTTCTTTTCGGTTCTTCGCTAAACCGTTCCAATTTTCTAGATCGGTTTTTCGTTCCGATTTCTTTTCCGAAAACCCTAGATCGGTTTTCGTTCTTCTTTCGGACCGTTCGTCTCAACGAACGTGATCACCGGATTCTTCTAGGTTAACGAACGTCCGTTCGTTTAACCGTTCTTCGTTTTCTTTCTCGTCGGATTTATTCCGCGTTCTCTCCGATCGCAATCTCAGATCCGATCTTCTTTCTAGTCTTTCTTTTCGCTCGTTTACCGGAATCAGGTGATTCAAGCGCCTGGAGTTTCGTCTCGAAACCGCCGTTCCGTCTAATCAACTTGAACAAGTTTTTGCTACAGTAAAATTTGACCTAGTTTCAACTTGCTAGAACCGAGTTGTTTTCTTCCGTCGTTTGTCGGTTCTTTCTTTCTTTGCAACCGGAGTTCTTAAGTTGAACTTTCTGGTTCATTCTCTTGTTCGAGTTTTACCTGTGCATTAGATGAGTACTTATTGTGTGGTTACAATTGCTTGATTATGATAGATTGATCCGAGTGTGACGAGTAGATCTATCAAGAGTTTTGAGTGCGCATCATCTTCATCAACATTGCAGGCAAGTTCACACTTTGATCATACCTTTTCTACAACCCAGTTTTATTGCATTAGATCCATCCTCACACATTGCATGATTAGGATCTAATTAAATTGTGGGATGGGAAGTAGATGAGGTAGTACCTATTACCTATTACTATGAAACCTTTGGGAGTTACTTCTACGTTTGCTTATTATGCCATGCTATGCTAGTAGACGTGGATTGGGTGAGTGATATCCATGACAGATGTGAGATTGATAATTTTAATGGTTTATCTAAGGTGGCAACTTAAACACACATCTGGGTGGATTGAGGCACCTGATGTCTATCAGGACTTGCCTTTTTTTTATGGACCGCCACCCAGGCTCAAAGGGATCATAAGACTATTCATACTAGAAACTTCCGTGTGCAGCCACAAGCCATTATGGGCTCTGGCATAGTTGAGTAAGTTGCGTAAGCTCTTGAAGAGGTGAACTAGCAGATGTAGGGGATTGTAGGTGTACCGGTCCGCCCGGAGTAGAGAGCAAATGCTTCTGAAAGACTGTCTCTCGGTCATCCGTTTCTCAAACATCCTGAAGTGCGAGAAATCCAACGGAGGCGATCGAGTCTTTTGGGGAAAAGTGCGCAAACCTCTACAGAGTATAAAAACTAATAATGATTAGCCGTGTCCCCGGTTATGGACATCTTGAGTATCTAGTTCTTGGATTGTCCTGTTGATCTCATCATGTTACTTTAATTAAATTATTGGGTTTTAATGATTACTTTTAATTGGGATTGAGAATGCTGTCAACCATTCTCAATGTTCAACAACCACCATGATAGTTAAATAAATTTATTCCTTTGTAGTAGGGAAAAATTGGCTTTTCGCAAAAACCTTATAACCATAGAGCTTATCCACCAGCCAAATATGCATGTAGTGATAGCCTTTATTCATCATTCTCTATGATGTGAATTTGCTAGTACATTCAATGTATTGACCCGTTTTCGGGCTGCAACGTCTCATGTTGCAGGTTTCTTACGACGAGTAAGTGATACATTAGGGTTATGATTTCTACACTCAACTTTGCCGTTGGTGTTGATGGGAAACCACAACCTTGTTGCTTCCGCTTTATGGATTGAGGTAATAGTATTTACGTTGCTTTATACATGTGATTTACCTCTGTTATAAATCCTTGAAGTACTGTGTGTGTCAGCATACCGATCCAGGGATGACACTTAAGCACAGAGACTTGATCCATTCGGGTTAGGTCGCTACAAGATGGTATCAAAGCACATGTTGACTGTAGGACGTGACCCTAGAAACTGGCAAGCCCATAGCAAAGATTTTCTCTACAACTTTCCCTTTCAAAAGATCTTTTACCTCTCTTCTCTTCTGAGCTTATTCAAAAATTCCCTTTAGTGAGACCATACCCTTTTTCCCTTTTGACCACACGAAGATTCGACTGATGAGACCACTCCAAGAAGTATAAGATATCAGACAACTAAGACCACTTCAGAAGGAAGAAGATTTTACCGTGCATGGAAACTACAACTGTTGAAGACTCCGAAGACTAGGAGAATTTGAAGGCTCTGAAGAATTTCCAGATTTAGTATGACCTAGGAAGGCTACCCTTTTGGAACTTGGCAGACTATGAAAGTTGTCAATACCCGAGATCAAGGTGTATCGGAGAAAGACTGAAACAAGGAGCATGAGAACTCAAAGTTTTGTCAAAGAAAACCCTAAGGCAGGAGATATCAACTATGGAATGATAGCTCATGGAAATGACAAGAGCAGAAACACAGCTATCCAAGAAGTTATCTTCCGCTGATGCTATCGTCACCATGCTGAGTTAAGGATGCATTTCTTCAGAATGGATTTGATGGAAGAAGGCTGATGGAGCACCTATTAGTAAGATGAAGTTTTAACCTTAGCCGGTGTATCACCAGAATCTGGAGTGTCACATCAGGAAGTTAAGGTGGAGCTCCATGAAGCCGTATTAGACAAGAAGCATTTCGTGAAGAACTTAGGACCCAGAAGTTGAAGTAGCCAAGCTGGAGGAGCTACAACCTCGAGATACCCGAGATTTGTCAGGAACTGAAGGATAGTATGACCATGGCTCATGCCAAGGATGTTGAAACCAGAAGTTTGGAATGCAACTCCAGAATATTGAAGGACGTCACGAGAGACTTCGCGTCAACAAAGTTGATCTGGCAAAAGAACTTGAGAAAGACAAGCATGATGAGAAGAAGCCGTTGGAGGCATGAACAAAACTGGAAGAGTTTGACGACGTTGACCTTTAGAAGACCAAACCCCTGTTATATACCTACGTTAGATGCGATGATTGTGAGCTGTCATTTGTTTGATGTTTTTCCGACAGCCACAATAAAATTTGTATTTCAAAACTTTGTTTGTATTGTGTGTATCCCTCTCTATCTTTCTTATCTCACACCAAAACCCATGAACCTAATAGAGGATGAATGGAGATGAGCTTGTATTTTCGGGACCGATGAGTCAATTGGAGACAGACCGATGGATTCAGAACATGGAGGATCATATGGAAAACAACCCTATAGCCGGAAAGGATATGGCCCAGCATGCTCTTCAATGTTTTGAAAGAGGTGCTGCTACTTGGTGGAAGATGTACCAAACGATCAATGGATGGCAAGGAGTAACCACTTGGAAAGAATTAAAGTTGACTCTGCCAAAGTCTCGGCTTGTTTCCCATAAGTTGAAGTCTTATGGAAAGGATATGAGGAAACGATGTGCATGCAAGATTTGTGGAGAAATAGGACACAACCATAAAGAACACAAGGATGAATGCCCTAACTGTGAAGGAAGTCACCCAGCTGAAGAATGCCCAACTAGGCAGATCACTTGTTTCTTGTGTGAAGGGACTACCCACTACCCTGCTCAGTGTCACATTTACCGCTTGGTACAAAGAACCATCCAGCAGAAGGAAGAAGCAATGAAAGGAGCTCTTATGGAAAGTTTAGAAGAACCTGCGATGAAGGAAGATGTGAAGGACACACCAAAAGAGGAACCAATTAAACCCTGCACCAAGTCATGCTATTCATGTGGAGAAGAAGGACACATCTCCCAAAATTGTTTGAATGGGGATCTAGTAGAATTCCCGACAGAGGAAGTAGAATATAACCCACAGGAAATAGAAGCCCTGATTGGAATGGAAAAGTCCAGGAAGAGAAAACGATTGGAGCCCAGGAGGGACCTGAGTCATATCATCTGTTATAGGTGCAAGGAGTCAGGGCACTACCTCAACAGTTGCCCAAAAAGGAAACCTTGATACTTGTCAGAAGTAATATGTTTCCGTTGTAATGAAGCAGGGCAGTTTGCCAGAGATTGTCCGAAGGAGCAGGCGACTTGTGATAAAATAGTTGAGTTTGTAACAGAAGAAATATAGTAGTAGTAGTGAGAACATTTTCTTTTTATTAAGGTGTTGAGTTGAGGCATGTAATGGAAAAACAGGAGATTGTAATAATTTGAGAAATCAATAAAGTTAGCAGTGTTGGTACTTATTTGGATTTTATGAGTTACTCTATGAGGAAAGATGTTGACCATATTCGAGGATATGAGAAATATGGTCTATAAAATATTGGGGCATTGTAAGGAAAATCGTTGACCCCTGGAAAAGATAAGAATACTCCACTGAGTGGATTTCAGACAAAATGAATACGAGTTTTGTCTCGATATGTGTGATACCCTAAGAGTATGTGGGATGAAGTTGGAGACCGTCCGTTGTTTTGACCAAATGTGATCAAGGAGTCAGAAGAGAATGTTAAGTTGATTCGAGATAGACTGAAGGTAGCTCAGTCCAGACAGAAGAGTTATGCAGACTTAAAAACGCAGGGAGGTAGTCTATAAAATTGGAGATAGAGCATGTCTTCATGTGTTCCCTCTGCGAGGAGTTAAACGGATTGGAGTTAAGGGACAGTTAGCCCCGAGATTTGTTGGACCATACCGAGTTTTGGAGCGTATGGGAGAAGTGGCCAACAAGTTGGAGTCACCTGAAGGACTGTCAGGAGTTCATGGTGTGTTTCACGTTTCCCAGTTGAAGAAGTGCCATGCAGAGATGGCCAATATTCCCCTGTAAGGACGCTTGACCCTGGAAAGGATAATGATGTTCCACGAAGTGAATATGGACTTCATAAGTATAAGTTTTTATCTCGGTATGTGGGATATCCCACGAGGATGAAGAGATGAATTACTATTGGATATAAAGGAGGTATGATGTCGGAAATATGGATCAATGGAGACTCCATGATGAGTCTGAGTAATCATGTCTTAGTTTGGTGCCAATAGAAGGAAGGAAGACAGTATAATTGGATGGATTTAAGAATACTAGGAAGTTGGAAGTTGGACTAGTGATCAGTTGCCCGATGATAAGTTCAAGGACTACAAGTGATGAGATGGACCATAACCCACAGGCCCCAGGACCTGCCAAGAAGCAAGCACATTCTTGCTGAAGGAAAAACCCTGGAAGATGTTACGATTTTATCGATAGACGATTTTATAGGAGTAACGCAAAACCTGAGAGTTGTGAAGAAATGTTAGATGTTTGTCTGGCTTGAAGAATCTATGGATATATCCGAATTTGATTCGTCGACAAGAGAAATTCTGCAATGCTTGTGAGGATGACCAAGTGTTAGTATGCGAGATTCGCTAAACTGTATACATGGTAATGATTTGGGTGCGGGATGGATTGATCACCATACCGACTTACTCTTATTATTCGCCTTGCTATATGGGATGGTAAATCTGAGTGACTTTACCTATAGTAGAGAGACGACGATCAAAACTTTGTTTAACCCTTAGAATGGTATAAGTATTTTTCCCTTGTACATGGCAGTTGTTGCCAACCATAGGTTATACGGTGAGGTTCAACCCAGACCCATTTCCTGCAGGAGAAACCATAAATTGGATGACCACCATGAGATATCGATAGTTGCTTAGTTTTGGCGCCAGACCCGTCAGCTAAAGAAGACCCAATCTCGGAATAACCTTACCAAGATGAAAGGACAAAAGAATTGAGGAAAAGGTTACGCCACTACCAAAAAAGCCAGAGAAGGAATTTTCTCAAGGATCTGAGAAGACTGACACTGTCAAGAATAAGGATGGACTATATGAGATTCGATGGAGCTGTAACCATGCTTCTAAGGGTGGTAGCACCCCAGACACCGTGTGATGATCGATGGATTTTGAGGAGACCCCCAAACCCTAACCTTTTCTGTCTAGCCTCTCCGAATCTCGAGGACGAGATTCATATTAAGGGTGGTAGGTTTGTAACATCCCAAAATTCTAAATTTTGGAATGTTATAAACAAATAGATAGATTTGATTGCTTGTTTGATTGATTGTCTGAAAGTGAGTGAATTCGAAACTTTTTGAAAGTTAAATGAGAGGGAATAAAAGGACTTTCCCAAACTTTCATATTTGCTTTTTGATCTCCGTAAATTCAAATTCTTTTCACCACGAAACCCTGGAGAAAAGATGACATGACTTCTTCCATTTATTTAAATGACAAGGGGTGCTGAAAACATTTGAATTTCATTTGGAAAAATATTTCCAATTCTGCAACTCTATGCAACTCAATGATTTTCATGAGAGAAGATAAAATGACTTCTTCAAATTATATGAAATATGAGTTGGGAGTTTTCTCAATTTGAGAAGAGGATCTTTTGATTTATTTATTTCATCTTCAATAATTTTTCCGATATAAAAAAATAAGAGAGAGGGAAATAATATGACTTTTCCCAATTTAGGAAAAATGAAGATTTAATAAATAGATCAAATTTTGGTTTTGCCGGAGTTTTGTTTGCTTTTTATTTGGATAGGGAAAATGCGTGTTTTCGAAAATTGTATTTTAGGCCCGGAGAAAAATTCATTTTGTTCGGCTCATTTTAGCAGTCGGGGAAAATTTACTTTTAGAATTTTGGAGTCCGTTTAATTAGTTTTCTTTTAGTTTTTCTGCGCGCGAAATCTGTTAAAAAAAATCGACCAGCGCCTTGGGCCTTTGGCCCAAGCCAAGCCAGCGGCCGGCCAAGGCCGAAGCCACCGCGCAAGCGCGCCAGGCGCAGCGCCAGGGGAGGCCGCCGCCCTTGTTCTTTTAGTATTCCTAGTAGGACTTTAGTCCTACTTCCGTATTTCCTTTTCTATTTCTAGATCCTTTCCTTCCCTCTTTTCTATTCCTATTCCTAGTCTATTTCCTTGACCCCTACACCAAGTTTTCTCTCCCCTCCCCAATATAAATACTCCCACACCCCCCCTCTAAACACATCAAATCCAAAGCCCCAAAGCCTCAAGCACACCGCGCCGCGCCCTGCGTCACCCGCGCGCCGCCCAAAGCCGCCGCCCATGCCGCCCATCACCCGCGCCGCACCCCGCGCCCTAGTGCCGCGCCGCCCTACGTCACCGCCGCCGCCGCCGGAGCCCCGTTCGCTGGAGACCTCGCCGGAGGTACCGCGCCGCGTCTCTTCTTTTCCCTCGGATCGGTTTTCTTCTAGATCGTTCCGTTTCTTCCGATTCGTTTTCTTTTCGGTTCTTCGCTAAACCGTTCCGATTTTCTAGATCGGTTTTTCGTTCCGATTTCTTTTCTGAAAACCCTAGATCGGTTTTCTTTCTTCTTTCGGACCGTTCGTCTCAACGAACGTGATCACTGGATTCTTCTAGGTTAACGAACGTCCGTTCGTTTAACCATTCTTCGTTTTCTTTCTCGTCGGATTTATTCCGCGTTCTCTCGGATCGCGATCTCAGATCCGATCTTCTTTCTAGTCTTTCTTTTCCATCGTTTATCGGAATCAGGTGATTCAAGCGCCTGGAGTTTCGTCTCGAAACCGCCGTTCCGTATAATCAATTTGAACAAGCTTTTGCTACAGTAAAATTTGACCTAGTTTCAACTTGCTAGAACCGAGTTGTTTTCTTCCGTCGTTTGTCGGTTCTTTCTTTCTTTGCAACCGGAGTTCTTAAGTTGAACTTTCTGGTTCGTTCTCTTGTTCGAGTTTTCCTGTGCATTAGATGAGTACTTATTGTGTGGTTACAATTGCTTGATTACGATAGATTGACCGGAGTGTGACGAGTAGATCTATCAAGAGTTTTGAGTGCGCATCATCTTCATCAACATTGCAGGCAAGTTCACACTTTGATCATACATTTTCTACAACCCAGTTTTATTGCATTAGATCCATCCTCACACATTGCATGATTAGGATCTAATTAAATTGTGGGATGGGAAGTAGATGAGGTAGTACCTATTACCTGTTACTATGAAACCTTTGGGAGTTACTTCTACGTTTGCTTATTATGCCATGCTATGCTAGTAGACGTGGATTGGGTGAGTGATATCCATGACAGATGTGAGATTGATAATTTTAATGGTTTATCTAAGGTGGCAACTTAAACACACATCTGGGTGGACTGAGGCACCTGATGTCTATCAGGACTTGCCTATTTTTTTTATGGACCGCCACCCAGGCTCGAAGGGATCATAAGACTATTCATACTAGAAACTTCCGTGTGCAGCCACAAGCCATTATGGGCTCTGGCATAGTTGAGTAAGTTGCGTAAGCTCTTGAAGAGGTGGACTAGCAGATGTAGGGGATTGTAGGTGTACCGGTCCGCCCGGAGTAGAGAGCAAATGCTTCTGAAAGACTATGTCTCGGTCATCCATTTCTCAAACATCTTGAAGTGCGAGAAATCCAACGGAGGCAATCGAGTCTTGTGGGGAAAAGTGCGCAAACCTCTGCAGAGTATACAAACTAATCATGATTAGCCGTGTCCCCGGTTATGGACATCTTGAGTATCTAGTTCTTGGATTATCCTGTTGATCTCATCATGTTACTTTAATTAAATTATTGGGTTTTAATGATTACTTTTAATTGGGATTGAGAATGCTGTCAACCATTCTCAATGTTCAACAACCACCATGATAGTTAAATAAATTTATTCCTTTGTAGTATGGAAAAATTGGCTTTTTGCAAAAACCTTATAACCATAGAGCTTATCCACTAGCCAAATATGCATGTAGTGATAGCCTTTATTCATCATTCTCTATGGTGTGAATTTGCCAGTACATTCAATGTACTGACCCGTTTTTGGGCTGCAATGTCTCATGTTGCAGGTTTCTTACGACGAGTAAGTGATACGTTAGGGTTATGATTTCTACACTCAACTTTGCCATTGGTGTTGATGGGAAACCACAACCTTGTTGCTTCCGCTTTATGGATTGAGGTAATAGTATTTACGTTGATTTATACATGTGATTTACCTTTGTTATAAATCCTTCGAGTACTGTGTGTGTCAGCATACCGATCCAGGGATGACACTTAAGCACAGAGACTTGATCCATTCGGGTCAGGTCGCTACATTTATCATGATATAAGGAAATAAATAATAACTTTATTATTGCCTCTAGGGAATATTTCCTTCAGTGTCAACTTTAGATCTCACATATTTGGAGAACATTCAATCTTATGAAAATCTTGATAAAAGTGGGTTTGGAGAAGTCACGCCTTTAGTTAATGTTAATCCCACTATTTTGGAAGAGTGTCAACTTTGCATGCATGTGGATCGTATTGAAAATATTTTATGTGATAGCTATTTTGTTGAATTTGCTTATGATCCTACATGTAATCATTATGAGAGAGTAAAATATGGTGGTAGAAATTTTCATGTTACTAAATTACCTCTTGTTATGTTGAGATTACTATTGTTTCTTTCCTCTTCCATGCATATGCTAGTTTTTGCTTGCCATGATAATTTTTTTGCCTATAAGATGCCTATGCATAGGAAGTATGTTAGACTTAGATGTGTTTGTCACATGTATTATGATGCTCTCTTTGTGCTTCAATTCTTGTCTTTCATGTGAGCATCATTAAAATTATCAATGCCTAGCTATACGGCTTTAAAGAAATGAGCTTGTTGGGAGACAACCCAATATTATTCCTTGCTGTTATTTAATAAATAAATTTTCTAGCCTCTGTTTTGGTTGTGTTTTTTGTGTTTAATTAGTGTTTGTGCCAGGTAGAACTGTTGGGAAGACTTGGGGAAAGTCTTGTTGAACTTGCTGTAAAAAACAGAAACTTTAGCGCTCACGAGAACTGATGCCATTTTTATTTGAACATCTCTATTTGGTTAATTATTTTGGCAGATTATTAATAGATAAATTCATCACGTCCGGCAATTTATTTTAGAGTTTTTGGGGTTCCATATCTTGCGCTAGCTACATATTACTACAGACTGTTCTGTTTTTGGCAGATTCTGTTTTTCGTGTGTTGTTTGCTTATTTTGATGAATCTATGGCTAGTAAAATAGTTTATAATCCATAGAGAAGTTGGAATACAGTAGGTTTAACACCAATATAAATAAAGAATGAGTTCATTACAGTACCATGAAGTGGTCTTTTGTTTTCTTTCGCTAACGGAGCTCACGAGTTTTCTATTTTGAGTTTTGTGTTGTGAAGTTTTCAAGTTTAGGGTAAGAATTTGATGGATTATGGAACAAGGGGTGGCAAGAGCCTAACCTTGGGGATGCCCATGGCACCCCAAGATAATCCAAGGACACCAAAAAGTCAAAGCTTGGGGATGCCCCGAAAGGCATCCCCTCTTTTCGTCCACTTCCATCGGTAACTTTACTTGGAGCTATATTTTTATTCACCAACATGATATGTGTTTTGCTTGGAGCGTCTTGTATTATTTGTGTCTTTGTTTGTTAGTATGCCACAATCATCCTTGCTGTAAACACCTTTTGAGAGAGCCATACATGAATTAAAATTTGATAGAATACTCTATGTGCTTCACTTATATCTTTTGAGCTAAATAGTTTTGCTCTATGTGCTTCACTTATATCTTTTGAGCATTATAATTTTGCTCTATGTGCTTCACTTAGATCTTTTAGAGCACAGTGGTGGATTTGTTTTAAATAAACTATTGATCTCTCATGCTTCACTTAAATTATTTTGGGAGTCTCTTAATAGCATGGTAATTTGCTTAATAATAATATGCTTGCTATTCTAGATTTGTGAAACTTTCTTTTGAGTGTGTTGAATACTAAGAAAAGATTGAAGCATGATAATTGTTTTCAGATATGGAGGTGATAATATTAAAGTCATGCTAGTTTAGTAGTTGTGAATTTAAAGAATACTTGTGTTGAAGTTTGTGATTCACGTAGCATGCACGTATGGTGAACCGTTATGTGATGAAGTCGGAGCATGATTTATTTATTTATTTTCTTCCTTATGAGTGGCAATCGGGGACGAGCGATGGTCCTTTCCTACCAATCTATCCCCCTAGGAGCATGCACGTAGTACTTTGCTTTGATAACTTCTAGATTTTTGCAATAAGTATATGAGTTCTTCATGACTAATGTTGAGTCCATGGATCATACGCACTCTCACCCTTCCACCTTCGCTAGCCTCTCTAATACCGCGCACCTTTCACCGGTATCATACACCTACCATATACCTTCCTCAAAACAGCCACCATACCTACCTATTATAGCATTTCCATAGCCATTCCGAGATATATTGCCATGCAACTTTCCATCATCTAGGTCATCATGACACATCCATCATTGTCATATTGCTTAGCATGATCATGTAGTTGACATAGTATTTGTGGCAAAGCCACCGTTCATAATTTTCATACTTGTCACTCTTGATTCATTGCATATCCCGGTACACCGCCGGAGGCATTCATATAGAGTCATATCTTGTTCTAAGTATCAAGTTGTAATTGTTGAGTTGTAAGAAAAATAAAAGTGTGGTGATCATCATTATTAGAGCATTGTCCCAGTGAGGAAAGAATGATGGAGACTATGATTCCCCCACAAGTCGGGATGAGACTCCGGACGAAAAAAAAGAGGCCAAATAAGCCCAAATAAAAAAAGAGAAAGGCCATAAAAAAAGAGAAAAGGCCCAAATAAAAAAATGAGAGAAAAAGAGAGAAGGGACAATGTTACTATCCTTTTACCACACTTGTGCTTCAAAGTAGCACCATGATCTTCATAGTAGAGAGTCTCTCATGTTATCACTTTCATATACTAGTGGGAATCTTTCATTAAAGAACTTGGCTTGTATATTCCAATGATGGGCTTCCTCAAATTGCCCTAGGTCTTCATGAGCAAGCAAGTTGGATGCACACCCACTTAGTTTCTTTTTTGAGCTTTCATATACTTATAGCTCTAGTGCATCCGTTGCATGGCAATCCCTACTCACTCACATTGATATCTATTGATGGGCATCTCCATAGCCCGTTGATACGCCTAGTTGATGTGAGACTACCTTCTCCTTTTTGTCTTCTCCACAGCCACTATTCTATTCCACCTATAGTGCTATGTCCATGGCTCACGCTCATGTATTGCATGAAGATTGAAAAAGTTTTGAAAAAGTTAGTGTATGAAACAAGTGCTTGGCTTGTCATCTGGGTTGTGCATGATTTAAATACTTTGTGTGGGGAAGATGGAGCATAGCCAGACTATATGATTTTGTAGGGATAACTTTCTTTGGCCATGTTATTTTGAGAAGACAAAATTGCTTTGTTAGTATGCTTGAAGTATTATTATTTCTTATGTCAATATAAACCTTTGTATTGAATCTTTGTAATCTGAATATTCATACCACAATTAAGAAAATTTGCGTTGAAATTATGCCAAGTAGCACTCCGCATCAAAAATTCTCTTTTTATCATTTACCTACTCGAGGACGAGCAGGAATTAGGCTTGGGGATGCCTGATACGTCTCCAACGTATCTATAATTTTTGATTGCTCCATGCTATATTATCTACTGTTTTGGACTATATTGGGCTTTATTTTCCACTTTTATATTATTTTTGGGACTAACTTATTAACCGGAGGCCCAGCCCAGAATTGCTGTTTTTTTTGTCAATTTCAGCGTTTCGAAGAAACAGAATATCAAATGGAGTCCAAACGGGATAAAATCTTCGGGAACGTGATTTTCTCACCGAACGTGATCCAGGAGACTTGGACCCTGCTCCAAGGAACAAAAGAGGCGGTCACAAGGGTGGGGGCGCCCCCTAGGGCACGCCCCCTGCCTCGTGGTTCCCTCGTTGCTCCTCCGGCATAGTTCTTCCTCCTATATATACACACGTACCCTCAAACGATCATAACAGGAGCCAAAAACCTAATTCCACCGCCATAACTTTCTGTATCCACGAGATCCCATCTTGGGGCCTGTTCCGGAGCTCCGCCGAAAGAGGGCCGTCATCACAGAGGGCTTCTACATCACCATAGCCCCTCCGATGAAGTGTGAGTAGTTTACCTCAGACCTTCGGGTCCATAGTTAGTAGCTAGATGTCTTCTTCTCTCTCTTTGAATCTCAATACAAAGTTCTCCCCCTCTCTCGTGGAGATCTATTCGATGTAATCTTCTTTTTGCGGTGTGTTTGTTGAGACTGATGAATTATGGGTTTATGATCAAGTCTATCTATGAATAATATTTGAATCTTCTCTGAATTCTTTTATGCATGATTGGTTATCTTTGCAAGTCTCTTCGAATTATCTGTTTGGTTTGGCCAACTAGATTGGTAGTTCTTGCCATGGGAGAAGTGCTTAGCTTTGGGTTCGATCTTGCGGTGTCCTTACCCAGTGACAGAAGGGGCAGCAAGGCACGTATTGCATCGTTGCCATCGAGGATAACAAGATGGGGTTTATTTCATATTGCATGAATTTATATCTCTACATCATGTCATCTTGCTTAAGGCGTTACTCCGTTTTTAACTTAATACTCTAGATGCATGTTGGATAGTGGTCGATGAGTGGAGTAATAGTAGTAGATGCAGAATCGTTTCGGTCTACTTGTCACGGACGTGATGCCTATATACATGATCATGCCTAGATATTCTCATAATTATGCTCAATTCTATCAATTGCTCAATAGTAATTTGTTCACCCACCGTAGAATACTTATCCTCTTGAGAGAAGCCACTAGTGAAACCTATGGCCCCCGAGTCTATTCTCATCATATCAATCTCCATCACTTTAATATTGTTTTGCTATTTATTTTGCCTTTACTTTTTACTTTGCATCTTTATATCAAAAATACCAAAAATATTCTATCTGTCAGATCTCACTCTCGTAAGTGACCGTGAAGGGCTTGACAACCCCTAATCGCGTTGGTTGCGAGTAGCTATCATTTTGTGCAGGTACAAGGGACTTGAGCGTGTCCTCCTACTGGATTGATACCTTGGTTCTCAAAAACTGAGGGAAATACTTACGCTACTCTGCTGCATCATCCCTTCCTCTTCGGGGAAAACCAACGCAAGCTCAAGACGTAGCAATCATGCACATGGATGTAATGCATATACTTACCTTGTGGTCTTAGGTAGATTTGGAAGGGATGAACCTGAGTAAACAAGGTTAGATAACACAGGAACACCTACTAAGCAATGCAAGAACCAAAAACCACAAGAGTACCAAGATTGGGATGACATGTAGAGAGTGAGTACTAGGTACCCTATTGGATATAGACATGTCCCCAAAAAGATATGCAATAAATTCTAAGATTACCTTCCCTTAGATGTCTTTCTCCCCCTGAATCTTATATTTGATAATGGGAGAAGATAGGGAAAAGAAAATCAGAGCAAAACAGTCATAACACATACTAACATGTACTTCCCCTCTTGAAGACATGTATCTTCTCTCCTCTTCGAATACCAAGCATCTGGGAAGACTAAGAAAACTTTCCTTCCCATAGGGTCTCTCTCTCCCTTTGATGTGATTAAACTTTGATGTGATCTCTCTCTCCCCCTTTGACATAAATTTCTAAGAAGGGATCTTCTGGAGTGTGAGTCGAATAGGTTTGGTCATTGAGTCACATGACAAAGCAACATGTAATGTAAGATGCTGGTAGAGGTCAAGAATCATCGAGCGGAGCTGGAAAAAATATGCAGGATGCAAATGACAAAGTGTTCTCTCAATGGTGAAATCGGTAACACTGAGTCTTTCTCTTCGGTGGCACCGAGTTGTTTCGGTTTAGCCGAAATAAACAAACTGGTGAGGCCGAATTCAACTCAGAGATAAAACAATCGTCATCTCAGCTCACTAGGCAAATAATATCTCTCACAAAGATTTGCAAGGAATTAACTGAAGGAATTGCAATGAATTGGATGCAGGGAATGCAGAACAAAACAGAGAACATAAAGAAATCTAGATGAAGTTTTTTTATTAAAGGGAAAAAGGGAAAACAAACATGCAAGTGACAAATGCAAGAGCACAAAAAAACACTAGAGAACTTCATCTAGAATTGGTCGGCGACAAAGTCACCTATCCTAGAGTACATTGACTGAGGAGTCAAGTGAGATCACTTGATCATAGGTCATACTCATCGTTTAAGCTCAAAAAAGGGGTTTCCATTTTTCATTTAAGCATTTTGATTGCACTAGCAAAAGTACGGACCCTAGGCCCCAATTTTAAGCATTGCAATATCGTTTTTGTGCTGGTTTTGCTATTTGCTACCTTGCTGTTTTTATTTATTCAGATTATAAAAATATAATTCTACCATGAATATTACGCTTTTATCACCATCTCTTTGCTGAACTAGTGCACCTATATAATTTGCCATTGTATTGGGTGTGTTGGGGACACAAGAGACTTCTTGTATTTGGTTCCAGGGTCATTTGAGAGAGGCCATCTTCATCCTACACCTCTCACGGATTGATAAACCTTAGTTCATCCACTTGAGGGAAAATTGCTACTGTCCTACAAAACTCTGCGCTTGGAGGCCCAACACGTTTCTACAAGAATAAAGTTGCGTAGTAGACATCAAGCTCTTTTCTAGCGCCGTTGTCGGGGAGGTGAGTGCTTGAAGGTATATCTTTAGATCTTGCAATTGAGTCTTTTAGTTTCTTGTTTTATCACTACTTTGGTTTATAAAAGAAAACTACAAAAAATGGAATTGAGGTTGCATCATATTATTGATCATCTTTATAATATCGTTCTTGAAAATGATGGTTCAGAAAATTGTGCTCAATTGTTAGTAGACGAAGTCAATAAAATGTTTGGCACAAAATATTTGAGTGATAAGCATGATTGCAATGTTGTTAGTATAAATTCTTTGAATATCCAAAATGCTAATGATGATTGCACAAGTCATGACAAAAATGTTTCTTATAAGCATGTCACTTTTTGCGGAGTGAATTGGGAGTGCAATTGCACACCGAAAAGGGAAGATAGATTTTGTAAGAAGCATAAATATGTAGGAGCGAAAAGGTTGCAAGAAAGGCTAGATGATTGTGCTAAAAGATTTAATTTTTTCCGCCATCCTTGTGAACTTTGCAATGAATATGGTCATTTAAATCTCCAATGCAAATTCTTTCATGATCAAATCGTGTCCAAAAATTGTGATAACTTGATTACCCTTGAGCATCATAAAGAGCTTAGTCTTCTTTTGGGGTATGAAGAAATGAAACGTATAACTAAGAGTATTCCAAAATTTAATCTCGAGAGATTTCTTTATTTTGACCTAGAGGAAATTTATATGTTTTGTGCGGTAAATTGCATTGAGAATCCTTATATTACCAACTATCTAAAGTCAAGAAAACAAATGGAATATGAAGAGAGTACTAATGAAAGGGGAATATTTCCCAATACCCTCCTAGTGTGTATTATGATGAATCAGGTAACGAGGAGGAGCTTCCTATTCAACCAATCTCATCACTAAGAAGCTTGAAAAGATTAATTAAACCCACACATGATGTGGTAAAGAAGAAGAAAAGAATAAAGAATAGAGGTAAAAAGGTATCTCTCCCAAATAATGTTGCTCCTATCACCATTGTGCCTCATGAAAGTGAATCAAATATGTTGATAGAGGATGATGATATTGAGTATGATTTTGTGATACCTACTACTTTATGTAATGATTATGATTGGGAAGACAACGATATCAATTACGATCTTGAAAAATACTTTTAGCACTTGCTTGGAAGAATATGATAATAATGTTTGCTATACTATTGGTGCCATTCATGCTATTGATAAGAATGATTATGATGATATGCAAAACCACAAGCTTGGGGATGCTATGTTTGAAGATTTATTTGCTGGAAATAATTCTTGTCCTAAGCTTGGGGATGATTTGCTTAATTAATATGATCATTTGATTCCTTATACTTTTGATAAGAAAATTTATTATGATGATAGCGTGCCTCCTATTTATGATGATTACATTGATGAAAGTGAGTTTGGAAGAGTGTCAACTCTAGGTAGTAGTGATCCCACTATTTTGTAGGGTGTTGAATTTTATTACAGTATTGATGAAAGTGGATTTGGAGAGGTCATGACTTTATTTAGTGATACATCCACTATTTTGGAAGAGGTTTCACTTGACTATGACAACAAAGTTGCTATGTATGATCATTATTATGATGACATGTATGCCATAAAGAGTAATAAATCTTCTATGCTTGTGCTTCATGAAAAGAATGATGTATGTGATAGTTATATTGTTTAATCCATTCATGATGTTTCTGAAAATCATTATGAGGGAGGAACTTATGCTCTTACATATCTCAATAATATCAAGTTTCTTCTATATGTGTTGATTGTTTTGAAGTTGCACTTGTTTTGCCTTCCTATGCTAGTTGATTCGTGTTCCCATAAGTTGTTTGCTCATAAAATCCCTATGAATATGAAGTGGGTTAGACCTAAATGTGCTAGTCATATGCTTCACGATGCTCTCTTCATGTTTCAATTCTTATTTTTTATGGCAGCATCATTGAAATCATCATGCCTAGCTTAAAAGGCATTAAAGAAAAGCGCTTGTTGGGAGATAAGACAACACTTTTAAATACTGTTGTTGTGTGCTCACATGATTAGGCTACCGTAGTAATCATGGTTTATTGCTTTAATTTCAATAAAGTGCCAAGTAAGACCTTTGGGAGGCTTACGGTGATAGTTGATTTGATATTGCTGAAAAACAGAAACTTTTGCTCTCAGGAAAACAATTCTCATTTTTAACAGAAGCGTGAGAAAATTATGATTCTTTTTGCATAAGATTAATAGACAAATTTCTCAACTTGTCCTAATTTGTTCGAATTTTTGGAGTAGCAGAAGTATGGTTTGAGTACAGATTACTACAGACCGTTCTGTTTTTGACAGATTCTGTTTTCAATGCATAATTTGCTTGTTTTCTAGTTTCCATGTCTTATATTGCTCAATATAAATTGTGGAAATGATATTATACAATAGGAATTGTGTGAGAACAATTATTAATCTTGTCTTTGACAGTACCAAAGTGAAATGGTTTGCTCTTTATCATACTAACCTATCTCACAAAGTTCCGTTAAGTTTTGTGTGATTGAAGTTTTCAAGTTTTGGGTGAGATGTCGACATGAGGAGAATAAGAAGTGACAAGACCCTAATATTGCGATGCCTAAGGCAACCCAAAGTAATATTCAAGGAAGATCCAAGCAACTAAGCTTGGGGATGCCCCGGAAGGCATCCCCTCTTTCGTCTCCAACATTATCGGTAACCTCACTTGGAGCTATGTTTTCATTCGTCACATGATATGTGTTTTGCTTGGAGTGTCAATTTATTTTGTTAGGATTTGCTTCATTTTATTTAGAATAATGGTTTGCATCTTTTATTTCAATAAAAATGTGAAGCATAGCCTTCATCATGCTTATTTCGCAAGTATACATCTTGCTGTTTGAAAATAGAAAGTTTACCGTTGTTGCAAAAATTCCCTAGAAAAGTCAGAATGTGATAAAATGTTGAAACTTTTTGCAAAATAATATATGATAAATTTTCTATAGTGTGGTAAATTTTCATAATGTTTGGAGTTGAATAAGTATTGATACTCTTGCATTCTTTACAGACTGTACTATTTTGGCAGATTGCTGTTGTGTTTGCATTTGTTTGCTTGTTTAATGATCCTATTTGGGGATAGGAGTATTAAATATGCGGAGGCATTTAGTATGCAATGTCAAATAATAATTTTAGTCATTTGATATAGTAGAGAACGATAAAGTTTTGCATTGGTTTATACTAACTTATCTCACGAGTTCTTGTTGAGTTTTGTGTGGATAAAGCTTTTGAGATTTAGGAAAACCGTGATATGAGAAGAATTAAGGGGACACAAAAGCTCAAGCTTGGGGATGCCCAAGGCATCCCAATATAGTATTCAATAAGTCTCAAGCATCTAAGCTTGGGGATGGCCCCGGTAGGCATCCCACCTTTCTTCTTCAACAATTATCGGTTAGTATCGGTTGAGCCTAAGTTTTTGCTTCTTCATATGATGTGTGCTATCCTTGGTTTGCCATTTTATTTTTTTCACTTGCTGTTTTAATAAATTACTTAGATCTGAAAGTTTTTAAATAAAGTAGAGTCCTCAAATAGTTTCCAGGGAGGCTAAGTAAGTGGCATTCACATCCCGTCAATGAAGCTCTTTTCTATGTCATTTACTCTTGTGCTTCACTTATATCCTATGAGTAAATTGTTGAATAAATTTAATGTCATGAAGTTGAAATCATATAATTGAAGGAAATATGCCCTAGAGGCAATAATAAAGTTGTTATTTATATTTCCTTATATCATGATAAATGTTTATTATTCATGCTAGAATTGTATTAATCGGAAACTTAGTGCATGTGTGAATAACTAGACAAACAGAGTGTCCCTAGTATGCCTCTACTTGACTAGCTCGTTACTCAAAGATGGTTAAGCTTCCTAGCCATAGACATGTGTTGTCATTTGATGAACGGGATCACATCATTAGAGAATGATGTGATGGACAAGACCCATCCGTTAGCTTAGCATAATGATTGTTTAGTTTTTCTGTTATTGCTTTGTTCATGACTTATACATGTTCCTCAGACTATGAGATTATGCAACTCCCGAATACCGGAGGAACATCTTGTGTGCTATCAAACGTCACAACGTAACTGGGTGATTATAAAGATGCTCTACAGGTGTCTCCGATGGTGTTTGTTGAGTTGGCATAGAACGATATTAGGATTTGTCACTCCGTGTATCGGAGAGGTATCTCTGGGCCCTCTCGGTAATGCACTCACTATGAGCCTTGCAAACAATGTGTCTAATGAGTTAGCCATGGAATGATGCATTACGGAATGAGTAAAGAGACTTGCCGATGACGAGATTGAACTAGGTATGATGATACCGACGATCAAATCTCGGGCAAGTAACATACCAATGACAAAGGGAACAACATATTTTATTATGCGATTTGACCGATAAAGATCTTCATAGAATATGTAAGAGCCAATATGAGCATCCAGGTTCTGCTATTGGTTATTAACCAGAGATGTGTCTCGGTCATGTCTACATAGTTCTCGAACCCGTAGGGTCCGCACGCTTAACGTTCGATGACGATTTGTATTATGAGTTATGTGATTTGATGTAACGAAGTTGTTCGGAGTCCCGGATGAGATCACAGACATGACGAGGAGTCTCGAAATGGTCGAGACATAAAGATTGATATATTGGACCATGTTATTCGGACACCGGAAGTGTTTCGGATAGTTTCGGGTAAAAAGGAGTGCCGGAGGGGTTACCGGAACCCCCTGGGGAAACTAATGGGCCATCATGGGCCTTATTGGAGAGAGAGGAGGGCAGCCATGGCAGGCCGCCACCCCCCTTCCAGTCCGAATTGGACAAGGGAACGGGGGCGGCGCCCCCCTTTCCTACTCCCTCTCCCTCGCCTTCCTTCCCCCTCTCTCCCTTTTGGTGGAATCCTACTCGGACTAGGAGTCCCAGTAGGACTCCCCTCTTGGGTGCGCCCTAGGGGCCGGCCGGCCCTCCCCTCCTCCCTCCTTTATATACACCGGGAGGGGGTCACCCTAGAACACACAAGTTGATCATTTAGCCGTGGGCGGTGCTCCCCTCCATAGTTACAAACCTCGGTCATATCGTTGTAGTGCTTATGCGAAGCCCTGCGTCGGTAACTACATCATCACCATTACCATGCCCTTGTGCTGATGGAACTCTCCCTCGGCCTCAACTGGATCAAGAGATCGAGGGACATCATCGAGCAGAAAGTGTGCTGATCACGGAGGTGCCGTGCGCTCGGTACTTGGATTGGTTGGATCGCGAAGACGTTTGACTACATCAACTGTGTTATTAAACGCTTCCGCTTTCGGTCTACGAGGGTACGTAGACACACTCTCCCCTCTCGTTGCTATGCATCTCCTAGATAGATCTTGCATGATCGTAGGATTTTTTTTGAAATACTGCATTCCCCAACAGTGGCATCCGAGCCAGGTCTATGCGTAGATGTTATATGCACGAGTAGAACACAAAGAGTTATGGGCGATAATAGTCATACTCTTACCAGCAACGTCTTACTTTGATTTGGCGGTATTTTTGGATGAAGCGGCCTGGACCGACATTACATAACCGCGTTCATGAGACTGGTTCTACCGACGTGCTTCGCACACAGGTGGCTAGCGGGTGTCTATTTCTCTAGCTTTAGTTGAATCAAGTTTGACTACGCCCGGTCCTTGTTGAAGGTTAAAACAACACACTTGATGAAAAATCGTTGTGGTTTTGATGCGTAGGTAAGAATGGTTCTTGCTAGAAGCCCGTAGCAGCCACATAAAACTTGCAACAACAAAGTAGAGGACGTCTAACTTGTTTTTGCAGGGCATGTTGTGATGCGATACGGTCAAGACGTGACGATATATAAATTGTTGTATGAGATGACGCCATATGGTTGTCGCTTTATTTTATGAAATGCAACCGCCATGTAATTGCTTTACTTTATCACTAAGCGGTAGCGATAGTCGTAGAAGCAATAGTTGGCGAGACAACAACGATGCACGATGGAGATCAAGGTGTCAAGCCGGTGATGATGGTGATCATGATGATGCTTTGGAGATAGATATCAAAGGCACAAGATGATGATGGCCATATCATATCACTTATTTTGATTGCATGTGATGTTTATCCTTTATGCATCTTATTTTTCTTAGTATGGTGGTAGCATTATAAGATGATCTCTCACTAATTTTCAAGGAATAAGTGTTCTTGCTAAGTATGCACCGTTGCTACAGTTCGTCGTGCCGAGACACCACGTGATGATCATGAGTGATAAGCTCTGCGTTCACATACAACGGGTGCAAGCCAGTTTTGCACAAGCAGAATACTCAGGTTAAACTTGAGAAGCCTAGCATATGTGACGCCCCTGATTTGACCGTACACTAATCATACATGCAAATGTGTACGATCAAGATCAAGGACTCACGGAAAGATATCACAACAAAACTCTAGAGACAAATTAAAACAATACAAGATTTATATTACAAGCCAGGGGCCTCGCGGGCTCAAGTACATAAGCTCAAAAATACAAGAGTCATGGGAAGCAATAATATCTAAGTACATACATAAGTTAAACAAGATTGCCTTAAGAAGGCTAGCACAAAAGTAGCGACGATCAAAAAGGCAAGGCCTCCTGCCTGGGACCTCCTAACTACTCCTCGAAGTTGAACTCCACGTAGAATCAACCTCGGGATCCTCTGGCTCCTAGACTCCATCATCTGGTCGCAACAACCGGGTACAGAAAGGCGAAAAAAGGGGAGCAAGGCAACCGTGAGTACTCATCCAAAGTACTCGCAAGCAAGGAGCTACACTACATATGCGTTGGTATCAATGAAAGGGGTAGTATATGTGGACTGAACTACAGAATGCCAGAATAAGAGGGGGATAGCTAGTCCTATCGAGGACTACGCTTCTCGCAGCCTCCGTCATGAAGCAGTAGAAGAGAGTAGATGGTAAGTTAACCAAGTATCACCGAATAGCATAATCCTACCCGGCGATCCTCTCCTTGTCGCCCTGTGAGAGAGCGTTCACCGGGTTGTATCTAGCACTTGAAAAGGTGTGTTTTATTAAGTACCCGGTTCTAGTTGTCATAAGGTCAAGGTACAACTCCGGGTCGTCCTTTTACCGAGGGACACGGCTATTCGAATAGATAAACTTCCCTGCAGGGGTGCACCACATTACCCAACGCGCTCGATCCCTCTGGCCGGACACACTTTCATGGGTCATCCCGGCCTCGGAAGATCAACACGTCGCAGCCCTACCTAGGCACAACAGAGAGGTCAGCAAGCTGGTCTAAATCCTATGCGCGCAGGGGTATGGGCCCATCGCCCATTGCACACCTGTTCTACCTCTTGAGCATGCATTGGTTTTCCCTTTAAGAGGAACGGGTGATGCGGCAAAGTAGCATAAGTATTTCCCTCAGTTTTTGAGAGCCAAGGTATCAATCCAGTAGGAGACTACACACAAGTCCCCTAGTACCTGCACAAACAAACAAGAACCTCACAACCAACGCGATAAAGGGGTTGTCAATCCCTTGACGGTCACTTACGAGAGTGAGATCTGATAGAGATAATAAGATATTTTTTTGGTATTTTTGTGATATAGATTGGAAAATAAAGATTGTGAAATAAATAGTAAACTAGAATTGTAGATTAGAAAGTTATATGATGTAAAGTAGACCCGAGGCCATGGGTTTCAATAGTGGCTTCTCTCAAGATAGCATGTATTGCGGTGGGTGAACAAATTACTGCCGATCAATTGATAGAAAAACACATAGTTATGATGATATCTAAGGCAATGATCATGAATATAGGCATCACGTCCGTGACAAGTAGGCCGAAACAATTCTGCATCTACTACTATTACTCCACACATCGACCGCTATCCATCATTCATCTAGAGTATTAAGTTCATAAGAACGGAGTATCACATTAGGCAAGATGACATGATGTAGAGGGATAAATTCAAGCAATATGATATAAACCCCATCTTTTTATCCTTGATGGAAACAATACAATACGCGTCGTTTCCCTTTCTGTCACTGGGATCGAGGACCGCAAGATTGAACCCAAAGCTAAGCACTTCTCCCATTGCAAGAAAGATCAATCTAGTAGGCCAAACTAAACCGATAATTCGAAGAGACTTGCAAAGGTATCAAATCATGCATATAAGAATTCAGAGAAGAATCAAATAATATTCATAGATAGTCAAGTTCATAAACCCACAATTCATCAGATCTCGGCAAACACACCGCAAAAAGAGTTACATCAAATAGATCTCCAAGAAGATTGAGGAGAAGTTTGTATTGAGATCCAAAGAGAGAGAAGAAGCCATCTAGCTAATAACTATGGACCCGAAGGTCTGTGGTAAACTACTCACATATGATCGGAGAGGCTATGGTGTTGATGTAGAAGGCCTCCGTGATCGAATCCCCCTCCGGCAGATCACCGAAAAAGGCCCCAAGATGGGATCTCACGGATACAAAAGGTTGCGGTGGTGGAAAAGGTGTTTCGTGGCTCTCTCCGAAGGTTTCAGGGTATAAGAGTATATATATAGGCGAAAGAAGTAGGTCGGTGGAGTTATGAGGAGCCCACGAGGGTGGGGGCGCGCCTGGCCCCCCTGGGCGCGCCCTCCGACCTCGTGGCTGCCTCGTTGCTTCCTTGACGTCCACTCCAAGTCTCCTGGATCACGTTTGTTCCAAAAAAGATCCTCGTGAAGGTTTCATTCCGTCTGGATTCCGTTTGATATTCCTTTTCTACAGAACACTGAAATTGGCAAAAAAAACAATTTGCACTAGGCTTTCGGTTAATAGGTTAGTCCCAAAAATAATACAAAAAGGTATAATGAAGCCCATTAAACATCCAAAAGATATAATATAACAGCATGGAACAGTAAAAAATTATAGATACGTTGGAGACGTATGAAGCATCCCCAAGCTTAATTCCTGCTCGTCCTCAAGTAGGTAAATGATAAAAATAGAACTGTTGATGTGGAATGCTCCCTAACATAATTTTCAATGTAATTCTCTTTATTATGGTGAGGGAGTCCTGGATTAGGGGGTGTCCGGATAGCCGGACTATACCTTCGGCCGGACTCCTGGACTATGAAGATACAAGATTGAAGACTTCGTCCCGTGTCCGGAAGGGACTTTCCTTGGCGTGGAAGGCAAGCTTGGTGATACGGATATATAGATCTCCTACCATTGTAACCGACTCTGTGTAACCCTAGCCCTCTCCGGTGTCTATATAAACCGGAGGGTTTTAATCCGTAGGACGAACAACAATCATACCATAGGCTAGCTTCTAGGGTTTGGCCTCCTTGATCTCGTGGTAGATCTACTCTTGTACTACCCATATCATCAATATTAATCAAGCAGGAGTAGGGTTTTACCTCCATCGAGAGGGCTCGAACCTGGGTAAAAACATCGTGTCCCTTGTCTCCTGTTACCATCCGCCTAGACGCATAGTTCGGGACCCCCTACCCGAGATCCGCCGGTTTTGACACTGACATTGGTGCTTTCATTGAGAGTTCCTCTGTGTCGTCGCCATCAGGAAGGATGCCTCATCCCGTCTTTAAAGACGGCACCGTTGCTAAGGGAGCTTTGGCTGTCGGCCAAACTCTCCGGCTAGGTGGTTTCCTTATGACCGCTTGTTCAGCTGCTGCGCCAACGATGACCTCTCGGGTCATCGAAAGCAATCTTCATGTCAGCTCGGAATTCGCCGAGCAGCTAGATCCAATGAAACTCTCTTCCCTAAACGAGCTCTTGGATCGCATCGCCGCGGATTATGACCAGATTGGGCCTAAACCCGATCTGAGAGAGATTAACTCTTCCCAGGTCACCCATCACGTTGCCATGGTAGAGGGACAATGCGGCGACCCTTCATCTATCTTAAGGACTAGCTATGTCCGGATTCCTGATCCCTCCAAGCCGGATACCCGCGGAGGGGAGGACATCACTCAAGACCTGAACTTAAAGTCAGGCGATGGGCTAGATTCATTGGACAACATCCAAGAATCCAAACTTCCGAGTTTGGAAACTCCTTGGCCTCTGGGTCCCAGATTGGGTGAGGTTTCAGATTTTATTCCACCCACCCACCCGTGCATAAGCGATCTATCCCAAATTAGGCAAGAGCCCGAAGAAACAGTACATCATTACTGGGCCAGATTCCTCCTGGTTATGAATAGGATAAAGGACTGCCGCGAGGAAGACGCAATTTCATTCTTCTGCAATAATTGAATGGACAAGGGAATCCTCAACGCCATAAGTCGCCGTGATATTACACGCTTCGCTGACTTGGCGTCCATAGTACGACAGTACTGTGCGATGGAAATCACGTGGAAAACCGAAATAAATTTTTGGGACAATCCGGCCCAGAATACAAACCCAATCCAAAATAAAAGGGTGCATCATCGCCAGACACCCGGGTTCAATACCAAAAAGCAAAAGCCCTCTACAGGGCACATAACCGTACTGGAAGGATGGCTTAATGGACCCTGTAAAATTCACAGTGCAAAGGGCGCCACACCAACTCACAGCCTTAGAGCATGTTGGATACTCCGGCAGGTGGCAAAAATTGGCGAAGATCTTCTAATTCCAGAAGCCACAGGAAGCCACCCCAGAGACACCAGTACGGTATTAACAGTCTTCGAGACTTTCGCATCAAATAATATGCGAAAAAGAACACTCCACAGCCTTGCCGAAGTCTGCCAAGTAGCAACAATAAACCCATGGAGTGACACGGCTATTACTTTTAACGCCAGTGATGAAGCTAAATTCCGAACAGCCCAAGCACCAGCCGCATTGGTCCTCAGTCCAATAGTGGACGGCTTTCGTCTTACCAAGGTACTCATGGATGGCGGCAGCGGATTGAACCTCATTTATGAGGAAACCCTTCAAAAAATGGAAATAGGCTGGAACCGCATTGGGCGAAGTAGCACAACCTTTAGAGGAATAATCCCCAGTCGGGAAGCGCGCTGTACAGGAAAAATCACACTAGATGTGGTGTTCGGCACGCTGGATAATTACAGGTCCGAAGAGGTCACGTTCCAAGTGGCCCCATTCAGTAGCGGATACCACGCTCTGCTAGGGCGGGAAGCGTTTACAACCTTCCAAGCAATACCCCATTACGGGTACATGAAGCTCAAGATGCCCGTGCCTAACGGAATCATCACTCTCCCTAGTGATCCGGACAGAGCACTCCAGATTATGTACACAGACTCCAACAATGCAGCCGAATATGAGGCCCTTTTACATGGTCTCCGGATGGCAGTATCCATGGGCATTCAACGCCTAGAGGTGCGCAGGGACCCAAAAATCGCAATATCCCAAATAAACGGAGACTTTGATGCCAAGGATCCAAAAATGGCAGCTTACCGCAACGCCGTCCTAAAAATGTTAGCTCGGTTCGAAGGGCCCGAATTTGACCATATAGCCCGGGAAAATAATCAGGTGACAGATGTCCTGGCACGCATCGACGCAAAACGCGATGTAGTCCCCCCCCCCCCCAACATCTTCTTGGAAAGGATGTTCAAGCCATCCGTAGTATGGGAAGGGGAACCCGGCAATAACAGCCCGGACCCAACCGCACTGCCCGACACCGAACACTCTGACATAATTGGAGGCTCTGCCAATGAAATAACACCTTCAGCCCACGTAATAATGGCAGTCATCGCCCTATGGACAGAACCATTCCTCGCCTACCTTACTAGGCAGGAACCAAAATGAGGCACGCTGCATAGTGTGGCGATCTAAAGCCTATAAAGTCCATGAGTGAGAGCTTTATAAGAAAAGCACTACCGGAGTCCTTCAAAGGTGCATCTCCGAAGAGGAAGGGCGGAACCTCCTGGCTGAAATTCATGCGGGACTCGGCGGTCATCACGCTGCAGCTCGGTCCCTTGTAAGTAAGGCCTTCCGTACAGGCTTTTATTGGCCGACGGCCCGGGCAGACGCCCAGGACTTAGTCCAACGATGCGTCGGTTGCCAGCTTTTTGCAAACCAAAGCCATATGCCACCCAACGCCCTCCAAACTATCCCCATCACTTGGCCCTTCGCGGTCTGGGGGCTTGACATGGTTGGACCCCTTAAAGGCGGAACCCACAAGAAAAAATACTTACTGGTCATGGTGGATAAGTTGACCAAATGGATAGTAGCCAAGCCTGTTAAGACGACCGAATCCGGACCGGGGATAGACTTTATATCCGGGGTTGTACACCGTTACGGCGTCCCCCACAGCATCATCACTGATAACGGCACGAACTTTACGGCCGACGAGGTAAAACTCTGGTGCAAAAACATGGGCATCAAGCTCGATTATGCTTCCGTCTATCACCCACAAACTAACGGCCAGGTCAAACATGCAAATGGTCTTATCATGAGCGGCATCAAACCCAGATTAGTGCAGTCCCTTAAGGAATCCAATACGCACTGGGTAGAGGAGCTCGACTCCGTACTCTGGGGACTGCGGACCACGCCGAATCGCACCACCGGATACACACCATTCTTCATGGTGTACAGCGCAGAGGCAGTTTTGCCCTGCGACATAATTCATGACTCACCTTGAGTGCGCATGTACGAAGAAAGAGAAGCCGAGCTCGATCGACAGGACAATTTGGACGCCTTGGAGGAAGAGCGTGACGTGGCAAAAGCCCGTTCCGTATTTTATCAAAAGCAAGCTCGAAGATACCAAAGCAGAGAAGTACGGGCCAAAAATTACAACGTTGGCGAATTAGTTCTATGCCTGCCGGACAAGAAAAAGGACAAACTCAAGCCCAAGTGGGAAGGTCCCTTCATAATTGACCAAGTCCTGACTGGTGGAGCATACCGCCGGCGAGATGCATCGGATAACCGACTCGAGCCGAACCCATGGAACGCAGCCCATCTCCGAAGATTCAATGCCTAGCGCCGGACTCTGTGTTCGTCTCCTTCCTCTGTCCATTTTTTATATACTTTCTGTCTTACATTTCTCTCCTTCTCCTCTCTCTCTCTCTCTTATAGCCTTTAAAGGCTCATAAAGTGACGCGCTATCCATGCTCATTAAACCTCGGGGCTTCTTTAAACAGAAGCTTATTTATACGGGCTTCATGCCCAACACATGTGTCACACTTCCGCATGTACCTTTTATTCACCATTATATGCATCGATATGACTTAAGTTTTGGCCAAGCTGGGTTGCTTGGCTCCTGTGCTTACCCCTACGTTCCCGATTGTTCAGCTAGGTGGTAAAGGGAGCACCTCTACGATTGTTACTTCCGGGTCAGCCGGATGTGTACCTCAGACTGGGTGAAGCCGAAAGCTAGCGTTCTTAAGGGAATATTCGGTCGGTGAACTAAAGATGATCTTTTTTTCACTTATTTATCTATACGCCCCCAGATGTTTTTCCTGCGTCTCTTTTCGCAGAATGGACATGCACTTTAGGGCATGCCTCCCAGGGAAAGGAACCCCTAACGGAACTATTCTCCCTGGAAGATGTTTCTTACTAACCATGTAATATAACATAACTAGTTGGGCACTTGTCTGTTCAAGCACTAATGACCCCTACGCCTGGTCTCCATGCATACCCCGATTCTTATATAACCGCGAGGGTATTCGGACACACTCCGGACCGTCAGGTCCCGAGGTTGAAGCGAAAAGGTTGGCCATGACAAACGATCTACAATCCGGCTAGAAGGCATTACACATGTCAATTAAAATTACACAGGCAATCTGACTAATTGTATTCCTCTTCAATACCATCTAACAGGCTGTCTAGTTTACAGTCCTGTTGGGAATACTTTGCAGCCAATTCTACTTGGACGTATACTAAGCTCACAGGGATCTCCTTCCCATCGGGCCCCACGGGTCCGACCTCGGCCATGTGGTTTGGGTCAGCCTTCGTGTACCGCGTCTTCACCATGGCCCAGGCCTCCCTGGCGCCTTGACGACAGGCCGACATCTTCCACAATCGGAAGTGCCGCCGCGCTCCCTTCAACTTCTCTACAAGCTCTCCAATGCCTTCGGGCATGGAGACGGATGGCCACAAGGCCTGGGCGACACCTTGCATCACCTGCCGAACTCGCTCGTGCAGTTGTGAGAGCTCGGGAAGAAGGTCACCCGTAGAACCGGGCATTTCCTCTGTAGGACGACCTGTTAGCATACCTACATACATTACTCTGTTAGTCGACTTCCTCGCTGAACTCTTTTTTCAAAGTTCGTTTAAGCACTTACTAAAAATGCCGCGTCGAAGCCGCTGATTCTCCTTAACGGAGTCCAGCAGCTGGGCATGAACATCCTTCAGTTCAACGCCCAGCTTGGTGTTGGCATCTTGGAGATCGTTCTTCTCCCGCCTCACCTTTGTCAGCATGCTCTCACTAGCCTTCAGCCGGCGTAGGAGTTGTTGCTTTTCCGGATTTAATCCGGCGCCATCTGCAATTTCATTTGTCAGATTTGCACCCACGCCGCACTTTGCAAAATACTTATCTTTCGCAGCGTATATTACCAGAGGGGGTCTCCTTGGGATCCCCTACCGCGGCTAGTGCGGCCTCAAGTTGGGCTTTGCACTCTTCCAGCTCCTGGGACAGTAGGGTATTCTTTTCTGTAAGAACCTGCATAACAAATGATCCTTAAATTAGTTATTCTAACTGTTTCAAGTCTCGGGGGCTACTGGTATATATAATTACCAAATTTTTCTTACCCGTATGTCTTTTACATATTGCTCCGTCGCTCTGGCTAGACCATTTTGAGCGGCACGGAGGTACGCATCTCCCGAATTGAAGGCATCCAATGCCTCTTGGGAGAAACAAGCATCGCGAAGAACTGTCCGGCGACGCCTGTGGTTCATGGCACTCTCCACCTCGGAATTGGTGGCAGACAGCCTGTCCGCATCCTCTGTCGGAGGAGCGTCCGGTGCGCGCCTTGTGTTCGCCTCCGCTTCTGGACCAGGCTTTGGAGCCTGGCTGGTGGAGGCGCGATTGGCAACCTCTCCGGATATAGTCCGGCGAGGTCTCTTCATCCTGAAGAGAGCACGAGCGTTAATATGCCTTGAAGGAATAACACCTGGGAATAAGATGGCACGCTATACCTTTGCGCCGGCGTCTCAGTCTGGACTGCACTTCTTTTCAGCCCGCGGGGCCTTGCCGCCCCTCATTGGCTAGTCGCCGCAGGCTCGGCCTCCCGTCTCAAGGACCTCCCCTGCAAAACACGGTTGTCATACGGCAATCGAAAACACGCGAGGATAGATCCCTTGTCAAAGTGCTGGCACTTCGGTCTCAGTTACCTGTGAGGCTGGGAGTAGCCCTGGGTAATCGGCCGTAATGGCCAGCAAGGTGTTGTCCTTGCTCAATTGATGAAACACCCCATCAATCAGCTCCACAGATAAGTCCGGATCCTCTTGAGAGGCCGGGTTGAGGGACCGTCCCGGATCCTCGGGTTGTGGAGGAGGGCTGTTTATTTCTTTAACAGCCTGGCGCAGTTCCTGCGTTGAAGTCGTTAGACTAAATATTTAATGATGGGAATATAAAATGGATGGGCAAGTAAAAGTGTCCACTTACCCAACTTGGGGGATTGTACATAGAAAATCCACCCTGTGGGTTAACGCGGAGAAATTCCTCCTCTTCGCCCTTGTACAAAGCGGACAAGATCTTTATTAGAGCGACAGCCGAATCCGGCCCCTTACGACCGTGGCGGGTGGCGTCATCCTCCCCGTTGAAGTCCCACATGGGGTGGCCTCTATACTAAAGCGGCTGCACCCCTCGCATGATGCATGCGGCCATGACCCCAATCATGGTCAGTCCAGAATGAGCTAACAATCTTATCCGTCCCATCAGGTAAAGAACGTCCTTGTCACTTTCCCTCTGAGGGCTCCGTGGACGCCAGCTTAGGCGCTTCTTTAGGAGCACTGTCGAACTCAGGGAGGCCGATCCGGACAGGATCCGGCAGCGGGACGTCCTCTATATAAAACCATTCCGAAGGCCAGTCCTCGGATGCCTTCTTTGGGGTTCCGGATAGATATCCGGTCCCGGCGATGCGCCACACTTCGTCTCCGCCCACTTGATATATTGACCCCTTCTGAGAATGGGGCACAAGGCAGAATAGCCTTTTCCACAGCGCGAAATGAGCCTCGCAGCCCAAAAACAGCTCACAAAGGGCTACGAAGCCCGCGATATGCAATATGGAGGCAGGCGTGTGGTTGTGCAGCTGGAGGCCATAGAACTCCAGGAGCCCCCAGAGAAACGGATGAATTGGAAATCCAAGCCCTCTTATTAAGTAAGGGACAAGGCATACCCGCGCTCCTTTGGAGGGATTGGGGCTCTCCGCTTGCTCTCCGCCATTATAGGTGGCAAGTCCGGCTCGAACCGGGACCATATAGGCCGGGGGGAGAAATCCCTTGGTCTGGAGCATCACTAGCTCGCTGTGCGGGATGGAGCATCTCTCCCAATCTCCAGGCTGAGGGCTGGAAGGGCGAGGAGGAGCTGCGGCGACCGGCCATGATAGAATGGACCTCTGTCGAATATGCTCTGATGAATACTCGTGGAGGGGAGAAGGTGTGGTTTGGATATAAATCCTTGTCCCCTTAAATAGGCGGCTCATTCACGCAGCTAGGGGTGTAAATGTAAAAACACCCTGACTTTTCGTATTCGTTTGACACGTGGAAGACAGCCATTATTGGGCGTAGAAGCCAAGGAGCGCTACATTTACAAGAAACCGGACATTATTCAACTGGTACACGGAATTTGGAGGAGAACCCGCCTTGCAATGCCGAAGACAATCTGGGCGCCGGACTCGTCGTCATTGAAGCCTGGTTCAGGGGCTACTAAGGGAGTCCTGGATTAGGGGGTGTCCAGATAGCCGGACTATACCTTCGGCCGGACTCCTGGACTATGAAGATACAATATTGAAGACTTCGTCCCGTCTCCGGAAGGGACTTTCCTTGGCGTGGAAGGCAAGCTTGGCGGTACGGATATGTAGATCTCCTACCATTGTAACCGACTCTATGTAACCCTAGCCCTCTCCGGTGTCTATATAAACCGGAGGGTTTTAGTCTGTAGGACGAACAACAATCATACCATAGGCTAGCTTCTAGGGTTTGGCCTCCTTGATCTCGTGGTAGATCTACTCTTGTACTACCCATATCATCAATATTAATCAAGCAGGAGTAGGGTTTTACCTCCATCGAGAGGTCCCGAACCTGGGTAAAAACATCGTGTCCCTTGTCTCCTGTTACCATCCGCCTAGACGCACAGTTCGGGACCCCCTACCCGAGATCCGCCGGTTTTGACATCGACATGTGGCATGAATGTTCAGATCCAAAAGATTCAAGATAAAAGTTTAATATTGACATAAAAATAGTAATACTTCAAGCATGCTAACCAAGCAATTATGTCTTACCAAAATAACATAGCCAAAGAAAGCTTATCCCTACAAAATCATATAGTTTGGCCATGCTTCATTTTCTTCACTCAAAATGCTCCCCTCATGCATAACCCCGATGACAAGCCAAGCAATTGGCTCATAATCTTTAACGTGCTTCAGCCTTTTCAACCCTTATGCAATACATGAGCGCAAGCCATGGATATAGCACTATAGGTGGAATAGTATATGATGATGGGGGTTATGTGAGAAGACAAAAATGGAGAAAGTCTCACATTGACGTGGCTAATCAATGGGCTATGGAGATGAAGATCAATTGATGTCAATGCGAGGAGTAGGGATTGCTATGCCATGGATGCACTAGAGCTATAAGTGTATGAAAGCTCATCTAAAGAACTAAGTGGGTGTGCATCCAACTTGCTTGCTCACGAAGACCTAGGGTATTTTGAGGAAGCCCATCATTGGAATATACAAACCAAGTTCTATAATTAAAAATTCCCACTAGTATATGAAAGTGACAAAATAAGAAACTCTCTATCATGAATACCATGGTGCTATTTTGAAGCACAAGTGTGGAAAAGGATAGTAACATTTTCCCTTCTCTCTTTTTCTCTCATTTTTTATTTAGGCTTCTTTGGCCTCTTTTTTTATTTGGGCTTCTTTGGCCTGTCTTTTTTCCTCACATGGGACAATGCTCTAGTAATGATGATCATCACACTTTTATTTACTCATAACTCAATGTTACTACTCGATACTAGAACAAAATATGACTCTATGTGAATGCCTCTGGCAGTGTACCAGGATATGCAATGAATCAAGAGCGACATGTATGAAAGAATTATGAAAGTGGCTTTGCCACAAATACGATGTCAACTACATGATCATGCAAAGCAATATGACAATGATGGATCATGTCGTAATAAACGGAACAGTGGAAAGTTGCATGGCAATATATCTCGGAATGGCTATGGAAATGCCATGATAGGTAGGTATGGTGGCTGTTTTGAGGAATATTTAAGGAGGCTTATGTGTGATAGAGTGTATCGTATCACGGGGTTTGGATGCACCGGCGAAGTTTGCACCAACTCTCAAGGTGAGAAAGGGCAATGCACGGTACCGAAGAGGCTAGCAAATTGTGGAAAGGTAAGAGTGCGTATGATCCATGGACTCACATTAGTAATAAAGGACTCATATACTTATTGCAAAAGTTTATCAGCCCTAAAGCAAAGTAATACTACGCATGCCCCTAGAGGGATAGATTGGTAGGAAAAGACCATCGCTCGTCCTCGACCGCCGCTCATAAGGAAAGCACTCAAAGAACACCCCATGCTTCAAATTTATCACGCAACATTTACCATACGTGCATGCTACGGGACTTGCCAACTTTAACACAAGTATTTCTCAATTTCACAATTACCCAACTAGCATGACTCTAACATTACCACCTTTATATCTCAAAACATCTATCAAGAATCATATTATTCAATGCACTCTATATGAAAGTTCTTATCATACCCATCTTGAATACCTTTCATACCAGGACTAGTTTTATAGCCAAAGAAAATTACCATGCTGTTCTAAAAGATCTTAAAAATTAATATAAGTGAAGCATGAGAGATCAATAATTTCTACAAAATAAAACCACCACCGTGCTCTAAAAAATATAAGTGAAGCACATAGAGTATTCTAATAAATTCCGATTCATGTGTGTCTCTCCCAAAAGGTGTGTACATAAAGGATGATTGGGGTAAACTAAAAAGCAAAGACTCAAATCATACAAGACGCTCCGAGCAAAACACATATCATGTGGTGAATAAAAATATAGCCTCAAGTAAAGTTACCGATAGACGAAGATGAAAGAGGGGATGCCTTCCGGGGCATCCCCAAGCTTAGGGTTTTGGTTGTCCTTGGATTTTACCTTGGGGTGCCTTGGGCATCCCCAAGCTTAGGCTCTCGCCACTCCTTGTTCCAAAATCCATCAAATCTTTACCCAAAAACTTGAAAACTTCACAACACAAAACTCAACAGAAAATCTCATGAGCTCCGTTAGTATAAGAAAACAAATCAACACTTAAGGTACTATAATGAACTCATTCTTTATTTATATTTGTGTTAAATCTACTGTATTCCAACTTCTCTATGGTTCATACCCCCCGATACTAGCCATAGAATCATCAAAATAAGCAAACAACACATGAAAACGGAATCTGTCAAAAACATAATAGTCTGTAGTAATCTGTAGGTTTCAAATACTTCTGTAACTCCAAAAATTCTACCAAATTAGTAAGGCCTAAATAATTTTTATATTGATCTACTGCAGTTGGAATCAGTTTTTTATCGCTCTCTGGTTAAAAATGAAAATTATTCTCGTGAGCGCATACTTTCTGTTTTTTCAGCAAGATCAAATAACAATCATCCAAGAAGATCCTAAAGGCTTTACTTGGCACAAACACGAATTAAAACATAAAAAACACAATCATAACAGAGGATAGATGATTTATTTATTACTAAACAGGAACAAAAAGCAAGGAACAAAAATAAAATTGGGTTGCCTCCCAACAAGCGCTATCGTTTAACGCCCCTAGCTAGGCATAAAAACAAGAATAGATCTAGGTATTGCCATCTTTGGTGTTTATATTTTTAATGGAGTTCTGTTCAGATCCGGGAGGTTCCTTACGTTTCCCTTCATGCTCGGAGATCTTTAGATCTAGAGCATCCAACCGCTTATTGCAAAGTGTAATCAACATATTCATGCGTTTAAGATTTCCACCAACATTTTTAAGAGGTTCAATGAATTTTTTCAATTCGCATAATTTCTCTAAGATTTGGGTTCCTTCTTGTGTAAGGTGAAGTCCCTTTTGTGGGGGAAGTGCTCTTACTATCCCCTCTATAATTTCATAAGCAATACTAGGGTCAACTTCAATAAAGTTCCCTTTGGCGGAAAAATGAAGGAGTTGTCTATGGGGTAAGGCAAGCCCAACATAAAAATTGCGAAGTAAAATCTTGAAATCTCCCTCTATGGTGCAACTACGATAAGATTCTATCATCCTATACCAAGCATCTTTTAAGTTTTCTCCTTGTCTTTGTTTGAAGTGGAGAACTTCAAAATCAGGAGTACTAACAGTGATAGAAGGACTAGCCATAACAGCAAAACAAACGATCTAACACAAGGACACAGGAGAAGCAAGCGAAAAGAGACGAACAAAAAAAGGGCGAATAAAACGGCAAAGGTGAAGTGGGGGAGAGGAAATCGAGAGGCAAATGACAAATAATGTAATGCAAGGGATAAGAGTTTGTGATGGGTACTTAGTATGTCTTGACTTGTGCGTAGATCTCCCCGGCAACGGCGCTAGAAATCCTTCTTGATACCTCTTGAGCATGCATTGGTTTTCCCTTGAAGAAGAAAGGGTGATGCGGCAAAGTAGCATAAGTATTTCCCTCAGTTTTTTAGAACCAAGGTATCAATCCAGTAGGAGACTACACGCAAGTCCCCTAGTACATGCACAAACAAACAAGAACCTCGCAACCAAAGCGATAAAGGGGTTGTCAATCCCTTCATGGTCACTTACGAGAGTGAGATCTGATAGAGATAATAAGATATTTTTTTGGTATTTTTGTGATATAGATTGGAAAATAAAGGTTGCAAAATAAATAGTAAACTAGAATTGTAGATTGGAAACTTATATGATGTAAAGTAGACCCAGGGGCCATAGGTTTCACTAGTGGCTTCTCTCAAGATAGCATGTATTACGGTGGGTGAACAAATTACTGCCGAGCAATTGATAGAAAAGCGCATAGTTATGGTGATATGTAAGGTAATCATCATGAATATAGGCATCACGTCCGTGACAAGTAGACCGAAACGATTCTGCATCTACTACTATTATTCCACACATAGAACGCTATCCAGCATGTATCTAGAGTATTAAGTTCATAAGAATGGAGTAACGCATTAGGCAAGATGACATGATGTAGATGGATAAACTCAAGAAATATGATATAAACCCCATCTTTTTATCCTCGATGGGAACAATACAATACGTGTCATTTCCCTTTCTATCACTGGGATCGAGCACCGCAAGATTGAACCCAAAGCTAAGCATTTCTTCCATTGCAAGAAAGATCAATCTAGTAGGCCAAACTAAACCGATAATTCGAAGAGACTTGCAAAGATATCAAATCATGAATATAAGAATTCAGAGAAGAATCAAATAATATTCATAGATAATCAAGTTCATAAAACCACAATTCATCGGATCTTAGCAAACACACCGCAAAAAGAGTTACATCGAATAGATCTCCAAGAAGATCGAGGAGAAGTTTGTATTGAGATCCAAAGAGAGAGAAGAAGCCATCTAGCTAATAACTATGGACCCGAAGGTCTGTGGTAAGCTACTAACACATCATCGGAGAGGCTATGGTGTTGATGTAGAAGCCCTCCATGATCTAACCCCCCTTCGGCAGATCGCCGAAAAAGGCCCCAAGATTGGATCTCACGGGTACAGAAGGTTGTGGCAGTGGAAAAGGTGTTTTGTGGCTCTCTCCAAAGGTTTCAGGGTATAAGAGTATATATAGGCGAAATAAGTAGGTCGGTGGAGCTACGAGGGGCCCACGAGGGTGGGGGGCGCGCCCTCCTACCTCGTGGCCGCCTCGTTGCGTCCTTGACGTCCACTCCAAGTCTCCTAGATCATGTTTGTTCCAAAAAAAGATCCTCGCGAAGGTTTCATTCCGTTTGATATTCCTTTTTTGCGAAACACTTAAATAGGCAAAAAAACAACAATTTGCATTGGGCTTTCGGCTAATAGGTTAGTCCCAAAAATAATATAAAAAGGTATAAATAAGCCCATTAAACATCCAAAACAGATAATATAATAGCATGAAACAATCAAAAATTATAGATACGTTGGAGACGTATCAACCTGCACGTTGCGTATGCGGCCGGTAAGCAGACTTAGCCTCCCTAATACAAGAGCAGGTGTTCCAGTCCAATCCGGCGCGCGCGCCGCTCAGTCGCTGACGTCAAGATGGCTTCGGCTGATACCACGACGTTGAGTGCCCATAACTGTTCCCGCGTAGTTGGTTAGTCTGTATAGGCCAGTGGCCAGACTCAGATCAAATACCAAGATCTCGTTAAGCATGTTAATTGATGTAACCACGGACACCGACCAGGGCCAGACCCACCTATCTCCTCGGTGGTCTCAACCTGCCCTGTCGCTCCGGCACGAATAGTTGGGGGCCGTCGATAACCCAGGCCCACCACTACCTGGATGGAACCACCTGCCCCTTCAGCCCCCACATCGGAATCACTTGCGGGTACTCTACGAGCCGACCCGACTTTAATCACCACATGTATCACATATAATGTATATAAGTATATACCCGTGATCCCCTCCCAAGTGATCATGGCCCGGTAGTATAGCATGGCAGACGGACTAGAATGTAGGGCCACTGATGGAATACTAACATCATATACTAAGCATTTAGGATTGCAGGTAAAGGTAACAACAGTAGTAGCAAAGACAGGCTATGCAGCAGAATAGGATTAACCGAAAGCACTAGAATGCTACACTACTCTAATGCAAGCAGTAGAGAGAAGAATAGGTGATATCGGGTTGATCAAGGGGAGGGCTTGCGTGGTTGCTCTGGCAAGAAGGAGGGGTCATCGTCGATGTAGTCGATCATGGGGGTATCGACGGCGGTCTCGAGGTCTACCAGAAAGAAGTAACAGAGGGGGAACACAAATAAATAATAGAGCAATCAAAAGCATCACAAAGCAAGACATGGAAATACGCAACGCTAGGGGTGACCTAACACAATGCTAGGTGATATAGGTGAAGGGGGAAAACATCCGGGAATGTTTTCCTGAAGTTTGTCGTTTTGGACAGATGAAACGGAGGTGGATTGTTGCATGTTCGCTATGCTAGGGATGCGTGGCTGACAAACGGACCGCGTATTCGAATTCGTCTCGTTGTTCTGAGCAACTTTCATGTACAAAGTATTTTCATCCGAGCTACAAATTATTTTATATTAATTTTCAAATTTCATTAATATTCTATAATTTCTGGATTTAATACTAATTTGAAAAATAATAGTAAAATGCTATGTGCACACACTAAAGTGTACACAACATGGTTCTATAGGAGATGACAGGTGGGGACATGTGGACTGCCTAGTCAGCAGTCAACAGTCAAAGCTGACAGGGTTGACTGGTCCAATTGACATATCCGGCCCACTTGTCATAGAGGGGCTTTATTTGATCTTATCCACAGAAATAGTACAGGGGTCCCACCTGTCATAGGAACACTTTTGTTTATTTATTTTAACAGATTGATTTAAAGGGGGTAGTTAGTAGATGGGGCCCATGTGTCATACACTAATTCGGAGGGGGGAATATTAGCACTAATTGGGATTAGTCCCTAAACTAAAAAAACGGTGTCGGACCCCAAATACAGAGGCACCGGGGGCCTCACTGGGCCTCGCCGAGGAGGCGCGCGAAGGTGGCCACGGCGACTGTAAGCGGCGGGGGGCAGGGGGCTGTCGGCAGTGGTGGGCAGAGGTGGGGGTGGCCGGCTATGGCGAGCAGCGACGGGGAGCAGGGGAAGGGAGGAGCAGTAGCGGCAGTAGAACAAGCAGCAGCAGCAGTAGCGCTGTAGGGCGAAGGCGGCAGGCACGGGCACGTGCGGCTGGGCGTGCGCAGGGGTCTGTAGGCGGCGGGGTAGCAGCAACGGTTCAAGGGCAGCAGCAACATGGGCATGCACGGGGGCTCGAGCACCGGTAGTGGCGGCCATGGCGAGTACAGACGACTATGATGACGGATCGAGACACAAAAAGGAGGAATCGGCATAGGGGCTCACCGCGAGTTCGAGGAGGTGCTCAGGGTAGTCGGGGATGGTCGGGATCGAGCGAATCGATGGCGGTGGCGCAGGGCTGTGGCTGTGAAGAAGGTGATCGTGGCGTCATCTTGGGGCCTCCCGATGCAAACGGAGTAGCGGGTGAGGACGAGCGCGACGTGATGGCTCTCACGGATAGGCAGGACGACAATTGGTGGCCGATGGCCACGTGCACATTGATGGTGCGGCCATGGATGCACGTGGGCAAGCTCGAGAGTGAAGGTGGGTGAGGGAGTCCTGGATTAGGGGGTCTCCGGACAGGTGGACTATATCCTTTGGCCGGACTGTTGGACTATGTAGATACAAGATTGAAGACTTCGTCCCGTGTCCGGATGGGACTTTCCTTGGCATGGAAGGCAAGCTTGGCAACACAGATATGTAGATCTCCTCCCTTGTAACCGACTTTGTGTAACGCTAGCCCCCTCCGGTGTCTATATAAACCGGAGGGTTTAGTCCGTAGGACAACAACAATCATACCATAGGCTAGCTTCTAGGGTTTAGCCTCTACGATCTCGTGGTAGATCAACTCTTGTAATACTCATATCATCAAGATCAATCGAGCAAGACGTAGGGTATTACCTCCATCAAGAGGGCCCGAACCTGGGTAAACATCGTGTCCCCCGCCTCCTGTTACCATCCGCCTTAGACGCATGATACGTCTCCAACGTATCTATAATTTTTGATTGCTCCATGCTATATTATCTACTGTTTTGGGCAATATTGGGCTTTATTATCCACTTTTATATTATTTTTGGGACTAACCTATTAACCGGAGGCCCAGCCCAGATTTGCCGTTTTATGCCTATTTCAGTGTTTTGAAGAAAAGGAATATCAGACGGAGTCGAAACGGAATGAAATCAACTGAAGAAGTTATTTTTGGAAGGAAACACACCCGATGGACTTGGACCCCACGTCAGAAGATACGGGAGCTGCCCACGAGGGTGGGGGGCGCGCCCACCCCCCTAGGGCGTGCCCCCTGCCTCGTGGGGCCCCCGTGGCTCCCCTGACGTGCTTCTTCCGCCTATATAACTCCATATACCCTAAAACTTCCAGAACAGAGATTAGATCGGGAGTTCCGCCGCCAGAAGCCTCCATAGCCACCAAAAGTCAATCGGGACCCTATTCCGGCACCCTGCCAGAGGGGGGATCCCTCACCGGTGGTCATCTTCATCATCCCGGTGCTCTCCATGACGAGGAGGGAGTTGTTCTCCCTCGGGGCTGAGGGTATGTACCAGTAGCTATGTGTTTGATCTCTCTCTCTCTCTCTCTCTCTCGTGTTCTTGAGATGATACGATCTTGATGTATCGCGAGCTTTGCTATTGTAGTTGGATCCTATGTTTCTCCTCCCCCTCTTCTCTCTTGTCATGAATTGAGTTTTCCCATTGGAGTAATCTTATCGGATTGAGTCTTTAAAGACTTGAGAACACTTGATGTATGTCTTGGTGATCAACTTGCGGGTTTCGTGACATTGGGAACCTATGCATAGGGGTTGGCACACGTTTTCGTCGTGATTCTCCGGTAGAAACTTTGGGCACAATTTGAGGTCCTTTGTGTTGGTTGAATAGATGAATCGGAGATTGTGTGATGCATATCATATAATCATACCCACGGATACTTGAGGTGACAATGGAGTATCTAGGTGACATTAGGGTTTTGGTTGATTTGTGTCTTAAGGTGTTATTCTAGTACGAACTCTAGGGCTGTTTGTGACACTTATAGGAATAGCCCAATGGATTGATTGTAAAGAATAACTTTGAGGTGGTTTCGTACCCTACCATAATCTCTTCGTTCGTTCTCCGCTATTAGTGACTTTGGAGTGACTCTTTGTTGCATGTTGAGGGATAGTTATGTGATCCAATTATGTTAGTATTGTTGAGGGAACTTACACTAGCGAAAGTATGAACCCTAGGCCTTATTTCCTATCATTGCAATACCGTTTATGGTCACTTTTATCACTTGCTACCTTGCTGTTTTTATTATTTCAGATTACAAATACCTTTATCTACTATCCATATACCACTTGTATCACCATCTCTTTGCCGAACTAGTGCACCTATACAATTTACCATTGTATTGGGTATGTTGGGGACACAAGAGACTCTTTGTTATTTGGTTGCAGGGTTGCTTGAGAGAGACCATCTTCATCCTACGCCTCCTATGAATTGATAAACCTTAGGTCATCCACTTGAGGGAAATTTGCTACTGTCCTACAAACCTCTGCACTTGGAGGCCCAACAACATCTACAAGAAGAAGGTTGTGTAGTAGACATCAACGCACAGTTCGGGACCCCCTACCCGAGATCCGCCGGTATTGACACCGACATTGGTGCTTTCATTGAGAGTTCCACTGTGCCATCACCGTAAGGCTTGATGGCTCCTTCAATCATCGGTAACGATGGGTCCAGGGTAAGGTTTTTCTCCCTAGAAAAATCTTCGTATTAGGCGGCTTCGCACTGCGGGCCAACTCGCTTGGCCATCTAGAGCAGATCGAGAGCTACGCCCCTGGCCATCAGGTCAGGTTCGGAAACCTAAACTACAATGCCGACATTCGCGGAGACTTGATCTTCGACGGATTTGAGCCCATGTCAGGTGCTCCGCACAATGACGATGAGCATGACATAACTCTGCCATCGGATAGTGTTCGGGAGATCACACCTGCAACTACTCCGGCCCTCAATCCAGAGCAAATTGCGCCATCCGAGTACGGGGGAAAAGACCCCGCCATGGAGGCCGCACTCTCAGTGGCGATGGAGACGGATACTGACTTCACCCCTTACGAGAGCCGTGTTGCCGAACTACTGGATTCGTCCCCGGCCACGGACTCCGAGCCGCCTACGTCCGTGCCTATCGAATCCGATTGGGCGCTGATCATGGAGTTCACCTCCGCGGATATCTTTCAGCACTCACCTTTCGGCGACGTGCTAAATTCATTAAGGTCTATCTCCTTGTCCGGAGATTCTTGGCCGAACTATGTCCGACTAGAATGGGATGCGGACGACGAAGGAATTCGCTGCCCACCCACCACCCACTTAGTAGCCTCTGTCGACGATTTAACCGACATGCTCGATTTCGTCTCCGAAGACATCGACGGCATGGACGACGATGCAGGAGAGGAACATGAACCAGTGCCCACAGGGCGCTGGACAACCACTCCACCACATGACATATACATGGTGGATACACCCAAAGAAAACAATGACGAAGAACGACAGGATGCAGCGAAGAATAGCTCCCTCGAGAAGCAATCAAAGCGTCGGCGTAGGCGCCGCTCAAAATCCCCCCTCGGCAAAAACAACGATAACAGCGCAAGAGAAAATAACACTCCGGTGGACTCCAGAGGAAACGACGACCACATTGACCCAGCTGCAGAGCACGATGAAACTACAAATGGGGAACATAGTACGGATCCGATGTCCGAACACAGCGACGCCGAAGATAAACCTCATCAAACCCCCTCCGGGGAGGAAAACCGTCCGGATGAAGATGCACACATCATCCTGGAAACACACTTGGAGCAAGAGAACCTCTGCAGAAGGCTTATTGCCACAGCGAGGAGTCTGAAGAAGCAGAAGCAAAGGCTTAAGGCCGCACAAAGTACGCTCAACAGCAGGTGGAACAAAGTGCTCGACAACGAAGAAAAGTATGGTGAAAGTTACCATACAAAGAGCTATCCAAAGCGCAAGCTATTACCTGAATTCGCCGATGAGGCCTTAGAGCCCACACAGCCGAAAAATAAAATGGCCAACCGGCCGGATCAACCACCTTGTGGCCACGATAGAGCGGCTAACAAGGCCGCACATAAGTCAACACACGATCTACGTGAGGACTTGCGCCAAAAATCCAGTATGACCAGATCCATCTATGGATCTAGGAAGCGTGCTCCGGCACAAAATCAAAACCAAATACTACAACCGTCCGAACACAATGATGCATCCAAATACAGGGGTGCCTCACAACCCCTATGTTTCACCGATGAGGTGCTGGACCACGAATTTCCAGAAGGATTCAAACCAGTGAACATAGAGGCGTACGACGGGACCACAGACCCTGGGGTCTGGATTGAGGACTTTATCCTCCATATCCATATGGCTCGCAGAGACGATCTCCACGCCATCAAGTACTTGCCCCTCAAGCTTAAAGGACCAGCTCGGCACTGGCTGAAAAGCCTCCCCGAAAACTCAATTGGAAGTTGGGAGGAGCTCGAGGATGCTTTTCGGGCTAATTTTCAAGGGACCTATGTCTGACCTCCGGATGCAGACGATTTATGTCATATAATTCAACAGCCCGGAGAGTCAGCCCGAAGGCTTTGGAACAAGTTTCTCACTAAGAAGAACCAAATCATCGACTGTCCGGACGCCGAAGCATTAGCAACTTTCAAGCACAGCGTCCAAGACGAATGGCTCGCCAGACACCTCAGCCAAGAAAAACCGAGAAAAATGGCAGCCCTGACAAGCCTCATGACCCGCTTTTGCGTGGGCGAAGATAGCTGGTTAGCCCGCAGTAGCACCAGCGACCCAAGCACATCCGAAGTCAGGGATGGCAATGGAAAACCACGACGTAGTAAAAGCAAGCATCGAAATAAAGAAGACAACCCAGATAATACGGCGGTAGACGCCGGATTCAGGGGCTCTCAACCAGGTCAGCGGAAAAAGCCTTTCAAGGGCAGCAGAGATGGACTGTCCAGCCTAAACAAGATTCTAGACAAACTATGTCAGATTCATGGCACCCCTGATAAACCTGCAAATCACACCCACAGAGAATGTTGGGTCTTCAGCAAAGACGAGGACGAACCTCGCCAGCAAAGCACTGGAGAATAGAAAAAATTCCCACCAGAGGTTAAAACAGTAAACATGATCCACGTGACGAAGAGGAGAAGCAAACACACACTTCGAGACATACGTGCCATAGAGCCCGTCACCCCTAAGTTCAACTCCTGGTTGGCCTGCCCGATCGCTTTTGATCACAGGGATCACCCGACAAGCATCCGGCATAAAGGATTAGCTACCTTGGTGTTAGACCCAATAATAAATGGATACCATCTCACACGAGTCCTTATGGACGGCGGCAGTGTCTAAATCTGAGATATCCGGACACAGTCCGCAAAATGGGGATAGACCCGACAAAAATCAGCCACAGTAATACTACCTTCAAGGGAGTAATACCAGTCCCAGAGGCCCGCTCCACGGGCGATCTAATACTAGAGGTTGTATTTGGTTCACCCGACAACTACCGAAGTGAGAAGTTAGACTTCGACATTGCTCCATTCCGAAGCGGCTTTCAAGCACTACTCGGAAGAACAGCTTTCGCTCGTTTTAATGCGGTACCACACCACACTTCTCTTAAGCTTAAGATGCCTGGTCCACATGGCACCATCACACTTGGTGGAAATATTGAGCGTTCTCTACGCGCGGAAGAACGAGCGGCGGCTTTAACAGCCGAGCACTAGACGACCTCACCAACCATAATAAATGAGAGGTCGTCAAGACCGCGGACACGGTTCGACGAGTCCGGTGCATCACTAGATATACCTGAGATTGGTTTGATGGTTAAACCCTCATAGACGGTACCAGGGGCTTCCCGCGTGTAATCAAGGCTAGTTCGGCTCAACTTGACTTATCTTGAATTTTAACGGTTTATCGAGAATAACCAATTTTTTGGCATGACAACTTTCACCTAAGTTCTTCTCTTTTACAGATGACAATCGTGCTGCACCCGTCCAGGACACGGCACAACGGAGACACAGGCGCAGACGTGCAGCAGGGACCCGCTCAAAGGCTTCTTTTCAGATTAAGACCCTGCGTAAACCTTTTTTACTGTCCCTTGTTGTTCACATCCTCCGGATACTCAATACAACCGAGAAGGATGCTCACGTTATTGGCATTTCGCCACGGCAGAATATTGCATGTACCTGGACACTCGGGGTTTATTATTAAGGGCATTGTTCAGCCCGGCATATGTTATGAAGACCGAATACCTTAGGGAGTATTCGGCGTCGCGAGTTTGGCCTTATATGCATCAGCTCTGAATCATGTCTTTGGTCAAATGTTGGGTTTGCCCGGCTCCCGTGTTTTGCTACCTTACGTTCCGCTCTATCGGCTAAGGCGGCACCGGGAGAACTACTACGATTGTGCCCTGGTTCATCCAGATGAGCACCTCAGTAGAGAAAGCCGAAAACTGACTGTCATGATAAAGCACGAGACTGGTCAACCACTCGATGACTTAGCGGAATCTTTGGGATTCCTCCACATCAACGAAGGGCCGTTTCCCGGTCATGTACGTACGCGCACCGTATTCGGACAAGCGCGGAAGTACCAGGGGCTATATAGTAGTCCCACCGTCAAACTCCTACGGCTAAGTGAAAGTGTTAAAGAAATATAGTTCGATTGCCTCGTTCGCTGTGCTACCACCTCCTTAATGGACCAAGACGTTGGATCAAGTGTGAATACGTGTTTTTTGCGAACACCCCCCATTATATGCGTGGGGCTGAAGCCGACGATTGCAAACTTTCAGGTTACATACATATATACATAAATGGCCGCACAGGAGGCATCATAATACTTTCAAGCAAAAGTATAAACACAGACTTTACAATTCAATAAAACATTGTTTTTACAATGGGAATACATGTCACTAGAACATAACATTCTTCGAGCACTGAGCCTTTATTGAACGAGCGCCTTCAAGGACTTCTTCAAAGTAGTGCTCGGCAGGTACTCGGCCCATGGTCGAACTCTGGGTTGCAATAGTGGTGGCCTCCATATCTGCCCAGTATGTCTTGACACGGGCAAGTGCCATCCGCGCACCCTCTATGCACGCCGACCTCTTCATGGCATTGATGTGCGGCACAACACCAAGGAATTGTTGCACTAAACTAAAATAACTATTCGGCCTTGGCCCTTCCGGCCACGGATGATCTACAACAGACCTCATGGCAAGTCCAGACAACCTATGGAGCTCGGCCCACTTGGCCATTCGCTCATTCAACAGCAGTGGATGCACTGGAACATTAAACTGTGACCAGAACAACTTTTCCACTTCACGATCTTTTTGATCCATGAAGTACTCGGCCGCATTAGCAGCACTTGCTGCCAAATCCACGTTTCCATCTGCAGAACTCCATAGTTGATCAAGAGGGCATACTTCGGATCTCTGAACTTCACCCACAACAAAAAGGGCTCCCCAGCCGCGATATCTCCAGCTTGACGCTGCTCCTCCTTCGCCGCTCTGATTTTGGAGCGGGCTTCCTTGGCTGCTACCATGGCCTTCTCCAGGTCCGTCGCCTTCGCTCAGCGTTCTTTTTCAAGAAACTGGTAACGGTCAGCGGCATCTTTCAACTCAACGGACATTTTGGCTATTTTTTCCTTGATTTGGCAATGCGTAGCCTACTCGGCCCTCAGCTCTTCGACCGCCTTTGAGCGGCCGCATCACTATTCCTGGCTTGTTCCTTGGCTCGGGCAAGTTCCGCCCGAAGGGTCTCCACGACGGCAGCTCCATCTGCAGTCACAACATATTAAAGATACTGGCATCATGCTCCTCTTACTATGTGTTAATCACCGGAGAAATCGCATACCATGTGCCTCGTCGAGCTGCTTGTTGACAAGAACGATGTCGGCATCTGCCGCATCAAATTGCCGCTTCAGCTCGGCAAACTCATCAGTCCGGCTAGCCACCGGACCTTCGGCCACCTGCACATGAAGGCAGCCTGATTACTACCTGGGACTATGATCCTCTGTTTGCCACCGTTCTCGACGGCAACTAGAATCTCAGGGGCTACTATCTGCATAGGGCACACCTAACGTGTGTGGTACTGTAAAAAACATACACTATTTAATGTACCTCAAAGCCTTTCAGCAGACTCATAAAAGTTTCGTGCAACCCGCTTTCGGCGGATGAAATCCTCTCAATCACCGTACTCATTAGCGTACGATGCGCTTCTGAGATGGCCGCTTGCTCCAGAAGATACTTCAGTGCGTCCGATCGCACACCGGACGGTTCCGGACTCTTTCTATTGCTCTCTTTAGGAGCCGAATACTGAGGACTTCGGGTGGCCGAAGGATTACCCTCTGGCCTCGGCGGATCAGGAGAAACCCTCTGCGACGACACTTCAGGGTCGCCCGCCTCATGAGGCGGGGTGGCATGGGGAGGTGTTTCGCTCTCCATCATCTCCGGAAGAAGATCCCCCGAAGACGAACTCTGTCGAGAAGGGCTATGATCCGAACTACAAAGATATATGCTTCGGTTATTGTCTTCATAAGTAATGTAGGATATTTTTACTATTAAGTACTTTTTGGTTACTTACAGCTCGGTAGAGGCTGATCCCCTTGCGGGCACTGTGCGGCAAAAGTACCCTCCGTGGCAGGACCCTCTGGCGAAGATTTCTTCCCCCGTTTGGAAACCTTTGTTTCCGGGTCTTCATAGGTGGTCCTCTTCCTTCCTTGGGGAGAGGGCATTTCAGATTCTTCTCCCTGGTTATCCTCCTTCGCGGAGGCGCTAATTCCCCCGGTTTGGATGAATAATGAGTGAGGCCTGCTTTCAGCCTCTTTATTCCCCCCTTTATCTTCCCCTGAGGGCGCCTGATAAGGCGCTGGCTCGAGCATTCTAGCTAGTACTGGATTTGCTGAGCCTTCGGGAAGGGGGCCAAACACCTGATCATCTTCGCCTTTGTTACACAGTCTTGGTCAAGGAGCGACTTTTCAGAATGATGATATGATAAATAAAAAGACAGCGCGTTCGGCCACGGGATTACTTACTTGGGTATCTGGGCGATTATAGCTCAGACCCGCATCCTCGATGGTGTCCGGACACTTTATTTGTGGTCCAAAGAACAATTTGTACATCTCTTTGAGCGTCATGCCGAGGAAGTGTTGAATAGTTTGCGGTCCTTCCGGGTTGAATTCCAACATACGGAGGGGTCGACATTTGCAAGGAGGGACTTGACGAACTATCATGACTTGCATTACCGTGACTAGGCTGACATCTCTCTCAAGGAGATCTCGGATGCGACTCTGCAATATCGGCACATCATTTACTGGCCCCCGGTTCAGCCCCTTGTTGATCCATGACGTCAGTTGTGGTGGGGGGCCCGAGCGAAAGGCAGGGGCGGCTACCCACTTGGTACTTCGGGGAGCTGTGATATAAAACCACTCCCGTTGCCATAAACCGGACACTCCTGGGAAGGAACCCTCTGGCCACGGAATATCAACATTTTTTCTTATTACGGCACCTCCGCACTCTGCGTGTCGCCCCTCGATCATCTTCGGCTTCACATTGAAAGTCTTGAGCCACAGGCCGAAGTGTGGGGTAATGCGGAGGAAGGCTTCATACACGATGATGAACGACGAGATGTGAAGAAGGGAATCCGGGGCCAGGTCATGGAAATCCAGCCCATAATAGAACATGAGCCCCCTAACAAAGGGATCCAGAGCGAGGCCTAGCCCTCGGAGGAAGTGAGAGATGAATAGAACGCTCTCGTCGGGCTCGGGAGTGGGAATGACCTGCCCTCAAGCAGGAAGCCTGTGCGAGATTTCGAGGGTCAAATACCTGGCCTCTCTTAGCTTCTTGATGTCTTCCTCTGTGACAGAGGAAGGCATCCACCGACCTTGAAGGTTGGATCCAGACATGGTTGAAGGTCCGAAGCGCTTGACCTGAGCCTTGGGTGTTGGAACTCGAGGCGGGGGAAGGATTCGATTGAGCACGAGAGGGAAAAAAGGGCAGGCCTTGGCCTCTTTATAAAGAGGGTGAATGTCAAGCATCCTCCTCGTGGCCGTTTGGGACTTGCCTAAAACCGAGGAGTCATACCAACGAGCATGATTGGGTTACTCATGTCCATATTGATGAGAATCCCATAATAAGGGGGACACGATCTTTGCTTTGACAAGACGTGTCAAGAAAACCGCCTCGCGATATGTGCAGTGCTGGTTGAGAAAAAACGGTTCGAATAAAGACCGGGCCATGGCATGTCGTCATGTTGCTAAACGTGTCAGCAGATTAGATTTGTGGAAATATTATTCTCTCTACGGTGGTATGTGGAACTTATTTTGCATAGTCGGACACTATTCTTGTGTTCAAAATCTTCCATGGAGTATTCGGAAGAAGAACCCGCCTTGCAATGCCGAAGACAAATCTGCGCGCCGGACTCATCGTCATTGAAGCCTGGTTTAGGGGCTACTGAGGGAGTCCTGGATTAGGGGGTCTCTGGACAGCCGGACTATATCCTTTGGCTGGACTGTTGGACTATGAAGATACAAGATTGAAGACTTTGTCCCATGTCCGGATGGGACTTTTCTTGGCGTGGAAGGCAAGCTTGGCAATACGGATATGCAGATCTCCTCCCTTGTAACCGACTCTGTGTAACCCTAGCCCCCTCCGGTGTCTATATAAACCGGAGGGTTTAGTCCATAGGACAACAACAATCATACCATAGGCTAGCTTCTAGGGTTTAGCCTCTACAATCTCGTGGTAGATCAACTCTTGTAATACTCATATCATCAAGATCAATCAAGCAGGACGTAGGGTGTTACCTCCATCAAGAGGGCCCGAACCTGGGTAAACATCGTGTCCCCCGCCTCCTGTTACCATCCGCCTTAGACGCACAGTGCGGGACCCCTTACCCGAGATCCACCGGTTTTGACACCGACAGTGGGGACGATGGAGAGGGGGGAAAGTGGCTAGGGTTCGGTTGGAGGTCGCGGACGAAGTCTTTAACCCTTGGATGGGTCGTGGGATGGCCGGGATGTCGCCCAGCCATCGGTCATGGCGGTTGGATGACCACCACGCACTCCCTACCTCCTGTAGCAGGAGGTGGAAGGTGAGGTGTGGCTGGGCTGGGCCGTATGTGCGCTGTGCACCTAGGCTGAGTCGCATAAATAACATTGTAATATATAGCACTGCGGGAGGCATTTGAAAAGCATTGGAATTTTTATAATTTTAAAAGTGGTTACAATATTGTTTTGGCCCCTCTGTTAATTGTTTTAGGTCATTTAAATATTATTAAATGTTGATTTCACCACCATAATTACTTACGATTTATTTGCCACATCCAGAACATTTTAGTTTTAATATCTAAAAACTTTTATTGTCTGACTGGATTTTGAATTTGAATTTGAATGGGATTTGGATTATCTCGAGATTAACAACGGTAATCATGGTGACATGGCATCATTAGTAGAGGGTTATTGTAGGTTAACTATCAGGGGCTCACAATTCTCCTCCACTACAAGAAATCTCGTCCCGAGATTTTAAGAGGTGGAGTGTGGGGAAAGGTACTAGTTATGAAATTCTAAGGGATCTTCTCGTTCTCGGTTGCTCTTCTCGAAGAAGTCGATCACTTGTGATTATATCTGGCCATGGGCCGGGCCGGGCCGGTCTTGGGCCGGGCCTAAAAAAGCCCATGGCAGAAAACTAAGGCCCAGGCCCTCCCAGACCCTACCATCGGGCCTACTTTTCAAGCCCAAGCCCGGCCCATCTGGTAAAAAGCCCTAAAAAGCCCTTAGGGCTTAGGGCCGTGGGCTAGGCCTCTTCCTTAAAATGTCAATATGCTAAGCCCAAGCCCGCCCCGTCCCTGCTAGTGGGCTCAAAACTCAGGCCCAAGCCCGGCCCACGGTCAAGCCCATCGGGCCTAGGCCCTGGATTTTAGGGCCGGGCCTAGGTGGGCCGACAGGGCCGGGCCTGAGATGGCCAGGACTACTTGTGATGTCTTCATTTCTCTGCTTCAAGTCAACATGATGAAGTCGTCATCATTTCTTTGAGAACCCCATCGTACTTACGAAAGAATAGGGGGCTATTCCAGAAGAATGAACCTCTTAAAGGTTGACTATCTGGTAGATAACATCGGGGGAGGTGGCTGAAAGTAACTCTCGAAATGAAACTTTAGAAGATAACGAGAGCAAAGTAAGAAGGTACCATGAGAAGTTTCAAGCAGGCAGGCAATCGTTCGATGCCTGAAATAGGGCATGAAAGGGGTTCAAAGCAACGAGTAATAAGTATTGTGTTTGATACCAGAATTGATGATCTCTCGGAGGGTGGCTCGTGAATTACATACGAGGCCACACATGAGGAATAACTTTGGAAACCGGGGGGGGGGGGGTACAAGAGAGTCAGGTTTCGATCCTAGGACTAGTGGGTTATGGGCCCACCATGCGGGTTAAAATTAGAAAGGGCGCTGACTTCTTGCACGATCAGGATAGCAATGTATGTCAGAGGCTAGCCCGTTAGTCATGTTGGCAACAATCATTGGTACCAAGGGCGAGGGACAAAGAGAACCATTTTCCTGCTCGTTGAAACGAGGCGAACCTATATGCAAAGTTCTCGTCCATAGGTGGTTACCGGAATGTCATCAACAAAAGTAACAGGGTCTTACTCACAGAGTGATACAACAAGGTGCTCAACTAAGCAGGGAATTATCTCTGCTCAGCTAAGTCAGATTACAAGAAAGGTTAAACTGAACAATGGAAAGGAAAATGCGATTATCAGATTAAACGGAACAATAGAAAGGAAAATGTGTTTAAACACATATTTCAGGAGTATATCCTTCCCAAGGACAAACAGAGCATGATATCCATGACATCATTGAAAGTAGAAAACCAATTAGGTAATGGGAGAGGAATTTCATGACATAACACATACAACGGTGTTAGGATAATTTATAAAGAAAATTTAGCATTGCGCTTCCAATGTTCTTATTGAAGATCGGAGTACCACGGACAAGCTTCGAGATAGCATTGACATGGTCTTCAAGCGAAGGTCAGACTTTGGAAACACAAAGGATCCATCAGGAATAACTTGTAGAATAAGTCTTACAATTTCCTCATGGAAGAATGGATAACCTTGCTGAAAAGGAATCTATAACAATAGGGCCTCTGGTCAGGTGTGCTAGGCACGACATCACCTTACCGGGTCACATAAAGACCAATGCTATAACTCTTGGAAATATGTTCCAACCATCATATATGTCTGAGATTTAGTTCTGATTGGTGTCAGCATACCTCAGACTCATGATGCGTGAGAAGGAAGGGGTGCAACACAATTTGGCGAGATGGAGTTGCAAGATTCTTGGGAAATGAACTATGGAAGCAAGTTCTGGATCATGAGTTCATCATTTAACCAAGGAGAGGACGAGGAGGTGGCTGATGAACTCAGTGACAATTCATTGAGATTTTCAAAAGAGGGATTTGCACACTTATGTGAACAAGGAGATAACATTTGTCAGATCAAATGATGTAATGAGGTATGCTCGGGGAAAACATACATAGTTAAACATTGGTTGAATGGTGCACCCGGAATATGGGCTTAGGTAGCATGATCAATGTTAGTATGGTGATTCGATAACCGATGGTCTAAGAATGAAATACCGACCATTAACTTCAAAGCAATAGGATTGATAGACATTTTGAAGTCGCACATCATAGTACAATTGTTGGTTTTCCAGTTAGAAACAACACGGGGAACAAGGAATGAACGGATATGGCAAGAAGTATCACCTGTATCAAGATCTCTTAAGAAGTGGTGAAATTCTCATGACTTTCTTGACATAAAAGATGGTAATACTCCAAGGTAAATAAGAACAAATGCTGGGTAGCAAGGATCTCAAGGTATAATACAAAACATGAACAAGTTTGTGTTGAACGAAAGGCAATAAAGTGGCCGATGATAAAACAAATCATCAAGGGCAAGGATGGTATTTATCATCATCAATTTAATTGATATCTAGGAAGGAGTCAAGATGCTGATGATGATCACGACAAATTTTGTCGAGAGGCTCCACGAAGAAGCAATCAAACAATGACTGCATCAAGCAAAAGGACTGATGCAGGGATAGATTATTGGATCCATGGATACGACAGCAACTCAGAACCAAGCTTATTGTTGGAGGTGGAACGATAAGATGAGGGAATCAACATAAGCTTAGTGCATCGTCGAAGGTTGTGCTCCGGGAATAAGGACGAGGTAGCACAATTAAAATCAGCACAATAATGATATAGCCAATCAAGCTAGGAATGACATGAGAGAGTATTAAACTTCCCAACAACAAAGTACTAGGAGTACTGAATCACAGTGTTGATTTGATTCACTATGAAGTGTTCTCGGTTGACTAATAACTCAAAACCTGGGGGAAATCTAAAATCGGTGAGAAGCAATACTAGATGTAGACTCATAGGAAGCGACACAGTTCTTTGATATTCTCGATATACCGGAGGGTAATATTCAAAGGAAGATCAAAGTAGAGGTTGTGGAGATGTATTGATCTTTAGAAGACAAGTACTTTAACTTGCCCGAGAAATGGAATCAAGGAGAAAATATGGTCGGAACCACGATTGCAAAGGATCAATTCACAGATACCAGATGATATTTTATCAAGGAAACAATCATTAGTACAGGAAGCTTCCATGATAAGTTCCACATCGGGTCCATGGGCATGAACACTAAGTTCAAGGTTGACTCTCGCTTGTTCAATGGATAAAGTTCCATTCACTTCTCATGTTTCAAAAATGACATTAGTTGTTGAAAGTTTTACCTGGTGCAATACCAGATAAGTATGACCCGTGAAATCTTATGGGTTCAAATAGATTAGGGAAGGCGTTGGTTCAACCCATCGGGGCATCTTAGGAACATATACCACAAACTTAAAGAGTAAATAACACAAGCTCAAAGGTAGAGCATGGTTGGCAAAAGGAGAGGATGCAATTTACCAAAGGCATTATGTATCATGGAAGAACTCACAAGGTGGTTAAATATGAGGGCACCGTCGGATAATAATCCAACCAAGGATCTGGTGGTCCACAAGGGATCTGACGTGAGTATCAATGTTCAACTAGAAGAAGTGATGCAAGGGCATCAAATTGTAGAAATATATGGATAACTTCAATGCTTAGATATAAAGGAATATTATTTCCAAATCGGGGAATCCAAAGCAGAGGCTCTGATCAAAAGATAAATAAGTTGAATAGTCATAGATCGAAAATCAATCAAGGTCTGATTTGCCAAGAGCCAACGCATGTCCGGAGTGACGTCTGAGGCCGGAAGAACAAATTCTAGGGTCTGATTGAGGATTGCGAGCATTGGCAACATATCGAATCAACAGACTCAAATGATAATGACAAAGGATGCCAATAAGATTACCAGACTTATGGGATTAATCATAATGAAAGCCAACAAGAAATTCTAGAGCTATAGGTTGCTGAGGATTTTCGGAAGATCAAATGGTATTTCGAAGACTTTTTGAAAGATACGGACAACTGGGGATGAGTGGATACTCGGTATGTGTGAGGAATTATCCGTAGGGGTATTCATGTGGCAAAGAACTACAAGGCAGTACGCACAAGATATTCTTGGATCAATAGAGAGAATTTCGGGGTATCTTGTAATAGCAAGATCAACTGGGAATAAAAGTAGGAACGACAAGTGCATGTATTTATCCATACGGATATTTCGATGGTAGGGAATTGAAAAATCAACGGGCACAAAGTCTCAAGAGAACATCGGAGAGTATCTTCGAAATCCTTCGGTGCACCAAGTAATCATCTGGAGTACGGGTGGAAGTAGTTACGAGAACCTAGAGTCTGCGTTAGTAAAATCATTTAACCCAAATAGAAGAGAGATCAGAGTCCCAAGTATAGGTCGACGAATAAAAGATCCTACTACCACCCAATGGCGACGTGGGCCCATGGGCCACACAACCAAGTTAGTAAAACAATTTTCATCGACTAGACTCAACTTCGGCCAAGGAGTGTGGAAGGGGGATTCCTACAGGCAGTCTGCTCCGATACCAACTTGTGACGCCCCCAATTTGACCATACACTAATCATACACACAAATGTGTACGATCAAGATCAAGGACTCACGGGAAGATATCACAACACAACTCTAGACACAAATTAAAATAATACAAGCTTTATATTACAAGCCAGGGGCCTCGAGGGCTCGAATACATAAGAGTCAGTGGAAGCAATAATATCTATAGACATAAGTTAAACAAGATTGCCTTAAGAAGGCTAGCACAAAAGTAGCAACAATCAAAAAGGTAAGGCCTCCTGCCTGGGACCTCCTAACTACTCCTCGAAGTCGAACTCCATGTAGAATCAACCTCGAGATCCTCTGGCTCCTGGACTCCATCATCTGGTCGCAACAACCGGGTACAGAAAGGGGAAAAGTGTGGGGGGGGGGGCAAGGCAACCGTGAGTACTCATTCAAAGTACTCGCAAGCAAGGAGCTACACTACATATGCATTGGTATCAATGAAAGGGGTGGTATATGTGGACTAAACTACAGAATGCCAGAATAAGAGGGGGATAACTAGTTCTATCGAGGACTATGCTTCTTGGAGCCTCTGTCTTGAAGCAGTAGAAGAGAGTAGATGGTAAGTTAACCAAGTATCACTGCATAGCATATTCCTACCCGGCGATCCTCTCCTCATCGCCCTGTGAGAGAGCGGTCACTGGGTTGTATATGGCACTTGAAAAGGTGTCTTTTATTAAGTACCCGGTTCTAGTTGTCATAAGGTTAAGGTACAACTCCGGGTCATCCTTTTACCGAGGGACACGGCTATTCGAATAGATAAACTTCCCTGCAGGGGTGCACCACATTACCCAACACGCTCGATCCCTCTGGCCGGACAAACTTTCCTGGGTCATGCCCAGCCTCGGAAGATCAACACGTCAAAACCCTACCTAGGCACAACAGAGAGGTCAGCACACTGGTCTAAATCATATGCGCGCAGGGGTCTGGGCCCAACGCCCATTGCACACCTGCATGTTGCGTACACGGCCGCTAAGCATACCTAGCCTCCCTCATACAAGAGCAGGTATTCCAGTCCAATCCGGCGCGCGCCGCTCAGTCGCTGACGTCAAGAAGGCTTCGGCTGATACCACGATGTCGAGTGCCGATAACTGTTCCCGCGTAGTTGATTAGTGCGTATAGGCCAGTGGCCAGACTCAGATCAAATACCAAGATCTCGTTAAGCATGTTAATTGATGTAACCATGGATACCGACCAGGGCCAGGCCCACCTTTCTCCTCAGTGGTCTCAACCTGCCCTGTTGCTCCACCATAGAGTAACAGTTGGGGGCCGTCGGGAACCCAGGCCCACCACTACCTGGATGGAACCACCTGCCCCTTCAGCCCCCACATCGAAATCACTTGCGGGTACTCTACGAGCCGACCCCGATATGTCAATTGGACCAGTCAACCCTGTCAGCTTTGACTGTTGACTGCTGACTAGGCAGTCCACCGGTCCCTGCCTGTCATAGGAACACTTTTATTTATTTATTTTAACAGATTGATTTAAAGGGATAGTTAGTAGATGGGGCCCATGTGTCATACACTAATTAGGAGGGGGGAATATTAGCTCTAATTGGGATTAGTCCCTAAACTAAACAAACAGTGTCGGACCCCAAATACAAAGGCACCAGTGGCCTCACTGGGTAAGCTCACCCGCATCCGCACTAGCGCTCGATGGGTTCGGCCGGGAGCAGCAGGCCGGGTCGTTGGGGAGGCGCGCGAAGGTGGCCACGGCGGCTGTAAGCGGCACAGGGCAGGGGGCCGTCGGCAGTGGCGTTCGGAGGCCAGGGTGGCCGGCTATGGCGAGCAGCGACGGGGAGCAGGGGAAGGGAGGAGCAACAACGGCAGTAGAACAAGCAACAACAGTAGCGTAGCAGGCGCGGGCACGCGCGGCCGGGCATGCAGGGTCTATAGGTAGCGGGGTAGCAGCAGCGGTTCAGGGGCAGCAGCAGCGCGGGCGCGCATGGGGGCTCGAGCACCAGCAGTGGCGGCCATGGCGAGTGTAGACGACTACGACGACGGATCAAGACACGGACAAGGAGGAATCGGCAGAGGGGCTCTCCGCGATTTCGAGGAGGTGCTCAGGGTAGTCGGGGATGGTCGGGATTGAGCGAATCGACCGCGGTGGCGCGGGGCTGTGGCTATGAAGAAGGTGATCGTGGCATCATCTTGGGGCCTCCCGATGTGAACGGAGTAGCGGGCATGGACGGGCGCGACGTGATGGCTCTCATGGATAGCGCGGGACGGCAATCGGTGGCTGATGGCCACGCGCATGTTGACGGTGTGGCCATGGATGCGCGCGGGCGAGCTCGAGAGCGAAGGTGGGAGACGATGGAGAGGGGGGGAAGTGGCTAGGGTTCATGAAAGCACAAGTGCTCCCTAGGTGGTTTTGATAATTGATGACAACATATCTCTTGTTGGACTAATGTTTTCACCTAGTATGTTTCAGATAAGTTCAACAATGGAGTGGCATGGACTAAAGGGTGTGGGAAGGTCTCCAAGACACTAAGAACAAAGGATTGGCTAAAGCTTGAAGTTCAAGACTCTTCATTTTACATTTTAGTGATCCAAGATCACATTGAGTCCATAGGAAAAGCCAATACTATCAAGGAGGGATGAGGTGTTGTTTAATGAGCCTCTTGCTCAAGTGCTTAATGATATGCTCCAAAATCCTCAGCTACTTTCCCATATCCACAAATGACCTAAACCCTAATTCAAACTCGGTCATACCGATTCTTTCAACCCGGCGCCACCGAGTTTCACATGTCATAGCCACTGCCAAACCCTAATCAGTTCAGTCTTACCGATAAGGATCATGGCCTCACCGAGATGGGCTTGCAAACTCTCTGTTTCCCTTTCGTAACTTTTCGGTCTCACCGAAAGAGCGAATCGGTCCCACCGAGAATGCAAGGTAAACTCTATGTTTCCTTCTTGTAACTTTTCGGTCTCACCGAAAGAGCAAGTCGGTCCCACCGAGTTTGCCTGACCAACTCTCTGGTTAGCTTATTGCCAAACTCGGTCTCACCGAGTTTGTGCAATCGGTCTCACCGAGATTACGTTATGCCCAAACCCTAACCGAATCGGTCCTACCGAGTTGCATGTCAGTCCCACCGAAATTCCTAATGGTCACTAGGTTTACCATTTCGGTCCAACCGAGTTTTCTGATTCGGTCCCACCGAGATTGGTAAATTGTGTGTAACGGTTGGATTTTGTGTGGGAGGCTATAAATACCCCTCCACCTCCTCTTCACTCGTGGAGAGAGCCATCAGACTAAACCTACACTTCCAGCATCCTATTTCTGAGAGAGAACTACCTACTCATGTGTTGAGACCAAGACATTCCATTTCTACCATATGAATCTTGATCTCTAGCCTTTCCCAAGTTGCTTTCCACTCAAATCTTCTTTCCACCAGATCCAAATCATATGAAAGGGAGTTGAGTGTTGGGGAGACTATCATTTGAGGCACAAGAGCAAGGAGTTCATCATCAACACACCATTTGTTACTTCTTGGAGAGTGGTGTCTCCTAGATTGGCTAGGTGTCACTTGGGAGCCTCCGACAAGATTGTGGAGTTGAACCAAGGAGTTTGTAAGGGCAAGGAGATCGCCTACTTCGTGAAGATCTACCGCTAGTGAGGCAAGTCCTTCGTGGGCGATGGCCATGGTGGGATAGACAAGGTTGCTTCTTCGTGGACCCTTCATGGGTGGAGCCCTCCGTGGACTCACGCAACCGTTACCCTTCGTGGGTTGAAGTCTCCATCAACGTGGATGTAGGATAGCACCACCTATCCGAACCACGGGAAAAACATCCGTGTCTCCGATTGCGTTTGAATTCTCCAAACCCTTCCCTTTACATTCTTACAAGTTGCATGCTTTACTTTCCGCTGCCTATATACACTTTGCATACTTGCTTGATATGTATTGTGAGTGCTGAAATTATGCTTAAACTCCACTCAAACCGAAAAAGCTTAAAAATTGCAACTTTGGCATGAAGTGTCTAATCACCCCCTCTAGACACATCTACTTCGAGGTCCTACAGTTTAGTTGGAGGTCGCAGACGATGTCTTTAACCCTAGGAAGGGCCGTAGGATGGCTGGCACGTCGCCCAGCCATCGGCCATGGTAGTTGGATGGCCACCACGCACTCCCTGCCTCCTGTAGCAGGAGGTGGAAGGAGAGGTGCGGCTGGGCTGGGCCGGATGTGCACTGTGCACCTGGGCTCAGCGCACATTAGGTTTTATTCTTTTCCCTTTTATTTTGCTTTTCTGTTTTTTTATATTGTAATTCCTTTAGCCTCCAACTATATTTTATAAAATATGTAATTAGTCCCATAAATAACATTGCAATAGATAGCACTGCGGGAGGCATTTGAAAAGCATTGGAATTTTTATAATTTTAAAAGTGGTTAAAATATTGTTTTGGCCCCTGTGTTAATTGTTTTAGGTCATTTAAATATTTTATTAAATGTTGATTTCACCACCATAATTACATACGATTTATTTCCCACATCCAGAACATTTTAGTTTTAATATCTGAAAACTTTTATTGTCGGAGTGGATTTTGAATTTGAATTCGAACGAGATTTGGATTATCTCGAGATTAACAATGGTAATCGTGGTGACATGGCATCATTAGTACATGGTTACTGTAGGTTAACTATCCGGGCGTCACAACATATGCAGATATGGCCTCGAAACACTGAGACCAAAACGTCGAGCGTGAATCATATAGTAGATATGATCAACATAGTGATGTTCACCATTGAAAACTACTCCATCTCACGTGATGATCGGACATGGTTTAGTTGATATGGATCACGTGATCATTTAGATGACTACGGAGATGTCTATCTAAGTGGGAGTTCTTAAGTAATATGATTCTTTGAACTCTAATTTATCATGAACTTAGTACCTAATAGTATTTTGCATGTCTATGTTGTTGTACATAAGTGACCCATGCTACTATTCCTTTGAATTTTAATGCGTTCCTAGAGAAAGCTAGGTTGAAAGATGATGGTAGCAACTACATGGACCGGGTCCGTAACTTGAGGATTATCCTCATTGCTGCACAAAAGAATTATGTCCTGGAAGCACCGCTAGGTGCAAAACCCGCCGCAGGAGCAACACAAGATGTTATGAACATCTGGCGGAGCAAAGTTGATGACCACTCGATAGTTTAGTGTGCCATGCTTTACGGCTTAGAATCGGGACTTCAACGACATTTTAAACGTCATGGAGCATATGAGATGTTCCAGGAGTTGAAGTTGATATTTCAAGCAAATGCCCGAATTGAGAGATATGAAGTCTCCAATAAGTTCTATAGCTGCAATATGGAGGAGAATAGTTCTGTCAGTGAACATATACTCAGAATGTCTGGGTACCACAACCACTTGACTCAACTGGGAGTTAATCTTCCTAATGATAGTGTCGTTAACAAAGTTCTTCAATCACTGCCACCAAGCTACAAAGGCTTCTTGATGAACTATAATATGAAAGGGATGGATAAGACAATTCCCGAGCTCTTCACAATGCTAAAGGTTGCGGAGGTAGAAATCAAGAAGGAGCATCAAGTGTTGATGGTCAACATGACCACTAGTCTCAAGAAGAAGGGCAAAGGGAAGAACGGGAACCTCAAGAAGAACGGCAAGCAAGTTGCTGCTCAAGTGAAGAAGCCCAAGTCTAGACCTAGGCCTGAAATTGAGTGCTTCTACTGCAAAGGGACTGGTCACTGGAAGCGGAACTGCCCCAAGTATTTGGCGGATAAGAAGGATGGCAAAGTGAAAGGTATATTTGATATACATGTTATTGATGTGTACCTTACTAATGCTCGTAGTAGCGCCTGGGTATTTGATACTGGTTCTTTTGCTCATATTTGCAACTCGAAAAAGGGGCTATGGATTAAACGAAGATTGGCTAAGGACGAGGTGATGATGCGCGTGGGAAATGGTTCCAAAGTCGATGTGATCGCCATCAGCACGCTACCTCTACATCTACCTTCGGGGTTAGTATTAGACCTGAATAATTGTTATTTGCTGCCAGCATTAAGCATGAACATTATATCTGGATCTTGTTTGATGTGAGACGGTCATTCATTTAAATCAGAGAATAATGGTTGTTCTATTTATATGAGTAATATCTTTTATGGTCATGCACCCTTGATGAGCGGTCTATTTTTATTGAATCCTGATAGTAGTGATACACATATTCATAGTATTGAAGCCAAAAGATATACGTTTAACAATGATAGTGCAATTTATTTGCGGCACTACCGTTTAGGTCATATTGGTGTAAAGAGCATGAAGAAACTCCATGCTGATGGGCTTTTGGAATCACTTGATGCTTGCGAACCATACCTCATGGGCAAGATGACTAAGACTCTATTCTCCGGAACAATGGAGCGAGCAACAGACTTATTGGAAATAATACATACTAATGTATGTGGTCTGATGAGTGTTGATGCTCGCAGCAGGTATCGTTATTTTCTGACCTTCACAGATATGGGTATATCTACTTGATGAAACATAAGTCTCAAACATTTGAAAAGTTCAAAGAATTTCAGAGTGAAGTGGAAAATCATCGTAACAAGAAAATAAAATTTCTAAGATCTGATCGTGGAGGTGAATATTTGAGTTATGAGTTTGGTCTTCATCTGAAACAATGCGGAATAGTTTCGCAACTCACGCCACCTTGAACACCACAGCGTAATGGTGTGTCCGAACGTCGTAACCACACTTTAGTAGATATGGTGCGATCTATGATGTCTCTTACTGATTTACCGCTATCGTTTTAGGGTTATGCTTTAGAGATGGCTGCATTCACGTTAAATAGGGCACCATCGAAATCCATTGAGACGACACCTTATGAATTGTGGTTTGGAAGAAACCCAAGTTGTCGTTTTTTAAAGTTTGGGGTTGCAATGCTTATGTGAAAAAACGTCAACCTGATAGGCTCGAACCCAAATCGGAGAAATGTGTCTTCATAGGATATCCAAAGGAGACTGTTGGGTACACCTTCTTTCACAGATCCAAAGGCAAGATATTTGTTGCTAAGAATGGATCCTTTCTAGAGAAGGAGTTTCTATCGAAAGAAGTGAGCACGAGGATAGTAGAACTTGATTAGGTAATTGTACCTTCTCCTGAATTGGGAAGTAGTTTATCACAGAAATCACTTCCAGTGATTCCTACACCAATTAGTGAGGAAGCTAATGATAATGATCATGAAACTTCATATCAAGTTACTACTAAACCTCGTAGGTCAACCAGAGTACGATCCGCAACAGAGTAGTACGGTAATCTTGTTTTGGAAGTCATGTTACTAGACAATGACGAACCTACGAACTATGAGGAAGCGATGATGACCCCAGATTCCGCGAAATGGCTTGAGGCCATGAAATCTGAGATGGGATCCATGTATGAGAACAAACTATGGTCTTTGATTGACTTGCCCGATGATCAGTGAGCCATTGAGAATAAATGGATCTTCAAGAGGAAGACAGACGCTGATAGTAGTGTTACTATCTACAGAGCTCGAATTGTTGCGAAAAGGTTTTCGACAGGTATTAACTACGATGAGATTTTCTCACTCGTCGATGCTTAAAGTCTGCCTTAATCATGTTACAATTGCCGCATTCTATGAAATCTGGCAAATGGGTGTCAAAATTGTATTCTTTAATGGATATCTTAAAGAAGAGTTGTATATGATGCAACCAGAAGGTTTTGTCGATCCTAAAGGTGCTAACAAAGTGTGCAAGCTCCAATGATCCATCTATGGACTGGTGCAAGCCTCTCACACTACTAGGAAAAGGCCTACTAATGGCGCACCTAATTTGGCCATTAATGGCGCATTAGTGGTGCGCCATTAGTAGCACGCCATTAGTATATTTTACTAATGGCGCACCACTAGTGCGCCATTAGTATCTGGTATACTAATGGCGCACCACGCGGTGCGCCATTAGTATAGTCCACGGTACGCCATTAGTATGCCTCCCAGGGGGCCATGTATACCCAGGTGCTTTGGCATACTAATGGCGCACAACAACAGTATGCGCCATTAGTAACTTCGGCATACTAATGGCGCACTGTTTAATGATGCGCCATTAGTATCCTTTGGCACACTAATGGCGCACTATGATGTGATGCGCCAGTAGTATGAATATTAGGTTTTTTTTTTTAATTTTCTATTTTTTGCACAGGTTACAAAATGTATAATTGGACAAAATATAGACAGCACACATCAACAACAGATTCATCGAATAAAATAGAAGATTAGTCTCTGAATACAATTCATCATTTTAGTCTCCGAATACAATTCATCATATTAGTCTCCGAATTGAAAAGACCGAACAAAGATAGAACATTATATTACAAGTCTCGAGACCGCGAGTTTGTCTTCACATTACAAGTCGATATCGATCATCTAAACTACCATCACATAGAAGAGAGCTGTGGTCATCACGATGAGCATCATCACGATGAAACTCGTCTTCATCTGGTTCCTCCAACGCTCCCTCCCCTCTCCCGCTAGATAGCGGGCGTATCTAGATTCGGCCTCGGCCCTAGTGGTGTACCCTTTGTAACTGTTACCGCTGAATCGGTGAACCTGTCTCCGACACTCCTCCCAGTCGTTGTAGACTCCGGGAACCTTACCCTTGTACACGACATACCACTTCATCGCTATGCAGTAGCCAAACGAAACATTAGTACCAATTCACAGACAATACATAAGCAACATATAAGTATGCAACAGAACGATCGGAAGAGAAAAGCAAAACATTAATAGCATCGATTACATCTAAGTTGAATGACTCTCGAAACCAAAGAGACATACTACAATTTCATTAAAGTTTAATTACAACATATGAGCCAATCGATGTTTCAGAACTAGACACAGCATCACTGTTTTCGACTCGACTCAAGGGACCGGAGCGTGGATGAAGCCGCCGTCTATCGTGGGAGTCATGAAACAACGGGCGTTGTCAGCCTGCATTTGTAGGATTGTGTCGATGTCACTGTTGGACGGTTGATTTCTGAGGTAGAACTGCCCCGAGGTACGAAGGACATCTTGATGGATGATTTCCGCAAACTCCGACTGGATGCGAAAGAATTCTTGTCTGATGTCCGCGTCCTGGATTGCCGACACGCTCGCGGCCCAATCTTTGAGTCTACTCGGTAGCAGAAGTTGATGATGGTCCCGTACGATCGCCCGCATGTGATGGATGGCGTAGTAGGCACCCTTCTGACCGCCAGTTGGCTGCTTGACGCAGCAGAACGTCGTATTGTGGGAGAACACGTGCTTGCCGTACTTACGAATAGGCCTGGTGAAGGTGCCTCCAGATTTGACGTAGCCGGGAGAACATCATCAAGAACCTTCTTGACATTTGTGTAGTCTATGTTCGACTGACGGTCCGGATCGAAATATGTGGCCTTGGAATATTTGGGGCTTAGGAGGATGAGCGTGCAACGTGTGTCACTGCAGAAAACACGGAATGTTAAAAGAAAAACGATCGAAATCTAAGAATTCATATGTTACGGGGCGGTTGAGGGGAGGACTTACTCGGGAAAGTAAGGCACGAGGAAGTTATCCTTATCTTGGTTTGCCAGAATGACGCCTTTGAGGTAAGAACTCGCGACTTGCCGGTCCCCAGCGCTGCCCAAGATCTTGGCACGCATGTAGAAGGGGTCGACTATCACGATGTCCGGGGTCTTGTCGCGAATGATCCGCATCTCCATACTCAGCGAAAATAGCCGAACGAAGGTGTAGTGCAGCGGATGAAGGTTCAACATAGAGTGGATGTCATCAAACCGCAGGACGATCGTACCCCCGATGGAGTTATCCACAAAGCCCTTGCCCTCTGGCACCTTGGCCGCGAAAACCGGGTATGCCACATCCTTCTCTCCGAGACGCCGCTTCTCCAAAGAAAGAACACTGTCATGCAGACTCCGCATAGCACCGGTTGCAGCATCGGGCATATTTCTCGGTAGCATCGGCCTACCCGCCACATGCACCCTCCTCGAGATATCCTCAGGTGCAGGTGGCCCGTCCTGAGCACGGATCGTACTCGATGTCGGCTGGCCCGCACCCTTGTTAGTCTTTCTTTTGCGTGCCTTCTTCTTCTCCTGTAATGGGACCGAGTTCTGCTCACGGACCGCCTTCTTGAGTGTGTTGGGGCTGATAATATTTCGCTCCTCGCCTATCTGAGGCTCGCTGAAGTCGGCAGCTGGAGGCGTCTCCTGAGAGCTGAATGCTAGACGACGCCTGTTGCAACTTGGCTTCTCCGCGGTACCAGCTAGATCGCGCACGTATTTTGTTGGGTTGGGTTCTTGAGAAGGAGGCCCCATGAAGTCGCCACCGTACCCATGATCGGCAAAGTACTGATCGATGTTGGCAAATGTATCGTCGTCGTCGTCATTCTGATCCTGTGCCATATGCATGTTTGGATCCAGTGGCATAGGGATGTCCGGCACCGTTGCGGCGGTCTTGCCATGGGGCCGACTTGGCGCCGGCACGACTGGCGGTGTTGTCTTTGGGGTGGTGTCCCCCGCCCCCAAACAAATCTGGCTCTTCGGCCAAAGCAGGGGCAGCTCAGGCAGGCGCTGAGGGTCATCACGTCATCATCGTCGGCCCCGACGGGTCGAATCGGAGGTAACAACTCGTTGCAGCCTGGCAGCACCCGAACCAGTTGAACCCTAAACAAGTTGGGTGGCATCTGGGTATCGTGGAACAAGGGGTTGCCCGGTTGAACGATTTTGCCCTTGGCGACATCGACCAACTCGTTGTTCACGAAGTGCAGGAGAGTGCACGGAACGTCGGCGGCGCCCTGCGAAAACATGTAGGGCGTCAGGGATGCCCAGTCAAAGGCAAGGAGATGAAGTCCTTGGCCGAGAAAGGCTTAATTAGTTACCGTGATGATGGCATCGAGCTCGGCTAATGTCGAGGCACCGCCAACGGCGAGCGTGCAGTTGACGGAGGGGCCGCTTGCTGCAGAGGTGCCGACCGACGTACACTCGGGTGCATTAAGCTCCCGTGCCGGCGTCGGAGACACCAATGCCGCCTCCGTCGGAGACACCAATGGCCCCGCCATTGCGTTTTGCGAGTTGCTGGACGTGAAGCTAGGAATCGAGGGCAGCCCCTGTTGGCCGCCCGCAATCCACGCACTAATCCCCTGGATCAAGGTAGGCACAATGGCGGTCATCGTCCTTCCGAGTTGTTGTTCCACTTGCTCTTGGACCATCTCCGGAATCTGCGCCACCTGTGCCCTGAGTTCTTGAACCTCGCGCGTGTGGCTTTCTGAGCTGGTCTTTTTCTCCTTTCGCCCACCAGTGTTATAGTATGACGACCATTTTGTCGACAAGCCTTTGCCGGCCACACGACCAGCTGACATCGGCTTACTGAGCTTATCCTTGTTCTTCATTACATTCAACGCCCTATTTAGAGTGGTGTCCCAAGGGTTGCTCTTAGTCGACCCCGGCTACTGCTTTCAGTCGCCTGCGGAAGGAATGTGAACCATTTAGAAATTTGGCTTCATTAATTAGAATGCAACCATATGAAGCTAATTACGCGGGGGTGTATTCCTTACCAGAACAAGCTCAAGCTCCCTGGTCTTCGGATCCGTGGTAAGCTCCTTTGTTTTCGGGTCCTTCTTGTACCGGGCCCTGACAAAGTTCCTGGTCTGCTTGTCACCGTATTTATCGAAGAGGGGCGGTAGGCCTTGCTCGGCACGGTCCGCATCCTCCTTGTCCCATATAGGCTCCGCCACTCTGTAACCGCCGGGACCGAGTGTGTGTTCCCCTAAGTTCAGCTCCCGCATTTCTTTCCCCCACTTACTTGAATCGGAGCTTGCGGTGCTCGAGCAATTGATCTTGAAGTCGTTGTAGTCATCTTCGGTGATCGAAGGATTTTTCTCCTTGATCTTCTCATAACTCTCACCTTTCTGGATCATTCTCTTCACATTGCTTTTCCAAGTAGACAGGGCCGTGCTCATCTTCGTGAGGGAAGCATTGTTCACTTTATTCCCTTTGAGGCTTGTGTTTTCAAATTCAGCGGGGAACTTGTATCGTTCGTGCAGCTTCGTGAAGAGGAGGTTGCGCAAATTCCCTCGGTCAGGATGCCTGAGGTTCTCGGTGTTGATCGAGACGGTGCTCCGGAGAATGCACCCGAGCTGAAGCGAGTACCCCTTGACTATTCGTTCGGGCGCCGTTGGATTCCCGTCGGAGTCCACTTCAGTAACTTCCTCCTTGAGGGTGCGGAGCACGGTCGGGCGCCGGTCCTTCCGTTGCCTCTTCGGTTGGCTGCCATCTGTGCGTGCGCCGCCATCATCAGTGGTGGCATCCTCGGCGGCACCATCAGTGGTGGCATCAGTGGGGTCATCCTCGGCGGTACCATCAGTGGTCTCAGGATCGGTGGGGAAGGCGGCGGCCTCATACAAGTGAGGTTGTTCCTCCATCTCCTGGGACAGCTCCCAGAATGCCTTGACGCCCGAACCCCCGGCCTCATCGTTGTTGGCCATGTTTCTCTCTAAATAGGAACAAAGTTTGGTCAAAAAGTTGGTTATTGTCAAGGAACAAGATCTCTAAGTTGACCAAATAACCTAATTCTCGAGGAATGTCGCCAAAAGGTTGGTTATTGTCAAGGAACAATTGAGAGATGTTTGTGATATTGCCTAGGTGTTTTGGGATAGAACTTGTTAGTGTGTTGTTGCTAAGGTCCAAGTCCACGTTCTCAGGGTAACCTAGTTCTTGAGGGGTGTGTCTAGAAAGTTGGTTGCTGCAAAGATACAAGGTTGTGAGTTTGGTCAAATTGCCTATGATGTTTGTGATATTGCCTTGGATCTTGAAGGCACTTTTGCATGATGAAGTGGTACAGCCAGCATGGGACCTCATCTTTGCAGGCTAATTTTCTAGATTGTAACACTGGGATTTGTGCACAAGCTAAGCTAGCTAAGACAGTAGCTTCCTTGCAACCCACAAAAGACAAAGGAAAAGGGGTGAAAAGGGGGAGATGGTTAGCTTTGATGAGCAGGCAACATCTTCCTAACCCCCTTCTTCTTGTCTCCTCTCACTATCTCTCTCACACACATGGCAAGCAAGGGTGTCTGAGTGTGTGAAAAAAATACTAAACTAATCCAACCACTAAAGCAAATTAATTTTTATTTCGGTTGAGAATCGGGCACCTTCTAGGTCAAGAAAATTGGGCATGACCTTTGCTAATTTTCTTGACCTTGGAGTGCCCCATTTCTCAACCGAAATGGAAATTAATCAACGTTTCAGGAGAAATGGGTCATTTTAGAAGATCACAAGTAGCAGCAGCATCACTTGAAAAAAATCACAACTAGCAGCAGCAACTCGCAGGAAGCAGCAGCAGCATCACTTGACAAGTAGTACAGTAGCAGCAGCAGCATCATCACAAGTAATAGACTTAGCTACCAGTTCAGAAATACAGCTAAGATAAGATCATCACCACATTTTAGAAACATAGCTCATCATTTTCATTCTTGCAGATAAGATCATCACCACATTTCAGAAATATAGCTTCATAGGATGTTCTGAACTCCTGCCAAAACTGAACACAACATATATATACCAAGCATCTTGCCAGCTAGTAGACCAGCTAGTAGACCATCATTTGTCAGGCCAAATTGAGGCCAAACAGAAAACCAATGTGGCCATGGCACAAAGTGCATGACCCAGAATAGAGCACTTTACTAAAAATGAAGAAGAAAAAAGGCATGCATGCACTGGTTTGCCAAAACAGAGCACTTTAGTCCTCTGTTTTTGCTAACTGCTACACATACCCCCAAGTGAACCACCACAACATCTAAAAGCTAACAATTGTTTTTGCTTATATAATCAGACTTTTTGTGCTAAAAAAGCCATAGAACAACTGCTCCAAATTACTGCAGTGCACTTAGAAAAAAATGAAGGAACTTCTCTCTACCACACGTAATCTGATTCTTTCACATTGCTTGTCTTTTCCTTTTTTTACTCAATAACGGTAAGCACTAATACTCTTAACTGCACTATAGAAACTGAACCAAATGAACTCCATGGGTGCTGCCATCTCACCCGTCATCGAAGGGGGTGCTAAGAAGTCTTTGCAAGTCCGGCTGAAAGCTGCCCCCAATAAATCTTAACACTACAAGCAGTTTTACTAAGATGCTAGAAAACTCACGCCAAACTTGTGCAAATTGATGAGAACAACTAAAGAAGCAAAATTGCAGCATGAAGATGCCAAACAAACTAAATCAGAAACTCATCAGCATTGGGCTTAATTGACTTGACAGATTACCACAAAGACAAAATCTACGAGTAAACTAACATCCTAAACATTCTAGGCAGCCCAATCACAAACTAAAAGAAAAAACAGGGGGAAGCTCACCGGGGCACCGGGGCGGCGGGGTGTCGGGGCGGCTAGGGCGTCGGGATGGCGGCGGCTCGGGCGGGGTGGGGGTGGTGGACCGGCGCGGCGGGGCGGCAAGGGGGTCAGGGGCGGCGAGGGTGTCAGGGCCTCCCCTGCTCATTACACCCAACAGCACCGATCAGAGAAACGGTGCGGCGAGGCAGAGGAACGGCGCGTGAGAGAGGGGCGGGGAAGTGGGGGTTACCTGGGAGGAGAAGGAGCGGAGGAGGGAGGCAGCGTCGGGGCAGCGGCGGGGCAGCGGCGTCGGGGCGTCGGGAGAGGAGAGGGGAAGGGGATCGAGGGCGAGGGAGAGAGAGGGGATAGGGAGGGGCCGGCCGGGGAGGGAATATGGATGGGGCCGGGCACAATACTAATGGCGCACCACCCCTCGGTGCGCCATAAGTACATCCATACTAATGGCGCACCTCACCGTGGTGCGCCATTAGTATTTTTTTATTTCTACTCGAGCCAACAGGTTATCTTCCACCTGACCTGATAGACACCAAGTTGCCTCTACTAGCTTGACTGGTCAGCAGCCAGTTCGCACACCAGGAGGTCCTGGGTTCGATTCCCAGGCTCCACAATTTTTTTATGCATTAAAATGCTATTTGGTACTTATTTGTGTTTAAATATGTTCGAACTTGTTTAAATCATAACAGTAATATTTTTTATAATACAGTAATAATTTTCTAAATAATATCATCAAACAGTAATGCCGGTGGAGCGGGGGAGGGTGCGCGGGGTGCGGGGGGTCGACGGCGGCGGTTGAGTAGGGGAGGGGTGCGGGGGGTCGGCGGCGGCGGTTGAGTAGGGGAATCAAGGGTGCAGGGGGTCGGCGGCGGCGGTTGAGTAGGGGAATCGAGGGTGCGGGGGGTCGGCGGCGGCGGCCGGTGGACCGGGGGGTGCTCGGCAGCGAGGAGTGTCCATGAGATTTAAAAATATTCATGATAGTTCAAAAAGTGCCCATGAAATACAATCGAGAAATGAAGGCTCCGATTTAAATACAATCAATCTTAGCTAGCTATCTGTTCACAATCTTCTTGCCCTTCTTTTTCGCAAATGGAGTTCTTCTGTGGAACGGACGTCCTTTAGGTAGGGTGGTCCTGCTTCTTCTTGTGGTGTATGCTGCTACTTCATCATCGTCGTCATGTTCGATCCTCGGGTCGCCGTACTTGTCGAAGTCTTGCTCATTGGCTACTCCATCCATTCCGATGATCTTCCTTTTGCCTCTCCTCACGACAACACGACTGGGCTTTGACGGGTCGGTAATGAAGAAGCATTGGTCCACTTGGGAAGCCAGTACCCATGGCTCATTTTTCGCGGTGACGTTTGCGCCCGCGGTCTTGGATTGGGCTTCGGGTATAACCATGGTGGTGAAATACCAGTCTTCTTTTAGGACGCTCTTGGCCCATCTGACACGGAACATCGGGACCTTCTCTCCAGCGTAGCTCAGCTCCCAGATCTCATCGATCCTTCCGTAGTATATGTCCTTGTCGTTACCGGTGTAGGATTCCATCGTTACCCCGGAGTTCTGATAACTATCGCTCTTCATGTCCTTGGCCTCGGTGTAGAATGTGTAGCCGTTGATATCGTACGCCTCATAGGTCATCAGGTTGTGCTCGGTGCCCTGTGACAAGGCGAATATGAGTTGTTCTTCCGCGGAAGAATCCTCATGTAAAGGGTACGACAGAAGCTTCTGCTTGAACCAACGCGTGAAACATGAGTTGTGCTCTTTGAGTATATCTCCGTCCGTCCTCTATTGGCCTCGGTCATTGTACGTCTTCTTAATAAAGGTTTTGTGCTGTACCACCCAAGGATCGACCACGTCTATGTGTTGTAGCGCGACTAGGTTTGCTCTTTCAAAGTCCACGAGTCGACCCTCGAAGTCGACATGCATTTCGCGACGACCCTCACGGTGACCCCATCCAGCGAGCCTGCCGAGGTGCCTGTTGATGGGCAGACCAACGGGGTTCTCGATGCCTAGATAATTCATGCAGTAGGAGATGCACTCTTCGGTCAGAAAGCCCCTGGCTATGCTTCCCTCTGGATGTGACATGTTGCGAACGTATCCTTTGATGACACCATTCATCCTTTAGAATGGCATCATGCTGTGCAGGAACGTCGGCCCGAGTTGGATGATATCGTCCACGATATGGACCAGCAGATGCACCATAACGTCGAAGGATGCGGGCGGGAAGTACATCTCAAGCTCGCATAGTATCACCACGATCTCTTCCTGTAGCCTTCTGAGTTGCCTCACACCAACAGACTTCCGAGAGATGACGTCGAAAAAATTGCATAGGCCAAATAGGGTTTCACGGACGTGCGCGTCCATGATCCCACGGATTGCAACTGGAAGTATCTGCATCATCAGCACGTGACAGTCGTGAGACTTCATCCCGCTGAACTTCTGCTTCGCTGGGTCTAGGTATCCGCTTATCTTCCCCGCGTAACCGTAAGGAAGTTTTACTCCTACGAGGCAGGTGAAAAACTGCTCGATCTCCTCCTGACTTAGAGTGAAGCACGCGGGAGGGTAGTCATTTCCGGTCTTCTTGGCCTTCTTGCCTTTGCGACGACTTTCCGTGTCCTGCTTCGCCTCATCATCATCATCATCATCATCATCATATATAGTGTGAAGCTCCTGCCTGATGCCCATTGATTTAAAGTCTGCCCTTGCTTTCGGCCCATCTTTGGTCCTCTCTGGCATGTTGAGCAGGGTACCAAGCAGACTCTCGCACACGTTCTTCGTGATATGCATGACATCAAGGCTGTGAGGCACACGGTGGATCTTCCAGTACGGCAAGTCCCAGAAAATAGACCTCGTTTTCCATACCTTCAGCAGCGGCTCTGGCGCCTTTCGCTTTTTTCCCGGCTCTGACGCCTTTTGCTTCTTTCCCGGTAGTGGGCAGTCTTTCCAATTTTTCAACAGCTCGTCTATTTCCTCGCCGCTCCTCGTACGCGGGCGTCCTCGGGGTTCGGTTTCACCATCGAACAGATCCTTGCGTTTTCTCCACAGGTCATCATCGTGAAGCCACCTTCGATGTCCCATGAACACGGTTTTCGAAGACCCGGGATCTCTATCTAGCTGGCGATACGTTGTGTCATCCATGCACCTGGCGCATCCAGAAAATCCGTGGACCACCTACCCCGCGACATATCCATAACCGAGATAGTCGTGCACCGTCGTGAGCAGCGCGGCTCTCATAGGGAAATATTCTTTCTCTACAGCGTCCCACGTATTGGCTGGAGTTTTCCACAGCGTGTCAAGCTCCTCTTTTAGCAGCCCCAGATACAGATTGATGTCGTTCACTGGTTGTTTCGGTCCTTCAATTAGCATACTCATGTGAATGTACTTCCTCTTCATGCACAACCAGGGGGGAAGGTTGTACATCCACACAAACACAGGCCAGGTGCTATGTGTGCTTCTCTGGCTGCCAAACGGATTGACTCCATCGGTGCTCGCGCCCAGCATGATGTTCCTTGGATCGTTCCCAAATTCTAGGGTCTTCGAAGTTCAACGCTTGCCACTGGCTCGCATCCTTAGGGTGACTCAACATCTTGTCTTTTTTATCTATCTCCGGATCATTTGCGTCATCTTCTCGCTTCTTCTCCTCCCTATCCGCGTGCCAACGCAGGAGCTTTGCTATCTTAGGGTCCGCAAAATACCGCTGCAGACGAGGAGTGATCGGAAAGTACCACACCACTTTTCGAGGAGCTTTCTTCCTCTTCTTGTATCGAGTGACGCCGCACACCGGACATATGGTAGACTCCACGTGCTCGTCCCGATAAATGATGCAATTGTTCATGCACACTTGGTATTTCACGTGCGGTAAATCCAGAGGACACACGATTTTCTTCGCCTCCTCCAAACTGGTCGGGCACTTGTTCCCCTTGGGAAGACGTTCGTGCCAGGATGACATGTTCTCATCGAAGCATGCGTCGGTCATTTTGTGTTTTACCTTCATCTCCAGAGCCATGAGCGTTACTTTCAGGCGGGTATCCTCGGGCCTGCATCCTTCATACAATGGAGTGACCACGTCTAACTCAAGTTGATCCATCTTGGCTTTCTCTCGGGCGGCAGCTCTTGCGTTATCCGTCTGCTTGAGAAGCAGCTCTTGAATATGAGGGTCCTGCACCCAGCCCATCGATGGTCCAGCGTCGTCTGCTCCGGCATCTTCCTCATCATCATGTCCTGCATCTTCTACATGATGACTGTGTACAGCATCACCGTCGTGATCATCTCCTGGGGATTCTTCGTCTTCTCGCCTGCCCGAGCCGCGGTGGTTGTCTTGCTGCCCTTCCACATTTCTTGCCCGGCCCCCATGAACGACTTCGTAGTCATCTTCATCACCTTGCCACCGATAGCCATCCATGAAACCAAGCAAGAGCAGGTGGTCCCGCACCTGCCCGGATTCCGGGTCCGCAATAAGGCTCTTCAGCTTGCATCTTCGACACGGACATCTTATCTTGGTCTCGTTCTTTTGAAGCATCTCGGCCTTCGCGGACCTCAAAAACCTATTTATGATGCCTTCGGTCATCATGCGGACCATGGTCGCCTGCGGGGTAGAGCAAAACGATATTTTAGAACCAAGAAAACATTTGGCATGACTTCCCCTAAAAATAGGACCAAAAAGAATGCTTAATGCCAAAATTCTCGCCGAAACGGAAATGAATCAACATTCCGGCAAAATATTGGCAACTATCGCATTTCAAATACCGGTACACCTCCAAACACAAACACATATGCAACACCACAAACATATGCAACACCACGAACATACATAGATCTAGCTAGGCCATAAAAAGTGCATATGTGCACATTGTTGTAGGGAGAAATACATAAATATAGCTTCCCGCATTACTTACCTATCAAAACAAGGTAATTTAACCACTTAAATTGAATGAATCTATGGTGGAAATGAGGTGAAAAAGAGGAGGCACCCGAGACAAGGAGGAGGTGGAGAGAATGAAGTGGGGAGAAAGTGAGTGTGGGTAGGAGAGGCTCTCCAAAATATCTTGTTGCTGCCCACTTACTAATGGCGCACCAACTCAAAATGCGCCATTAGTAATCTAGGTTACTAATGGCGCACCTTCTGGTGGTGCGCCATTAGTAGTTTTGCAAAAAAAATTACTAATGGCGCACTGTCCCCCAGTGCGCCATTACTAGTTTGAACTAGTAATGGCGCATGGTGCGACAGTGCGCCATTAGTAGTTTTGCAAAAAAGGGAAAAAATACAATAAAAAAACAACATTAGTGGCGCACTTTCCGACAGGTGCGCCATTACTAGTTACAACTAGTAATGGCGCACTTTGTCTGGATGCGCCATTAGTATGTTTGGACAGGCGCACTAGTTCCAAAAAAAATTTGATACTAATGGCGCACCCTGTGCCAGGTGCGCCATTAGTAGTTTCAACTCTAATGGCGTACCAGATGGTGGTGCGCCATTAGTATATACTAATGGCGCACCCCTTGTCAGGTGCGCCATTACTATCAATCCCATCTATAGCCCTTTTTCTAGTAGTGTCAGAGTTGGAATATACGCTTTGATAGTGTGATCAAAGCATATGGTTTTATACAGACTTCTGGAGAACCGTGTATTTACAAGAAAGTGAGTGGGAGCACTACAACCTTTCTGATAGGTATATGTGAATGACATATTGTTGATCAGAAATGATGTAGAATTTTCTAGAAAGCATAAAGGAGTATTTGAAAGTATTTTTTTTCAAAGAAAGACCTCGGTGAAGCTACTTACATATTTAGCATCAAGATCTATAGAGATAGATCAAGATGCTTGATAAGATTTTTCAATGAGAACATACATTGACAAGATTTTGAAGTAGTTCAAAATGGAATAGTTAAAGAAAGAGTTCTTGCATGTGTTGCAAGGTGTGACGTTGAGTAAGACTCGAAACCCGACAATGGCAGAATATAGAAAGAGAATGAAAGACATTGCCTATGCCTCAGTCATAGGTTTTCTAAAGTATGCCATGTTGTATACCAGACCTATTTTGTGCCTTGCCATGAGTTTGGCAAAGGGGTACAATAGTGATCCATGAGTTGATCAATGGACAACAGTCAAAATTATCCTTAGAGGACTAAGGAAATATTTCTCGGTTATGGAGGTGATAAAGAGTTCATCGCAAAGAGTTACATCGATGCAAGCTTTAACACCGATCTGGATGACTCTAAGTCTTAATCTGGATACATATTAAAAGTGGGAGCAATTAGCTAGAGTAGCTCCATGCAAAGCATTGTCGACATGGAAATTTGCAAAATACATACGGATCTGAATGTGGCAGACCCGTTGACTAAACTTCTCTCATAAGCAAAATATGATCACACCTTAGTACTCTTCGGGTGTTAATCACATGGTGATGTGAACTAGATTATTGACTTAGTAAACCCTTTGGGTGTTGGTCACATAGCGATGTGAACTATGGGTGTTAAATCACCTGGTGATGTGAACTATTGGTGTTAAATCACATGGCGATGTGAACTATTGGTGTTAAATCACATGGCGATGTGAACTAGATTATTGACTCTATTGCAAGTGGGAGACTGAAGGAAATATGCCCTAGAGGCAATAATAAAGGTGTTATTTATATTTCCTTATATCATGATAAATGTTTATTATTCATGCTATAATTGTATTAACCGGAAACTTAGTACATGTGTGAATAACTAGATAAATAGAGTGTCCCTAGTATGCCTCTACTTGACTAGCTCGTTAATCAAAGATGGTTAAGTTTCCTAGCCATAGACATGTGTTGTCATTTGATGAACGGGATCACATCATTAGAGAATTATGTGATGGATAATACCCATCCGTTAGCTTAACATAATGATCGTTTAGTTTTTCTGCTATTGCTTTCTTCATGACTTATACATGTTCCTCGGACTATGAGATTATACAACTCCCGAATACTGGAGGAACACCTTGTGTGCTATCAAATGTCACAACGTAACTGGGTGATTATAGAGATGCTCTACAGGTGTCTCCGATGGTGTTTGTTGAGTTGGCATAGATCGAGATTAGGATTTGTCACTCCGTGTATCGGAGAGGTATCTCTGGGCCCTCTCGGTAATGCACATCACTATGAGCCTTGCAAGCAATGTGTCTAATGAGTTAGCCACGGGATGATGCATTACGGAATGAGTAAAGGGACTTGCCGGTGACGAGATTGAACTAGGTATGATGATACCCGCGATCGAATCTCAGGCAAGTAACATACCGATGACAAAGGGAACAACGTATGTTGTTATGCGGTTTGACCGATAAAGATCTTCATAGAATATGTAGGAGCGAATATGAGCATCCAGGTTCCCCTATTGGTTATTGACCGAAGCTATGTCTCGGTCATGTGTACATAGTTCTCGAACCCGTAGGGTCCGCACGCTTAACGTTCGACGACGATTTGTATTATGAGTTACGTGGTTTGATGTACCGAAGTTCGTTCGGAGTCTTGAATGAGATCACAGACATGACGAGGAGTGTCGAAATGGTCGAGACAAAAAGATTGATATATTCGACCATGTTATTCGGACACCGGAAGTGTTCCGGATAGTTTCGGGTAAAAATGGAGTGCCGGAGGGGTTACCGGAGCCCCCGGGGGAACTAATGGACCATCATGGGCCTTATTGGAGAGAGAGGAGGGCAGCCAGGGCAGGCCGCACCCCCCTTGCATTCTGAATTGGACAAGGGAAGGGGGCGGCGCCCCCCTTTCTTACTCCCTCTCCTCTCCTCCTTCCCCCTCTCTCCCTTTTGGTGGAATCCTACTAGGACTAGGAGTCTTAGTAGGACTCCCCTCTTGGGCGCGCAATAGGGGCCAGCTGGCCCTCCCCTCCTCCCTCCTTTATATACTTGGGGAGGGGGGCACCCTAGAACACACAAGTTGATCTTTTAGCCATGTGCGGTGCCCCCCTCCACAGTTACACACCTCGGTCATATCGTTGTAGTGCTTAGGCGAAGCCCTGCGTCGGTAACTACATCATCACCATTGCCATGCCGTCATGCTGACGGAAATATCCCTTGGCCTCAACTGGATCAAGAGATCGAGGGACATCATCGAGCTAAACGGGTGCTGATCGCGGAGGTGTCATGTGCTCGGTACTTGGATCGGTTGGATCGCAAAGACGTTCGACTACATCAACCGTGTTATTAAACGCTTCTACTTTCGGTCTACGAGGGTACATAGACACACTCTCCCATCTCGTTTCTATGCATATCCTAGATAAATCTTGCGTGATCGTAGGCAATTTTTTTGAAATACTGCGTTCCCCAACAATCATGCCTAGTGGTAGCTTCACATTGGGTTTAGAAAGTGAAATCTTTTGAGGCTTGACAATCACAATATTGGTCGTACATGCAATTCATGAATAATTAGTATAAGGAAGAGAACTTTCACATATAAATCCACTATCATGGAAATCTTTTGTGATTGTGAGCCCCCATCAAAATATTATATGCCAAAATTGTTGACGTTGGACAAGGAAGACAATGTAATGGTTTATGTTTGTTCATATTCACATAGAAGTTGTATTGTCATAGATCCTTCAACATGTGGTGCTTGCCCCCCATCTTTGCTAGCCAAAAATTACGCACCAAGTAGAGATACTACTTGTGCATCCAAAAACCCTTAAACCCAAATCTTATTTTCATGAGTCCACCATACCTACCTAAGGATTGAGCAAGATCCTTCAAGTAAGTTTTCATCGGTGCAATAAGGCAATAAAAATTGCTTCTAAAATTGTAAGATCATTTAGTGTAAGAGAAAATTGATCGTCGTACGAACTTGTGATGGTAAAGCAATAAAAGCGACAGACTTCATAATAAAGGTTGCTATCACAAGGGGCAATATAACGTGATGTTCTTTTGCACTAAGGGATTGAGCATACAAACAAATAAGCGCATGGCAACCTCTGCTTCCCTCTGCGAAGGGCCTATCTTTTACTTTTATGCAAAGAGTCAAAGTTTTTCTCTCTATTCCTTTTTATTTTTCTCTTTTGGCAAGCATCATGTGGTGAGGAAAGATCTAGGCACATATGTCCAGTTGAATATGGGTAGCATGAGTTATTATTGTTGACATCACCCATGAGGTGAATACGTTGGGAGGCAAAACAATAAGCCCCTATCTTTCTATGTGTCCGGTTGAAACGTTTTGCTCATGTGTATGCGGTGAGTGTTAGCAATCATAGAAGACTATATGATGGTTGAGTATGTGGAGATCTTACTTAAACTCTGTTGAATAAGTTGAATTGCAATTGCTTGGTGACTAAGAACATAGGTTGTTGGGTTTCAAGAGAATTCATTGTTTGAACCTTAACATGTGAATGGGTTGCCACTATAACATGAGAAGCTTTATAAGAAAGAATTGATGTTGTGATGCTAGGAAAAGTGATTGAAATTATCATTGATCAAACTTGTGCTCTTTGCTAGCATTCACACTTCATAAATTATTTCTTTTATCATTTGCCTACTCGAGGATGAGTAGGAATTAAGCTTGGGGATGCTGATACGTATCCAATGTATCTATAATTTATGAAGTATTCATGCCGTTATATTATCATTGTTGGATGTTTTACAATCATTTTATAGCAACTTTATATCATTTTTTGGGACTAACCTATTGACCCAGTGCCTAGTGCCATTTGCTGTTTTTTGCTTGTTTTTTACATCATAGAAAATCAATATCAAACGGAGCCCAAACACCGCAAAACTTTTTGTGGATTTTTTATGGGCCAGAAGACTCCCGATGGGCCAAAGCAGCACCTGGGGTGCCCCGAGGGGGGCACAACCCATCAGGCGCGCCAGGGGCCCCTAACGCGCCCAGGTGGTTTGTGCCCACCTCGGTGGCATCATGTACCCCTTCTTTGCACTATAAATTCCCAAATATTCCAAAACCCCTCAAAACTCTACGTCAGGATGCCTTACCAGAGCGATGAGGAGACTGGGAAGTAAAAAGAATTCTAAGCTCTCCGATATATAATTCCTAAGTGACTCAAAACATTTTTCTAGACACAACTCGGCTGCTAAAAACGATCAAACAGTGGGGGCTCCTAAGGTCGGGGAAGGCTCTGATTACCAACTTGTAACGCCCTTGATGCGGCTATATCTCCCACGTGTCGAGGCACGACTTAGAGGCATAACCGCATTGAAAGCAATGTCGCAAGTTAGGAAATCATCACACATCCCATGTACATAAATAATATAAAGGGGAGGTACATAGTTGGCTTACAGTCGCCACGTCACATCAAAGTACATATATAACATACATCATCCAAACACTCATGGCCCGACTACGGCGCCAAAATAAAAGACAACCCAACAAGCGACATAGGTCCCGATCACCCCAACTGGGCACCACTACTGATCATCAGGAAAACACACATAGTAACGCTGAGAATCCTCGTCGTACTCCCACTTGAGCTCAAGCGCGCCATCTGGAGCTGTATCATCGGTCCCTGCATCTGGTGTAATAGTAATCTGTGAGCCACAGGGACTCAGCAATCTCGCACCCTCGTGATCAAGACTATTTAAGCTTAATAGGTAGGAAAGGGGTAATGAATAAGTGGAGCTGCAGCAAGCGACTAGCATATATGGTGGCTAACTTATTCGCAAAAGAGAGCGAGAAGAGAGAGCAAGGCGCGAGCGAGGAACTAGAGAGCAACCTGCGCAAACATAACTCCAACACCGTGTCCACTTCCCGGACTCCGCCGAGAAGAGGCCATCATGGTAACACACTCAGTTGATTCATTTTTAATTAATTAAGGTTCAAGTTATCTACAACCGGACATTAACAAATTCCCATCTGCCCATAACCGCGGGCACGGCTTTCGAAAGTTCAATCCCTGCAGGGGGGTCCCAACTTAGCCCATAACAAGCTCTCACGGTCAACGAAGGAATAGACCTCCACCCAAGACACACCGATCAGACTCGGTATCTTGGTACAACAAGACATTTCGACAGGTTAAAACAAGACCAGCAACACCGCCCGATTGTGCCGACAAATCCCGATAGGAGCTGCACATATCTCTTTCTCAGGGCACACTCAGATGAGCGCTCCATACAACTAAAACCAAACCTCGAGTTTCCCCGAGGGGGCGCTGCACAGGACTCTAGTTCGGACCAACACTCAGAGGAGCACTGGCCCGTGGGGGGCTAAAATAAAGATGACCCTTGGGCTCTGGAAACCCAAGGGAAAAAGAGGCTAGGTGGCAAATGGTAAAACCAATGTTGGGCATTGCTGGAAAAGCTTTAATCAAGGCGAACTATCAAGGGGTTCCCATTATAGCCCAGTCGCGTAAGGGACGCAACAATCCGGGAACATAACACCGATATGACGGAAACTAGGGCGGCAAGAGTGGAACAAAACATTAGGCGAGAGGCCGAGCCTTCCACCCTTTACCAAGTATATAGATGCATTAAGATAACATGGCAATATAATGATATCCCAACAAGTAAATACATGTTCCAACAAGGAACGGCTCCAATCTTCACCTGCAACTAACAACGCTATAAGAGGGGCTGAGCAAAGCGGTAACATAGCCAATCAACGGTTTGCTAGAACAATGGTGGGTTAGAGGCTCAACATGGCAATTGGGAGGCTGACAAGCAAGTGGTAGGCATCGTAGCATTGGCATAACAAAAGAGCGAGCAAACTAGCATAGCAAAGAAAGTAGTGATTTCGAGGGTATGATCATCTTACCTACACAGTTGTCAGAGTTGACTGGATCCTCAAAAGCAAACTCAACAAGCTCCTCGTTAGCGAACTCGTCTCCCGGCTCTACCGAATAACACAAACAAGCAACAAGGATACAATCAACCACGTGCAAGGACAAACAATAAGATGCAAAGATGGTATGCTATGCGGGATGCGATGCGGGATGCAAAATGCAAGACGTGACAGGAAATTCATGAACCTGGCCTCAACTTGGAAAACCAAGTGTGCCACTGGATAGAGGGGATGAAATCACTTGAAAACGATATAAAGATCATTGGAATCGGAGCTACGGTTTGGAAATGGCAAGCGTTTTACGAAATGAACCAGTCTGCGATTTACAGCAAGTAGGCACCTAAATGCAACGAAATGAACATGCTACAGGCACCAAACATGACAAAAAAAGACATGGCAGGGATGTACTCAAGATGCTTATCAAAACTCTAGCACAGAGCCACGGCCAATTCATCCATTATGAGGTTCAAACAAGCATGGCAAAAACGAATAAGCAAAACAGATTTCAGACTTAGTGAAATTAACACTAGTCTGAAATTTCAGACCACGATGCCCTCTTCAGAGCAGCAAAACAACATGATACATAACCTGAACATGACAAGTAAGAACATGGCATGGAGCTACTCAACAGGCTTAACAAAACACCCAAAGTGACCTGGGGCCAAAAGGGTTCACAAAATACTCTAACGAGCACACGAACATAGATGAAACACAATCAGTTTTCAGACATTGTGAAAACTGAGACATGCTGAAATATATCTCACGAATGCATGTAAACGAGCTCGATGCACTCACTACGGTGCAAGTCATGGCAAGGCAAGCATACATCCATATAGAAGGCACAAAATTCTAGCTAGACATGGCAAGAACAAAGGCATAGCATGCATGGATCACTAGCAATAGCACCGGAAAAATCGCAAAAGAGTTAACGATCTGCCCAAATACACAACGATGCAAAAGTAGAGCTCGATTGAATCAAGCTAGGCTGCACCAAACTAGCAAGTAAAGACATGGATGGATATAGCATAACAAGATTAACGAATGTCCCTTACTGATCATGCTCAAAAGAGGCACGGATCATTAGGAAACAAGCTGAACATATGGCATCATGAACTAAAATATCCCAGACTTTGTGAAAATCACTAAGTCTCTAAAAACAGATTACTCAGGTGCCTCTCTTTGCAAGCTTGCACAAGACACCACACACATCCTAAAAATGCATGGGTGGCACCTCTGGAAAGAAGACAAAATGCTTAACAATTCATCCCAAAGACTCACAGGCATATCATGCACACAACAATCATGGCAAAAATGACAAAAGTCTATGAAGAACTAACGGATCTGCAAATTTAACTCACTATGCCTCCTTCTAACAGCATTTCGGGCATCAAGATGAACTCAAATGCAAATGATGCAATGGAATGAAATGATGTACCCGTCGAGACGAAGATTTTGATATATCATATGTCCAAAACGGAGCTACGGATGCGGAGATATCATCAGTCAAAGTACGCATAAAAATCTAGGGTTAGGGATGAAAGTCAACCGTCACGGATTTTAGATCCAGATCCGCACTGTTCATGCACTGTAGCCGCCGGAATCGCTCGAGTTCGCCGGACTTGGGAGCTCGCCGGTGACGAGGATGGAGGCGGCCGGAGCGGGGAGGAGGTCGTCGGGGCGACGCCGGCGTGGAGGACGGCGCGGCGCCAGGCGGCACGGCAAGGAGGCGAGGCGAGGCAGCCGGTGGCCGGGCGCGGAGGGGCGGCGAGGTCCGGCTCGGGCGGCGGCGCCCGCCTGAGCCGGGGAAGGCGGCGGCGCTCAGGAGGAGAAGGAGGCGCGGGGCGCGGCCCGGGTAGGCGGCGGCGGGGGCCGGCCTCGGGCCTGGCGGCGGGGATGTGGGTGCACGCCCACGTGGCGGCGTCCGGTTGGTCGCGGCGGCGGGACAGACACTGTCCGGCGGGGGCGGACGTGTCCGTCGGCGGCGGAGGTTTTTTTTTGAACTAGGGTTGGACGGGGAGAAGACGAGATCCGAAATGGGGGGGCTATTTATAGGCATAAGTGGAGCTAGGAGAGTCCAAATGAGGTGCGGTTTTCGGCCACGCGATCGTGATCGAACGCTCTAAGACATGGAGCAGAGTTTGGTGGGTTTTGGGCCAAATTGAAGGGGTGTTGGGCTGCAACACACACGAGGCCTTTTCGGTCCCTCGGTTAACCGTTGGAGTATCAAACGAAGTCCAAATGGTACGAAACTTGACAGGCGGTCTACCGGTAGTAAACCAAGGCCGCATGACAAGTCTTGGTCCAATCCGGAAATGTTTAATCCACACACACGAAAGAAAACTAGAATTGACCACCGGAGGAGAACGAAGCGCCGGAATGCAAAACGGACAACGGGGAAAATGCTCGAATGCATGAGATGAACATGTATGCAAATGCAATGCACGTGATGACATGATATGAGATGCATGAAAAAGAAAACAAAACACGGAGACAAAGACTCGAACTCGAGAAATAAATATAACTTAACGCCGGAAACGGCAAGAGTTGGAGTACAAATTGGGAAAGTTATATCTGGGGCGTTACAACACTCCACCACCACGAAAAGATCTCGTACCGAGATCTTGGACTGAAAGAACACCGGGTACTCAGAACGGAGGTGATCCTCGCGTTCCCAGGTAGCTTCATGGTCGGAATGGTGAGACCACTTGACTTTGAGAAATTTGATTGACTTGTTGCGAGTCCTGCGTTCAGTCTCTTCAAGGATTACAACTGGGTGCTCACGATAGGAGAGATCTTCTTGGAGCTCAATGTCCTCGAAGTTGACGGTGCGTTCAGGCGTCTTGAAGCACTTTCGGAGTTGGGAGACATGGAACACATCATGAACATTTGTGAAGTTTGAAGGAAGCTCGAGTTGATAGGCGAGGTCGCCTCTTTTGCTGACAATCTTGAAAGGTCCGACGTATCTAGGGGCAAGCTTCCCTTTGATACCGAAGCGACGAGTCCCTTTCATAGGAGAGACGCGGAGGTAAACATGATCTCCGATCTCGAAAGCCAAATCACGGTGCTTACTATCATAGTAGCTCTTCTGGCGGGATTGGGCTGCTTTGAGGTTATCACGAATGACCTTGCACATTTCTTCTGCTTCTGTGATTAGATCATTACCCAGCAGCTGACATTCACCGGTTTCAGACCAGTTGAGAGGGGCACGGCATTTCCTACTATACAGAATTTCAAATGGGGCCTTGCCCGAACTTGCTTGAAAACTGTTGTTGTATGAGAATTCCGCATAAGGAAGACAATCCTCCCACTTCATGCTGAAGGAGATAACACAAGCCCTGAGCATATCTTCAAGAATCTGGTTGACACGCTCGACTTGACCGCTTGTTTGAGGATGGAAAGCAGTGCTGAAGCGGATGTTGGTGCCCATGGCCTTCTGAAAAGAATCCCAAAACTTGGAGGTAAAGATGCTGCCATGGTCTGAAGATATCACTTGAGGAATACCGTGCAGAGAGACAATTCGAGAGGTATAGAGTTCCGCCAATTGAGCTGCAGTGATCGACTCTTTGATAGGCAGAAAGTGAGCCACTTTGGTGAGCTTGTCGATGACAACGAATATAGCATCATTGCCACGCTTGGACTTTGGAAACCCAGTCACGAAGTCCATTTCAATGTGGTCAAACTTCCATTCTGGAATGGCAAGAGGTTGGAGGAGACCTGCTGGCCTTTGGTGTTCTGCCTTTACTCTTCTGTAGACATCACATTCATTCACGAATTGAGCGATCTCACGCTTCATTTGAGTCCACTAATAAGTTTGCTTGAGATCCTGATACATCTTCGTGCTCCCAGGGTGGATGGAGAGGAGAGAGTTGTGAGCCTCGTTCATGATCACTTTACGAAGTTCACCTTTGGGCACAACAATTCGATCCTCGAAGAAGAGAGTGTCCTTGTCGTCAAGGCGGTAGCACTTGTACTTGGACTGACTCTTTGCAATACCAATCTTCACCTTTTTCACCATAGCATCAAGAAGCTGGGCTTGGCGAATCTGGTCTTCCAAGGTAGGAGAGACTTGAAGGTTGGCGAGGAAACCTTGAGGAATAATTTGCAGATTAAGTTTGCGGAAAGCTTCACAAAGCTCGGTTTGATAAGGCTTGAGAATCAGACTGTTGCAATATGCTTTTCTGCTCAAAGCGTCAGCAATCACATTGGCCTTGCCTGGAGTATACTCGATACTCGGATTTTACTCTTGAATCATTTCGACCCAACGAGTTTGCCTGAGGTTGAGATTAGGCTGAGTGAAGATGTACTTGAGACTCTTGTGATCAGTGAAAATATCCACTTTTCTTCCCAATAGAAGATGTCTCCAAGTCAACAAAGCATGCACAACTGCCGCCAACTCGAGATCTTGAGTGGGGTAGTTCTTCTCATTAGGCTTCAACTGGCGAGAGGTATAAGCAACAACTTTCTTCTCTTGCATCAGTACAACACCGAGACCTTGGAGAGAGGCATCACAAAAGACCTCGTACGGCTTGGTTTCATCAGGAGGAGTCAGAACTGGAGCAGTGATCAACTTCTCTTTCAAAGTGTTGAAAGCAATATCACACTCCGGAGACCAAACGTACTTGACGTGCTTCTGAAGAAGATTGGAGAGAGGCTTTGCGATCTTAGAAAAGTTTTCAACGAATCTTCGGCAGTAGCTTGCGAGACCGAGGAAGCTACGGAGTTGCTTCACGTTCTGAGGAGGTTCCCAATTAACAATTGCAGACACCTTCTCGGGATTCACGGCAATGCCCTTGGCAGAGATGATATGACCAAGGTAAAGCACCTCATCGAGCAAAAATTCACACTTGGAGAACTTGGCGTAGAACTGGTGTTCCCTGAGCTTGTCAAGAACCAAACGCAAGTGCTTGGCATGATCTTCCTTGTTCTTGGAGAAAACCAGAATGTCATCAAGATAGACCAAAACAAAGTCATTGGTGTAGGGGTTGAAGATGAAGTTCATCATGCGAGAAAACGTCGGAGGAGCGTTGGCGAGGCCAAAAGACATGACAGTGTATTCATATGACCCATAGCTTGTCCTGAAAGCCGTCTTGGGAATATCTTGCTCACGGATTCGAATCTGATGATAACCCATACGGAGATCAAGCTTGGAGAATACTTGGGCACCCTTGAGTTGTTCGAACAGCTCATTGATGTTGGGAAGTGGGTATTTGTTCTTGATGGTCTTCTTGTTCAATGGATGATAATCAACACAAAGTCGGTCCGTTCCATCCTTCTTCTTCACAAAAAGAACACCACAACCCCACGGAGAAGTACTAGGCCGAATGAGACCCATTCTTTCTTGAACATCGAGTTGTTTCTTCAACTCCTTCAACTCTTCAGGATCGAGCTTGTAGGGACGTTTGCACACAGGTTCCGTACCGGGCTCAAGTTCAATAACAAATTCAACCGGCCGGTGCGGAGGCATTCCTGGGAGCTCTTCTGGGAAGACGTCTTGATACTCACAAACGACTGGGATCTGTGAAATAGCATCCAATTCACCCTTCTCATTGAGAGAAAACAAACGGATTGTATTATCCCGAGCAGCAAAGACAATTACATCCTCAGACGAATGAGTCAGTTGAATCTGCCTGGCTGCACAATCGAGGTGAGCCTTGTGCTTAGAGAGCCAGTCCATCCCAAGAATAAGATCAATATCGGAATCGCCAAGAACAATTGGGGAAGAATGGAACTTGTAGTCGCCCAAAGTGATAGTAAGCTCCGGAACGCAGGTGTCAGCTGTCATCTGCTTGCCCGGTGACACAATTTGCAAGGCACTTTGCAGATACTGATAATCGCACTCATACTTTGATGCAAAAGGTTTGGAAATGAAACAATGCGATGCACCAGTGTCAAAAGGAACTTTTGCAAGAATATCATTAACAGGAAGGTTACCCATGATCACATCCGAAGAATCCTCTGCCTGAGCTGCATTCACCATATTGACCTTGGCGTACTTGGGATTATGCTTGACCACTACTGTACTTGCCGATCTGACAGGAGGAGGAGGAGGAAGACGCCTCTGGTTGAAACACTTGTTGGCGTAGTGACCCTTCTGTTGGCACTTGTTGCATGTGACCTCTGAAAGCGGACGGTGGTACTGAGCACTCGATCTTGGAGCTTGAGACGAAGTCTTGTTCTGAAAGCCTGGGTTGGGTGGGTGGGAAGAACCACTACCACCTTTGCTCTTCTGCTGATACGGCTGACGAAACGGAGGAGGAGGAAGCCAATACTTCTGCTGCTTGGCCACTTGAGTAGAGGAAGAAGGCGTAGTGTCTCTGACTCGCTTCCTAGAAGCATCACACCTCAACTGAGCAGCCTCTTGCTTCAGTGCCATGTTGTAGAACTCATCGTACCTCAATGGCTCAAAGAGGACAAGAGCGAGCTGAATTTCTTCACGGAGACCACCCCTGAACTGGTAGATCATGATCTTCTCATCAGGAACATCCTGCTTGGCAAAACGGGCGAGCTTCTGGAACAACTTGTTGTAGTCATAGACAAACAAAGAGCCTTGCTTCAGATTGCGGAATTCCTCACGTTTGCTTTCAGTCACACTCTGAGGGCTGTGATGAGCGTGGAAATCTTGACGGAAATCATCCCAAGTGATCAAGCGTCGACCCCTGGAATCCTTGTACTGCTGCAACCACTCTGCAGCCTGATCTTTGAGCTGGAAAGAAGCGAACTTGACGAAATCTTCAAGGCTGACGTTGCTGCATTCAAAATGCTTGCCCAGATCCATGAGCCAATCGTCAGCATCGGAAGCCTCAACACAACTGCTGAACGTCTTTGTACCATTTGCAAGGAACTGGTTCAGTGTAGCAAACTGGTGCTGATTGTTGCCTTGATTCCCTTTTCTACCTTGATTGTGCTCTTGGAGGATTTGCATGATCAACTGTGTGTTTGCGTTAGTAGCGGCCATCACAGCTTGCCATGCTTCCGAAGGAGGCGGAGGTGGAGGCGGATCTTGATTATGGTTCTGACTGGTGCTCTTAGTGGGAGCCATCCTGAAGAGGTTGACCACCGTTAGCACATAGACAGATAATTGAAGCTGAAACCAACGGAATGAAAATTGCAACACAAAGTCTTCACATCCGAACAAAATGAACGAATGTGTTCTCTTGAAGTGGTCACATAATCCTTAATTGCGAAACCACGTAGAATTAGGTAGAAGAGGTAAATCAACAAGGGAAGGAATCAACATAAGACTTCGAAGCAACTCGAATACCACAACTCAAAATAAAACCAAGGATTGGCTTGCGAAATAAGCCGGAACAAACATATGATAGAGATTTCGTCCGAAGTTTTCGTGGTGGGACCTACACGGGCTCGATCATACAGCACCATCATGTACAAGGCAGTGCACATGACATACGAAGCGTCCCCGAGTCAGCATAGCCAAGGACTCTTTAAGTCGCAACGAGACCACTGTAAAATCGACCGTGAATAGGCGAACCACTAGACGTCGAACCCCAATTTCATATCATACATCTGTCGGAAAGATATCCCAAGAGCTACTTGAATTCCCACCTATGAAATTCCCGAAACTTTCCGGTTATGCAATCAGGTGTTGGGGATACAGGGGAAGCATAATATCTCACCCAAACTAGCAATACCTACATCCAGCTGTATCCATCCTTCAACACATAACCAAGAAACCTTCGGAAACCATCTACCTCAACCTTCGAAAAGCATCCGTTATACAAGTTATGGCGATACTCCCGAACTCCCGCCCCAGTACTGGGTGGCGTCGAAGTTATCTCACCAACGAACTGCATAAAAGAGATTTTCGATGTCGCGAACATATCTCAAGTATACCAGAATTGCAACGATAAAATTATGATGACAACACCTCAGAGCTCAACTCCCCGGGACACTTCCACTAAACCCCTGACAGGAGGCACCAAGACAGTATTCTCATCATAAGCCATCGGAACAAATCCAAGATACTCGCGTGATCCTAAAATTTTTTTTAGTGAAATTTGTGAAGAGAAGAGTCAAAACTCTACGTCAGGATGCCTTACCAGAGCGATGAGGAGACTGGGAAGTAAAAAGAATTCCTAAGCTCTCCGATATATAATTCCTAAGTGACTCAAAACATTTTTCTAGACACAACTCGGCTGCTAAAAACGATCAAACAGTGGGGGCTCCTAAGGTCGGGGAAGGCTCTGATTACCAACTTGTAACGCCCTCGATGCGGCTATATCTCCCACGTGTCGAGGCACGACTTAGAGGCATAACCGCATTGAAAGCAATGTCGCAAGTTAGGAAATCATCACACATCCCATGTACATAAATAATATAAAGGGGAGGTACATAGTTGGCTTACACTCGCCACGTCACATCAAAGTACATATATAACATACATCATCCAAACACTCATGGCCCGACTACGGCGCCAAAATAAAAGACAACCCAACAAGCGACATAGGTCCCTATCACCCCAACTTGGCACCACTACTGATCATCAGAAAAAGACACATAGTAACGCTGAGAATCCTCGTCGTACTCCCACTTGAGCTCAAGCGCGCCATCTGGAGCTGTATCATCGGTCCCTGCATCTGGTGTAATAGTAATCTGTGAGCCACAGGGACTCAGCAATCTCGCACCCTCGCGATCAAGACTATTTAAGCTTAATAGGTAGGAAAGGGGTAATGAATAAGTGGAGCTGCAGCAAGCGACTAGCATATATGGTGGCTAACTTATTCGCAAAAGAGAGCGAGAAGAGAGAGCAAGGCGCGAGCAAGGAACTAGAGAGCAACCTGCGCAAACATAACTCCAACACCGTGTCCACTTCCCGGACTCCACCGAGAAGAGGCCATCACGGTAACACACTCAGTTGATTCATTTTTAATTAATTAAGGTTCAAGTTATCTACAACTGGACATTAACAAATTCCCATCTGCCCATAACCGTGGGCACGGCTTTCGAAAGTTCAATCCCTGCAGGGGGGGTCCCAACTTAGCCCATAACAAGCTCTCACGGTCAACGAAGGAATAGACCTCCACCCAAGACACACCGATCAGACTCGGTATCTCGGTACAACAAGACATTTCGATAGGTTAAAACAAGACCAGCAACACCGCCCGAATGTGTCGACAAATCCCGATAGGAGCTGCACATATCTCTTTCTCAGGGCACACTCAGATGAGCGCTCCATACAACTAAAACCAAACCTCGAGTTTCCCCGAGGGGGCGCTGCACAGGACTCTAGTTCGGACCAACACTCAGAGGAGCACTGGCCCGTGGGGGGCTAAAATAAAGATGACCCTTGGGCTCTGGAAACGCAAGGGAAAAAGAGGCTAGGTGGCAAATGGTAAAACCAATGTTGGGCATTGCTGGAAAAGCTTTAATCAAGGCGAACTATCAAGGGGTTCCCATTATAGCCCAACCGCGTATGGGACGCAACAATCCGGGAACATAACACCGATATGACGGAAACTAGGGCGGCAAGAGTGGAACAAAACACTAGGCGAGAGGCCGAGCCTTCCACCCTTTACCAAGTATATAGATGCATTAAGATAACATGGCAATATAATGATATCCCAACAAGTAAATACATGTTCCAACAAGGAATGGCTCCAATCTTCACCTGCAACTAACAACGCTATAAGAGGGGCTGAGCAAAGCGGTAACATAGCCAATCAACGGTTTGCTAGGACAATGGTGGGTTAGAGGCTCAACATGGCAATTGGGAGGCTGACAAGCAAGTGGTAGGCATCGTAGCATTGGCATAGCAAAAGAGCGAGCAAATTAGCATAGCAAAGATAGTAGTGATTTCGAGGGTATGATCATCTTGCCTGCACAGTTGTCAGAGTTGACTGGATCCTCAAAAGCAAACTCAACGGGCTCCTCGTTAGCGAACTCGTCTCCCGGCTCTACCCAACAACACAAACAAGCAACAATGATACAATCAACCACGTGCAAGGACAAACAATAAGATGCAAAGATGGTATGCTATGCGGGATGCGATGCAGGATGCAAAATGCAAGACGTGACAGGAAATGCATGAACCTGGCCTCAACTTGGAAAACCAAGTGTGCCACTGGATAGAGGGGATGAAATCTCTTGAAAACGATATAAAGATTATTGGAATCGGAGCTACGGTTTGGAAATGGCAAGCGTTTTACGAAATGAACCGGTCTGCGATTTACAGCAAGTAGGCACCTAAATGCAACGAAATGAACATGCTACAGCCACCAAACATGACAACAAAAGACATGGCAGGGATGTACTCAAGATGCTTATCAAAACTCTAGCACAGAGCCACGGCCAATTCATCCATTATGAGGTTCAAACAAGCATGGCAAAAACGAATAAGCAAAATAGATTTCAGACTTAGTGAAATTAACACTAGTCTGAAATTTCAAACCACGATGCCCTCTTCGGAGCAGCAAAAGAACATGATACGTGACCTGAACATGACAAGTAAGAACATGGCATGGATCTACTCAACAAGCTTAACAAAACACCCAAAGTGACCTGGGGCCAAAAGGGTTCACAAAATACTCTAACGAGCACACGAACATAGATGAAACACAATCAGTTTTCAGACATTGTGAAAACTGAGACATGCTGAAATATATCTCACGAATGCATGTAAACGAGCTCGATGCACTCACTACGGTGCAAGTCATGGCAAGGCAAGCATACATCCATATAGAAGGCACAAAATTCTAGCTAGACATGGCAAGAACAAAGGCATAGCATGCATGGATCACTAGCAATAGCACCGGAAAAATCGCAAAAGAGTTAACGATCTGCCCAAATACACAACGATGCAAAAGTAGAGCTCGATTGAATCAAGCTAGGCTGCACCAAACTAGCAAGTAAAGACATGGATGGATATAGCATAACAAGATTAACGAATGTCCCTTACTGATCATGCTCAAAAGAGGCACGGATCATTAGGAAACAAGCTGAACATATGGCATCATGAACTAAAATATCCCAGACTTTGTGAAAATCACTAAGTCTCTAAAAACAGATTACTCAGGTGCCTCTCTTTGCAAGCTTGCACAAGACACCACACACATCCTAAAAATGCATGGGTGGCACCTCTGGAAAGAAGACAAAATGCTTAACAATTCATCCCAAAGACTCACAGGCATATCATGCACACAACAATCATGGCAAAAATGACAAAAGTCTATGAAGAACTAACGGATCTGCAAATTTAACTCACTATGCCTCCTTCTAACAGCATTTCGGGCATCAAGATGAACTCAAATGCAAATGATGCAATGGAATGAAATGATGTACCCGTCGAGACGAAGATTTTGATATATCATATGTCCAAAACGGAGCTACGGATGCGGAGATATCATCAGTCAAAGTACGCATAAAAATCTAGGGTTAGGGATGAAAGTCAACCGTCACGGATTTTAGATCCAGATCCGCACTGTTCATGCACTGTAGCCGCCGGAATCGCTCGAGTTCGCCGGACTTGGGAGCTCGCCGGTGACGAGGATGGAGGCGGCCGGAGCGGGGAGGAGGTCGTCGGGGCGACGCCGGCGTGGAGGACGGCGCGGCGCCAGGCGGCACGGCAAGGAGGCGAGGCGAGGCAGCCGGTGGCCGGGCGCGGAGGGGCGGCGAGGTCCGGCTCGGGCGGCGGCGCCCGCCTGAGCCGGGGAAGGCGGCGGCGCTCAGGAGGAGAAGGAGGCGCGGGGCGCGGCCCGGGTAGGCGGCGGCGGGGGCCGGCCTCGGGCCTGGCGGCAGGGATGTGGGCGCACGCCCACGTGGCGGCATCCGGTTGGTCGCAGCGGCGGGGCGGACACTGTCCGGCGGGGGCGGACATGTCCGTCGGCGGCGGAGGTTTTTTTTGAACTAGGGTTGGACGGGGAGAAGACGAGATCCGAAATGGGGGGGCTATTTATAGGCATAAGTGGAGCTAGGAGAGTCCAAATGAGGTGCGGTTTTCGGCCACGCGATCGTGATCGAACGCTCTAGGACATGGAGCAGAGTTTGGTGGGTTTTGGGCCAAATTGAAGGGGTGTTGGTCTGCAACACACATGAGGCCTTTTCGGTCCCTCGGTTAACCGTTGGAGTATCAAACGAAGTCCAAATGGTACGAAACTTGACAGGCGGTCTACCGGTAGTAAACCAAGGCCGCATGACAAGTCTCGGTCCAATCCGGAAATGTTTAATACCCACACACGAAAGGAAACTAGAATTGACCACCGGAGGAGAACAAAGCGCCGGAATGCAAAACGGACAACGGGGAAAATGCTCGAATGCATGAGATGAACATGTATGCAAATGCAATGCACGTGATGACATGATATGAGATGCATGAAAAAGAAAACAACACATGGAGACAAAGACCCGAACCCGAGAAATAAATATAACTTAACGCCGGAAACGGCAAGAGTTGGAGTACAAATTGGGAAAGTTATATATGGGGCGTTACAATAGCCAACGAAAAACAGTCTAGACTCGTTCTGGCACCCTGCCAGAGGGGGGAATCATCTCCGATGGCCATCTTCATCATCCCGGCGGCCACCACGACGAGGAGGGAGTAGTCCACCCTCGGGGCTGAGGGTTTGTACCAGTAGCTATGTGATTAATCTCTCTCTCGTGATCTATATCATGGGCTTTGTTAATATAGATGGATCGTATGATGTTTCTCCCCTCTATACTCTTGTTGCGATGAACTAAATCTTTACCCTTTGATGTTTTGTCATGTCGGATTGAATATTCAGATTTGAGAACACATGATGTATGTCTTGCGGTATGAATACTTGAGGTGACAATGGGGTATCATATTGATTCACTTGATATAAGTTATGGCACTCAACTTGCGGATTCCCGCGGTGATATTGGGGTAATCTATGCATAGGGGTTGATGCATGTTTTTATTATCTTTTCTCTGATAGAAGCTTTGGGGTCTCTTTGTAGTTCTTTGTGTGGATTGAGTGTTATGAATATGAAGGTGTTATTCTAGTACGAACTCTAGGACAGATCAAACGGAAAAAATAGCTTTGCATTATTTTAGTACGAACTCTTGAATAGATCGAGCGGAAAGAATAGCTTTGAGGTGGTCTTGTACCCTACAAACAATTTCTATCTTTTTTTCTCCGCTAATAGGAACTCGGGAGTGATTCTTTGTTGCACTTTGAGGGATAATCATATGATCCAACTATGTTAGCACTGTTGAGAGATTGCGCTAGCAAAAGTACGGACCCTAGGCCTCATTTTTAAGCATTGCAATACCGTTTTTGTGCCAGTTTCTATTTGCTACCTTGCTGTTTTTATTTATTCAGATTATAAAAATATAATTCTACCATCAATATTACGCTTTTATCACCATCTCTTCATCGAACTAGTGCACCTATACAATTTGCCATTGTATTGGGTGTGTTGGGGACACAAGAGACTTCTTGTGTTTGGTTGCAGGGTCGTTTGAGAGAGACCATCTTCATCCTACACCTCTCACAGATTGATAAACCTTAGGTCATCCACTTGAGGGAAAATTGCTATTGTCCTATAAAATTGCTACGGCCCAACACGTGTCTACAAGAATAAAGTTATGTAGTAGACATCAACTACCTACATGGGTTAGTCTTGCAAGGAACAACACTTGTGTATCCAATGTGACAATCATGAAATTTGATACCAAATGAGATTTGATATATAGGATTTGTCCAAGGATATGTTGAAAAGGATTCATGCTTCCTTGTCTTCAACCACCATATTTGAAAGGATCGATATAGTTGACTAGAGGGGGGGTGAATAGGAAACTAACAATTTTTAGCCTTTTCTTTATCAATTTAAAGTTTGCATCAAAGTAGGTTGTCTAGATATGCAACTAGGTGAGAAACCTATATGATGCAACAACAAAAAGCACACAAGCAAGCAAGAGATGCAACACAATATAAGCTTGCACAAGTAAAGGTACGAAATAACCAAGAGTGGAGCCGGTGAAGAGGAGGATGTGTTACCGAAGTTCCTTCCCTTTGAGGGGAAGTACGTCTCCGTTGGAGCAGTGTGGAGGACAATGCTCCCCAAGAAGCCACTAGGGCCACCGTATTCTCCTCACGCCCTCACACAATGCGAGATGCCGTGATTCCACTATTGGTGCTCTTGGAGGCAGCGACCGAAACTTTACAAACAAGGTTGGGGCAATCTCCACAACTTAATTGGAGGCTCCCAACGACACCATGAAGCTTCACCACAATGGACTATGGCTCCATGGTGACCTCAATCGTCTAGGGTGCTCAAACACCCAAGAGTAACAAGATCCGCTAGGGATTAGTGGGGGAATCAAATTTCTCTTGGTGGAAGTGTAGATCGGGGCCTTCTCAACCAATCCCGAGCAAATCAACAAGTTTGATTGGCTAGCGAGAGAGATCGGGCGAAAATGGAGCTTTTGGGGGAAGAGGTGAGTCAACCTTGGAGAAGAAGACCCCCTTTTATAGAGGGGGGAACAATCCAACCGTTACCCCTCGTAACAGCACCGCAGAGGGCGGTACTACCGCAGGGGGTAGCGGTACTACCACTGGGACCAGTGGTACTACCGCTCCCCCTGACGGTACTCCCATGCAGTCTGGGAGGGCTGGCGAATGAGCAGGAGTCAGACCAAGTGCGGTACTGCTGCGGTGGTAGGGCGGTACTACCGCTCTCGAGCGGTACTACCACTTCTACTGCCGCTGCTCAGTGCCGCACAATCCGACATGTGAGGCGACCCCCCTCGAGTCGATGCGGTAGGAGATCGGTACCGCAGTGGTACTACGGCTGATGACTCACAGGCGGTACTACCACTGGGCACCGCGGTACTACCGCTGGGACCAAATCATACTCATAAAATCGGGAATGAACCCTCCATCGAAGCGGGAAGGCTCAGAGGGTGTGAAAAGGAAGTGTACGTGTTGATTCCACCCTAGCCATACCAAAGCGGACTCCCTCTTGATAGTATGGTGACTCCTACGAAACAAGTCCACCAAAAGAGAAACGAAAGAGCTACACCATCTGGAATAAAACTCCGAGGGGAAAGAATCATCTCATGCGAAAGGATGAATATCTTAAATGCTCAAAGCATACGATTAGTCCACAAAAGCATTGTCATCAATCACCAAAACACCTTAGGAATAAATATGCCCTTACAATCTCCCCCTTTTTGGTGGATTGATGACAATACGAGATTTGCACAAAAGGGAAAATATATATGACATAAGCAAACCCCACATCTCTAAATATAGATGGGTTCCCCCTAGATGTGTGCTATCTAGAAAAGTGCTTTGGACTGCACGGCGCACATACTAGGATCAACACTCCCCCTATATTTTATAGACAATGCATATCTTGCAACAATAAGGCTAACACTAAGCAAGATAGTAAATATGAGCATAACATAACTAGAACAAGATAACATAAGCTCAATAAGATGCAATAGAGTGCATATGTCTTACACCATATGATAGATAAGTCTCACGAGCACAACCAAACCAACGCAAGCAAGGTTCAACACGAGAAAAGAGTTTGCGAGAAAGACGGGCAAGGTAAACACGCCACACAAACACACGCTCGCAACTCGACAACGACACAAATCCCTAAACTCTCTCCCCCTTTGGCATCGAGACAACAAAAAGGCAAAGAGTGTTGCTACGGCTCTAGGTGATAGCCAACTGAGGATCTCGAACACCATATCCCAGCAGGATCGTCTGCACCGCCGTCATCGGTCGGAAACTGCTCGGTGTCTGAGTCGGTCCATGGACAGTGCTGCTGAATCCACTCCTCCTCATCAGTGATCTTGCCCTTAGAACCGCTGGCAACGATCGCACCCAACTGATGCATTAGCTCCTTGTGATGATTCCTGGCCTGCTTCTCAGCCACATGAGTCATGTACTGATCGTGAGACTCCATGCAGAAGAGTTTTTTCATCTTGCGCTTGAGCTTCTTTGCCCAAGAGGTCTCTGCTCCAAATGGCTCATAGTCATCGTCATCATCCGCATCAGCCTCGGTCTCCATGTCAGTAGCTCCAGGCAGATGCCAGAACTCGGAGCTGTGGTGCCCCAGTTCTCCTTCTTCCTCGGACACTTTATCTCATGAGAAACTAGATCCCCAGTCTCCAGCACCACCCTAGGATACACACGCTCCCAGGCCTTCTCAATGAGCAACATGATAAACGGTCCACAGATAGGGCACTTGCGCTCAGAGATGGCGGAAACCAGCTCAAACCACATGACATGAGAGATATCCAAAGAGTCTCCAGTGTTTTCTTCCTTCTCATGTTGACAGAAAAGATGCATGTCCACAAGATAAGAGTGTACCATATCCAAGTTGCCAATGCGAGGGAAGAGGGTCTCCCTGAAGATGCGATGGAGAATATCCAGAAAGGCTGGCAGCTCATAGGTCTCCTTCTGAGTCACTGCGTTAATCTTCAAGGTACAGTATGGCCAGAGAGATTGCTTGTGAGTGGAAGTTGCATTGCGGTGAGGGCGAAAGCCAACTGGGTTCTCAAGACCTTGATCCTCAACTTCAAGAAGCTCCATGGCGGCCTTCCACTTGACAGTAAGAAGCCTGCCATTTGTCATCCAAGTCAGAGTCTTGTCCTCATCTATTACAAGATGGACGGTGGCATAAAACTGAGCCACCAAATCTGCATCAAAATCTTTGTTGAACTGCATGATCCTCAGGATGTTCAACTGAGAGCACATCTGAAGAGCCTCCCCAAAGTAGTCAGGATCCTTCTCCATAAAGGCAACATCGATGGAGCGAACATCAACAAAAATATTCTTCTTGGCTTTGATCACATCAAAGTAGATGGCATACTGAAAACGGTTCCAGAACGGGCGGTTGACCAAGGCAGGCTCTTGATAGACCTCATAGGGGTTGTGCCGACGCTTCTCCCAGAATTCTTTGGCAGACATCTCTATCACAGACTTGGCCCTTGGCTTGGGCTTGGACGCACTCATCTTCTTCATTTGAGGTGGAACACTTGGAGGAACACTTGATGAGGCCTCCGTTGTCTCAGAGGTGCGGTAGCACTTGGACGTTGCACGTCCAGGGTTGACACGGCGGACTTGCCGCTCAGTATGTTCATCACTGGCATCCATGGCAAGAGGACGCGGTGGGGATCGACTCCACCGGAGGAACTGGAGAGGGATGGCACGAAGATGGCGGCTGGCCGAAGCCCTCCTGCGGCGATACGTCGCTGGAGCGACGAGGAAGACGAGCGAGTGGGGCGAATGGGTATGGGGGAGAAAAGCAACTCCGCCGGCTCCAACATAGCCCCCATCGCCCGCCCCGTAGCGGTAGTACCGCAGGGGTGGGCGGTAGTACCGCTTGACGATCATCATCGGTAGTACCGCGCACCCAGCGGTAGTACCGCTCAGCCACAAAAAGATTGCCCAAAACGGCTTAGCTCAAGAAAAGAAAACGAGAGCAAACACACACGCAAAACCAACACAAAGAGGACGAGAAACACACACCTCTCCAAGAGAGGGCGGTGGCCGAGGCCACCTATGTTTGAGTCCGGAGGTATGGCGCCGCGAAGATTTTAACCTTGGGCCCATGACCAAAACTCATCTTTGAAGCACAAGTACCATAAAAATGGCTAAAGTGAAAGAGTTTGATTAGTTTATGCATAATGGGGGGGAGGGAAGGTTCATTGAGAGAACAACATTCCCCCTATGTCCATGCCTACATCTAAATTAGACATCAAGTTGAGTATGGTGGGGTGTGAAAGGTTCAAGCAACATTGCTCGAATCAATGATGTTAAGCTCATGCCTTAACTCACGAAATCTTGCTTCATCCAAGGGCTTTGTGAAGATATCTACAAGGTTATCATGAGTGTTGACATAGTTGAGCTCGATCTCCCCTCGCCTAATGTGATCCGAGATGAAGTGATACCGAATCTCAATATGCTTCGTCTTGAAGGGTTGGACCGGGTTGAGAGAAATCTTGATGGCACTTTCATTGTCACACCAAAGAGGCACTTTGTCACAAATGACACCGTAATCCTTTAAAGTTTTCCTCATCCAAAGAAGTTGTGCACAACAACTACCGGCCGCCACATACTCCGCTTCGGTGGACGAGAGAGACACACAACTTTGTTTCTTGGAAGACCAACTCACCAAGAGCAACCAAGAAATTGGCACCCTCCGAAAGTGGACTTCCTATCCACTTTGTCTCCCGCCCAATCGGAGTCCGAATATCCTACAAGCTTGAAGTTTGCTCCTCTTGGGTACCATAAGCCAAAGTTAGGGTTATGAGCCAAATACCAAAAGAATCGCTTGACCGCCGCAAAGTGGCTTTCCTTAGGTGTGGCTTGAAACCATGCACAAATTCCCGTAGTCAACATGATATCCGGTCTAGATGCACAAAGGTAAAGCAAGGAGCCAATCATGGAGCGATATATCTTTTGATCCATCGCTTTACCATTGGGATCAATGTCAAGTTGGCACTTGGTGCGCATGGGAGTGGAATCCGGCTTGACATCACTTAACTTGAATCTCTTGAGCATGTCTTGAGTGTATTTGGCTTGGTTGATGAAGGTTCCTTCTCTTATTTGTTTGACTTCGAAGCCAAGGAAGAACTTCAACTCCCCCATTGAAGACATCTTGAACTTAGAGGTCATGAGAGCGGAAAATTCCTCATTGAAAGCTTTGTTAGGGGAACCAAAGATAATATCATCAACATATAGTTGGCACACAAACAACTCCCCTTTGACCTTCTTAGTAAAAAGAGTGGGGTCAATTAGCCCAACTTCAAATCCACGGTCTTGTAACAACTCGGTAAGGTGGTCATACCATGCACGTGGGGCTTGTTTAAGGCCATAGAGTGCCTTATCGAGTTGATACACATGATCGAGAAAGTAGGGATCCTCGAACTCGAGGGGTTGCTTGATGTATACCAACTCATTAATAGGACCATTAAGAAAAGCACTTTTAACATCCATTTGTTGCAATTTAAAGTTGTGGTGAGAAGCATAAGAAATCAACAAACGAATGGATTCAAGGCGAGCAACGGGAGCAAAGGTTTCACCTTAGTCGATACCCTCGACTTGGGAGTAGCCTTGTGCCACCAATATTGCCTTGTTGCGAACGATTGTCCCATGAGCATCTTGCTTGTTCTTAAATATCCACTTGGTTCCAATGACATTGTGGTTCCCCGTTGGCCTTGGCACCAATCTCCACACCTTGTTGTACTCGAAGTTGTTGAGTTCTTCATGCATGGCATTAAGCGAATCCGGATCTTTTAGCTCCTCATATACCTTTTGGGGTTCAACACAAGAGACAAACGCGTGATGTTCAAGATAGTTTGCCAATTTTCTATGAGTGTTTACCCCCTTTTGAATGCTTCCAAGCACATTCTTCATGAGATGACCCTTGGTGGACAGCTTGGAAGCAATCTTGGCGGCACGACGCTCCAATTCCTCATCAGGGGTGAGTTGAGGAGCGGTCACTTGATCATCTTGAGCGTCGTCTTGAGCTTGTTCTTGATCTCGAGGAAGCTCTTGATCTTGAACTTGCTCAGAGGAGAGAACTTGACCTTGGGCATCACTTGATGTTTCAACACCATCTTGAGACTGACCTTGCCCTTGGTCTTGTTCTTGAGGTTGAGGGCCTTCACTTTGTTCTTCGAAAGTGTGTGGCCTTGGGTTGGTGATGGCTCCACTTGAGTGGAGCATTGTCCTTCTCCTTCGGCCACAAGGGGTTCCTCAATGGTTAGGATAAAACCAACACCCATTCTTCTTATGGCTTGAGGAGGAATTTCATCACCTACATCACAAGTGCCACTTTGCTCCTCTTGGGAGCCGTTATTATCATTAAACACCACGTTACACGTCTCCTCAATAAGCCTCGTGGACTTATTGAGGACACGGTAAGCATGAGAGTTTGTAGCATAACCAACAAATATATCCTCATAAGCTCTGACCTCAAATTTAGACAAACGAACACCTTTCTTCAGAATGAAACACTTACACCCAAACACCCAGAAGTACTTGAGGTTGGGCTTGTTACCGGTGAGTATCTCATATGGAGTCTTGTTCAAGCCTTTACGGAGATAGAGCCGATTTGATGCATGACACGCGGTGTTGATGGCTTCGGCCCAAAAGTTGTATGGAGACTTGAATTCCACCATCATGGTCCTTGCCACATCCATCAACGTTGGGTTCTTCCTCTCCGCTACACCATTTTGTTGAGGGGTGTATGGTGCGGAATATTGATGCTTGATCCCCTCATCACTAAGAAACTCATCCAAGGTGTAGTTATTGAACTCGGTGCCGTTGTCACTTCCTATAGTCAAGATCTTTGCATTGTGTTGACATTGGGCTTCATTTGCAAAGTCAATGACGGTCTGTTGGGTCTCGCGCTTCCTCTTGAAGAAATATACCCAAGTGTATCTTGAATAATCATCCACAATCTGCAAGCAATGCTTTCTACCCCCAAGACTATCAAAGGATGGAGGCCCAAAGAAATCCATATGAAGGAGCTCCAAAGGCCTCTTCGAGTAGATGATAGTCGTGTGAGGGTGAGGCTTCTCATGTAGCTTTCCTTCGATGCACGCACTGCAAGCACGATCTTTAGCAAAACTAACATTTGTTAGTCCACGGACATGGTCCCCCTTGAGAAGACTTTGCAAAGACCCCATATTGACATGGGCGAGACGGCGATGCCAAAGCCATCCCACATCAACTTTAGCCATTAGGCATGTCGCGGTCTTAGTGGGTCGCTCCGAAAAGTTAATCACATAGAGACCGTTCTCGACATGCCCAACAAAGGCTACTTTAAGAGTCTTGATCCACAAGAGGGCCACGGTATCAATATCAAAGAAAGTGGCAAAGCCCATGAGTGCAAGTTGACGAACGGAAAGTAAATTGTATGCAAGGGACTCAACAAGCATGACCTTCTCGATTGTGAGATCATGAGAAATGACAACCTTGCCAAGCCCCAATACCGTGGAGGACGAGGCGTCACCCCACTCGACATTGGTGGGCATAGATGGAATCTTGTGAACATCCACCACCAAGTCCATGCTTCCGGTCATATGATTAGTGGCTCCACTATCGAACAACCATGATCCCCAACCGGAAGCAAACACCTACAAGATATCAATGCTAGGTTTTACGTACCCATTTAGTAATGGGTCCTTTGATGTTAGTAAAGAGGGTCTTAGGAACCCAAATAGACCATTCAATGTACTCATAAGGAGAGCTAACAAATTTTGGATAAACATGTTCATCACTAGCACGACACAACACATAAGAAGGGTTAAAGTCGCCGGCTTGGTTGGGAAGGGAAGTGTTGCCCTTCTTGGCATCACCACCCTTCCCGGTGTTCTTCTTCTCCTTAGTAGCACCCTCTCCATCCTTCACAAAGGTTTGCTTGAGAGGAGGAGGTCATTTGGCCTTGTCATTCTTCTTCTTGTTCTTGGACTCGGGTGCGTACCCAATCCCTTCCTTGGCCACAACTCCCTGTTGATTGCTCAAAAGGCCGTTGAGGTTTTTCTCGCCTTGTATGCAAGAAACAATGCCTTTCTCAAGTCGCTCCTTCAACTTAGCATTCTCCTCAACAAGATGCGCATGCTCACAACATGGGTTAGTAGCATTTGCATTATCAATTAACACCATATGAGGAAATGTGGCTTTCTCCTTGGTTAGCTTTACTTGAAGTTGATCCTGAGACTCTTTGAGGCTAGCATGAGTACCCTTCAGGACCTTGTGAGCCTTGTCAAGTAAGTCAAACTCCTCTTTGAGTCTAGGAAGATAAACCCCAAGCTTGGCCTTCTCGGAGTTTAGCACACGAGAAACAACAATAGCATGATCAAGATCTTTCTTTAACTTAGCGTGATCATCGTTGTGTGACTCCTCAAGAGCCAAACGAAGACCACACTCTTTCTCAAGAGCATTGGAAAGATCCGAAATCTCATCGGAATAGTCATGACTATGCCCCTCCATCTTAGAGATGGTATCTTCGTGAGCTTCGATCATGTCATTGGCTTCACCAAGTTGTTCCAAGAGAGCAACGAAGTGCTTCTTGGATTTACCCTTGAGTTTCCCATAAAAGACTCAAACTCATTCTCCTCCACATTAGGTCCATCATGTTCATCAATGCAATCCATCAAAGAAGGATTATTAATGATGGTAGTTTTGATGTTGGGGGTTACCTTGTTGGTGGCTTTAGCCATGAGGCACTTGGCGGTGATGCTCTCATTGGGTGAGTCAAAGAGTGACACCCGTGGAGTTGTCGCCATGGCAACGGAGGCCATGGCACTCAACTCATCCTCATTGTACTCTTCTTGTACCACCAACGCTTTAGGAGGAGTCTTCTTGGTGAAGTTTCTCTTGTTTGGGAAAGACTTGGCTTTGTCCTTTCGGATGAGCTTGCCACCATTGTCTTCCCTCTTCTCATACGGGCACTCCGCAACAAAATGGCTCACATTGCCATAATTATAGCAAGTCCTCACATGTTGCTTGCCCTTCGTGCCACTTGAGTTGTTCTTGTTGAAGTTGGGCCTTGAGTTTTTCTTGCTCCAAAATTGCCTTGAAGCAAGAGCCATGTGTTCATGATAGGCATACTTTGTATCTTCGGGGTTGCTCTCCTCTTCTTCTTCCTCGTCCTCTTGTTCCACACTAACCTTGGCCTTCAATGCAACGTCGGGCTTCTTTGCTCTTTGAGAACGTAGCACCACATTGTTGGCGGTCTTGTACAAGATGCTCATGGCCACAAACTCATCCAACACTTCACTTGAGGACAAAGTGTGGAAGTCTGGCCTTTGACGAATGACGGAGGACATGGCCTTGTGGTAAGGCATCATTGCCTTGAGGAATTTGCGCTTGATCCAATTGTCGTCTGTGTCCTTGCTCCCATGATCTCGGACTGAGTCCACGAGTTTGGTTACTCTCCGATAAAGCTCACGAGGTTCTTCATCTTCTTTCATTGCAAACTCATCGGCTTCATCATGCACTACTTCATAGTTGGAGCATTGAATGCTTGCGATTCCCCGGTAGAGGGAGACAACATAAAGTCATGCATCTTTGGCCAAGGCGAAGGGTCGAAGATGAGGGAGATCTTCGGGTGGAATTGCATCTTGGATGATGAAGAGAGCATTCTCATTGAATTGATTATCCGCGGCTTCTCTAGGGGTGAAGTTGCTTGGGTCATGCGGATAGAAACCTTCTTCAATGATTCTCCAAAGATTAGTATTCACATGATTTGAATGACGCTTAAAGCGATAAACCCAAGAATCAAAGTCCTCATTTTTCACAATCTTAGGGGGAGGACCGGCATGATTCAAATGAGTCGAGGGAATCGGTCCACCATAAACAAGTGGAGGTTCCACATGGGCAAAGATGCCGGTGCCATTCTTACCACTAGAAGAAGGAGCTTTTTCACTAGTAGCATCCCCCTTATCGGAGTGAGCATCTGTCACCTTGTTAGTGGGATCACCCACTTTCAATGGTGCGGTGGATAGTTTAAGCCCTTCAATGAATTTATTAAACAAGCTTTCAACCTCGATCATCATGGAGGTTTTCAATGTCTCCAAGGCCACATTGAATTCCTCACGAGAGACCGAGGTTTCCCCATCGCCCATAGACGAGACCGGATTCGCACCGGAGTGCTCCTCCACACCGTCTACTACGTCAACCATACCCTTCGGACGACAAAGTCCTTAAAAAGAGACGAGGTTCTAATACCAATTGAAATGACCGATATAGTTGACTAGAGGGGGGTGAATAGGCAACTAACAATTTTTAGCCTTTTCTTTATCAATTTAAAGTTTGCATCAAAGTAGGTTGTCTAGATATGCAACTAGGTGAGCAACCTATATGATGCAACAACAAGCACACAAGCAAGCAAGAGATGCAATGCAATATAAGCTTGCACAAGTAAAGGTATGAAATAACCAAGAGTGGAGCCGGTGAAGACGAGGATGTGTTACCGAAGTTCCTTCCCTTTGAGGGGAAATACGTCTCCGTTGGAGCGGTGTGGAGGCACAATACTCCCCAAGAAGCCACTAGGGCCACCGTATTCTCCTCACGCCCTCACACAATGCGAGATGTCGTGATTCCACTATTGGTGCCCTTGGAGGCGGCGACCGAACCTTTACAAACAGGGTCGGGGAAATCTCCACAACTTAATTGGAGGCTCCCAACGACACCACGAAGCTTCACCACAATGGACTATGGCTCCGTGGTGACCTCAACCGTCTAAGGTGCTCAAACACCCAAGAGTAGCAAGATCCGCTAGGGATTAGTGGGGGAATCAAATTTCTCTTGGTGGAAGTGTAGATCGGGGCCTTCTCAACCAATCCTGAGCAAATCAACAAGTTTTATTAGCTAGGGAGAGAGATCGGGCGAAAATGGAGCTTGGAGCCATAATGGAGCTTTGGGGGGAAGAGGTGAGTCAACCTTTGAGAAGAAGACCCCCTTTTATAGAGGGGGGAACAATCCAACCGTTACCCCCCGAAACAGCCCCGCAGAGGGTGGTACTATCGCAGGGGGCAGCGGTACTACCGCTGGGACCAGCGGTACTACCGCTCCCCCTCGGGGTACAACCGTGCAGTCTGGGAGGGCTGGCAAATGAGCAGGAGTCAGACCCAGTGTGGTACTGCCGCAGTGGTAGGGCGGTACTACCACTCTCGAGTGGTACTACCGCTTCTATTGCCGATGCTTAGTGCCGCACAATCGGACACGAGAGGCGCCCCCCTCGAGTCGACGCGGTAGGAGCCTGTTGTAACACCCCGGATATGATTTACCCAATTTGTAATCCAACTCTTGCCATTTCCGGCTTTAAGTTAATTTATTTTCTCGGGTTCGGGTCTTTGTCTCCGTGTGTTGTTATCGTTATCATGCATCTCATATCATGCCATCATGTGCATTGCATTTGCATACGTGTTCGTCTCATGCATCCGAGCATTTTCCCCGTTGTCCGTTTTGCATTCCGGCGCTTCGTTCTCCTCCGGTGGTCATTTCTACCTTTCTTTCGTGTGTGGGGATTAAACATTTCCGGATTGGACCGAGACTTGCCATGCGGCCTTGGTTTACTACCGGTAGACCGCCTGTCAAGTTTCATATCATTTGGACTTCGTTTGATGCTCCAACGGTTAACCGAGGGACCGAAAAGGCCTCGTGTGTGTTGCAGCCCAACACCCCTCCATTTTGGCCCAAAACCCACCAAACGCTGCTCCATCATCTAGAGCGTTCGATCACGATCGCGTGGCCGAAAACCGCACCTCATTTGGACTCTCCTAGCTCCCTCTATGCCTATTTATACACCCCCCATTTTTCGGATCTCCTTCCTCCCCCGAAAACCCTAAAAAAATCATCTCCGCCGCGGACAAAGCCGCCAGCGACGAACGTGTCCGTTTCTGCCTCTCCGCCGCCACGTGGCGCCCCGGAATTTGTCCACCGGGCACGCCCACATCGCCCGCCGCCGCCACTCCCGCCGGCCCGCCAGGCCCGGAGCGGGCCCTCCTCCTCCGCCGCTCGGGCCAGAGAGCCGATCCGCCCCCGCCGCCTTCCTTCCTCGCGCCGCCGCCCGGAGAGCGCGCCGGCCGCTGCGCCGCCATTTTCGGCCGCCACCGCTCCGACCTTCGCCGGCCGGACACCTCGCCGCCTTGCCCGGCCGCGCCGTGCCGCGGGAGCTCCGCCACCGAGTTCCTCCGACGCCGGCCTCCTCCTCCCCTCATGCCAGCGAGCTCCACCGATTCCGGCGCCGGCCATCCTTGAAATTCCCGCCCCGGTGAACAGTAACGGCGGCGATCTCCGAAATCCGTGCCAGATCCAGATCTGAAACTTCTGGGTTGACTTTTTCCCTCCGAACCCTAATTTTTGTGCATACTTTGACCTGCTACATCTCCGCATCCGTAGCTCCGATTCATGCATATAGCATATCAAAATGTTTGTCTCAGCGAGTACATCATTTCATTCCATTGCATCATTTTCATTAGAGTTCATCTTGATGCCCGAAATGCTGTTACAAGAGGGCTTCATGAGTTAATTGTCAGATCTGCTAGTTCATCTTAGACTTTTGTCATTTTTGCCATGATTATTGTGTGCATTATATGCCTATGAGTCCTTCATATGTTTTGTTAAGGGTTTTGTTATCTTTCCAGAGGTGCAACCCATGTATTTTTGTGATGTGTGTGGTGCTTAGTGCAAGCTTGCAAAGTGAGGCACCCGGTAAATCTGTTTTCAGAGACTTAGTGGTTTCACTAAGTCCTGGGATTGTTTAGTTCATGATGCCATATGTTCATGTTGTTTCCTAGTGATCCGTGCCTCTTTTGAGGATGATCAGTAAAGGAGTTTTGTTAATATTGTAGTGCTCTATCCATCCATGTCTTTGTTTGCATAAATGGAGCACCCTAGCTTGAGTCAATCGAGCTCTACTTTTGCTTCGTTGTGAATCCGGGCAGATCGTCAACTTGTTTGCGATTTTGCCGATGTTATTGTAGTTGATCCGTGCATGCTATGCCATTGTTCTTGCCATGTCTAGCTTGCATTTTGTGCCTTCTTAATGGATGTATGCTTGTATTGCCATGACTTGCTCTGTAGTGAGTGTATCGAGCTCGCAAACATGCCTTCGTGAGTTATGTTTCAGCATGTCCCAGTTTTCACCAAGTTTGAAAACTGATTATGTTTTTGCTATGTTCATGGGCTTGTTAGTATATTTTGTGATCCCTTTTGGCTCAAGGTCACTATGGGACTTTTGTTAAGCTTGTTGAGTAGCTCCATGCCATGTCTTTCTTTGTCATGTTCAGGTCCTGTAGCATGTTGTTTTGTTGCTCCGAAGAGGGCTATATGATCTGAAATTCCAGACAAGTGTTAATTTCACTAAGTCTGAGATCTGTTTTACCATTTGCGTTTTTGCCATGCTTGTTTGAACCTCTTAATGGATGAATTGGCCGTAGCTCAGTGCTAGTCTTTTGTTAAGCATCTTGAATGCTTCCCTGCCATGTATTTTGATGCCATGTTTGAGTGCTGTAGCATGTTCATCTCATTGCATTTAGATGCCTACTTGCTGTAAATCGCAGACCGGTGTCATATTTGAATCGCTTGCCATTTCCAACCGTAACTCCGATTGCGCCGTTCTTTATATCGTTTTCAAGCGATTTCATCCCATCTTTCCAGTGGCATACTTGGTTTTCCAAGTTGAGGCTAGGTTCATGCATTTCCTGTCATATCTTGCATATGCATCCTGCATTGCATCCCGCATAGCATACCATCATTGCATCTTATTGCTTGAGTTTGCACGTGGTTGATTGTATACTTGTTGCTTGTTTGTCTTGTTTGGGTAGAGCCGGGAGACGAGTTCGCTAACGAGGAGCCCGTTGAGTTTGCTTTTGAGGATCCAGTCAACTCTGACAACTTTGCAGGCAAGATGATCATACCCTCGAAATCACTACTATCTTTGCTATGCTAGTTTTCTCGCTCTTTTGCTATGCCAATGCTACGATGCCTACCCTTTGCTTGTCAGCCTCCCAAATTGCCATGTTCAGCCTCTAACCCACCATTGTACTAGCAAACCGTTGATTGGCTATGTTACCGCTTTGCTCAGCCCCTCTTATAGCGTTGTTAGTTGCAGGTGAAGATTGGAGACCGTTCCTTGGTGGAACATTTATTTACTTGTTGGGATATCATTATATTGCCATGTTATCTTAATGCATCTATATACTTGGTAAAGGGTGGAAGTCTCGGCCTCTCACCTACTGTTTTGTTCCACTCTTGCTGCCCTAGTTTCCGTCATATCGGTGTTATGTTCCCGGATTTTGCGTTCCTTACGCGGTTGGGTTATAATGGGAACCCCTTGATAGTTCGCCTTGATTAAAGGTTTTCCAGCAATGCCCAACCTTGGTTTTACCATTCGCCACCTAGCCTCTTTTTCCCTTGGGTTTCCGGAGCCCGAGGGTCATCTTATTTTGAACCCCCCCCCCCCGGGCCAGTGCTCCTCTGAGTGTTGGTCCGAACTAGAGTCATGTGTAGCGCCCCCTCGGGGAAACTCGAGGTTTGGTTTTAGTTGTATGGAGAGCTCATCTAAGTGTGCCCTGAGAACGAGATATGTGCAGCTCCTATTGGGATTTGTCGGCACATTCGGGCGGTGTTGCTGGTCTTGTTTTAACCTGTCAAAATGTCTTGTTGTACCGGGATACCGAGTCTGATCGGAATGTCTCGGGTGGAGGTCTATTCCTTCATTGACCGTCAGAGCTTGTCATGGGCTAAGTAGGGACTCCCCTGTAGGGTTTGAAGTTTCGAAAGCCGTGCCCGCGGTTATGGGCAGATGGGAATTTGTTAATGTCCGGTTGTAGATAACTTAAACATTAACTTATTTAAAATGAATCAACCGTGTGTGTTACCGTGATGGCCTCTTCTCGGCGGAGTCCGGGAAGTGGACACGGTGTTGGAGTAATGTTTGCGCACTCTCTAGTTTCTTGCTCGCGCTTTGCCTCCTCTTCTCGCTCTCTTTTGCGGATAAGTTAGCCACCATATATGCTAGTCGCTTGCTGCAGCTCCACATATATTTACCTTATCGTACCTATTAAGCTTAAATAGTCTTGATCGCGAGGGTGCGAGATTGCTGAGTCCCTGTGGCTCACAGATTACTATTACACCAGATGCAGGGCCAGATGATACAGCTCCCGATGGTGCACTTGAGCTCAAGTGGGAGTACGACGAGGACTCTCAGCGTTACTATGTTTCTTTTCCTGATGATCAGTAGTGGTGCCCAGTTGGGGTGATCGGGACCATGTCGCTTGTTGGGTTGTCTTTTATTTTGGCGCCGTAGTTGGGCCATGAGTGTTTGGATGATGTATGTTATTTATGTACTTGATTGACGTGGCGAGTGTAAGCCAACTATGTTATCCCCTTTTCATTATCTATATTACATGGGATGTTTGTGATGATTACCCGACTTGCGACATATGCCTTCAATGCGATTGTGCCTCTAAGTCGTGCCCCCACTGCTTGATCGAATTAGCTGTCGTTGTTGAGTCTAGAAAAATGTTTTGAGTCATTTAGGAATTATATATCGGAGAGTTTAGTAATTCTTTTTACTCCCCAGTCCCTTCATCGCTCTGGTAAGGCATCCTGACGTAGAGTTTTGACTCTTCTCTTCTCAAATTTCACTAAAAAATTAGGATCACGCGGGTATCTTGGAATCGTTCCGATCGATTTGTGACGAGAACATTGTTCTTGGTGCCTCCTGTCATTTAGGGGTTGTGGCAGTGTCCCGGGGAGTTGAGCTCCGAGGTGTTGTCGCCACAATTTTATCATTGCAGTTCTAGAATACCTGAGTTTAGTTCGCCGACATCGAAAATCTCTTTTATGCAGTTGTTGGTGAGATAACCTCGACGCCACCCAGTACTAGGGCGGTAGTTTGGGAGTATTGCCATAACTTGTATAACGGATGCTTTTCGAAGGTTGAGGTAGACGATTTCCGAAGTTTTCTTGGTTATGTGTTGAAGGATGGATACAGCTGGATGTAGGATTTGCTAGATTTGGGTGAGATATTATGCTTCCCCTGTATCCCCAACACCTGATTGCATAACCGGAAAGTTTCGGGAGTTTCATAGGTGGGAATTCTAGTAGCTCTAGTTCTTCTTCCACGGATATTGGTTTGAGATTGGGATTTCTTACCGATTATTCGTTCTTGATCCGTACCTTGTTGATTAACTTCTCCTACCTAATTCTACGTGGCTTCGCAATTTATGGATATGTGACCATTTCAAGAGGAATGCATTCGTTCGTTTTGTTCGGATGTGAAGACTTTATGTTGCTATTTTCATTCCGTTGGTTTTAGCTTCATTTATCTGTCTATGTGCTAACGGTGGTCAACCTCTTCAGGATGGCTCCCGCTAAGAGCACCAGTCAGAACCAGAATCAAGATCCGCCACCACCTCCACCTCCTCCGGAGGCATGGCAAGCTGTGATGGCCGCAACCAATGCAAACACGCAGTTGATCATGCAAATTCTCCAAGAGCGCAATCAAGGCAATCAAGGGAATCAAGGCAACAATCAGAACCATTTTGCTACACTGAACCAGTTCCTTGCTAATGGGCCGAAGACGTTCAGCAATTGTGTTGAGGCAACCGATGCTGACGATTGGCTGGTGGATCTGTGTAAGCATTTTGAATGCAGCAACATCAGGCCTGAAGATTTCGTCAAGTTCGCTTCCTTCCAACTCAAAGATCAAGCTACAGAATGATTCCAGCAGTACAAGGATTCCAGAGGTGGACGTCTGATCACTTGGGATGATTTTCGTTGAGATTTCCAAGCTCATCACATCCCTCAGAGTGTGACTGAAAGTAAGCGTGAGGAATTCCGCAACTTGAAGCAAGGCCCTTTGTCTGTCTATGACTACAACAAGTTGTTCCAGAAGCTCGCCTGCTTTGCCAAGCAGGACGTACCTGATGAGAAGAGCAAGATATACCAGTTCAGGGGTGGTCTCAGAGAAGAAATTCAGCTCGCTCTTGTCCTCTTTGAGCCGTTGAGATACGATGAGTTCTACAACATGGCACTGAAGCAAGAGGCTGCTCAGTTGAGGTGTGATGCTTCCAAGAAGCGAGTCAGAGATGCTACTCCTTCTTCCTCTACGCAAGTGGCCAAGAAGCAGAAGTATTGGCTTCCTCCTCCTCCGTTCCGCCAGCCGTATCAGCAGAAGAGCAAAGGTGGCAGTGGTTCTTCCCACCCACCCAACCCTGGCTTTCAGAACAAGACTTCGTCGCAAGCTCCAAGATTGACTGCTCCATACCACCGTCCGCTTTTAGAGGTCACGTGCAACAAGTGCCAACAGAAGGGTCACTATGCCAACAAGTGTTTCAACCAGAGGCGTCTTCCTCCTCCTCCTGTCAGATCGGCAAGTACAGCTGTGGTCAAGCATAACCCCAAGCACGCCAAGGTCAATTTGATGAATGCAGCTCAGGCAGAGGACTCATTAGATGTGATCATGGTTAACCTTCCTGTTAATGATATTCCTGCAAAAGTTCTTTTTGACACTGGTGCATCGCATTGCTTCATTTCCAAACCTTTTGCATCTAAGTATGAGTGCGATTATCAGCATCTGCAAAATTCTTTGCAAATTGTGTCACCGGGCAAGCAAATGACAGCTAATTTCTGCGTCCCGGATATTACTATCACCTTGGGCGACTACAAGTTCCTTTCTTCCCCAATTGTTCTTGGCGATTCGAATATTGATCTTTTTCTCGGAATGGATTGGCTTTCTAAGCACAAGGCGCATCTCGATTGTGTAGCCAGGCAGATTCAATTGACTCATTCGTCTGAGGATGTAATTGTCTTTGCCGCTCGGGATAACACAATCCGGTTGTTTTCTCTCAATGAGAAGGGTGAATTGGATGCTATTTCGTAGATTCCAGTTGTTTGCGAATATCAAGACGTCTTTCCAGAAGAGCTCCCAGGAATGCCTCCGCACCGGCCAATTGAATTTGTTATTGATCTTGAGCCCGGTACGGAACCTGTGTGCAAGCGTCCTTACAAGCTCGGACCTGAAGAGTTGAAGGAGCTAAAGAAGAAACTCGATATTCAAGAAAGAATGGGTCTCATCCGGCCTAGTTCTTCTCTGTGGGGTTGTGGTGTTCTTTTTGTGAAGAAGAAGGATGGAGCGGACTGACTTTGTGTTGATTACCGTCCACTGAACAAGAAGACCATCAAGAACAAATACCCACTTCCCAACATCAATGAGCTATTCGAACAACTCAAAGGTGCCAAAGTATTCTCCAAGCTTGATCTCCATATGGGTTATCATCAGATTCGAATCCGTGAGCAAGATATTCCCAAGACGGCTTTCAGGACAAGCTATGGGTCATATGAATACACTGTCATGTCTTTTGGCCTCGTCAACGCTCCTCCGACGTTCTCTCGCATGATGAACTTCATCTTCAATGCCTACACCAATGATTTCGTTTTGGTCTATCTCGACGACATTCTGGTTTTTTTGAAGAACAAGGAAGATCATGCCAAGCACTTGCGTTTGGTTCTTGATAAGATGAGGGAACACCAGTTCTACGCCAAGTTCTCCAAGTGTGAATTTTGGCTCGATGAGGTTCTTTATCTTGGTCATATCATCTCTGCCAAGGGCATTGCCGTGAATCCTGAGAAGGTGTCTGCAATTGTGAATTGGGAACCTCCTCAGAACATGAAGCAACTCCGTAGCTTCCTCGGTCTCGCAAGCTACTGCCGAAGATTCGTTGAAAACTTTTCTAAGATCGCGAAGCCTCTCTCAAATCTTCTTCAGAAGCACGTCAAGTACGTTTGGTCTCCAGAGTGTGACATTGCTTTCAACACTTTGAAAGAGAAATTGATCACTGCTCCAGTTCTGACTCCGCCTGATGAATCCAAGCCGTACGAGGCCTTTTGTGATGCCTCTCTCCAAGGTCTTGGCGCAGTATTGATGCAAGAGAAGAAAGTTGTTGCTTATACCTCTCGCCAGTTGAAGCCTAATGAGAAGAACTACGCCACTCATGATCTCGAGTTGGCGGCAGTTGTGCATGCTCTTTTGACTTGGAGACATCTTCTATTGGGAAGAAAAGTGGACATTTTCACTGATCACAAGAGTCTCAAGTACATCTTCACTCAGCCTAATCTCAACCTCAGGCAAACTCGATGGGTCGAAATGATTCAAGAGTATAATCCGAGTATCAATTATACTCCAGGCAAGGCCAATGTGATTGCGGACGCTTTGAGCAGGAAAGCATATTGCAACAGTCTGATTCTCAAGCCTTATCAACCCGAGCTTTGTGAAGCTTTCTGCAAACTTAATCTGCAAATTGTTCCTCAAGGTTTCCTCGCCAACCTCCAAGTCTCTCCTACCTTGGAAGACCAGATTCGCCAAGCCCAGCTTCTTGATGCTATGGTGAAAAAGGTGAAGATTGGGATTGCCAAGAGTCAACCCAAGTATAAGTGCTACCGCCTTGATGACAAGGACACTCTCTTCTTTGAGGATCGAATTGTTGTACCCAAAGGTGACCTCCGCAAACTGATCATGAATGAGGCTCACAATTCTCTCCTCTCCATCCACCCTGGAAGCACGAAGATGTATCAGGACCTTAAGCAAGCTTATTGGTGGACTCGAATGAAACGCGAGATCGCTCAATTCGTGAATGAATGTGATGTCTGCAGAAGAGTGAAGGCAGAACACCAAAGGCCAGCTGGTCTCCTCCAACCTCTTGCCATTCCAGAATGGAAGTTTGACCACATTGAAATGGACTTCGTGACTGGGTCTCCAAAGTCCAAGCGTGGCAATGATGCTATATTTGTTGTCATCGACAAACTCACTAAAGTGGCTCATTTTCTGCCTATCAAAGAGTCGATCACTGCAGCTCAATTGGCGGAACTCTACACCTCTCGAATTGTCTCTCTGCACGGTATTCCTTAGGTGATCTCTTCAGACCGTGGCAGCATCTTTACCTCCAAGTTTTGGGATTCTTTTCAGAAGGCCATGGGCACCAACATCCGCTTCAGCACAGCTTTCCATCCTCAAACAAGCGGTCAAGTCGAGCGTGTCAACCATATTCTTGAAGATATGCTCAGGGCTTGTGTGATCTCCTTTGGCATGAAGTGGGAGGATTGTCTTCCTTATGCTGAATTCTCCTACAACAACAGTTTTCAAGCAAGTTCGGGCAAGGCCCCATTTGAAATTCTGTATGGAAGGAAGTGCCGTACCCCTCTCAACTAGTCTGAAACCGGTGAACGTCAGCTGATGGGTAATGACTTAATCACAGAGGCAGAAGAAATGTGCAAAGTCAATTGTGATAACCTCAAAGCAGCCCAATCCCGCCAGAAGAGCTGCTATGATAGTAAGCACCGTGATTTGGCTTTCGAGATCGGAGATCATGTTTACCTCCGCGTCTCTCCTATGAAAGGGACTCGTCGCTTCGGTATCAAAGGGAAGCTTGCCCCTAGATACGTGGGACCTTTCAAGATTGTCAGCAAGAGAGGCGACCTTGTTGGGGAACGTAGTAATTTCGAAAATTTTCCTACGCACACGCAAGATCATGGTGATGCATAGCAACGAGAGGGGAGAGTGTTGTCTACGTACCAACGCAGACCGACTGCGGAAGCGATCACACAACGTAGAGGAAGTAGTCGTACGTCTTCCCGATCCGACCGATCCAAGCACCGTTACTCTGGCACCTCCGAGTTCTTAGCACATGTTCAGCTCGATGACGATCCCCGGGCTCCGATCCAGCAAAGCTTCGGGTAGGAGTTCCGTCAGCACGACGGCGTGGTGACGATCTTGATGTACTACCGACGCAGGGCTTCGCCTAAGCACTACAACAGTATGATCGAGGTGGAATTTGGTGGCAGGGGGCATCGCACACGGCTAAGGAACGATCTCAAGGATCAACTTGTGTGTCTTGGGGTGTCCCCTGCCCCCGTATATAAAGGATGGAGGAGGAGGAGCTGGCCGGCCAAGGTGGGAGGCGCAGGAGGAGTCCTACTCCTACCGGGAGTAGGACTCCCCCCTCCAATCCTAGTCCAACTAGGTTTCCTCAAGAGGGAAGTGAAAGAGAGAGGTGGCCGGCCCCTCTCCTAGTCCTAATAGGACTAGGGAGAGGGGGAGGCGCAGCCCTATGTGGGCTGCCCTCTCACCTTTCCACTAAGGCCCATGTTGGCCCATTTGGCTCCCGGGGGGTTCCGGTAACCCTCCCGGTAATCCGGTAAAATCCCGATTTCACCCGGAACACTTCCGGTGTCCAACATAGGCTTCCAATATATCAATCTTTATGTCTCGACCATTTCGAGACTCATCGTCATGTCTGTGATCACATCCGGGACTCCGAACAACCTTCGGTACATCAAAATGCATAAACTCATAATAACTGTCATCGTAACGTTAAGCGTGCGGACCCTACGGTTCGAGAACAATGTAGACATGACCGAGACACGTCTCCGGTCAATAACCAATAGCGGGACCTGGATGCCCATATTGGCTCCTACATATTCTACGAAGATCTTTATCGGTCAAACCGCATAACAACATACGTTGTTTCCTTTGTCATCGGTATGTTACTTGCCCGAGATTCGATCGTCGGTATCCAATACCTAGTTCAATCTCGTTACTGGCAAGTCTCTTTACTCGTTCCGTAATACATCATCTCATAACTAACATCTTAGTTATTATGCTTGCAAGGCTTATGTGATGTGTATTACCGAGAGGGCCCAGAGATACCTCTCCGACAATCGGAGTGACAAACCCTAATCTCGAAATACGCCAACCCAACATCTACCATTGGAGACACCTGTAGTACTCCTTTATAATCACCCAGTTACGTTGTGACGTTTGGTAGTACCCAAAGTGTTCCTCCGGTAAACGGGAGTTGCATAATCTCATAGTTATAGGAACATGTATAAGTCATGAAGAAAGCAATAGCAACATACTAAACGATCGGGTGCTAAGCTAATGGAATGGGTCATGTCAATCAGATCATTCAACTAATGATGTGACCTCGTTAATCAAATAACAACTCTTTGTTCATGGTTAGGAAACATAACCATCTTTGATTAACGAGCTAGTCAAGTAGAGGTATACTAGTGACACTCTGTTGGTCTATGTATTCACACATGTATTATGTTTCCGGTTAATACAATTCTAGCATGAATAATAAACATTTATCATGATATAAGGAAATAAATAATAACTTTATTATTGCCTCTAGGGCATATTTCCTTCAGTCTCCCACTTGCACTAGAGTCAATAATCTAGATTACACAGTAATGATTCTAACACCCATGGAGCCTTGGTGCTGATCATGTTTTGCTCGTGGAAGAGGCTTAGTCAACGGGTCTGCAACATTCAGATCCATATGTATCTTGCAAATCTCTATGTCTCCCACCTGGACTAAATCCCGGATGGAGTTGAAGCGTCTCTTGATGTGTTTGGTTCTTTTGTGAAATCTGGATTCCTTTGCCAAGGCAATTGCACCAGTATTGTCACAGAAGATTTTCATTGGACCTGATGCACTAGGTATGACACCTAGATCGGATATGAACTCCTTCATCCAGACTCCTTCGTTCGCTGCTTCCGAAGCAGCTATGTACTCCGCTTCACATGTAGATCCCGCTACGACGCTTTGTTTAGAACTGCACCAACTAACAGCTCCACCGTTAAAGTAAACACGTATCCGGTTTGCGATTTAGAATCGTCTGGATCAGTGTCAAAGCTTGCATCAACGTAACCTCTTACGGTGAGCTCTTTGTCACCTCCATATACGAGAAACATATCCCTAGTCCTTTTCAGGTATTTCAGGATGTTCTTGACCGCTGTCCAGTGATCCACTCCTGGATTACTTTGGTACCTCCCTGCTAAACTTATAGCAAGGCACACATCAGGTCTGGTACACAGCATTGCATACATGATAGAGCCTATGGCTGAAGCATAGGGAACATCTTTCATTTTCTCTCTATCTTCTGCATTGGTTGGGCATTGAGTCTGACTCAACTTCACACCTTGTAACACAGGCAAGAACCCTTTCTTTGCTTGATCCATTTTGAACTTCTTCAAAATCTTGTCAAGGTATGTGCTTTGTGAAAGTCCAATTAAGCGTTTTGATCTATCTCTATAGATCTTTATGCCTAATATGTAAGCAGCTTCCCCGAGGTCTTTCATCGAAAAACTTTTATTCAAGTATCCCTTTATGCTATCCAGAAATTCTATATCATTTCCAATCAGCAATATGTCATCCACATATAATATCAGAAATGCTACAGAGCTCCCACTCACTTTCTTGTAAATACAGGCTTCTCCAAAAGTCTGTATAAAGCCAAATGCTTTGATCACACTATCAAAGCGTTTATTCCAACTCCGAGATGCTTGCACCAGTCCATAAATGGATCGCTGAAGTTTGCACACTTTGTTAGCTCCCTTCGGATCGACAAAACCTTCTGGTTGCATCATATACAACTCTTCTTCCAGAAATCCATTCAGGAATGCAGTTTTGACATCCATTTGCCATATTTCATAATCATAAAACGCAGCAATTGCTAACATAATTCTGACGGACTTAAGCATCGCTACGGGTGAGAAGGTCTCATCGTAGTCAACCCCTTGAACTTGTCGAAAACCTTTTGCGACAAGTCGAGCTTTATAGACAGTAATATTACCGTCAGCGTCAGTCTTTTTCTTGAAGATCCATTTATTCTCAATTGCTTGCCGATCATCGGGCAAGTCAACCAAAGTCCATACTTTGTTCTCATACATGGATCCCATCTCAGATTTCATGGCCTCAAGCCACTTTGCGGAATCTGGGCTCACCATCGCTTCTTCATAGTTCGTAGGTTCATCATGATCTAGTAGCATGACTTCCAGAACTGGATTACCGTACCACTCTGGTGCGGATCTCACTCTGGTTGATCTACGTGGTTCAGTAGTATCTTGTCCTGAAGCTTCATGATCATCATCATTAGCTTCCTCACTAATTGGTATAGGTGTCGCAGAAACAGTTTTCTGTGATGTACTATTTTCCAATAAGGGAGCAGGTACAGTTACCTCGTCAAGTTCTACTTTCCTCCCACTCACTTCTTTCGAGAGAAACTCCTTCTCTAGAAATGATCCATTCTTTGCAACGAATGTCTTGCCTTCGGATCTGTGATAGAAGGTATACCCAACAGTTTCCTTTGGGTATCCTATGAAGACACATTTCTCCGCTTTGGGTTCGAGCTTATCAGGTTGAAGCTTTTTCACATAAGCATCGCAGCCCCAAACTTTAAGAAACGACAACTTTGGTTTCTTGCCAAACCATAGTTCATAAGGCGTCGTCTCAACGGATTTTGATGGTGCCCTATTTAACGTGAATGCGGCCGTCTCTAAAGCATAACCCCAAAACGATAGCGGTAAATCAGTAAGAGACATCATAGATCGCACCATATCTAGTAAAGTACGATTACGACGTTCGGACACACCATTACGCTGTGGTGTTCCGGGTGGCGTGAGTTGCGAAACTATTCCACAATTTTTCAAATGTATACCAAACTCGTAACTCAAATATTCTCCTCCACGATCAGATCGTAGAAACTTTATTTTCTTGTTACGATGATTTTCAACTTCACTCTGAAATTCCTTGAACTTTTCAAATGTTTCAGACTTATGTTTCATTAAGTAGATATACCCATATCTGCTTAAATCATCTGTGAAGGTGAGAAAATAACGATATCCGCCACGAGCCTCAATATTCATCAGACCACATACATCGGTATGTATGATTTCCAATAAATCTGTTGCTCTCTCCATAGTACCGGAGAACGGCGTTTTAGTCATCTTGCCTATGGGGCACGGTTCGCAAGTACCAAGTGATTCATAAACAAGTGGCTCGAAAAGCCCATCAGTATGGAGTTTCTTCATGCGCTTTACACCGATATGACCTAAACGGCAGTGCCACAAATAAGTTGCACTATCATTATCAACTCTGCATCTTTTGGCTTCTACATTATGAATATGTGTATCACTACTATCGAGATTCAATAAGAATAGACCACTCTTCAAGGGTGCATGACCATAAAAGATATTACTCATATAAATAGAACAACCATTATTCTCTGATTTAAATGAATAACCGTCTCGCATCAAACAAGATCCAGATATAATGTTCATGCTCAACGCTGGCACCAAATAACAATTATTTAGGTCTAATATTAATCCCGAAGGTAGATGTAGAGGTAGCGTGCCGACCGCGATCACATCGACTTTGGAACCGTTTCCCACGCGCATCGTCACCTCGTCCTTTGCTAGCGTCCGCTTATTCCGTAGTCCCTGTTTCGAGTTGCAAATATTAGCAACAGAACCAGTATCAAATACCCAGGTGCTACTGCGAGCTCTAGTAAGGTACACATCAATAACATGTATATCACATATACCTTTGTTCACCTTGCCATCCTTCTTATCCGCCAAATACTTGGGGCAGTTCCGCTTCCAGTGACCAGTCTGCTTGCAGTAGAAGCACTCAGTTTCAGGCTTAGGTCCAGACTTGGGTTTCTTCTCCTGAGCAGCAACTTGCTTGCTGTTCTTCTTGAAGTTTCCCTTCTTCTTCCCTTTGCCCTTTTTCTTGAAACTAGTGGTTTTGCTAACCATCAACACTTGATGCTCCTTCTTGATTTCTACCTCCGCAGCTTTCAGCATTGCGAAGAGCTCGGGAATAGTCTTGTTCATCCCTTGCATATTATAGTTCATCACGAAGCTCTTGTAGCTTGGTGGCAGTGATTGGAGAATTCTGTCAATGACGCAATCATCTGGAAGATTAACTCCCATCTGAATCAAGTGATTATTATACCCAGACATTTTGAGTATATGCTCACTGACAGAACTGTTCTCCTCCATCTTGCAGCTATAGAACTTATTGGAGACTTCATATCTCTCAATTCGGGCATTTGCTTGAAATATTAACTTCAACTCCTGGAACATCTCATATGCTCCATGACGTTCAAAACGTCGTTGAAGTCCCGATTCTAAGCCGTAAAGCATGGCACACTAAACTATCGAGTAGTCATCAGCTTTGCTCTGCCAGACGTTCATAACATCTGGCGTTGCTCCAGCAACAGGCCTGGCACCCAGCGGTGCTTCCAGGACGTAATTCTTCTGTGCAGCAATGAGGATAATCCTCAGGTTACGGACCCAGTCCGTGTAATTGCTACCATCATCTTTCAACTTTGCTTTCTCAAGGAACGCATTAAAATTCAACGGAACAACAGCACGAGCCATCTATCTACAATTAACATAAACAAGCAAGATACTATCAGGTACTAAGTTCATGATAAGTTTAAGTTCAGTTAATCAAATTACTTAGGAACTCCCACTTAGATAGACATCCCTCTAATCCTCTAAGTGATCACGTGATCCAAATCAACTAAACCATAACCGATCATCACGTGAGATGGAGTAGTTTTCAATGGTGAACATCGTCATGTTGATCATATCTACTATATGATTCACGCTCGACCTTTCGGTCTCTGTGTTCCGAGGCCATATCTGCATATGCTAGGCTCGTCAAGTTTAACCTGAGTATTCTGCGTGTGCAAAACTGGCTTGCACCCGTTGTAGATGGACGTAGAGCTTATCACACCCGATCATCACGTGGTGTATGGGCACGACGAACTTTGGCAATGGTGCATACTCAGGGAGAACACTTCTTGATAATTTAGTGAGAGATCATCTTATAATGCTACCGTCAATCAAAGCAAGATAAGATGCATAAAAGGATAAACATCACATGCAATCAATATAAGTGATATGATATGGCCATCATCATCTTGTGCTTGTGATCTCCATCTCCGAAGCACCGTCATGATCACCATCGTCACCGGCGCGACACCTTGATCTCCATCGTAGCATCGTTGTCGTCTCGCCAATCTTATGCTTCCATGACTATCACTACCGCTTAGTAATAAAGTAAAGCATTACATCGTGATTGCATTGCATACAATAAAGCGACAACCATATGGCTCCTGCCAATTGCCGATAACTCGGTTACAAAACATGATCATCTCATACAATAAAATCAGCATCATGCCTTGACCATATCACATCACAACATGCCCTGCAAAAACAAGTTAGACGTCCTCTACTTTGTTGTTGCAAGTTTTACGTGGCTGCTACGGGCTTAAGTAAGAACTCATCTCACCTACGCATCAAAACCACAATGATAGTTCGTCAAATAGACTCCGTTTTAACCTTCTCAAGGACCGGGCGTAGTCACACTTGGTTCAACTAAAGTTGGAGAGACAGTCTTCCGCAAGCCATCTATGTGCAAAGCACGTCGAGGGAACCGGTCTCGCGTAAGAGTACGTGTAAGGTTGGTCCGGATCGTCTCGTCCAACAATACCGCCGAACCAAAGTATGACATGCTGGTAGGCAGTATGACTTGTATCGCCCACAACTCACTTGTGTTCTACTCGTGCAAATAACATCAAACCATAAAACCTAGGCTCGGATGCCACTGTTGGGGAACGTAGTAATTTCGAAAATTTTCCTACGCACACGCAAGATCATGGTGATGCATAGCAACGAGAGGGGAGAGTGTTGTCTACGTGCCAACGCAGACCAACTGCGGAAGCAATCACACAACGTAGAGGAAGTAGTCGTACGTCTTCCCGATCCGACCGATCCAAGCACCGTTACTCCGGCACCTCCGAGTTCTTAGCACACGTTCAGCTCGATGACGATCCCCGGGCTCCGATCCAGCAAAGCTTCGGGTAGGAGTTCCGTCAGCACGACGGCGTGGTGACGATCTTGATGTACTACCGACGCAGGGCTTCGCCTAAGCACTACAACGGTATGATCGAGGTGGAATTTGGTGGCAGGGGGCACCGCACACGGCTAAGGAACGATCTCAAGGATCAACTTGTGTGTCTTGGGGTGTCCCCTGCCCCCGTATATAAAGGATGGAGGAGGAGGAGCTGGACGGCCAAGGTGGGAGGCGCAGGAGGAGTCCTACTCCTACCGGGAGTAGGACTCCCCCCTCCAATCCTAGTCCAACTAGGTTTCCTCAAGAGGGAAGTGAAAGAAAGAGGTGGCCGGCCCCTCTCCTAGTCCTAATAGGACTAGGGAGAGGGGGGAGGCGCAGCCCTATGTGGGCTGCCCTCTCACCTTTCCACTAAGGCCCATGTTGGCCCATTTGGCTCCCGGGGGGTTCCGGTAACCCTCCCGGTAATCCGGTAAAATCCCGATTTCACCCGGAACACTTCCGGTGTCCAAACATAGGCTTCCAATATATCAATCTTTACGTCTCGACCATTTCGAGACTCCTCGTCATGTCCGTGATCACATCCGGGACTCCGAACAACCTTCGGTACATCAAAATGCATAAACTCATAATAACTGTCATCGTAACGTTAAGCGTGCGGACCCTACGGTTCGAGAACAATGTAGACATGACCGAGACACGTCTCCGGTCAATAACCAATAGCGGGACCTGGATGCCCATATTGGCTCCTACATATTCTACGAAGATCTTTATCGGTCAGACCGCATAACAACATACGTTGTTCCCTTTGTCATCGGTATGTTACTTGCCCGAGATTCGATCGTCGGTATCCAATACCTAGTTCAATCTCGTTACTGGAAAGTCTCTTTACTCGTTCCGTAATACATGATATCATAACTAACATCTTAGTTATTATGCTTGCAAGGCTTATGTGATGTGTATTACCGAGAGGGCCCAGAGATACCTCTCCGACAATCGGAGTGACAAACCCTAATCTCGAAATACGCCAACCCAACATCTACCATTGGAGACACCTGTAGTACTCCTTTATAATCACCCAGTTACGTTGCGACGTTTGGTAGTACCCAAAGTGTTCCTCCAGTAAACGGGAGTTGCATAATCTCATAGTTATAGGAACATGTATAAGTCATGAAGAAAGCAATAGCAACATACTAAACGATCGGGTGCTAAGCTAATGGAATGGGTCATGTCAATCAGATCATTCAACTAATGATGTGACCTCGTTAATCAAATAACAACTCTTTGTTCATGGTTAGGAAACATAACCATCTTTGATTAACGAGCTAGTCAAGTAGAGGTATACTAGTGACACTCTGTTGGTCTATGTATTCACACATGTATTATGTTTCCGGTTAATACAATTCTAGCATGAATAATAAACATTTATCATGATATAAGGAAATAAATAATAACTTTATTATTGCATCTAGGGCATATTTCCTTCAGACCTCACCTATCAACTCGAGCTTCCGTCAAACTTTGCAAATGTTCATGATGTGTTCCATGTCTCTTAGCTCCGAAAGTGCTTCAAGACGCCTGACCGCACCATCAACTTCGAGGACATTGAGCTCCAAGAAGATCTCTCCTATCATTAGCACCCCGTTGCAATCCTTGAAGAGACTGAACGCAGGACTCGCAACAAGTCGATCAAGTTCCTCAAAGTCAAGTGGTCACACCATTCCGACCGTGAGGCTACCTAGGAACGCGAGGATCACCTCCGTTCTGAGTACCCGACGTTCTTTCAGTCCTAGATCTCGGGACGAGATCTTTTCATAGTGGTGGAGTGTTGTAACACCCCGGATATGATTTAGCCAATTTGTAATCCAACTCTTGCCATTTCTGGCTTTAAGTTAATTTATTTTCTCGAGTTCAGGTCTTTGTCTCCGTGTGTTGTTATCGTTGTCATGCATCTCATATCATGTCATCATGTGCATTGCATTTGCATACGTGTTCGCCTCATGCATCCGAGCATTTTCCCCGTTGCCCGTTTTGCATTCTGGCGCTTCGTTCTCCTCCGGTGGTCATTTCTACCTTTCTTTCGTGTGTGGGGATTAAACATTTCCGGATTGGACCGAGACTTGCCATGCGGCCTTGGTTTACTACCGGTAGACCGCCTGTCAAGTTTCGTATCATTTGGACTTCGTTTGATGCTCCAACGGTTAACCGAGGGACCGAAAAGGCCTCGTGTGTGTTGCAGCCCAACACCCCTCCATTTTGGCCCAAAACCCACCAAACTCTGCTCCATCATCTAGAGCGCTCGATCACGATCGCATGGCCGAAAACCGCACCTCATTTGGACTCTCCTAGCTCCCTCTATGCCTATTTAAACACCCCCCATTTTTCGGATCTCCTTCCTCCCCCGAAAACCCTAAAAAAAATCATCTCCGCCGCCAGACAAAGCCGCCACCGACGGACGTGTCCGTTTCTGCCTCTCCGCCGCCACGTGGTGCCCCGGGATTCGTCCACCGAGCGCGCCCACATCGCCCGCCGCCGCCACTCCCGCCGGCCCGCCAGGCCCGGAGCGGGCCCTCCTCCTCCGCCGCTCGGGCCAGAGAGCCGATCCACCCCCGCCGCCTTCCTTCCTCGTGCCACCGCCCGGAGAGCGCGCCGGCCGCCGCGCCGCCATTTCCGGCCGCCACCGCTCCGACCTCGCCGGCCGGACACATCGCCGCCTTGCCCGGCCGCGCCGCGCCACGGGAGCTCCGCCACCGAGTTCCTCCGACGCCGGCCTCCTCCTCCCCTCACGCCAGCGAGCTCCACCGATTCCGGCGCCGGCCATCCTCGAAAATCCTGCCCCGGTGAACAGTAAAGGCGGCGATCTCCGAAATCCGTGCCAGATCCAGATCTGAAACTTCTGGGTTGACTTTTTCCCTCCGAACCCTAATTTTTGTGCATACTTTGACCTGCTATATGTCCGCATCCGTAGCTCCGATTCATGCATATAGCATATCAAAATGTTCGTCTCAGCGAGTACATCATTTCATTCCATTGCATCATTTTCATTAGAGTTCATCTTGATGCCCGAAATGCTGTTACAAGAGGGCTTCGTGAGTTAATTGTCAGATCTGCTAGTTCATCTTAGACTTCTGTCATTTGTGCCATGATTATTGTGTGCATGATATGCCTATGAGTCCTTCATATGTTTTGTTAAGGGTTTTGTTATCTTTCCAGAGGTGCAACCCATGTATTTTTGTGATGTGTGTGGTGCTTAGTGCAAGCTTGCAAAGTGAGGCACCCGGTAAATCTGTTTTCAGAGACTTAGTGGTTTCACTAAGTCCTGGGATTGTTTAGTTCATGATGCCATATGTTCATTTTGTTTCCTAGTGATCCGTGCCTCTTTTGAGGATGATCAGTAAAGGAGTTTTGTTAATATTGTAGTGCTCTATCCATCCATGTCTTTGTTTGCATAAATGGAGCACCCTAGCTTGAGTCAATCGAGCTCTACTTTTGCTTCGTTGTGAATCCGGGCAGATCGTCAACTTGTTTGCGATTTTGCCGATGTTATTGTAGTTGATCCGTGCATGCTATGCCATTGTTCTTGCCATGTCTAGCTTGCATTTTGTGCCTTCTTAATGGATGTATGCTTGTATTGCCATGACTTGCTCTGTAGTGAGTGTATCGAGCTCGCAAACATGCCTTCGTGAGTTATGTTTCAGCATGTCCCAGTTTTCACCAAGTCTGAAAACTGATTATGTTTTTGCTATGTTCATGGGCTTGTTAGTATATTTTGTGATCCCTTTTGGCTCAAGGTCACTATGGGACTTTTGTTAAGCTTGTTGAGTAGCTCCATGCCATGTCTTTCTTTGTCATGTTCAGGTCCTGTAGCATGTTGTTTTGTTGCTCCGAAGAGGGCTATATGATCTGAAATTCCAGACAAGTGTTAATTTCACTAAGTCTGAGATCTGTTTTACCATTTGCGTTTTTGCCATGCTTGTTTGAACCTCTTAATGGATGAATTGGCCGTAGCTCAGTGCTAGTCTTTTGTTAAGCATCTTGAATGCTTCCCTGCCATGTATTTTGATGCCATGTTTGAGTGCTGTAGCATGTTCATCTCATTGCATTTAGATGCCTACTTGCTGTAAATCGCAGACCGGTGTCATATTTGAATCGCTTGCCATTTCCAACCGTAACTCCGATTGCGTCGTTCTTTATATCGTTTTCAAGCGATTTCATCCCATCTTTCCAGTGGCATACTTGGTTTTCCAAGTTGAGGCCAGGTTCATGCATTTCCTGTCATATCTTGCATATGCATCCTGCATTGCATCCCGCATAGCATACCATCATTGCATCTTATTGCTTGAGTTTGCACGTGGTTGATTGTATACTTGTTGCTTGTTTGTCTTGTTTGGGTAGAGCCGGGAGACGAGTTCGCTAACGAGGAGCCCGTTGAGTTTGCTTTCGAGGATCCAGTCAACTCTGACAACTTTGCAGGCAAGATGATCATACCCTCGAAATCACTACTATCTTTGCTATGCTAGTTTTCTCGCTCTTTTGCTATGCCAATGCTACGATGCCTACCCTTTGCTTGTCAGCCTCCCAAATTGCCATGTTCAGCCTCTAACCCACCATTGTACTAGCAAACCGTTGATTGGCTATGTTACCGCTTTGCTCAGCCCCTCTTATAGCGTTGTTAGTTGCAGGTGAAGATTGGAGACCGTTCCTTGGTGGAACATTTATTTACTTGTTGGGATATCATTATATTGCCATGTTATCTTAATGCATCTATATACTTGGTAAAGGGTGGAAGTCTCGGCCTCTCACCTACTATTTTGTTCCACTCTTGCCGCCCTAGTTTCCGTCATATCGGTGTTATGTTTCCGGATTTTGCGTTCCTTACGCGGTTGGGTTATAATGGGAACCCCTTGATAGTTCGCCTTGATTAAAGGTTTTCCAGCAATGCCCAACCTTGGTTTTACCATTCGCCACCTAGCCTCTTTTTCCCTTGGGTTTCCGGAGCCCGAGGGTCATCTTATTTTGAACCCCCCCCCCCCCCCCGGGCCAGTGCTCCTCTGAGTGTTGGTCTGAACTAGAGTCATGTGTAGCGCCCCCTCGGGGAAACTCGAGGTTTGGTTTTAGTTGTATGGAGAGCTCATCTGAGTGTGCCCTGAGAACGAGATATGTGCAGCTCCTATTGGGATTTGTCGGCACATTCGGGCGGTGTTGCTGGTCTTGTTTTAACCTGTCAAAATGTCTTGTTGTACCGGGATACCGAGTCTGATCGGAATGTCTCGGGTGGAGGTCTATTCCTTTATTGACCGTCAGAGCTTGTCATGGGCTAAGTAGGGACTCCCCTGTAGGGTTTGAAGTTTCGAAAGCCGTGCCCGCGGTTATGGGCAGATGGGAATTTGTTAATGTCCGGTTGTAGATAACTTAAACATTAACTTATTTAAAATGAATCAACCGTGTGTGTTACCGTGATGGCCTCTTCTCGGCGGAGTCCGGGAAGTGGACACGATGTTGGAGTAATGTTTGCGCACTCTCTAGTTTCTTGCTCGCGCTTTGCCTCCTCTTCTCGCTCTCTTTTGCGGATAAGTTAGCCACCATATATGCTAGTCGCTTGCTGCAGCTCCACATATATTTGCCTTATCGTACCTATTAAGCTTAAATAGTCTTGATCGCGAGGGTGCGAGATTGCTGAGTCCCTGTGGCTCACAGATTACTATTACACCAGATGCAGGGCCAGATGATACAGCTCCGGATGGTGCACTTGAGCTCAAGTGGGAGTACGACGAGGACTCTCAGCGTTACTATGTTTCTTTTCCTGATGATCAGTAGTGGTGCCCAGTTGGGGTGATCGGGACCATGTTGCTTGTTGGGTTGTCTTTTATTTTGGCGCCGTAGTTGGGCCATGAGTGTTTGGATGATGTATGTTATTTATGTACTTGATTGACGTGGCGAGTGTAAGCCAACTATGTTATCCCCTTTTCATTATCTATATTACATGGGATGTTTGTGATGATTACCCGACTTGCGACATATGCCTTCAATGCGATTGTGCCTCTAAGTCGTGCCCCCACTGCTTGATCGAATTAGCTGTCGTTGTTGAGTCTAGAAAAATGTTTTGAGTCATTTAGGAATTATATATCAGAGAGTTTAGTAATTCTTTTTACTCCCCAGTCCCTTCATCGCTCTGGTAAGGCATCCTGACGTAGAGTTTTGACTCTTCTCTTCTCAAATTTCACTAAAAAATTAGGATCACGCGGGTATCTTGGAATCGTTCCGATCGATTTGTGACGAGAACATTGTTCTTGGTGCCTCCTGTCATTTAGGGGTTGTGGCAGTGTCCCGGGGAGTTGAGCTCCGAGGTGTTGTCGCCACAATTTTATCATTGCAGTTCTAGAATACCTGAGTTTAGTTCGCCGACATCGAAAATCTCTTTTATGCAATTGTTGGTGAGATAACCTCGACGCCACCCAGTACTAGGGCGGTAGTTTGGGAGTATTGCCATAACTTGTATAACGGATGCTTTTCGAAGGTTGAGGTAGACGATTTCCGAAGTTTTCTTGGTTATGTGTTGAAGGATGGATACAGCTGGATGTAGGATTTGCTAGATTTGGGTGAGATATTATGCTTCCCCTGTATCCCCAACACCTGATTGCATAACCGGAAAGTTTCGGGAGTTTCATAGGTGGGAATTCTAGTAGCTCTAGTTCTTCTTCCACGGATATTGGTTTGAGATTGGGATTTCTTACCGATTATTCGTTCTTGATCCGTACCTTGTTGATTAACTTCTCCTACCTAATTCTACGTGGCTTCGCAATTTATGGATATGTGACCATTTCAAGAGGAATGCATTCGTTCGTTTTGTTCGGATGTGAAGACTTTATGTTGCTATTTTCATTCCGTTGGTTTTAGCTTCATTTATCTGTCTATGTGCTAACGGTGGTCAACCTCTTCAGGATGGCTCCCGCTAAGAGCACCAGTCAGAACCAGAATCAAGATCCGCCACCACCTCCACCTCCTCCGGAGGCATGGCAAGCTGTGATGGCCGCAACCAATGCAAACACGCAGTTGATCATGCAAATTCTCCAAGAGCGCAATCAAGGCAATCAAGGGAATCAAGGCAACAATCAGAACCATTTTGCTACACTGAACCAGTTCCTTGCTAATGGGCCGAAGACGTTCAGCAATTGTGTTGAGGCAACCGATGCTGACGATTGGCTGGTGGATCTGTGTAAGCATTTTGAATGCAGCAACATCAGGCCTGAAGATTTCGTCAAGTTCGCTTCCTTCCAACTCAAAGATCAAGCTGCAGAATGATTCCAGCAGTACAAGGATTCCAGAGGTGGACGTCTGATCTCTTGGGATGATTTTCGTTGTGATTTCCGAGCTCATCACATCCCTCAGAGTGTGACTGAAAGTAAGCGTGAGGAATTCCGCAACTTGAAGCAAGGCTCTTTGTCTGTCTATGACTACAACAAGTTGTTCCAGAAGCTCGCCCGCTTTGCCAAGCAGGACGTACCTGATGAGAAGAGCATGATATACCAGTTCAGGGGTGGTCTCAGAGAAGAAATTCAGCTCGCTCTTGTCCTCTTTGAGCCGTTGAGATACGATGAGTTCTACAACATGGCACTGAAGCAAGAGGCTGCTCAGTTGAGGTGTGATGCTTCCAAGAAGCGAGTCAGAGATGCTACTCCTTCTTCCTCTACGCAAGTGGCCAAGCAGCAGAAGTATTGGCTTCCTCCTCCTCCATTCCGTCAGCCGTATCAGCAGAAGAGCAAAGGTGGCAGTGGTTCTTCCCACCCACCCAACCCTGGCTTTCAGAACAAGACTTCGTCGCAAGCTCCAAGATTGACTGCTCCATACCACCGTCCGCTTTTAGAGGTCACGTGCAACAAGTGCCAACAGAAGGGTCACTATGCCAACAAGTGTTTCAACCAGAGGCGTCTTCCTCCTCCTCCTGTCAGATCGGCAAGTACAGCTGTGGTCAAGCATAACCCCAAGCACGCCAAGGTCAATTTGATGAATGCAGCTCAGGCAGAGGACTCGTTAGATGTGATCATGGTTAACCTTCCTGTTAATGATATTCCTGCAAAAGTTCTTTTTGACACTGGTGCATCGCATTGCTTCATTTCCAAACCTTTTGCATCTAAGTATGAGTGCGATTATCAGCATCTGCAAAATTCTTTGCAAATTGTGTCACCGGGCAAGCAAATGACAGCTAATTTCTGCGTCCCGGATATTACTATCACCTTGGGCGACTACAAGTTCCTTTCTTCCCCAATTGTTCTTGGCGATTCGAATATTGATCTTTTTCTCGAAATGGATTGGCTTTCTAAGCACAAGGCGCATCTCGATTGTGCAGCCAGGCAAATTCAATTGACTCATTCGTCTGAGGATGTAATTGTCTTTGCCGCTCGGGATAACACAATCCGGTTGTTTTCTCTCAATGAGAAGGGTGAATTGGATGCTATTTCATAGATTCCAGTTGTTTGCGAATATCAAGACGTCTTTCCAGAAGAGCTCCCAGGAATGCCTCCGCACCGGCCAGTTGAATTTGTTATTGATCTTGAGCCCGGTACGGAACCTGTGTGCAAGCGTCCTTATAAGCTCGGACCTGAAGAGTTGAAGGAGCTAAAGAAGCAACTCGATATTCAAGAAAGAATGGGTCTCATCCGGCCTAGTTCTTCTCTGTGGGGTTGTGGTGTTCTTTTTGTGAAGAAGAAGGATGGAGCGGACTGACTTTGTGTTGATTACCGTCCACTGAACAAGAAGACCATCAAGAACAAATACCCACTTCCCAACATCAATGAGCTATTCGAACAACTCAAAGGTGCCAAAGTATTCTCCAAGCTTGATCTCCATATGGGTTATCATCAGATTCGAATCCGTGAGCAAGATATTCCCAAGACGGCTTTCAGGACAAGCTATGGGTCATATGAATACACTGTCATGTCTTTTGGCCTCGTCAACGCTCCTCCGACGTTCTCTCGCATGATGAACTTCATCTTCAATGCCTACACCAATGATTTCGTTTTGGTCTATCTCGACGACATTCTGGTTTTCTTGAAGAACAAGGAAGATCATGCCAAGCACTTGCGTTTGGTTCTTGATAAGATGAGGGAACACCAGTTCTACGCCAAGTTCTCCAAGTGTGAATTTTGGCTCGATGAGGTTCTTTATCTTGGTCATATCATCTCTGCCAAGGGCATTGCCGTGAATCCTGAGAAGGTGTCTGCAATTGTGAATTGGGAACCTCCTCAGAACATGAAGCAACTCCGTAGCTTCCTTGGTCTCGCAAGCTACTGCCGAAGATTCGTTGAAAACTTTTCTAAGATCGCGAAGCCTCTCTCAAATCTTCTTCAGAAGCACGTCAAGTACGTTTGGTCTCCAGAGTGTGACATTGCTTTCAACACTTTGAAAGAGAAATTGATCACTGCTCCAGTTCTGACTCCGCCTGATGAATCCAAGCCGTACGAGGCCTTTTGTGATGCCTCTCTCCAAGGTCTTGGTGCAGTATTGATGCAAGAGAAGAAAGTTGTTGCTTATACCTCTCGCCAGTTGAAGCCTAATGAGAAGAACTACGCCACTCATGATCTCGAGTTGGCGGCAGTTGTGCATGCTCTTTTGACTTGGAGACATCTTCTATTGGGAAGAAAAGTGGACATTTTCACTGATCACAAGAGTCTCAAGTACATTTTCACTCAGCCTAATCTCAACCTCAGGAAAACTCGATGGGTCGAAATGATTCAAGAGTATAATCCGAGTATCAATTATACTCCAGGCAAGGCCAATGTGATTGCGGACGCTTTGAGCAGGAAAGCATATTGCAACAGTCTGATTCTCAAGCCTTATCAACCCGAGCTTTGTGAAGCTTTCTGCAAACTTAATCTGCAAATTGTTCCTCAAGGTTTCCTCGCCAACCTCCAAGTCTCTCCTACCTTGGAAGACCAGATTCGCCAAGCCCAGCTTCTTGATGCTATGGTGAAAAGGGTGAAGATTGGGATTGCCAAGAGTCAACCCAAGTATAAGTGCTACCGCCTTGATGACAAGGACACTCTCTTCTTTGAGGATCGAATTGTTGTACCCAAAGGTGACCTCCGCAAACTGATCATGAATGAGGCTCACAATTCTCTCCTCTCCATCCACCCTGGAAGCACGAAGATGTATCAGGACCTTAAGCAAGCTTATTGGTGGACTCGAATGAAACGCGAGATCGCTCAATTCGTGAATGAATGTGATGTCTGCAGAAGAGTGAAGGCAGAACACCAAAGGCCAGCTGGTCTCCTCCAACCTCTTGCCATTCCAGAATGGAAGTTTGACCACATTGAAATGGACTTCGTGACTGGGTCTCCAAAGTCCAAGCGTGGCAATGATGCTATATTTGTTGTCATCGACAAACTCACTAAAGTGGCTCATTTTCTGCCTATCAAAGAGTCGATCACTGCAGCTCAATTGGCGGAACTCTACACCTCTCGAATTGTCTCTCTGCACGGTATTCCTTAGGTGATCTCTTCAGACCGTGGCAGCATCTTTACCTCCAAGTTTTGGGATTCTTTTCAGAAGGCCATGGGCACCAACATCCGCTTCAGCACAGCTTTCCATCCTCAAACAAGCGGTCAAGTCGAGCGTGTCAACCATATTCTTGAAGATATGCTCAGGGCTTGTGTGATCTCCTTTGGCATGAAGTGGGAGGATTGTCTTCCTTATGCTGAATTCTCCTACAACAACAGTTTTCAAGCAAGTTCGGGCAAGGCCCCATTTGAAATTCTGTATGGAAGGAAGTGCCGTACCCCTCTCAACTAGTCTGAAACCGGTGAACGTCAGCTGATGGGTAATGACTTAATCACAGAGGCAGAAGAAATGTGCAAAGTCAATCGTGATAACCTCAAAGCAGCCCAATCCCGCCAGAAGAGCTGCTATGATAGTAAGCACCGTGATTTGGCTTTCGAGATCGGAGATCATGTTTACCTCCGCGTCTCTCCTATGAAAGGGACTCGTCGCTTCGGTATCAAAGGGAAGCTTGCCCCTAGATACGTGGGACCTTTCAAGATTGTCAGCAAGAGAGGCGACCTTGTTGGGGAACGTAGTAATTTCGAAAATTTTCCTACGCACACGCAAGATCATGGTGATGCATAGCAACGAGAGGGGAGAGTGTTGTCTACGTACCAACGCAGACCGACTGCGGAAGCGATCACACGACGTAGAGGAAGTAGTCGTACGTCTTCCCGATCCGACCGATCCAAGCACCGTTACTCTGGCACCTCCGAGTTCTTAGCACACGTTCAGCTCGATGACGATCCCCGGGCTCCGATCCAGCAAAGCTTCGGGTAGGAGTTCCGTCAGCACGACGGCGTGGTGACGATCTTGATGTACTACCGACGCAGGGCTTCGCCTAAGCACTACAACAGTATGATCGAGGTGGAATTTGGTGGCAGGGGGCATCGCACACGGCTAAGGAACAATCTCAAGGATCAACTTGTGTGTCTTGGGGTGTCCCCTGCCCCCGTATATAAAGGATGGAGGAGGAGGAGCTGGCCGGCCAAGGTGGGAGGCGCAGGAGGAGTCCTACTCCTATCGGGAGTAGGACTCCCCCCTCCAATCCTAGTCCAACTAGGTTTCCTCAAGAGGGAAGTGAAAGAGAGAGGTGGCCGGCCCCTCTCCTAGTCCTAATAGGACTAGGGAGAGGGGGAGGCGCAGCCCTATGTGGGCTGCCCTCTCACCTTTCCACTAAGGCCCATGTTGGCCCATTTGGCTCCCGGGGGGTTCCGGTAACCCTCCCGGTAATCCGGTAAAATCCCGATTTCACCCGGAACACTTCCGGTGTCCAACATAGGCTTCCAATATATCAATCTTTATGTCTCGACCATTTCGAGACTCCTCGTCATGTCTGTGATCACATCCGGGACTCCGAACAACCTTCGGTACATCAAAATGCATAAACTCATAATAACTGTCATCGTAACGTTAAGCGTGCGGACCCTACGGTTCGAGAACAATGTAGACATGACCGAGACACGTCTCCGGTCAATAACCAATAGCGGGACCTGGATGCCCATATTGGCTCCTACATATTCTACGAAGATCTTTATCGGTCAAACCGCATAACAACATACGTTGTTTCCTTTGTCATCGGTATGTTACTTGCCCGAGATTCGATCGTCGGTATCCAATACCTAGTTCAATCTCGTTACTGGCAAGTCTCTTTACTCGTTCCGTAATACATCATCTCATAACTAACATCTTAGTTATTATGCTTGCAAGGCTTATGTGATGTGTATTACCGAGAGGGCCCAGAGATACCTCTCCGACAATCGGAGTGACAAACCCTAATCTCGAAATACGCCAACCCAACATCTACCATTGGAGACACCTGTAGTACTCCTTTATAATCACCCAGTTACGTTGTGACGTTTGGTAGTACCCAAAGTGTTCCTCCGGTAAACGGGAGTTGCATAATCTCATAGTTATAGGAACATGTATAAGTCATGAAGAAAGCAATAGCAACATACTAAACGATCGGGTGCTAAGCTAATGGAATGGGTCATGTCAATCAGATCATTCAACTAATGATGTGACCTCGTTAATCAAATAACAACTCTTTGTTCATGGTTAGGAAACATAACCATCTTTGATTAACGAGCTAGTCAAGTAGAGGTATACTAGTGACACTCTGTTGGTCTATGTATTCACACATGTATTATGTTTCCGGTTAATACAATTCTAGCATGAATAATAAACATTTATCATGATATAAGGAAATAAATAATAACTTTATTATTGCCTCTAGGGCATATTTCCTTCAGTCTCCCACTTGCACTAGAGTCAATAATCTAGATTACACTGTAATGATTCTAACACCCATGGAGCCTTGGTGCTGATCATGTTTTGCTCGTGGAAGAGGCTTAGTCAACGGGTCTGCAACATTCAGATCCGTATGTATCTTGCAAATCTCTATGTCTCCCACCTGGACTAAATCCCGGATGGAGTTGAAGCGTCTCTTGATGTGTTTGGTTCTTTTGTGAAATCTGGATTCCTTTGCCAAGGCAATTGCACCAGTATTGTCACAGAAGATTTTCTTTGGACCTGATGCACTAGGTATGACACCTAGATCGGATATGAACTCCTTCATCCAGACTCCTTCGTTCGCTGCTTCCGAAGCAGCTATGTACTCCGCTTCACATGTAGATCCCGCTACGACGCTTTGTTTAGAACTGCACCAACTAACAGCTCCACCGTTAAAGTAAACACGTATCCGGTTTGCGATTTAGAATCGTCTGGATCAGTGTCAAAGCTTGCATCAACGTAACCTCTTACGGTGAGCTCTTTGTCACCTCCATATACGAGAAACATATCCCTAGTCCTTTTCAGGTATTTCAGGATGTTCTTGACCGCTGTCCAGTGATCCACTCCTGGATTACTTTGGTACCTCCCTGCTAAACTTATAGCAAGGCACACATCAGGTCTGGTACACAGCATTGCATACATGATAGAGCCTATGGCTGAAGCATAGGGAACATCTTTCATTTTCTCTCTATCTTCTGCATTGGTCGGGCATTGAGTCTGACTCAACTTCACACCTTGTAACACAGGCAAGAACCCTTTCTTTGCTTGATCCATTTTGAACTTCTTCAAAATCTTGTCAAGGTATGTGCTTTGTGAAAGTCCAATTAAGCGTTTTGATCTATCTCTATAGATCTTTATGCCTAATATGTAAGCAGCTTCCCCGAGGTCTTTCATCGAAAAACTTTTATTCAAGTATCCCTTTATGCTATCCAGAAATTCTATATCATTTCCAATCAGCAATATGTCATCCACATATAATATCAGAAATGCTACAGAGCTCCCACTCACTTTCTTGTAAATACAGGCTTCTCCAAAAGTCTGTATAAAGCCAAATGCTTTGATCACACTATCAAAGCGTTTATTCCAACTCCGAGATGCTTGCACCAGTCCATAAATGGATCGCTGGAGTTTGCACACTTTGTTAGCTCCCTTCGGATCGACAAAACCTTCTGGTTGCATCATATACAACTCTTCTTCCAGAAATCCATTCAGGAATGCAGTTTTGACATCCATTTGCCATATTTCATAATCATAAAACGCAGCAATTGCTAACATAATTCTGACGGACTTAAGCATCGCTACGGGTGAGAAGGTCTCATCGTAGTCAACCCCTTGAACTTGTCGAAAACCTTTTGCGACAAGTCGAGCTTTATAGACAGTAATATTACCGTCAGCGTCAGTCTTTTTCTTGAAGATCCATTTATTCTCAATTGCTTGCCGATCATCGGGCAAGTCAACCAAAGTCCATACTTTGTTCTCATACATGGATCCCATCTCAGATTTCATGGCCTCAAGCCACTTTGCGGAATCTGGGCTCACCATCGCTTCTTCATAGTTCGTAGGTTCATCATGATCTAGTAGCATGACTTCCAGAACTGGATTACCGTACCACTCTGGTGCGGATCTCACTCTGGTTGATCTACGTGGTTCAGTAGTATCTTGTCCTAAAGCTTCATGATCATCATCATTAGCTTCCTCACTAATTGGTATAGGTGTCGCAGAAACAGTTTTCTGTGATGTACTATTTTCCAATAAGGGAGCAGGTACAGTTACCTCGTCAAGTTCTACTTTCCTCCCACTCACTTCTTTCGAGAGAAACTCCTTCTCTAGAAATGATCCATTCTTTGCAACGAATGTCTTGCCTTCGGATCTGTGATAGAAGGTATACCCAACAGTTTCCTTTGGGTATCCTATGAAGACACATTTCTCCGCTTTGGGTTCGAGCTTATCAGGTTGAAGCTTTTTCACATAAGCATCGCAGCCCCAAACTTTAAGAAACGACAACTTTGGTTTCTTGCCAAACCATAGTTCATAAGGCGTCGTCTCAACGGATTTTGATGGTGCCCTATTTAACGTGAATGCGGCCGTCTCTAAAGCATAACCCCAAAACGATAGCGGTAAATCAGTAAGAGACATCATAGATCGCACCATATCTAGTAAAGTACGATTACGACGTTCGGACACACCATTACGCTGTGGTGTTCCGGGTGGCGTGAGTTGCGAAACTATTCCACAATTTTTCAAATGTATACCAAACTCGTAACTCAAATATTCTCCTCCACGATCAGATCGTAGAAACTTTATTTTCTTGTTACGATGATTTTCAACTTCACTCTGAAATTCCTTGAACTTTTCAAATGTTTCAGACTTATGTTTCATTAAGTAGATATACCCATATCTGCTTAAATCATCTGTGAAGGTGAGAAAATAACGATATCCGCCACGAGCCTCAATATTCATCAGACCACATACATCGGTATGTATGATTTCCAATAAATCTGTTGCTCTCTCCATAGTACCGGAGAACGGCGTTTTAGTCATCTTGCCTATGGGGCACGGTTCGCAAGTACCAAGTGATTCATAAACAAGTGGCTCCAAAAGCCCATCAGTATGGAGTTTCTTCATGCGCTTTACACCGATATGACCTAAACGGCAGTGCCACAAATAAGTTGCACTATCATTATCAACTCTGCATCTTTTGGCTTCTACATTATGAATATGTGTATCACTACTATCGAGATTCAATAAGAATAGACCACTCTTCAAGGGTGCATGACCATAAAAGATATTACTCATATAAATAGAACAACCATTATTCTCTGATTTAAATGAATAACCGTCTCGCATCAAACAAGATCCAGATATAATGTTCATGCTCAACGCTGGCACCAAATAACAATTATTTAGGTCTAATATTAATCCCGAAGGTAGATGTAGAGGTAGCGTGCCGACCGCGATCACATCGACTTTGGAACCGTTTCCCACGCGCATCGTCACCTCGTCCTTTGCTAGCGTCCGCTTATTCCGTAGTCCCTGTTTCGAGTTGCAAATATTAGCAACAGAACCAGTATCAAATACCCAGGTGCTACTGCAAGCTCTAGTAAGGTACACATCAATAACATGTATATCACATATACCTTTGTTCACCTTGCCATCCTTCTTATCCGCCAAATACTTGGGGCAGTTCCGCTTCCAGTGACCAGTCTGCTTGCAGTAGAAGCACTCAGTTTCAGGCTTAGGTCCAGACTTGGGTTTCTTCTCCTGAGCAGCAACTTGCTTGCTGTTCTTCTTGAAGTTTCCCTTCTTCTTCCCTTTGCCCTTTTTCTTGAAACTAGTGGTTTTGCTAACCATCAACACTTGATGCTCCTTCTTGATTTCTACCTCCGCAGCTTTCAGCATTGCGAAGAGCTCGGGAATAGTCTTGTTCATCCCTTGCATATTATAGTTCATCACGAAGCTCTTGTAGCTTGGTGGCAGTGATTGGAGAATTCTGTCAATGACGCAATCATCTGGAAGATTAACTCCCATCTGAATCAAGTGATTATTATACCCAGACATTTTGAGTATATGCTCACTGACAGAACTGTTCTCCTCCATCTTGCAGCTATAGAACTTATTGGAGACTTCATATCTCTCAATTCGGGCATTTGCTTGAAATATTAACTTCAACTCCTGGAACATCTCATATGCTCCATGACGTTCAAAACGTCGTTGAAGTCCCGATTCTAAGCCGTAAAGCATGGCACACTAAACTATCGAGTAGTCATCAGCTTTGCTCTGCCAGACGTTCATAACATCTGGCGTTGCTCCAGCAACAGGCCTGGCACCCAGCGGTGCTTCCAGGACGTAATTCTTCTGTGCAGCAATGAGGATAATCCTCAGGTTACGGACCCAGTCCGTGTAATTGCTACCATCATCTTTCAACTTTGCTTTCTCAAGGAACGCATTAAAATTCAACGGAACAACAGCACGAGCCATCTATCTACAATTAACATAAACAAGCAAGATACTATCAGGTACTAAGTTCATGATAAGTTTAAGTTCAGTTAATCAAATTACTTAGGAACTCCCACTTAGATAGACATCCCTCTAATCCTCTAAGTGATCACGTGATCCAAATCAACTAAACCATAACCGATCATCACGTGAGATGGAGTAGTTTTCAATGGTGAACATCGTCATGTTGATCATATCTACTATATGATTCACGCTCGACCTTTCGGTCTCTGTGTTCCGAGGCCATATCTGCATATGCTAGGCTCGTCAAGTTTAACCTGAGTATTCTGCGTGTGCAAAACTGGCTTGCACCCGTTGTAGATGGACGTAGAGCTTATCACACCCGATCATCACGTGGTGTATGGGCACGACGAACTTTGGCAATGGTGCATACTCAGGGAGAACACTTCTTGATAATTTAGTGAGAGATCATCTTATAATGCTACCGTCAATCAAAGCAAGATAAGATGCATAAAAGGATAAACATCACATGCAATCAATATAAGTGATATGATATGGCCATCATCATCTTGTGCTTGTGATCTCCATCTCCGAAGCACCGTCATGATCACCATCGTCACCGGCGCGACACCTTGATCTCCATCGTAGCATCGTTGTCGTCTCGCCAATCTTATGCTTCCATGACTATCACTACCGCTTAGTAATAAAGTAAAGCATTACATCGTGATTGCATTGCATACAATAAAGCGACAACCATATGGCTCCTGCCAATTGCCGATAACTCGGTTACAAAACATGATCATCTCATACAATAAAATCAGCATCATGCCTTGACCATATCACATCACAACATGCCCTGCAAAAACAAGTTAGACGTCCTCTACTTTGTTGTTGCAAGTTTTACGTGGCTGCTACGGGCTTAAGTAAGAACTCATCTCACCTACGCATCAAAACCACAATGATAGTTCGTCAAATAGACTCCGTTTTAACCTTCTCAAGGACCGGGCGTAGTCACACTTGGTTCAACTAAAGTTGGAGAGACAGTCTTCCGCAAGCCATCTATGTGCAAAGCACGTCGAGGGAACCGGTCTCGCGTAAGAGTACGTGTAAGGTTGGTCCGGATCGTCTCGTCCAACAATACCGCCGAACCAAAGTATGACATGCTGGTAGGCAGTATGACTTGTATCGCCCACAACTCACTTGTGTTCTACTCGTGCAAATAACATCAAACCATAAAACCTAGGCTCGGATGCCACTGTTGGGGAACGTAGTAATTTCGAAAATTTTCCTACGCACACGCAAGATCATGGTGATGCATAGCAACGAGAGGGGAGAGTGTTGTCTACGTGCCAACGCAGACCAACTGCGGAAGCAATCACACAACGTAGAGGAAGTAGTCGTACGTCTTCCCGATCCGACCGATCCAAGCACCGTTACTCCGGCACCTCCGAGTTCTTAGCACACGTTCAGCTCGATGACGATCCCCGGGCTCCGATCCAGCAAAGCTTCGGGTAGGAGTTCCGTCAGCACGACGGCGTGGTGACGATCTTGATGTACTACCGACGCAGGGCTTCGCCTAAGCACTACAACGGTATGATCGAGGTGGAATTTGGTGGCAGGGGGCACCGCACACGGCTAAGGAACGATCTCAAGGATCAACTTGTGTGTCTTGGGGTGTCCCCTGCCCCCGTATATAAAGGATGGAGGAGGAGGAGCTGGACGGCCAAGGTGGGAGGCGCAGGAGGAGTCCTACTCCTACCGGGAGTAGGACTCCCCCCTCCAATCCTAGTCCAACTAGGTTTCCTCAAGAGGGAAGTGAAAGAAAGAGGTGGCCGGCCCCTCTCCTAGTCCTAATAGGACTAGGGAGAGGGGGGAGGCGCAGCCCTATGTGGGCTGCCCTCTCACCTTTCCACTAAGGCCCATGTTGGCCCATTTGGCTCCCGGGGGGTTCCGGTAACCCTCCCGGTAATCCGGTAAAATCCCGATTTCACCCGGAACACTTCCGGTGTCCAAACATAGGCTTCCAATATATCAATCTTTACGTCTCGACCATTTCGAGACTCCTCGTCATGTCCGTGATCACATCCGGGACTCCGAACAACCTTCGGTACATCAAAATGCATAAACTCATAATAACTGTCATCGTAACGTTAAGCGTGCGGACCCTACGGTTCGAGAACAATGTAGACATGACCGAGACACGTCTCCGGTCAATAACCAATAGCGGGACCTGGATGCCCATATTGGCTCCTACATATTCTACGAAGATCTTTATCGGTCAGACCGCATAACAACATACGTTGTTCCCTTTGTCATCGGTATGTTACTTGCCCGAGATTCGATCGTCGGTATCCAATACCTAGTTCAATCTCGTTACTGGAAAGTCTCTTTACTCGTTCCGTAATACATGATATCATAACTAACATCTTAGTTATTATGCTTGCAAGGCTTATGTGATGTGTATTACCGAGAGGGCCCAGAGATACCTCTCCGACAATCGGAGTGACAAACCCTAATCTCGAAATACGCCAACCCAACATCTACCATTGGAGACACCTGTAGTACTCCTTTATAATCACCCAGTTACGTTGCGACGTTTGGTAGTACCCAAAGTGTTCCTCCAGTAAACGGGAGTTGCATAATCTCATAGTTATAGGAACATGTATAAGTCATGAAGAAAGCAATAGCAACATACTAAACGATCGGGTGCTAAGCTAATGGAATGGGTCATGTCAATCAGATCATTCAACTAATGATGTGACCTCGTTAATCAAATAACAACTCTTTGTTCATGGTTAGGAAACATAACCATCTTTGATTAACGAGCTAGTCAAGTAGAGGTATACTAGTGACACTCTGTTGGTCTATGTATTCACACATGTATTATGTTTCCGGTTAATACAATTCTAGCATGAATAATAAACATTTATCATGATATAAGGAAATAAATAATAACTTTATTATTGCATCTAGGGCATATTTCCTTCAGACCTCACCTATCAACTCGAGCTTCCGTCAAACTTTGCAAATGTTCATGATGTGTTCCATGTCTCTTAGCTCCGAAAGTGCTTCAAGACGCCTGACCGCACCATCAACTTCGAGGACATTGAGCTCCAAGAAGATCTCTCCTATCATTAGCACCCCGTTGCAATCCTTGAAGAGACTGAACGCAGGACTCGCAACAAGTCGATCAAGTTCCTCAAAGTCAAGTGGTCACACCATTCCGACCGTGAGGCTACCTAGGAACGCGAGGATCACCTCCGTTCTGAGTACCCGACGTTCTTTCAGTCCTAGATCTCGGGACGAGATCTTTTCGTAGTGGTGGAGTGTTGTAACACCCCGGATATGATTTAGCCAATTTGTAATCCAACTCTTGCCATTTCTGGCTTTAAGTTAATTTATTTTCTCGAGTTCAGGTCTTTGTCTCCGTGTGTTGTTATCGTTGTCATGCATCTCATATCATGTCATCATGTGCATTGCATTTGCATACGTGTTCGCCTCATGCATCCGAGCATTTTCCCCGTTGCCCGTTTTGCATTCTGGCGCTTCGTTCTCCTCCGGTGGTCATTTCTACCTTTCTTTCGTGTGTGGGGATTAAACATTTCCGGATTGGACCGAGACTTGCCATGCGGCCTTGGTTTACTACCGGTAGACCGCCTGTCAAGTTTCGTATCATTTGGACTTCGTTTGATGCTCCAACGGTTAACCGAGGGACCGAAAAGGCCTCGTGTGTGTTGCAGCCCAACACCCCTCCATTTTGGCCCAAAACCCACCAAACTCTGCTCCATCATCTAGAGCGCTCGATCACGATCGCATGGCCGAAAACCGCACCTCATTTGGACTCTCCTAGCTCCCTCTATGCCTATTTAAACACCCCCCATTTTTCGGATCCCCTTCCTCCCCCGAAAACCCTAAAAAAAATCATCTCCGCCGCCAGACAAAGCCGCCACCGACGGACGTGTCCGTTTCTGCCTCTCCGCCGCCACGTGGTGCCCCGGGATTCGTCCACCGAGCGCGCCCACATCGCCCGCCGCCGCCACTCCCGCCGGCCCGCCAGGCCCGGAGCGGGCCCTCCTCCTCCGCCGCTCGGGCCAGAGAGCTGATCCACCCCCGCCGCCTTCTTTCCTCGTGCCGCCGCCCGGAGAGCACACCGGCCGCCGCGCCGCCATTTCCGGCCGCCACCGCTCCGACCTCGCCGGCCGGACACCTCGCCGCCTTGCCCGGCCGCGCCGCGCCACGGGAGCTCCACCACCGAGTTCCTCCGACGCCGGCCTCCTCCTCCCCTCACGCCAGCGAGCTCCACCGATTCCGGCGCCGGCCATCCTCGAAAATCCCGCCCCGGTGAACAGTAACGGCGGTGATCTCCGAAATCCGTGCCAGATCCAGATCTGAAACTTCTGGGTTGACTTTTTCCCTCCGAACCCTAATTTTTGTGCATACTTTGACCTGCTATATGTCCGCATCCGTAGCTCCGATTCATGCATATAGCATATCAAAATGTTCGTCTCGGCGAGTACATCATTTCATTCCATTGCATCATTTTCATTAGAGTTCATCTTGATGCCCGAAATGCTGTTACAAGAGGGCTTCGTGAGTTAATTGTCAGATCTGCTAGTTCATCTTAGACTTCTGTCATTTGTGCCATGATTATTGTGTGCATGATATGCCTATGAGTCCTTCATATGTTTTGTTAAGGGTTTTGTTATCTTTCCAGAGGTGCAACCCATGTATTTTTGTGATGTGTGTGGTGCTTAGTGCAAGCTTGCAAAGTGAGGCACCCGGTAAATCTGTTTTCAGAGACTTAGTGGTTTCACTAAGTCCTGGGATTGTTTAGTTCATGATGCCATATGTTCATTTTGTTTCCTAGTGATCCGTGCCTCTTTTGAGGATGATTAGTAAAGGAGTTTTGTTAATATTGTAGTTCTCTATCCATCCATGTCTTTGTTTGCATAAATGGAGCACCCTAGCTTGAGTCAATCGAGCTCTACTTTTGCTTCGTTGTGAATCTGGGCAGATCATCAACTTGTTTGCGATTTTGCCGATGTTATTGTAGTTGATCCGTGCATGCTATGCCATTGTTCTTGCCATGTCTAGCTTGCATTTTGTGCCTTCTTAATGGATGTATGCTTGTATTTCCATGATTTGCTCTGTAGTGAGTGTATCGAGCTCGCAAACATGCATTCGTGAGTTATGTTTTAGCATGTCCCAGTTTTCACCAAGTCTGAAAACTGATTATGTTTTTGCTATGTTCATGGGCTTGTTAGTATATTTTGTGATCCCTTTTGGCTCAAGGTCACTATGGGACTTTTGTTAAGCTTGTTGAGTAGCTCCATGCCATGTCTTTCTTTGTCATGTTCAGGTCCTGTAGCATGTTGTTTTGTTGCTCCGAAGAGGGCTATATGATCTGAAATTCCAGACAAGTGTTAATTTCACTAAGTCTGAGATCTGTTTTACCATTTGCGTTTTTGCCATGCTTGTTTGAACCTCTTAATGGATGAATTGGCCGTAGCTCAGTGCTAGTCTTTTGTTAAGCATCTTGAATGCTTCCCTGCCATGTATTTTGATGCAATGTTTGAGTGTTGTAGCATGTTCATCTCATTGCATTTAGATGCCTACTTGCTGTAAATCACAGACCGGTGTCATATTTGAATCGCTTGCCATTTCCAAACCATAACTCCGATTCCGTCGTTCTTTATATCGTTTTCAAGCGATTTCATCCTATCTTTCTAGTGGCACACTTGGTTTTCCAAGTTGAGGCCAGGTTCATGCATTTCCTATCATATCTTACATATGCATCCCGCATAGCATACCATCATTGCATCTTATTGCTTGAGTTTGCACATGGTTTATTGTATCCTTGTTGCTTGTTTGTCTTGTTTGGGTAGAGCCGGGAGACGAGTTCGCTAACGAGGAGCCCGTTGAGTTTGCTTTCGAGGCTCCAGTCAACTCTGACAACTTTGCAGGCAAGATGATCATACCCTCGAAATCACAACTATCTTTGCTATGCTAGTTTGCTCGCTCTTTTGCTATGCCAATGCTACGATGCCTACCATTTGCTTGTCAGCCTCCCAAATTGCCATGTTCAGCCTCTAACCCACCATTGTCCTAGCAAACCATTGATTGGCTATGTTACCGCTTTGCTCAGCCACTCTTATAGCGTTGTTAGTTGCAGGTGAAGATTGGAGACCGTTCCTTGGTGGAACATTTATTTACTTGTTGGGATATCATTATATTGCCATGTTATCTTAATGCATCTATATACTTGGTAAAGGGTGGAAGGCTCAGCCTCTCGCCTAGTGTTTTTTTCCACTCTTGCCGCCCTAGTTTCCGTCATATCGGTGTTATGTTCCCGGAATTCGCGTTCCTTACGCGGTTGGGTTATAATGAGAACCCCTTGATAGTTCTCCTTGATTAAAGCTTTTCCAGCAAAGCCCAACCTTGGTTTTACCATTCGCTACCTAGCCTCTTTTTCCCTTGGGTTTCCGGAGCCCGAGGGTCATCTTATTTTGAACCCCCCCCCCCCCCCCCCCCCGGGCCAGTGCTCCTCTAAGTGTTGGTCCGAACTAGAGTCCTATGTAGCGCCCCCTCGGGGAAACTCAAGGTTTGGTTTTAGTTGTATGGAGAGCTCATCTGAGTGTGCCCTGAGAACGAGATATGTGCAGCTCCTATCGGGATTTGTCAGCACATTCGGGCGGTGTTGCTGGTCTTGTTTTAACCTGTCGAAATGTCTTGTTGTACCGGGATACCGAGTCTGATCGGAAATTCTCGGGTGGAGGTCTATTCCTTCGTTGACCGTGAGAGCTTGTCATGGGCTAAGTTGGGACTCCCCTGCAGGGTTTGAAGTTTCGAAAGCCGTGCCCGCGGTTATGGGCAGATGGGAATTTGTTAATGTCTGGTTGTAGATAACTTAAATATTAACTTATTTAAAATGAATCAACCGTGTGTGTTACCGTGATGGCCTCTTCTCGGCGGAGTCCGGGAAGTGGACACGGTGTTGGAGTAATGTTTGCGCAGGTTGCTGCATTCAAAATGCTTGCCCAGATCGACTAACCAATCATCAGCATCGGTAGCCTCAACGCAGTTGCTGAACGTCTTTGGACCATTTGCGAGAAACTGGTTCAGAGTTGCAAAATGGTTCTGGTTGTTGCCTTGATTCCCTTGACTGCTTTGATTCCGCTCTTGGATGATTTGCATGATCAGCTGAGTATTTGCATTAGTAGCGGCCATCACAGCTTGCCAAGCCTCCGGAGGCGGTGGAGGTGGTGGCGGATCAGGGTTCGGAGTCGTGCGCGTTGGAGGAGCCATCCTGAAGAGGTTGACCACCATTAGCACACAAATAGACAAATATTGAAGGTGAATCCAACGGAATGAAAAATTGCAACATAAAGTCTTCACATCCGAACAAAATGAACGAATGCACTTCTCTTGAAGTGGTCACATATTCCTAAATTGCGAAGCCACGAAGAATCAGGTAGAAGAGGTACATCAACGAGGGATGGAATCAACATATGACGTCGAAGCAGAACGAATACCACAACTCGAAATAAAACCAAGGGTTGGCTTGCGGAATAAGCCGGAACAAATACATGATAGAAATTTCGTCCGAAGTTTTCATGGTGGGACCTACACGGGCTCGACCGTACAGCACCATCATGTAGAAGGTAGTGCACATGACATACGAAGCGTTCCCGAGTCAGCATAGCCAAGGACTCTTTAAGACACAACGAGGCCACTGTAAAATCGACCGTGAATAGGCGAACCACTAGACGTCGAACCCCAATTTCATATCATACATCAGTTGGAAAGATATCCTAAGAGCTACTTGAATTCCCACCTATGAAACTCCCGAAACTTTCCGGTTATGCAATCAGGTGTTGGGGATACAGGGGAAGCATAATATCTCACCCAAGCTAGCAAATCCTACATCCAGCTGCATCTATTCTTCAACACATAACCAAGAAACCTTCGGAAACCATCTAACTCAACCTTCGAAAAGCATCCGTTATACAAGTTATGGCGATACTCCCGAACTCCCGCCCCAGTACTGGGTGGCGTCGAGGTTATCTCACCAACGAACTGCATAAAGGAGATTTTCGATGTCGCGCACATATCTCAAGTATACCAGAATTGCAACGATAGAATTATGATGACAACACCTCAGAGCTCAACTCCCCGGGACACTTCCACTAAACCCCTAACAGGAGGCACCAAGACAGTATTCTCATCATAAGCCATCGGAACAAAACCAAGATACTCGCGTGATCCTAAAAAAAATTTTAGTGAAATTGAGAAGAGAAGAGTCAAAACTCTACGTCAGGATGCCTTACCAGAGCGATGAGGAGACTGGGAAGTAAAAAGAATTCCTAAGCTCTCCGATATATAATTCCTAAGGACTCAAAACATTTTTCTAGACACAACTCGGCTGCTAAAAACGATCAAGCAATGGGGCTCCTAAGGTCGGGGAAGGCTCTGATTACCAACTTGTAACGCCCTTGATGCGACTATATCTCCCACGTGTCGAGGCACGACTTAGAGACATAGGCGCATTGAAAGCAATGTCGCAAGTCGGGAAATCATCACACATCCCATGTACATATAATATAAAGGGGAATAACATAGTTGGCTTACACTCGCCACGTCACATCAAAGTACATAAATAACATACATCATGCAATCACTCATGGCCCGACTACGGCGCCAAAATAGAAAAGACCCCCAACATGTGACAAGGCCCTGAATCTAACCCCGAATAGGCATCCCTACTGATCATCAGGAAAAGACACATAGTAACGCTGAGAGTCCTCGTCGTACTCCCACTTCAGCTCGAGCGCGCCATCTGGAGCGGTATCCTCGGACCCTGCATCTGGTGTAATAGTAATCTGTGAGCCACGGGGACTCAGCAATCTCGCACCCTCGCGATCAAGACTATTTAAGCTTAATAGGTAGGAAAGGGGTAGTGTATAAGTGGAGCTGCAGCAAGCGACTAGCATATATGGTGGCTAACTTATTCGCAAAAGAGAGCGAGAAGAGAGAGCAAAGTGCGAGCGAGGAACTAGAGAGCAACCTGCGCAAACATAACTCCAACGCCGTGTCCACTTCCCGGACTCCGCCGAGAAGAGGCCATCACGGCAACACACTCAGTTGATTCATTTTAAATAATTAAGGTTCAAGTTATCTACAACCGGACATTAACAAATTCCCATCTGCCCATAACCGCGGGCACGGCTTTCGAAAGATCAATCCCTGCAGGGGGTCCCAACTTAGCCCATAACAAGCTCTCACAGTCAACGAAGGAATAGACCTCCACCCAAGACACACCGATCAGACTCGGTATCCCGGTACAACAAGATGATTCGACAGGTTAAAACAAGTCCAGCAACACCGTCCGAATGCGCCGACAAATCCTGATAGGAGCTGCACATATCTCTTTCTCAGGGCACACTCAGATGAGACATCCTACGAGTAAAACCAACCCTCAAGTTGCCCCGAGGTGGCCACGCAGTCTACTCGGTCGGACCAACACTCAGAGGAGCACTGGCCCGTGGGGGGCTAAAATAAAGATGACCCTCGGGCTCCGGAAACCCAAGGGAAAAATAGGCTAGGTGGCAAATGGTAAAACCAATGTTGGGCATTGCTGGAAAAGCTTTAATCAAGGCGAACTATCAAGGGGTTCCCATTATAGCCCAACCGCGTAAGGGACGCAACAATCCGGGAACATAACACCGATATGACGGAAACTAGGGCGGCAAGAGTGGAACAAAACACTAGGCGAGAGGCCGAGCCTTCCACCCTTTACCAAGTATATAGATGAATAATGATAACATAGCAATATAATGATATCCCAACAAGTAAATAAATGTTCCAATAAGGAACGGCTCCAATCTTCACCTGCAACTAGCAACGCTATAAGAAGGGGCTGAGCGAAGCGGTAACATAGCCAATCAACGGTTTGCTAGGACAAAGGTGGGTTAGAGGCTCAATCATGGCAATTGGGAGGTTGAAAAGCAAGTGGAAGGCATCGTAGCATTGGCAAAGCAAAAGAGCGAGCAAACTAGCATAGCAAAGATAGTAGTGATTTCGAGGGTATGATCATCTTGCCTGCACAGTTGTCAGAGTTGACTGGATCCTCAAAAGCAAACTCAACGGGCTCCTCGTTAGCGAACTCGTCTCCCGGCTCTACCCAACAACACAAACAAGCAAAAAGGATACAATCAACCACGTGCACGGGCAACCAATAATATGCAAAGATGGTATGCTATGCGGGATGCGATGCGGGATGCAAAATGCAAGACGAGACAGGAAATACAAGAACCTGGCCTCAACTTGGAAAACCAAGTGTGCCACTGGATAGAGGGGAAGAAATCCCCTGAAAACGATATAAAGATCAAAGGAATCGGAGCTACGGTTTGGAAATGGCAAGCGTTTTACGAAACGAACCGATCTGCGATTTACAGCAAGTAGGCTCCTAAATGCAACGAAATGAACATGCTACAGCCACCAAACATGAAAACAAATTGCATGGAAGGGATGTACACAAGAAGCTTAACAAATCACCAGGACTGAGGCATAGGCAAATTCATCCGCTAAGGAGTTCAAACAAGCATGGCAAAACTGAATAAGCAAAACAGATTTCAGACTTAGCGAAATTAACGCTAGTCTGAAATTTCAGACCACGATGCTCTCTTCGGAGCAGCAAAACAACAAGAAGCATAACCTGAACATGGTAAGTAAGAGCATGGCATGGAGCTACTCAACAATCTTAACAAAACACCCAAAATGACCTGGGGCCAAAAGGGTCAACAAAATACTCTACCGAGCACACGAACATCGATGAAACACAATCACTTTTCAGACTTAGTGAAAACTGGGACATGCTGAAATTATAACTCATGGAGGCATGTAAACGAGCTCGATGCACTCACTACGGTGCAAGTCATGGCAAGGCAAGCATATATCCATTAAGAAGGCACAAAATGCTAGCTAGACATGTCAAGAACAATGGCATAGCATGCATGGATCACTAGCAATAGCTTCGGCAAAATCGCAAAAGAGTTCACGATCTGCCCAAAATAACAACTATGCAAAAGTTGAGCTCGATTGAGTCAACCTAGGGTGCTCTAAGATAACAAGTAAAGACATGGATGGATTAAGCACAACAAGCATAAAAAACCACTCTTACTGATCATCCTCAAAAGAGGCACGGATCACTAGGAAACAAGCTGGACATATAGCATCGTGAACTAAAACATCCCAGACTTGGTGATTTTCACTGTCCCTGAAATCAGCAATCTCAGGTACCCCTCTTTGCAAGCTTGCACAAGACAACACACACATCCTAAAAATTCATGGGAGGCACCTTTGGAAAGAAGACAACATTCTTAACAATTCATCCCAAAGGGGCACAGGCATATCATGCACACAATAATCATGGCAAAAATGACAAAAGTCAATGTAGAGCTAACGGATCTGCAATTTAACTCATGATGCCTCCTTCTAACAGCATTTTGGGCACCAAGATGACCTCAAATGCAAATGATGCAATGGAATGAAATGATGTACTCATCGAGACGAAGATTTTGATATATCATATGTCCAAAACGGAGCCACGGATGCAAAGATATGGCAGGTCAAACGTAGCACGAAAAAAATGATGGGAGAGGGGGAAAGTCAACCTAGGGTTTCACTGTTCACAGATCCGATCCGGATCGGGGCACGGGGCACTGTAGCTCGCCGGATCACGAACGATGCCGGCCGGCCGGAGAGGAAGGAGGGAGCCACCGGTGCGGCGAGCCGTCGCGAGAAGGGGAGGCCGGCCCCTGGCCGGAGTTGGCGGGGCGCGGGCTCCGGTGGAGCCGCGGGTGAGGCCGGGCGGCGGAGGTTGGCCGGCGACGAGGAGGCCCAGGGCGGCCTTGCCCCGGCCGGGAATGGCGGCTGCAGTGGCGCGGGCCACCGGAGCCGAGGGGGGCGGCGGCGGGGCGACGGGATCCGGGCGGCGGGCGACGTGGGCCGGTAGGGCCAGGCGCGGGTCGGGCAGGCCGCGGCGGTGGAGGCCGCCGGGTCGCCACGTGGCGCGACAGGGCTGGCTGCACACGGTGTGTCCGGCCGGGCGCGGTGGATCTCGCTTTTTTTAGGGTTTCGAGGTAGGGGACGATCCAAAAATGAGGGGGGTGTTTAAATAGGCATAGAGGGAGCTAGGAGAGTCCAAATGAGGTGCGGTTTTCGCCCACACGATCGTGATCGAACGACCGAGACGATGGAGCAGAGTTTGGTGGGTTTTGGGCCAAATTGGAGGGGTGTTGGGCTGCAACACACACGAGGCCTTCTCGGTCCCTCGGTTAACCGTTGGAGTATCAAACGAAGTCCAAATGACCCGAAACTTGACAGGCGGTCTACCGGTGGTAAACCAAGGCCGCATGGCAAGTCTCGGTCCAATCCGGAAATGTTTAATCCCCACACACGAAAGAAAGCTAGAAATGGCCACCGGAGGAGAACGAAGCACCGGAATGCAAAACGGACAACGGGGAAAATGCTCGAATGCATGAGATGAACATGTATGCAAATGCAATGCACGTGATGACATGATAAGAGATGCACGAAAACAAAAACAACACACGGAGACAAAGACCCGAACCCGAGGAATAGATATAACTTAGTGCCGGAAACGGCAAGAGTTGGAGTACAAATTGGGAAAGTTACATATGGGGCGTTACACTTTGCCTCCTCTTCTCGCTCTCTTTTGCGGATAAGTTAGCCACCATATATGCTAGTCGCTTGCTGCAGCTCCACATATATTTACCTTATCCTACCTATTAAGCTTAAATAGTCTTGATCGTGAGGGTGCGAGATTGCTGAGTCCCTGTGGCTCACAGATTACTATTACACCAGATGCAAGGCCAGATGATACAGCTCCCGATGGCGCGCTTGAGCTCAAGTGGGAGTAAGACGAGGACTCTTAGCGTTATTATGTTTCTTTTCCTGATGATCAGTAGTGGTGCCGAGTTGGGGTGATCGGGACCATGTCGCTTGTTGGGTTGTCTTTTATTTTGGCGCCGTAGTCGGGCCATGAGTGTTTGGATGATGTATGTTATTTATGTACTTGATTGACGTGGCGAGTGTAAGCCAACTATGTTATCCCCTTTTCATTATCTATATTACATGGGATGTTTGTGATGATTACCCGACTTGTGACATATGCCTTCAATGCGATTATGCCTCTAAGTCGTGCCTCGACACGTGGGAGATATAGTCGCATCGAGGGTGTTACACCTGGTACCGCAGCGGTAGTACGGCTGATGACTCACAGGCGGTGCTACCGCTGGGCACCGCGGTACTACCACTAGGACCAAATCATACTCATAAAACAGGGAATGAACCCTCCATCGAAGCGGGAAGGCTTGGAGGGTGTGAAAAGGAAGTGTACGTGTTGATTCCACCCTAGCCATACCAAAGCGGACCCCCTCTTGATACTACGGTGATACGTCTCCAACGTATCTATAATTTTTGATTGCTCCATGCTATATTATCTACTGTTTTGGACATTATTGGGCTTCATTATCCACTTTTATATTATTTTTGGGACTAATCTATTAACCGGAGGCCCAGCCCAGAATTGTTGTTTTTTTTGCCTATTTTAGGGTTTCAAAGAAAAGGAATATCAAACGGAGTCCAAACGGAATGAAACCTTCAGGAACGTGATTTTCCCACCGAACATGATCCAGGAGACTTGGACCCTACGTCAAGAAACAAAGGAGGAGGCCAAGAGGTAGGGGGCGCGCCTACCCCCCCCCCCCCCCCAGGCACGCCCTCCACCCTCGTGGCGCCCCTGTTGCTCCAAAACCCTAGTTCCACAACCGTAACTTTCTGTATCCACAAGATCCCATCTTGGGGCCTGTTCCGGAGCTCCGCCGGAGGGGGTATCCATCACGGAGGGCTTCTACATCATCACCATAGCCCCTCCGATGAAGTGTGAGTAGTTTACCTCAGACCTACGGGTCCATAGTTATTAGATGGCTTCTTCTCTCTTTTTGGATCTCAATACAATGTTCTCCCCCTCTCTTGTGGAGATCTATTCGATGTAATCTTCATTTTGCGGTGTGTTTGTTGAGACCGATGAATTGTGGATTTATGATCAAGATTATCTATGAACAATATTTGAATCTTCTCTGAATTCTTTTATGTACGATTGGTTATCTTTGCAAGTCTCTTCGAATTATCAGTTTGGTTTGGCCTACTAGATTGATCTTTCTTGCAATGCGAGAAGTGCTTAGCTTTGGGTTCAATCTTGTGGTGTCCTTTCCCAGTGACAGTAGGGGCAGCAAGGCACATATTGTATTGTTGCCATCGAGGACAACAAGATGGTTTTTTTATCATATTGCATGAATTTATCCCTCTACATCATGTCATCTTGCTTAAGGCGTTACTCTGTTTTCATGAACTTAATACTCTAGATGCATGCTGGATAGCGGTCGATGAGTGGAGTAATAGTAGTAGACGCAGGAGGAGTCGGTCTACTTGTCTCAGACGTGATGATTATATACATGATCATACCTAGATATTCTCATAACTATGCTCAGTTCTGTCAATTGCTCAACAGTAATTCGTTCACCCACCGTAAAATACCTATGCTCTTGAGAGAAGCCACTAGTGAAACCTATGGCCCCCGGGTCTATGTTCATCATATTAATCTTCCAACACTTAGTTATTCTTACTTTGCTTTTATTTTACTTTGCATCTTTATCATAAAAATACCAAAAATATTATCTTATCATATCTATCAGATCTCACTCTCGTAAGTGGCCGTGTAGGGATTGACAACCCCTTATCGCGTTGGTTGCGAGGATTTATTTGTTTTGTGCAGGTGCGAGGGACTCGCGTGTAGCCTCCTACTGGATTAATACCTTGGTTCTCAAAAACTGTGGGAAATACTTATGCTACTTTGCTGCATCACCTTTTCCTCTTCAAGGGAAAACCAACGCAGTGCTCAAGAGGTAGCATACGGTGACTCCTACGAAACAAGACCACCAAAACAGAAACGAAAGAGCTACACCTTCTTGAATGAAACTCCGAGGGGAAAGAATCGTCTCATGCCAAAGGATGAATCTCTGAAACGCTCAAAGCACACGATTAGTCCGCAAAAGCATTGTCATCAATCACCAAAACACCTTAGGGATAAATATGCCCTTACAATATTGTAGAGACTTGGCGATGTAGAGATTGCTCAAGATGTGAGTGCTTTGCAATCTCATAGATTTAGATTCATCCAAGTACCTACATGGGTTAGATAGCATGCTGATACGTCTCCGTCATATCTACTTTTCCAAACACTTTTGCCCTTGTTTTGGACTCTAACTTGCATGATTTGAATGGAACTAACCCGGACTGACGCTGTTTTCAGCAGAATTACCATGGTGTTATTTATGTGCAAAAACAAACGTTCTCAGAATGACCTGAAACTTCACGGAGCAACTTTTCAGAAAATATGAAAATACCTGCAAAAGATGAAGGCCAGGGGGCCCACCACCTGTCCACGAGGGTGGGGCGTGCCTGCCCCCTAGGGCGCGCCCCCTACCTCGTGGGCCCCCTGATGCCTCTCCGACTCCAACTCTAACTCTATATATTGTGTTTTGGGGAGAAAAAAATCAGAGAGAAGAATTCGTCGCGTTTTACAATACGAAGCCGCCGCCAAGCCCTAAAACCTCTCAGGAGGGCTGATCTGGAGTCCATTCGGGGCTCCAGAGAGGGGAATCTATCGCCATCGTCATCATCACCCATCCTCCATCACCAATTTCATGATGCTCACTGCCGTGCGTGAGTAATTCCATCGTAGGCTTGCTGGACGGTCATGGGTTGGATGGGATCTATCATGTAATCAAGTTAGTTTTGTTAGGGTTTGATCCCTAGTATCCACTATGTTCTGAGATTGATCTTGCTATGACTTTGCTATGCTTAATGCTTGTCACTAGGGCCCGAGTGCCATGATTTCAGATCTGAACCTATTATGTTTTCATCAATATATGAGTGTTCTTGATCCTATCTTGCAAGTCTATAGTCACCTATTATGTGTTATGATCCGTTAACCCCGAAGTGACAATAATCGGGATACTTACTGGTGATGACCGTAGTTTGAGGAGTTCGTGTATTCACTATGTGTTAATGCTTTGTTCCGGTTCTCTATTAAAAGGAGGCATTAATATCCCTTAGTTTCCGTAAGGACCCCGCTGCCACGGGAGGGTAGGACAAAAGATGTCATGCAAGTTCTTTTCCATAAGCACGTATGACTATATTAGGAATACATGCCTACATTATATCAATGAACTGGAGCTAGTTCTGTGTCACCCTAGGTTATAACTGTTACATGATGAACCGCATCCGGCATAATTCTCTATCACCGATCCATTGCCTACGAGCTTTCCATATATTCTTCTCCGCTTATTTACTTTTCCGTTGCTATTGCTATCATCACTACAAAATACCAAAAACATTACTTTTACTACTGTTACCTTTTGCTACCGTTACCACAACTATCATATCACCTTGATACTAAACACTTTGCTACAGATATTAAGTTTCCAGGTGTGGTTCAATTGACAACTCAGCTGCTAATACTTGAGAGTATTCTTTGGCTCCCCTTGTGTCGAATCAATAAATTTGGGTTGAATACTCTACCCTCGAAAACTGTTGCGATCCCCTATACTTGTGGGTTATCAAGACCATTTTCTGGCGCTGTTGCCGGGGAGCATAGCTCTATTCTTTGAGTCACTTGGGATTTATATCTGCTTATCATTATGAAGAACTTGAAAGATCTAAGAACCAAGATTTATCCCTCGACTATGAGGGGAGGTAAGGAACTACCATCTAGCTCTGCACTTGATTCACCTTCTGTTTTGAGTAAGCTTGCGACACCTACACCTGCTTCTGCTATTCGTTCTGATATGTCGCATGTTATTGATGACGCCACTTCTGCTATGCATGATACTTATGATGAAAATTCTTCTATGCTTGATACTACTGTGCCACTTGGTAAATTTCTTGATGAACGACTTGCTTGGGCTAGAGAGATTGAAAATATTGAATCTGATGATACTAATGAAAGTGATGATGAAGAATCACTTGTTATTTCTAAGGGTTATTCTTTTGATCAAGAAGCTTCTTTAGCTATTTTAGCTTGCAAGATAGATATGAACTCAAAAGGTTATTAGCTAAATGGAACAAGCAATCTCTAAATGCTAGCATGAAACCTGATCCTACTTTTGCTACTTCACCTATCTGTGTTACTGATAAGGATTATGAATTCTCTTTTGATCCTGATATAATTACTTTGGTTGAATCTGATCCTTTTCATGGTTATGAATCTAAAACTGTTGTGGCACATCTTACTAAACTGAATGATATAGCCACCATGTTCACTAAAGATGAGAGAACACGTTACTTTTATATCCTTAAAATATTTCCGTTCTCATTAAAGGGTGATGCTAAGATATGGTTTAATTCTCTTGATCCTGGTTGTGTGCGTAGTCCCCAGGATATGATTTATTGCTTTTCTGCTAAATATTTCCCTGCTCATAAGAAACAAGATGCTTTAAGGGATATATATAATTTTGCGCAAATTGAAGAAGAGAGTCTCCCTCAAGCATGGGACGGGCTTCTCCAATTACTTAATGCTTTGCCTGATCATCCTCTTAAGAAAAATGAAATACTTGATATCTTTTATAATTGACTAACCGATGCCTCCAGAGATTACCTGGATAGTTGTGCTGGTTCTATTTTCAGGGAAAGAACACCGAATGAAGCTGAAATTCTATTGAATAATATGTTGACAAATGAAAATAATTGGACACCTCCGGAGCCTATTCCTAAAGCCACTCCGAAGAAGAGGGGTATTCTATTTCCCAGTCCTGAAGATATGCAAGAGGCATAGAAATCTATGAAAGAAAAAGGTATTAAAGCTGAAGATGATAAGAATTTACCTCCTATTGAAGAAATACATGGTCTTAATTTACCGCCTGTTGAAGAAACATATGATCTTAATCCTTTACCTATTGAAGAAACTCATGGTCTTGATAACCCGACACAGGTAGTAAAGGTAAATTCTCTCTATCGATATGATAAAGCTGAAATCCCATTTACTAAGTTTGCTAGCCCATACTTAGATAAGTTTGATAGATTTATGGCTAAGCAAGAAGATTTTAATACTTATTTTGGTAGACAATTGAAATACAATTCAAATATGCTTGAACACTTGGGTGATTATATGGCTAATGTTAAATGTGAACTTAAACTTATTAGTAAACATGCTTCTATGGTTACCACTCAAGTAGAACAAGTACTTAAAGCTCAAAATGATTTGCTCAATGAATTGAATAGTAAAGATAATGATAATGTTGTTAGAGTTATGACTAGAGGTGGTAGAATGACTCAGGAAACTTTGTATCCTGAAGGCCATCCTAAGAGAATTGAGAAAGATTCTTAGAGAAATAATATAGATGCACATAGTTCTTCTAAAAAGAAGAAAAAGAAAAATGATAGGACTTTGCATGCTTCTAGTGATCCTATTACTGAAACACCTGAGAATCCAAATGATATTTCTATTTCTGATGCTGAAACACAATCTGGTAATGAACCTGAAACTAGTGATAATGCTAATAAAAATGTTCATCATGATGCTCAACCTAGTAATGATAATGATGTAGAAATTGAACCTGCTGTTGATCTTGATAACCCACAATCAAAGAATCAACGTTATGATAAGAAAGACTTTGTTGCTAGGAAACATGGTAAAGAAAGAGAGCCTTGGGTTCAGAAACCCATGCCTTTTCCTCCCAAACCATCCAAGAAAAAGGATGATGAGGATTTTGAGCGCTTTGCTGAAATGATTAGGCCTATCTTTTTACGTATGCGATTAACTGATATGCTGAAAACAAATCCTTATGCTAAGTACATGAAAGATATAATTACAAATAAAAGAAAGATACCGGAAGATGAAATTTCCACCATGCTTGCTAATTATACTTTTAAGGGTGGAATACCAAAGAAACTTGGAGATCCAGGAGTACCCACTATACCATGCTCCATTAAAAGAAATTATGTTAAAACTGCTTTATGTGATCTTGGAGCCGGTGTTAGTGTTATGCCTCTCTCTTTATATCATAGACTTGATTTGAATAAGTTGACACCTACTGAAATATCTTTGCAAATGGCTAATAAATCAACTGCTATACCTGTCGGTATTTGTGAGGATGTGCCTATTGTAGTTGCAAACATTACTATTTTAATGGACTTTGTTATTCTTGATATTCCCGAGGACGATAGTATGTCTATTATTCTTGGATACCCTTTTTGAATACTACAGGGGCTGTTATTGATTGCACTAAAGGCAATGTCACTTTTCATGTTAATGGTAATGAGCACACGGTACACTTTCCGAGGAAACAACCTCAAGTTCATAGTATCAACTTTATTGGAAAAATCCCATCGATTATATTTGGAGGTTTTGAATTTCCTCTTCCTACTGTCAAGAAGAAATATGATATTCTTATTATTGGGGATGTGCATATCCCCGTTGAGGTAACATAGTGTTATTCGAAATTTCTCCCGTTCCATGTTATTTGGAATGAGTTCGTTAACAAGACTTGATCAACCTTGTTGGTGGATTCCTTTCGATGAGCATGAGATGGATGAAACTAGAAGGCACAACCTTCTGTACCCCACTTTTACTTTCTGTTATTTATATTAAATAAAATAAAAATAAATATTTTTCTGTCTGTTATCTGATTATCCGTGCAATATAAAAATACCCCAAAAATAAAAGTTCTCCAAATGCCCTGAAATTTAAATATGATTTTTTTCTGGAATATTTGAGAATATTTGGCACTAAGAACACAACAGGGGGGTCAACCACCTGTCCACGAGGGTGGAGGGCGCGCCCTACCCCCCTGGGTGCGCCCCCTGCCTCGTGGGCCCACGGTGGCCCTCCTCCACTTATTCATGCACCCACACACTTCTTCTTCCTCCCACAAACACGAATATCCAGCTCAAGCACGAGTTCTAGCTCATCTTGCTGCTATTTTTGATCTCCTTGCTCAAAGCACCTCTCACAAAACTGCTTGGGGAGATTGTTCCTTGGTATGTGACTCCTCCATTGGTCCAATTAGTTTTTGTTCTAGTGCTTTATTCATTGCAAATTTTTGCTGCTTAGGTGACCCTGTTCTTGAGCTTGCATGTCAAATTTATATGGTTCCAAGTAGTTTTGATGCATGATATAGGCTCTAGGCACTTGTAGGAGTAGTTGCTATCAATATTATTGAGTTTGGTTACTTTTATTTTGAAGTTACTAAAAGTTTCAGAATTTTTCAGAAAATGATGAGGAGACTTTTGAGGGGCTGATCGAGCCAAAGCTCGAAGGAAAAGGCACCGAAGCCTAAGTATAATCTGCCTCGCACCACGGAGGTTCGGGTGTGTGAATGGCCTTCCGATGATATCTTGAGAGCAGCCGGGATTTATGAAGATTTTCATGAATTGGCTAAGAATGCAGGCCTCACCGCTTTCCTCCACGACCAATGCGATCAGTATCTCTTACTCACAAATATCTTTGTGCAAAACTTTCATTTCCATTCTAGGAGCTCACCACCTACGGTGGAGTTTTATTTATATGATGAGCATAAGGAGATGTCACTTTATGATTTTTGTCGGGTTTCTTTAGTCCCTTTTGAGGGCAAGACGGAAGAACCACATCGCGATGATGTGGAGGGGTTTATTGATACTATCACTGTAGGGGAAACAAGGAAGGTTTCCGATGCAAGAATCACTAGCATACATTTTCCTGTTTTACGTTATTTTGCATTATTTGCTAGTCGTTCTTTAGTTGGTTGCAGAAATTGTGGAAACCTTAGTATCCCTGATATTATTATTTTGCTCCACGGTTTATACGGTGATAACTCTGTTAGTATGGGCGGCATTATTGCCAAACGGTTAAGTCTGAACCGTACCAAGGGCCCCATCTTTGGAGGCATCTATGCTTCACGCCTAGCTCCACATTTTAACATACCTATTAGGCATTATGAGAAGGAAGAAAAAGTGTTGCCTCGTGTTTATCATGATTATAAAAGTATGGTGGCACATGATTTTATTGTTAAGAATAGGGAAGGAGAGCTTAATGTAGGATCGAAAGTATGTCTAGAGGGGGGTGATTAGACTACTTGACCAAATAAAAACTTAACCTTTTCCCAATTTTAGTTCTTGGCAGATTTTAGCTATTTTAGGACAAGTCAAGAAATCATCACACAATTCAAGCAAGCATGCAAAGAGTATATTGGCAGCGGAAAGTAAGCATGCAACTTGCAAGAATGTAAAGGGAAGGGTTTGGAGAATTCAAATGCAATTGGAGACACGGATGTTTTTCCAGTGGTTTGGATAGCTGGTGCTATCCTACATCCACGTTGATGGAGACTTCAACCCACGAAGGGTAACGGTTGCGCGAGTCCATGGAGGGCTCCACCCACGAAGGGTCCACGAAGTAGCAACCTTGTCTATCCCACCATGGCCATCGCCCACGAAGGACTTGCCTCACTAGCGGTAGATCTTCACGAAGTAGGCGATCTCCTTGCCCTTACAAACTCCTTGGTTCAACTCCACAATCTTGTCGAAGGCTCCCAAGTGACACCTAGCCAATCTAGGAGACACCACTCTCCAAGAAGTAACAAATGGTGTGTTGATGATGAACTCCTTGCTCTTGTGCTTCAAATGATAGTCTCCCCAACACTCAACTCTCTCTCATAGGATTTGGATCTGGTGGAAAGAAGATTCGAGTGGAAAGCAACTTGGGGAAGGCTAGAGATCAAGATTCATATGGTAGGAATGGAATGTCTTGGTCTCAACACATGAGTAGGTGGTTCTCTCTCAGAACATATGAATTGGAATTGTGTATGTGTTCTGATGGCTCTCTCCACGAATGAAGAGGAGGTGGAGGGGTATATATAGCCTCCACACAAAATCCAACCGTTACACACAATCTACCAATCTCGGTGGGACCGAATCAACAAACTCGGTCAGACCGAAAAGGTAAACCTAGTGACCGTTAGAGATTTTCGGTGGGACTGACATGCAACTCGGTAGGACTGATTCTGTTAGGGTTTGGGCATAACGTAATCTCGGTGAGACCGATTACACAAATTCGGTGAGACCGATTTTGGTAATTAGCTAACCAGAGAGTTGGTCAGGCAAACTTGGTGGGACCGATTTGCTCTTTCCGTGAGACCGAAAAGTTACAAAAGGGAAACACAGAGTTTACATTGCAATCTCGGTGGGACCGATTCGCTCTTTCGGTGAGACCAAAAAGTTACAAAAGGGAAACAGAGAGTTTGCAACCCCATCTCGGTGAGACCGAGATCCCTATCGGTAGGACCGAATTGCTAGGTTTGGCAGTGGCTTATGACAAGTGAAACTCGATGGCGCCGGATAGAAAGAATCGGTATGACCGAGTTTGGCTTAGGGTTTAGGTCATTTGTGGTTATGGGAAAGTAGTTGAGGGTTTTTGGAGCATATCACTAAGCACATGAAGCAAGAGGCTCATTAAGCAACACCTCATCCCTCCTTGATAGTATTGGCTTTTCCTAAAGACTCAATGTGATCTTGGATCACTAAAATATAAAATGAAGAGTCTTGAGCTTTTGAGCTTGAGCCAATCCTTTGTCCTTAGCATTTTGAGGGTTCCACTTTCACATCCATGCCATGCCAATCATTGAGCTTTCCTGAAATAATCATCTTGGAATAGCATTAGCTCAATGAGCTATATGTTGTTATGAATTACCAAAACCACCTAGGGATAGTTGCACTTTCAATCTCCCCCTTTTTGGTAATTGATGACAACATATAGATCAAAGCTTCGACAAATGATAATAAGCATGAAATATATCATCGCTTTGAGAAGTATGTGATAAGTAAGAGCTCCCCCTAAATTTGTGCATATTTAAAATTTGCTTTGGACTGCAAAATGGGTTACTCTTCCATGTCACATACATCTTGGTGGAGCGCTTAAAATGATAAGAATGAAGTACATGCACTCATCACCAAGAATAGTGAGTGACCACATAAGATAGATAGGATAAAAATATTAAGCACATATTAAGTGTAGCTTATGATCAAACACATGATCACCGATGTCTCACAGATAATGACGTAGTATCTCACACAAAAGCAAACAAAGTTCGAAAAACCACCAAATAAAACAAGAGAGAATAAAAGCAACACTCTCTCTCGAAGCCTATGATCTATACATTTTCTCCCCCTTTGGCAACAAGTTACCAAAAAGTTCCTAGAAAATGCATAGTGCTAAGTCGACACTCAGGCTTGATCTTCAGCTGGTGGTGGAGTCCGGAGCACTCCAAGGACGAAGCCTTCTTAGACGTGGTCGGAATCGAGGCTCAAGTGGACGCTGGAGCTGGTGGAACTGAGGCTGTGGCTGGTGCAGAAGTGGTGGCTTTGGTGTCAGCAACTGGCACTGCAGACGACCTCAGACCTCGTGGCACTCTAGCAAAAGCATTAGTTGTAGTCTTGCCTCTCCTCTCCTACATGTCATCCTGGAGCTGCTCCACTGCAGTCTGAATCTCTGTCACTTTGACATCCAAGTCATAGAGCTTTTGTTCCATGATCCTCTCTAAGCTTGCCTGGTTTTGAGTTAGGGTGGCTAGTCCTTGCTCAATCCACAGGGTGGATGCAATCAAGTAACGAAGCTGCTCTTGTTTGGTTTTCAGGAAATATTCAGATGCCTCCTCTTGAGTAGGCATTTTGGCAGCTTTCTCCTTCCTCGCTTTCTCCTTCTTGGCTTGTGCTTGGGCAGATGATGGCTCATTCTCAGTCATAACAACTTGGTTATCTTCAAAGTCTGGACGGATGGGCAGGTGTTCCTTGTCCAATAAATATATGCCCGTGCCCATCTTGGAGTTGATGAGCTCCTGAATTTGTGGGGCATATCCACAGCTCCTCTTTTGGTCTGCTGTTGTCCTCTTGATTGTTTCTATCATAAGGCTCATGACTTTGAATTTCTGTGGCACATCAAAGATATGAAGCAAGTTGATTGCATGGCCTCTGATCATCTTGTGATCTCTAGACTTGGGCAATAAGGTGTGCCTCACTATCCAATTGATAGTGGGCAACCCTGATAGAAGATAATGTACTGAGCCAAACTTGAAAGTGTCAAGTGCTTCATTTGGAATCTCCTTGTACATGTTTGACATTGAGTTGTGGTCCATCTTCTTCTTGGCATAAATGTCCAAGTCATCTGCTTGCTCCTCTGGGGCATTAATCAGCTGAGCCCATTCAGCAACTGTAGACTGGTACCTCGTACCATCTGACATCCAAATTATCCTACCATCTAGATAAAAATGGGCTGTGGAGTAGAACTGCATGATGAGTTCCTCGTTCCACTTTGTGAGCTTCTGCCCAACAAAGTCCTCTACTCCACACGCCTTGAAGCTGTCCTGCACTCCAGGGTAGTACTCTTCGTTGTCCTTGATGTATTGCCAATCGACCCATCTCATGTCACATACAATTGGCTTCTTATCGAGCAGCATTGTCTCATAGAAGTCTTGCTACTCCTTGGTGTGAAACCTGTAGTTAACTGCAGTCCTTCTCCTTGAAGAATACGGGTCTGCTTCTCTCCACTTCCGGAGCCCTGAATCTCTCCTGAATTTCATATCCTCAGCCACAGGATGAGCATCGTTGTGGTCTGGGATCTTGGGCTTGAGCTTTGTAAGAACATTCTCTTCCTCTTCTTCTGCAGCTTCAGGCACTGGGGCCTTGTTCTTCTCAGTAGCTGGGATGCTTCTTGTATTTCTCTTTGGCTTTGGCTTTGGAGCTGGCTTGGCCTTGGAAGCAGCTGCCCCTGATCTTATGACATCACCCATCAGTTTGGGTGCCTTTGGTGCTGGTGCAGCTACCTCTTCTTCTTCCTCCTCATCTTCCATGATGGAAGCTTTGCCGAGCACTCTGGCTACAGTTTTCTTCACCCTTTCCTTCCTTTTCTTGCTTTCAGCAGCAACTGGCTCTATGGGAGTGGGCTTCTCAAATGAAGCTCTGGCCTTTGACATAGGCTGCCTGCCTGCTGGCCTTTTAATCTTCATCCCTGGTTTTATGCCTGTGCTGGCTCAACTCTCTTGGAAGTTGCTTCCTCTTCTGCCACATAATCCTCATCTTCTGAATCTGAGGTTCTCTTCTTTCTCTGTCTTGTGGCAGCTTTAGGCAGATTGCTAGGAGTACTTCTGCTGCCATCATCTGAGGAACTTGAGGGACTAGTGCCCTCACTCATCTGCACTTGCTGCTCTGACATGTTCTGGCTATCACTTTGGTCTGACATGGTGCAAACTCTGACTGCTGACCCTGTGAATAGGTTATAGATGAGATAGAGTGGATGAGCATCACAAAATGCAGAGATTTTTGCAAATGAATAATTCAAAAACTTAGTTTTAGTTTCCCACTGAAAGCATCTCGGATCTACCGATTTCTAAACTCGGTGATACTGATGCAGTTTTGGAACCTAAACTAGTGAACTCGGTCAGACCGAGTCACAGTTCGGTGGCACCGAGACTGCTAGGGTTTCACAGAGTTCCAAAATCGGTCACACCGATAAGTAATTCTCGGTCAGACCGAGTCTCACTTGTGCAATGGCATAAGCCAAATCGGTGGGACCGATTTTTTCAACTCGGTGGGTCCGAGATGGTTTCGGCGGAAACCTAACCCTAAAATTTTCGAATTAAACCTAATCTATGAGTTCATTGACTAGATAGGATCTTATCAAACGTGGCAAGAATCATGATGATCACAATGTGCTAGGAATCGGATTGGAGAATAGCACAAAGATCGAGTCCATACCCTAGTTCGGCGGAGACTCGCTACGGCGGCAACGGCGGGGTAGAATTCCCATTGACGGCGACGGTGACCAGCAACTGGAGGCGGCTGGTGGCGAGGAGACGATCCGGAGACCAAGTTGGCAGAGCAGGCTATCGCGCGAGCGAAGGGGTTCAGAGAAATTTCCAAATTTTTGCCCGTGACTATATATAGCCCGACCCTGTCGGTGTGACCGAGTGGAACAACTTGGTGGCACCGAGATGCAAAACTGTATACAGTTGTTGCAACTCGGTGTGACCGAATGGTTCAAATCGGTTGCACCGAGATCGAAAACCTAGATCAACTTAATGATCTCGGTAGGACCAAAAGTAGGGAATTGGTCAGACCGAGAATCACGAAGAGGTTTTGGAAGTTTAAGTCTATGGCGAATCGGGGACTCCGAGCGCTCCTCACACAGAGTGGTTCGAATCTGACTTGATCAAATTTTGTGATGTAGCATGAATAGAGTTTGAGACGAGAAAAGCATAGATAGCTAGAGGAGGTTCTTAGGCATTCTTGTCCATCCACTTGGCAAAAGGAAATAAAACCAAACAATTAAAACAACAAGTGGATGTCCTCGAATGAGTAAAATATGCAACCAACATGCTCACACAATAAGATGGCAAATAAAATATGTGACAAAGCATGCACAACCAATTCTAGCATCTATCAAGCAATTTGCGATGACTAGGTCATCTATATATGAGTATATTGACTTAGGAGTCAAGTGAGAACACTTGATCATAGGTCATACTCATCGTTTAAGCTCAAGTGGGGTTACCACTTTTACATAAAGCATTGTTGTGTTCACATCTTTAGAGTTGCTTTAGCTCAAGTCTTAGAGTAAAGCTCCCCCTGGATGTGATATCCCCCCTAAGAGGGATGAACTAACCTTGGGTTTTGTCGATGATGACTTCATGTAGATGTTTAAGATGTGGATGCTCAATGTTGATGTAGATCACTTGGAGCTATCCATTTGAGTGAATTGCACTTTCAATACCTACATGGGTTAGTCCCACAAGGAACAAACAAGGATATCCATAGACATAGAGTGATGCACACACAAGATGATGTCCATGAAAACTTTTAGGTTACCTTGTCCCTTGTCTTACCAACAAGAGGGTTTGTGACTCCTTGAACTAGTGCAAGATGTGGAAGTTGATTGCACTTGTTCTTGCCAAAATGATAAGAGTGAAGTATGTTGGCGGAGTCACCCTCAAGAACTCTCTAGTTCTTCTTCTTTTGGATCCACACCATCTTGATGGGAATCCTTGGAGTTGTAGTCGTACTTGATGAAGTGGAACTTGAAGTAGTCTTGGGAATCCACTTGACTAAGGTCTTAGGAGCTTCTTCAAATGCATCAATCTCCTCTTGAAGCTTGTCCTTGCCTTTTTGCTTGTAGTCTTGTGGTGGAAGATCATCTTGAGCTTGTGTCCCCTTGAAGGAAGTATCATACTTCTCTTGTTGAGGAACAAACTTTGTCTTGGGGTATTGATCTTCTTCCCACTCAACTCCATTGGCATTGAACTTTTGTTCAAAACCAACACCTTGATTCTTCCGGTGCATTCCTTGCTTGCGCACAATTTCCTAGAATTGCTTACTCTCGGCAAGGCTTTTGTACACTCCTTTCTCTATAATTCCCTTCAACAAGCTATTTTCTTGCTCAAGTGTAACTTGGCTAAGAGAATCATTAGTGGAATCAATAGAACTACTAGAAGCAACAATATTGGATTTAGCATGATCATTGTTACTACTAGAGGAAGAATCTTTCTTGTTCTTGTTAATAGACTTGACTTGAGGCATGTAAGTGGATAAGAGTAAACGCTTGGCAATGTAAGAAGAACTTTTCTTGCGGAGATCATCATTGATTGCTTTTAAAAACTCATGCTCTTGCTCAAGATTGAGCTTTTCAAAGCGTAATTTCTCATGAGCTCTTAAAAGTTCTCGATGATCTTTGAAGATAGTTTCATGAGCTAACTTAAGAGTGTTTAGTTCTTTAGTTAGAGCCTCAATCTTCTCCTTATCATTGTCATTCGTTTTATCTTGATTAGCATGATTAATTGACGTTTCATCATAGTATTCATCACTAGAGTTGTCAGCAAGCAAATCATCATCACCTAACAAGTCATCTTCATCACTATTAAAATCAACATACTCGGGGTGTGTTACCTTAGGACCTTTGGCCATGAAGCATCTTCCAATTCCTTCATTTGGTGAGTCAAATATGTCGTAGGAGTTGGATGACACAAGTGCTAGACCAGCAACACCTTCATCTTGAGTATCTTCAGAGTCGGAGTGATAACTTCTCTCGGAGTGGCTGTCAGAGTCGGAGCCGGATACCCATTCACCAACATGAGCTTGATGTCTTCGTTTTGTGAAGCTCCTTGATGATTTTTCCTTCCTTTCTGAATCCTTGCTTCTCCGTGAGTATCTTCGTTCATAACGATCATCTCTACTCCTTCTCTCTCTTGGTGGTGATTATTTGCTTCTTCTTTTTGGAGAATCTTCTCTTCTCTTGTAGGGAGCCGTACACTCATTGGAATAGTGTCCGGGTCTTCCACAATTGTAGCAGTTTCGCTCTCGACTAGAAGATCTTTTGTCATTGTAGGACCTTGACTTGAAGCTTCTATCTTTGCTTCTACTCTTGTAGAACTTGTTGAAGTTCTTCACCATTAAGCTCAATTCTTCGTTGAAGTTTTGTTTCTCACTTGATGATGTAGGGGCTTCACATGAGGCTTTGTAGGCACCACTTGATTTGTTGTGAAGTTCCTCTTTATCCTTAAGTGACATCTCATGAGCAACAATTCTTCCAATCACTTCCGTTGGCTTGAGATCTTTGTAATTGGGCATCATTTGGATCAATGTGCACACGGTATCATATTTTCCATCCAAGGCTCTTAGAATCGTCTTGATGATGAATCTTTCGGTCATCTCTTCACTTCCTAAGCCGGCAATCTCATTTGTGATGAGAGCAAGCCTAGAGTACATTTCCGCGACACCTTCACCATCCTTCATTTTGAACTTGTCAAGTTGACTTTGAAGCACATCCAACTTGGATTCCTTGACGGAGTCGGTACCTTCGTGCATATCAATCAAAGTGTACCAAATTTCCTTTGCATTCTCAAGGCGGCTGATTTTGTTGAATTCTTCGGGGCACAATCCGTTGAAGAGAATATCACAAGCTTGTGCATTGTATTGCAACATCTTCAACTCATCCGCGGTAGCTTCACGATTTGGTTCTCTCCCATCAAAGAAGTCACCTTGCAAACCAACACACACAATAGCCCAAACGGCGGGGTTATGTCCAAGAATATGCATTTTCATTTTATGCTTCCAACTAGCAAAATTAGTACCATCAAAGTAAGGACCTCTGCGGTGATAATTTCCCTCGCTAGACGCCATACTCTCCTAGGTTGTGAAACCAAGTCTATGACCACCAAAAGCTATGGAGATCAAAGCAAAAGGAGACCAAAGCTCTGATACCACTTGTAGGATCGAAAGTATGTCTAGAGGGGGGGTAATTAGACTACTTGACCAAATAAAAACTTAACCTTTTCCCAATTTTAGTTCTTGGCAGATTTTAGCTATTTTAGGACAAGTCAAGCAATCATCACACAATTCAAGCAAGGATGCAAAGAGTATATTGGCAGCGGAAAGTAAAGCATGCAACTTGCAAGAATGTAAAGGGAAGGGTTTGGAGAATTCAAACGCAATTGGAGACACGGATGTTTTTCCCATGGTTCGGATAGGTGGTGCTATCCTACATCCACGTTGATGGAGACTTCAACCCACGAAGGGTAACGGTTGCGCGAGTCCACGGAGGGCTCCACCCATGAAGGGTCCACGAAGTAGCAACCTTGTCTATCCCACCATGGCCATCGCCCATGAAGGACTTGCCTCACTAGCGGTAGATCTTCACGAAGTAGGCGATCTCCTTGCCCTTACAAACTCCTTGGTTCAACTCCACAATCTTGTCGGAGGCTCCCAAGTGACACCTAGCCAATCTAGGAGACACCACTCTCCAAGAAGTAACAAATGGTGTGTTGATGATGAACTCCTTGCTCTTGTGCTTCAAATGATAGTCTCCCCAACACTCAACTCTCTCTCATAGGATTTGGATCTGGTGGAAAGAAGATTTGAGTGGAAAGCAACTTAGGGAAGGCTAGAGATCAAGATTCATATGGTAGGAATGGAATGTCTTGGTCTCAACACATGAGTAGCTGGTTCTCTCTCAGAACATATGAATTGGAATTGTGTATGTGTTCTGATGGCTCTCTCCATGAATGAAGAGGAGGTGGAGGGGTATATATAGCCTCCACACAAAATCCAACCGTTACACACAATCTACCAATCTCGGTGGGACCGAATCAACAAACTCGGTCAGACCGAAAAGGTAAACCTAGTGACCGTTAGAGATTTTCGGTGGGACTGACATGCAACTCGGTAGGACCGATTCTGTTAGGGTTTGGGCATAACGTAATCTCGGTGAGACCGATTTTGGTAATTAGCTAACCAGAGAGTTGGTCAGGCAAACTCGGTGGGGCCGATTTGCTCTTTCGGTGAGACCGAAAAGTTACAAAAGGGAAACACAGAGTTTACATTGCAATCTCGGTGGGACCGATTCGCTCTTTCGGTGAGACCGAAAAGTTACGAAAGGGAAACAGAGAGTTTGCAACCCCATCTCGGTGAGACTGAGATCCCTATCGGTAGGACCGAATTGCTAGGGTTTGGCAGTGGCTTATGACAAGTGAAACTCGGTGGTGCCGGATAGAAAGAATCAGTATGACCGAGTTTGGCTTAGGGTTTAGGTCATTTGTGGATATGGGAAAGTAGTTGAGGGTTTTTGGAGCATATCACTAAGCACATGAAGCAAGAGGCTCATTAAGCAACACCTCATCCCTCCTTGATAGTATTGGCTTTTCCTAAAGACTCAATGTGATCTTGGATCACTAAAATATAAAATGAAGAGTCTTGAGCTTTTGAGCTTGAGCCAATCCTTTGTCCTTAGCATTTTGAGGGTTCCACTTTCACATCCATGCCATGCCAATCATTGAGCTTTCCTGAAATAATCATCTTGGAATAGCATTAGCTCAATGAGCTATATGTTGTTATGAATTACCAAAACCACCTAGGGATAGTTGCACTTTCACTTAAATATCAATTGTTCTTTAATAAACATCATCCTGAGACTATTACCCTGCCTGCTCCTTCTTTGTTTGATTTATCTGTAGGCCAGTACCTTGTTCCGTTGTAGGCTATTCACGCCTACCAGAACCCTGCACCAGCCATGGAGCCAGAGCTGGAACCACAAGTTGATCCTTCACGATAGTCTAATTACCAGTGGGATCCAGAGATGATTGTTAGCGAGTGGCAATCGGAGTATTCCTCTTCTTCTGCTCAGTACGACCCCAACTACTATTATGGATATCTGCCAGTCCAGCCGTGGCCATAGACCAACTTAGGCCAAAAGCCTAAGCTTGGGGGAGTACGTATTTCCCACCGACATTACATTTATGTTCACACACTCATTTCTAGGTGTCGGTGCTCATACTTTTTCATTGTGTCATCCATGCTAGTTTATTTTCCTTTTTATGCTTTCTTCTTGTGTGTTTAATAAACCTTAAGAAAAAAACAAAAACATTAGTTGTAGCTTTTAGTTAGTTTAATTTCCATGCTTGTAGTAGTAATTAAAAAGAAAACCCAAAAAGATTTCCTGTTCTTCTTTTACTTGTTGGGAGCTCTCCCGTGTAAATAGTTTTATTTCTTTTCTTTTCTTTGGGGGTCGATAGGAGAAGAACATAATTAAATTGTTGAAGTGGATCTTATATGCATTATTGTTGATCTGACAAAAGAGCCCATATTGCCTTGTCTTCTCCTCTTTATTGAATGCCTGCAGATTCCAGCTTAGTCCAATGCATGTGCACTATTATTATTATTCACATCATTCGGTCGTGCAAGTGAAAGGCAATTATGATGATATATGATGGACTGACTGAGATGAGAAAAGCTGGTATGAACTCGACCTCTTTTGTTTTTGTAAATATGATTAGTTCATCATTCCTGATTCAGCCTATTATGAATAAACATGTTTGCAATGACAACTAGAGATCATAGTTCCTTGTGTCATGCTTGATTAGCTATGAGTCATAATGGTTTACCTTGGGTGCCAACATGCTATTGAGATGGTTATGATGTGGTATGATAGGGTGGTATCCTCCTCTGAATGATTTAAGTGACTTGACTTGGCGCATGTTCACGCATGTAGTTGAAAGAAAATCAACATAGCCTTCACGATATTTATGTTCATGGTGGATTATATCCTACTCATTCTTGCATTCGGTGTTGATTAATTTTAATGCATGTTAATGACTGTTGTCGCTCTCTAGCTGGTCGCTTCCCAGTCTTTTGCTAGCCTTCACTTCACTTGTACTAAGCGGGAATACTGCTTGTGCATCCAATCCCATAAACCCCAAAGTTATTCCATAAGAGTCCATTATACCTACCTATATACGGTATCTACCTACCGTTCCAAGTAAATTTGTATGTGCCAAGCTCTAAACCTTCAAATAAATATCATGTTTTGTATGCTCGAATAGCTCATGTATCAACTAGGGTTGTCTGTATCTTCCATGTTAGGCGGGTTATTCTCAAGAGGAGTGGACTCCGCTCCTCACTCACGAGATAAATGGCTGGTCACCGGGATGCCCAGTCCCATGCTTTATGCAAACTAAATCAAAATAATTGCAAACAAAACTCCCCCTGGGACTCTTGTTAGTTGGAGGCACTCGTTGTTTCGGGCAAGCCATGGATTGATGCTTGTTGGTGGAAGGGGGAGTATAAACTTTACCATTCTGTTTGGGAACCGCCTATAATGTGTGTAGCACGGAAGATATTGCCATCTCTTGGTTGTTATGTTGACAATGAAAGTATACCGCTCAAAATATTATTCACCTCTGTTTCAAAACCTAGCTCTGGCACCTCTACAAATCCCTGCTTCCCTCTCCGAAGGGCCTATCCATTTACTTTTATGCTGAGTCATCATCCTCTTATTAAAAAGCACCAGTTGGAGAGCACCGCCATCATTTTCATTATTTACTGTTAGTTTACATTGAGTATGACTTGACTGGATCTCTTTTACCATAAATTACAATGTCTAGTTAGTCCTTGGTCTTTAAAGGTGCTCTGCATTTATGTTTTGCGGTCTCAGAAAGGGCTAGCGAGATACCACCTTGTTATATCATATTATGATTGTTTTGAGAAAGTGTTGTCATCCGAGATTTATTATTATTGCTCGCTAGTTGATTATGCCATTGATATGAGTAAACTTGAGACCTATGCGTTATTGCGAATGTGGTTAGTTATAATCTTTGCTGAAAACTTGAATGCTGGCCTTACATAATTACAACAACAAGAGCAAACGGAGTTTGTAAAAGTTTTTCTTTATCACTTTTAGTTTATCAACTGAATTTCTTGAGGACAAGCAAAGGTTTAAGCTTGGGGGAGTTGATACGTCTCCGTCGTATCTACTTCTCCAAACACTTTTGTCCTTGTTTTGGACTCTAACTTGCATGATTTGAATGGAACTAACCCGGACTGACGTTGTTTTCAGCAGAATTACCATGGTGTTGTTTATGTGCAGAAACAAACATTCTTAGAATGACCTGAAACTTCACGAAGCAACTTTTTAGAAAATATGAAAAATACCTGAAAAAGATGAAGGCCAGGGGGCCCACCACCTGTCCACGAGGGTGGGGGCGCGCCCCCCTACACTACAAAAAAAAAGACACATCCGTGACATTTTGGGCCGAACGAAATTTTTTCTGTCATACATATGACACTTCTATGACGATAATTGTGACAAAACCCGGTATCATCATAGATGTGGTGGGCTCCTACTTCTATGACAAAAAATCATGACAGAAAATGGGCTTTCCGTCCTGGGCGGGCCAGAGATGCAGCTGCATGACATTCTTTGGGCCGTCCATGACGGAAAAAACTGTGGTAGAAGCAAGGGGGGGATTTCAGGGAGTTCCCGGTTACGGTGGGAGGTCGGGGGCCGAGCGATGCGTGTTTCTCTCGTACACGTACGCGCGTGTGTGCGAGGCGTTGGCTCTAACTGAACCCGAGCGAGGCGTTGGGCTCTAATTAAACCCGAGTGATTGCACTGCAGGCTACGCGTTACTGAACTCGAGCGATCGATCGATGGTTGTTAACTGAACCCGATCGAGCGATTCCTTCGCTACTGCTACTAACTGAAGCCAATCGATGGGATGAACAGTGAGCGTTGCGGGGGGGTGGATGAACAGTGAGCGGTGGCGTTGCCTCTGGATGAACAGGACCCCGTGGTGTGGTGGAGGGCTGGATGAACAGTAGACGGTGGAGGGGTGCCCGTGGAGGGGTGGATGAACAGGACCCCGTGGTGTGGAGGGCTGGATGAACAGTAGACGGTGGAGGGGTGGTTGAACAGGACCCCGTAGTGTGGAGGGCTGGATGAATAGTAGAGGGTGGAGGGGTGCCCGTGGAGGGGTGGTTGAACAGGACCCCGTGGTGTGGAGGGCTGGATGAACAGTAGACGGTGGAGGGTGGTTGAACAGTAGCCGGTGGAGTAGCGCGCGGTGGAGGCTGGATGAACAAGAGCCTGTGGATGAACAGTCGCAGGTGGAGGCCGGAGGAGGTCGACGGTGGATGAACAGTAGCTTGTGGAGGCTGGAGGGGATCGACGGTGGAGATGAACAGTATCCCGTGGAGTCCCGTTCTGCGGTACGCCACACCCCTCCCGATGAACAGGACCCTGATACGTCTCCAACGTATCTATAATTTTTGATTGCTCCATGCTATATTATCTACTGTTTTGGACTATATTGGGCTTTATTTTCCACTTTTATATTATTTTTGGGACTAACCTATTAACCGGCGGCCCAGCCCAGAATTGCTATTTTTTGCCTATTTAGTGTTTCGCAGAAACGGAATATCAAACGGAGTCCAAACGGAATAAAATCTTCGGGAACGTGATTTTCTCACCGAACGTGATCCAGGAGACTTGGACCCTGCTCCAAGGAACAAAATAGGCGGTCACTAGGGTGGGGGCGCCCCCCCTAGGGCGCGCCCCCTGCCTCGTGGGCCCCTCGTTGCTCCTCCGGTCAACTTGATGAGTTGCCGCAATGTACAACAGCATTGGTTCACCGATGTTTGGTGTGGCCAAGATTGGGTTGGTTGCCAAAATGGCCTTTATCTCTTCCAATCCGGCTGTGGCCGCGTCTGTCCACTCGAAGTGTTCGGTGCGCCAAAGGAGGCGATAAAGGGGTAAAGCCTTTTCTCCTAAGCGGGAGATAAAGCGGCTTAGAGCCGCCACGCATCCAGTTAACTTCTGGATTTGTTTGAGGTCTGTTGGGGTAGCCAACTGTCACAAAGCTTGGATTTTGGCCGGATTAGCTTCACTACCTCTACTGGAGACAATGAATCCCAGGAGCTTTCCGGCTGGTACGCCGAAAACGCATTTTTCTAGATTGAGCTTGATGTCATATGTTCGGAGGTTGTTGAATGTGAGCCTCAAGTCGTCTATCAAAGAGTCGACGTGTTTGGTTTTGACGACCACATCGTCTACGTATGCCTCTACTGTTTTGCCAATTTGTTTCTCCAGACATGTCTGAATCATGCGCTGATATGTTGCGCCAGCGTTTTTTAGCCCAAAAGGCATTGTGTTGAAACAGAAGGGGCCGTATGGTGTGATGAATGCCGTTGCGGCTTGGTCGGACTCCGCCATCTTGATTTGGTGGTAACCGGAGCATGCATCGAGGAAACACAATGACTCGTGTCCTACGGTAGCATCAATGATTTGATCGATGTGTGGGAGGGGGAAGGGATCCTTTGGGCAAGCTTTATTGAGGTCTTTGAAATCGACACAAAGGCGCCAGGATTTGTCCTTCTTTGGTACCATCACCAGGTTTGCTAGCCAGTCCGGATGTTTTATTTCTCTGATGAATCCGGCCTCCAATAACTTTGCTAGTTCTTCTCCCATGGCCTGTCTCTTAGGTTCGGAGAAACGCCGAAGAGCTTGCTTGACCAGCTTGAATCCCTTTAGGATATTGAGGCTATGCTCGGCCAGCCTGCGTGGGATTCCTGGCATGTCTAAGGGATGCTAGGAGAATATGTCCCAATTCTCGCGCAGGAACTCTCGTAGTGCGGCGTCCACAGCGGGGTTTAACTGTGCCCCGATGGAGGCTGTTTTTGTAGGGTCCGTTGGGTGGACTTGGAATTTGACTATTTCATCCGCTGGTTTAAAAGAGGTGGACTTGGATCTCTTGTCGAGTATCACGTCGTCCCTGTCCACTGTGGAGCGTAGCGTGGTTAATTCTTCGGCCGAGAGGGCTTCGGATAATGCTTCGAGGGCCAATGCGGCTGTTTTGTTATTGGCGCGGAGTGCTGTGTCCGGATCACTGGCGAGAGTGATGATTCCGTTGGGCCCGGGCATTTTAAGCTTCATGTACCCGTAATGGGGTACGGCTTGGAAGATTGTAAACGCCTCCCGTCCTAAAAGAGTGTGATAGCCACTGCTGAACGGGGCCACTTGGAATGTAATTTCTTCGGACCTGTAATTGTCTAGCGTGCCGAATACCACATCTAGTGTGATTTTCCCAGCACAGCGTGCTTCCCGACTGGGGATAATTCCTCTAAAGGTTGTGCTACTTTGCTCGATGCGGTTCTAGTCTATTTCCATCTTTTGAAGAGTTTCCTCATAGATGAGGTTTAGTCCGCTGCCGCCGTCCATGAGTACTTTGGTGAGTCAAAAGCCGTCCACGATTGGACTGAGGACCAGTGCGGCTGGTGCTCGGGCTATTCGGAATTTAGGTTCATCACTGGCATTGAAGGTAATAGCCGTGTCACTCCATGGATTTATTGCTGCTACGTGGCAGATTTCAGCCATGCTGCGGAGTGTTCGCTTGCGCCTATTATTTGACGCAAAGGTCTCGAACACTGTTAAGACCGTATTGTTATCCAAGGGATGGCGCTCTGTGGTATTTGGGATAAGAAGATCCTCACCACTTTTGGCCACCTGCCGGAGTATCCAACATGCTCTAAGGTTGTGCGTTGGTATTATATCCGTTGTGCTATGAATTTTGCAGGGTCCGTTGAGCCATCCCTCCAGTACGGTTCCATGCCCTGTAGAGGGTTTTTGCTTTTTGGTAGTTGACCCGGGTGTATTGTGATAATGCACCCTTTTATTTCGGACTGGGTTTGTATTCAGGGCCAGATTATCCCAAAAGTTTTTTTCTGTTTTCCAGGCACTTTCCATCGCACAGTACTTTCGTACTATGGACACCAAGTCAGTGAAGCGTGTTATCTCAAGGCGATTTATGGCATTAAGGATTCCCTTGTTCGTGCAATTATTGTAGAAAAATGAGATTGCGTCTTCCTCGCGATAGTCCTTAACCTTGTTCACCGCAAGGAGGAATCTGGCCCAATAGTGATGTACTGTTTCCTGGGGCTCTTGCCTGATGTGGGAAAGATCGCTTATGTTTGGGTGGGTGGGTGGAATTGAATATGAACCCTTACCCGATCTGGGATCTAGGGGCTGAGGATTTTCCAATTTTGGAAGTTCCGGTTCCGGGGTGTTACCCGATAATCCTGGTCCGCTGCCTGACTCTAAGTTCAGGGATTGGATGTTGTCCTCCCGCGAACGGGCGTCCGGCTCGGAGAGCTCGGGAATATGGACATAGTTGGTCCTCAAGATAGAGGAAAGGTCGCCGCATTGTTCCTCCACCACTGCAATATGATGGGTGATCGGTGGAGAGTTAATCTCCCTTTGGTCGGGTTTAAGCCCAATCCGATCATAGTCCGCAGCGACTCCCAAGGCGGCGATGCGATCCAAGAGCTCGTTTAAGGAGGTGAGCTCCATTGGATCCATCTGTTCGGCGAGTGCCGATTTGACATGGAGGTTGTTTTCGATGACCCAAGAAGTCATCATCGGTGCGGCGGCCGAACAGGCGGTCATGATGAACCCGCCTAGCCGGAGAGTTTGGATGACAGCCAAAGCCCCCCCGACAGTAGTACCGTCTTTAAAGACGAGACGAGACATCCTTCCTTCTGGCGACGACACAGAGGAACTCTCAATGAAAGCACCAATGTCGGTGTAAAAACCGGCGGATCTCGGGTAGGGGGTCCCAAACTATGCGTCTAAGGCGGATGGTAACAGGAGGCAGGGGACACGATGTTTTACCCAGGTTCGGGCCCTCTTGATGGAGGTAAAACCCTACGTCCTGCTTTATTAATATTGATGATATGGGTAGTACAAGAGTAGATCTACCACGAGATCAGAGAGGCTAAACCCTATAAGCTAGCATATGGTATGATTGTATGTTGTCCTACGGACTAAAACCCTCCGGTTTATATAGACACCAGAGGGGGCTAGGGTTACACAAGGTCGGTTACGAAGGAGGAGATATGCATATCCGTATTGCCTAAGCTTGCCTTCCACGCCAAGTAGAGTCCCATCCGGACACGAGACGAAGTCTTCAATCTTGTATCTTCATAGTCCAACAGTCCGGCCATAGGATATAGTCCGGTTGTCCGGAGACCCCCTAATCTAGGACTCCCTCAAAGGGGAAGGTGTCCGGTGCAGGGAGTGGGCTGGATGGGGTGGGCTGAGGCTGGCTAGGCCGCTTGGCCATCTGGGCCAAGGCCTAGGGGGAGCAGGGGGTTGTTTCTTTTCCTTTTCTTACCTTTCTATTTTTTCCTTTTTCTTATTTATTTCGTTTTTGTTTTTATTTTACTTTCTTTTAAGTTTACTTTTTTACTTAATATTAAAATGATCCCTATATTAGTAATACCACGAAACCCACTGCCATAAAAGGCTTTATCCCAAAACAATTTAGTTTAGTATTTTATTAATTATGAAAGCATTTAAATATTGGTTTTGCTACTGTTTTATTCATTTTAGATTATTTAAATATTTTATAAAAGTGTGGTTTCTCCACCATAATTACCTATGCATTATTCGGCTCCACCCGAACCTTTAGTTTTTAATAATTGAAAACTTGTATTGTTTGCCTTTATTCTAAATTTGAAATTTGAACTGGGTTTCGAACTGACGCGAGTTTATCAACAGTAACCGATGTGACGTGGCATCATTAGTGGAGGTTCACTGTAGCTTAATTATCCGGGTGTCACAATTCTCCTCCACTACAAGAAATCTTGTCCCGAGATTTAAGAGGTAGTGAAAGGGGGAAGGTTTGGTTACAACATTCTAACGGATCTTCTCGGTCTTGGTTGCTTTTCTCGAACAGGTCGATCCATTACATTGACGTCTTCATTACTCTGCTTCCAGCCATCATGATGAAGTCGGCATCCTTTCTTTGGGAACTCCATCATACTTACGAAAGAATTAAGGGTGGGTATTCCATGAGAACGGACCTCTGCAAGGTTGACTATCTGGTCGATAACATCGAGAAAGATGGCAGAAAGTAACTCTCAAATTTAAACTTCAGAAAATATCAAGGGCAAGGTAAGGAGGTATCATGGGATGTTTCGAGCGGGCAGGCAATCGCTCGATGCCTGAAACAGGGCGTGAAAGGGGTTTAAAGCAACGGGAACAAGCATTGCGTCTGGTACCAGAATAGATCACTAGGCAGGTGGCCCATGAATTACATACGAAGTCAAGCATGAGGAATAACTTTGACAACAGGGTGTACAGGAGAGTCAGGTTTCAATCCTGTGGAACTGTGGGTTATGGGCCCACCATGTGGGTTAAAAGTAGGAAGGGCGGTAACGTATTGCACGATCATGTAAGCAAGGCATGTCAGAGGATAGCCTGTCAGTTATGTCGACAACAACATCGGTACCAAGGGCGAGGGATGAAGAGAACCATTTTCCTGCTCGTTGAACGAGGCGGACAAATAGGCAAAATTCTCGTCCATCGGTGGCTACCAGAATGTCATCAACAATAGTAACAGGGTCTTGCTGACAGGATTGTACACCGAGGGGTTTACATAAGCAGAAGGATATTACTGCTTAGATCATATAGAACACCAGAAAGGTTAAACAAAACAATGGAAAGGAAAAGGTGATCTTCAGATTAAACAGAACAATGGAAGGGAAAATGTGTTTAAACACATATTTCAGGGGTATGTCCTTTCCAAGGACAAGCAGAGCATGATACCCATGACAAGATATAATTGTAGAAAACCCTTTAGGAAAGGGGAGAGAAATTTCATGACATTACCCATACAACAATGTTTGGATAATTTGATTAAGAAATTTTAGCATTGTGCTGCAAATGTTTTTATTGAAAATCGGAGTAACACAGACATGCTTCGAGAAAGCATTGACATGGCCTTCAAGCAAGGTCGGACTTTGGATACACAAAGGATCCATTGGGAACACTCATAGAATAAGTCTTATAATTTCCTCATGGAAGAATGGATAATCTTGCTAAGAAGGAAACTATAACAATAGGTCCTCCGGCCAGGTGTTCTAGGCATGACATCACCTTACCAGGTCATATAAAGACCAGTGTTATATCTCTTGGAAATATGTTCCAACCATCATATCAGACCGAGATTCAGTTCTGATTGGTGGCAGGATACCTAGGAAGAAAAGGTGCAACATAATTGACGAGATGACAATGTAAGATTCTCGAGAAATGAACTATGGAGCGAGTTCCAACACACGAGTTCATCATTAAATCAAGGAGAGGTGAGGAGGTGGCTGATTGACTCAGCGACAATTCATTGAGATTTTCAAAAGATGGATTTCCACACTTATGTGAGCAAGGAGATAACATTTGTCAGATTAAATGATATAATGAGGTATGCTGGAGGAAAACATACACAGTTAAACATTGGTTGAAAGGTCCACCCGAAATATGGGCTTAGGTAGCATGATCAATGTTAGAATGGTGATCCGATAACCAATGGTCTAAGAATGAAATATTGACCATTAACTTCAAAGTAATAGGGTTGCTAGAAGTTTTGAAGTCGCACATCATTGTTCGATTGTCGGTTTTCCGGTTAGAAATAACACGGGGACCAAGGAATGAACGAATATGGCAAAAGGTATCACCTGCATCAAGAATTCTTAAGAGGTGGTGAAATTCTCACAACATTCTTGACATAAAAGATGGTAATACTCCAAGGTAAAGAAGAACAAATGCTGGATAGCAAGGATCTCAAGGTATAACAAAAAACATGAACAAGTTTGTGTTGAACGGAAGGCAATTGAGTGGTCGATGATAACTCAAATCATCGAGGGCAAGGATGGTATTTCTCATCAGGAATTCAATTGATATCCTTGAGGAGCTCGGAATGTTGATGATGATCATGACACATTTGTCGAGAGGTTTCATGAAAATATAATCGCTCATCGACGACATCAAGTCAAAGGAATGATGAAGCAAGAGGTTATTGGAACCATGGGTATGACACAAACTCGGAACCAAGCTTGTTGTTCGAGGTGGAATGATAAGACAAGGAAATCAACGCAAGCTTAGCTTAGCATAAAAGATTGTGTTCCGGGAAGAAGGACCAGGTAGCACAGTTAAAATTTTAGCACAATAATGATATAGCCGAGCAGGCTAGGAATGACGTGATTGAGTTCACGGTTGTAAGTAATGAAGGTTATCAAGAGTTGCACGGTGTGGACTCGATTCAATAATCGATGTCTTTGAGTGTTTAATAACTCAGAGCTCATGAAAAATTGGAATCAGTGAGAATGTAGTACTTGATGAAGAACTCATAAGAAGTTATGCAGTTCCAAGATAATCTCGAGATACCAGGGGGTTAATACTCGACGAAAGATCAAAGTAAAGGTTGGACTGGTGTATTGATCCACACAAGACAAGTACTTAAACTTGCCCGAGAAATGGGATCTAAGAAGAACATATGGTCGAAACCACGATTATAAAAGAATCAATTCACCGATACCGAAGGATATTATATCAAGGAAATAGTTATTACTACAAGAAGCTTCCATGATAAGTTCCACATCGGGTCCATGGGCATGAACACAAAGTTCAAGGTCAACTCCCACTTATTCAATGCATAACCTTTCATTCACTTCTTGTCTTGATAAAACTGCAGTGTTGGAATTTTATTTGGTAGAACACCGGAAAAGTATGACTTGTGAAAACTTCTGGGTTCTCATGGATTAGGGGAAGGCATAGGTTCAACCCATTGGGCATCTTAGTAACATATACCACAAGTTTCAAAAGTAAATACACAAGCTCAAAAGCAGAGCATGGTTGGCCAAGCAGAGGATACAATTTACCAAAGGCGTTATGTATCAGGGGAAGAACTCACAAGGTGATTGAATATGAAGGACACTGTCGGATAACAATCCAACAATGGATCGGGTGATCCACAACGGAGCCAATGTGAGTATCGGTACTCACTCAGACGAAGAAAGAATGCAGAGGCATCAGATTCAAGAATCACCTGATTAGTCTGATGCTTAAATAGAAAGAAAATATGGTTTCCAAAACGAAGGATCAGAAGCAGACGCTCTGATCAAGGACGGATAAGTTGGATAGGCCAGAGGCACAATTGACGACAAATAGTTTGGTCGAGACCAGCTCATGTTCAAAATGACATCGGAGCCGGAAATATAATTTAGAAGGGTTGATTGATGATTGTGTGCATTCGCACACATGTTGAATCAATAGGATCAAAATGACGGTGTCAAAAGATACTAGTGAATATTGCTAGTGATATGGGAGCATCCATAATGTAAGCATACAAGTATTTGCAGAGCAATAGTTTGAAGAGGAGGCTCAGAAGGTCGGATAGTATTTTAGAGTATCTTATGAAGCATACAAACAACTGGGGATGAACAGATACTCAATAAGTGCGAGGAATTTTCAATAGGGGTATTCATGTGGTAAAGAATTGCAAGGCAGTAAGCGTAAAGGATTTTCAGAACAATGGAGAGCAATTTAGGGCATCTTGTAATAACAAGAGCAACTGAGGATGAAGGTATGAACGACAATTGTAGGTAGTTATCCATAAGGGTATATCGGTGGTAGGGGATTGTAAAGTCGGTGGGCACAAGGGTCTCGGGAAAACCTCGGAGAGTATCTTCCGAATCTTCTAGTGTAGCAAGCGATCATCTGGAATGAGGGGCTCTCCGGGAGAAAGTATTTTCGAGAACCTAAAGTTAGTCTTTTTAGCAAAATCATTTAACCCGGGTAAAAGAGAGATAAGAGTCCCACAGCATAGACGAGGAATAAAAGATTCTAATACCACCCAATGGCGACGTGGGCCCATGGGCCGCACAGCCAAGTTAGTAAAACAATTTTCATCGACTAGACTCAACTTCGCCCAAGGAGTGTGGAAGGGGGATTCCTATAGGCAGTCGACTCTGATACCAACTTGTGACGCCCTTGATTTGATTGTACACTAATCATACATGCAAACATGTATGATCAAGATCAGGGACTCACGGGAAGATATCACAACACAACTCTACAAATAAAATAAGTCATACAAGCATCATATTACAAGCCAGGGGCCTCGAGAGCTCGAATACAAGAGCTCGATCATAGACGAGTTAGCGGAAGCAACAATATCTGAGTACAGACATAAGTTAAACATGTTTGCCTTAAGAAGGCTAGCACAAACTGGGATACAGATTGAAAGAGGCGCAGGCCTCCTGCCTGGGATCCTCCTAAACTACTCCTGGTCGTCGTCAGCGGGCTGCACGTAGTAGTAGGCACCTCCAGTGTACTAGGAGTCGTCGTCGACGGTGGCATCTAGCTCCTGGGCTCCCTTGCCCGGTCGCAGCAATCGGGTATAGGACGGGGGGAAAGGGGGAGCAAAGCAACCGTGAGTACTCATCCAAAGTACTCGCAAGCAAGGAGCTACACTACATATGTATGCATTGGTATCAAATGGATTAAGGGTATCATATGTGGACAGAACTGCAGAATGCCGGAATAAGAGGGGGATAGCTAGTCTGTAAGTGCATCTAGTGCCACCCCTAGTTGGTTTTGGAGTATTGACGACAAACCTAGTTGAGGGACTAATGTGTTTGTGAGAATTGCAGGATAACACAAGTAGAAGTCCCTCATTGATTCGGTTTAGTTACCAGAGATGACCCCTAAAAATGTACGAAGACATTGAAGACAATGGTGGTTCATGAAGACATTCATGTCGAAGACAATGACATATGAAGACTCCCCATGAAGCCTTTGGAACTCGAAGACTTAGATCCTTCGTAGTTTTACTTTATTCATGTTGTGTCATAGGAACCACCGTACTGTTAAGTGGGGTCCAAGAGAACCAGTCAGGATGAGTGAAGTGATGCCTAATTCAAATCCTATGTCTTCGAGTGAAGACAATGAGAGAAAATCTTGTCCAGAGTCAGACAAGTCAGCTTTACTTGCAGCCCAAGTAAAGTTGCCGTGAGAGTTCAAAATCCGACCGTTAGTACACGTGTCAGTTCCCTAGTGACCCAGGGTCATTTCGGACAAATCAGGTCAGGGTTGCCAAGCGGCTATAAATAGTCCACCCCTACAACCATAAACGGTTGGCTGCTCAGATTTCAGTGCACGGCTTTTGTCGTTTGAGAGCAACCCACCTCGAAGCCTTTGAGAGAAAATCCTTAGTGAGGAGAAAAGCCCTAACCACCCAGAGCCAGAGTAATTGGGCATCACTTAAGTCTTCTTGTCTGAGTGATCTGAAGACTTATTACACTTGAGGACTGTGCATCCTCCAGACGGTTAGGCGTCGCGTTCTAAGCATCCAAGAGGAATTGTGGATTGCCCGTGAACGAAGTCTGTGAAGGTTTGGGAGTCTACCTTGAAGACTTACCAGAGTGATTGGGCGGGGTCTGTGTGACCTTAGCTCAAGGAGAAAACAGTGAGGACTGGGTGTCCTGAGCTGCGTGTTCAGGACTGGGTGTCCGGGACTGTGTGTCCTTTGGTTTAAATACCTAGCCGCTCCAACCAGACATACAGTTGTCACAGGAACTGGAACTGGTCCAACATATCATTGTCTTCAACGTGTCACTGGTTTCATCTTCGCCTCCCTTTACTTACCAGTACACATTGTGAAGCTATTGCATGCTTGCTTTATCTTCTGTCTTCACAACTTGACTGTATGATCTGTTTGGCTTCATAACTTCTTCCAACCTGATCCTCATTACACTGAAGCTATTTGTCACTGTGCTTTCACTATATTGTATACTTGACCATGGCTTGCGTTGTGTAATCTACCTTCCGCTGCATAGTGATAGGCTTGTTCACTCTGTTTATCTTCATAACTTCCACGTTCTGAAGACTTTCATAAAAATCGCCTATTCACCCCCCCTCTAGTCGATATAACGCACTTTCAATTGGTATCAGAGCAAGGTGCTCCCTTGTTCTGTGTGATTCGGTTTAACCACCTGGAGTTTTAGCTATGTTGACTGCAGGGATAATTAAAGTCTCCGCTATCCCTAATGGAAGAATAAGATGCGCATGCATCTTGAAGCCATTGACGTCGACCTATGGTATGTCGTCGAAAACGGCGTTCCCAAGGCTGGAGAAGGTGTCACTGCAGCTGATGTCAAGAAGTTCACTCAACTGGACTCCACTGCCAAGAATATTATCTGTGGTCATCTGACCAAGGGACAGTACGGCCGTGTGAGTGCCTTGAAGACATCCAAGCTGGTTTGGGACTGGCTCTCCAAGGTCAATGAAGGCATCTCAACCCAGAGAGATCAGAGAATCAGTGTTCTTCGCAATCTCTTCAACCGCTTCAAGCGAAATGACAATGAGAATGTCCAGCACACATTTGACCGGCTCACTGACATCACAAATGAGCTTCAAGCCCTCGGCGCCACTGAGATCACCAAGCATGAAATCGTCAAGACGCTGCTAAGATCACTTGACAGTTCATTTGACATCCTAGCCCTGATGATTCAAGAACGTCCAGACTTCAAGACACTCGATCCATCTGACATACTTGAGAGGCTCAACACACATGAGTTTCAGCTTTCTGAGAAAAGAGATATCTACGGTCCAAACTATGGGCGAACTCGTGCCTTGAAGGCAAAAGCTGTGTCATCATCTGAAGAAGAATCTGACAGCAGATCTGATGATCCTGAAGACATTGGAAGGGAACTTGCAATGCTAGTGAAGAAGTTCCAGAAATTCACCAAGAAGAAAGGCTTCAGAAAGTCTTCACGATCAAGCTCAAGGAATGATGAAGCTTCTGCGCATGACTACAAGAAGAAAACATGTCACAAGTGCAAGAAAACTGGACACTTCATCTCTGAGTGTCCACAGTGGGACAATGAGAACAGAAAGAAGAAGAAGAGCAAGGAATATGACTCTGGCGATAAGAAGACGAAGAAATACTCAAAGTCTTCGTCCAAGTCTTCCTCAAAGTCTTCATCACACAAGAAGAGTTCATCTGGCAAGGCTCGTGCGTTTGTTGGCAAGGAAATGGATTCAGAGGAGGAGTCCGCTTCTGAGGAGGCAGAGGTGGAGTCTGAGGAGGAGTCTGATTCAGGCATTGCGAGTCTGGCTACAGCCTACGTCGCCAAGTCCATCTTCAACACTGAAGACAATGACTCCATCACCATCACCGATGCAAATGACAAGGACGACTCTACTCCTACCTACTGCTTCATGGCACGTGGTGCCAAGGTAAACACACGCACTACTCACTATCAAACATCTAGTGACGATGACTCTGATTGTGATTCAAAACCCAGTTACAAAACACTTGCTAAAATTGCAACTGAACAACAAAAGGCCATGGCACATATTCAAAAACTGTTAGACAGAAGCGATGATCTGTTGGGTGCTGAAATGACTCGTTCTGAATCCTTAATTGAAGACATAAAAAATCTTCATGTTAAGTATCAGGAACTCGAAGATCGTCTTGAGACTCTCTCAACTACTCATGAAAATCTTTCCTATGATTATCTTCAAAAGAAGCAAGATCTTGAGAAGTTGAGAGCGGATCATGAAGATCTTCAAAAGGAAAACGAGTCACTTCGAGCCGAACAGATCAGTTCTGCTCAGGAAGGATTTGAACCACCATGCCTTAAATGCATTGAGCGTGATAATGCTATTTCTGTTGCTGAATGTTCCACTGCTACTGCTGTTGCAATATCTTCAACTGTTGAAGTGGTAACTAACCCCTCTGCTGAGGATACCACTGCTATTGCTGATGAAAATGCTAGGTTGAAGACATTGCTTGAAACAGGGATGTACAAAAGTCTCAAAGGACATCAGACATTATGTGATGTCCTCAAGAAGCAGATTCTGAACCGAAACCCTAGGAAAGAGGGTGTTGGGTTCGTGAGGAAAATTAATGCAGATGGCTCTTACTGGAAACCTGAGCAGTACCCCAAAACTACATGGGTTGCTGCAAAGGAATCCTCAGCAGATCCATCCAATCTATCTGGCTTCACTTGTGCTAATCCAATTATCATTGATGAATCCTTTGATGCAAACTATAAACTGTTTAGGAATCAGAATGGTGAAGTATTTGCCAGGTACATTGGTACTAACTGCAGGAATGGACCGCCTATGAAGAAGATCTGGGTTCCAAAAACGTGTCTTGAGAATCTTCCTGTGAATGTCCTCATGACACCTCACATGAAGAAGACAAACCTCAGACCAAAGGCTTCATACAGGCAGAGGACTCATTTGAGTCGCACTAACACAAATGTTTTGCAGGGAAACCATGCTCAGGCATATGAGAGCGGTTCTCCAAACCGTCATTCTCATATGACCAAAAACTATTCTGCCTATTCTTATGAGTACTATTGCCCACCTGCTAGACTGTTTACTAGGGCTCCAAAGCCAAAAATTTCAGATGCTGCAATTAGACTTATTGCTTCTAAGCCACCCTTGAAGATGTGGGTGGTTAAGAAAGCTTAACTCTCTTTTGCAGGGAAAGGTCTCCAGCACAAAACCAAAATCTTCTGATGCTATTGCTGGGGACTTTAAAAATCTTGTGGGGCGCAAGATCAAATGCCCGAATGGCATCACCATGTATTTCATACCTGAATCGCATGCTACTCTCCCTACTTGTCCTAACCTGGATCTAAGTTTTCATAATCCACTGGTTCGTCAAATGTTTTTGCTTCACAACACTCTTCGTGAAGCCTATCCCCCTAACTGCACTGTAGGGTACGACACCAGTGACTTCAGAGTCTTCAGAATGGATTATTGACAGTGGGTGTACAAATCACATGACTGGCAAAAGAAGTCTCTTTATGGACTCAACCTTACGTCCATCTGACAAGAGCCACATCACATTCGCTGACACTGGTAAAAGTAAGGTACTGGGTCTAGGTAGAGTTGCAATCTCAAAGGATCAACACATGGATAAAGTCATGTTTGTTGAATCCCTTGGCTTCAACTTAATGTCTGTCTCAATGCTTTGCGATTTAAACATGATTGTAATCTTTGGAAAATATCGTTGTCTGGTACTAATGGAAAATGACAAGTCTCTAGTGTTTGAAGGGTATCGAAAAGATGATTTGTACGTGGTAGATTTCTCAGCAGGGCCACAGCTTGCAGTTTGTCTTCTCGCAAAGGCTTCAGAATGCTGGCTTTGGCATCGAAGACTTGGTCATGCTGGCATGAGGAACCTCCACACCCTTGCGAAGAAGAAGCATGTCATAGGCATCGAGGGCGTCAAGTTCAAGAAAGATCACTTATGCGGTGCCTGTGAAGCTGGGAAGATGACAAGGGCAAAACATCCTTCGAAGACAATCATGACCACTACTCAACCCTTCGAACTGCTTCACATGGATCTCTTCGGTCCCACTCACTACTCAACTTTCTCCACTACTGCTTGCCTCTATGGCTTCGTCATTGTTGATGATTACTCTAGATATACTTGGGTACACATAATCCTTTACAAGACTGAAGTGCAGGATGTCTTCAGACGCTTTGCAAATCGGGCAATGAACAATTATGGCGCCAAGATAAAGCACATCAGAAGTGACAATGGCACAGAATTCAAGAACACCGGCCTTGACACATATCTTGATACATTGGGCATCACTCATGAATTCTCAGCTCCATACACGCCACAACAGAATGGCATCGTCGAACGCAAGAACAGAACACTCATTGAGATGGCCAGAACAATGTTAGATGAGTACAAGACACCAAGAAAATTCTGGACTGAAGCCATTGACACTGCATGCCATACTATCAACCGTGTATATCTTCACAAGCTGCTGAACAAGACATCTTATGAACTTCTGACTGGCAAGAAGCCAAATGTAAGTTACTTCAGAGTATTTGGATCAAGATGCTGGATCAAGGACCCTCACCACACCTCAAAATTTGCTCCAAAAGCACATGAGGGCTTCATGCTTGGATATGGAAAGGATTCGCACTCCTATAGAGTCTTCAATCTCTTTCACTACAAAGTGGTTGAAACAGTGGATGTGCGGTTCGATGAGACCAATGGGTCACAAAGAGAGCAACTACCAGATGTGCTAGATGAAGTTCCAGCCAGTGAATCAATCAAGCTAATGGGAACTGGAGAAATTATACCTTCTGAAGCTCGTCCTGAAGAAGAACTTATCATCTCAGCACCTGATCCACATGAAGACAATGCTCAGCCTGAAGACATTCCTCCCCATGACAACGTAGATCAGCAAGAGCAAAGTCTTCGACCCCTACATCCTCGTGTTGCCAATGAAGTACAAATTGACAGAATAATTGATAGCATCAATGCACCTGGTCCACTGACTCGTTCAAGGGCAACTCAACTGGCAAACTTCTGCGGACACTTCGCATTCGTTTCAATCACAGAACCCAAGAAAATTGATGAAGCCTTTATGGAACCTGAATGGATTCAAGCTATGCAAGAAGAGCTTCAACAATTTGAGCTGAACAATGTATGGGAGTTGGTTAAGCGTCCTGATCCACGGAAGCATAACATAATAGGCACCAAATGGATATACCGCAACAAGCAAGATGAGCATGGCCAAGTCGTCAGAAACAAGACTCGTCTCGTTGCTCAAGGATATACTCAAGTGGAAGGCATTGACTTTGATGAAACATTTGCTCCTGTTGCCAGACTTGAAGCCATCCATATACTGCTGGCCTATGCAAATCATCACAACATAATCCTGTATCAAATGGATGTAAAAAGTGCCTTCCTCAATGGCAAAATTGAAGAAGAAGTGTATGTTGCACAACCACCTGGGTTTGAAGATCCAAAACATCCTGACATGGTGTACAAGCTCAAAAAGGCACTATATGGCCTCAAACAAGCCCCTCGGGCCTGGTATGATACACTCAAATACTTCCTGAAGAGCAAAGGCTTCATACCTGGTTCCCTGGATCCCACTCTCTTCACAAAGACATATGATGGTGAACTGTTTGTGTGCCAAATATACGTGGATGACATTATCTTCGGCTGCACCAATCAGAAGTACAGTGAGGAGTTCGGATATATGATGCAAGAGCAATATCAGATGTCTATGATGGGGGAGCTGAAATTTTTCCTCGGTCTTCAGATACGGCAACAACGCAATGGCATCTTCATATCTCAAGAGAAATATCTCAAAGACTGCCTGAAGAAGTTCGGTATGCAAGATTGCAAAGGCTTCACAACACCAATGCCAGCCAAACATCATCTGGGTCCTGACGACAATGGTAAAGAGTTCGATCAAAAGGTATACCGCTCCATGATTGGTTCTTTGCTTTATTTATGTGCATCTAGGCCAGATATTATGCTTAGTGTTTGCATGTGTGCTCGGTTTCAAGCGGCACCAAAGGAGTTGCATCACTTAGCTGTGAAGCGAATTCTTCGATATTTGGCTCACACCCCAACTCTAGGGTTATGGTATCCAAAGGGCTCAGAGTTTGATCTGGTTGGATTTTCGGACGCTGATTACGCTGGTGACAAGGTTGATCGGAACTCCACATCAGGCACATGTCACTTTCTGGGCCGATCACTTGTCTGTTGGTCTTCAAAGAAGCAGAACTGTGTATCTCTCTCCACTGCTGAATCTGAATACATTGCTGCTGGATCCTGCTACGCTCAGCTTCTATGGATGAAGCAAACCCTCAAGGATTATGGCATTCATCTGAAGCAAGTGCCACTTTACTACGACAACGAAAGCGCCATCAAGATCGCCAACAACCCAGTTCAGCACTCGAAGACAAAGCACATTGAAATTCGTCATCATTTTCTCAGAGACCATGTTGCAAAGGAAGACATTGATATCATACACGTCAACACTGAAGAGCAATTGGCAGATATCTTCACCAAGCCCTTGGATGAGAAGAGATTTTGCAAGTTACGGTGTGAGCTAAATATCTTGGAATCCTCAAATGTCCTGTGATCAGGCACACATCCTAACACTTATGCATGATGATGACTTAGATGTGCAACACACGAAGTAACGTATATCTTCAATCAATGAAGACATACATTCTAAGTGTGAATACATTAACGTGGAATTTGACCTTGGAGCGCCACGATAATTGTGCGCCGTGTCTGGGTCCAATAATTCCTATACGGTGGGTAGCGCCACCACCAAATTTTTCTGCTTGAAGTGTTTCACTCATGGCATTACATTTGCTATGTCTTCACATTTGGTTTAACTTCAATCTCAACATGTCTTCATGATTATCTTCACTATGTTGATTATATATGTACTGGTGTTCTGTCCTCTACAGCATTCACTTATAGCTATGTCTTCTTGTTTGAATCTTTTGAACTAAGTGAATGTGATCGGACCCTAACCTCTCCATGCTTCCTACCTCAAACTCTATCTCTCCAAGTCATATGCACTCTATTGAAACTGTCGAATGTCTTCACTGCATCCTTGTCAGAAGAAGAGATAGAGACAAACTTTAAAACAGCTTTCAATGTTTTTCCATCAACAAGAATTCCGAAGAAGTAGGAACGACTCCCGACAAACCAGGCGTGCGTGGGGTGAAACTGCCCCCACAATTCCGCATGCTGGCCACGTACTGATCAGATGCGAATCGCCAGGGGCATCTGAGTAATAGCGCAGTGCCGCCCATATCCCTATAAATACACGTTTCACTGCGGTCATTATCTCTTCTTCCACCCTCGCACAAACCCTAGCGCCACCGCTAACTCTCAACGACGCCGGCGACGAAGTGCTTCACTGCCGCAACCTCTCCGACGCCGTTCTCACGCCGACAGCGGACATCAGTCTCTCCGCCGTCGCCCTAGGTGTCTTCCGTCGCCAAGTTAGGGCACGGAGGATCGAACTGCTCGGCCTCAACTCTCACCTCGTCTAGCAGTTCCAAGTCTGGTAAATAACAAGTCTTTTTACAGCCTCTTTTGATCATATAGCTCCATCACTTTCTGCCAAAAGAGGTTTCCATTCACACAAGTTTCATCCCTCTCATCTGTATCTCATAACTTGCCTAGTATATTCACTTGTTCTTCATGAAGTAGTTAGATTCCTCACTTGTACTGATCTATGGGTTCGTACAAATCTGGAACCAACTTCTTTTCTATAAAGTGAATGTCTTCGCATGATGAGGTCAATATCTTCTAAACTGATTTATCTTCAAAATATTTTGAGAATGCATATGACCTCTTCCCCTTCCCTCGCACCTTAATGCTGTCACAGGTACATGTCCATGGGAGAATCTTTTGGTTCTCATAGTCTGCATTCATTTGCAGAGTTCCTACAGCGTCACATCAATTCACCCAAAGCAAGTTCCTGTTGGTCGAGCAAAAGGAAGCCTTTGAAGACTTTGAATCTCTTGAAGCCTTCCAAGTTAAGCTTCATGGCAATAGAAAAACAATCAAGGAAGGGAGGCAGACAGAGACGTGGTGACACATCTAAAGATCTGCCTGAAGATTTGGCAGAAATGTACCAAACTGATCCTGAAGAGAGCTATGGTCAGCGCAAGACACGAATCCAATGGATTCGAAGATATTGGGCAGAGCAGTGGTTCCATTACCGCTTTGTCACCAAGGAATATGCAGAGAAGTACGCCCTCACGAGGCCATGGGGAGATGTCTTATACAAAAATCTCGTACCCCGAACCAGAGACGAAGCCATTGCTCAAGGCTTCTTTCCATGCATGGTCAGGGGACAACAGCCAGCTGACGCACATCCGTCATCCCTTCTCCGGTGTCGCGATGACACTCTATTCAAGCGCAACTTCCAATTTGCTCAGAACTCTGCGAAGCAAAACAAGAAGGAGTTTGGGTTGGACTTCAACCCTGGTCCCTCCAAACCAAGGGCAGATGGCACACGCGACGCAAATCCCAATGTCATCGGGCCGTATGCCAATCTCGAAGGCCTCGTCACTCGCATTCTAGTCCAAGGGACTACAGTGAACGACCCTCCAGCAAACACTGAGTCTGATGACGCTCCTGCTGCCCCGGAGCCGAAGCAGATGAAGAAGAAGCCAAAAGCTTCGAAGCCAACCGCTTCTCCCAAGATCTCCAGAGCGAAGCCATTGGCCACTGCACCTCCTGAAGCAAGTGTGCAGTCTGAAGACTTATCACGAGTCTCCAAGCCTCAAGAAGCCAAGAAGCCACAGCCACACACTAGCAAAGAGCTCACTACCGCTGCCGTTCTTCGCTGCGAGGCCATTGATCTGTCTAGTCACGACGATCTTGCCGATGACGCTCTTGAGCAGCTGATCAAGAGCAAGGAGGAGGCTGAAATCTTCAACAATCTGCCTCTGTTCGATGCAGCAATCATCCACAACTTCATTGATGAGTGGTTTGATACACCCAACATCAGCTTCGATGATCTGCAGCTGCCCATTGGCCTCAGCGTAGCCTTCCAAGGAGCTATTGCTTCAGAACTCGCAATTGCCCAGCGCATAGTTGTAACACCCGGATAATCATGCTACAGTAATCCCACGCTAATCATGCCACGTCACCTCGGTTACTGTTGCTAATCTACCGTTAGTCCAAAACTGATTCAAATTCAAATTCAAAATCAACCAAAGAATAAAAACTTTTCAAAATTTAAAACAAAAATGTTCGGGGTGTGCAACTAAATGCCTAGGAATTTATGGCGTGGGATCCATGCCTTTATAAAAGACCTAAATACTTAAAATGAATTAAAACAGAAAAGAAAATAAAGAAAATGGAAAATGTAAAAAAAACAGAAAACAAAAAAAGAAGAAGAAGAGGGAACCCCCTCCCACGGCCTACTGGCCTAGTTGGCCGGCCCATTCGGGCGCAGGCCCAACCGGCCCCCCCTCCCCTTATCCACCCCTGCCCCCGAAACCCTAGCCACTAATCCCACCACTCCCCCCCCCCCCCGATCCCCCCACCCTCTCCTCGCGCCCCCTCCTCTCTCCCGATCTGGATCGGGATCCAGAGGAGGCCGACGCCGCTCGCCGCCCCCCCCCCCCCCCCGCACATCAACGCCGCGCCGGCAACCGGAGCCCTCCCCACCGGCCTGCCTCCCCTCTCCATCGCGCGTCCCCGACCTCCACCTCGCCCCCCGCTGCCCGAATCCCTACACCCCGCCGTGAGCACCGCACCTGCCTTCCTCTTCCTCTCCTCCTCTGTGCGCGCGCGCCGCCGCCACCGCGCATCGCCGTCGTGCCCCGCCCTCACAGGCCATGGCGACCCCCCTGCCCCTCCTCGTGTACACGCCTGCCACCCCACGCCCGAGCTCGCGCGCGTCCTGCACCCGCGCTCGCGGCGCCCCCACCGCCGCACCCCATGCTCCGGCCGCGCTCCCGCACGCCCTGCACGCGCCTGCGCACGCGCCTTGCCCTGCGTGCTGGCCCGCGTCCACGCGCCCCCTTCCACGCCAGCGCCTGCAGCCGCGCGTTGCTCGCGCTTCGGCCGCGCCCCCGACGCCTCCTCCCGCGCTCATCCCTGCAGCCCGACGGGCCGCTGCCTCCTCCCCTGCCGCGGCCCCTGCTTTGCTTGCTGCCGCTGCTGTGCTGCTGCCGCGCCTGCTCGCCTCTGCCGCCTCACGTGGGGCCGCAGCGCGCCTGCTGCTGCCTCCGGCGCCCCCTGCTGCGTCGGCTCCCTCTGCCGGAAATGGCCGGCCGGTGAGCCCCGCCCTGGCTGCCGGCGCCAGTGCCCCCGTCGGGGCTCGGTTCGCCCCTCGTTCGGCGCCCGCCCATAACCGCTAGCGCCAGCGCCCGCTAAGACCCCTCTGGGGCCTATGACAGAGGGGCCCCACCCCCTGAGAACGTTTTAATTAAAAAAAGGAAGAAAAGAATTTAAAAAAATAATAATAATAATAAATAATTAAGGAATTAATTAAGTTAATTAATTATAATTAGATTAACCTAATCACTAATTAACCTAATTAATTGTTAGTTAATTAAATCAGTGTATGACAGGTGGGTCCCACTGGACCCACTGGTCAGGTTGACCAAGTCAACCCTGTTGACTGCTGATGTCAGCATGACATCATGCTAATGTCATTAATCTGTTTTTCAAATTAATTTAAATAACTAATTAAATTCCAGAAATTAATAAAATCTTTAGAAAATCATATCTTTTAATCCGTAACTCGGATTAAGATATTGTCAACATGAAAGTTGCTCAGAACGACGAGACGATTCCGGATACGCAACCCATTTGTCCGCCACACCTCCCTAACCTATCGAACTCGCAACTTTCCCCCTCCGGTCCTCTACCCGAAAACGCAAAACACCGGGGATACTTTCCCGGATGTCATCCCCCTTCACCGGTATCACCTACTACCGCGTTAGGGCACCTCTAACGCCGTTACTTGTCATGTCATGCATCACTATGCATATGCTTGCTTAAATATTTATTGTTTCTCCCCCCTCTTCTCTCGATAGACACCGAGACCGACGCTGCTGCTACCCAGTACGACTACGGAGTTGACGACCCCTCTCTCTTTCCAGAGCAACCAGGCAAGCCCCCCCTTTGATCACCAGATACCGCCTACTCTTCTCTATACTGCTTGCATTAGAGTAGTGTAGCATGTTACTGCTTCCCGTTAATCCTATACTGATGCATAGCCTGTCCTTGCTACTACTGTTGTTACCTTTACCTGCAAACCTAATGCTTAGTATAGGATGCTAGCTTATCATCAGTGGCCCTACATTCTTGTCCGTCTGCCATGCTATACTATCGGGCCGTGATCACTCGGGAGGTGATCACGGGTATATACTATATACTTTATACATGATACATGTGGTGACTAAAGACGGGACGGCTCGTAGGAGCACCCGCGAGTGGATCTTTGAGGCGGAGCGACAGGGCAGGTTCCAACCACCTAGGAGAGAGGTGGGCCTGGCCCTGTTCGGCGTTCGCGGACACTTAACACGCTTAACGAGATCTGGGTATTTGATCTGAGTCTGGCCATTTGGTCTATACGCACTAACCATCTACGCGGGAGTAGTTATGGGTATCCCGGCGTCGTGGTATCAGCCGAAGCCTTCGTGACGTCAGCGACTGAGTGGCGCGCGCCGGATTGGACCGTAAGCCTGCTCTTGTATTAAGGGGGCTAGTTCTGCTTCCGGCCGCGTTCGCAACGTGCAGGTGTGCAAAGGGCGATGGGCCCAGACCCCTGCGCCATAGAATGTAGACCGGCGTGCTGACCTCTCTGTTGTGCCTAGGTAGGGCTGCGACGTGTTGATCTTCCGAGGCCGGGCATGACCCAGGAAAGTGTGTCCGGCCAAATGGGATCGAGCGTGTTGGGGTATGTGGTGCACCCCTGCAGGGAAGTTTATCTATTCGAATAGCCGTGTCCCTCGGTAAAAGGACGACCCGGAGTTGTACCTTGACCTTATGACAACTAGAACCGGATACTTAATAAAACACACCCTTCCAAGTGCCAGATACAACCGATGATCGCTCTCTCACAGGGCGACGAGGGAAGGATCATCGGTTAGGATTATGCTATGCGATGCTACTTGGAGGACTTCAGTCTACTCTCTTCTACATGCTGCAAGACGGAGGCTGCCAGAAGCGTAGTCTTCGAAAGGACTAGCTATCCCCCTCTTTTTCCGGCTTTCTGTAGTTCAGACCACTTATAATAGCCTTATCCCAGTTGATACCAATGCATACATATGTAGTGTAGCTCCTTGCTTGCGAGTACTTTGGATGAGTACTCACGGTTGCTTTCTCCCTCTTTTCCCTCTATCCCTTCTACCTGGTTGTCGCAACCAGATGTTGGAGCCCAGGAGCCAGACGCCACCGTCGATGACGACTCCCACTACACCGTAGGTGCCTACTACTACGTGCTGCCCGCTGACGACGACCAGGAGTAGTTTAGGAGGATCCCAGGCAGGAGGCCTGCGCCTCTTTCGATCTGTATCCCAGTTGTGCTAGCCTTCTTAAGGCAAACTTGTTTAACTTATGTCTGTACTCAGATATTGTTGTTTCCGCTGACTCGTCTATGATCGAGCTCTTGTATTCGAGCCCTCGAGGCCCCTGGCTTGTAATATGATGCTTGTATGACTTATTTTATTTGTAGAGTTGTGTTGTGATATCTTCCTGTGGGTCCCTGATCTTGATCGTACATGTTTGCATGTATGATTAGTGTATGATTAAATCGGGGGCGTCACAAGTTGGTATCAGAGCCGACTGCCTGTAGGAATCCCCTTCCAAACTCCTTGGCCGAAGTCGAGTCTAGACATTACTAAAACTTTTACAAACACGGCTGCGTGTCTTACGGGCACACGTCGCCATTTGGGTGGTATTAGGATCTTTTACTCCTCGATCCTTACTCTGGGACTCTGATCTCTCTTCTATTCGGGTTAAGACGAATTTACTAACTCTAACACTAGGATCCCGTTACGACATTCACCCCAAAGTTGGATAAGCCCTAGTTATTCTTTAGAGTAGTATTTGAACATTGTCCACCTTGTCATTTGACTCCTGTGAAAATATCTTTGTTTTCAGATGGAACCCACGAGGCAGGTCGTGCGCCACACGACGGCCATTGGTGCCTCAGGATCACCTGCTGTGTTGGTTGAGATGATGACCTATCTGGGTTATCGCTGGCACCCTGAGTACACCGTCTATGAGGAGTATCAGGACTTCAACCAGGAGCAGTACCGTGCCATCGTCCACCTCTACTCTCGGGAGTATGACTCCACTACTGTGCTGCACACTGCTCATGGTGTTGGAGTGACTATCGATATGGCGGTCCACGATGCTGCTTATGCTGCTCTGACACGTCTTCATGGAGAGTATCAGGAGTTGGACACCTCCCCCTTCAGGCACATTGCTATCGCATCCGATGTTGGTGCGGAGGGTTACTACACTGCGGCCTACTCCACTGTCACCCGCGAGCCCTTCTACCATCAGAACCTGGTTCTGCATGCTGATGGGCTGGATAGAGCTAACCGAGCTCTTCGACACGAGTTGTACACCACCCGTCAGCACCTGTATCGTGCTCTGACACTGTTACACCCCTCTGTCCGATCTGGTGATCTGTCGCGTTCTGCGATCTACCCCGCCAGGACCGTGATGCCCCAGGGCGTCGGCTGGCCAGATGTGGGAGGCTACTCTCCTGCACTTGGTCCTCTCCTGCCACCTGCGCATCGGGTTCCGCACCAGAGTATCCGCGGACCCCAGGCTACTCACGTGGAGGTCTTTCCTTCGCGTCACTACCAGCTGTCAGGCTACACCTACCTCCACAGTACCGCGTGGGACTGATGTAGACTTGCTTGTTAGTGTTAGATGCATTCGCCGCGAGCCTGTGTGCCGCCTATGATGTCTTAGCCTTGTACCGAATTCTGTGTAACAAACTCTATGCATGGTCTCCTTTGTAAGATATGCCGACTACTATGTAGTATCTATCGTGCTGCTTTCGTTGTGCATGTTTCTTCATGAATGATTCTTGTCTTTGCAAATTTCTAAATGCTGAATTACCCCTGTTAAATATTAGCAGGATGGTTAGACCAGGTGGTCGTGGTCGTGGTGGCAACCCCCCACCACCGCCTGAGTACATGGCTGGGATGATGCAACAGTTTGAGCTGAATCGTCAGTTCATGGAGAATATTATGGCTCAGTTCCCTCGCCCCAATATGAACCAGCAGCCAACCCAAGTGACTCTGCAGGACTTCATGCGCCTCAACCCAACCGTGTACCGCAGCTCAACTCAGCCTCTGGATGCTGATGACTGGCTCCGTGACATCACCTATGAGATGGAGTCTGCTGATGTAGCCCCTGCCAGCTATGTCACCTTTGCTTCATTCTTCCTGAAAGGACCCGCAGCTCAATGGTGGGACAGCCACAGGCGTACCCTGCCAGCTGGGACAATCATCACCTGGCCAGACTTCCAAGCTGCCTTCCATGCTCGCTTCATTCCTCAAGGAGTCATGGACCGGAAGAAGCGTGAGTTCCGCAACCTCACCCAAGGCAACAAAACTGTGGAAGCTTATCAGCGGGAGTTTCTTGACTTGTCCCGCTATGCTGAAGAAGACATTGCAACTGATGCACGCAGACAGGAGAAGTTCCGTGATGGCCTTCAAGCTGACATCAAGCTCGCACTTCTCGTGCATGACTTTACTGATTTCGCCACCTTGGTGAACAAAGCCATCAACGTCGAAACTGGTCTGCAGGAATACCAGAGCTCTCACAGGCGCAGCCATGACACGGGCTCATCTTCAGGCCCGTCTTCGCAGAAGCGTAAGATATGGATTCCCAACAGTATGTACCAGCCAAATGCACCTGCCCCAAGGCAGACCTATGCTGCACCTCGTCTGCCTGCTCCTCCAACTAGGCAGACAAGACTTCCAGCTCCACCACCACAAGCTCCTGTTCCCACTCCCAATAATGGTCTCTGCTACAAGTGTGGACAACCAGGTCACCGTGCTAGGGATTGCAATCAGAACCAGAATCAACTGGCCCTCCCAGCAACTGGCCGTGGAAGCAACCAGCCTCGCAACAACAGTGCCAAGTCTTATGGTCGTGTTCATGCCAACCATGTTGATCTCAATGAAGTTCTAGACCAGCCTGCTACCGTGATGGGTACACTCCTCGTAAATTCAGTACCAGCATCTGTTTTATTTGATACAGGAGCATCACATTCATTCATATCAGCCGAGTTTGCATTCATGCATGGCATTAAATACGAAGAGATGAACACTGCGATTGTGGTACACACCCCTGCGGGCCAGTGTCAAACCTTTATGGTTAGTCACAACGTCCCCGTTGAAATTGAAGGACTGGAATTCCTTGCCTCCCCCATCGTACTAAAGTCCTGTAGCATCGACCTCATTCTGGGAATGGATTGGTTGAAAGCGCATACTGCTTCTATAGTTTGCGCCACTAAGGTCGTCCATCTGCTACACCCTTCTGACGAAATAATAGCTTACCAAGCTCATCTAGTTCAGAACACCGAGGCATGACTTTATGCCTTGAATGCGTTGAACACTGCACCACTCGAGGGCATTGAAAACATTCTCGTCGTTCGTGAATTCCAAGATGTCTTCCCAGAAGAACTTCCAGGGATTCCTCCTGCTAGAGCTGTCGAATTCATCATCGACTTGAAACCCGGCACTACCCCTATAGCTAAACGACCCTACAAGATGCCGCCGCATGAACTCATTGAGCTTAAGGAGGAAATCGACAAATCTCTTGTCAAAGGTTTCATTCGCCCAAGTTGCTCTCCTTGGGGAGCACCTTCTCTCTTTGTTAAGAAGAAGGATGGGACAAACCGATTAGTCCAAGACTATCGTCCTATAAACCAAGCTACCATTCAGAATAAATATCCTCTTCCTCGGATCAATGATCTTTATGATCAGCTGGCTGGCTCATCAGTGTTCTCCAAACTCGACTTGAGGTTGGGTTACCACCAGATCCGTGTTCGTGAAGAGGACATCCCAAAAACCGCCTTCGTGACTCGGTATGGGTCATACGAGTACACCGTCATGTCATTCGGCTTAACGAATGCTCCCGCCACCTTCTCTCGCCTGATGAACTATATATTCATGGATTACCTCGACAAGTTCGTCGTGGTTTATTTGGATGATATCCTGGTATTTTCCAAGAACGAAGACGAACATGCTGAACATCTTCGTCTTGTGCTGGAGAAGCTTCGAGAACATCAACTGTACGCTAAGTATTCCAAGTGTGAATTCTGGCTCCCCGAAGTAACCTATCTTGGGCATGTCATCTCCAAGGATGGTATTGCCATCAACCCTGAACGAGTTCAGGCTATTCTCGATTGGACTCCTCCGAAGAACGTCAAGCAAGTCCGAAGTTTTCTCGGTCTCGCCAGCTATTGCCGTCGATTCGTCGAGAACTTCTCCAAGATTGCCAGGCCTCTGACTAATCTGTTGCATAAGGGTGTCAAGTTTGACTGGACAAACAAGTGTCAGGAAAGTTTCCAGGCGCTTAAAGACAAGTTGACTTCTGCCCCCGTACTTGCTCCACCTGATACTAAGAAGGACTTCGTCATTTACTGCGACGCTTCCCGTCAAGGATTAGGCTGTGTCCTAATGCAAGAGCGCAGAGTGATTGCTTATGCCTCTCGTCAACTGCGCCTCACGAAGAAAACTACCCAGTTCACGACCTCGAGCTTGCTGCTGTCATTTATGCACTGAAGCAGTGGCGACATTACCTTCTCGGTAATCGTTGCGAGATCTTCACCGACCATCAAAGCCTGAAGTATCTGTTTACTCAGCCAGATTTAAACCTACGTCAGCAAAGATGGATGGAGACTGTTGCAGACTTTGATGTGGGTATATCCTATACCCCCGGCAAGGCTAATGTAATGGCTGATGCCTTGAGCCGCAAGTATTACTGTAACCACCTCCAGGTTCACAAAGTTCACCCATCGCTTGTTGAAGAATTTAGAAGGCTGAACCTCCATATTGTTCCTCCGGGATCACTCGCTCCCCCTCCCAAAGATTTCCCCAAACGGAACCTCCATGTTGTTTCCAAGGGTTCTCTCAATACCCTGGTTGCGAAACCAGATCTTGTGGACACCATCAAATGGATACAGAAATGTGACGATGAAGTCCTCAAGATTAAGCGCGACCTCAAAAAAGGAAAGCCCTCATTCTTCACTGTTGCTGACGATGGCGCCTTGTATTTCAAAGGCCGCCTAGTGGTACCATGTTCGAAGAAAAACCTGGATAAGACTAAAGGGGTTATGCAAGAAGCCCATGATACGCCTCTGTCCATCCATCCTGGTAGTACAAAGATGTACCAGGATATTCGTCAAAGATTCTGGTGGTCTAATATGAAGCAGGACATTGCTCGTTATGTCGCTGAGTGTGACGTTTGTCGCCGAATCAAAGCCGAGCATCAAAGGCCTGCTGGAACTCTGCAACCTATCTCTATTCCTGAATGGAAATGGGACCATGTTGAAATGGACTTCGTCACTGGATTTCCCAAATCTCAAAAAGGTAATGATGCTATTCTTGTCGTCATTGACCGGCTTTCCAAAGTTGCCCATTTTCTGGCGGTCAAAGAGACAATCACTGCTAGTCAGCTTGCTACTCTCTACATGGCCAGAATTGTTTCACTTCACGGTATCCCACTGGTTATCAGTTCAGACCGTGGCAGTTTATTCACTTCAAGGTTTTGGGCGAGTTTCCAAGAAGCTATGGGAACTCATCTGTCGTTCAGTACTGCGTTTCATCCTCAGTCGCAAGGACAGGTTGAACGTGTCAACCAAGTTCTCGAAGACATGCTTCGAGCTTGTGTAATCTCATTCGGCAAGAAATGGGAGGAATCTCTTCCATATGCCGAGTTCTCTTATAATAATAGCTATCAAGCTAGTCTGAAGATGTCCCCCTTCGAAGTGCTATATGGACGAAAGTGTCGAACCCCTCTGAACTGGTCAGAAACTGGGGAACGCCCACTCTTCGGTCCGGATATTATCCAACAGGCTGAAGAACAAGTTCGCATTATTCGCGAGAATCTCAAGACTGCTTAGTCACGTCAGAAAAGTCAGTATGACCGTCATCACCAAGACATGGTCTATCAACCTGGCGAAAAGGCTTATCTTCGAGTTACACCAATGAAGGGTGCTCACCGCTTCGGGATCAAGGGCAAGCTAGCTCCTTGCTTTATCGGTCCCTTCACTATTCTCGAAAGGCGTGGAAAGGTGGCATATCAACTGGAGCTTCCGCCGAACCTTTCTCAGGTTCACGATGTGTTCCATGTGTCACAACTCCGCCGTTGCTTCAAGGATCCAATCTGAGCCGTGGATCATGAAGTGCTCTAATTGCAACAGGACCTCTCTTATAAAGAGCATCCGGTCCGCATTCTTGACCAAGCTGAACGCCGCACACGCCAGAAGGCGATCAAATTCCTCAAAGTCCAGTGGTCGAATCACTCTGAAGACGAAGCCACTTGGGAACGCGAGGATCGTCTTCGCGATGAATACCCTGCACTGTTTCCTTCTACCTCCTAAATCTCGGGACGAGATTTCTTGTAGTGGAGGAGATTTGTAACACCCGGATAATCATGCTACAGTAATCCCACGCTAATCATGCCACGTCACCTCGGTTACTGTTGCTAATCTACCGTTAGTCCAAAACTGATTCAAATTCAAATTCAAAATCAACCAAAGAATAAAAACTTTTCAAAATTTAAAACAAAAATGTTCGGGGTGTGCAACTAAATGCCTAGGAATTTATGGCGTGGGATCCATGCCTTTATAAAAGACCTAAATACTTAAAATTAATTAAAACAGAAAAGAAAATAAAGAAAATGGAAAATACAAAAAAAACAGAAAACAAAAAAAAGAAGAAGAGGGAACCCCCTCCCACGGCCTACTGGCCTAGTTGGCCGGCCCATTCGGGCGCAGGCCCAACCGGCCCCCCTCCCCTTATCCACCCCTGCCCCCGAAACCCTAGCCACTAATCCCACCACTCCCCCCCCCCCGATCCCCCCCACCCTCTCCTCGCGCCCCCTCCTCTCTCCCGATCTGGATCGGGATCCAGAGGAGGCCGACGCCGCTCGCCGCCCCCCCCCCCCCCCCCGCACGTCGACGTCGCGCCGGCAACCGGAGCCCTCCCCACCGGCCTGCCTCCCCTCTCCGTCGCGCGTCCCTGACCTCCACCTCGCCCCCCGCTGCCCGAATCCCTACACCCCGCCGTGAGCACCGCACCTGCCTCCCTCTTCCTCTCCTCCTCTGTGCGCGCGCGCCGCCGCCACCGCGCATCGCCGTCGTGCCCCGCCCTCACAGGCCATGGCGACCCCCCTGCCCCTCCTCGTGTACACGCCTGCCACCCCACGCCCGAGCTTGCACGCGTCCTGCACCCGCGCTCGCGGCGCCCCCACCGCCGCATCCCATGCTCCGGCCGCGCTCCCGCACGCCCTGCACGCGCCTGCGCACACGCCTTGCCCCGCGTGCTGGCCCGCGTCCGCGCGCCCCCTTCCACGCCAGCGCCTGCAGCCGCGCGTTGCTTGCGCTTCGGCCGCGCCCCCGACGCCTCCTCCCGCGCTCATCCCTGCAGCCCGACGGGCCGCTGCCTCCTCCCCTGCCGCGACCCCTGCTTTGCTTGCTGTCGCTGCTGTGCTGCTGCCGCGCCTGCTCGCCTCTGCCGCCTCACGTGGGGCCGCAGCGCGCCTGCTGCTGCCTCCGGCGCCCCCTGCTGCGTCGGCTCCCTCCGCCGGAAATGGCCGGCCGGTGAGCCCCGCCCTGGCTGCCGGCGCCAGTGCCCCCGTCGGGGCTCGGTTCGCCCCTCGTTCGGCGCCCGCCCATAACCGCTAGCGCCAGCGCCCGCTAAGACCCCTCTGGGGCCTATGACAGAGGGGCCCCACCCCCTGAGAACGTTTTAATTAAAAAAGGAAGAAAAGAATTTAAAAAAATATATTATAATAATAATAATAATAATAATTAATTAACTAATTAAGGAATTAATTAAGTTAATTAATTATAATTAGATTAACCTAATCACTAATTAACCTAATTAATTGTTAGTTAATTAAATCAGTGTATGACAGGTGGGTCCCACTGGACCCACTGGTCAGGTTGACCAAGTCAACCCTGTTGACTGCTGATGTCAGCATGACATCATGCTAATGTCATTAATCTGTTTTTCAAATTAATTTAAATAACTAATTAAATTCCAGAAATTAATAAAATCTTTAGAAAATCATATCTTTTAATCCGTAACTCGGATTAAGATATTGTCAACATGAAAGTTGCTCAGAACGACGAGACGATTCCGGATACGCAACCCATTTGTCCGCCACACCTCCCTAACCTATCGAACTCGCAACTTTCCCCCTCCGGTCCTCTACCCGAAAACGCAAAACACCGGGGATACTTTCCCGGATGTCATCCCCCTTCACCGGTATCACCTACTACCGCGTTAGGGCACCTCTAACGCCGTTACTTGTCATGTCATGCATCACTATGCATATGCTTGCTTAAATATTTATTGTTTCTCCCCCCTCTTCTCTCGATAGACACCGAGACCGACGCTGCTGCTACCCAGTACGACTACGGAGTTGACGACCCCTCTCTCTTTCCAGAGCAACCAGGCAAGCCCCCCCTTTGATCACCAGATACCGCCTACTCTTCTCTATACTGCTTGCATTAGAGTAGTGTAGCATGTTACTGCTTCCCGTTAATCCTATACTGATGCATAGCCTGTCCTTGCTACTACTGTTGTTACCTTTACCTGCAAACCTAATGCTTAGTATAGGATGCTAGCTTATCATCAGTGGCCCTACATTCTTGTCCGTCTGCCATGCTATACTATCGGGCCGTGATCACTCGGGAGGTGATCACGGGTATATACTATATACTTTATACATGATACATGTGGTGACTAAAGACGGGACGGCTCGTAGGAGCACCCGCGAGTGGATCTTTGAGGCGGAGCGACAGGGCAGGTTCCAACCACCTAGGAGAGAGGTGGGCCTGGCCCTGTTCGGCGTTCGCGGACACTTAACACGCTTAACGAGATCTGGGTATTTGATCTGAGTCTGGCCATTTGGTCTATACGCACTAACCATCTACGCGGGAGTAGTTATGGGTATCCCGGCGTCGTGGTATCAGCCGAAGCCTTCGTGACGTCAGCGACTGAGTGGCGCGCGCCGGATTGGACCGTAAGCCTGCTCTTGTATTAAGGGGGCTAGTTCTGCTTCCGGCCGCGTTCGCAACGTGCAGGTGTGCAAAGGGCGATGGGCCCAGACCCCTGCGCCATAGAATGTAGACCGGCGTGCTGACCTCTCTGTTGTGCCTAGGTAGGGCTGCGACGTGTTGATCTTCCGAGGCCGGGCATGACCCAGGAAAGTGTGTCCGGCCAAATGGGATCGAGCGTGTTGGGGTATGTGGTGCACCCCTGCAGGGAAGTTTATCTATTCGAATAGCCGTGTCCCTCGGTAAAAGGACGACCCGGAGTTGTACCTTGACCTTATGACAACTAGAACCGGATACTTAATAAAACACACCCTTCCAAGTGCCAGATACAACCGATGATCGCTCTCTCACAGGGCGACGAGGGGAGGATCATCGGTTAGGATTATGCTATGCGATGCTACTTGGAGGACTTCAGTCTACTCTCTTCTACATGCTGCAAGACGGAGGCTGCCAGAAGCGTAGTCTTCGAAAGGACTAGCTATCCCCCTCTTTTTCTGGCTTTCTGCAGTTCAGACCACTTATAATAGCCTTATCCCAGTTGATACCAATGCATACATATGTAGTGTAGCTCCTTGCTTGCGAGTACTTTGGATGAGTACTCACGGTTGCTTTCTCCCTCTTTTCCCTCTATCCCTTCTACCTGGTTGTCGCAACCAGATGTTGGAGCCCAGGAGCCAGACGCCGCCGTCGATGACGACTCCCACTACACAGGAGGTGCCCACTACTACGTGCTGCCCGCTGACGACGACCAGGAGTAGTTTAGGAGGATCCCAGGCAGGAGGCCTGCGCCTCTTTCGATCTGTATCCCAGTTGTGCTAGTCTTCTTAAGGCAAACTTGTTTAACTTATGTCTGTACTCAGATATTGTTGTTTCCGCTGACTCGTCTATGATCGAGCTCTTGTATTCGAGCCCTCGAGGCCCCTGGCTTGTAATATGATGCTTGTATGACTTATTTTATTTGTAGAGTTGTGTTGTGATATCTTCCCGTGGGTCCCTGATCTTGATCGTACACGTTTGCGTGTATGATTAGTGTACGATTAAATCAGGGGCGTCACAATAGTGGAACTGAAGTAGAAGATAGATTTTGAAAAGGCTCAGTTCAAGCAGAACATGGCCACGCTCAGCGTCCAAGAAGTCAAAGACTTCAAAGTCATGCTGCACGAGTTGAAGGAAAACTTTATGCAGAAACGTGCAGAGGCTCAGGGTTCACGAGGGCGCATGAAGAATTTGGCTGATCTCTGTGTGCAGGCCTACAATGAGGCCGAGAAGCGAAAGGCACTTGGGCGTCCCGGCATCGACCCCAGGATGGCCACTAAGAAAAAGAAGAAGCCCACTGTGGCTGAACAAGAGGCCCCACGACAAGAAGTTGTTCCGATTGTCTTCCCCACTGCCACAACTGGCTCGAAGCCAAAGCACCGCTCAACCGCTTCAGAGCTTAAGAAGACAAGGACAGCCGAAGCTAAAGCAAGGAAGAGGAAACACCCTAAAGCCTCTCCTTCAGACCCCATCATCAAGAAGCGCAAGACCAAGAAGTCTCGGGCTGCTCCCACAGAGCCCTTGATAGTCGAACCCCTTTCCGTTTGCTTTCCTCGTGAAGATCGTCAGCTGACCGTGCATGAGCCTGCTCTCACCGAGGCTCCGCATGCTGAAGACATTCCAGCAGCCGACTCCAACGCTGCTAAAGACATTGGTCTCCAAGACAATGTGCAAGGTGATGCCGTCCTTCCTCAGCTCGAAACGAGTGAAATGATCAGCATTGGTCGTCCTTTGACGCCAATCACCCAAGATGCATCGTGGGCAGATCGCCCGCAGGAGGAAGAGGATGAGCCCCAGCCCACTGCAACTCCACCGGCGTCGCCTGCATTCCGTAGGCTTCGAAAAGGGCCAAGGGCTCAGACTGCTGACAACATTCCGGCTGCATCAGCCGAAGAACATGCAGAAGAGCACGAAGAACCTCAAGCTCCATCTCCCTCACACCAACAAGAAGAAGTTCTCAAGGAGACTGATACCACTGCGGCTGCCACACCCAATACTGAAGCATTTGTGGAGCCCGACCAACCAACAGCTTCAAGAGATACTGAAGCTACTACCTCTGACCCTTCTGTGCCTGAGTCTGCTGCCGGTCCACAGTTCAACTATCATGTTGCGCACAGGCCCCAGGTACAGAAGCCAATCCCACGACTGCCAAGGTTCCCAGGTCCTGCCACCGCTCCTGGCTCCTTTAATGTCAATAGCTTCAGGGCAGATAACACCTTTTTCAACCGCTCCAAGAACCCTTACTCAAGGGAAAGGATTGTGTCAGATAGGTTCTGGAGCTACCCACAGCGCAGCTACTACTCCTGCGTCCTCTACAACCAAGGCCGTATCTTTCCACACCAGCGCCTTGAGGTTGAAGCCATTGCTGGTCTGCCTGGTCTGGAAGAAGCACTGGACTGCTTCAAGCAAGTTGGCCTGCTGCCGTTTGTCACGGATGAAGAGCACTGGAATGAAGAGCTTCTGCTCCAGTTCTATGCCACACTGCACATCAAAGGCTACAACAGAGATCCGAAGACTTGGGTCCTGGAGTGGATGACCGGCAACGTCCATCATGAAGCCAATGCATTTGATATCATTGAGCTCACCGGCCTACCCACTCCAGGCGAACTCTTCGAAGAAGGCTGCCAACTCCATGCTGAAGCAGTTGAGAGCATATTTCAGCGACCTGAGCCAAATATGAGTCAGATGCTGTCAATGATGAAGCCATTGCCTTCTGACGCACCTTACCCAACGGAGTTCTTCGTTGAAGACTTAGAGTACCTGCCTAGAACTATCTATCACATCATCAGGCGGACTCTATGGCCCATTAAGGGGCACTCTCGATATGCCAAGGTTGAAGGTGCCATGAAGACTCTCATCTTCTGCATCCTGCATGGCAAATGCTTCAATGCCCAGGATCTCTTTATACGTCAACTTGCAGCATCTGGCTCAGATCTCTTTGGTCTGAAGATTTATGCTCCATGGGTTATGAGGCTCATCAAGCTCCACTCTGCCATATCCTATCAACCCTCGGCCCACAACCACAGAATCTTCTTACCTGATGTGGACACCTCTGCTGAAGCGATTTATCCTGAGCCTGCCAAATAGCCATTAAGTCTTCAGAATGCAGAACACCAGAGCTTCACTCAGCATGATGAAGGTGTTGAAGCCATTTCCAGAGTCTATCCAATGGCTGGCACCACATGTGCCCCTGCATCAACTGAAGCCACTGACAGCACAGCTGTACAGAGACCCAAGAAACGCGCTCGTACACTCACTGACCATGAACTTCTTGTGGCTCTGCACCAAAAGCAAGATAGGCATCACGACTGGCTCAAAAGGCAGATGCGCAGTATCATGCAAGACGTCAATCGCATCAGGAATCTGGCCACCAAGAATGCCTTTGTCGCACATGAAACCTGTCGACGCACTTGGAAAGGCCTCACAATGATGTGCACTGAAGCCGAACTCCAAGAGGATGGCTTCAAAGAGAGATTCAAGTTTGACTCCACACCCCCCAAAAGAGCTGTGTTGCGTGGAACTCCGTCGCTTGAAGAATCAGAGTTCTCTTCCTCTGCTGCCACAGTGACTGGAAAAATCATTGAGGAAGAAGACGACGCTACATCACCGCCACCTTCTTCAGCGCGCGTCGTCACTGCACCAAGCTCGCCAGCTCCACCAAACGCCTCCATCGACCCTGCTGCGCCTGGGAACGCATAGAAAACTCTATGTCTTCAAACCTTTTTGGTCATCACTGACAAAAGGGGGAGAAGCATATGATGTTTATAGTCTTCAAGCGGGTCAATAATAAGGGCGGGTGCTTTATTATATTTTGCTTCGTGCTTACAACTCTCGTTTTGCTACATTTGGTTCTTTGAGTTGTAACACTTAAACTTGATGGCCGTCTGCTACTATGTTTGCCACTGTGTTTTTGCGAAGATAAATTCCGCATGTACGACGATAATTTCCGCACTTATATCATTTCGCAGACGTTCATTTTTCATTATGCATATCATTATCTTCTTATATCTTTACAAGCATGATGGATTGTCATCATAAGTTGAAGTGGATTCCCACAAATACAACCTGCTATGTGCATTCGTGTTCCAGAAGCAAATCACTTATATGCACATCCTCAGGGGGAGCCCTTGCAGCTTATGAAGACAATTCCTTTACAATTTCACAAATTATATTCCCCGTTGAAAACTTCAACTAGTTTGTCATCAATCACCAAAAAGGGGGAGATTGTAAGTGCATCTAGTGCCACCCCTAGTTGGTTTTGGAGTATTGACGACAAACCTAGTTGAGGGACTAATGTGTTTGTGAGAATTGCAGGATAACACAAGTAGAAGTCCCTCATTGATTCGGTTTAGTTACCAGAGATGACCCCTAAAAATGTACGAAGACATTGAAGACAATGGTGGTTCATGAAGACATTCATGTCGAAGACAATGACATATGAAGACTCCCCATGAAGCCTTTGGAACTCGATGACTTAGATCCTTCGTAGTTTTACTTTATTCATGTTGTGTCATAGGAACCACCTACTGTTAAGTGGGGTCCAAGAGAACCAGTCAGGATGACTGAAGTGATGCCTAATTCAAATCCTATGTCTTCGAGTGAAGGCAATGAGAGAAAATCTTGTCCAGAGTCAGACAAGTCAGCTTTACTTGCAGCCCAAGTAAAGTTGCCGTGAGAGTTCAAAATCTGACCGTTAGTACACGTGTCAGTTCCCTAGTGACCCAGGGTCATTTCGGACAAATCAGGTCAGGGTTGCCAAGCGGCTATAAATAGTCCACCCCTACAACCATAAACGGTTGGCTGCTCAGATTTCAGTGCACGGCTTTTGTCGTTTGAGAGCAACCCACCTCGAAGCCTTTGAGAGAAAATCCTTAGTGAGGAGAAAAGCCCTAACCACTCAGAGCCAAAGTAATTGGGCATCACTTAAGTCTTCTTGTCTGAGTGATCTGAAGACTTATTACACTTGAGGACTATGCATCCTCCAGACGGTTAGGCGTCGCGTTCTGAGCATCCAAGAGGAATTGTGGATTGCCCGTGAACGAAGTCTATGAAGGTTTGGGAGTCTACCTTGAAGACTTACCAGAGTGATTGGGCGGGGTCTGTGTGACCTTAGCTCAAGGAGAAAACGGTGAGGACTGGGTGTCCTGAGCTGCGTGTTCAGGACTGGGTGTCCGGGACTGTGTGTCCTTTGGTTTAAATACCTAGCCGCTCCAACCAGACGTACAGTTGTCACAGCAACTGGAACTGGTCCAACATATCATTGTCTTCAACGTGTCACTGGTTTCATCTTCGCCTCGCTTTACTTACCAGTACACATTGTGAAGCTATTGCATGCTTGCTTTATCTTCTGTCTTCACAACTTGACTGTATGATCTGTTTGGCTTCATAACTTCTTCCAACCTGATCCTCATTACACTGAAGCTATTTGTCACTGTGCTTTCACTATATTGTATACTTGACCATGGCTTGCGTTGTGTAATCTACCTTCCGCTGCATAGTGATAGGCTTGTTCACTCTGTTTGTCTTCATAACTTCCACGTTTTGAAGACTTTCATAAAAATCGCCTATTCACCCCCCCCCTCTAGTCGATATAACGCACTTTCATAGTCCTTTCGAAGACTACGCTTCTGGCCACCTCCATCTTGCAGCACGTAGAAGAGAGTAGATGGTAAGTTCACCAAGTATCATCACATAGCATAATCCTAATCGATGATCCTCCCCTCGTCGCCCTGTGAGAGAGTAGTCACCGGTTGTATCTGGCACTTGAAAGGGTGTGTTTTAATAAGTATCCGGTTCTAGTTGTCATAAGGTCAAGGTACAACTCCAAGTCGTCCTGTTACCAAAGATCACGGCTATTCGAATAGATTAACTTCCCTGCAGGGGTGCACCACATTTCCCAACACGCTTGATCCCCTTTGTCCGAACACACTTTTCTGGGTCATGCCCGGCCTTGGAAGATCAACACGTCGCAGCCCTACCTAGGCACAACAGAGAGGTCAGCACGCCAGTCTAAATCCTATGGCGCAGGGGTCTGGGCCCATCGCCCATTGCACACCTGCATGTTGCGCACGCGGCCGGTGAGTAGACCTAGCCTCCCTTATACAAGAGCAGGCGTTCCAGTCCAACCCGGCGCGCCCTGCTCAGTCGCTGACATCACGAAGGCTTCGGCTGATACCACGATGTCGAGTGCCCATAACCGTCCCCGTGTAGATGGTTAGTGCATATAGGCCAGTGGCCAGACTCAGATCAAATACCAAGATCTCGTTAAACGTGTTACCTTGAAATAACCGCGAACGCCGACCAGGGCCAGACCCACCTCTCTCCTAGGTGGTCTCAACCTGCCCTGTCGCTTCGCCACAAAGATCCACACAGAGGGCTGTCGGGAAAGTATGTCCTTCCAGCCCCCAATTCGTGAATCAACCGCGGGTACTCCTAGAGCCGACCCGTCTTTTGTCACCACAAGTATCATATATTATGTATAAGTATATACCCGTGACCACCTCCCAAGTGATCACGGCCCGATAGTATAGCATGGCAGACAGACAAGAATGTAGGGCCACTGATGATAATCTAGCATCCTATACTAAGCATTTAGGATTGCAGGTAAGGTACCAATAGTTGTAGCAACAAGGACAGGCTATGCATCAGAATAGGATTAACGGAAAGTAGTAACATGCTACACTACTCTAATGCAAGCAGTATAGAGGAGAGTAGGCGATATCTGGTGATCAAGGTGGGGGGGCTTGCCTGGTTGCTCTGGCAAGAGAGAGGGGTCGTCAACACCGTAATCGTACTGGGTAGCAGCGGCGTCGGTCTCGGTGTCTAGCGAGAGAAGAGGGGGAAGAAACAATAAATATAATGCAAACAAATGCATGACGATGCATGACATGACAAAGCGTGATGCTAGGTGTGCCCTAACGCGGTACGAAGTGGTACGGTGAAGGGGGAAAACATCCGGAAAAGTATTCCCGGTGTTTCGCGTTTTCGGACAAATGAACCGGAGGGGGAAGTTGCGAGTTCGCTAAGCTAGGGATGCGTGGCAAACGAACGGGCTGCGTATCCGGTTTCGTCTCGTCGTTCTGAGCAACTTTCATGTACAAAGTTTTTCCATCTGAGCTACGGTTTATTTTATATTAATTTTTAAAGTTTTAAATCATTTTCTAAATTGTTATTATTAAATTAATTCGAAATTAGTATTATTGCATCAACATGATGTCAGCATGATGTTAGTAGTCAACAGAGGTGTTGACTAGTCAAACTGACGTGTGGGGCCCGCATGTCATACACTATTTTAATTAGCAGGTTAATTAAACAGAGTTAATTAGTTTACCTAATGATTACGTTAATCTAAACAGAATTAATTAAGTTAATTAAATAATTAATTAGTTTTTTAATACTTATTTTTTTAATTTTTTTTATAAAACGTTCTGGGCCGTGGGCCCCCTAGTCAGTGGCTTAACAGGAGGGTTAATAGCGCAATTAGCGCTAATGGCCTATTAGGCCGGCGATCAAATGCTGGTGGCTTCGAGCCACGGCGGAGGCACGCCAGATCGCCGCTATGGGCGGCGACTCGTGTCGCGGAGGCCACCGGGGGCGAGCTCGCGCTCGTGCGCTTCCAGAGGAAGCAGAGGGAGGCCTCGGGGTGAAGGGAGGAGGGCCATGGTGAAGCTGGGCGGCGCCGGCGCGGCGGATGCGTGCAAGGACACAAGGGAGGGCGCGGGCGAGCAGAGGCGGGCGTGGCGAACAGGGCAGCGGCGCAGCAGGTGCGGCTGGGAACCGGCAGGTGCGGGGAGCGGTTCGAGCTGCGGACGGCGGCCGTCGCTGAAGCAACAGCAGGCGATGCACGCAGTGGAGAGCAGCAGCACACCAGCAGCAATAGCAGCAAGCTAGCCGGGGGAGCACGCAGGCGCAGCGGCCAGCAAGGACGTGGGTGAGCGGGTGCGCGACGGCGGTTGCAGCCAGGGACAAGGCGGGGTGCGACGGGTGCAAGCGGCGTGCGCGGGGGCACGATGAGGCGACGTCTACAGAGGGGTTCGGGCGGGGGGGGGGGGGGGGGGGGGGGAGCAGGGAACGGAGGGGGCTCGCAACGATGCAGGGACGAGCTCGACGGAGGCGGAGGCGTAGAGTGGTGGCGGATCGAGCGGTGATGCGCGGCGACCGCAGAGAGGAAGAAGATGCGCGCGACATGGGGCGGCGGTTCGTGACGAGGATGAAGGAGACGTCGCCGTGGTTGATGCAGAGAGCTTCCGCTCCAACGGGTGGCTCCAGTAGACGAGGTAGCCGGCGTTTGTTCTTCTGGCAAAAGCAGTGACAGCGGGGAGCTAAGTGAGCGCGCGGGTGAGGTCGGCCATGGCGATGCGGGCGCACGGCGGGGGTGGATTTGTATGCGAGAGAGGGATGAGGGAGAGAGGGCTAGGGGAAATATCTGCGCAGTAGGGGGTGGGGCTGACGAGGCCGAGAGGGGACCGTGGCGCCCTTATCCTCGCCGAGGCATCGCCGGTCCGGCGGGGACGACGCCTGTAGCAACCCAGGACAGAGGAACAGGGAGAGGAAGGTGTCCGGTGCGGGGAGTGGGCTGGATGGGGTGGGCTGAGGCTGGCTGGGCCGCTTGGCCATCTGGGCCAAGGCCCAGGGGGAGCAGGGGGGTGTTTCTTTTCCTTTTCTTACCTTTCTGTTTTTTCCTTTTTCTTATTTATTTCGTTTTTGTTTTTGTTTTACTTTCTTTTAAGTTTACTTTTTACTTAATATTAAAATGATCCCTATATTAGTAATACCACGAAACCCACTGCCACAAAAGGCTTTATCCCAAAACAATTTAGTTTAGTATTTTATTAATTATAAAAGCATTTAAATATTGGTTTTGCTACTGTTTTATTCATTTTAGATTATTTAAACATTTTATAAAAGTGTGGTTTCTCCACCATAGTTACCTATGCATTATTCGGCTCCATCCGAACCTTTAGTTTTTAATAATTGAAAACTTTTATTGTTTGCCTTTATTCTAAATTTCAAATTTTAACTGGGTTTCGAACTGACGCGAGTTTATCAATAACCCATGTGACGTGGCATCATTATTAGAGGTTCACTGTAGCTTAATTATCCGGGCGTCACAGCTACGGTCGACGCCCCGAGCGCAGCGACCGGGGCTACGACCGTGGGGGAGGATGTGGAGGCGGATGCTGGGACGACCGTGGCCCACGCCAGGAATGGCGCGACATGCCTCGTGAGGACCGCTGGCAAAACCATCCACGCGAGGGGGCCTGGAGGGACCAGCCTCGTGAGGATCACCCCCAAAGCAACGCCGGTCTTCCCCGCTGCCGCCACCAAGAAGGAACGACGATCATCATCAGGACGAGGAGGCTGGGAGCTTCCAGGAGCCACGTACAATCGCCTGCATCTTGGGCGGCGCCCAGGCCCCAGCCTCTCGGCACATCTTCAAACAGTTCGCTCGCGAGGTGAACGCGGTGCTCCTCAAGCTTGAGGCTGCGCGCCAACTCAAGTGGTCCCAGTGCGCCATCACTGTCAACTCAGCAGATCAGCTCAAGTGCGCGGCCACCGCCGGCGTCCTCCCGATGTTGTGTTCCCCAGTCATCAGCAATGTGCAGGTTACCAAGACCCTCATCGACGGCGGTGCAGAGCTCAACGTCCTGTCCGTCGACACATTCGGCAACCTCCAAGTGCCATATGAGCAGCTCCAGCCTACCAAACCTTTCTCAAGAGTGACCGACGGCTCCACCACACCGATAGGGCAGGTCCTCTTGCCTGTCACCTTCGGCACGCGCGACAACTACCGCATTGAGCTCATCGACTTTGAAGTCGCCCACATCCGCCTGCCATACAATGCCATCCTTGGGTATCCGGCCCTGGCCAAGTTCATGGCGGTCACCCACCACGGCTATAACGTCCTCAAGATGCCTGGAAGCGGCAGGGTCATCACGGTCCCATGTGAAGAAAGGGATGCAGTGTGCTCCCTCGAGCGCGCCTTCCAAGCTGCAGCAATCGACGACCCCGACAGCAAAAGTGAGGGCCCTCCGGAGACCATCCCCAAGAAGAAGCAGCTGCACCGCGCAGGATCTCAGGAGGATGGCGTCGCGGCAGGAGCCTCATCAGGATTAGCGTCCGTCCTAGGGGCGATACCCTCCATCGCATAGGAAGGCGCGCCCAGCGCCCTCCTCGGGCAGGGCTCGGGGGCTCTCTTCTGGAGGGCCTCAGGCCTTGCCAACCTCATGAGGGAGGTGCTCGGGCACCACTTGGAGGCGTGCTACACGGCACGCTTTCCTCAGGAGAACACAGAGCAAAGGGGTGCCAACCACTTAGGAGTTCATCGCCAAGACCACACAGGAACTGCAAGACGCAAGAGCCATGCGCGGCGACAGCCGCTCACAGGGCGCAGCTCACCACCAAGGTGAGGGTGTTGAGCTGCGCGTCTGCATCGACGTCCCGGGGCTCAACAGGGCCGCGTCTCAGGAGCGCTTCTAGCCTTCGCGTGTGGGCCGTTGCGAGGGCCCGCCACACAGCTACGTTCGCATGCCCCTCGGCTTGCCGAGCATGGTGTCGGCCTATCAGCACAACATGCGGCATGACCTGGCGGCTCGAGAGGCCAGGTACCGCGCCGTCCTGGAGGAAACGGAAACGGTCTTCAGGGAGCCTCCTGAGCCCCCAGAGCCTCCCGAGGCTCAGGGCTCCAGTGGCTCATGAGGAGTCATTTCTTTGACGCATGCCTTCAGCTGCACCAACTCCACTTCGTCTACAGAACCAGGTGACATTTCCCAAGCTCGTTTAAGCTGGGAGCGCCCCTTGGGCTGCATTATTCCCAGGCCGCGTGGGTCCCTCCCTACAGCATGTATCCCTTTTGCTCATGTCTTTAGCTTGCCTTGCTGGGGCGCCCCTCGGGCTGCATCATCCCCAAGCCGCTCGGGCCGGACCCAGTGGCATGTATCTTCCTGCATTTACCCAAGATGATTTGCCTTCCCTGCTTAACCTGCCTACGGTTATCGCTTGGTCGATTGCCACCCGCTGTGGGTACATTCACCCTGTGCAATTCGCTTGCGCGTTAAAAGGGGGCTCCTAAGCATCGCAACTCAGGAGCTCTTACTGGCTCTCCAACCCTCACCCCCTGGCCTTGACCACGGCATCGCGACCTGGCATACCAGCAGCGGCTGAGCTCGCTCGAGGGCCGAGACCTGAGGACGTAGAGTGCTTGCACCAAACCGCCTTGCAGGAATACACAACCACCAAGACTCAAGACCAGGCGCAACCCGCCTTGAGGTAGGGCCTCGTGAGTCCCGCGCTGGCTCATGAATGCCCAGATACACCTCGCAGCCCTGTCGTGCAAGCCACGTGTCAGGGCAGGGCTGTACATGCCCCGGGGGCTCCTCCTAGAGGGGGCCCCCCATCCCACGCACAAGTGGAAGCACCATGCTCCGCGCTGGCCGTCGACACTGCCGAGGAGCGGCTATGCCCGTGCACAAGCGGAAGCACTATGCTCCGTGCTGGTGATAAACAACTGAGGGTGGCCCCACGGTTGTACCAACCTCAAGGAGCCCAGAGCTCAGCGTCCGGCCTCACCGCAACGCCTCCCCTTGGGAGAGCCGTGCGAGGGGGCTGGGCACGAGGGCCGCGCTCGGGCAGGTATGGAAAGTGTTTGCGCGTCAAGGGGGACTCCTGAGCATCGCGACTCAGGAGCCTAACTGGTCGCGTAGCCCCTCACTCCTTGGTCTGTCCTGGTCTTTGGTCGGCCAAATGGCAGTTGAGGTATGCGCGGGGCCGAGCCTTGCCGACGTAGAACATTAGTCTATCCTCACGAACTCTCCGTATAAGTTGTTTGCGCGTCAAGGAGGACTCCTGAGCATCGCAACTCAGGAGCCTAACTGGTCACGTAGTCCCTCACTTCTTGGTCCGTCCTGATCTCCGGTCGGCCCAATGGCGGTTGAGGTATGCGCGGGGTCGGGCTCTGCTGACGCAGAACGCAAAGCAAATAGGAAGGAAATCGCAAAATCTCGAAGCAAATATTACAAAAACATTGTCCTCACACATTGTCTTCACGATATCAAATGAAAAGTCTAAACGCCTCCCCGAGGCCTAATGCATGTTGCAGGAACGAAACAGGAGGGTAGCCGTAGGTCACCCCCAGACGCCACCATCACCTGCGGAAGAAGCTACCTCGTGAGTGACGTTGTCTTCACCTTCACCACCAGCCACAGGATCGGCGACATCACCAGACAGAGGAGCGGAGACAAAGCCGCGGAACTTTTTCAGGAAGGCCTCCACCTGACCTTGCACGGCTGCGGCGGCAGCCTCGTATTGGTCTTCAGCCACAGGCTCCAGCAGCACGTCAAGGCAAGCGTTGGGGTCGCGAAGGTGCAGGTGGCTGAAGACGCGAGTCAATGCAGCTGAAGACAGGACGCGAGCTTCTACCTCCACCATAGGACCGACGCCATCAACGACTTCCTCGAGCGCCTGCACCAAGAGAGGAAGCAGTCGGGCGGGGCCGTCCTCGTCGGCGGCCAGCGGCTTCTCCAGGTCGTGCTCGTAGAGCGTCTTCAATGCCTTGCGGGACCTCTTCTCGAGATCGGCAAAGGCCGCACAGTCTTCGGTCAGGACTCGCACCTTGGCGTCGAGATCGGCCTCCCTTGCCTTCGCCTCCCGCTCCAGCTCTTCCAACCGGTTGCGCTCAGCGGCCTGCGCCCGCCCCAACTCCGCCAACTCAGCATCACGGTTCTTGACGGCATCCTCCCGGGCCTTCATTTCCTCCTCCTTCGCTTGGTGGCAGCGTGCTTCTTCGGTGTGCTTGGCGCGCGGGCCCTACAGCTCGTCCTCCAGCACCTGGCAGCGGCCGCGGGCGGCCTTGGCGTCTTTCAACACCATCTCACGATCGGCTGCGGTGTTGACGGCACTCTGCTTCTCCTTCTCAGAAGCCGCAGCGGCCTGGCCCAGTGCCGCGCGAACCGCCAAGTTGGAATGGAGCCAGCCTGAGGCCAGCTCCGGACGCCCGGCCACAAGGCGTGGGTCTGCGCCCAGGAGATCCGCCTGCAACTGGGTCATATCTGAGAGAGCACGTTCCAGAGTAGCAGCAGGAGAAGAAGAACCTGGGAGTGGAGGTGCAGCAGTGGGAGGAGGCGACATCGTCACCAGGGCCTGGGAAACCGCGACTTCCGGAGCAACTGGAACCTCATCGGCCGCGCCAGGCACCGGCACTTCCGGAGCTAGCAGGGCTATGGGGGCTGGTTCCACATGGCAATGATCCTCTTGGCCCCGCGAGGACGACCGGGCTGGGGAGATGCGAGCGCTGCTACCCCCTTTCTCTGAGGAGATGCGGGCTGTGGGGAATTTCGGGGATTTCTATACCGGGCCGGGAAAATACCCTTTAAAACATGGAGATACTCTAGTGCCGAACGAGGCCCTAGGGTGGCGGCCACAAGGGGGAGAGGGGGAGGCGCACCTGGGGTGGGCCTTAGGGCCCATCTGCCCTAGGGTTTGCCCCCCTTCCCCTCTAGGAGGCGCCTTGGGCCTTGGTGGGAGGCGCCCCAGCCCACCTAGGGGCTGGTCCCTTCCCACTATTGGCCCATGTAGGCCTCCGGGGCCCGTGGCCCCTCCCGGTGGACCCCCGAACCCCTCCGGTGGTCCCGGTACACTACCGGTGATGCCCGGAACACTTCCGGTGGCCAAAACCATACTTCCTATATATCAATCTTTACCTACGGACCATTTCGGAGCTCCTCGTGACGTCCGGGATCTCATCCGGGACTCCGAAAAACATTCGGTAACCACGTACATACTTTCCCTATAACCCTAGCGTCATCGAACCTTAAGTGTGTAGACCCTACGGGTTCGGGAGTCATGCAGACATGGCCGAGACAACTCTCTGGTCAATAACCAACAGCGGGATCTGGATACCCATATTGGCTCCCACATGCTCCACGATGATCTCATCGGATGAACCACGATGTCAAGGATTCAATCAATCCCGTATACAATTCCCTTTGTCTATCGGTACGATACTTGTGCGAGATTCGATCGTCGGTATCCCGATACCTTGTTCAATCTCGTTACCGGCAAGTCTCTTTACTCGTTTCGTAACACATCATCCCGTGATTAACTCCTTGGTCACATTGTGCACATTATGATGATGTCCTATCGAGTGGGCCCAGAGATACCTCTCCGTTACACGGAGTGACAAATCCTAGTCTCGATTCGTGCCAACCCAACAGACACTTTCAGAGATACCCGTAGTGTACCTTTATAGCCACCCAGTTATGTTGTGACGTTTGGCACACCCAAAGCACTCCTACGGTATCCGGGAGTTGCACAATCTTATGGTCTAAGGAAATTATACTTGACATTAGAAAAGCTTTAGCATACGAACTACACGATCTTGTGCTAGGCTTAGGATTGGGTCTTGTCCATCACATCATTCTCCTAATGATGTGATCCTGTTATCAACGACATCCAATGTCCATGGTCAGGAAACCGTAACCATCTATTGATCAACGAGCTAGTCAACTAGAGGCTTACTAGGGACATGGTGTTGTCTATGTTTCCACACATGTATCTGAGTTTCCTATCAATACAATTCTAGCATGGATAATAAACAATTATCATGAACAATGAAATATAATATAATAATAACCAATTTATTATTGCCTCTAGGGCATATTTCCAACAGTCTCCCACTTGCACTAGAGTCAATAATCTAGTTCACATCGCCATGTGATTAACACTCACAGGTCACATCGCCATGTGACCAACATCCAAGAGTCTACTAGGCTCAATGATCTAGTTCACATCACTATGTGATAAACACTCAAAGAGTTCTAGGTTTGATCATGTTATGCTTGTGAGAGAGGTTGTAGTCAATGGGTCTTGCCATATTCAGATCCCTATGTATTTCGCAAAACTTTATGTCATATCGTAGATGCTGCTACCACGTTCCACTTGGAGCTATTCCAAATTGTTGCTCCATTATACGTATCTGGTATCTCTACTTAGAGCTATTCGGATAGGTGTTAAGCTTGCATCGATGTAACTCTTTACGTCGAACTCTTTATCACCTCCATAACCGAGAAACATTTCCTTATTCCTCTAAGGATAATTTTGACCGCTATCTGGTGATCCACTCCTAGATCACCTTTGTACCCTCTTGCCAGACATGTGGCAAGGCACACATCTGGTGCGGTACTCAGCATGGCATACCATATAGAGCCTATGACAAAAGCATAGGGGACGACCTTCGTCCTTCCTCTTTCTTCTGTCGTGGTCAATCTTCGAGTCTTACTCAACTTCACACCTTACAACTCAGGTAAGAACCCCTTCTTTGACTGATCTATTTTGAACTCCTTCAAAAACATGTCAAGGTGTGCGTTCTTTGAAAGTATCATCAGGCGTTTTGATCTATCTCTATAGATCTTGATGCCCAATATGTAAGCAGTTTTATCCAGGTCTTCCTTTGAAAATCACTCTTCAAACAACCGTTTATGCTTTCCAGAAATTCTACATCATTTCGAATCAACAATATGTCATCCACATATACTTATCAGAAATGTTGTAGTGCTCCCACTCACTTTCTTGTAAATACAAGTTTCTAGCAAACATTGTATAAACCTAAAAGCTTTGATCACTCCATCAAAGCATATATTCCGACTCCGAGATGCTTGCTCTAGTCCATAGAAGGATTGCTGGAGCCAGCATACCTTTTAGCATCCTTAGGATCGACAAAACCTTTTATTGTATCACATACAACCTTTTCTTACGAAACTGGTAAGAGAACTCGTTTTGACATCCATCTGTCAGATTTCATAATCGAAAAATACAGCTAATGCTAACATGATTCCGACGGACTTAAGCATCGCTACGGGTGAGAAATTCTCATCGTAGTCAACTCCTTGAACTTGTGAAAAGACTCTTTCCCACAAGTCGAGCTTCATAGACGGTAACATTACCGCCCACGTCCGTCTTCTTCTTAAAGATCCATTTATCTCAATGGCTTGCCGATCATCGGGCAAGTCCACCAAAGTCCATACTTTGTTCTAATACATGGATCCTATCTCGGATTTCATGGATTCTAACCATTTGTTGGAATACGGGCCCACCATCGCTTCTCCATAGCTCATAGGTTCATTGTTGTCTAACAACATGATATCTAAGACATGATTACCGTACCACTCAGGAGTAGTACATATCCTTGTCGACCTATGAGGTTCGATAGCAACTTGATCCGAAGCTTCATGATCACTATCATTAACTTCCTCTTCAACAGACGTAGGCGCCACAGAAAACATCTTTCTGTGTTGCATCACTCTCTGGTTGAAATAAAGGTTCGACAACCTCATCAAGTTCTATATTCCTCCCACTCAATTCTTTCGAGAGAAACTCCTTCTCGAGAAAGGACCCGTTCTTAGCGACAAACAATTTGCCCTCGGATCTGAGATAGAAGGTGTACCCAACTGTCACCTTTGGGTATCCTATGAAGATGTGTTTGTCCGCTTTGGATTCGAGTTTCTCCGGCTGAAGCCTTAAGCATCGCAGCCCCAAACATTAAGAAACGACAACTTTGGTTTCTTGCCAAAGCAATGTTCACACGACGTCATCTCAACGGACTTAGATGGTGTCCTATCTAAAGTGAATGCAGCTGTCTCTAACGCATAACCTCAAAATGAAAACGGTAGATCGGTAAGAGACATCATAGATCGCACCATATCTCATAAGGTTCGATTACGACGTCCGGACACACCATTACCCTCTGGTGTTCTAGGTGGCTTCAACTGTGAAACAATTCCACAATGTCTTAAGTGATTGCCAAACTCGTAACTCAGAAATTCTCATCGATCAGATCGTAGGAATTTGATCTTCTTGTTATGATGGTTCTTAACTTCACTCTGAAATCGCTTGAACTTTTCAAACGTTTCAGACTTGTGCTTCATTAAGTAAATATACTATATCTACTCAAATCGTCAGTGAAGATGAGAAAATAGCGATATCCACCGCACGCTTCAATTCTCATTGGATCACACGCATCAGCATGTATGATTTCCAACAAGTCACTTGCCCGTTTTATTTTACCTGAAAACGGGGTCTTAGTCATCCTGCCCATGAGGCATGGCTCGCATGTGTCAAGCGATTCAAAATCAAGTGACTCCAAACATCCATCGACATGGACTTTCTTCATGCATCTTACGCCAATATGACCTAAGCGGTAGTGCCACAAGAAAGTGGTACTATCATTATTAACTCTACATCTTTTGGCGTGAACATGCGTATTACTACGACCGAGATTCAATGAACCATTCCATAGGGTGCGTGACCATGAAAGGTATTATTCATGTAAACAGAATAACCATTATTCTCTAACTTAAATGAATAATAGTATTGCAATGAACATGATCTAATCATATTCATGCTCAACGTAGACACCTGATAACATTTATCTAGGTTCAATACTAATCCCGAAGGCAGATGGAGCGTGCGATGGTGATCTCATCAACTTTGGAAACACTTCCAACACACATCGTCACCTCGCCCTTAGCCAGTCTCCGTTCAGTCCGTAGCTTTTGCTTCAAGTCACCAATAATAGTAACTGAACCGGTATCCAATACCCAGGTGCTACCAGGAGTACTAGTGAGGTACACATTAATAACACATATATACTTTGTTGAAGTTGACAGCCTTCTTATCTACCATGTATTTGGGGTAGTTCCGCTACCAGTGACCGTTCCCCTTACAATAGAAGCACTTAGTCTCGGGTTTGGGTTCACCCTTGGGTTCTTTCACTGGAGCGGCAACTGATTTGCCATCCATGAAGTTTCCCATCTAGCCCTTGCCCTTCTTGAAACCAGTGGTCTTGTTAAACCATCAACACTTGATGCTCCTTCTTGATTTCTACCTTTTGCGATCTTAAGCACCGCGAACAGCTCCGGGATCAACTCAATCCCTTGCATGTCATAGTTCATCATGAAGATCTAGTAGCTTAGTGATAGTGGCTAGAGAACTCTATCAATCACTATCTTATCTGGAAGTTTAACTCCCACTTGATTTAAGTGATTCTAGCACCCAGACATTCTAAGCACATGCTCACTAGCTGAGCTATTCTCCTCCATCTTGTTGGCAAAAGAACTTGTCAAAGGTCTCATACCTCTCAACACGGGCATGAGCCTGAAATCCCAATTTCAGCTCTTGGAACATCTCATATGTCTTATGGCGTTCAAAACATCATTGGAATCTCGATTGTAAGCCGTAAAGTATGGTGCACTAGACTATCAAGTAGTCATCGGGATGTGTCTGTCACGTGTTCACAACATCCACAGACGACGTTGTAGGGGTTTGCACATCGAGCGGTGCATCAAAGACGTAAGCCTTCTGTGTAGCAGTGAGGACACTCCTCAGACTACGGACCTAGTTCGCATCATTGCTTACAATATCTTTCAACTTAGTCTTTCTCTAGGAACTTATTGAAACAGGGAGCTACAACGTGAGCTATTTATCTACAACATATTTGCAAAGACAATTTAGACTATGTTCATGATAATTAAGTTCATCTAATGAAATTATTTAATGAACTCCCACTCAGATAGACATCCCTCTAGTCATCTAAGTGAAACATGATCCGAGTCAACTAGGCCGTGTTCGATCATCACGTGAGACGGACTAGTCAACATTGGTGAACATCTTCATGTTGATCGTATCTTCTATACGACTCATGCTCGACCTTTCGGTCTTTCGTGTTTCGAGGCCATGTCTATACATGCTAGGCTCGTCAAGTCAACCTAAGTGTTTCGCATGTGTTCCGAGGCCATGTCTGTACATGCTAGGCTCGTCAACACCTGTTGTATTCGAACGTTAGAATCTATCACACCCGATCATCACGTGGTGCTTCAAAACAACGAACCTTCACAACGGTGCACAGTTAGGGGGAACACTTTTCTTGAAATTTTAGTGAGGGATCATCTTATTTAAGCTACCGTCGTTCTAAGCAAATAATATGTAAAACATGATAAACATCACATGCAATCAAATAGTGACATGATATGGCCAATATCATTTTGCTCCTTTTGATCTCCATCTTCGGGGCTACATGATCATCGTTGTCACCGGCATGACACCATGATCTCCATCATCATGATCTCCATCATCGTGTCTTCTTGAAGTTGTCTCGTCATCTATTACTTCTACTACTATGGCTAACTCTTTAGCAATAAAGTAAAGTAATTACATGACGTTTATGTTGACACGCAGGTCATAAATAAATTAAGACAACTCCTATGGCTCCTACCGGTTGTCATACTCATCAACATGCAAGTCGTGATTCCTATTACAAGAACATGATCAATCTCATACATCACATATATCATTCATCACATCCTTCTGGCCATATCACATCACACGGCACATGCTACAAAAACAAGTTAGACGTCCTCTAATTGTTGTTGCAAGTTTTTACATGGCTACTATATGTTTCTAGCAAGAACGTTTCTTACCTACGCCAAAACCACAATGTGATATGCCAATTTCTATTTACCCTTCATAAGGACCCTTTTCATCGAATCCAATCCGACTAAAGTGGGAGGGATAGACACCCGCTAGCCACCTTATGCAACTAGTGCATGTCAGTCGGTGGAACCAGTCTCACGTAAGCGTACGTGTAAGGTCAGTCCGGGCCGCTTCATCCCACGATGCCGCCGAATCAAGATAAGACTAGTAACGGCAAGTAAATTGACAAAATTGACGCCCATAACAACTTGTGTTCTACTCGTTCATAGAAACTACGCATAGACCTAGCTCATGATGCCACTGTTGGGGATCGTAGCAGAAATTTAAAATTTTCTACGCACCACCAAGATCAATCTATGGAGTAATCTAGCAATGAGGGGAAGGAGAGTGCATCTACATACCCTTGTAGATCGCTAAGCGGAAGCGTTGCAAGAACACGGATGAAGGAGTCGTACTCGTAGCGATTCAGATCACGGTTGATTCTGATCTAAGCGCCGAACAACGGCGCCTCCGCGTTCAACACACGTGCAGCCCGGTGACATCTCCTACGCCTTGATCCAGCAAGGGAGAAGGAGAGGTTGGGGAAGACTCCATCCAGCAGCAGCACGACGGCGTGGTGGTGGTGGAGGGGCGCGGGACTCCAGCAGGGCTTCGCCAAGCACTACGAGAGACGAGGAGGGAGAGAGGTAGGGCTGCGCCAACAGGGGAAGAACTTCGTGTGTTGGGCTGCCCCTTTGCCTCCACTATATATAGGGGGAGAGGGAGGGTTGTGCCCCCACCTAGGGTTCCCACCCCAAGGGGTGCGGCAGCCCTAGATCCCATCTAGGCCTTGTTCGGCACTGGTGTTTTTACACCCCCCACGGGCTAGGGGATTAGAGGGGATTTGGTGATCCCCTCCCCTCCACCAAATCCCCTCAATTCCCCAATAATCCCCACCCCCATAATTCCCTGCATTTGGTACAACACTGGCTGGCAGAGCAGCAAAGACATCCTGATAATATGATGAAAATTAAAAATCTAATCTTTTTGCATCCGTTGGCTGGGATAAGATGGTTCAAAACAAAATCCAACTTTTATAGCTTAAATAGTATCATAGCAAGAAAAACTTGCTAAAACCCATACACAATCCATCACAACTAGCATCTTTCTATCAAATGGACAATAATGAAGAATACGAATATTAAAAAATAGTGCAAATATATCAGGAATTGCACACTTCATGAACAGAGTAGCAGGTCCTTAAATAATTCCATCACAACTAGCTTCTGGGGGTGGCAGCTCTTTCCTGTCCTACTATCTGGTTCTTGGAGGTGGCAGCCAAGACTCAAAATAACTCTGAAAAAAAGCAACGATCTTGAGCCCACATGAAAAAAGAGGCAAAAAATACTACTACAAGTGTTATGGACCATAGGAACTTCAGTGTACATGTGAAGATCAGTCAACTATCTGAGATATATTCCAGAGAAGTTTCTGAGAAAAAGGGGCAGAAGCATTATTTAGTTCTACTTTGCAGTGCTTCAAGTTGCAACGAGATATCAAATTGAACACTAGCTTACCAAGTAACTCAACCAAAGTGGGAACAACTAAGAGCTCAAATCTTGAACATACCTCATGGGAACATTTGACTCCGGAGCCACATAACAGCGGTCTCTTTATCATCAGCAGCAGCATTTATGAAAATTTCACGGTTTGCAGCATCCTTGAAGACATTGAACGCCTTGATCTTCTCTGCGCGGGTTACATCCTCCATTGTTTTGAGCACATCCATGCACTTGGTGATAGAGAAGTCGTCTAATTTTGTTGCCTCTGCCCTTTCATTGGACAAGTATGTAGCTTCATCATCTACTTGCATTTTCTTCAGCTCTATGTACTTCTCCAATGCTCCGGCAATCACATCTCCACTGTTCTTGGGCTTCTCCTTCTTGGGCTTCTTTTGGGGCATCTTTCCTGAAACAGCCATGGTACGACCCCCTTCTTCGATTGGATCGACATCCTGAAGGAAATAGGCCCTAGAGGCAATAATAAAGTTATTATTTATTTCCTTATATCATGATAAATGTTTATTATTCATGCTAGAATTGTATTAACCGGAAACATAATACATGTGTGAATACATAGACAAACTTAGTGTCACTAGTATGCCTCTACTTGACTAGCTCGTTAATCAAAGATGGTTATGTTTCCTAACCATGAACAAAGTGTTGTTATTTGATTAACGAGGTCACATCATTAGTAGAATGATCTGATTGACAAGACCCATTCCATTAGCTTAGCACCCGATCGTTTAGTATGTTGCTATTGCTTTCTTCATGACTTATACATGTTCCTATGACTATGAGATTATGCAACTGCCGTTTACCGGAGGAACACTTTGTGTGCTAACAAACGTCACAACGTAACTGGGTGATTATAAAGGAGCTCTACAGGTGTCTCCAAAGGTAGATGTTGGGTTGGCGTATTTCGAAATTAGGATTTGTCACTCCGATTGTCGGAGAGGTATCTCTGGGCCCTCTCGGTAATGCACATCACATAAGCCTTGCAAGCATTGCAACTAATGAGTTAGTTGCGGAATGATGTATTACAGAACGAGTAAAGAGACTTGCTGGTAACGAGATTGAACTAGGTATTGGATACCGACGATCGAATCTCGGGCAAGTAACATACCGATGACAAAGGGAACAACGTATGTTGTTATGCGGTCTGACCGATAAAGATCTTCGTAGAATATGTAGGAGCCAATATGGGCATCTAGGTCCCGCTATTGGTTATTGGCCGGAGATTTGTCTCAGTCATGTCTACATTGTTCTCGAACCATAGGGTCCGCACGCTTAACATTACGATGACAGTTATTATGAGTTTATGCATTTTGATGTACCGAAGTTAGTTCAGAGTCCCGGATGTGATCACGGACATGAAGAGGAGTCTCGAAATGGTCGAGACATAAAGATTGATATATTGGACGGCTACATTCGGACACCGGAAGTGTTCCGGATGATTTCGGAGAAAACCGGAGTGCTGGAGGGGTTACCGGAACCCCCCGGGGAAGTAATGGGCCTTATTGGGCCTTAGGGGAGAGAGAGGGCTGCGGCCTAGGAGGTGGCGCCCCCCCCCAAGGGGAGTCCGAATTGGACTAGGGAGGGGGCGCGGCCCCTCTTTCCCTCTCCCTCTCCCTCTCTTTCCTTCCCCCTTAGGTTTCCTAATTGGATTAGGAAAGGGGAGTCCTACTCCCACTAGGAGGAGGACTCCCCCTCCCCTTGGCGCGCCACATAGGGCCGGCCGGCCTCCCCCTTGCTCCTTTATATACGGGGGCAGGGGGCACCCTAGGACACACAAGTTGATCCACGTGATCGTTCCTTAGCCGTGTGCGGTGCCCCCTGCCACCATATTCCACCTCGATCATATCGTTGTAGTGCTTAGGCGAAGCCCTGCGTCGGTAGAACATCATCATCGTCACCATGCCGTCGTGCTGACGGAACTCATCCCCAAAGCTTTGCTGGATCGGAGCCCGGGGAGCGTCATCGAGCTGTACGTGTGCTAAGAACTCGGAGGTGCCGGAGTAACGGTGCTTGGATCGGTCGGATTGGGAAGACGTACGACTACTTCCTCTATGTTGTGTCAACGCTTCCGCAGTCGGTCTGCGTGGGTATGTAGACAACACTCTCCCCTCTTGTTGTTGTGCATCACCATGATCTTGCGTGTGCGTAGGAATTTTTTTGAAATTACTACGTTCCCCAACACATCCTCCTTCCTATGAGCAGCATACATTTGATCCAGAATTTGCAAGTCGTCATCATCATTTTGCAATTGATTCATCATCTCCAAGTCATCGGTTTCTTTTACTTCCTCGACCTCTCTTTCATCCTCAAAGCCTTCACCAATTTGTGATGGTTGTCCAATGGATGTGAAATTATAGGTACCCTCGGCTGTATGCCCTGCAAAATGCATGTAAGTAACCAAGCAAGAGGCAACCGAGTGAGAGGTAGCAACAGAAGTTGGTAAACTTACCATCGTACAGTTCTCCTAGCAAGTCAAAGTGAGGAAAAGATTTCTTCTTGAATTTCCCAATATTTGGATATGACTACAAAGAACCAGAGTAATAGATGAGTATTAACATGGTACAAATTGTAGCCATATCAAAAGGTGGAATTAAATAACTTACAATAAGCAGATTGTCCCAAAGGTCGGTGTCGGCTTCTATCATGCATCTTTTGTCGTCCCAGCCAACACCGCTTTGCTTTCGAGCTTCTTTTAGCATCTTGTATTCCCTTTTGAGCTCCTTCTCCTTATCTTGAATTTGAAGCTTCGAGAACTTCGCTTGTTTATGTTTGGCATGGAATTTTGTCACCATCAAGTTCCAAGTTTCCTTGCTCCATCCATTTTGTCCTCGATGGTAAGGAGTATCGTGCTCCTGAAGTATCTCCACCAAACCTTTTTCAAGTCCTAAACTCCATTGTGCTCTTTGTTTCACAACTACACAAGCCAATTAAAGTACAAGGCTAAGAATGGTGTTTGACAAATTCAGATTCAGATCAAATGGCTGCGTGCATGAAAATACTTGTGACATGAAACATGCTAGTACAACAATGCTACTGTTCTTGTAGTGAAACACAAGTCGAAGATGAGAAACAAGAATACCTTTTGGTGAACTCCTTTTGGTAACCTTTGGTGAATCCTTTTTAGCACCAAGAACACCTTTCTTTTTTAGTATGGCAGCAGCTTGTGCCAAGTTGAATTTGGAAGATCCTTTAGCATACATATCTGTTTAGATAAAACAAATTAACACACAAAATAAAGACAATTAATCGGTTGAATTAGAAAGAGCCAATCACATCCACAAACTTACAAAGAGTTAGTTATGCTGGAAATCATTCCACATTTGCATTGCAATTTCATCTCTCAAAGCGTTGCCTTGGGTGTTGTTCCCTTGGTAGTTATCATCGCCATTAGGTACATTGACAAAATCAGCTAGAGGTATGTTATCTGGTTGGTTGTCAAGACATTCCTCATCACTGGCATGCTTTTTGATGATGTTATGGAAGATAGCGGTAGCTGCCGGAATCCTCGCTTGGTTCCTAATTGAATGTAGTGTCCCAACATTGAGAATCAGGAATCGCTTCTTAAGAACTCCTAGCGTCCTTTCTACATGATTTCGCAACACGGCGTGTCGAAGATTGTATAATTCTTTGTGGTTCTGTGGACGATGGTGGCCATGTCCAAATTCATTCAAGTGATACCTCACACCCCGATACGGTGCAAGGAAGGATGTGGTGTTTGCGTAACCACCATCGACGAGGTAAAACTTCCCATTAGGTACTTTAAATCTAGAGTTGATGGCAGACCGAAGAACCCTAGCATCTGTTGCTGGCCCCTCCCAGCCACATGATATAAATGTGATCTTCAAGTCAAAGTCACATGCAATCGTTATGTTTTGGCTCAGGGTGCCCTTTCTATTCCAAAATGGGGCGGCACTCTCAGGTGTAATGGTAATAGGAACATGGGATCCATCAATAGCACCTATACAATTCTGGAAAAAAAGACTGCAAATTAATTTTTGAAATTTTAATGAAGAAAGATAAGGGATTCTTTTTAAGTATCAAGATAAGAACCTTGAAGTATGGATATCATCGTTCATCAGTAGCAATTATTGGATGAGGTTCGTCAATGCGTGGAGGCTCCACCAAGCGAGTACATAGGGCAGGGATGATATCAAAGAACTCGTTGATGTACTCATGAAAGGTGGATCCACTATGTCTGAATTCCAGTTGCAAATCTTCATATGATGAATTATGTGACAACATGTACAGGAAGAATGCTAACTTCTCCTCCACCTTGAGCCTTGTGTCTTTTATCAATTCTTTCCTTCTAAGATATGATGCTAAAGACTTAAAGATGTATGGTTCCAGCCTAAAAGCTACCAAGCAATTCTTCATGTGTCCTTCAAGAAGTTCGTCAACACGCTCCTTGCCGTAAAGGATTGAGCTATGCCTTTGTCTTTTTTCACCCTGTCCTCTACTGTCCACTAAGTACGAGTGCAATAATGGAAGAATGAAAAGGACCATCTCATCATCATCTTCCTCTCTTCTCTTCCTAATACGATCTAGACCCCGTGACTTCATTTCAAAACTAACACCGAAGCAATCAAGGAACAATGCCAAGAATTAGAGAGCAAACAAGAATTAGAGAGATAACAAGTCGTAGTAAATACAAGGCATACCAAACTTTGGCGTCTTAACGGGATCCCACGAAGGCGGCGGCTCGTCCACTCCCACTATAAACCAAGGCTCAAGTACCTATAGAAAATAAATCAGTTGGTCTAAGGGTTAGATAACCCAACGACGGCTATCCAAGGACAGCTACAAATTGGAAAATATAAATTCAAAATAAATCAAAGTAACTCTTTTCTAAAAAATAGTATAACACTCTTTTGCAATATCAAATAATTACAGATTCATGGACATGACTAAACTTGCGAACAGATCAGTTTTTCCTCTGTTATAAAGATGTCACTTAGCAGTATGGACAAAAAGCAAGCAGCCGAATCTATTCTATGTACTGAAACAACAGATAATAATGATGATATTGATGTAAGTACTTACAATTAGAGATTAGTTCCTGGATTCCTATACACATTGATCGACAATGATGATTGATGTTTCGAAAAGAAAACCACACACATTTCTATACATGACCGAAAGCAAGAAAATCATTCAGTGATCGATGTTTCGCAACGTTGGACAGTGCCAGAAAATGGTATGAACAGATTACTAGATGCAAACATCATCTTCATTTACATATTGATTGACTTGGACAGTACTACATCAATCTGAACTATATTCACATTTTAATCAAAATTATTCAGACTACTTGATAAAAGCGTGAAAGAGATGCTTCCCCAACAGGAAAAGGAGTAAGATGCATATACGCAAAACTATATTCACATTTTAGTCTAAATTACACAGACTACTTGGTAAGATAAAAACCATATCCACATCAGGAAAAAAAATAGTACATATTAGAATAGAAGCTGCAGATCAGAGCTAGCACCAACCAAGCATATTAACCTTACAACCTACACTTTCACATCAAGTGCACACCTATCTTAGCCTACAAGCTGCAGATCAAATCTTGTAATCTTGTAAGCTGTCCAGTAAACAAATCACATCTTCATAGCACCAAGCAACCCTAGAGAAAGGGGATGAGAGGGGAGGGATGAGGAGGAACCAGTCCTTACCGGTGAAAACGCCAGGTTACCGGAAGGATATGGAGTTCGGGACGTCGGAGGCGACAGGGGCCGAGGCGCGCGTGTACGGCGGTGGTAATGACGTGGACGAAGACGGCGGCAATGAAGTGGACGAAGAAGGCGGCAGGACCGGCGGATGGTCTGGCTCGGCTTGGACGGAGTCGACGAAGGACGGAGGGCCGAGGGGCCGGACGGCAGAGGGCGGACGACGGACAGAGGAGGGGGCAGAGGGCGGAGGGTGCGGCGCCGTCACGGTCAGGGAAGAATTTCTCGAGGGGAGGCTCGTGTTTGCTCTCACACCGGTATTGAGGGTTTCCCCGTGTAACTTTGGGGATGGGCCGGCCCCATACCGGGGTACCGAACGGGCTGTGGGGAATTTCGGGGATTTCTATACCGGGCCGGGAAAATACCCTTTAAAACATGGAGATACTCTAGTGCCGAACGAGGCCCTAGGGTGGCGGCCACAAGGGGGAGAGGGGAAGGCGCACCTGGGGTGGGCCTTAGGGCCCATCTGCCCTAGGGTTTGCCCCCTGCCCCTCTAGGAGGCGCCTTGGGCCTTGGTGGGAGGCGCCCCAAACCACCTAGGGGCTGGTCCCTTCCCACTATTGGCCCATGTAGGCCTCCGGGGCCCGTGGCCCCTCCCGGTGGACCCCCGGACCCCTCCGGTGGTCCCGGTACACTACCGGTGATGCCCGGAACACTTCCGGTGGCCAAAACCATACTTCTTATATATCAATCTTTACCTATGGACCATTCCGGAACTCCTCGTGACGTCCGGGATCTCATCCGGAACTCCGAACAACATTTGGTAACCGCGTACATACTTTCCCTATAACCCTAGCGTCATCGAACCTTAAGTGTGTAGACCCTACGGGTTCGGGAGTCATGCAGACATGGCCGAGACAACTCTCTGGTCAATAACCAACAGCGGGATCTAGATACCCATATTGGCTCCCACATGCTCCACGATGATCTCATCGGATGAACCACGATGTCAAGGATTCAATCAATCTCGTATACAATTCCCTTTGTCTATCGGTACGATACTTGTCCGAGATTCGATCGTCGGTATCTCGATACCTTGTTCAATCTCGTTACCGGCAAGTCTCTTTACTCGTTCCGTAACACATCATCCCGTGATTAACTCCTTGGTCACATTGTGCATATTATGATGATGTCCTACCGAGTGGGCCCAGAGATACCTCTCCGTTACATGGAATGACAAATCCCAGTCTCGATTCGTGCCAACCCAACAGACACTTTCAGAGATACCCATAGTGTACCTTTATAGCCACCCAGTTATGTTGTGACGTTTGGCACACCCAAAGCACTCCTACGGTACCCGGGAGTTGCACAATCTCATGGTCTAAGGAAATGATACTTGATATTAGAAAAGCTTTAGCATACGAACTACACGATCTTGTGCTAGGCTTAGGATTGGGTCTTGTCCATCACATCATTCTCCTAATGATGTGATCCCGTTATCAACGACATCCAATGTCCATGGTCAGGAAACCGTAACCATCTATTGATCAACGAGCTAGTCAACTAGAGGCTTACTAGGGACATGGTGTTGTTTATGTATCCACACATGTATCTGAGTTTCCTATCAATACAATTCTAGCATGGATAATAAACGATTATCATGAACAATGAAATATAATATAATAATAACCAATTTATTATTGCCTCTAGGGCATATTTCCAACATCGACATCGTCAGGAAGGGCACGGAGGATCTCGGCCTTGCTCAGAGGGGAAGTCTCCCCCATCTCTTCCAGAGTCTTCTACGGGTCCTCCTCCTCTTCTCCCTTCCCGCGGGGCTCGTCAGAAGACACCTCCATCGGGTTCGGTGTCGTGGGGGCTCCCAGGAGCGCCGGCGGCACCAACCCATGCACGTCAAAGGTCGGCCTGGAGGCGACGAATTCCTCCCGATCCCTGCGTTGGAACAGGGGGACGAAGGCGCTTGGTGGGTACTCCTGGTTGTCCCCAACTATGAGGCGCAGAACAGCGGCCAATTCATTGTCAGGCAAGGCCCTCGGCCTCAGGCGGGTCTTATTTCCCTCTCCTTCAAGCTCCCACAGGGGGCGTGCATGCGCCTGGAGTGGGGCTACTCGTAGTGTCAAGAACTCCCTCAGAAGCATGACCCCCGTAACCTTCGCCGCCCTCGCGTTGCCCGGCTTCAGGTCGGTCACCATCTGCCCCAACATAGACGATGCCCGCTCATCAGCAAGCTCCGCCCTGGGCCACCCTCCCGTGGAGAGAGGGCGCCACCGTAGGCAGTGCCAGACGCGGATCGGCGCACTTGGCGTCCATCATGACCCATTTGGATCGAATGTTGTCGGCCCTCTTCCCGGTGCTCGAGATCGAGTTGGCCTTGCCGGATGCGACAAAGTTGGCGCATCCGGAGATGTGACCCTCGCTGACACAGAGGAAGAAGAAATGGCGCAGGAGCGCCACGGACGACATCACGCCCAAGTACGCCTCACAGTAGTAGGTAAAGATGGACAGGAGAAGGACAGAGTTGGGATGGAGATGCAATGCCTGCAGCCCGTAGTGGTCGAGGACTTCATAAAAGAATTTAGAGAAGGGAGGAACCAACCCGACGGCGACACTGCTCGAGAAGAAGGGGAAGAAGGTGCTTTCCTCGGGCTCCAGCACGTCAGAGGCAAGCCGGAGCTCGGTCCCCCCCCCACTCATTACTTTCGCCCGCCGTCAGCAGGCGCACAGAGGCGAGGCTCTTCTCCGTGACGGAGGGCGCCTCAAGGGCCGGCTCATACCAAGCTGGCACTGAGGAAGCCTTGGCCTTGCGCGGCGCCATGGATCACAGCTACATGATGAGATTGGGGCGGATCTGGAGATAGCGATGGCGGAGAGCAAGGAAGGGGATCTGGAGCAAGGCGAAGAAGAAGCAATGAAGGCAAGTGCTACCTGCGCCAGCCTTTTGTCAGGTCGAGCAGTTGCCGAGGCAGCGTGGGGAAGCGGAGACGCCCACGTCCAATCAACCGCCACGCGTCAACCGAGGCCGCAGGTTTTTGGGGGCCCGCGGTGCTCCAAACTTGACCCTTGGCTTCGCCGCGAAGCCAAGTCCGGGCACACCTTGGGCCTGGGGGCTACTGTCGGCGTTCTGGGAACGGGGGTCCCCAGACTTGCCTGCCTGCGACCCGCGGCGTGGCTAAGCCAGCAGGCCGTACGACCCATCTTCATCAACAGGGCATCCAAGACCCTCGCGAGGGGTCAAGCCTCGCGAGGCGGACGACACAAGACATCCTCTGGAGTGGCCTAGTCGGGCAGGCTCACGAGGGGCGGAGATATCAAGGCAAGGCAAACCTCACGAGGCTCTCGTGACGTGAGCCATGACGATCGACACCAGGCGGGCGCCAGCGCGCGCAGCGTCCTTGTTTCTTCTTTGGTGCTAAGGAGGCCAGCGCAGGCGAGGAGTATCGAGGCATCAGGCAAATATTGCCATGTCGGTGCAACAAGACCAAGACCAGAATGACGACAAAGACGGAGGTCATCGTGGAGTCCAAGACGGCGTCACCGCCAGAGCCTTTCGCAGGCGGAGACCACATTTGTCAGGATAGCTTGTACTATCTGTTCCCCTTCAAATTTGCCCGCCGTTGTTGGCTCCTTTTCCGCTCAATATTTGAGAAGAGGACCAGGGCTTTTATAAATAGGACTAGCCACCACCATAGGCAGGGATGGATCATAAAGATCATCCCCACCCATACAAGTTAGCCAAGCACGAGAACACATCACCCTCAGGAGTCTGTTCTTCCCCTTGTATTGTTCATCATCAGCCCAAGAGGCAATCCACCACCACATTGGAGTAGGGTATTACACCACAACGGTGGCCCGAACTAGTATAAATCTTGTGTTTTATGTGTTACGAGTTTGTCGGGTTCGTCGCGAGATCTTAGCGAGTTAGGGTGTAAATCGGTGGGAGGAAAAGACTTCGCACGTACCTCAGTGTTCGAACCTTAAGGATTTGCCGGAACCCTACATCCGACAGGTAAGACCATCCTCCTCTTTTTATGAAAACCTTTGATTTGGAAATAATAACAAAATTGGCTGACTTCAAGTTTTGATTTTATAGCTGATGACCGCGAGTTTTCCTTTTTTCTGAGGGGTATGACGGCGAGTTTTCCTTTTCCCGACGACGAGCTGCATAGAATTTTATACCGCCGTCGTGATCGGCCGAGTGCCCAAGCCCAGTTACTTAGCTAGGCTATCGGTCCATCCGGCCCAGATCGAACACAAACAGAAACTCGCTGTTACGTATTCTCTCAGCAGAGACGTACTCGCAACACTACGAGTCGCCCCCACCACCGCGCGTGCCGTGTCAGGCGGCCATCGCGCTACGCCGGCAGCCGCCACGGAACATCTGGACCAAACCCCCGCCGGCCACCACCCAGCGCGGCTGCAAAGGCCCCCGGGACTCTACCCTAGACGAGAGCGAGGAGGTCTTGAGAGAGAGAGATGGTCTGGGCGCTGACCCCCGTCGGCACAGAGCGCGGTGTGCCACCCCCTTCCCCCACTCCGATTCCTCCGACCTCGTAGTGCACAGATTTTTCCTTTCAGTTTGGTGATGAATGGTTTCCATGGGGTCTTGCAGGGGCGCAGAAGTACTACATCTCCGCCGCCGGGACGTACACGGTCGGCCGCAAAGGTCTGTTGTATAAGGCCTGTTGGTTCATTCAGGTTTTGTTTCTGTGTGCAACTACATATGTGGTGATAAGATAGTTGTGTTAGCGGTTCAATTGTTGAGTTCTTGTACACAACCCCTTGGCAGGTTGGAAAAAAAGGAGATGATGTTTTGGGATTCAGATATGCTGGTTGATTCTTACGATTTTAATCTGTGTCCTGTCCCTTCATTTGTCTGAAATGCAGTCTATAGTCAAGGATTTTATCTTTCCTACTGTATTTACTAGACCATCAAGGACAAGAGCCACACTCTTCTTTTCAGTAAAGTTGATATGGTCTCCATTTGTGCAAGCCCCTAAAACTGATAGATTATCAATATAGTAGCATGTGATTTGGAATTCATAGACTATCAGTATACATTGAACATCATGTATTAGACTGTAGATTGACACCGGCATTTCTGCTACAGATTGCGATATCGTTCAAACAGAAACGTCGATATCCCGAGTGCATGCGGAGATAGCAGTTGAAAAGATGGTTGCCTGGGAGCCACGTTCTGGTGCTCCAGCAAGCCCTTCATGTGTTAGTGTAGTTGATCGTTCAAAATATGGCACATTTGTCAACAAGGTACAGGGGACCCAGGGCAGTCGTCTACGTAAAGATGAAGTTGTGGTGCTTTCCGATGGCGATACCGTGACTTTCGGAAATGGCAACATGACCTTCAGGTTAGTATAAAAGAAAAATGGGACAACGGTATGCTTGTGCCTTCTTCCCTGCTCACACATCTTTTTTTAATTAGCACGTGCAACTATCTGTAAGAAATGATTGTCAATGCATGCAATCATTTTTTAATGTTTTTTTTTGCTTATTTCATATATGTACTGGTGCTTTGGTTGAAAAGGTGGATGTATAAGTTGCACTTAGTTCTGCTGATATTCCTGACAGGTTCTCGTTTGTCCCCATAGTGGTCTTTTTTCACGGCAAAAAGTCAGCACGAATTGATCGATCATTGCAGGCAGTCATGACATCTATTGGTTAGTGGTAACTACACTTGTATGATGTACTTGCTGTCGGTTCATTAGTAAGCATAGGTTTTGCCATGCTTGTTGCTACTTAATTTTGATAAGTCGGTATTATCCTTCTAAGGTGCATATGTTACTCGTAAGTGGATTGATACATGTACACATGTTCTTGTGGATGAATCATCTCCATTGACACCTGAGCTCCTTGATGCAATCATCACGAAAAAGCCAATCATCTTGGGAAACTGGTTCAAGGTATTTCCCTTTGTCCCTCCTGCAGCATTGCTTGGACGCTCGTATGGTCTTTTTTAGCCAGAGAACCTGAACTATGCGAATTAAGTTAATGCATATAGATGGACAGAGGAGGTCCTCTGGTGTGATTCTTTAAATTATATAGCAATGATCAACTATTTCACTTGTGTCATTTACACTTTCTTATTCATATGTATATTTCAGGTTTGAGTTCTTGTTTTGATCTGTTTCAGGCGATGGCTGAAAAGAACATACACACAGAGATCCCTTCTTGTACACAGTAAGCTTTGGGCAACCTTCAGCACCTGAGTTGTAGTTTCTGTTGATTCTTGCATCAACTTGTGGTTATCCCATAACAACAGATGGTGATATATTCATGGTACTTGATCCAGATATATTCCAAACTTGACTCTTGATGGGATGGATATAAAGATGGTTGAGAACAAGCTCATGGAGAATTGCCTAGCAGGCCATACTTTTATCCTGGGGTCGTCAGAAAAGGTGGTGTATGTTAAAGTTGAAAGGATATCATCAGGCATTTTGCTGTTGACTAACGTTATTCAGTTGCAGTATAAATTTGGAGAGAAAATACAAGAGCTACTGGAATCAACTGGAGCAAAATATCTTAGCATCGAGGAGTTTTGTGCTAACAGCCAGGTAAGTGTCCTAATATGTTATAAAATGTTTTTCTTTTTCTTTTGAGGAAACCTTTGAGGAATAATGCATTTTCTCTTTAAAAACGTAAGGCACCCAAATTCTAGATGAAGAGGGCTTGAGCTGATAATAATGTCAGTTACTTATTCCGGTCCTACCTGATGTGATTGCTTCATTGCCTCTACTTGCATGACGATTTATCTTGTTATTGGTGGGTGTGTACTCTTTGTCTATGGGAGGTGCAAACAGATGAATGACTTAAGCATGAAATTGACAGGACTCTGGAGCTGGAGACAATGACCAACAAATTCTTCTTGTTCCTGCAAAATCTCCTTTGCAGTTCAGTAAGATGCGTCCTCTATTTCCTTTGTCCAAGACCACTGACGTGAAGCTATTTGCTGCTATATTGTCTGGTCGCTTGGAAGCAGCTGCTATTGAACCACCTGCTTGTAAGTATTAAAAGTTCCATGCATATGCATTTTTGGAGAACGTGCAAGAAATTTGAACACCTTAACACTAAGCAGTTGCATATATACGCCTTAATAAACCTACAAATGTAATTTTTTTTGCCAGACATGATTACATCCTCCAATACAACAGATGAAACTATTGTGGCGGATTCTGATGTTGAAACAGATACTGCAATATCTGATCATACTGTTGCTGCTAGCAAGTCTGAGCACCATATTCAGCATATGTCTGATGATAAAGCAGAAAGTAAAGTTACAAGCAGTGTGAGTGCTGTAAATTTAGAAGAAACAAACGTCAGCATCAATATTCAGAACGACCTGGAGAAAGAAGAAATTTTGGAACCCATGGAGGAGGATGTTCAGGTCATAGAGAAAACAGCAATTTCTGGGTTCAAAGCTGGAGGTGAGGACGTTCAGGTTATAAACAAGCTGGTGCAGGATGAGGCTTGTGATGCTGTTTTCATGAACAAGGCGCCAAAGGATGAGAACTTGGACAGTAGCAGGGAAGAGACTTGTCATGTTATTTTCAGTCAAGATCTGATTGTCAAAAGGGTCCTTCAGCCAGCTCCTGCCGTGTTGACAGAAACTGGAGGTGTTAACTTCAAACGATTCAAAAAGGTATATTCTATATGCTCATGTAGTCCTTTTTGGCACAGAGTTGAATGCTAACACAGCGAAATCGTTGACCTTCAACTTTTCAGAGGCAAACCGTGTCTGGAAACAGCTTCAAGGCCCTTATTCCATGTGCACAAGAACCATACAGGTAAGATTATGATGACTTCCAATGGAATTTGACGTTCATCAGTTGGTTTTGCACTGAAAGGCTTATTGTATTCTGTTTCCTTTCCGTAGAGAGTCTGATTGCGAGAAGGGCACCTTGAACGATTTCATGAGAGAGGAGAAGCGGCGAAAGCAAATGGAATCCATTGCAGAGGACCTCTTCAACAACCAGAAGGTACCTGTGAGCTTGCCCAGCACTGCCACTCCCATAACCTGTCCTGTGTATATGTATTTTAACCCTGTGATGGTGGGTTTTCAGCCGCAGAAGAAGAAGGCGGCTGCGGGCAGTTCAATCCAGACCCTACTCACCGGTTGCCGATGAAGTCAGAGGATAAAACGACTCTTCGTCGGAAGCAACCGGATGGTGGCTCTCTTTTTGGGCACCTTTGTTTCCCAAGTTGTACCGAAGGTTTCTCGTCACCACGAGAGAAGCCAGTGATGGAAACTACTACTTACTAGTACTACATAGGAAGGGTGCGTGTAGGAGATGAATTGTCAGATATCATGCTCAGATTTTGGCAAGACGTTTGCATCACTGCACACACGTCGGAGGCGGCTGTTAGCCTGCACTGTTTCTTTTTTTTTTGTCTTTGACTCAACTTAGACAGGCTGAGGTAGGTAGAAAACCATGTTGAGCACATAGTTTGGTAGCTTACATGTGGCCCATCTGCATGGAAGCACCAATCCCTTCTTCCTCACGCATTTGGTTGCCTGCATATGGCTCTTCTGATGCACACTATGCTACATGTTTGGTTTCACACATTTGGCTGTGTATACTGTTAGCATCTACTCCTTCCGTTCTAAAGTTAGTATAAAGTTGAGTCATCTATTTTGAAATGGAGGGAGTACCACCCTAACAAGTCCTCATTGCATTTTATATATGACCACAATGATCACGCCAATAAACCGACACTACAATCAGGACGAATTGAACGATGACGACGTCTTCATCTCACACAGCCCAAACTGACCAGGAGAGCATAAAGTTGGACTGGCATCATCTGCCTTTCGCCTGGTCATAAAACTTTCGAAGCAGTTGTCTTTGTAATAGGTCATTTGTTCATGACATGTGTGCCATGATCCATGAACTGTAAACTCTTGAACCCTCGCTACGTACACCACGTACCACTTCACCTAGCATGATAAAAAAAACAATTAAGCAGCAAGCAAATGAACACGACATATGAAACATAAACAACATAGGCATGCATAATCTTATACCCCAAAAGGCAGAACAAGTTCATCCTAACTACTATGATGTCATCCTACCATCACATTTAAAAGATGGTGTAATCCTATCAGTTCACCATCGACACAAGAGGTTAGTATATACTACCTCATCAAAATATATAGGCCAACAACAGTTTTTTACCATAAAATGTACATCGTCATTGTCGGCGTCGTCTGTCATCATCATGCACGTCATCACCACCACCATAAGCACAGTAGTAGTAGTGCTAGCCCAGCAATATCCTACGATAGAGCACCTTATGACCCAAGCCCCTGTGCCATGATGTTTAGTAGGTGGCTAAGAACCGCCATCAGAGCCTCCTGACCGAAGATACCCATCTCCATGACGGAACTGTAGAGGAAGGGTGAGCGTCGACGGTCTTACTCTCCGTGATGGCAGTTGCCACTTCCTTGACAGCCTCAGTCATGCTGCTAAAGACACTCGGCTCCTCATCCATCAAGCCGCCCCTCTTCCTCCCAAGAACAAGAACATGGTCAACAACCTTCTCATGACCATCAAGGATGTTGGTCTCAGACTCATGGGTATTTGGATACTCAGGCATAGGCATAGGCGAACTGAGATGCTCGCCGGAGCCCATGGCATGCTTGCCGGTAGCCAGCCGAGAAGATCTACTGCATCTCTAAGTAGTTTTGTATGAAAATGTTGATGAACTTAGCATCCTTGGAGTGGACCTAACGAAGAAACACAATGTTGTTAGTTGTGTTTGGCATGTTAGAGAAATTAAACAAGTTCAACCAGTGGTATGTGAGCTAACCGTAGTATAGCCTTTGTAGTGCTATGTCTCCAACAGGATCATGAAGGTGCCGGAGAAGAGCATGAAGACAAATCGCTGTCGCCTTCTACAACCGACCAGAGAAGATGCCCTGCTTACCTTCTCGTCGGTGAAGAATCCAAATTCGACAGACAATTCGAGGGGGGAGGGGGGATGGTGACGGGGGGTTTGGGATGAGCCGAAGGGGTAAATAGGATGACCGATTCGGCGGGAGGTGACCCAATTCCTCCTGCCGTTTTTTCAGGAACACACACATCGCTTGATGCATTGTTCCCCTCCTCTGCATGCCGCGAGCTTGATTAAAAGAAATTGGCTAATTCAGTCGTTATTAACGGGCCTAACTGAGATGTGCTGTAAGATTTGTGTTATATAGATCAAACAGTAAACGCACATTCAGAGCATCTCCAACAGACATGCTGCGCCACGCGCTAAAAAGTAGTTTGCCGCGCGCCGTTCGCCTGGTTTTGCGTGGCCACCAGCGCTGGCTCCAACAGTCGCGCAAAAAATTGCAGTGCGCGCGACTCGTCGGGGCATTGCATATATGTCATTTTGGACACAAAATGAAGTTGTGAAACATTCAAAATGCAATGAACATGACATATAAAATTTCACACAAACAAGTTGATGAAGAAAAGTTTAAAATCATGCCCACAAGTTCAAAATGCAAATCAAGTTCAAGACACAAATGAAAGACACATCATTCCTCGTCCTCGTCTTCGTCCTCGTCCTCGGAAGACGATTCTTCCGCCTCCGAAGATGAATCTTTCTCCCTTTCCTCATCGCGCACCGCATCACGTGAAGCTCCAACGGTGTTGGCAAGATCTTCAACGACATCTTCATGGGGATGTGTGTGAGGAGGCACATTGAAAGACATTCCGCCCATGGCGGCCGGAGGTGCACCCATGCCTCCCATGAGAGAAGCAAAACTCATGTCTCCCATGATGGGCATAGCGTCGGGGGGTGCTCCAAAGCCACCCATGCCTCCCATGGCACCTAAACCGCCCACGGTACCTCCGAAGCCATCCATGCCACCCATGGCGCCAAGGCCATCGCCAACCATTGCACGAATCATGACTCTTTTTTGGATCAAGACTTTTTCAAAAGTACAAGATTGACATACTCCTTTTGCGCCTCATTGAGGTTAGATGTGTCCAAGAAGAACAAGTGCTTCTCCCATTCCAACAATCTTCCAGCGGTGGAGGGGTCGCGACTATAGGATGGGGTGAGCGGGATGCCGACGCGCGTGGGGCGTAGGAGGTGGAGAAGAGAGAGTGCAGCGCGAGCGCTAGAGTGTGCCGCGCGCAGCGGGCATCCTAAATACACCGCGCGAGATAGCGAATCCAGCCACGTGCCTAACTCCTTATACCGCGCGCCCGCTGAAGCCATCCGTCGGATGCGCGCGCTAAACTAGCCAAATTTACGGCGCGGCGTTTTTTTAGCGCGGCTGTTGGAGATGCTCTCAAACGAGCGAAATTTGCATTCGGTGGACGTGGTGGAGGCCTGAGGAGAATGGAGGCTACCAAACGCCCCACAGACGTGCCTTTGCAATTTCATCGTCCAGCTATTCCCAATTCCCCGTCCACTCCCCACGGCCCGAAATTTCATCTCGACGCCTTCGGCCGTCACCATGACCGACGCCGCCGCCTCGTCTTCCCGCCGGAGGATTGAGGCCGTCCGCCGCCATCTCCTCCCTCGGCCTCCGCCCGTCCTTAGCCTGGTACGAGCTATCTCTTAGAGGCCCCAGCCTGCCATCCCACTAAGTCCCCTCCTAACTCACTCGTATCATGTCTTGCTTAATCGGTCCCATTTCGTGCTCAGAATCAGCTAAGCGCCCCGGAGGCAGGACAGAGCCCGGTGATCATCGGCGGAATGGTGCTGGACATCCACGCGAAGCCATCCGTGCCGCCACATCCTGGCACCACCGTTCCCGGGATGGTAAATCACCATCTTGCTTTAAAACACACTCCTCATTTTCACCAATTGATAGCTTAGATCACATGATATTTTGCTGGATTGAATGATGTGAGGTATAAGCGTGTGGTGCGACGTTTGGATCAGCCATGACCAGTAGCCTAATTCTGTCAAAGTAGGCTTTGCTAGGATATATCCCTTCACATATTCTTACTATGGGCTTGAGTTTTCAAGGATCCATCGCAAAAGTCTCTACTTTCACACTTTTAGTCTGGTCGTTGTGCTAACCGTAAACTTGGCAAACCTCAAGATTCCTCGTCTGACCAGGCAAAACAATTTTTGGTTTCGAAAAATATTTTGCCCCCACCGAAGACAATGCTTTTCCACAGATTTCTTAACCTTAGATTTTCAAATTAGAGTGATTTTATTAGCTAAAATTAACCCTTTTCTTGTGACCAACCGAACTGGTTGATTTCGTGATTTTTGGCCGAACTTCTGCCGATCATGAGAGGTATCGGCATCTGCAGATAATTTTACCCCAACTTAGTCCATAAAAACTACAAGTTTTGTCATATTTGATCTCTTACTAGTTACTAGTAAAAGACTTCATCCTTGTTATTATGTATGTGTAATTATTTTGAACGCCTATCTATTTTGGTTGATATTATATGCATGTTATTCATCCTTAGGTCGAGGCATATAGCTTGCGTGCTTGCATTATTTCTGTCATATAACAAGAAAAGTTTGAATCGAATACCATTTGATTAAGTATTTGAACTTCATAGGTTAAGTACATCGGTGGGGGAGTAGCTAGAAATATTGCTGAGTGCATGGCTAAGCTTGGGACTCAACCACTCATGATTAGTGTCATTGGAGATGATATGGCAGGTATAACGTACTTATGTTGACGTAGTTTTTCTAATTACTAAATGTACTCATGTCAGAATACTCTTCACTTTTCCTGTCTTGAGCTAAAATTTGATCCAATACCTTTTGTTAATTCTGCTAAAGGGGATTTTCTATTGAAGTACTGGAGGTTGGCTGGACTATGTACAGATGGTAAGTGTGAAGTTATCTATCTTTCTGTACTGATCGTGATATCACATCATATATTTGTATGCATTTTCGGGGTTGTGGTAAACCCAGTTGCAATATTTATTTTGTATGTTGCTAATATGTTGAATATTTTCCCTTTACAATTAGTTCCTGGTTCTCCACTGGCTTAATGTTGTTTGGCAATTTGCTCTGTGCTTATTTGTGATGCAATGGTACAGGCCTACAGTTTGGTACAACAAACCAAAATTAAAACTCTAACTGTAGTGAGACTAGAAAAGCCCCCCCCCCCCCCCCCCCCTGCCCCACCGCGGTTATCAAATAGCTCACAACCACCCTATGCCAAATTCAGTGTTAGTCGTGTTGTGGGGTCGAGGTTATGGTTTAGAAGGGGATAAATAGACCTTACAAAATCTACGTCCAATTTAAGCGATCAAGTTTAAAACTTCTCTACCAAGGTTGCCTAGGGGAGCCTACACAACAAGTCTACAACAAGATAAGAGTGTGGAAGCGAAAACTGCAAGTAACTAGGAGTAAGGGAAAAGATATTGCAAACACATCAAACACAACGATGGTTTCTTGAGGTTCAGATTGTTGATGCAATCCTACTCCTCGTTGGTAAAGGTTCAAACACAAATTCCTAAGCCACACCAAGGCCTCGGCAAGGTCGACCACTAAGGTCCCACGAAGCCTCTTGCCCACCTATGTCACCATGGCTTGATACTACGAAGGTCAAAGCCTAACCCGGGGTTGATCTTCACGGAGAAGGCAATCACTAGGCCTTCTACAAACTCTTGATTCCTTCACACCTTGAAGGCTATCAAGTGACTCCTAATCGTCTCGGAGGCGCACACCCTCCAAGAGTAACAAGAAAAGGACAGTCACTTGGATGAACTCAAAAGATCTTCAATCAACTCTCTCAAGAATCCATAGGGTCTCTCTCACTAAGAATCAAATGATGGAGCAAAGAGAGATAGAACACTAAGCGGCCAAGAGGTGGTGGAGTTCTGCTTTCAAACCCTCTGAAAAATGGCTCAAAAAATGCTTGCCCACTCAGTGGTGTGGGGGTCTATATTACTATATTACCCCCCCCCCCCCTGGTTTTAACCACAAGGCCACTATCAAAAATGCAATTTGCATGTATACAATACCACTATCTCTTCCCGAGAAGAATTGATTTGATTTTTGCCTCGTATGATGGTGCTTACTAATGCAAAAGTTGCATGCAGCCATAGAGAAAGAGGCACCACATGCACATGTTTAATTAGCCCAGAACACGAGAGGTTTTCCACACAGTTAATCCTGCTATTTATTAGTTGGTTTTGTTTTCTTGGTATATGAAAAATGAGGTAATGGCCTTGTATACAAAAATGGAGGGAGTATAGAAAAAAGCAGAAATCTGACCGTTGCACAATAGCTTACAACTTGCGTACTGAAAACCTGGCAGTAGGTGGCTGGCACTCGGAAGTACTGGCTGTCGAGTAACCCTCTTGAAAATCCAAATACCCGGGAGTACCGAATGCAAAAGACACAGGTACTGGACAATGGAGTAGTTCATTTCTGCATGAAGGATCAACTTGCTCAGAGGTACGGAAGTGATAATTCTCGGAAGTGTCGGGGTCAATAGAGGAACCCTGGAATGGAAGGGTGCAGAAACGGCCAAGTCTCAGCTTGGAGATGCCAGAAAGATTTGGCTTGGAAATACCGGACCTATACCGAGACGCTGTGCCGAAGCAAATGAGAGGTGCTCGTAATTGCTAGACAAGGTTAAGCTCAGAGATACCAGAGCTAACAGAGATACACTTGGTAGGAAAAAAGCTCAGTGGCACAGGAAAAAAATCTCGGTTGTCCTGGGAAACACTTAGAGAACTGGGTTTGCTCATCAGCATCACTCACAACTCACTGGCTTGGTAGTACCAAGTAGGAATACTCGGAGGTATCGGGATGTAGGAAAATTTGAGGAATGAAGTGTTTGGAGTGGAAAACTTGGGGATTTGGTTGTGGATCTTGAGATAGGGTTCATCCCTAGCTATTTGCTTGCATTCCTCTTGATAGTACAATTGTCCTTAAACTCAATCTGAATCATGGATCCACTAAAAAAAACTAGAAATTACAAACCACGAGCGTAAAGAAACAACCACTTGTCAGGGCAAAATAGGGGTCACTGTTGATGTTTTCACATCAAAATGGACCACGTCCTGAACTGAACTTGATAAACCAATAGTCCTCTTAATTGCCTTGTCATTAATAACCAAAAATTAATAGGGGGACTAAATGCACTTTCACATGTACCCATCTCACTACAACATACTATATTGAGCATGTAAGCAATATGTCAGATATTGTGCAATCCATCAAAGGGTACAAACTGGTTAGATGCTGCAAATTAAGAGTACATAACATATGAGTTACCTTCCTATTTGTTGATAACTGAATGTAACACCTTTGAGGCAAAATCTTCTATGGGTTTTTTGTGAACTTAAAAGAATTTAAAAAAATTGCACTTGGACATAATCAGCTAAATAAAATGTTTTAACTGACTAAACTATGTGTTTGGACTACACCTAAATGATAAGTGAAATGATCTTTAGACCAGGCTGTTAACTTTGTTTGTGATAATTATGTATTGCTTGCTTGGCTCTTTTGAAAATTATGCTGCTCTTTTCTTGGTCTCCAATATATTATTTTGACTACTCCCTCCGATCCATATTTTTATGCTCCTTTAGTACAAAGTTGTACTAAAGGAGCGTCAATTAATATGGATCAGAGGGAGTAATTTTTTAGGGGAATTTTATGTGTATAATTGAATAAAATTATAATGTTGTGAAACTTCTGTCCACAACAAATTTAGTATTGTGACCTTTGTATCTCCGGTATAAATATGTAGATAGTAAGCTAGCGATGGTCAAATTGTAAAAAGATACAACATGGATTCTGGAGCATCCTTTCTGAAACAGCGCAGGGAGTAAAATAATGTTTTGTTGAGAAAGCTCAGGATGGGCCCTAATGTTAAATGAAGAGATCATTCTGTTAATTAATTGCCTCAATCAAGCGATAATAAATTAACTAATTGGCTAAGACTAAGTCTTTCGAAGATCTCATTGTAGTTTCTAAGACAAGACCTTCAATTCTCTTGCAGCAACTTGAGGGTCTCAATTGTTCTTGTGTGACATCTTCTTTATAGAAACATCCTTAATTTATTATTTCACTGTGAATGCTGTTCATGAATTGTCAAGGTTTTTTTCATTTTCTTTTTGCCCCTTTAAATGATCTTTAGTTATTTTCTATTAGCTAACATTATCTCACAGCACTTAAGTAGGAATACTGCAGGTTTCTGATGTTACAACCCCAGTAGTGTCAAATGTATTTGATGGGAATGGAGAATTATTTGCTGGTGTTGCGAGTGTGCAAGCAGTTGTAAGAATTATTCAACGAAATGTGTACTGTTTCTTTACATTGAACATTAGTGTTTGGCTGTTTGCTAATTACCACTATATTTATCTCTGTTTTCTTGGGGCAGGAAACTTTTCTTACCCCTAGCTGGATATATCAGTTCTACCGCCGCATCTCCATTGCACCTCTACTAATGCTTGATGCCAATTTATCTCCTGAGTCACTTCAAGCCGCTTGCAAAAGTAAGTTGTTATATCTCTTTATTATCTTCTGGAGGCGATAACTTATTTAGTTTTTGTATGCATGTGTATGTTGGATACTGGATAGAGTAAATTTTATTTACCATAACAAGTGGCAGTTTTGAGACCAGAATAATGGTTACCAGTGGTAACCTAAGATTGTCAGAAGTTTGTGGAGGATTTTTCAAACTAAATTTGCACTTATTCGATCTATTGAAGCTAACTGATATTTTCTTTCAAAATTCAAATTTGAAACCTAATTGATAAATTCAGGGCCAAACGGGGTCGTCGGCAACTGAAATCTTGGTCTTTAGTACTTTCTCCATTTCAAATTACAGGTCGTATAGTTTCCAGCTGCATTTTTTGTAAGCCACCAGAATGTTTTGGTTACTCATTCTACCCTCTAATGCATTTCTCCCTCATGGTGTACCATGAAGTGACCCAACTTCCAATGAGCTTAAGTATCTCTCTGCATGTACTTTTACTTGAAGGGTGTCCTTTTTATCCTCCGGTCTAGTTACTTTAAATGCTTCTTAATCTGTGTGCTCAAACAAAATGTGATCTGTAATCTAATATGGAGGGAGTGTTTTCTTATATAAAGGCATTGTTGTTGCACTACATTACCTTTTAGTATACTTGTGAACTCCTATCTACCATATTTTTTGAGGAGCTTCCACCAAAAAGTTTAACTTGAATGTCCCAATTATTACCGGTGTTACGTTTTTCATATCGTATTTTTTGGAGTAGGGTCAAAAGTTAGTGATAAACACTATATTGTGTTATTTGTTTCAGTAGCATATGAATCAGGGGTGCCTGTGTTATTTGAGCCTGTCTCGGTGGTAAAAAGTTCAAGAATCGCACCAATTGCGGAACATGTGAGTGCAAATGATTGAGTAAGCATTTTTTAGTATGTATATGGGAAGAATTACCCCCTTGGCTGATTCGAGAAAGCACCCCCTTGATTCCAAAACTGTTTACTTTGCACCCTCCAACCATTAGAACAAGTGCAGATTGGCATGACTGTTCAAATTTCATGGGTAAGAAATGTGTGTATAGATGAGTCTTAGAGGCAAACCACAAATACCAATAGAGGAGAGAGAGTATCGTTTTGAACTAGTAGGGGCACATGTAGAAAGCGAACGAAGGTGGAGAGAAGGTGATTTGGGACCGTGGTGTGTTGATATCTAGATGGCAAAATTCGGTAATGTGGCTGTCTACTCAGAAAAAAAACAGTGATGTGGCTGTCTACTCAGAAAAAAAGTCAGTGATGTTGTTTCCAACGCGGCGGCAGTCGCTGATGTTCAACCAACCAACCCAAGTTTTGGTTTTGCACCAGTTCTGGTAGTTGGATGGTTTTGTAGTTGAAGTAGTTTTAGGGAGTCCAGGCAAGAGTTACGCGGTAAATGCACTTCTCTTCCCATTATATTTGAAGTTTACTTATCGATTTTCTATGATGATTCAGATAACTTGCACTTCCCCGAATGAGATTGAGCTTATTGCCATGGCAAACGCACTGTCTACTCCAGGGAAATACAACTTCGTCAAACTTGAGCAGTGCAGCAACAAAGCAGAATCTGTAGATTATTTGTTTGAAATGCTCAGCCCAGCAATGTTTTTTCTTCTCGAAAAGGGCATCAAGCTTCTCCTGGTGACACTTGGCTCGAATGGTGTTTTCATATGTTGCAGAGAGCACGTCAACTTCATGAAGGATCCGAAAAGGTGTAAAGTGACACATTTCTCAACTCAGCTACTTGAAAAATTGGAGGGATGTTCTCTATCCAGCATGCCTGTTAATTTGTCTAGAGAAGGTTCTTCCAGAACTTTTGTTTTCCATTTACCTGCAACATCCGCCTCAGTGGTCAGCCTCACAGGCGCGGGTGATTGTTTGGTTGGTGGGTTCCTTTCATCTCTATGTGGGGGATTGGATATTATGCAAAGTGTTGCAGTTGGGATTGCTGTAGCAAAGGCGTCCGTTGAATCTGAAGCTAACATACCTGCCAATTTTTCTGCTGCAAGCATCGCAGGTCCGTCACATGAATCTTTATCAGTTTCTCTGTTTTGTGGGATTTGTTATTGATTTGTTGATATTTTGTTGCATAAGTAACTACTCCCTCCGTTCCTAAATATAAGCCTTTTTAGAGATTCCAATACAGACTACATACGGAGCAAAATGAGTGAATCTACACTCTAAAATACGTCTATATACATCCATATGTAGTCCGTATTGAAATCTTTAAAAAGGCTTATATTTAGAAACGGAGGGAGTAGCATATTTCTTGTGTCCAAACCCCCTGTAATGTCAAAAGTGTAAACATCCATTTAGAGCTTGAAATTCAACACCTGTCCTGTGTATTGCCTTCTTGGAGGATGTTTTATGCTCTCTGTTTTATCTTCTCTCCATTTTCGATTGCAGCGAAACTAATTACCGTTTCTTGTATGCAGATGAGGCAAGAAGGACGCTGCTATCAGCTAGACAGATATGGTGCCAATAAATAGAGGACCACTGCAAACATTTTGGTGTTATTTTCATTCGAGTTAGGAGAGAATTTGTCATGTGACAGTTCATTTTTCTTCTTCTGAATGGTTGGATGTGCCTTCGAGTGCATAGCAGCGCCATAAATGTGCCTGCCAAAAAGATGTGTTGTAACTAATGATTATTTGTTGAGTCTGTAGGTCAGGCGCCTGAAAATTATTTCCAGTTTCTGTCGGTTTGCTCTTTTGCTCTCTCCCCCCTCTTCCAACCATTGGATTGTTGTTCTTCTTCATCCTCCCAATGCTGCACTGTTAGTCCCCCTCATGCTGCCCCCGTGCCTGAGCTACTCCCTCCGGTGGGTTTATAAGTCGGGCACAGTTTTTCAGGTCTTTGGTTTAATGGGAAACATGTATTATATTTCATAAAAATGTATCTTTAGATTCGTTGTCAAATGTAGTTTCTAACCACATAATGTCTTGTGGCATGTTATACATACTTCATTAATCAAATCGAAGACATAAAAACCCATGCTCGACTTATAAACCCAATAACCCAATCGGAGGGAGTAGTCAAGATTCTTCCTCCGGCAATCGGAGGGAGCAGTCAAGATTCTTCCTCCGGCGGCGAGCCACGTTGTCTTCGCCCTTGTGAGGTCCTGGCAATTTGTATGGTTTTAGAGTTTAGGAATGGACCGTATTTTATGATTGTTAATTTGAAATGTTACAACCTTCGTCCACAAATATAACATGTTTTGGATTTTTTAGTACGAATTACATACGGACAGAAGTGAGTAACATGTTTTGGATTTTTTTAGTACGAATTACATACGAACATAAGTGAGTGAACAAACACACTAAAATGTCTCTATATGTATCCTATTAAAAGAAAAGTTAGAACATCTTATATTTGTGAGCGGAAGGGGTATGATGCAATGTTTGATCATGATCTTCTGTGGGGTTTGATGGGCACAGTTTTGAGAAACTTACGCATTTATAGGGAGTGGAAACTTAAAAATTGATATGTGCGTTGATGCTTTATGAGCGGTACCATACAAAAGCACAGAGGAATAGGGGTAGACCACAAACCATATATTTTTAAGAAAATTCCTTATTTGGCCCTTTCTTAAAATTTGCTTCCTTTTTTGGCCCAATTTTTCTTCTTCTTCTTTTAACACTTAAACTTCATTTTGTTTCCTATGTAACATTCCGTCAGATTTGGCTAGTAACGATGTTAAGTCTGACATAAAAAGACATTTTTATCCCTAGTGTAGTATGTGACCAGATTATTCACGTGCAAACAAAGAGATGATGTGATATATTTTGTCGTGGTTGGATAAATAAAAAAATAGTACTATATGACTAATCATCAAAAAAAATTGCGGGGGACTTAAAATAGTATGATAAGTGGAATAATGACTACTCATTTAGTCTCTACTGTAGACTGTAGTGTATAAATTTGTGCAGATTAATCTTGTGGATGATAGTTTAGACCTCGATGGGTGACGTCCCTGAGCTGTGTTCGTGCCTCAATTTGCTGCACAAGCTTCATGTCTCTATCGAGTAAAATGTCTCCATCGAATCATTCCAAAAAAATGTCTTCTCACTATCATGTACTCCCTTCGTAAACTAATATAAAAATGTTTAGATCACTATTTTAGTGATTTAAATGCTTTTATATTAATTTACAGAGGAAGTATATACATGAATCAGTAGGATAGTCACGAGAGTATTCCGCCGAGATCGAATTGATCCGATTGATTAAGAGCTAGCTTTTACTGGTTCGCGTACGCATGTGAGGTACCGGCTAGACGTGCGTTCACTGTTCAGGCAAAATCAATCAAGCTGATATGTTGCATGCTTCTTGTGCTAGCTTTGTACGTACTCGTGCGTGAGCAACTGAGTGCCGGGCTCTCGCGGATCGAGCTGTGCAACGCAACGGTTGGGCGCTGGTGCATATGAATATTTGAACGTGGAATCTCCAACGCGCAACACTTTCATACATTCATGCCTTGGCGTCGTTTCCCTTCTCGAGGGCTTCATCGTTGGAGTTGAGCATCGGCAAGAGGGACCAGTGGATGGTATTGGTGTTGGCGTCAAGGCTTCTATGCAATGGTGTCGCAGGGAGTGTTGTAGGAGACGTGGCATTAGTTGAGGTAGTTGGCTCTTCTCCGGCGTGTTCGTGGGATGGCCTCGGCTGGTTTGTTGCTGTGAAGTCGAAGCTGCGGTGGCGAGGCCCTGTGACGTACGATGACAAGTAGCAGGTGGTTCGTTCGGTGATCTTCCACAACGCCAACCTTGCTTGGTTCTCCTTCGTAACTCTCCGTTGGTGTCAGAGTTGTGTTGTCTTGTTGTAGTAGCTGAGGTCTGGCGCGGATCTTCATGTGATTCCGCACGGCCTATTCAGTGTGGGTTGGTTCGATGATCGCCTTGGCAAAGTCGGAGTCGTTTCTCAGAGTTTGGGATGGCGATGACGCCTCTAGGGGAGAAGTGATGACGATGACGTCGATGTGCTGTCTTGATGAGGCCCTCTTTGGAGTGACACGTGTGGGTCTCTTATGTGTGTCGCTTAGCGATTTGTGATGATTTTTGCCAGGTTTTCCATTAATTAACTGGGCAATTCTCTTCTGCTTAATTAATAGATGAGGCAAATCTTTTTCCTCTGTTTTGAAAAAAATATATTCACACTCTTTCTCTTTCCTTTCTTGGTGACATTTATTACCACCAGGGGTAAAATTGTCTTTCTACATCATAGTTAACACCGCCGGATGAAAAAATGGATGAAAGTGTCACGTAAGGAACAAAATGGAGTTTAAGTGTCAAAAAGGGAAGAAAGAAGTTTTTTGGGCCAAAAAGGGAACCAAATTTTAAGAAAGGGCCAAATAAGGAATTCTCTCTATTTTTTTTACCATAAACCGTAATCTCGGAGATGCGAATTGTGATCCATGGGCATAGACATTTTGCTTGAAAGTCATGGATCTTCATATGAGATAGGCCATTTTGTGAAGTTTTTTTAGTTTGTCATATTGCAATTTTATATTTTTTTTCCAACAAACTAGTGCATATATAAGGGCTCCATGCAAAAGGATTTCAATTTTTGAGGTATTTTTTATTTTCTTTAATTTTCCAAATTATGGTCAAACTTGCAAGGATGACCATTCATACCAAGAGGTTGGTAATTTCACCTTTGTTTGTGGCTACTACATACAATCCTAATGTGCAAGCTTGAAATTAGTTTCCCCAATTTTTACGACCAAAATAGAGCACACTTGTAGTTCAAATTTGAATTACTTGATGTAAATCTCTGGAAATTCATTAAATAAATGAAATATAGCAAAAACACTCTAAAAGTCTTGAAATTTTGGTAGTTGGAATCCCATGTGATCTACTTTAGGAGAAAATGGAAAGGGCACAATTTACAATGTTATTTCTGCTACTTCTTTCACAAAGAAATCACTTTGCGCACTTTGAAAATGGAAAAAATAGCCAAAGCTTGAAACTTCCTTTGGAATTACTGTTTAGAATGTTAAGACCCTTATTTGTGCCAAATATGGTCATGTTATCATGGACTGCGATGATAATGCCCATGGGAATGGTCATTTTGCTTCAAAGCCATGGATCTTCATATGAGATAGGTCAATTTGTGAAGTTCTTTTTAGTTTGTGATATCGCAATTTTATGATTTTCCCACAAAATAGTGCACATATAAGGGCTCCATGCAAAAGGATTTCAATTATTTAGTTTTTTCCATTTTCCTTAATTGTGGCCAAACTTACAAGGATGACCATTTATACATGGAGGTTGGGAATTTCACCTTTGTTTGTGGCCACTGCCTACAATCCTAATGTGCAAGTTTGAAAATATTTTTCCTAATTTTTATGACCAAACTAGAGCACACTTATAGTTCAAATTTGAATTACATGATGTAAATCTGTAGAAATTCACTAAATCAATGAAATACAGAAAAACACTCTAAAACAGACTAGTGGGCATATAGGGGCTCCATGCAAAATGATTTCAATTTGTGAGGTTCTCTTTTCATTTTCTTTATTTTTTTCCAAATAGTGGTCAAACTTGCAAGGATGACCGTTCATACTAAGAGGTTGGGAATTTCACCTTTGTTTGTGGCCACTACCTACAATCCTAATGTGCAAGATTGAAATTATTTCCCCCAATTTTTATTACCAAACTAGAGCACATTTGTAGTTCAAATTTGAATTACTTGATGTAAATCTCTAGAAATTCATCAACTCAACGAAATATAGCTGAAACACTTTGAAAGTCTTGAAATCTTGGTAGTTGGAATTCCATATGGTCTACTTTTGGTGAAAATTGAAAGAGCACAACTTACAATCTTATTTATGCTACATTTTCATAAAAAGGTCATTTTGAGAATTTTGGACATCTAAATGCGCATGAGCAGGATCAAACCTGGGTCCCCCAGGTGAATCTCGTTGGGACGTATCAGCTGGGACGTACGGTGTGCTCGTGAGAGCATGTGGATCTATTGGGACTCCCACTATCCTAGGCTTTCGATGTATTATATAAACTGAGGCCAGTCTAGATGATAAACCATCAGATTCATTTTCATACGTTCTCATGGTACATCACATGTACTTTGTACCCCATCCACAATCAATACAAGCAAAGTAGGACGTAGGGTGTTACCTCTTTGAGAGGGTCTGAATCTTGGTAAACACCGTTGTCCCTTGTGTCTTTCTTACCATCTAGCCAAGACTACTGATAACCCACAAGTATAGGGGATTAGTTGTAGCCTTTCACGATAAGTAAGAGTGTCGAACCCAACGAGGAGCTAAAGGTAGAACAAATATTCCGTCAAGTTCTATTGACCACCAATACAACTCTACGCACGCTTAACGTTCGCTTTACCTAGAACAAGTATGAAACTACTAGCACTTTGTAGTTGTGGTAAGATAGGTTTGCAAGATAATAAAGATCACGTAAATAAGAACTAGGGTCTATTTAGATAAAGAAACAATTACGTTAGTTTAACGAGTATGGAAAAGTGGTGGTAGGAGTTGCGGAATTGCCCCTAAGCAATTGACTACGTTACTAGACCGATAGCAAGTATTATGTGGGAGAGGCCACTGCTAGCATGTCATCCCTTACTTGGAATTCTATTCACTTATGATTGTAACTATTAGCAAGCATCCGCAACTACTAACATTCATTAATGTAAAACCCAACCATAGCATTAAGATATATTGGTCCCCATTCAATCCCGTATGCATCAATTTATATGCTAGGCTGAAGCTGCTATCACCCTTGCCCTCCAATACATAGTCCTATCAACATACAACTAACCATATGGTGTGATCCACACGCGCGCTCATATGATGGGCACCAAAGGACAACAACATAACCACAAGCAAATTAAACCAATCATAGCAATTCACCAATTACCAATAGGACAACAAAAATCTACTCAGACATCATAGGATGGAAACACATCATTGGATAATAATATGAAGCATAAAGCACCATGTTCAAGTAGAGGATACAACGGGTTGCGGGAGAGTGGACCGCTAAATATAGATGGAGGAAGGTGATGGAGGTGTTGGTGAAGATGACGGAGTGTGTGTGTGTGTGTGTGTGTGTGTGTGTGTGTGTTTCCTTCTGTTTTTGCGTTCCCAGATTCTGGTCTTTCACCATTTCTTAAATTCCCAGAGATCCATAACTTCGATTGGGCTGAAATTTTAACACGATTTTTATCCAGATATTAGCTTTCTTGCAGACGAAGAAGGGGACCAACCGCCTTACGGGGTGGCCACAAACCTCCCAGGTGCGCCCAGGGTAGGGGGTGCGCCCCTAGGGCTTGTGCGCCCCTCGGGCTGAAGGAAATATGCCCTAGAGGCAATAATAAAGTTGCTATTTATATTTCCTTATATCATGATAAATGTTTATTATTCATGCTAGAGTTGTATTAACTGGAAACTTAGTACATGTGTGAATACATAGACAAACAGAGTATCCCTAGTATGCCTCTACTTAACTAGTTCGTTAATCAAAGATGGTTAAGTTTCCTGACCATAGACATGTGTTGTCATTTGATGAACGGGATCACATCATTAGAGAATGATGTGATGGACAAGACCCATCCGTTAGCTTAGCATTATGATCGTCTAGTTTTATTGCTATTGTTTTCTTCATGACTTATACATATTCCTCTGACTATGAGATTATGCAACTCCTGAATACCGGAGGAACACCTTGTGTGCTATCAAACGTCACAGCTTAACTGGGTAATTATAAAGATGCTCTATAGGTGTCTCCGAAGGTGTTTGTTGAGTTGGCATAGATCAAGATTAGGATTTGTCACTCCGTGTATTGGAGAGGTATCTCTGGGCCCTCTCGGTAATGCACATCACTATAAGCCTTGCAAGCAATGTGACTAATGAGTTAGTTACGGGATGATGCATTACAGAACGAGTAAAGAGACTTGCCAGTAACAAGATTGAACTAGGTATGATGATACCGACGATCGAATCTCGGGCAAGTAACATACCGATGACAAAGGGAATAACGTATGTTGTTATGCGGTTTGACCGATAAAGATCTTCGTAGAATATGTAGGAACCAATATGAGCATCCAGGTTCCGCTATTGGTTATTGACCGTAGATGTGTCTCGGTCATGTCTACATTGTTCTCGAACCCATAGGGTCCGCACGCTTAACATTCGATGACAATTTGTATTATGAGTTATGTGTTTTGGTGACCGCAGTTTGTTCGGAGTCCCGGATGAGATCACAGACATGATGAGGAGTCCTGATTGGAAGGTTATATTCGGACATCGGAATGGTTCCGAGTGATTCGGATATTTTTTCGGAGTACCAAGGGGTTACCGGAAACCCCCGGGGGAATAATGGGCCTTAGTGGGCTTTAGTGGAGAAGAGAGAAGGGCCGCAAGGGGTGGTCGCGCGCCCCCTTTCCCTTTCCCTCTCCTTCCTATTCCCTCCGGTGGAGAAAGGAAAACGGGGGGGGGGGAATCCTACTTGGACTAGGAGTCCAGGTAGGACTCCCCCCATGGCGCGCCCCTCCTGGCCGCCGGCCTCCTCCCCCCTTTATATACGGGGGCGGGGGGCACCCCAAAGGTGCCCCAACAAATCTCTTAGCCGTGTGCGGTCCCCCCTGAAGGAAATATGCCCTAGAGGCAATAATAAAGTTGTTATTTATATTTCCTTATATCATGATAAATGTTTATTATTCATGCTAGAATTGTATTAACCAGAAACTTAGTACATGTGTGAATACATAGACATACAGAATGTCACTAGTATGCCTCTACTAGACTAGCTCGTTGAATCAATGATGGTTATGTTTCATAACCATAGACATGAGTTGTCATTTGATTTATCTGTTAGCTTAGCACGATGACCGTTTAGTTTGTTGCTATTGCTTTCTCCGTAACTTATACATGTTCCTATGACTATGAGATCATGCAACTCCCGAATACTGGAGGAACACTTAGTGTGCTATCGAATGTCACAATGTAACTGGGTGACTATAAAGATGCTCTACAGGTGTCTCCGATGGTGTTTGTTGAGTTTGCATAGATCGAGATTAGGATTTGTCACTCCGAGTATCGGAGAGGTATCTCTGGGCCCTCTCGGTAATGCACATCACTATAAGCCTTGCAAGCAATGTGACTAATGAGTTAGTTACGGGATGGTGCATTACAGAACGAGTAAAGAGAGTTACTGGTAACGAGATTGAACTAGGTATTGAGATATCGACGATCGAATCTTGGGCAAGTAACATACCGATGACAAAGGGAACAACGTATGTTGTTGTGCGGTTTGACCGATGAAGATCTTCGTAGAATATGTAGGAACCAATATGAGCATCCAGGTTCCACCATTGATTATTAACCGGAGATGAGTCTCGGTCATGTCTACATAGTTCTCGAACCCGTAGGGTCCGCACGCTTAACGTTCGGTGACGATCGGTATTATGAGTTTATGTGTTTTGATGTACCGAAGGTAGTTCGGAGTCCCGTATATGATCACGGACATGACGAGGAGTCTGGAAATGGTCGAGACGTAAAGATCGATATATTGGAAGCCTATGTTTGGACATCGGAATGGTTCCAGATGAGTTCAGGCATTTTCCGGAGTACCAGGAGGTTACCGAAACCCCCCGGGGAGTATATGGGCCTTATTGGGCCTTAGTGGAATAGAGAAGAGGAAGGGAAAAGGTGGGAGGCGTTCCACCCTAGCCCAATCCGAATTGGGTGCCCCCCTTTCCTTTCCCCTCTCCTCCCCTTCCTTCTCTCCTACTCCTACTACTTGGAAGGGGGGAATCCTACTCCCGGTGGGAGTATGACTCCCCTAGGGCACGCCATAGAGGGCTGGCCCTTCCCCTCCTCCACTCCTTTATATACGGGGGAGGGGGGCACCCCATAGACACACAAGTTGATCATTGATCCCTTAGCCATGTGCGGTGCCCCGTGCACCATAATCCACCTCAGTCATATCGTTGTAGTGCTTAGGCGAAGCCCTGCGCCGGTAGCTTCATCATCACCGTCATCACGCTGTCGTGCACGAAGCTCTCCCTCGACACTCAGCTGGATCGAGAGTTTGTGGGACGTCACCGAGCCGAACGTGTGCAAATCACGGAGGTGCCATACTTTCGGTACTAGGATCGGTCGGATCGTGAAGACATACGACTACATCAACCGCGTTGTCATAATGCTTCCTCTTATGGTCTATGAGGGTACGTGGACAACACTCTTCCTCTCTCGTTGCTATGCATCACCATGATATATATTGCATGTGTGTAGGGATTTTTTGAAATTACTGCATAACCCAACAGTGGCATCCGAGCCAGGTCTATGCATAGATGTTATATGCACGAGTAGAACACAAAGGAGTTGTGGGCATGGGTATATACATATTGCTTGCCGTCACTAGTTGTTTCTTGATTCAACAGTATTGTTGGATGAAGCGGCCAAGACCGACATTACGCGTACACTTACGCGAGACTGGTTCTACCGACGTGCTTTGCACATAGGTGGCTGGTGGGTGTCAGTTTCTCCAACTTTAGTTAAATCAAATTCAATGAACATGGTTCTTTCTGAAGATCAAAAAGCAATCACTATAACGCGTTGTGGTTTTTGATGCATAGGTAAGAACGGTTCTTGCTCAGCTCGTAGCAGCCACGTAAAACTTGCAACAAGAAAGTAGAGGACGTATAACTTGTTTTTGCAGGGCATGTTGTGATGTGATTTGGTCAAGACATGATGCTAAATTTTATTGTATGAGATGATCATGTTTTGTATCAGAGTTGTCGGCAACTGGGAGGAGCCATATGGTTGTCACTTTATTGTATGAAATGCAATCGCCATGTAATTGCTTTACTTTATCACTAAGCGGTAGCGATAGTCGTAGAAGCAATAGTTGGTGAGACGACAACGATACTTCGATGGAGGTCAATGTGTCAAGCCGGTGACGATGGTGATCATGACGGTGCTTTGGAGATGGAGATCGAAGGCACAAGATGATGATGGCCATAGCATATCACTTATATTGATTGCATGTGATGTTTATCCTTTATGCATCTTATTTTGCTTAGTTCGGCGGTAGCATTATAAGATGATCTATCACTAAATTTCAAGGTATAAGTGTTCTCCCTGAGTATGCACCGTTGCTACAGTTCGTCGTGCCGAGACAACACGTGATGATCGGGTGTGATAAGCTCTACATTCACATACAACGGGTGCAAGCCAGTTTTGCACACGCAGAATACTCGGGTTAAACTTGACGAGCCTAGCATATGCAGATATGGCCTCGGAATACTGAGACCGAAAGGTCGAGCATGAATCATATAGTAGATATGATCAACATAGTGATGTTCACCATTGAAAACTACTCCATCTCACGTGATGATCAGACATGGTTTAGTTGATATGGATCACGTGATCACTTAGATGATTAGAGGGATGTCTATCTAAGTGAGAGTTCTTAAGTAATTTGATTAATTGAACTTTAATTTATCAAGAACTTAGTACCTGATAGTATTTTGCATGTCTATGTTGTTGTAGATAGATGGCCCGTGCTGTTGTTCCGTTGAATTTTAATGCGTTCCTAGAGAAAGCTAAGTTGAAAGATGGTACCAACTACACGGACTGGGTCCGTAACTTGAGGATTATCCTCATTGCTGCACAAAAGAATTACGTCCTAGACGCACCGCTTGGTGACAAACCTGCTGCAGGAGAAACGCCAGATGTTATGAACACCTGGCAGAGCAAAGCTGATGACTACTCGATAGTTCAGTGTGCCATGCTTTACGGCTTAGAACCGGGACTTCAATGTCGTTTTGAACGTCATGGAGCATATGAGATGTTCCAGGAGTTGAAGTTAATATTTCAAGCAAATGCCCGGATTGAGAGATATGAAGTCTCCAATAAGTTCTACAGCTGCAAGATGGAGGAGAATAGTTCTGTCAGTGAACATATACTCAGAATGTCTGGGTGCCACAACCACTTGACTCAGCTGGGAGTTAATCTTCCTAATGATAGTGTCATTGACAGAGTTCTTCAATCACTGTCACCAAGCTACAAGAGCTTCGTGATGAACTATAGTATTCAAGGGATGGATAAAACGATCCCTGAGCTCTTCGCAATGCTAAAGGCCACAGAGGTAGAAATCAAGAATGAGCTAAGTGTTGATGGTCAATAAGACCACCAGTTTCAAGAAAAAGGGTGAAGGGAAGAAGGGGAACTTCAAGAAGAACAGCAAGCCAGTTGCTGCTCAAGTGAAGAAACCCAAGTCTGGACCTAAGCGCGAGACTGAGTGCTTCTACTGGAAAGGAACTGGTCACTGGAAGCGGAACTTCCCCAAGTATTTGGCGGAGAAGAAGGATGTCAAAGTGAAAGGTATATTTGATATACATGTTATGGATGTGTACCTTACTAATGCTCGCAGTAGTGGCTGGGTATTTGATACTGGTTCAGTTGCTAACATTTGCAACTCGAAACAGGGGCTACGGATTAAGAGAAGATTGGCTAAGGATGAGGTGACGACGCGCATGGGAAATGGTTCCAAAGTCGATGTGATCACCGTCGGCACGCTACCTCTACATCTACCTTCGGGATTAGTTTTAGACCTAAATAATTGTTATTTGGTGATAGCGTTAAGCATGAACATTATATCTGGATCTTGTTTGATGCGAGACGGTTATTCATTTAAATCAGAGAATAATGGTTGTTCTATTTATATGAGTAATATCTTTTATGGTCATGCACCCTTGATGAGTGGTCTATTTTTACTAAAGCTTGATAGTAGTGATACACATGTTCATAGTATTGAAGACAAAAGATGCAGAGTCGATAATGATAGTGCAACTTATTTGTGGCACTGCCGTTTGGGTCATATTGGTGTAAAGCACATGAAGAAACTCCATTCTGATGGACTTCTGGAATCACTTGATTATGAATCACTTGGTACTTGCGAACCATGCCTCATGGGCAAGATGACTAAAACTCCGTTCTCCGGAACAATGGAGCGAGCAACAGAGTTATTGGAAATCTATGCCTACTAATAAAAGAAATATGTATTCTTAGTCTGTCATGCTATTTTGTAGAAAACCCCCTGATGTTTCTGACATTAAACCCGCACTGCATATCAACTGTTTTTTAAAATACTCACATCTTCTAAATCGTAAATCCAAATTTAACATATTATATATGGATTTTGATTTAAAATATATGTAGAATCTGAATATTTTATTATTTTTACTGTTAACAATTTAAAAAATACTAACTAGGCTGCAATGTTAATCAACAATGCATTATCTGTCTTTTTTCATACCGATACTAATTCGGATTGTGGATGAACACCTCAGTAAAATCAGGATTGGACATTATATTGAAGATAAATTTGCTAGAGACACCCAATAAATAAGAACATGCATGACAACAAATAAAAGAATGACCCAATAAAGATGGGATGTTCCTATCAAATAAATAAGAGAAAATGCAGAGGAGATCCGATAAATATGAGATGTGCGCTATTCTCCTATAAATATAAGAAGAAGAAAGAGAGGACATGCATGAAAAAAGTAAAAGGAGGCATGCATGACCAAAAATAAAATAAAATATAAATTTGATAAGATAAATACTCATATCTTCTAAACCTTAAATCCAAATTTAACATGTTATATGTGGAATTTGATTAAAAAAATATGTAGAATCTGAATATTATGTTATTTTTACTGTTAACAATTTTTAAAAAAATACTAACTAGGCTGCAATGTTAATCAATAATGCATTATCTTTCTTTTTTCATACCCATACTAATTCGGATTGTCACCACAGCAAAATCAGGATTGAAAGTTATATTGAAGATAAATTTGCTAGAGACACCCTATAAATAAGAACATGCATGACAAGAAATAAAGGAATGACCCAATAAAGATGGGATGTTCGCTATAAAATAAATAAGAGAAAATGCAGAGGAGATCCGATAAAGATGAGATGTGCGCTATTCTCCTATATATAAGAAGAAGAAAGAGAGGACATGCATGAAAAGAGTAAAAGGAGGCATGCATGAACAAAAATAAAATAAAAGATAAAATTGATATGATATAAATAGTGATGAAACAGGGACCAATACCTATGACATGTATGGCAAGAAATAGTGATGAAATAGGGGCACAAGTACCGGGGTCAACAGGAGACCATACAAGAATATTCTTTTCCAGACAAAAATAATCTCTTTTTATGATTAAAAAATCATGTATCTTTTTAACAACTCTTCATGTATTTAAGAAATAGCTAGAAATTCCCATATTATGAACATTTTTTTTGTAAATTAAGAGCATTTGGTATTTTCTTCTCCCGTTGCAACGCACATGCCTTTTTTCTAGTCATACATAATGATGTATGTGGTCCAATGAACATTGAGGCTCGCGGAGGATATCGTTATTTTCTCAACTTCACAGATGATTTGAGCAGATATGAGTATATCTACTTAATGAAACATAAGTCTGAAACATTTGAAAAGTTCAAAGAATTTCAGAGTGAAGTGGAAAATCATCGTAACAAGAAAATAAAGTTTCTATGATCCGATCGTGGAGGAGAATATTTGAGTTATGAGTTTGGTCTTCATTTGAAACAATGCGGAATAGTTTCGCAACTCATGCCACCCGGAACACCACATCGTAATGGTGTGTCCGAACGTCGTAATCATACTTTACTAGATATGGTGCGATCTATGATGTCTCTTACATATTTACCGCTATCGTTTTGGGGTTATGCTTTAGAGATAGCTGCATCCACGTTAAATAGGGCACCATCTAAATCCGTTGAGACGACACCTTATGAACTGTGGTTTGGCAAGAAACCCAAGTTTTCGTTTCTTAAAGTTTGGGGTTGCGATGCTTATGTGAAAAAGCTTCAACTTTATAAGCTCGAACCCAAATCAAAGAAATGTGTCTTCATAGGATACACAAAGGAGACCGTTGGGTACACCTTCTATCACAGATCCGAAGGCAAGATATTCGTTGCTAAGAATGGATCCTTTCTAGAGAAGTAGTTTCTCTCGAAAGAAGTGAGTGGGAGGAAAGTAGAACTTGATGAGGTAATTGTACCTGCTCCCTTATTAGAAAGTAGTTCATCACTAAAATCAGTTCCAATGATTCATACACCAGTAAGTGAGGAAGCTAATGATGATGATCATGAAACTTCTAATCAAGTTACTACCGAACCTCGTAGGTCAACCAGAGTAAGATCCGCATCAGAGTGGTACGGTAATCCTGTTCTGGAGGTCATGTTACTTGACTATGACGAACCTACGAACTATGAGGAAGCGATGATGAGCCCAGATTCCGCAAAATGGTTTGAGGCCATGAAATCTGAGATGGGATCCATGTATGAGAACAAAGTGTGGACTTTGGTTGACTTGCCCGTTGATCGGCAGGCCATAGAGAATAAATGGATCTTCAAGAAGAAGACTGACGCTGACGGTAATATTACTGTCTACAAAGCTCGACTTTTTGCAAAAGGTTTTCGACAATTTCAAGGAGTTGACTACGATGAGACCTTCTCACCCATAGCGATGCTTAAGTCCATTCGAATCATGTTAGCAATTGCCGCATTTTATGATTATGAAATTTGGCAAATGGATGTCAAAACTGCATTCCTTAATGGATATCTTAAAGAAGAGTTGAATATGATGCAACCAAAAGGTTTTGTCGATCCAAAAGGTGCTAACAAAGTGTGCAAGCTCCATCAATCCATTTATGGACTGGTGCAAGCCTCTCGGAGTTGGAATATACGCTTTGATAGTGTGATCAAAGCATATGGTTTTATACAGACTTTTGGAGAAGCCTGTATTTACAAGAAAGTGAGTGGGAGCTCTGTAGCATTTCTGGTATTATATGTAGATGACATATTGTTGATCGGAAATGATACTGAATTTCTGAATAGCATAAAAGGATACTTGAATAAGAATTTTTCAATGAAAGACCTCGGTGAAGCTACTTATATATTGGGCATCAAGATCTATAGAGATAGATCAAGACGCTTAATTGGACTTTCGCAAAGCACATACCTTTATAAAGTTTTGAAGAAGTTCAAAATGGATCAGAAAAAGAAAGGGTTCTTGCCTGTGTTACAAGGTGTGAAGTCGAGTCAGACTCAATGCCCAACCACTATAGAAGATAGAGAAAAAAATGAAAGTCATTCCCTATGCTTCAGCCATAGGTTCTATCATGTATGCAATGCCGTGTACCAGACCTGATGTGTGCCTTGCTATTAGTTTAGCAGGGAGGTATCAAAGTAATACAAGAGTGGATCACTGGACAACGATCAAGAACATCCTGAAATACCTGAAAAGGACTAAGGATATGTTTCTCATTTATGGAGGTGACAAATAGCTCGTCGTAAACGGTTACTCGATGCAAGCTTTGACACTGATCCGGATGACTCTAAGTCACAAACCGGATACGTATTTTTATTAAATGGTGGAGCTGTCAGTTGGTGCAGTTCCAAACAGAGCGTCGTGGCAGGATCTACGTGTGAAGCGCAGTACATAGCTGCTTCGGAAGCAGCAAATGAAGGAGTCTGGATGAAGGAGTTCATATCCGATCTAGGTGTAATACCTAGTGCATCGGGTCCAATGAAAATCTTTTGTGACAATACTGGTGCAATTGCCTTGGCAAAGGAATCCATATTTCACAAGAGAACCAAGCACATCAAGAGACGCTTCAATTCCATCCGCGATCAAGTTAAGGAGGGAGACATAGAGATTTGCAAGATACATACGGATCTGTATGTTGCAGACCTGTTAACTAAGCCTCTCTCACGAGCAAAACATGGTCAGCACCAAGACCCCATGTGTGTTAGAATCATTACAATGTAATCTAGATTATTGACTCTAGTGCAAGTGGGAGACTGAAGGAAATATGCCCTAGAGGCAATAATAAAGTTGTTATTTATATTTCCTTATATCATGATAAATGTTTATTATTCATGCTAGAATTGTATTAACCGAAAACTTAGTACATGTGTGAATACATAGACAAACAGAATGTCACTAGTATGCCTCCACTAGACTAACTCGCTGAATCAATGATGGTTATGTTTCCTAACCATAGACATGAGTTGTCATTTGATTAGCAGGATCACATCATTAGAGAATGATGTGATTGACTTGATCCATCCCTTAACTTAGCATGATGATCGTTTAGTTTGTTGCTATTGCTTTCTCCATAACTTATACATGTTCCTATGACTATGAGATCATGCAACTCCCGAATACCGGAGGAACACTTAGTGTGCTATCAAACGTCACAACATAACTGGGTGACTATAAAGATGCTCTACAGGTGTCTCCGAAGGTGTTTGTTGAGTTGGCATAGATCAAGATTAGGATTTGTCACTCCGTGTATCGGAGAGGTATCACTATAAGCCTTGCAAGCAATGTGAATAATGAGTTAGTTACAGGATGATGCATTATGGAACGAGTAAAGAGACTTGCCGGTAACGAGATTGAACTAGGTACTGAGATATCAACGATCGAATCTCAGGCAAGTAACATACCGATGACAAAGGGAACAACGTGTGTTGTTGTGCGGTTTGACCGATGAAGATCTTCGTAGAATATGTAGGAACCAATATGAAAATCCAGGTTCCACTATTGTTTATTGACCGGAGATGAGTCTCGGTCATGTCTACATAGTTCTCAAACCTGTAGGGTCTGCACGCTTAACGTCCGGTCACGATCAGTATTATGAGTTTATGTGTTTTGATGTACCGACGGTAGTTCGGAGTCCCAGATATGATCACGGACATGACGAAGAGTCTTGAAATGGTCGAGACGTAAAGATTGATATATTGGAAGCCTATTTTTGGACATTGGAATGGTTCCAGATGAGTTTGGGCATTTTCCGGAGTACCAGGATGTTACCGGAACCCCCCAGGGAGTATATGGGCCTTATTGGGCCTTAGTGGAATAGAGGAGAGGAAGGGAAAAGGTGGGAGGCGCGCTACCCTAGCCCAATCCGAATTGGGTGGGGGCCGCCCCCCTTTTCTTTCCCCTCTCCTCCCCTTCCTTCTCTCCTACTCCTACTACTTGGAAGGGGGGAATCCTACTCCCGGTGGGAGTAGGACTCCCCTAGGGCACACCATAGAGGGTTGGCCCTTCCCCCTCCTCCACTCCATTATATAGGGGGGAGGGGGGGTACCCCATAGACACACAAGTTGATCATTGATCCCTTAGCCGTGTGAGGTGCCCCCTCCACCATAATCCACCTCGGTCATATCGTCGTAGTGCTTAGGCGAAGCCCTGCGCCGGTAGCTTCATCATCACCGTCATCACGTCGTCGTGCCGATGAAGCTCTCCCTCGACACTCAGCTGGATCAAGAGTTCGTGGGACGCCACCAAGCGCAACGTGTGCAGATCGCGGAGGTGCCGTACTTTCGGTACTAGGATCGGTCGGATCATGAAGACATATGACTACATCAACCGCATTGTCATAACGCTTCCGCTTATGGTCTACAAGGGCACATGGACAACACTCTTCCCCTCTCATTGCTATGCATCACCATGATGGATCTTGCGTGTGCGTAGGAATTTTTTTGAAATTACTGCATAACCCAACACCCCCTCCACAGTTTACTCATCCGGTCATATTGTCGTAGTGCTTAGGCGAAGCCCTGCACCGTCACCATGCCGTCGTGCTATCAAAACTCTCCCTCCACCCTCTATTGGATCAAGAGCTCGAGGGACGTCATCGAGCTGAACGTGTGCTGAAGACGGAGGTGTTGTACGTTTGATACTTGGGTTGGTTGGATCGTGAAGACGTTCGACTACATCAACTGCGTTAACCTAATGCTTCCTCTTTCGGTCTACAAGGGTACGTGGACACACTCTCCCCCTCTCATTGATATTCACCTCCTAGATAGATCTTGCATGATCGTAGGATTTTTTTTGAAATTGCATGCTACGTTCCCCAACAGTGGTATTAGAGCGAGGTCTTTGCGTAGATGACATGCATGAGTAGAACACAAAGAGTTGTGGGCGATAATAGTCATACTGCTTACCAGCAACGTCTTACTTTGATTCGGCGGTATTGTTGGATGAAGCGGCCCAGACCGACATTACATGGCCGCGTTCATGAGACTGGTTCTACCGACGTGCTTTGCACATAGGTGGCTGACGGGTGTCTATTTCCCAACTTTAATTGAATCGAGTTTGACTACAGCCGGTCCTTGTTGAAGGTTAAAACAACACACTTGATGAAAAATCGTTGTGGTTTTGATACCTAGGTAAGAACGGTTCTTGCTAGAAGCCCATAGCAGGCACATAAAACTTGCAACAACAAAGGAGAGGACGTCTTACTTGTTTTTGCAGGGCATGTTGTGATGTGATATATGGTCAAGACGTGATGAGATATAAATTTTTGTATGAGATGATCATGTTTTGTAACAGTTATCGGCAACTGACAGGAGCCAAATGGTTGTCGCTTTATTATATGAAATGCAATCACCATGTAATTACTTTACTTTATCACTAAGCGGTAGCGATAGTCATAGAAGCAATAGTTGGCGAGACAACAACGATGCTACTATGGAGATCAAGGTGTCAAGCCGGTGACGATGGAGATCATGACGGTGCTTTGGAGATGGAGATCGAAGGCACAAGATGATGATGGCCATATCATGTCACATATTTTTATTGCATATGATGTTTATCTTTTATGCATCTTATTTTGCTTAGTACGACGGTAGCATTATAAGACGACCCCTCACTAAATTTCAAGGTACAAGTGTTCTCCCTGAGTATGCACCATTGCTACAGTTCGTTGTGCCGAGACACCACGTGATGATCGGGTGTGATAAGCTCTACCTTCATAGACAACGGGTGCAAGCCAGTTTTGCACGTGCAGAATACTCGGGTTAAACTTGACGAGCCTAGCATATGCAGATATGGCCTCGGAAGAGAACGAAAGGTCGAACGTGAATCATATAGTAGATATGATCTACATAGTGTGCTCACCATTGAAAACTACTTCATCTCACGTGATGATCGGGCATGGTTTAGTTGATATGGATCACGTGATCATTTAGATGACTAGAGGGATGTCTATCTAAGTGGGAGTTCTTAAGTAATATGATTAACTGAACTTTAATTTAACATGAACTTAGTACCTGATAGTTTTTGCATATCTATGTTATTGTAGATCAATGGCCCGTGCTACCGTTCCCTTAAATTTTAATGCGTTCCTAGAGAAAGCTAAGTTGAAAGATGATGGTAGCAACTACATGGACTGGGTCTGTAACTTGAGGATTATCCTCATTGCTGCACAAAAGAATTACGTCCTGGAAGCACCGCTAGGTGCAAGACCCGTTGCAGGAGGAACTCCGGATGTTATGAATGTCTGGCAGAGCAAAGCTAATGACTACTCAATAGTTCAGTGTGCCATGCTTTATGGCCTAAGAATTGGGACTTCAAAGATGTTTTGAACGTCATGGAGCATATGAGATGTTCCATGAGTTGAAGTTAATATTTCAAGCAAATGCCTGAGTTGAGAGATATGAAGTCTCCAACAAGTTCTACAGCTGCAAAATGGAGGAGAATAGTTCTGTCAGTGAACACATACTCAGAATGTCTGGGTACCATAACCACTTGACTCAGCCGGGAGTTAATCTTCCTGATGATAGTGTCATTGACAGAGTTCTTCAATCACTACCACTAAGCTATAAAGGCTTCGTGATGAACTATAATATGCAAGGGATGGAAAAAACAATTCCCAAGCTCTTCGCGATGCTAAAGGCTGCGGAGGTAGAAATCAAGAAGGAGCATCAAGTATTGATGGTTAACAAGACCACTAGTTGCAAGAAAAAAGGCAAAGGGAAGAAGGGGAACTTCAAGAAGAACAACAAGCAAATTGCTGCTCAAGGGAAGAAGCCCAAGTCTGGACCTAAGCCTAAAACGGAGTGCTTCTACTTCAAAGGGACTGGTCACTTGAAGCGGAACTGCCCCAAGTATTTGGCGGATAAGAAGGATGGCAAAGTGAATTGTATATTTGATATACATGTTATTGATGTGTACCTTACTAATGCCCGTAGTAGCGCCTGGGTATTTGATACTGGTTCTGTTGCTCATATTTGCAACTCGAAATAGGGGCTACGGATTAAACGAAGATTGGTTAAGGACAAGGTGACGATGTGCGTGGGAAATGGTTCCAAAGTCGATGTGATCGCCGTCGGCACGCTACCTCTACATCTAACGTCGGGATTAGTTTTAGACCTAAATAATGGTTGTTTGGTGCTAGCGTTGAGCATGAACATTATATCTGGATCTTGTTTGATGCGAGACGGTTATTCATTTAAATCAGAGAATAATGGTTGTTCTATTTATATGAGTAATGTCTTTTATGGTCATGCACCCTTGATGAGTGGTGTATTTTTGTTGAATCTCGATTGTAGTGATACACATATTCATAATATTGAAGCCAAAAGATGCAAAGTTAATAATGATAGTGCAACTTATTTGTGGCACTGCCGTTTAGGTTATATTGGTGTAAAGCACATGAAGAAACTCCATGCTGATGCGCTTTTGGAATCACTTGATGCTTGCGAACCATGCCTCATGGGAAAGATGACATACGACTTTGTTCTCCAGAATAATGGAGCGAGCAACTGACTTATTGGAAATAATACATACTGATGTATGTGGTCCGATGAGTATTGAGGCTCGCGGTGGGCATCGTTATTTTCTGACCTTGACAGATGATTTGAGAAGATATGGGTATATCTACTTAATGAAACAGAAGTCTGAAACATTTGAAAAGTTCAAAGAATTTCAGAGTGAAGTGGAAAATCATCGTAACAAGAAAATAAAGTTTCTACGATCTGATCGTGGAGGTGAATATTTGAGTTATGAGTTTGGTCTTCATTTGAAACAATGTGGAATATTTTCGCAACTCATGCCACCTGGAACACCATAGCGTAATGGTGTGTCCGAACGTTGTAACCGTACTTTATTAGATATGGTGCGATCTATGATGTCTCTTACTGATTTACCGCTATCGTTTTGGGGTTATGCTCTAGAGATGGCTGCATTCACGTTAAATAGGGCACCATGTAAATCCGTTGAGACGACACCATATGAACTGTGGTTTGGCAAGAAACCTAAGTTGTTGTTTCTTAAAGTTTGGGGCTGCAATGCTTATGTGAAAAAGCTTTAACCTGATAAGCTCGAACCCAAATCGGAGAAATGTGTCTTCATAGGATACCCAAAGGAGATTGTTGGGTACACCTTCTATCACAGATCCGAAGGCAAGATATTCGTTGATAAGAATGGATCCTTTCTAGAGAAGGAGTTTCTCTCGAAAGAAGTGAGTGGGAGGAAAGTAGAACTTGATGAGGTAATTATACCTTCTCCCGAATTGGAAAGTAATTCACCACAGAAATCAGTTCCAGTGATTCCTACACCAATTAGTGAGGAAGCTAATGATGATGATCATGAAACTTTAGATCAAGTTACTACCGAACCTCGTAAGTCAACCAGAGTACGAGCCGCACCTGAGTGGTACGGTAATCCTGTTCTGGAGGTCATGTTACTTTACCATGGCGAACCTACGAACTATGAGGAAGCGATGATGAGGCCAGATTCCGCAAAATGGCTTGAGGCCATGAAATCTGAGATGGGGTCCATGTATGAGAACAAAGTGTGGACTTTGGTTGACTTACTCGATGATCGGCAAGCCATAGAAAATAAATGTATCTTCAAGAAGAAAACTGACACTGATGGTAATGTTACTATCTACAAAGCTCGACTTGTTGCGAAAGATTTCCGACAAGTTCAAGGAGTTGAATACGATGAGACCTTCTCACCCGTAGCGATGCTTAAGTCTGTCCAAATCATGCTAGCAATTGCCGCATTTTATAATTATGAAATTTGGCAAATGGATGTCAAAACTGCATTCCTTAATGGATTTCTTAAAGAAGAGTTGTATATGATGCAACCAGAAGGTTTTGTCGATCCTAAAGGTGCTAACAAAGTGTGCGTGCTCCAGTGATCCATTTATGGACTCGTCAGGCCTCTCGGAGTTGGAATATACGCTTTGATAGTGTGATCAAAGCATATGGTTTTATACAGACTTTTGGAGAAGCCTGTATTTACAAGAAAGTGAGTGGGAGTGAAAGTGCTAGTTATCGACTAGAGGGTGGGGTGAATAGGCAATTTTTATGAAAGTCTTTAAAACACGGGGGCTTTGAAGACAAATAGTAGAAATGATGCTATTGATATGCAGCGGAAGGTAGACTACACTGGGCAAGCCATAGTCAAGTAAGCAATGAAGTGAAAGCACGAAGACTATCAGTAGCTAGGTAGTATGGATCGGGATGGAAGACAGTATGAAGCCAAACAGTAAACCATCTTCACTCAGTGAAGTCAATCAGATCATACAGGCAATCAATGACTTCACGAAGACATACTGTAAAGTAAAGAGAAGTGAAGAATAGAACTAGTAGCTTGGTGAAGACAAGGATTTGGTAGACACCAGTTGCCATGACAACTGTACGTCTGGTTAGGGAGGCCGAGGTTTAACTCAGAAGACCGCGTCTTCACGTTATTCCCCTTGAGCTAAGGACACACAGTCTTCGCCCAATCACTCTGGCAAGTCTTCAAGGTAGACTTCCAAACCTTCACAGACTTCGTTCACCGGCGATCCACAATGACTCTTGGATGCTCAGAACGCGACGCCTAACCGGCTGGAGGATTCATAGTCCTCAAGTGTAACAAGTCTTCAGATCACGCGGATAGAAAGACTTCAGTGAGGCCTAACACTCTTTGGCTCTGGGTGTTTTGGGCTTTGTCCTCGCAAGGATCTCTCTCTCAAATGCTTCGGAGGTGGGTTGATCTCAAACGACAAAAGCCTTGCACTAACTCTAAGCAGCCACCAATTTATGGTGTGGGGGTGGGCTATTTATAGCCAGGAGGCAACCCAACCTGATTTGTCCAAAATGACCCTGGGTCACTAAGGAACTGACACGTGTCCAATGGTCAGATTTCAAACACACGCGGCGGCTTGACTTGCGCTACAAGTAACACTGACTCATCCAGCTCTGGATAAGATTTGCTCTCATTGTCTTCGCTCGAATACATAGGATTTGGTTCACTGTGAATTTGTTCACTTGGACCCCACTTAACAGTACGGTGGTTCCTATGACTCAACAAAGAAGAAAAGGAAACTACGAAACAACTATGTCTTCGCACTTCATAGTCTTCATGTGAATGTCTTCTCATGTCATAATCTTCATTGTGAATATCTTCACAGACCACCATTGTCTTCAGTGTCTTCACACATTTTTAGGGGTCATCTCTGGTAGGTAAACCGAATCATTAAGGGACTACTACCTGTGTTATCCTGCAATTCTCACAAACACATTAGTCCCGCAACCAAGTTTGTCGTCAATACTCCAAAACCAACTAGGGGTGGCACTAGATGCACTTAGAATCTCCCCCTGTTTGGTGATTGATGACAAATAGGTTGAAGTTTTCAACAGGGATAAAAGTATGTGAAAGTTAAGGATTAAGGCATTGTCTTCATAACTAGCAGAAGGCTCCCCTTGAAGATGTGCATATAAGTAGTTTGCTTTTGAATGCAAATGCACATGGCGGGTTTTACTGTGTGGAGATCCTCTTTGACTTATGAAGACAATTCATCATGCATATAAAGAGATAACGAAGATAATGACATGCATAATGAAAAATGGACGTCTACGGAATGACTTCATGTGGAATTTATCATCACATCACAAGGTATCAGAATAAGCAGCAGACGCCATCGAGTTTAAGTGTTACAACTCAAAGAACCAAATGTTTCAAAAGACGAGAGTTGTAAAGACTTAGCAATAAAGCAACCACCCATAAGGACCCGCTTGAAGACTATCAACTCATAAGCGTCTCCCCTTTTGTCAATAAGGACCAAAAAGGTTTGAAGACATAGAGTATCTACTCGTTCCCATCAGGAGTAGATGAAGGAGCAGGGTCGATGTTGGAGTTCGGTGGTGCAGACGGGCCTGATGCAGTGTCGAGATGTAGTGTAGCCATGGTCGGTGAAGTGGCGTCGTCTTCTTCATCGACGACTCTCGCAACAACAGTTGCAACCGAAGATGAATGCTCAGAATCTTCAATTGAGGGAGTGCGGCGGCAGCTTGCATTTCATGGAGGCCTAGAATCAAACTTGTAGCTGAAAGGATCGAGAAGAGGTGTCTAGAGGGGGGGAGGGTGATTAGGCACTAAGTTCTAAAAGTTACAGTTTTTAAATTCTTTAGGTTGAAGTGGAGTTTAGGCACAAGTTTAACAAACACAATACATATCAAGCAAGCATGCAAAGAGTGTATGAGCAGTGGAAAGTAAAGCATGCAACTTACAAGAATGTAAATAGAAGGGTTTGGAAGATTCAAACGCAATTGGAGACACGGATGTTTTTGTCGTGGTTCCGATAGGTGGTGCTATCATACATCCACGTTGATGGAGACTTCAACCCACGAAGGGTAACGGTTGCGCGAGTCCACGGAGGGCTCCACCCACGAAGGGTCCACGAAGAAGCAACCTTGTCTATCCCACCATGGTCATCGCCCACGAAGGACTTGCCTCACTAGCGGTAGATCTTCACGAAGTAGGCAATCTCCTTGCCCTTACAAACTCCTTGGTTCAACTCCACAATCTTGTCGGAGGCTCCCAAGTGACACCTAGACAATCTAGGAGACACCACTCTCCAAGAAGTAACAAATGGTGTGTTGATGATGAACTCCTTGCTCTTGTGCTTCAAATGATAGTCTCCCCAACATTCAACTCTCTCTCACAAGATATGGATTTGGTGGAAAGAAGATTTGAGTGGAAAGAAACTTGGGGAAGGCTAGAGATCAAGATTCATATGGTAGGAATGGAATATCTTGGTCTCAACACAAGTGTAGGTGGTTCTCTCTCAGAAAATATAGGTTGGAAGTGTAGGTTTGTTCTGATTGCTCTCTCCACGAATGAAGAGGAGGTGGAGGGGTATATATAGCCTCCACACAAAATCTAAACATTACACATAACTTTCCAAACTCGGTGGGACCGAATGATCAAACTCGGTCGGACCGATTCAGCAAAGCTAGTGACCATTAGGGTTTTCGGTGGCACCGACATGCAACTCGGTAGGACCGATATGATTAGGGTTAGGGCATAATGTAATCTCGGTGAGACCAATTACACAAACTTGGTGAGACCGATTTTGGTAATAAGCTAACCAGAGAGTTGGTCAGGTAAACTCGGTGGGACCGATCGCTCATTTCGGTGAGACCGAAATGTTACAAAAGGGAACCAGAGAGTTTACACTGCAGTTTCGGTGGGACTAATTGCAAGTTTTGGTGAGACGGAAAGTATTGCAATAGGCAACAGAGAGTTTGCAATCCCATCTCGGTGAGACCGAGATCCCTATCGGTGAGACCGATTTGCCTAGGGTTTGTGACAGTGGCTATGACATTTGAAACTCAGTGGCGCCGGATAGAAAGAATCGGTGGGGCCGAGTTTGACTTTTGGTTTAGGTCATATGGGGATGTGAGAAAGTAGTTGAGGGTTTTGGAGCATATCACTAAGCATTTTGAGCAAGAACCTCATTAAGCAACACCTCATCCCTCCTTGATAGTATTGGCTTTTCCTATAGACTCAATTAATCTTGGATCACTAAAATAGAAAATGTAGAGTCTTGAGCTTTGAGCTTGAGCCAATCCTTTGTCCTTAGCATCTTGAAGGGGTTTCACAGCCTCTAGTCCATGCCACTTCACTATTGAACTTATCTGAAACATACTAGATAAAAATGTTAGTCCAGCAAGAGATATGTTGTCATTAATTACCAAAACCACCTAGGGAGCACTTATGCTTTCAATCTCCCCCTTTTTGGTAATTGATGACAACATACATCAAAGCTTTAGATCAAGATATTAAGAGTAGTAATTAAAGATTTGGAAAGACATGTAACTTGCATAGGCTCCCCTACATGTATGCAATCATGTGATTATGGAATATAGGAGCATGTGAATGCATAAACATGACAGAGTAAGCAGTGTGTTACATGTATCTTGGCTATATGCATCAGAGAAAATGATGAAAATATGAGAAATGTACCTTCATGCTCATGAGTCCTTCTTGCAAACAGTATGTACATCAGCAAGAAATTCTCATTCACATGACTGTGATGCATATACTTACCTTGCGGTCTTGAGTTGGCTTAGGATGGGATGAACCTGCATAAATAAGGTTAGACAACACAAATACACCTACTGGCCAAAGCAAACAAGAGAAACCACAAGAGTACCAAGACTGGGATGACATGTAGAGTGAGTACTAAGTACCACATTGGATATAGACATGTCCCCAAAGGTAAAGATGTGCAATAAATTTAGGGATTTCCTTCCCTTAGATGTCTTGCTCCCCCTGAATCTAACATGGGATATTGGGAGAAGACAGTGAACAAAAAATCAAAGCAAAATCAGAGCTCAAAGGAAATAAACAGAGTTAATGCAATCGAGCAAACATGAACATGTCTTTCCCTTCTTGAAGACATGTGACTTCTCTCCTCTTGAACACCAAGCATCTGGGGTCTCTTTCTTCCCTAGAGTATTCCCCCCCTATAGATATGATTAAGCTTTGATGTGATCTCTCTCTCTCCCCCTTTGACATCAATTTCCAAGAAGGGTTCTTCTAGATTTTTGTCATGATGGGTTTGGTCCTTGAGTCACAGAACAAAGCAGCAATTTGAGTAGGATGCTGGTCGAGGACAAGATTCATTGAGTGAAGCTGGATCAAAAAGAATTCAAGTGGCAAGATGTTTTTCCTGCAGTGAAATCGGTAGCACCGAGTTTGGTGCTTCGGTGGCACCGAAAGGGTTCAGTTGGACCGAAGTTAACAGCCCAGTGTGACCGAGTTCATCGCAGAAAAAACACTTGTCACCTCAGCTCACTAGACAAGTAAGATCTCACAAGGATTTGCAAGGAATTTAATGCAGAAGATGTAGAACAGAAAATAAAAGAGAAGAAACTAAAAAGAATCTAGATGAAGTTGAAGAGGGAAATAAATATGCATGAGACAAATGCAAGAGCACAGAAAAGAACACAAGAGAACTTCATCTAGAATTGGGCGGTGACAAAGTCACCTATGTCAGAGTATATTGACTTAGGAGTTAAGTGAGATCACTTGATCTTTGGTCGTACTCATCGTTTAAGCTCAAAATGGGGTTACCATTTTTCGTTAAAGCATCTTGATGTATTCACATCTTGTTGAGTTGCTTTATCCCATGACTTGGAGTAAAGTTTCTCTAAGATGGAATAACATACCTTGGGTGGTGGTGTTGATCATGATCATGTAGTTGAAGTTGTGTGGGTTGCTCAAGGTTGATGTAGCTCATCAAGAGTTGGGAGCACCACTTGGAGTTTGAGTTCATCTACCTACATGGGTTAGTTCTTGCAAGGAAGATCACTTGTGTATCCAAAATGACAATCATGATAGAATTTGTTAAAGGATATGTTTGAATGGTTGCGTGCTTCCTTGTCTTCATCCACCATTGTGTAGCGACTTGGTGATATAGAAATTGCTCAAGATGTGAGTGAGTTGCAATCTCATAGATTTCGATTCATCCAAGTACCTACACGGGTTAGATAGCATGCAAGGTGCAAATATATCCAAGACATAAGATAGTCAACATAAGAGAATATCAAGGATTAGTCATAAGCTCATGCCTTGCATGTATCAAATGGAGTTCCTACTCCAAGTTTGAAGCATCAATGATGTTTAATTCACCTCTTAACCTGCAAAACACTTTCTCATCAAGTGGTTTGGTAAATATATCTGCCAATTGCTTATCGGTGCGAACATGCTTAAGATTAATGTCCCCTTTGGCAACATGATCTTGAATGAAATGATGACGAACTTCAATATGCTTAGTTCGAGAATGTTGCACGGGATTGTGAGCAATCTTAATAGCACTTTCATTGTCACAAAGTAATGGAACATGTTTCACATTGATCCCATAATCTTTAAGAGTTTGGGTCATCCAAAGTAATTGAGCACAACATGATCCAGCGGCAATGTATTCCTCTTCGGCGGTGGATAAGGATACCGAGTTTTGTTTCTTGGAGGACCAAGAGACAAGATATCTACCAAGAAATTGACAAGTACCCGAAGTTGACTTTCTATCAACCTTGTCACCGGCATAGTCCGAATCGGAGTAGCCACCAAGATCAAAGGAAGCCCTCTTTGGATACCAAATGCCAAAATTTGGTGTATGGATTACTTATCTCACTATCCTTTTCACGGACTTAAGATGACATTCTTTAGGAGCAGCTTGATATCGTGCACACATGCACACACTTAGCATAATATCGGGACATGAAGCACATAGATATAACAATGAACCAATCATAGAGCGATAAACCTTTTGATCAACTGGTTCACCATCTTTGGTTAAATCAAGATGTCCACCAGTAGGCATGTGTGTAGTCATAGCTTTGCATTCTTGCATATTGAACTTCTTGAATAAGTCCTTGGTGTACTTTGTTTGAGATAAAAAGGTGCCTTCCTTAGTTTGCTTGATTTGCAAACCAAGAAAGAATTTGAGTTCACTCATCATCAACATCTCAAACTTCTCCGACATTAGCTTTCCAAGCTTTTCACTAAAATGAGGGTTAGTTGATCCAAATATAATATCATCGACATAAATTTGGCACACAAATAGTTCTCCATTAACCCTTTTAGTAAAAAGAGTAGAATCTATCTTTCCAATTTCAAAGCCTTTTTCAATAAGAAACTTGGTCAAGCATTTATACCATGCTCTAGGAGCTTGTTTAAGGCCATAAAGAGCTTTGTGAAGTTTGCAAACATGATTAGGTTTCTTAGGATTGACAAATCTAGGAGGTTGCTTAACATAAACTTCCTCCTCAATTTCACCATTCAGAAAAGCACTTTTAATGTCCATTTGGTATAAGATGATATCATGATGATTAGCATAGGCAAGTAAGATACGAATGGACTCAAGTCTAGCAACGGGGGCATATGTCTCACCATAGTCCATACCTTCGACTTGAGTGTAGCCTTGGGAGACTAGGCATGCTTTTTTGCGGACAACTTGACCATCTTCATCTTGCTTGTTGCGAAACACCCATTTGGTACCAATGATGTTGTGGTTGTTGTCGGGCTTTTCAACCAATATCCACACTTGATTTCTCTCAAAGTTATGTAGCTCTTCATGCATAGTGTTTATCCAATCCGGATCTTCCAATGCTTCTTCAACCTTCATAGGTTCAATGTGAGAGATGAATGAGTAATGTTCACAAAAGTTAGCTAAATGAGTTTTTGAGCGAGTGATTCTCCCGATTTGGATATCATTGTAGATTTGCTCGATGGGATGATCTTTAGCAATTCTTGCTTGAACTCGTGAAAGCTTTTGCTTGGATATTGGTTGAACATCTTCTTCATCTTGTTCTTCCTCTTGGCCTTCTTTGTTGTTGACATTGTCGTTCTCTTGTCGTGGTGGAGAAGGAGGTTGTTGGCGTTCCTCTTGATGCACTTCCTCGTTTTCTTCATCTTGATGTGTCCCACTTGTGGATGCTTCAATATCAACTCTTGGTTCACCTTGTCGTGATGTAGAAGCTTCCACTTGGACGGACGAGGTACTCTCCTTCACCTCCGTTGGACGAATCTTGCTAATAGACAAGTCTTGGATTGCTTCCGAAGGGTCTTTGTCTCCTACATCAATTGGTAATTGCTCTACTTGCGAGCCATTAGATTCATCAAACTTCACATCTACCGTCTCTTCAATCTTTCGGGTGAAATTATTGTAGACACGGTATGTGTGAGAGTTTGAGCCATAACCAAGTAGAAAACCTTCATGAGACTTAGGAGAAAATTTAGAATGATGATTCTTATCAGAATGTAGCAATTTGAGCCAAATACTCGAAAGTATCCAACTTGTGGTTTCTTACCGGTGAGGAGCTCGTATGCCGTCTTGCCGAGTAGCTTGTGAAGATACAAGCGATTTGTTGCATGACAAGCTGTCTCAACCGCTTCCGCCCAAAAATGTTTTGGCGTCTTGTACTCATCAAGCATTGTTCTTGCCATCTCAATAAGAGTCTGGTTATTCCTCTCAACGACTCCATTTTGTTGAGGTGTGTACGTAGCCGAGAACTCATGTGAAATCCCTTCTTCGTCAAGAAAGGTATCCACATTTGTGTTCTTGAACTCCGTTCCGTTGTCGCTTCGAACCTTCTTGAGCTTCACGTCAAATTGATTTTGGGCCTTCCTAGCGAAGTTTTTGAAGATCTTTTGGACCTGCGATTTGTCATCAAGAAAGAACACCCACGTAAATCTTGAAAAATCATCAACTATGACTAGTCCAAATGAGTTACCACCAAGACTCTTGTAGGCATTTGGACCAAAGAGATCCATGTGAAGTAGCTCGAGTGGTCTCCTTGTGGCCATGATGTTCTTTGCATGATGGCTTCCTCCAACTTGTTTCCCTGCCTGACAAGCACTACAAAGTCTATCCTTGTCAAATATAAAATCTTTTACTCCAAGGATATGATCACCTTTAATCAGCTTGTCAAGGTTTCACATACCAACATGACCTAATCGTCTATGCCATAACCAACCTTTAGAAGATTTAGCAATTAAGCAAGTTCTGGGTTGAGCCTTTTTAGTGAAATCAACAATGTAAAGGTCACCTCTATGTATTCCGGTAAAGACCATTTTACGATTGTCTCTATGAAACACTTGGCAATCTACTTCAGTGAATAGGATATTGAAACCGAAATCAGCAAGTCTTGATACTGAATGTAAGTTGTACCCAAGAGATTCAACGAGCATGAAATTTTGTATGGAGCTATCATGTGAGATGGCCACCTTACCGAGGACAACCACCTTACCCTTTGAGTTATCACCAAAGGTGACATATTTTCAAGGGCCGTTGTTTTCAGAAAGCTCACGGAACATATCTTTATCTCCGGTCATATGATCAGTACATCCACTATCAAGAACCCATTCCTTTCCTCCGACCATGTAGCCGCGAAGATTTGCCATAAGACCAAAGTGTCTCATTGCATCATCAAGGTCATAGTCACTATCATCATCATCCTCATCAGAGTATCCGTGTTCAACATCATCTTGTGATTGATCAATTCCTAGAGAGGGTAATTCATTAGATAAATGATCATTTCAATAGTTACCTTTATGAATTCTAATAGCTCTGGAAATGATATTGCTAATAATTCCAACATCTCCTTTGGCACTCGTAAGATTAGTGAGCTCAAATAAGCAGTCACCAAAATTGGGATCATTGGAATTCATCTTAATCAAGGCAATGGATTTATGGTGAATTTCATCTAGTTCTTTCAAGGAATAATTTGGAAAGAGTTCCTCAAGAAATTTTCATATGGTGTAGGCACACTTAAGAGTAGGCAAACATCCAATCAAGTTTCTAGGCAAGCCTCTAGTGATAAGATTAACAATTATAAGGCTGCGGATCATGTCAATAGACTCGTCAAGGGTAGGATGCAAAGGATCAACATGAGGTGAACAAGGGCTAGGAATGTACTTGTTCAAATGATATTCATTGAAAATCTCAAGCATTTCATTTTTCCACTCATGAAAATATTCTCCATCAAGAATAGGCACTCTACGTCTAAGACTCCCCAAAGTAGACTCATCCATCTTCCTCCAATGGCGTTTAAACCAAAGCAATGGAGACCAATGCTCTGATACCAATTAAAAGGATCGAGAAGAGGTGTCTAGAGGGGGGGGGGGTGATTAGACACTAAGTGCTAAAAGTTGCAGTTTTTAAATTCTTTAGGTTGAAGTGGAGTTTAGGCACAAGTTTAACAAACACAACACATATCAAGCAAGCATGCAAGGGGTGTATGAGCAGCGGAAAGTAAAGCATGCAACTTGCAAAAATGTAAAGAGAAGGGTTTGGAAGATTCAAACGCAATTGGAGACACGGATGTTTTTGTTGTGGTTCCGATAGGTGGTGCTATCGTACATCCACGTTGATGGAGACTTCAACCCATGAAGGGTAACAGTTGCGCGAGTCCATGGAGGGCTCCACCCATGAAGGGTCCACGAAGAAGCAACCTTGTCTATCCCACCATGGCCATCGCCCACGAAGGACTTGCCTCACTAGCGGTAGATCTTCACAAAGTAGGCGATCTCCTTGCCCTTACAAACTCCTTGGTTCAACTCCACAATCCCGTCAGAGGCTCTCAAGTGACACCTAGCCAATCTAGGAGACACCACTCTCCAAGAAGTAACAAATGGTGTGTTGATGATGAACTCCTTGCTCTTGTGCTTCAAATGATAGTCTCCCCAACACTCAACTCTCTTTCACAGTATATGGATTTGGTGGAAAGAAGATTTGAGTGGAAAGCAACTTGGGGAAGGCTAGAGATCAAGATTCATATGGTAGGAATGGAATATCTTGGTCTCAACACAAGTGTAGGTGGTTCTCTCTCAGAAAATATAGGTTGGAAGTGTAGGTTCGTTCTGATTGCTCTCTCCATGAATGAAGAGGAGGTGGAGGGGTATATATAGCCTCCACACAAAATCTAACCGTTACACATAACTTTCCAAACTTGGTGGGACCGAATGATCAAACTCGGTCGGACCAATTCAGCAAAGCTAGTGACCGTTAGGGTTTTCGGTGGGACCGACATGCAACTCGGTAGGACCGACATGATTAGGGTTAGGGCATAACGTAATCTCAGTGAGACCAATTACACAAACTCGGTGAGACCGATTTTGGTAATAAGCTAACCAGAGAGTTGGTCAGTGAGATCGCTCATTTCGGTGAGACCGAAATGTTAAAAAAGGGAACCAAAGAGTTTACATTGCAGTTTCGGTGGGACCGATCGCAAGTTTCGGTGAGACCGAAAGTATTGCAATAGGAAACAAAGAGTTTGCAATCCCATCTCGGTGAGACCGAGATCCCTATCGGTGAGACCGATTTGCTTAGGGTTTGTGACAGTGGCTATGACATTTGAAACTCGGTGGCGCCAGATAGAAAGAATCGGTGGGGCTGAGTTTGACTTTTGGTTTAGGTCATATGGGGATGTGAGAAAGTAGTTGAGGGTTTTGGAGCATATCACTAACCATTTTGAGTAAGAACCTCATTAAGCAACACCTCATCCCTCCTTGATAGTATTGGATTTTCCTATAGACTCAATGTGATCTTGGATCACTAAAATAGAAAATGTAGAGTCTTGAGCTTTGAGCTTGAGCCAATCCTTTGTCTTTAGCATCTTGAAGGGGTTTCACATCCTCTAGTCCATGCCACTTCACTGTTGAACTTATCTGAAACATACTAGATAAAAATGTTAGTCCAACAAGAGATATGTTGTCATTAATTATGAAAACCACCTAGGGAGCACTTGTGCTTTCAGAAGCCCTCCATGAAGCCATCTTCACGAAGATCGTCTTCAGGACATAGAAGTGTGAGACTCTTCCAGGACCGCCGATAGGCTTCATGGGCAACGAACGAGTTCTTGGTGGCCAAGTTTCGAATGTGATTGACATCCACCATGATACTCTGCATCTAATGCTTTAGCCAGTCATGATGCTTATCCTGTTTCTGGTGCAGGGCCACAAGAAGCTCTCGGTCATTAAGGACACGGGAACGCTTCTGAGGCCTTTGGGCAACCGTACTTGCTGTGGCTTCAGTGTTGGCATGACGTGGCACTCTCATATTCCCAGCAAGAGGATAAGTGGGGGTTGTAGCATTGGGAACAAGAATTCCCTCCATTGGTTGCGAGAAGCTATGGTGTTCAGCATTCCGAAGATGTATAGGCCACTTGGCTGGCTCGGGATAGATGTATTCAATGGATAGATCAACCTTAGGCAGAAAGACAAGATGGTTGTGCGTTGAGGGCTGATAGTCAATAGTAGAATGGAGCTTGATCAGCTGCATCACCCATGGAGCATAAAACTTGAGGCCAAACAGATCAATCCCTGATGCAGCAAGTTGTCTGATGAAGAAGTCCTGGGTATTGAATCTGATGCCATGGATGATATAGAATACCAAAGTATTCATGGCTCCTTCTAGTTTGTCTTCAGAAGAGTGTCCCTTGATTGGCCAGAGAGTATGCCTCAGAATATGATAAACAGTGCGGGGCAAGTAATCGAGGTCCTTGACAAAGAACTCTTTGGGGTATTCAGCATCAGAAGGCAATGACTTCACCATACTTAGCATCTCACTCATATTTGGCTCGGGCCTCTAGAAGATACTCTGCAGTTCATCATGATGACGCTGACAACCAGGCTCGTAGAACTCGCCTGGAGTGGGCAGGGAAGTAAGCTCGATGATGTCTTGAGCTTTGGCTTCATGATGCACATCACCTGTCATCCACTCAAGAATCCATGTCTTTGGATCCCTGTTGTAGCCGCGAATATGAAGTGTTGCATAGAACTGCAGCAGAAGCTCCTCATTCCAGTGCTCTTTGTCTGTCACAAAAAGTAGGAGACCAACATCTCTGAAGCAGACAAGTGTTTCTTCAAGACAGGGCAGCCCAGCAATAGCTTCATAGTCAATACGCATGTGTGTAAAGATCCGCTCTTGATTGTATGGAATGCAGGAGTAATAGCTGCGCTGCTGATGGCTCCAGAAGCGATCGGAAGAGATCTTTGGCTTCGAATATGGATTCTTGGCACTGTCAAAGAAGGTGTTGTGTGCTCTGAAGCTGTGCACTTTGAAAGAACCCATTGTGGTGGCAGCACCTGGAAGCCTTGGCAGCCGTGGCTTGGGCTTCTGAACCTGTGGTCTCTGCTCCACATGATAGTCATATTGTGGTCCGGGAGCAGAGGTGGAACCATGACATGCCATCTAACTATGACAAGATGCCCATGATCGTAGGCCTATTCAATGGTGTGAGGCCTTGGAGGTGGAACATTGGCTTCAGCTTCCACATTGACTTTGGGCTCCTCATGAGCTTCATGCACCACATTGTCTTCAGCCATGACAGTGTCATTGGCTTCAACATTGTTGTTTGTGGCAGCCTCAATGTTTTCAACCTCCGTTTGTTCAATAACAGGAGGGCTAGGCACAGTCACATTCTCCTCGAGAATGGCTGGATTAATAGCAGGGGGTGTGGCAACTCTTTCTTCTTCTCTTTATCCTTGATCTTCATCGGCTGATGCAGCCGGAATGTCTTCAGTAGCTTTAGCTTCAGACTCGGAGACATTCACAGTAGGGGTGACTTCAGGAAACACTTGATGTGCTACTGAGCTTTGGTGCACTTCTCCTTCCGGAATGCTCAACATGGTGACCTGTGACCTAGGGCCTTTGCGAAGCCTGCGGAAAGCGGGCGACGCCTGTGGTGATGGAGAGGTCTGCACCATGTAGTTGCCGTCGTCAAGCACCAGAGTGATGACTTGAGGCGGTGGAGTTCTGGATGTTTCATCATGGATGGGGGTGTCCTGCTGAGGGCGCTCGACCCATGAATCATCCTGAGCAATTGGCGTCAAGGGACGACCAATGATGATGAGTTCACTGTTCGTAAGAACACGCGATGATACCGACTAGTGCTCGAGTTGAGGAAGGACTACATCATCTTCAACATTGTCATCACGACCAATGTCTTCAGCTATGGTGGGGTCAACAGCCGGAACTTCTTCATCTTCAGGAGCCTTTGTGGAAGTAGGTTCGTGGATTACAAGGCGACGCTCCTGGTTGGTGGAAGCTGGACGAGCAACAAAAATGGGCTCAACAGCAAGGGGCTCAGAGGCCGCAGCACACTCTTTCTTTGAAGACTTTGTCTTCAATTTCTTCTTGGATGGGGCCTCATCAAAGGCATTCTTGTGCTTGCATTTCCTGGCATCAGCTTCAGCTGTCCTTGTCTTCTTCAGTTCTAAGGCTGCTGAGGGGACCTTAGGCTTCGAGCCTATCATGCTGGCTGGGAAGACAATGCGAGGTTCTTCCTGCCTTGATGCTTCAGTTCGGGCTACAGCAGACTTCTTTGTTGGCTTGGCAGCCATCCTGGGGTCGATGTCAGGGCGCCCAAGAGCTTTGCATTTTTCAGCTTAATTGTGGGCTTGAACGCATTTCTCTGTGAAATACTTCATGCGCTCTCATGAGCCTTTGGCTTCTTCTCTCTTCTTGTGAAACTCTTCCTTGAGATTATGCATCATCTCTTTGAATATTTGAACATCTGCCAGGCTAAGCTTGGCCATGTTCTTCTTGAAGTGTGCCTTCTCATAGTCAATCTTGTTCTTCAGTTCGATGATTTTCTGAGCCACGTCCAGTTCATTGGCAATGGCTCCATGGAAAGTGACACTGATGTCCACAGGCAGCTGAAGATCATCAATACTGATGCTCTGGTCATCAAACCACTCATCGACGAAGTTGTTCAGAATGTCAACATCAAAGAGGGGCAGATCGTTGAAGATCTTCACCTCTTGCTTGCTCTTGATTAGCTGCTCAAGGGCATCATCACCAAGACCTTCATCACTGGACAAATCAATGGTGTCTTCCTTGTTCCTTAGAATGGTAGCAGTAGTCAATTCATGCCTAGAAATCTTCTTGGGCTTCTTGGTTTTCTTGGTCTTCTCAACCTTCTTGGAGACACGAGACAGGTCTTCAGACTACACACTGGCTTCAGGAGGTGCAGTGGCCAACGGCTTTAGTGTCGAAGCTTTTGGTGCGGCTGAGGGCTTTGAAGCTTTTGTCTTCTTTGTTTTCTGCTTCGTTGGTGATGGCACATCTTCAGAGTCCGCGTCATCAGCAGATTGCTCCACCATAGCCCTCTGAGCAGCGATGTGTGAGAGAAGGCCATCAAATTTGGCGAAGGGGCCGATGACATTTGGATTGGCATCGTGTGTGCCTTCAGCCCTTGGAGCAGATGGACCAGGGTTGAAGTTGAGTCCCAGCTCCTTCTTGTGCTTGGTAGCTGACTCCTTGGCAAACTGATAGTTGTGCTTGAACAGATTGTCTTCATGACACCATAACAAGGATGATGGGTCGGCAGTGTCAGGCTTTGGTCCTCGGACCATGCATGGGTAGAAGCCTTGAGCAATGGATTCAGGCTTCGACTTTGGCTGCAGATTCCTGTATAGGATATCTCCCCATGGTCGCTTGATAGCATTCTTCTCTACATATTCTGGGCTCACGAAGTTGTACTTGAACCATTCTTCTTCCCAATATCTTTAAATCCATTGGGTTTGGGTCTTGCGCTGGCCGTAGCTTTCCTCTGGATCTGACTTGTACAGTTCAAACAGACCGGGAGGTAAATCCTTAGCAGTATTTCCATGGCGCTGCCTGCCACCTTTCCTGGCAGATTTCTCAGTGGCCATTATATTCAGACTGAATGGCTTCAGAATAGTGAATGGCTTCAGAACAGTGAATGGCTTCCTTCTACTGGTCAGACAAGAGCTGGCTTTAGGGGAGTGTATATGCTGCTGTAAGAACTCTGCAACTGAATGCAGACTATGAGAACCAAGGGATTCTCCCACAGACATGTACCTGTGACAACATTAAGGTGCGAGGGAAGGGGAAGAGGTCATATGCATTCTCAGAAGATTTTGAAGATAAATCGGTTTGAAGACATTGACCTCATAGAGCAAAGACATTCACTTATTTGAAGAGAGTCGGTTCCAGATTTCTACGAATCCATGAATAAGTACAAGTGAGGAATCTAACTAGTTATGAAGCATAACTGAATATTCTTAGCATGATATGAGATGTAGATAAGGATGGATCCATATTTGGAAGTGAAGAAACCACTTTTAGTTGAAGTGGATGGATTTGACAGATCTAAAAGGCAGTAAAAAGTGAGATTTTAATTACCGCGGACAAACTGCTAGACGAGGTAGAGGTAGAGGCTGAGCAGTTCAATCTCTCGTGCCCTAACTTGGCGATGGAATACACCTATGACAGCGGCAGAGAGGACGAGGTCCGCGGCCGACGTGAGGACAGCGTTGAAGACGTCGTAGTAACTAAGCGCTTCGTCTTCGGCGTCAACTCGAGCTAGCAGAGGCTCTAGGGTTTGTGCGAGGTGGCAAGGTGGAAGAATAGATAATGATCGCGATGAGTGTGTATTTATAAGGACAGGGACGACACATCATAATTACGCAGGTGCCCCTGGCGGTTCACATCTGAAGGACACATGGCTTGCATGCAATCCATTGGAATCTGTTCCATGTTCCCACGCATGCCTGGATTGTCGTGTGGTCGTTTCGGCTTCTACGGTATTCAGGCAACAAGGATATAGCATTAAAAATAGATTTAAGTGTTTATCTCTTTGTCTTCTGCTGACAAGGACTCAAAGAATACAATCGACAGGTTTCTATAGAATGCATATGATTTAGACAGATAGAGTTTGAGATATAAGCGCAGAGGGGGTTAGGGTCCGATTACATTCACTTAGATCAAGAGAAGATTCAGGCATGAATACATAGCTATAAGTGAATGCTGTAGAGGATAGAACACGAATATATATATCAGACCAACTCAACATTGCGAAGATAAACCTCGTAAATTAATGTTGAAGACAAACCAAATGCGAAGACTATGCAATCATGATGCCACATGAAACACTTCAAAAAGATTTTGGTGGTGGCGTTACCCACCGTATAGGAAGTATTAGACCCAGACACGGCGCACAATTATCGTGGTGCTTCAAAGTCAAATTCCGCGTTAATGTATTCACAGTTAGAGTGTATGTCTTCATTGATTAAAGATATACGTTACTTTGTGTGTTGCACATCTAAGTCATCAACATGCATAAGCATTAGGATGTGTGTCCAATTAAAGGACATTTGAGGACTCTAAGATATTTAGCTCACACCGCAAGTTGCAAAACCTTTTCTCATCCAAGCGCTTTGTGAAGATATCTGCCAATTGCTCTTCAGTGTTGACGTGAATGATATCAATATCTTCCTTCATGACATGATCTCTGAGAAAGTGATGAGAGATCTGAATGTGCTTTGTCTCCGAGTGCTGAACTGGGTTGTTGGCAATCTTGATGTCGCTTTCATTGTCGCAGTAGAGTGGCACATGCTTTAGATGGATGCCATAGTCCTTGAGAGTTTGCTTCATCCATAGAAGTTGAGCGCAGCAAGATCCAACATCAATGTATTCAGATTCAGCAGTTGAGAGGGATACACAGTTCTGCTTCTTTAAAGACCAACAGACAAGAGATCGTCCAAGAAAGTGACATGTGCCTGATGTGGACTTGCGATCAACTTTGTCACCAGCATAATTAGCATCTGAGAATCCAACTAGATCAAACTCCGTGCCCTTTGGATACCATAATCCTAGTGTTGGGTGTAAGCCAAATATCGAAGAATTCACTTCATAGCTAAGTGATGAGATTCCTTTGGTGCCGCTTGGAATCGGGCACACATGCAAACGCTAAGCATTATATCTGGCCTAGATGCACATAAATAGAGTAAATAACCAATCATGGAGCGGTATACCTTTTGATCGAACTCTTTACCATTGTCGTCGGGGCCCAGATGACTTTTGGTTGGCATTGGCGTCGTGTATCCTTTGCAGTCTTGCATTACAAACTTCTTCAGGCAATCTTTGAGGTATTTTTCTTGTGATATGAAGATGCCGTTGCTTTGCTGACAGATTTGAAGACCGAGGAAAAATTTCAGCTCACCCATCATGGACATTTGATATTGCTCTTGCATCATGTGTCCAAACTCATCACTGTATTTCTTGTCTGTGCAGCCGAAGATAATGTCATCCACATAGATTTGGCGTACAAACAATTCTCCATCGTATGTCTTCGTGAAGAGTGTGGGATCCAAGGAACCAGGTTTGAAGCCTTTGCTCTTCAGGAGTCTTTGAGTGTGTCATACCAAGCACGGGGGGCTTGTTTGAGGCCATACAGTGCCTTGTTGAGCTTGTATACCACCTCAGGACACTTTGAGTCTTCAAAACCAGGTGGTTGTGCAACATACACTTCTTCTTCTTCAATTTTTCCATTCAGGAAGGCACTCTTCACATCCATTTGGTAAAGAAGGATGTCGTGATGGTTGGCATAGGCCAGCACCTAGCCACATGAGCAAATGTTTCATCAAAGTCAATCCCTTCTACTTGAGTGTAACCTTGAGCAACGAGACGAGCTTTGTTTCAGACAACTTGAACATGCTCATCTTGTTTGTTGTGGTAGATCCATTTGGTGCTAATGATATTATGCTTGCGAGGATCAGGAGGCTTAACCAGTTCCCACACATTGTTTAGCTCCAACTGTTGAAGTTCTTCTTGCATCGCTTGAATCCATTCAGGTTCCATGAAGGCTTCAGCAACTTTCTTGGGTTTAGATATAGAGACAAATGCAAAGTGCCCACAGAAATTTGCTAGCTGTGTTGCTCTTGAATGAGTGAGTGGACCAGGTGGATTGATGCTATCGATTATCTTCTCAACCTGCACTTCATTTGCAACACGAGGATGAACCGGTCGAAGACTTTGCTCTTGCTGATCATTGTCTTCATCAGTGACATTGACTTCAGGCTGAGCTGCGTCTTCGGGTTGATTAGGTGCAGAAATGATGAGTTCTTCTTCAGCCTGAGCCTCTGAGGGTATGATTTCTCCAGTACCCATAAGCTTGATGGATTCACTCTATGAGACTTCATCGAGCACATTTGGCAGGTGCTCTCTTTGTGAGCCATTAGTTTCATCGAACCGCACATCCACAGTTTCAACCACTTTATAGTGAAAGAGGTTGAAGACTCTATAGGAGTGCGAATCCTTACCGTACCCAAGCATAAAAACTTCATGTGCTTTCGGTGCAAATTTGAAGTGTGATGCGGATCCTTGATCCAGCACCTGGCACCAAATACTCTGAAGTAGCTGACGTTTGGCTTCTTACCAGTTACTAGCTCATATGATGTCTTCTTTAGAAGCTTGTGAAGATATACACGGTTGATGACGTGGCATGCAGTATCAATGGCTTCAGGCCAGAACTTCCTTGGTGTCTTGTACTCATCAAGCATCATCCATGCCATCTCAATGAGGGTTCTATTCTTGTGCTCCATGATGCCATTCTGCCGAGGTGTGTATGGAGCTGAGAACTCATGAGTGATGCCCAATGTATCAAGATAAGTGTCAAGGCCGGTGTTCTTGAATTCTTTGCCGTTGTCACTTCTGATGTGCTTGATCTTGATGCCATAGTTGGTCATGGCATGATTGGCGAATCGTCTGAAGATATCCTGCACTTCAGTCTTATATAGGATTATATGCACCCATGTATATCTTGAGTAATCATCAATAATAACGAAGCCATAGAGGCAAGCAGTGGTAGTAAGGGTAGAGTGGTGAGTAGGACCAAATAAGTCCATGTGAAGCAGCTCGAAGGGACAGGAAGTTGTCATGATTGTCTTCGAGGGATGCTTGGCCCTAGTCATCTTTCCAGCTTCGCAGGCACCACATAGATGATCCTTCTTGAACTTGATGCCCTCGATGCCTACGACATGCTTCTTCTTCGCGAGAGTGTACAAGTTCCTCATGCCGGCATGTCCTAGCCTCCGATGCCAGAGCCAGCACTCTGAAGCTTTTGCTAGTAGACATATGGCCAACTATGGACCTGCTGAGAAATCTACCATGTACAGATCGTCTTTTCGATACCCTTCAAAGACTAGAGACTTGTCAGATTCCATAAGAACAAGGCAATGATATTTTCCAAACATCACAATCATGTTCATATCACAAAGCATTGAGACAGACATTAAGTTGAAACCAAGGGATTCAACAAGCATCACTTTATCCATGTGCTGATCCTTTGAGATTGCAACTCTACCTAGACCCAATACCTTGCTTTTACCAGTGTCAGCAAATGTGATGTGACTCTTGTCAAATGGACGTAGGGTTGAATCCATGAGAAGACTTCGATCACCAGTCATGTGGTTAGTGCATGCACTGTCCATAATCCATTCTGAAGCCTTTGGTGTCATACCCTACAGTGCAGTTTTGGGGATAGGCTTCACCAAGGGTATTGTGAAGCATAAACATTTAACGAACAAGCAGATTATGAAAGTTCAAGTCTTGGTTAGGATAAATAGGATGTTTGTCAAGGAATCTTGGGACGAAATACATCATAAGGCCATTTGTACATTTTATCTTGCGTCCCACAAGATGTTTTAGGTCCCCAACATAAGCATCATACGCCTTTGATTTCCTGCTGGAGACCTTTCCCTGCAAAAGAGAGTTATTTTTTCTTAACCACCCACATCTTCAGGGGTGGCTTAGAAGCAACGAGTCTAAGTGCAGCATCTGAGAACTTTGGCTTTGGAGCCCTAGCAAATAGCCTTGTAGGTGGTGAATAATACTCATAAGAATAAGCAGAATACTTCTTTGTCTTATGAACATAGCATTTTGACAAAACACACTCATATTCATAAGTCTGAGTATTGTTTCCCTGCAAAACATTGGCATTAGGGTGACTCTGGTGAGTCCTCTATTTGTATAAAGCCTTTGGACCATATGAAGCCTTTGGTCTGGGGTTTGTCTTCCTCCCTAGTGGTGTCACGATGACATTTACAGGAAGTTTCTCAAGACAACTTTTGGGCACCCAGATCTTCTTTAAATGTGGTCCATTCCTACAATTAGTACCAATATACCCGGCGAACACTTCACCATTCTGATTCTTAAACAGTTTATAGTTTGCATCAAAGGATTCATCAATGATAATTGGGTTAGCACAAGTGAAACTAGATAAGGTAGATGGATCCACTAAAGGTTCCTTTGTAGCAACCCATGTGGTTTTGGGGTACTGCTCAGGCTTCCAGTATGAACCATCAACGTTCATTTTCCTCTCGAACCCAACACCCTCTTTCCTAGGGTTTCGGTTCAGAATCTATTTCTTGAGGACATCACACAGTGTTTGATGCCCTTTGAGGCTTTTGTACATCCCTGTTTCAAGCAATGTCTTCAGCCTAGCATTCTCATCAGCAATAGTAGTGGTATCCTCAGAAAAGGGGTTAGTTTCCACATCAGCAGTTGAAGACATAGCAATAGTAGCAGCAGTAGAACATCCAGCAATAGAAACATTATTATCACGCTCAAGACATTTTAAACATGGCGGCTCAAAGTCTTCCTAAGTGGAACTGATCTGTTGAGCGCGGAGTGACTTGTTCTCCTTTCGAAGATCTTCATGAGCCGATCTCAAGTTCTCAAGCTCTTGCTTCCTTTGAAGATAATCATAGGTGAGCTTTTCATGAGTTGTTGAGAGCGTTTATGACGACTTTCAAGTTCCTCGTACTTAACATGAAGGTTCTTAATGTCTTCAATTAAGGACTGAATTCGAGTCATTTCCGCGTCCAACAAGTCATCGCTTTTGTCTAGCAACTTTTGAATATGTTCCATAGCATTTTGTTGTTCTGTTGTAATTTTAGCAAGTGTTTTGTATCTAGGTTTAGATTCACATTCAGAGTCATCTTCACTTGATGTTTGAAAGTAAGCATCGCGTGAGTTTACCTTGGCACCGCGTGCCATGAAGCAGTAGGTAGGAGAAGATGGCTCAAGTTTGGGAGTCATTGTTTTGAGTGACTCCTTGAATTCGAGGAACCATGGGTCCTGACATGTTCGATGACCTTCATAGACGCCAGAGATCCGGTCCCATATAAGTTTTGCATTGCAGAGATGCATGACGTGCCTGAACTCGTCTCTTGACAAACAGGAGCATATAACAGCCTTTGCCTTTATATCCAGAAAAGTGTATTTTTGAATATCGTCAGCACGTGCCATCTTGCAAAAATTGGTAAGACCAATCTCCGTGACGGTCCAAAGCTCACTTTCCATAGCAAGAAGGCGCTTCCTCATCATAGCCTTCCATCGGGGATAATCATGCCATCAAAAATGGGGCATGCAACAGAGACCTTGATTGTCCCTGCAGCCGACATAGCTAAAACTCCAGGTGGTTAAACCGAATCACACAGAACAAGGGAGCACCTTGCTCTGATACCAATTGAAAGTGCTAGTTATCGACTAGAGGGGGGTGAATAGGCGATTTTATGAAAGTCTTCAAAACACGGGGGCTTTGAAGACAAACAGTAGAAATGATCCTATTGATATGCAGTGGAAGGTAGACTACACTAGGGAAGCCGTAGTCAAGTAAGCAGTAAAGTGAAAGCACGAAGACTATCAGCAGCTAGGTAGTATGGATCAGGATGGAAGACAATATGAAGCCAAACAGTAAACCAACTTCACTCAGTGAAGTTAATCAGATCATACAGGCAAGCAATGACTTCACGAAGACAAACTGTAAAGTAAAGAGAAGTGAAGGATAGAACCAGTAGCTTGGTGAAGACAAGGATTTAGTAGACTAGTTCCAGTTGTTGTGACAACTGTATGTCTGGTTAGGGAGGCTGAGATTTAACTCAGAAGCCCGTGTCTTCACCTTATTCCCCTTGAGCGACACATAGTCCTCGCCCAATCACTTCGGTAAGTCTTCAAGGTAGACTTCCAAACCTTCATAGGCTTCGTTCACTGACGATCCACAATGACTCTTGGATGCTCAGAACGAGACGCCTAACCGGCTGGAGGATTCACATTCCTCAAGTGTAACAAATCTTCAGATCACGCGGACAGAAAAAGTTCAGTGATGCCTAACACTCTTTGGCTCTGGGTGTTTTGGGCTTTGTCCTCGCAAGGATCTCTCTCTCAAATGCTTCGGAGGTGGGTTGCTCTCAAATGACAAAAGCCGTGCACTAACTCTGAGCAGCCACCAATTTATGTGTGGGGGGTGGGCTATTTATAGCCAGGAGGCAACCCGACCTGATTTGTCCAAAATGACCCTGGGTCACTAAGGAACTGACATGTGTCCAACGGTCAGATTTCAAACACACGCGACAGCTTCACTTGGGCTACAAGTAATGCTGACTCATCCAACTCTATATAAGATTTGCTCTCATTGTCTTCGCTCGAAGAGATAGGATTTAGTTGAGCATCACATCAGTCACTCTGACTTTGTTCACTTGGACCCCACTTAACAGTATGGTGGTTCCTATGACTCAACAAAGAAGAAAAGGAAACTACGAAACAACTATGTCTTCGCACTCCATAGTCTTCATGTGAATGTCTTCTCATGTCATAATCTTCACTGTGAATATCTTCATAGACCACCATTGTCTTCACACATTTTTTGGGGCCATCTCTGGTAGGTAAACCTAATCATTAAGGGACTACTACCTGTGTTACCCTACAATTCTCACAAACACATTAGTCCCTCAACCAAGTTTGTCGTCAATACTCCAAAACCAACTAGGGGTGGCACTAGATGCACTTACAGGGAGCTCTGTAGCATTTCTAGTATTATATGTGGATGGCATATTGTTGATTGGAAATAATACAAAATTTTTGGATAGCATAAAAGGATACTTGAATAATTATTTTTCCATGAAAGACCTTGATAAGTTGCTTATATATTGGGCATCAAGATCTATAGAGATAGATCAAGATGCTTAATTGGACTTTCACAAAGCACATACCTTGATAAAGTTTTGAAGAAGTTCAAAATGGATCAGTCAAAGAAAGGGTTCTTTCCTATGTTACAAGGTGTGAAGTTGAGTTAGACTCAATGCCCGACCACTGCAGAAGACAGAGAGAAAATGAAAGGCATTCCTATCACCGATTTTTGCAAGACTATCAGCAGCTAGGTAGTATGGATCAGGATGGAAGACAATATGAAGCCAAACAGTAAACCGTCTTCACTCAGTGAAGTTAATCAGATCATACAGGCAAGCAATGACTTCACGAAGACAAACTGTAAAGTAAAGAGAAGTGAAGGATAGAACCAGTAACTTGGTGAAGACAAGGATTTAGTAGACCAGTTCCAGTTGTTGTGACAACTGTACGTCTAGTTAGGGAGGCTGAGATTTAACTCAGAAGCATGTGTCTTCACCTTATTCCCCTTGAGCTAAGGACACATAGTCCTCGCCCAATCACTCCAGTAAGTCTTCAAGGTAGACTTCCAAACCTTCACAGGCTTCATTCACCGACGATCCACAATGACTCTTGGATGCTCAGAACAAGACGCCTAACCGGCTGGAGGATTCACAGTCCTCAAGTGTAACAAATCTTCAGATCACGCGGACAGAAAAAGTTTAGTGATGCCTAACACTCTTTGGCTATGGGTGTTTTGGGCTTTGTCCTCGCAAGGATCTCTCTCTCAAATGCTTCGGAGGTGGGTTGCTCTCAAACGACAAAAGCCGTGCACTAACTCTGAGCAGCCACCAATTTATGTGTGGGGCGTGGGCTATTTATAGCCTAGAGGCAACCCGACCTGATTTGTCCAAAATGACCCTGGGTCACTAAGGAACTGACATGTGTCCAACGGTCAGATTTCAAACACACGCGACAGCTTCACTTGGGCTACAAGTAACGCTGACTCATCCAGCTCTAGATAAGATTTGCTCTCATTGTCTTCGCTCGAAGAGATAGGATTTGGTTGAGCATCACATCAGTCACTCTAACTTTGTTCACTTGGACCCCACTTAACAGTACGGTGGTTCCTATGACTCAACAAAGAAGAAAAGGAAACTACGAAACAACTATGTCTTCGCACTCCACAGTCTTCATGTGAATGTCTTCTCATGTCATAATCTTCACTGTGAATATCTTCATAGACCACCATTGTCTTCAATGTCTTCACACATTTTTTGGGGTCATCTCTGGTAGGTAAACCTAATCATTAAGGGACTACTACCTGTGTTATCCTGCAATTCTCACAAACACATTAGTCCCTCAACCAAGTTTGTCGTCAATACTCCAAAACCAACTAGGGGTGGCACTAGATGCACTTACAGGGAGCTCTGTAGCATTTCTAGTATTATATGTGGATGGCATATTGTTGATTGGAAATAATACAAAATTTTTGGATAGCATAAAAGGATACTTGAATAATTATTTTTCCATGAAAGACCTCGATAAGCTGCTTATATATTGGGCATCAAGATCTATAGAGATAGATCAAGATGCTTAATTGGACTTTCACAAAGCACATACCTTGATAAAGTTTTGAAGAAGTTCAAAATGGATCAGTCAAAGAAAGGGTTCTTGCCTATGTTACAAGGTGTGAAGTTGAGTTAGACTCAATGCCTGACCACTGCAGAAGATAGAGAGAAAATGAAAGGCATTCCTATCACCGATTTTTGCAAGACTATCAGCAGCTAGGTAGTATGGATCGGGATGGAAGACAATATGAAGCCAAACAGTAAACCGTCTTCACTCAGTAAAGTTAATCAGATCATACAGGCAAGCAATGACTTCACGAAGACAAACTGTAAAGTAAAGAGAGGTGAAGGATAGAACCAGTAGCTTGGTGAAGACAAGGATTTAGTAGACTAGTTCCAGTTGTTGTGACAACTGTACGTCTGGTTAGGGAGGCTGAGATTTAACTCAGAAGCCTGTGTCTTCACCTTATTCCCCTTGAGCTAAGGACACACAGTCCTCGCCCAATCACTCCGGTAAGTGTTCAAGGTAGACTTCCAAACCTTCACAGGCTTCCTTCACCGACGATCCACAATGACTCTTGGATGCTCAGAACGAGATGCCTAACCGGCTGGAGGATTCACAGTCCTCAAGTGTAACAAATCTTCAGATCACGCAGACAGAAAAAGTTCAGTGATGCCTAACACTCTTTGGCTCTGGGTGTTTTGGGCTTTGTCCTTGCAAGGATCTCTCTCTCAAATGCTTTGGAGGTGGGTTGCTCTCAAACGACAAAAGCCATGCACTAACTCTGAGAAGCCATCAAGATGCTTAATTGGACTTTCACAAAGCACATACCTTGATAAAGTTTTGAAGAAGTTCAAAATGGATCAGTCAAAGAAAGGGTTCTTGCCTATGTTACAAGGTGTGAAGTTGAGTTAGACTCAATCCCCGACCACTTCAGAAGATAGAGAGAAAATGAAAGGCATTCCTATGGCTCAGCCATAGGTTCTATCATGTATGCAATGCTGTGTACCAGACCTGATGTGTGCCTTGCTATAAGTTTAGCAGGGAGGTACCAAAGTAATCGAGGAGTGGATCACTGGACAGCGGTCAAGAACATCCTGAAATACTTGAAAAGGACTAAGGATATGTTTCTCGTTTATGGAGGTGACAAAGATCTTGTCGTAAATGGTTACGTCGATGCAAGCTTTGACACTGATCTGGATGACTCTAAGTCACAAACCGGATACATATTTATATTGAATGGTGGAGCTGTAAGTTGGTACAGTTCCAAGCAGAGCGTCGTCGCGGGATCTATGTGTGAAGCGGAGTACATAGATGCTTCGGAAGCAACAAATGAAGGAGTCTGGATGAAGGAGTTCATATCCGATCTAGGTGTAATACCTAGTGCATCGGGTCCAATGAAAATCTTTTGTGACAATACTGGAGCAATTGCCTTGGCGAAGGAATCCAGATTTCACAAGAGAACCAAACACATCAAGAGACGCTTTATTTCCATCTGCGATCAAGTCGAGATTTGCAAGATACATACGGATCTGAATGTTGCAGACCCATTGACTAAGCCTCTCTCAAGAGCAAAACATGATCAGCACGAAGACTCCATGGGTGTTAGAATCATTACTATGTAATCTAGATTATTGACTCTAGTGCAAGTGGGAAACCGAAGGAAATATGCCCTAGAGGCAATAATAAAGTTGTTATTTATATTTCCTTATATCATGATAAATGTTTATTATTCATGCTAGAATTGTATTAACCGGAAACTTAGTACATGTGTGAGTACATAGACAAATAGAGTATCCCTGGTATGCATCTACTTAACTAGCTCATTAATCAAAGATGGTTAACTTTCCTGACCATATACATGTGTTGTCATTTGATTAACGGGATCACATCATTAGAGACTGATGTGATGGACAAGACCCATTCGTTAGCTTAGCATTATGATCGTTTAGTTTTATTGCTATTGCTTTCTTCATGACTTATACATATTCTTCTGACTATGAGATTATGCAACTCCCGAATACCGGAGGAACACCTTGTGTGCTATCAAACGTCACAACGTAACTGGGTGATTATAAAGATGCTCTACAGGTGTCTCCGATGGTGTTTGCTGAGTTGGCATAGATCGAGATTAGGATTTGTCACTCCGAGTATCAGAGAGGTATCTCTAGGCCCTCTCGGTAATGCACATAACTATAAACCTTGCAAGCAATGTGACTAATGAGTTAGTTACGGGATGATGCATTACGGAATGAGTAAAGAGACTTGCCTATAACAAGATTGAACTAGGTATTGAGATATCGACGATCGAATCTCGGGCAAGTAACATACCGATGACAAAGGGAATAACGTATGTTGTTATGCGGTTTGATCGATAAAGATCTTCGTAGAATATGTAGAAACCAATATGTGAATCTAGATTCCGCTATTGGTTATTGACCGGAGACGTGTCTCGGTCATGTCTACATATTTCTTGAACCCGTAGGGTCCGCACGCTCAAGGTTTGATGATGATTTGTATTGTGAGTTATGTGTTTTGGTGACCGAAGTTTGTTAGGAGTCTCGGATGAGATCACGGACATGATGAGGAGTCTCGAAATGGTCGAGAGGTAAAGATTGATATATTGGAAGGTTATATTCGGACATCGGAATGGTTCCGAGTGATTCAGATATTTTTCCGGAGTACCGAGGGGTTACCGAACCCCCCCGGGGGAATAATGGGCCTTAGTGGGCTTTAGTGGAGAGGAGAGAAGGGCCGCAAGGGGAGCCCCCGTGCCCCCTTATGGCAGTATGAATTGGACTAAGGGGGGGGGGGGCGGCGCCCCCTTTCCCTTTCCCTCTCCCTCTCCTTCCAATTCCCTCCGGCGGAGAAAGGAAAAGGGGGGGGGGCGAATCCTACTTGGACTAGGAGTCCAAGCAGGACTCCCCCATGGCGCGCCCCTCCTGTCCGCCAGCCTCCTCCTCTCCCCTTTATATACGGGGGCGGGGGGCACCCCAAAGGCACCAAAAGAAATCTCTTAGCCGTGTGCGGTTCCCCCTCCACAGTTTACTCCTCCGGTCATATTGTCGTAGTGCTTAGGCGTAGCCCTACGCAGATCACATCACCATCACCATGCCGTCGTGCTGTCGAAACTCTCCCTCGACCCTCTACTGGATCAAGAGCTCGAGGGATGCCATCGAGTTGAACGTGTGCTGAACGCGGAGGTGCCGTACGTTCGGTACTTCGATCGGTTGGATCGTGAAGACGTTCGACTACATCAACCGCGTTAACCTAACGCTTCCGCTTTCGGTCTACGAGGGTACATGGACACACTCTCCCCCTCTTGTTCTATGCATCTCCTAGATAGATCTTGCGTGATCGTGGGATTTTTTTTTGAAATTGCATGCCACGTTCCCCAACACGGGCATCATCCCGCGTTGATTTTTCCCCAAAAATCACATATATTCCAAAAAAATCTCCGTAACTTTTTATCACGCTCGGACTCCATTTGATATGGATATTCTGTGAAACAAAAAACATGCAACAAACAGGAATTGACACTTGGCACTAGATCAATATGTTAGTCCAAAAAATATTGTAAAAAGTTGTCAAAAGTATATGAAAGTTGTAGAATATTGGCATGAAACAATCAAAAATTATAGATACGGCAGAGACATATCAGCATCCCCAAGCTTAATTCCCGCTCGTCCTTGAGTAGGTAAATGATAAAAAATATAATTTTTGATGTGGAATGCTACCTAGCGTAATTTTGATCATATAATCTAATCATGGCAATTATATTGAGACATGAGTGATTCAAAGCAATACTCTATCATTTGACATTAAGACAATAATACTTCAAGCATACTAATAAAGCAATCATGTCTTCCCAAAATATCATGGCTAAAGAAAGGTATCCCTACAAAATCATATAGTCTGGCTATGCTCCATCTTCATCACACAAAGTATTTCATCATGCACAACCCCGATGACAAGCCAAACAATTATTTAATACTTTTAATGTTCTCAAGCCTTTTCAACTTTCACGCAATACATGAGCGCGAGCCATGGATATAGCACTATAGGTGGAATAAATATGATGGTGGAGGTTGTGTGGAGAAGACAAAAGGAGAAAGTCTCACATCGACGCGGCTAATCAATGGGCTATGGAGATGCCCATCAATTGATGTCAATGCAAGTTAGTAGGGATTGCCATGCAATGGATGCACTAGAGCTATAAGTGTATGAAAGCTCAAAAGAAAACTAAGTGGGTGTGCATCCAACTTGCTTGCTCATGAAGACCTAGGGCGATTTGAGGAATCCCATCATTGGAATATACAAGCCAAGTTCTATAACAAAAAATTCCCACTAGTAATATATGAAAGTGACAACATAAGAGACTCTCTATCATGAAGAACATGGTGCTACTTTGAAGCACAAGTGTGGAAAAAGGATAGTAGCATTGCCCCTTCTCTCTTATTCTCTCATTTTTTTGTTTTTTGGCTCTCTCTTTTTTTGGCTCTTTTTTATTTTATTTTTTGTTTTTCATCCGGAGTCTCGTCCCGACTTGTGGGGGAATCATAGTCTCCATCATCCTTTCCTCACGGGGACAATGCTCTAATAATGATGATCACCCCACTTTTATTTACTTACAACTCAATATACAACTCGATATCTAGAACAAAGTATGACTCTATATGAATGCCTCTGGTAGTGTACCAGGATGTGCAATGATCTAGCATAGTAAAGATATCAAAAAACGGACAAGCCATGAAAATATCATGCTAGCTATCTTACGATCATGCAAAGCAATATGACAATGAATGCTCAAGTCATGTATATGATGATGATGGAAGTTGCATGGCAATATATCTCAGAATGGCTATGAAAATGCCATGATAGGTAGGTATGATGGCTGTTTTGAGGAACATATCAGGAGGCTTATGTGTGATAGAGCATATCATATCACAGGGTTTGGATGCACCGGCGAAGTTTGCACCAACTCTCGAGGTGAGAAAGGGCAATGCATGGTACTGAAGAGGCTAGCAATGATGGAAGGGTGAGAGTGCGTATAATCCATGGACTCAACATTTGTCATAAAGAACTCACATACTCATTGCAAAAGTTTTATTAGCCATCAAAACAAAGTACGAATACGTCCTCGGGGGATAGATTGGTAGGAAAAGACCATCGCTCGTCCCCAGCTGCCACTCATAAGGAAGAGAATAAAAAATAAATTATGCTTCGACTTCATCACATAACGGTTCACCATACGTGCATGCTTCGGGAATCACAAACCTTAACAAAAGTATTTCTACCAATCCACAATTACTCACTAGCATGACTCTAATATCACCATCTTTATATCGCAAAACTATTGCAAGGAATCAAACATATCATATTAAGTGATCTACAAGTTTTATGTAGGATTTTATGACTAACCATGGGAATGAACAATTCCTGTCAACTCTGTAAATAGATATAGCGAAGCATGAGAGTTTAATTTTTTCTACAAAAGATATGCCCATGCTCTAACAAATATAAGTGAAGCAAAAGATCATTCCACAAATGGCGGTTTTTATGTGTAGATAAACAAGCAATCTAAACTTCAAATTATATAAGTGAAGCACATGAAGCATTCTATAAAGCCATACTCAAAAGATATAAGTGAAGTGCAAAGAGCATTCTATAAATCAACCAAGGACTATCTCATGCCAACATGGTGCATAAAAGAAAAAGAAAAAATAAACACAAAAGACGCTCCAAGAATTTACGCATATCATGTGACGAATAAAAATATAGCTCCAAGTAAAATTACCGATGATCGTTAGAAGAAAGAGGGGATGCTTTCCGGGGCATCCCCAAGCTTAGTTGCTTGGGAGTCCTTGAATATACCTTGGGGTGCCTCGGGCATCCCCAAGCTTAGGCTCTTGCCACTCCTTATTCCTTCATCCATCGTGATCTCAGCCAAAACTCACTGGTACAGTGATGTGCTATACAAACGGTTTTTAACCCCTTTCCGTGACGGCATTTGGAACCATCGCCAAGTGTGTGTGGGCGATAGGGGGGGGGGTCCTTCCCACACGACCCAGAAACCGTTGGGGATAGGCCCTCCTGCCACACAAAATGAGCTCGTGTGCGATCTGGCGAGGCATCGAAACCCAATTGTTTCCCTTCGTATGTACATCCCACACGGTGAATCCCAGAAAATCATTTCCATTCGTGTGTATATCACACACAATGTTGTGTGTGGAAACGTTTGTGCAAGGTGGCCTAACGCAAACAGTTCTTTGCCGGAAGCCGTGTGTGATAGTTAGTTGATCGAACACGCCTACTTTCTAGAACCGTGCGAGTTGTTTGAGTTCATCGCCCATGGTGCTGTCTGAGTAACCATCTGCAATAGAAAACCCCAATAAGCAGGGTAATTAGCCTATTATTTATAATCCATGTACTAATCAAATTGATATTTCTTATAAAACACACCAGATATTTCATATCCGTATAACAACAACCAAGATTTCATAATCGAATTACATTACATAGCTTTGGCACTCAGTTACGCCATTACACAATAGCACCAAGTTTCACATGCAACATCAAAAACCTTTGGAAAGTAGCATCATACATGGTAAATAGACAGATGAATATCATCTGGGAAACTGCAGAAGTGGAAGGCAAATATTGAGCCTTCAGTGATGTTGAATGTCCCTGCACCTTTAGGCCAGTGGCTATGGATAATTGCCCGCCCAACCTTCGTCCTCTTCAGCAAGACTTCAATATTGTACCATGCGTGTTGAATGAATACCTTCCTCGCCTCTTGACCATACTGGTGGTTTGAGAGGTAATCATCGGTGAAATGCTTTGTAAAGTACTGAAAACAAAGATATGCATAAATCGCTGTTATAAATTTTGAAATGGCGCAAGGGGTAAAAACAAGGTAAAAGAATTAGTAACATCCTATAGTTGACTAATGTCTTATTCATTGTGCAAACAAAGGTCTTGCTGTTATTCGTCGCAAGTTTCTTCACCCTAACAATATTTCTGAGTTTCTTGACCTGACTGATATTCATGGACATCTCATTTCCCCATATGCAAAATGGGTCGAATAGTGGGTCTAAGCCTCTAACAGCAGGACCTACATGTGCAAGACCAAATTGTAAGAAACCTAAATATTAGAATGATTCTTGCAACTGCACAATAATGTGCTATTAGCCAAAGGACCATGCTTGAACAAACCTTGATGGTAAACCACAGTGTCTCCCATTGTTTCCCTGCAACACACATAAGGAAGATCTTGATCAGGTTAACTGAGAGTTGCCATACTATCAGTAGAATATGTATTGAGTACATCCAAATTCGATTGGTGTCACATGCATAACAATACAAAATTGTACCCACAGCAAATGAAAATCAATTTGCAGAACTGAACCAAACAGTTAAAGGGACAACACACCAAATGAACCAAAATAGTTAACTGAACACGACATTGCAGAATAGAAACATGTACTAGAAGATAAGACAGTTAACAAAACAAGAATGCTTGAGAACAGTACTATGAAATGTAGCAATTGTTGGACCAAAGTGTTAACTGAACATTATATTTCAGAGGACCAAACTATTATCTGAACATCAGATTGCATATTAACATTATAGAGGACAAATCAATATAAGGCACTGGCGGTGGCCTCGAGAAAACAACACAAACTGTATTTTAAAGTAGACAACCGCGTGGTAGTGTCGACGGTGGCCTCAAAGACAAGGTGCTCCTCCAAGATCTGGCGGTCGGCATGCATGGTAGCCATAGCGACCTCGTGCGTGCGTGCGGCCGCATGCTACTGAGCTCCACGTTATACTACATGCAAAATGGCTGTGGGCGGCGCTTAATTGGAGGAGGGGGACAGTGATTTCGATGGAAGGTGTAGCGCCGTCGGGGCATGTGGGACGGGAAAGGAGGAGGATGGTATTGGTGGGGTCTGGATTACCTGACCATATCGACGAGGCAACGCAGCAAGAAGAAGGGGCGGTGATGAGGAGGCCGTGCATGAAGAAGAAGGGTCGCTGGCGAGGAGGCGCTGCTGCAAGAAGAAGGGTCGCCGGCGAGGAGGCGGCGCTACAAGAAGAAGGGTAGCCGATGAGGAGGCGGCGCTGCAAGAAGAAGGGTCGCCGGCGAGGAGGATGAGCTGCCAGTAAGCAGCAGTGAAGGTTTGAACTTGGAAATCAAGGAGGAACAATGGAAATGTGGATTTTGGTGGGTGGGAGGGGGCGGGGAGATAGATATTTCCGTGGTGGCAAAAAAAATCCGCTCGGTGCCGCGAGAAACTGGCGTGCAAGCATGGTTCAAGCGGGGGCAGTGGACTGTAGACGATGAAGCTTTGTGCGTAAGCCAAACAAGACGGTGCGCCAAGATATTTTATATCGCATCCCACACGATTCTTTCTACTAAACTGTTTGTGGTATACCTGATTTTTTCATTATGTTTTGAAAGACAAAATGGTGTTACTGAGGGAAAGGATGGTGTTTGAATTACTAGAACATTTACGTACAGTGAACATGCAACTAGTACATGAGTGTCGTGTTTAAATTTGGAATTATTCCGGGTTCGTTTGGCATTTTTATGCTTTAATTGAGTTTTCTAGGCATTTAATGTGCATAATTAAAATTAGAACTACAAGCACATGCTCTAGTGCACCAAAGTTTGTTGAAAATCACATGTGTGTCTTTGGGTGAATTTATAGGTCCCATGCAAGAAATGGGAATGAAATTCAAACATCTGGGCGTCGTGGCTCGGCCGGAAAGATTCATAAACTTGGTTTTTTAATTCATGTAAATCCAAAACACGCCTGAAAATCATGAAACTTGGCATGGTATCATGACATGGCACCAACATTCTGCGGATTTGTTTGGCCGAATTGGGACAAGCTTTGGTGTAAGCTTCTTGCAAACCAGAGCTTCCCTAAAAAGGCTCGTTGTTCCGAGAGGGAACGTGTCACCTCCATGTGCGAAACGACATATGTACACTGCCCTCTCCCGCCTTAATTTTTTTACACAAGCAAATTAGACCAAATAGAAGTATCGTGCTAAATTTTGGAATTATTCCGGGTTCGTTTGGCCATTTTTATATATTAATTGAGTTTATGTGCATTTAATATGCATAATTCAAATTTGAACTACAAGCACATGCTCCAGTGCACCAAAGTTGGTTGAGAAATCACATGTGTGTCCCTGGGTGAATTTCTAGGTCCCATGCAATAAATGGGAATGAAATTCAAACATCTGGGTGTTGTGGCTCGACCGGAAAGATTGAGAAACTTGGTTTTTTAGTTCCTGTATATCCAAAACATGCCTGAAAATAATGAAACTTGGCATGGTCTCATGACATGGCACCAACATGTTGCGGTAATTTTTTTGGCCGAATTGGAACAAGCTTTGGTGTAAGCTTCTTGCAAACCAGAGCTTCCCTCAAGAAGGCTCGTGGTTCCAAGAGTGAACGTGTAACCTTCATGTGCGAAACGACATACGTACAGTGCCTTCTCCCGCCTTATTTTTTTACATAGGCAGATTAGACCAAATAGAAGTATCGTGCTAAATTTTGGAATTATTCTGGGTTCGTTTGGCCCTTTTTATTCATTAATTGAGTTTCTGGGCATTTAGTGTGCATAATTCAAATTTGAACTACACGCATGATAATTCATTTGGCGCGTGATGACAGACCGTGAACTTCTGCTTAGTCTTCACCAGAAGGTGGATCGAAATCACAAATGGGTTAAGCGTCAGTTTGGTTCACTTCTTCACAACATGACTGCCACACACAATGCAGTGAAGAAAAACCACTACTACCTCCATCAAGTCTTCGGTCGCACCTGGGCAATCCTGTCACATCTATATGGTGAAGAAGATCTGAAGAACATGGGTCTCAAAGAATATTTTGACTGGTCTACGCCTCCACCGAAGAAATTCAAGAAGGTCCAAGTTCCTTCTCTGGTGGCCAGCTCATTTTCTTCATCACGCGACACTGATGAACATGAAGATTTGGACGACACTGCGGCAGGCCCTACATCAACCAACGACCCTAACAACGCTGGCGCTCCTTCATCAACATGATTATCTTCAGGGGCGTTAGTCCTCATTTTCGATCCTTTTGGTCATTCGATGACAAAGGGGGAGAAATATGAGTTAGTCTTCAAGCGGGTCTACTATATGGGCGTTTCTTTGCTAAGTTACAACTCTCATTCTTCTGAAACTTTATTGGATCGAGTTGTAATCTTAAACCCGATGGTGCTCTGATACTTTTGATGCACTGTGCTCTGATACTCTTGATGCACTATTCTGCATGCTTATTCCTCGTTAATATTATTGCATGCATGCTGAATTTCATCAGGCACCATATTTCATCATGCATTTCAAATTCTTCATATTATATGTTAAATGCGTGTATGAATTACAAGATATAGGGGGAGATCTCCATGATTTAACTCTTCAAGTGTGCATTGCTTTAAAAGCAAATTCCTCACTATGCACATCTTCAGGGGGAGTTCTTCTATATCTTGCAATCAAATTCCTCAATATCAGTATTTACACTTCATATGTTTAAGCATGGTGAAAACTTAACCTATATTGTCATCAATCACCAAAAAAAGGGGAGATTGTAAGTGCATCTAGTGCCCCTTAGTGATTTTGGTGTATTGAAGACTTATAGGTTAAGGGACTAATGCGTGTGTGAGTGTACACAAGTCTATAAGTCTATGAGGAGTTTGATATTTACAGGAAAAGTCGACCCCTAAAAATGAATATCTTCGACTGAAGATTTTGGTATTTCTAAAGACTTTCATGAAGACTTTGAAATTGAATAAATCGGTGTGTCCGTGAAGAGTTGATATTCATGTGAGGAATAAATCGGTGTGTTCGTTTTCATAGTTTTGTTTTTCTCTTTCTTGAGTCATAGGAAACACCGTACTGTTAAAGGGGTCGAGGAAATACTAAGGAAAAATTTCCATGTGATGCTCAACTCAAAATCCTACACCTACCAATCCCTTTGAGTGAAGCCATTGGAAATCTCATACAGTTCAGTCAATTCCTTCAGTGACAGAGACGAAGTTCTTCTGGTCTCTGAGGAATTTGCCCTGACTGAGGAGTTAGGAATTCGCCAGTGCGGATTGCCTACACAGTGAGGAACATGATAGCCCTGAGGATTTTGCTACTCAAAATTCCGACCGTTGCTGTGCTATGCGCCAGCTGTTCCAAAATATCTATCCACCTAACGGTCATATCATTGAAGGGCATTTATGTCTTATCATGTCGGGCTGCTCCCTAGGCTATAAATAGCCGCCCCCTACAACCACTAGCTGGTAGGCTGCTCCGAGAGAAACTGACACTTGTCATATGAGAGCAACCCATCCTCCGAGGACTTTGAGCGAAAATCATCAAGTGAGGAAAAACCAAAAACCCAAAACCCAAACACCTACAAACCCCAAGTGATTGAGCATCACTGAAGAGATTGATCCTGAGTGGATCCGACGCTTGTTACCTTTGAAGACCGTGCTTCTTCCAGACGGTTAGGCGTCATGGTCTAGAGCATCCAAGAGGAATTGTGGATCGCCAGGTGACCAAGTTTGTGAAGGTTTGGAAGTCGCCTGAAGACTTACCACGAGTGATTGGACGAGGTCTGTGTGACCTTAGTTCAAGGAGAATACGGTGAGGACTGAGTGTCTTGGACTAAGTGTCCTTGACTGGGTGTCCGGGACTGTGTGTCCTCGAGTTTAAATACTCAGCCGCTCCAACCAGACGTACAACTGAGACAGCAGTTGGAACTAGTCTACCAAATCATTATCTTCACCGAGCTTACTGGTTCTATTTCCTCAACTCTTTCATTTCCACATAACTATGCTATATGTTTGTTCATATCTGTGTTTGAAGACTTTGACTGAAGACTTTCTCAATTTCCTCAGTTCAATTTCTTTAGTCTGTTTGTCTTCATCCTGTGTTATCCTGTGATTACGCTTCCTGTACTTTGTGCCTGTCTTCATTTCATCATGATGACTATGCTTATATTCTGTTATGTTTACCTTTGAGTACTTATTCCGCTGCTAGTAGTTCTTCGCTAAGGAATTTCCTCACCAGCAAATTCCTCAGTGAAGAATTTCATCAAAATCGCCTATTCACCCCTCCTCTAGTCGATATAACGCACTTTCAGATTCCCCTCTCCGGAGCCCTGAACGGACTCCAGATCAGCCCTCCAGAGAGAGTTTAGGGCTTGGCGGCGGCTCCGTATCATAAACCACAATGAATCCTTCTCTCTGATTTTTTTCTCCCCAAACACGAATATATGGAGTTGGAGTTGAGGTCGATGGAGCATCAGGGGGCCCACGAGGCAGGGGGCACGCCCAGGGGGGTAGGCGCGCCCCCACCCTTGTGGACAGTGTGTGGGCCCCCTGACATGGATCTTTCTTCCAGTATTTTTATATATTCCAAAATAATTCTCCGTTGATTTTAAGGTCATTCTGAGAATTTTTATTTCTGCACAAAAATAACACCATGGCAATTCTGCTGAAAACAGCGTCAGTGTGGGTTAGTCCCATTCAAATCATGCAAGTTAGAGTCCAAAACAAGGGCAAAAGTATTTGGAAAAGTAGATACAACAGAGACGTATCAACTCCCCCAACCTTAAACCTTTGCTTGTCCTCAAGCAATTCAGTTGATAAACTGAAAGTGATAAAGAAAAACTTTTACAAATTCTGTTTGCTCTTGTTGTTGCAAATATGTAAAGCCAGCATTCAAAATTTCAGCCAAGATTATGAACTAACCATATTCACAATAACATTTAGGTCTCATGTTTACTCATATCAATGGCATAATCAGCTAGCGAGCAATAATAACAAATCTCGGATGACAACACTTTCTTGAAAAATAATGATATGATATAACAAGATGGTATCTCGCTAGCCCTTTCTGAGACCGCAAAACATAAATGCAGAGCACCTTTAAAGATCAAGGACTGACTAGACATTGTAATTCATGGTAAAAGAGATCCAGTCATAGTCATACTCAATGTAAACTAACAGTAATGGATGCAAATGATAACGGTGCTCTCCAACTGGTGCTTTTTAATAAGAGGATGATGACTCAACATAAAAGTAAATGGATAGGCCCTTCATAGAGGGAAGCAGGGATTTGTAGAGGAGCCAGAGCTCGATTTTGAAATAGATATGAATAATATTTTGAGCGGTATACTTTCATTTTCAGCATAACAACCGAGAGATCTCGATATCTTCCATGCTACACACCTTATAGGCGGTTCCCAAACAGAATGGTAAAGTTTTATACTCCCCCTCCACCAACAAGCATCAATCCATGGCTTGCTCAAAACAACGAGTGCCTCCAACTAACAAGAGTCCCGGGGGAGTTTTGTTTGCAGTTATTTTGATTTGATTTGCATAAAGCATGGGACTGGGCATCCCGGTGACCAGCCATGTTCTCGTGAGTGAGGAGCGGAGTCCACTCCTCTTGAGAATAACCCGCCTAGCATGGAGGATACAGACAACCCTAGTTGATACATGAGCTGTTCGAGCATACAAAATAGAATGTTTATTTGAAGGTTTAGAGCTTGGCACATACAAATTTACTTGGAACGGCAGGTAGATACCGTATATAGGAAGGTATGGTGGACTCATATGGAATAACTTTGGGGTTTATGGAGATGGATGCACAAGCAGTATTCCCGCTTACTACATGTGAAGGCTCGAAAAAGACTGGGAAGCGACCAGCTAGAGAGCGACAACAGTCATGAAAATGCATTAAAATTAATCAACCCCGAATGCAAGCATGAGTAGGATATAACGCGCCATGAACATAAATATCGTAGAGGCTATGTTGATTTTGTTTCAACTACATGCGTGAACATGTGCCAAGTCAAGCCGCTCGAATCGTTCAAAGGAGGATACCACCCCATCATACCACATCACAACCATTTTAATAGCATGTTGGTACGCAAGGTAAACCATTATAATTTCCTAGCTAATTAAGCATGGCATAAGCAACTACAATCTCTAATTGTCATTGCAAATATGTTTCTTTCATAATAGGCTGAATCAGGAACGATGAACTAATCATATTTACAAAAACAAGAGAGGTCGAGTTCATACCAGCTTTTCTCATCTCAATAAGTTCATTATATAATCATCATTATTGCCTTTCACTTGCACGACCGAATAGTGTGGATAATAATAATAGTGCACGTGCATTCGACTAAGCTGGAATCTACAAGCATTCAATTCAAGAGAGAAGACAAGGTAATATAGCTCTTTATTAGATCAACAATAATGCATATGAGAGCCACTCAACATTTTAATCATGGTCTTCTCCTATCGACCCCCAAAGAAAAGAAACAAAATTATTTACACGGGAAAGCTCCCAACAAGCAAAAGAAGAACGAGAAATCTTTTTGGGTTTTCTTTTAATTATTACTACTTCACCATGAAAAAGTAAACTAGCTAAAAGCTACAACTAATTTTTTTTGTTTTTCTTAAGGTTTATCAAACACACAAGAAGAAAGCATTAAAAGGGAAATAAACTAGCATGGATATTACAATGAAAAAGTATGAGCACCGACAACTAGCATGAGTGTGTGAACAGGAATGTAATGTCGGTGAGAAGTACGTACTCCCACAAGCTTAGGCTTTTGGCCTAAGTTGGTCTATGGCCACGGATGGCCTGGCGGATATCCGAAGTTGTAACTGGGGTCGTACTATGACGCAGCGGCAATTGCCTGATGAGCTGCAGCTTGGAGGCGAGCTGCCTCCGCCCTCCTCTCGTACTCGGTCACCTCCTCCCTGGTTATAAAATATCTTCCCTTTGCCTGAAAGTCAAAGAAAGCGGGAGCAGGGAGAGCGACATGATAGGTGCGTCGTTTGTCAAAGATTAGTCGGTACTGGAGGGACTGGTCGTTCCTCTCAACAAACTAATGACGAACCATAGCATCATAATCTAAATAAGCAGGAGGCAATTCAATATCATCTCGACGTATGGGTATCTCAAGAAAATCAGCTAAACGGGTTGCATAAATTCCACGAAAGAAATCTCCATTAATTTTGTTATTATGCAACCTGCGTGCGACAATGGCCCCCAAGTTATATTGTCTATCTCCTAATACAGCACTCTTGAGAACACTAAGATCAGGGACACACATGTGACATGCTTCATCCTTACCATTTATGCACCTACCTATGAAGAGAGCAAATGAATGCTCCCTATGGTAGGTTGTGTTATATCTCTAGACACCCCCACTGTAATGCTAGCAAGAAAATCTCTAAACTCAGATTTGCGAGGTTCACGAACACTAACCCATTGTGGAAGTTTACAAGCAATATTAAAATCTTCTAAGTCCATGGTATAAGACTTATCATAAAGATCAAACAGGGCGGTTTGAGAATTGCGTGACGATAAAATTTCAACCCTTCTCACAAAGGAATCAGCGAGGTAGTGGTACTGACGGCACTTATCTGTCGTGAAGCTCTCAAGATTGGCATTACACACATATGCTTCAAATTCCTCCTTGATTCCTGCTTGGACCATGAAGTCCTCTGACGGCCGTTCACAAGGCCGCACTTGAGCATCCCTTGGTGGTTCATCGTCCGCATCGCGTAATGCGGGCCTGGGTCCTTGCTTCCTTGAAGAACCACCTTGGTACATTTTCCTAAACATATTTCTTCCTCTGAAAAATTTCTGAAATTTTTAGTAACTTCAAAATAAAAGTGAACCAAACTCAACAAAATTGATAGCAACTACTCCCACAAATGCCTAGAGACTATATCATGCATTAGAATTACTTGGGACCATATAAATTTGACATGCAAGCTCAAGAACAGGGTCACCTAAGCATCAAAAAATTGCAATAAATAAAGCACTAGAACAAAAAGTAATTGGACCATTGGAGGAGTCACACAACAAAGAAAAATCCCCCAAAGCAGTTTCGTGAATGGAGCTTTGAGCTAGGAGATTGAAAATGGCAGCAAGATGAGCTAGAACTCGTGCTTGAGCTGGATGGTGATTTTTTTGGGAGAAAGAAGGAGTGTGTGGTGGCTGCAATAAGTGGAGGGGAGCCACCATGGGCCCACGAGGCAGCGGGCGCGCCCAGGGGGTTGGCGCGCCCTGGACCCTCGTGGCCAGGTGCTTGCTCCCCCTGCTGTGTTCTCAGTGCCAAATATTCTCAAATATTCTAGGAAAAATCATATTTAAATTTCAGGGCATTTGGAGAACTTTTATTTTCAGGGTATTTTTTATTGCATGGATAATTCAGAAAACAGAGAGAAAATACTATTTTTGCTTTATTTAATATAAATAACAGAAAGTAAAAGAAGGGTATAGAAGGTTTTTCCTTCTAACTTCATCCATCTCATGCTCATCAAAAGGAATCCACTAACAAGGTTGATCAAGTCTTGTAAACAAACTCATTTCGAATAACATGTAACCAGAGAAATTCCGAATGACACTATGTTACCTCAACGGGGATATGCATGTCCCAACAATAAGAATATCATATTTCTTCTTTACACTAGGAAGAGGAAATTCAAAACCTCCAATAGTAATAGCTGGAATTTTCCAATAGAATTGATACTGTGGACTTAAGGTTGTTTCCTCAGAAAGTGTACTGTATGCTCATTACCATTAACATGAAAAGTGACATTGCCTTTGGTGCAATCAATAACAGCCCCTGCAGTATTCGAAAAGGGTCTTCTAAGAATAATAGACATACTATCGTCCTTGGGAATATTAAGAATAACAAAGTCCGTTAAAATAGTAACGTTTGCAACCACAACAGACACATCCTCACAAATACCGACAAGTATAGCAGTTGATTTATTAGCCATTTGCAAAGATATTTCAGTAGGTGTCAACTTATTCAAATCAAGTCTATGATATAAAGAGAGAGGCATAACACTAACACCGGCTCCAAGATCACATAAAGCAGTTTCAACATAGTTTCTGTTAATAGAGCATGGCATAGTTGGTACTCCGGGATCTCCAAGTTTCTTTGGTATTCCACCCTTAAAAGTATAATTAGCAAGCATGGTGGAAATTTCAGCTTCTGGTATCTTTCTTTTATTAGTAATGATATCTTTCATATATTTAGCATACGGATTTGTTTTGAGCACATCAGTTAATCTCATACGCAGAAAGATAGGCCTAATCATTTCAGCAAAGCGCTCAAAGTCCTCGTCATCCTTTTTCTTGGATGGTTTCGGAGGAAAGGCATGGGTTTCTGAACCCAAGGTTCCCTTTCTTTACCATGTTTCCTAGCAACAAAGTTTCTTTTATCATAACGTTGATTCTTTGATTGTGGGTTATCAAGATCAACAGCAGGTTTAATTTCTACATCATTATCATTACTAGGTTGAGCATCATCATGAACATCATCATTAATATTTTTACTAGGTTCATGTTCATTACCAGATTGTGTTTCATCATCAGACATAGATATATCATTTGGATTATCAGGTGGTTCAGCAATAGGTTCACTAGAAGTTTGCATAGTTCTATCATTTTTCTTTTTCTTCTTTTTAGAAGAACTAGGTGCATCAATATTATTTCTCTGAGAATCTTGCTCGATTCTCTTAGGGTGGCTTTCAGGATACAAAGGTTCCTGAGTCATTCTACCAGTTCTAGTAGCCACTCTAACAGCATAATCATTTTTCTTACTATTCATTTCATGGAGCAATTCTTTTTGAGCTTTAAGTACTTGTTCTACTTGAGTGGTAACCATAGAAGCATGTTTGCTAACAAGTTTAAGTTCACCTCTAATATTAGCCATATAATCACCCAAGTATTTAATTATACCGGAATCATATTTCAATTGTCTACCAAAATAAGCATTGAAATTTTCCTGTTTGACAATAAAATTATCAAACTCATCAAAGCATTGCCTAGCAGACTTATAGTGAGGGATATCACCTTCATCAAATCTATAGAGAGAATTTACCTTTACTACTTGTGTCGGGATATCGGGAGGTTCCTCAATGAATAAAGGATTAAGATCATATACTTCGTCAATAGGCGGTATATTAAGACCATGTATTTCTTCAATAGGAGGTAAATTCTTAACATCTTCAGCTTTAATACCTTTTTCTTTCATAGATTTCTTTGCCTCTTGCATATCTTCGGGACTAAGAAATAGCACACCTCTCTTCTTCGGAGTTGGTTTAGGAATAGGATCATTAATTGGAGCGGGAGCTGGCTCAGGAGGTGCAACTGAGACAACAGTTGGAACTGGTCTACCAAATCATTGTCTTCACCGAGCTTACTAGTTCTATTTCCTCAACTCTTTCATTTCCACATAACTGTGTTATATGTTTGTTCATATCTGTGTTTGAAGACTTTGACTGAAGACTTTCTCAATTTCCTCAGTTCAATTTCTTCAGTCTGTTTGTCTTCATCTTGTGTTATCATGTGATTACGCTTCCTGTACTCTGTGCCTGTCTTCATTTCATCATGATGACTATGCTTGTATTCTGTTATGTTTACCTTTGAGTACTTATTCCGCTGCTAGTAGTTCTTCGCTAAGGAATTTCCTCACCAGCAAATTCCTCAGTGAGGAATTTCATAAAAATCGCCTATTCACCCCCCTCTAGTCGATATAACGCACTTTCAGATTCCCCTCTCCGGAGCCCTGAACGGACTCCAGATCAGCCCTCCTGAGAGAGTTTAGGGCTTGGCGGTGGCTCCGTATCGTAAACCGCGATGAATCCTTCTCTCTAATTTTTTTCTCCCCAAACACGAATATATGGAGTTGGAGTTGAGGTCGATGGAGCATCAGGGGGCCCACGAGGCAGGGGGCGCACCCAGGGGGTAGGCGCGCCCCCACCCTCGTGGACAGTGTGTGAGCCCCCTGACATGGATCTTTCTTCCAGTATTTTTTATATATTCCAAAATAATTCTCTGTTGATTTTCAGGTCATTCTGAGAATTTTTATTTCTGCACAAAAATAACACCATGGCAATTCTGCTGAAAACAGCGTCAGTGTGGGTTAGTCCCATTCAAATCATGCAAGTTAGAGTCCAAAACAGGGGCAAAAGTGTTTGGAAAAGTAGATACGACAGAGACGTATCAACTCCCCCAACCTTAAACCTTTGCTTGTCCTCAAGCAATTCAGTTGATAAACTGAAAGTGATAAATAAAAACTTTTACAAATTCTGTTTGCTCTTGTTGTTGCAAATATGTAAAGCCAACATTCAAAATTTCAGCCAAGATTATGAACTAACCATATTCACAATAAAATTTCGTTCTCATGTTTACTCATATCAATGGCATAATCAGCTAGCGAGCAATAATAACAAATCTCGGATGACAACACTTTCTCAAAAAAATAATGATATGATATAACAAGATGGTATCTCGCTAGCCCTTTTTGAGACCGCAAAACATAAATGCAGAGCACCTTTAAAGATCAAGGACTGACTAGACATTGTAATTCATGGTAAAAGAGATCCAGTCATAGTCATACTCAATGTAAACTAACAGTAATGCAAATGACAACGGTGCTCTCCAACTGGTGCTTTTTAATAAGAGGATGATGACTCAACATAAAAGTAAATGGATAGGCCCTTCGCAGAGGGAAGCAAGGATTTGTAGAGGAGCTAGAGCTCGATTTTGAAATAGATATGAATAATATTTTGAGCGGTATACTTTCATTTTCAACATAACAATCGAGAGATCTCGATATCTTCCATGCTACACACCTTATAGGAGGTTCCCAAACAGAATGGTAAAGTTTTATACTCCCCCTCCACCAACAAGCATCAATCCATGGCTTGCTCGAAACAACGAGTGCCTCCAACTAACAAGAGTCCCGGGGGAGTTTTGTTTGCAGTTATTTTGATTTGATTTGCATAAAGCATGGGACTGGGCATCCCGGTGACCAGCCATGTTCTCGTGATTGAGGAGCGGAGTCCACTCCTCTTGAGAATAACCCGCCTAGCATGGAGGATACAGACAACGCTAGTTGATACATGAGCTGTTCGAGCATACAAAACAGAATGTTTATTTGAAGGTTTAGAGCTTGGCACATACAAATTTACTTGGAACGACAGGTAGATACCGTATATAGGAAGGTATGGTGGACTCATATGGAATAACTTTGGGGTTTATGGAGTTGGATGCACAAGCAGTATTCCCGCTTACTACATGTGAAGGCTCGAAAAAGACTGGGAAGTGACCAGCTAGAGAGCGACAACAGTCATGAAAACGCATTAAAATTAATCAACCCCGAATGCAAGCATGAGTAGGATATAATGCACCATGAACATAAATATCGTAGAGGCTATGTTGATTTTGTTTCAACTACATGCGTGAACATGTGCCAAGTCAAGCCACTCGAATCATTCAAAGGAGGATACCACCCCATCATACCACATCACAACCATTTTAATAGCATGTTGGCACGCAAGGTAAACCATTATAATTTCCTAGCTAATTAAGCATGGCATAAGCAACTACAATCTCTAATTGTCATTGCAAATATGTTACTTTCATAATAGGCTGAATCAGGAACGATGAACTAATCATATTTACAAAAACAAGAGAGGTCGAGTTCATACCAGCTTTTCTCATCTCAATAAGTTCATTATATAATCATCATTATTGCCTTTCACTTGCACGACCGAATAGTGTGGATAATAATAATAGTGCACGTGCATTGGACTAAGCTGGAATCTGCAAGCATTCAATTCAAGAGACAAGACAAGGTAATATAGCTCTTTGTTAGATCAACAATAATGCATATGAGAGCCACTCAACATTTTAATCATGGTCTTCTCCTCTCGACCCCCAAAGAAAAGAAACAAAATTATTTACACGGGAAAGCTCCCAACAAGCAAAAGAAGAACGAGAAATCTTTTTGGGTTTTCTTTTAATTATTACTACTACACCATGAAAAAGTAAACTACCTAAAAGCTACAACTATTTTTTTTCTTAAGGTTTATCAAACAAACAAGAAGAAAGCATAAAAAGGGAAATAAACTTGCATGGATATTACAATGAAAAAGTATGAGCACCGACAACTAGCATGAGTGTGTGAACAGGAATGTAATGCTGGTGAGAAGTACGTACTCCCCCAAGCTTAGGTTTTTGCCCTAAGTTGGTCTATTGCCACGGATGGCCTGGCGGATATCCGAAGTTTTAACTAGGGTCGTACTGTGATGTAGCGGCAATTGCCTGATGAGCTGCATTTTGGAGGCGAGCTGCCTCCGCCCTCCTCTCGTACTCGGTCGCCTGCTCCCTGGTTATAAAATATCTTCCCTTTGCCTAAAAGTCAAAGAAAGCGGGAGCAGGGAGAGCGACGTGATAGGTGCGTCGTCTGTCAAAGATTAGTCGGTACTGGAGGGACTGGTCGTTCCTCTCAACAAACTGATGACGAACCATAGCATCATAATCTAAATAAGCAGGAGGCAATTCAATATCATCTCGACGTATGGGTATCTCAAGAAAATCAGCTAAACGGGTTGCATAAATTCCACCAAAGAAATCTCCATTAATTTTGTTATTATGCAACCTGCGTGCGACAATGGCCCCCAAGTTATATTGTCTATCTGAGAACACTAAGATCAGGGACACACATGTGACATGCTTCATCCTTACCATTTATGCACCTACCTATGAAGAGAGCAAATGAATGCTCCCTATGGTAGCTTGTGTTATATCTCTAGACTCCTCCGCTGTAATGCTAGCAAGAAAATCTCTAAACTCAGATTTGCGAGGTTCATTAACACTACCCCATTGTGGAAGTTTACAAGCAATATTAAAATCTTCTAAGTCCATGGTATAAGATTTATCATAAAGATCAAACAGGGTGGTTTGAGAATTGTGTGACGATAAAATTTCAACCCTTCTCACAAAGGAATCAGCGAGGTAGTGGTATTGATGGCACTTATCTGCCGTGAAGCTCTCAAGATCGGCATTATGCACATATGCTTCAAATTCCTCCTTGATTCCTACTTGAACCATGAAGTCCTCTGACGGCCGTTCACAAGGCCGCACTTGACCATCCCTTGGTGGTTCATCGTCCGCATCGCGTAATGCGGGCCTGGGTTCTTGCTTTCTTGAAGAACCACCTTGGTACATTTTCCTAAACATATTTCTTCCTCTGAAATATTTCTGAAATTTTTAGTAACTTCAAAATAAAAGTGAACCAAACTCAACAAAATTGATAGCAACTACTCCCACAAATGCCTAGAGACTATATCATGCATTAGAATTACTTGGGACCATATAAATTTGACATGCAAGCTCAAGAACAGGGTCACCTAAGCATCAAAAAATTGCAATAAATAAAGCACTAGAACAAAAACTAATTGGACCATTAGAGGAGTCACATAGCAAAGAACAATCCCCCAAAGCAGTTTTGTGAATGGAGCTTTGAGCTAGGAGATCGAAAATGGCAGCAAGATGAGCTAGAACTCGTGCTTGAGCTGGATGGTGATTTTTTTGGGAGAAAGAAGGAGTGTGTGGTGGCTAGAATAGTGGAGGGCAGCCACCATGGGCCTACGAGGCAAGGGGTGCGCCCAGGGGGTTGGCGCGCCCTGGACTCTCGTGGCCAGGTGCTTGCTCCCCCTGCTGTGTTCTCAGTGCCAAATATTCTCAAATATTCTAGAAAAAATCATATTTAAATTTCAGGGCATTTGGAGAACTTTTATTTTCAGGGTATTTTTATTGCATGGATAATTCAGAAAATAGACAGAAAATACTATTTTTGCTTTATTTAATATAAATAACAGAAAGTAAAAGAAGGGTATAGAAGGTTTTTCCTTCTAACTTCATCCATCTCATGCTCATCAAAAGGAATCCACTAACAAGGTTGATCAAGTCTTGTTAACAAACTCATTTCGAATAACATGTAACCGGAGAAATTCCGAATAACACTATGTTACCTCAACGGGGATATGCATGTCCGAACAATAAGAATATCATATTTCTTCTTGACAGTAAGAAGAGGAAATTCAAAACCTCCAACAGTAATAGTTGGAATTTTCCAATAGAATTGATACTGTGGACTTGAGGTTGTTTCCTCAGAAAGTGTACCGTATGCTCATTACCATTAACATGAAAAGTGACATTGCCTTTGGTGCAATCAATAACAGCCCCTGTAGTATTCAAAAAGGGCCTTCCAAGAATAATAGACATACTATCGTCCTCGGGAATATCAAGAATAACAAAGTCCTTTAAAATTGTAACGTTCGCAACCACAACAGACACATCCTCACAAATACCGACAAGTATAGCAGTTGATTTATCAGCCATTTGCAAAGATATTTTAGTAGGTGTCAACTTATTCAAATAAAGTCTATGATATAAAGAGAGAGGCATAACAGTAACACCGGCTCCAAGATCACATAAAGCAGTTTTAACATAGTTTCTTTTAATAGAGCATGGCATAGTTGGTACTCTGGGATCTCCAAGTTTCTTTGGTATTCCACCCTTAAAAGTATAATTAGCAAGGATGGCGGAAATTTCAGCTTCCGGTATATTTCTCTTATTTGGAACAATATCCTTCATGTACTTAGCATAAGGGTTCATTTCAAGCATATCAGTCAAACGCATACGCAAAAAGATAGGTCTAATCATTTCAACAAAGCGCTCAAGATCCTCATCATCCTTTTTCTTGGATGGTTTAGGAGGAAAGGGCATGGGTTTCTGAACCCATGGTTCTCTTTCTTTACCGTGCTTCCTAGCAACAAAGTCTGTCTTATCATAGCATTGATTCTTTGATTGTGGGTTATCAAGATCAACAACAGGTTCAATCTCTACATCATTATCATTGCTAGGTTGAGCATCAACATGAATATCATCATTAACATTATCACTAGGTTCATGTTCATTAGCAAATTGTGTTTTAGCATCAGAAATAGAAATATCATTGGGATTCTCAGGTGTGTCAACAACAGATTCACTAGAAGCATGCAAAGTCCTATAATTTTTCTTTTTCTTCCTCTTAGAAGGACTAGGTGCATCAACATTAGTTCTATGAGAATCTTGCTCAATTCTCTTAGGATGGCCTTCAGGATACAAAGGTTCCTGAGTCATTTTACCACCTCTAGTCATAACTCTAACAACATTATCATTTTTCTTATTATTTAATTCATTGAGCAAATCATTCTGAGCTTTAAGTACTTGTTCTACTGGAGTGGTAACCATAGAAGCATGTTTACTAATAAGTTTTAGTTCACCCTTAACATTAGCCATATAATCACTCAAGTATTCTATCATATAAGCATTATGTTTCAATTGTCTACCAACATAAGCATTGAAGTCTTCTTGTTTAACCATAAAATTATCAAACTCATCTAAGTATTGGCTAGCAAACTTAGTAGGAGGGACTTAAGCTTTATCATATCTATAGAGATAATTTACCTTTACTACCTATGTCGGGTTATCAAGACCATGTATTTCTTCAACAGGCAGAAAATTAAGACCATGTGTTTCTTCAACAGGAGGTAAATTCTTAACATATTCAGCTTTTATACCTTTTTCTTTCATAGATTTCTTTGCCTCTTGCATATCTTCAGGACTTAGAAATAGAATACCCCTTTTCTTTGGAGTTGGCTTAGGAGTTGGTTCAGGAAGTGTCCAATTATTTTCATTATTCAACATTACTCAATAGAATTTTAGGTTGATCAATAGTTCTTTCCCTGAAAACACAACCAACATAACTATCCAGGTGGTCTCTGGAAGCATCGGTTAGTCCATTATAAAAGATATCAAGTATTTCATTTTTCTTGAGAGGATGATCAGGCAAAGCATTAAGTAATTGGAGAAGCCTCCCCCAATCTTGTGGGAGACTCTCTTCTTCAATTTGCACAAACTTATATATTTCCCTTAAAGCAGCTTGTTTCTTATGAGCAGGGAAATATTTAGCAGAGAAGTAATAAATCATATCCTGGGGACTACGCACACAACCAGGATCAAGAGAATTAAACCATGTTTTAGCATCACCCTTTAATGAGAAACAGAAATAATTTAAGAATATAATAGTAGCGAGTTTTCTCATCATTAGTGAATAGGGTGGTTATATCATTTAATTTAGTAAGATGTGCAACAACAGTTTCAGATTCATAGCCATAAAAAGGATCAGATTCAACCAAAGTAATTATCTCAGGATCAACAGAGAAATCATAATCCTTATCAGTAACAAAGATAGGTGAAGTGGCATAAGCAGGATCATATTTCATTCTAGCATTCAAAGACTTTTCTTTTAGCTTAGCTAATAATTTCTTAAGATCACTTCTATCATTGCAGGCAAGGAAGTCTCTAGCAGTTTCTTCATCCATAACATAACCCTCAGGAACAATAGGCAATTCATATCTAGGGGGAGAATCTTCATCATCACTTTCATCAATATTATCAGTTTCAATAATTTCATTCTCTCTAGCCCTAGCAAGTTGTTCATCAAGAAATTCACGGAGTGGCACAGTAGTATCAAGCATAGAAGTAGTTTCATCATAAGTATCATGCATAGCAGAAGTGGCATCATCAATAACATGCGACATATCAGAATTAATAGCAGAAGAAGGTTTAGGTGACGGAAGCTTACTCAAAATAGAAGGTGAATCAAGTGTAGAGCTAGATGACAGTTCCTTGCCTCCTCTCGTAGTCGAGGGAAAAATCTTGGTTCTTTGATCTTTCAAGTTCTTCATAGTGATAAAAAAATATAAATCCCAAGTGGCTCAAAGAATAGAGCTATGCTCCCCGGCAACGGCGCCAGAAAAAGGTCTTGATAACCCACAAGTACAGGGGATTGCAACTGTTTTCGAGGGTAGAGTATTCAACCCAAATTTATTGATTCGACACAAGGGGAGCCAAAGAATATTCTCAAGTATTAGCAGCTGAGTTGTCAACTCAACCACACCTGGAAACTTAATATCTGCATTAAAGTGTTTAGTAGCAAAGTAATATGATAGTAGTGGTAATGGTAGCAAAAGTAACGGTAGCAAAAGTAATATTTTTGGGTTTTATAGTGATTGTAACAGTAGCAATGGAAAAGTAAATAAGCGAAGAATAATATATGGAAAGCTCGTAGGCATTGGATCGGTGATGGAGAATTATGTCGGATGCGATCATTCATGCAACGGTTATAACATAGGGTGACACAGAACTAGCTCCAGTTCATCAATGTAATGTAGGCATGTATTCCGAATATAGTCATACGTGCTTATGGAAAAGAACTTGTATGCCATCTTTTGTCCTACCCTCCCGTGGCAGCGGAGTCCTATTGGAAACTAAGGGATATTAAGGCCTCCTTTTAATAGAGTACCAAACCAAAGCATTAACACATAGTGAACACATGACCTCCTGAAACTACGGTCATCACCGGTAAGTATCCTGATTATTGTCACTTCGGGGTTAACAGATCATAACACATAATAGGTGACTATGGACTTGCAAGATAGGATCAACAACTCTCATATATTGATGAAAACATAATAGGTTCAGACCTGAAATCATGGCACTCGGGCCCTAGTGACAAGCATTAAGTATAGCAAAGTTATAGCAACATCAATCTCAGAACATAGTGGATACTAGGGATCAAACCCTAAGAAAACTAACTTGATTGCATGATAAATCTCATCCAACCCATCACCGTCCAACAAGCCTACGATGGAATTACTCAAGCACGGCGGTGAGCATCATGAAATTGGTGATGGAGGAAGGTTGATGATGACGATGGCGACAGATTCCCCTCTCCGGAGCCCTGAACGGACTCCACATCAGCCCTCCTGAGAGAGTTTAGGGCTTGGCGATGGCTCCGTATCGTAAAACGCGATGAATCCTTCTCTCTGGTTTTTTTTCTCCCCGAACACGAATATATGGAGTTGGAGTTGAGGTCGGTGGAGCATCAGGGGACCCACGAGGCAGGGGGCGCGCCCAGGGGGGTATGCGTGCCCCCACCCTCGTGGACAGGGTGTGGCCTCCCTGACGTGGATCTTTCTTCCAGTATTTTTTATATATTCCAAAATAATTCTTCGTTGATTTTCAGGTCATTCCGAGAACTTTTATTTCTACACAAAAATAACACCATGGCAATTCTATTGAAAACAGCGTCAGTCTGGGTTAGTTCCATTCAAATCATGCAAGTTAGAGTCCAAAACAAGGGCAAAAGTGTTTGGAAAAGTAGATACGACGGAGACGTATCAAAGCACATGCTCGAGTGCACCAAAGTTGGTTGAAAAATCACATGTGTGTCCTTGTGGTGAATTTCTAGGTCCCATGCAAGAAATGGGAATGAAATTCAAACATCTGGGCATCGTGCCTCGGCCATAAAGATTGAGAAACTTGGTTTTTTAATTCCTGTAAATCCAAAACACGCCTGAAAATCATGAAAGTTGGCACGGTGTCATGACATGGCACCAACATGCTGCGGCAATTTTTTTGGCCGAATTGGGATAAGCTTTGGTGTAACCTTCTTGCAAACCGGAGCTTCCCTCAAGAAGGCTCGTGGTTCCGAGAGGGAACGTGTCACCTCCGTGTGCGAAACGACATACGTACACTGCGTTCCCCTGCCTTAATTTTTTTACACAGGCAGATTAGACCAATTAGAAGTATCGTGCTAAATTTTGGAATTATTCCGGGTTCGTTTGGCCTTTATTATACATTAATTGAGTTTCTGGGCATCTAATGTGCATAATTCAAATTTTAACTACAAGCACATGCTCCAGTGCACCAAAGTTGGTTAAAAATCACATGTGTGTCCTTGGGTGAATTTCTAGGTCCCATGCTAGAAATGGGAATGGAATTCAAACATCTAGGCATCGTGGCTTGTCCGGAAAGATTGAGAAACTTGGTTTTTTAATTCCTATAAATACGAAACACGCCTGAAAATCATGAAACTTGGCATGGTGTCATGACATGGCACCAACATGTTGTGGTAATTTTCCTGTATGATTTGCAAAGGCGCACACATTAATAATCAACAAAATCATTTTGGAACAAGTGCTGTCAGGTTACAAATCGGAAACACAAGTATTATTGAAACTGTGGGTGTTCTACTTACAATTACGTGCCGTCACGCGTCCCCTTTTTTATTTGCTAGGAGGTGTCGTGCGGGGTAGCTATTTGAGTATGGGAGGCGTGCGATCAGACCCCTATACGTGCTCATCGGGAGGAGAGACCTTTGACCTCTACCCCCCGCGCACCTCCCTCCCAACATCTCCATTAATGGCGCCCGAGCCCCTATTCTACGGCGTGGCTATATGTCTGACTAGACTGAGATTTAAGAGAGAAAAATGAAAATCTGAAAAGAAAGTTTTGCACAGATCTTGATGTAAGATATGACAGACATATATAGCATCGACTGCGACTTATAGCAAGCATGATGAATATAAGGACGATGAAAGTGGATAATAATTGTCCTACATATTTAGGAACATAATGAAAAAAAGCCACATGCGGCAACGCCCAAAATACACAAGGGCAAAAGAAGAAGGAAGACAACGATCTGGCCCACTGATCTCTACTTTCTTGATGCGTTGCTGCAGGCCGCGGGAACTAGTCTCCGCGACGAGCGGCGATGAGCTCTTTCTTATCCTCAAGATGCTGCTTGAGAGCATCCATGGGTTCCTCCACCAGCCTTCTGCGCTCGATGCGCAGCATGGCATTCTCGTCCATAAGTTTCTCAACGATGATGCCGTCCTCTTCAACAAGGCAGTGGTCTCCTCCTCCTGCTCCGCACTTCCGATGATCTTTGCCCTCAACAGGTCGCGCTCGGCCAGGAGCTTCACATTGCTCTCATTTAGTTGCCAGATGACGTAGGTACCCTGTTCAAAAAAGGCTTTCATGTTGTCCTCCAACCTTGCCCAGCCGGAGATCTGATCCATCTGGCTATGGATGATCACATGCATGCGCTTGTAATAGTCCTCGCCTGCCCGTGAGACATTTTCCCAGGCCGCCGCGGCACGGGAGGACATCTCTACTACATTCGCAGTGCGGCGGGACATCTCTTCTACTTCCGCGGCACGGCCGGACCAGTCTGCTGCATCGACGGCGCTGCGGGACCTCCGTGCTGCTTCGGCGGCGCGACAGGACTGTTGGAACATAGCATGCAATTTCAAAAACAAGTCCTACGACCATGCAAGATATATCTAGGAGATGCATAGCAACGAGAGGGGAGAGTTTGTCCACGTACCCTCGTAGACCGAAAGCGGAAGCGTTAGGTTAACACGGTTGATGTAGTCGAATGTCTTCATGATCCAACCGATCCAAGTACCGAATGTACGTCACCTCCGTGTTTCGCACACGTTCAGCTCGATGACGTCCCTCGAAGTCTTGATCCAGTAGAGGGTCGAGGGAAAGTTCCGCCAGCATGACGGCGTGGTGACGGTGATGGTGATGTGATCCGCGCAGGGCTTCACCTAAGCACTACAACACTATGACCGGAGGAATAAACTGTGGAGGGGGGCACCGCAAACGGCTAAGGGAAATCTTGGTCTGTCTTTGGGGTGCCCCCGCCCCCGTATATAAAGGGGGGAGGAGGAGGTGGCCGTCCTAAGGGGGCGCGCCAAGGGGGGGAGTCCTACTTGGACTCCCAGTCCAAGTAGGATTCGACCCCCTCCTTCCTTCCAACGGAAAGGGGAAAGGGGAAAGGAGGGAGAGGGAGAAGGAAAGAGGGGGCCGCGCCCCCTCCCCTTGTCCAATTCGGATTGGGAAAGGGGGGGGGGGGCTTGCGCCTCCTCCTGTGGCCTGCCTTCTCTCCTCCACTATGGCCCATTAGGCCCATTAACTTTTCGGGGGGTTCCGGTAGCCTCCCGGTACTCCAAAAATCCCCGAACCTTATCGGAACCATTCCGTTGTCCGTATATAACCTTCCAATATATCAATCTTTACCTCTCGACCATTTCGAGACTCCGCGTCATGTCCATGATCTCATCCGGGACTCCGAACAAAATTCGATCACCAAAACACATAACTCATAATACAAATCGTCATTGAACGTTAAGCGTGCGGACCCTACGGATTTGAGAACTATGTAGACATGACCAAGATACATCTCCGGTCAATAACCAATAGCGGAACCTGGATGCTCATATTGGCTCCTACATATTCTACGAAGATCTTTATCGATCAAACCGCATAACAACATCTCTTATTCCCTTTGTCATCGGTATGTTACTTGCCCGAGATTCGATCATCGGTATCCTCATACCTAGTTCAATCTCGTCACTGGCAAGTCTCTTTACTTGTTCTATAATGCATCATCCCGCAACTAACTCATTAGTGACATTTCTTGCAAGGCTTATAGTGATGTGCAGTACCGAGAGGGGTGATACGTCTCCAAGGTATCTACTTTTCCTTAACACTTTTCTCTCTTGTTTTGAACTCTAATTTGCATGATTTGAATGAAACAAACCCCGGACTGACGCTGCTTTCAGCAGAACTACCATGGTGTTGTTTTTGTGCAGAAATAAAAGTTCTTGAAATGGAACGAAACTTTGCGAGGATTTTTTATACAATAAACAAGAATTTCTGGAGCCAAGACCTACCAGAGAGGGGCACCTGGGTGGGCACAACCCACCAGGGCGCGCCCCCTCTCCTGGCATGCCCAGGTGGGTTGTCCCCACCTGGTGGCCCGCAGACCCTGAAACCGATGCTATAAAATCCTATTTTTCCAGAAAAAATCAGGGAGAAATAGTTATCGCGATCCACGAGACGGAGCCGCCGTCACCTCCTGTTCTTCATCGGGAGGCCAGATCTCACTACAAAAAAATACACTTCTGTGATAATATGTGTTTGTCACAGTAGGTCATGTTTTCTGTCATGCATGTACATGCATGACAAAATCAAGATAGTCATACTTGTGCTGTCGTAGAAGTGTTACATGACATTACCAAAATTATCATCACGGAAGTGTCCACTTCCATGATGATAAATCGTGCGTCACAGAAGTGCTTTCGTCAAGGGTGACCGACACATGGCTTCCACTGTAACGGAACACCGTTAAGCTCTCGAGTCCGGTTTTGGATCCGATAACCCGTTAACAGCCCGGACCAATGGGGATTTTCCACGTGTAAAATTCTGATTGGCTGACGAAAACACGTTTCAGCTTCGCATTGGCACGTGTGTCACTCATCCAATGGGTGAGATGCGCCTATGATATGTTGACACATGGACCTGCCCAAAAGTTGCCCATAAAGTTTAAATGGGCTGGCCCAACTAAAGGCCCACAAGATTTTGCGGTCCATAATGGGCCGCCCCAGCAAAAGGCCCACGAGATTTTGCGTATCATAATGGGCCGGCCCAGCTAAAGGCCCATGAGATTTTACAAGCCATAATGGGCCGGCCCTGCTAAAGGCCCACAAGATTTTGCAGACCATAATGGGCCGACCCAGCTAAAGGCCCAACATTCTCAGTTAAGGCCCGTACGACTAGTGTCAAATCGGCCTGTCAACGGCCCATCCTAAACTTGTCATCATCGCGGCCCATGGTCATTCTGTCCAGTTAACAGTCCGCTAAGTATATGGGCCGAATTACGGCCTGGTATATTTCTAGCCTGTTAAAGGTCCTGCTTCATTTGGGCCCATTTACATGCCATTGAAACTTTCGGCCCATAAGCGACCGTGAAGGATTTGGGTCATATTCGGCCGTGCCTGACATTCGGCTTGTTAGAGGCCCACTATAGATTTGGGCCACTTTCGGCCTGTTGTAATTTTCGGCCTATTAACGTCGGACGAAATCCATGGGCCATATGTGGCCCAACGTCACATCGGGCCCATTAACGGCCCATATAAAAATGACAATAATCTGGTCCGACCGAACTTCCGGCCTGTTAAAGGCTCGTGTATTAGGTCGGCGCATTTACGGCCCATCCAAATTTCGGCCTGTGAAAGATCCGCATCGTAAATGGGCCACCATTTTGGCATCCTAAGACCAGTGGGTTATTTGGCACAATCAGGGCCCAATCTCACTTTCGGTCTTTTAAAGGCCCATGTTTTTCATGGGCTCGAGATATTTACACCTGTAAATGACCTATTGTTACTGAGGGCCCAAATTATGTTTAGGCCTGTTAAAGGCCCAGTATGGGCACATGCCTACCAGCAAAGTATGAAATCTTATGCTGATTTAGGCCCAGATATTTTTAGTGGGCTACATGCAAATTTCGGCCCATAATCGTTTTTAGCCCAATTGGAATGGGCCCGACGAATGTTGGCATGTTGGGCTCCTACAAAGCTTTCGGCCGAATACATTACTAAGATAAACCTACACTATACAAAATAGCATCGTAATTATTGCAGCCTTTGGCAGCATCATAAATGTTGTATCACAACAAAATAAATTCCAACCATACAACAAAAGGCCTGTTGGCATAAAGTTTACAGTCCTTGCAGATAAAAGCACCATTAGATGTATAGAAGCACATATCATTTGACCTGAGTGCTAATGTTTCAGGCTGTAGAATCTGATGGAGCAGCACGATCTTCACCTTTTTCCGCCATTGCTCTTGAACAACGAAGCGAATGTCTAATAGTCTGGTTTCAAAACCATTCATATCTTGACGACATTTGTCAACCACAATTCTTGTTTCCAAAATGACGTCCATTAGGGATTGGACTTGTGTCTAGAGCATAGATATATCACTCTATCTAGTAGGAAGATTTTGTTCAGTAGGCGATTTGGACGAGGTTACCTTGACAACTAACCCAGAATTACGCAGGAAGGTGCTTTTTGCACTGTTAGTGGAGAGATACTGACGCACTGCAGCAAGAGGTGACATTGTGCCTGTGGTACCCTCGTTACCTTCAGGTGGTTGTGGCTATTCAATCATTTTTTCCATAGCTTCCTGAAAGTTTAAACTTGTAGATTAGTGTACCAGATAAGTTACTAATGAGACAAAAACAAACAAAGTAGGTTACACGTTTATACATAACTTATTTTGGTGAACTACTGTCATACATTAGCATGTATTGTAATGCCAACTACATAATAAAATCACTTTCAGAACATATGTCCATGTAGCATGCCTACTGTATTGTCTATTTCTTCACATTTGTTGATATCTAAGATAAAGAGATATGGTTTAAAGTATGATGAACATAGTATGACATCATTCATATCATGGGCAAACAGATATAAAACAAACATGCTATTTTATCATTGTGTGCGCATGTGAACATAACAACTAGAATACAGATCAAGACCAAAAGAATATCCTTCATCTCTTTTAAACCATGTAAGGTGAAATGATACGTTAAGACAACTATGTATACAAGTGAACAGAGTAACTGACATTGGCTGCAAACCAAGTAGTTAAATTAACACATCACAGTACCAATCAGTTGAAAGGCAGGAGGAGTAAGGACTTACAACAGCGGCTTGAACTCGTGTGCTCATGCCCTTCATCTTGCTGGTGTGGCAATCCTTGAAGATTTGCACTGCATTCGGTTCAGGTTCTTTTTGGTCCGCACAGGCTTTCCTCTGTATTTGGAACAAGTCAATATAGATACGATAATATGGCACACAAAAAAGAAGTAGCAGATATTTACAAGAGCCTCGCAGTGTGCAATATAGCTACGAGATCCTGTTGTCTGTTGGAATTTCACTTTAGAATGGTTGGTCTTGTTCTTCAAACAGTTTTCCTAGAATAAGATACACTTGTAAGGCACATACATAAATACAAGTTCAATATCTGGTCTGATCAAATACATATAGCCTACCTGATACTTTGGATCAGACCAGTGTTTAACGAGGGTTGTCCAGTCTTCATCTGTAATACATTCCATTGGAGATGTTCGGGTGATTTCATTGTTAGCCTTGCCTTGAAAGTGAGATTTTCTAAGGTAGTACCAATACTGTCGCAGAGCAGACTGAAAAACATGAGTGCATGCTTGTTTAGTTGCATCATCTTTCGGATCCAACTTGAACCTCATCTGTTGAAAAAAGAATGTGACTCTTATTAGGAGGAAGCAATGAATAACATTACTTATGGATAAATGGTCAAGGAAGGTGTTAAACTGAGTATTGTCTTTCTCATTCCTGTACTGGATCCACGTTGGGAGGATACGTGCATGACACCTAACGGCAACGGATGCGTCTGATACTAACTTGGCTGACTCTGTAGCATCACGTGGCCTTTTTAAACCCGCTTCAAAATGGATCTCCATTCTTCCTCCTTTAGATTTTGTTAATCTGTCAAGCATTATCCCTGATGTCTGTTTCCACTTGCGTCGTGGTGCTAGTTCGACAACGAATATGGAAAGTGTTAGTGTACATCAAACTGTGAGAGTACATATAAAGGAGCATGCAATTGCAAATTGACTCGATCAGGTACCATCTTGGTGTTGATGCTCATGAGGTTCATCTCATCTTTCCAAGTCCTGTTGTGTCAGCAGTGCTTCAGAAGTAGTGTTAGGTGTGAAGGCAGCTTGGGAACTGGCCAGTTTCGGAGCAAACGAATGAGTAACTCGTTGAGATGCTGGTACAGTTGAAGCGGATGCTGCAGCTGGTGGAGCAGGTGATACTATGTTTGTAGATTTAGCCGGTGGACTTGGACCTTCTACTGCACTATAAGTACCAGCAGAATCTAGACGACAGATCCTTTTCTATTTCTCCCGACGAGTAACACCACTCCCTACTATATTATTTTCCTTGCTATTTTTTACTTTGCCATGTGAAGCCGTACCCACAACACAAAAGAATAAAATCGCTCTTCCGAACTCATTGATGCATGATACAGATAAGAAATACTTTGATGTAAGACAACCGTATGAGGATGGAATATTTAAGAAAAACAGGATGGCATGACATATTCACAGCTACGATGTGTAAACTAAGCAGAAGGATTTTGAAGAAAATAGAAGTAATGCAAGCTAGACACCATATAAAAGATGCAACCAATATTACTCTGCCAAGTTAAAAGTGTCTTGTCATAAGTGGCAATTCGAAAAATTAGAAGCAGTACAACATAGAAATCAATGCAAGATGCAACCACTATCAAACTGCCATGTTAAAAGTGTCCAATCATGAGTGAATGATGCGGGATACACAATAGCGGTACTTTGATGTAAGAACATGGTATGATAGATAGATGTTGTATATTCTAGACACAGAACGCCATGTCATATGCACATGCATAACGTATAAACTCAGCAGGTGTAATTTAATCAAAATAGAAGAAATACAGGCTAGACAACATATGCAACATGAAACCAATTATCACACTGTCAACTTAGAGCAAGCACCTGCGATGGTGGAGTACGGGAGATGAACTCATCATGTAGACTTGGGACTTCAACTTCATTAGCAATAGCAGTGGCAAATCTAGGGAGTCTATGTTTGCGTCGGTACGGAGGACCACCAACATCCCCTAACTTACTCTTTTCCTTCCTATTTTCGGATATTGCCTGATGAAGTCAAAACCACAAGAAGAGGAATAAAATTAGCTCTGCATAACTGGTTGATGCATGATACAGACGAACACTACTTTGATGTAAGGAAAGCGCATGATAGGAGGATGGAATATATACAAAAAAAGACAGCGTTTCATATCCACACATACGATAGGAGGATGGAATATGTATGAAAAAACAGTAAACGAAAGGCATTTCAACAAAATTAGAAGAAATGAAAGCTAGGCACCATATGAACATGCAACCAATATCACTCTATCAGGTAAAAAGTGTCTTGTCGTAAGTGCCATTTCAAGAAATTAGAAGCAGTACAAGCTAGAAGACAATGCAAGATGCAACCTACATCACAGTCCCAAGTTAAATGTGTCTTATGGGTAAGTGATTGTTGCAGGTATAAGTTGTAAGCTACGCAAATGCAATTCAACATAATCAGAAGCAATACAAACTAGACATCATACAAAAAACGCAACCACATACAACAGTTCCAAGTTAGAGCAAGCACCTGTGATGGTGGAGTAGGGGAGATGGGCTCATCATGTACACGTATGTTCTAGAAACAGGAACACGTGTCATATTCACAGGCATTATGTGTAAAGTAAGCAAATGGAATTCAACAAAGTTAGAAGCAATACAAGCTAGACATCGTATGCAACATGCAACCACATATAATAGTGCCAAGTTAGAGAAAGCACCTGTGATGGTGGAGTAGGGGAGATGTGCTCATCATGTACACGTATGTTCTAGAAACAGGAACACGTGTCATCTTCACATGCATTATGTGTAAAGTAAGCAGACACAATTCAACAAAGTTAGAAGCAATACAAGCTAGATATCATACGCAACATGCAACCACATATAATAGTGCCAAGTTAGAGCAAGCACCTGTGATGGTGGAGTAGGGGAGATGTGCTCATCATCTACACAGCTACGTTGACTGTCTAGCCTTGCGCTGTCTTGCGAATCTTGTTGGGAGGATGGCGGAGTAGAATTTGTAGAGAACCTCCGTTTCAGTTGCTCGGAAGGACCACCATCATCCAATTCCTTGCCAATTTCCTTCAGCTTTATTGATTTTGCATTGCGAGGTGAAACTGACAAGAAAAAGGAATATAATTCGCTCTTCAGAACTCATTCATGCATGATACTAATGAACACTACTCCGATGAAAGGAAAAGTCATGATACGAGGATGGAATATGTACGAAAAAATGGACGGCTTGACATATTCACACCTATGATGTGGTAACTAAGCAGAAGGCACTTCAACAAATTAGAAGCACTGCAAACTAGACACCATATGAAAGGTGCAATCGATATCACTCTGCCAAGTTAAAACTGTCTCGTCATAGGTGGCGTTCATCAAACTAGAAGCAATACATGCTAGAAATCATATTCAAGACGCCAACCTACATCACACTGCCAACTTATGTTCCATCATAAGTGACTGATGCAGGATACACAAGAAGAGTAGTTTCATGTAAGAACATGGTGTGATAGACATATATAGTATGTACCAAAAACAGGAAAGCGTGTCATATTCACACGTATCATGTGTAAGCTAAGCAGATGCAGTTTACACTAATTAGGAGCAATACAAGCTAGACACCATATGCAACATGCAACCAGATATCACACTGCCAAGTTACAGCAAGCACCTTGGATGGTGGAGTAGGGGAGCGGAGACTTGGACCTTGTAATGCACTATCAGTACAAGGAGAATCGGTACAGATGCTCCGTTTACGTTGCTGCAGAGGACCGCCATCATCGCCTTCCTTCCTCTTTCTTGATTTTTCCTTGTCAAGTCAAACCCACAAGAAAAAGGAATAAAATTTTCTCTTCAGAACTCATTGATGCATGATACTGACAAACACTACTCTAATGAAAGGCAAAGTCATGATACGAGGATGGAATATGTATGAAAAAATGGACGGCTTGACACATTCACAACTATGATGTGGTAACTAAGCAGAAGGCACTTCAACAAATTAGAAGCACTGCAAACTAGACACCATATGAAAGGTGCAATCAATATCACTCTGCCAAGTTAAAATTGTCTCGTCATAGGTGTCCTTCATCAAACTAGAAGCAATACATGCTAGAAATCATATTCAAGACGCAAACCAATATCACACTGCCAACTTAAAGGTGTTCCATCATAAGTGACTGATGCAGGATACACAAGAAGAGTAGTTTCATGTAAGAACATGGTGTGATAGACATATATAGTATGTGCCAAAAACGGGAAAGCGTGTCATATTCACACGTATCATGTGTAAGCTAAGTAGATGCAGTTTACACTAATTAGGAGCAATACAAGCTAGACACCATATGCAACATGCAACCAGATATCACACTGCCAAGTTACAGCAAGCACCTTGGATGGTGGAGTAGGGGAGCGGAGACTTGGACCTTGTAATGCACTATCGGTACAAGGAGAATCAGTACAGATGCTCCGTTTACGTTGCTGCAGAGGACCACCATGATCACCTTCCTTACTCTTTTCCTTCCTCTTTCTTGATTTTGCCTTGTCAAGTCAAACCCACAAGAAAAAGGAATAAAATTTTCTCTTCAGAACTCATTGATGCATGATACTGATGAACACTACTTTCATGTAAGGCAACCGCATGATAGGAGGATGGAATATGTATGAAAAATAGGACGGCGTGACATGTTGACATGTATGATGTATAAAGTGTAAACTAAGCACAAGGTGCTTGAACTTGTTAGAATCAATGCAAGCTAGAAACCATATGAAAGATGAAACCAATATCACTCTGCCAAATTAAAAGGGTGACCTAACAAATGTATTTGACCAAATTAGAAGCAATACATGGCAACAGGCTAGAAATAATATGAAATATGCAACGAATAAAGGTGACTCATTGTAAGTGATTGATGCAGGATACAGAAGAGAGGTAGTTTCATGTAAGAACAAGGTTAACACATAGATGTAGTGTGTACCAAAAATAGGAAGGCATATCATATTCACAGGTATAAGGTGTAAACTAAGCAGATGCAATTTACCCTAATTAGAAGCATTACAAGCTAGACACCATATGCAACATGCAACCACATATCACACTGCGAAGTTAGAGCAAGCACCTATGATGGTGGTGTGGGGGAATTGCGGTCATCAACTAGAGAGCTACGTTGACTATCTTCATTTAGCCTTGCTGTTTCTTGAGAATCATGTGGGGAGGATGACACTGCACTCTTTAAACGAGTATGGCGTCTCAAAGTAACTCACTCGGGTGACTATCTCATCATAAGTGATTGACGAGGGATACAAAAGAGCATTAGTTGATGTACGAACATGGTTAATAGACATATGTAGTATGTATCAAAAACAGGAAGGTATGTCATTATCAAAGGTATAATGTGTAAAGTAAGCAGATGCAATTTAACCAAATTGGAAGCAATACAAGATAGACACCATATGCAACATGCAACCACATTTGACAGCGCGAAGTTAAAGAAAACACCTGGGATGGTTGTGTGTGGCAATTGAGATCATCAACTGCAAAGCTATGTTTACTATCTCCAACTGCTGACACTGCATCATTTAGAGCGCTGAAATGCTTAGTGCTTATCTTCGAATTACACTGGAGCTCCTTCTGTCTTTTCTTTTCAGCATTCATCAACACTGCGTCAGAGTCTGAAATACCCATGCATAAAAAAACAATAGTGTGAGTATGGGTGAAGTGTGTGCACAATTAGCACAGTGTAAAGGTAGTAGATAGCAGGTCGGTGAGAAATAAATGACGGGAGACATATGATAGCTCTACAACATGCATGGCACACTAAATTACTACATGATTCTATGAAAATAACATTCGACTGAAAACAAATAGGCGAGTCCATTTTTTCTGCATCATCCGATGTACAAAGAACAGACAGATCGCCTTCATCTACCTCCAGCCAGTTAGTGTTGATGATCTTCCTCGAAACGGCAGTGACCACCGACCCAGTCCCCTGCCTGCGCCCTCCCCTCGACCTCGTCGCACCATCGTGCTTGGCACCGCCCCCGGCCATCCATTCAAGCCCCGCCGACCTCCAGATCGGGCGCAAGAAGCTCCTGCGCCCCACACCCCTATGATAGACACCGATGCGCCGCTTCCCCGGCGAACAGACGGACTAATTGCTCCACATGCCTAAGCGGGTGCTGCTTCTTTTAGTTGTGGTTCGACTGACCCTGAATTGAAATCCAGGCGGGCTACTGACCTCTAGCAAAGGTGAAATTGTAAAGGGAGTAAACCTTGTGCATTTAGTATCACGAAGAAGATGCAGCAAGAAGCGCTCAACTACTTTCTTTCGTGGGATAAATACGGTGTGAGCAGAGACGTAAGGTTTGCACGAATAAGGGAAGAGGAGTACCTCTTTCTGCTGGTAGTGCTATGTCCTCCGTCTGTTTTTCCAACAATCTTCTTGTGGTTCGCTTGAAACGAGAAGTTGTGGAGGATGGTGCAGCCTTGGATGAACCCATGGCCAAGTTGTTGAGTGTGGTGCGGTGGCCGTCTGTCGGCGGCGGGGAAGCAGATCCGAGGCACGACCGACGGCGTAGCGGGAACAGCTCTGGTGAAGTGGACGGTTGCGACAGTGGAGCGGCAGCAGTGAGGCGCAGGACGGCGTGGTCGGAGTCATTCTGGTATGGCGCACGTCGGCGGCGGCGTCGTGGAGGCAGCTCTACCTCGGCTTCAGCTGCTAAGTCCTTGAGGGTGTTGCAGTTGTGTTGACGACGACGTCGGGGTACCGGCTTCGGCGTGATGGAGGAGGGCAACGGTGGATTGGGAACTATGGGGTGGAGGACGGAGGAGGCTGGGGTTTCGCGGCTGGTGGAGAGGGTGTTTTGGCGCCCATGGAGTATGAATGGGGAAACAGAGGGAGGCCGGGAACTTAAGGGGGAACAATGTTTCGGTTTGGGACGCGCTTGTTTGAAATTTGGGGAAAGTTACAAACATATTGCGGGTTGGGGGTAGGACAATAATCTCAGGTGTCCCAAATGTGGGCGGGATAGATTTTGGCCAAGCGCATGGGTGTTTCGGCGCCCACGGCATATGAATGCCTCTCGGAGGCGGTTGAGACCGGCGTCTTGGTGAATTTACAAACCTACCCCGATTTAGACCTTTGGACATCAGGCCGATAGGCTACACGGGCCAGAGTCAGGACAGTAATTTCCTGTTGGGGAACGTAGTAATTTCGAAAATTTTCCTACGCACGCGCAAGATCATGGTGATGCATAGCAACGAGGGGGAGAGTGTTGTCTACGTACCAACGCAGACCGACTGCGGAAGCGATCACACAACGTAGAGGAAGTAGTCGTACGTCTTCCCGATCCGACCGATCCAAGCACCGTTACTCCGGCACCTCCGAGTTCTTAGCACACGTTCAGCTCGATGACGATCCTCGGGCTCCGATCCAGCAAAGCGTCGAGGAGGAGTTCCGTCAGCACGACGGCGTGGTGACGATCTTGATGTACTACCGACGCAGGGCTTCGCCTAAGCACTACAACGATATGATCGAGGTGGAATTTGGTGGCAGGGGGCACCGCACACGGCTAAGGAACGATCTCAAGGATCAACTTGTGTGTCTATGGGGTGCCCCCTGCCCCTGTATATAAAGGATGGAGGAGGACGAGGCCGGCCAAGGCAAAGGTGCGGCCAGGATAGGGAGTCCTACTAGGACTCCAAGTCCTAGTAGGAGTCCACCAAGAGGGGAGGAAGGGAGAAGGAATAGGAGGAGTAGGAAAGGTGGCCGGCCCCCTTTTCCCTAGTCCAATTCGGACCAAAGGGGAGGGGGGCGCAGCAGCCTTTTCCTCTTCCCACTAAAGCCCATCAAGGCCCATTACCTCTCCCGTAACTACCCGGTACTCCGAAAAATACCCGAATCACTCGGAACCTTTCCGATGTCCGAATATAGTCGTCCAATATATCGATCTTTATGTCTCGACCATTTCGAGACTCCTCGTCATGTCCCCGATCTCATCCGGGACTCCGAACTCCTTCGGTACATCAAAACTTATAAACTCATAATACAACTGTCATCGAAACCTTAAGCGTGCGGACCCTACGGTTCGAGAACAATGTAGACATGACCGAGACACGTCTCCGGTCAATAACCAATAGCGGGACCTGGATGCCCATATTGGCTCCTACATATTCTACGAAGATCTTTATCGGTCAGACCGCATAACAACATACGTTGTTCCCTTTGTCATCGGTATGTTACTTGCCCGAGATTCGATCGTCGGTATCCAATACCTAGTTCAATCTCGTTACTGGCAAGTCTCTTTACTCGTTCCGTAATACATCATCCCGCAACTAACTCATTAGTTGCAATGCTTGCAAGGCTTAAGTGATGTGCATTACCGAGAGGGCCCAGAGATACCTCTCCGACATTCAGAGTGACAAATCCTAATCTCGAAATACGCCAACCCAACATCTACCTTTGGAGGCACCTGTAGTACTCCTTTATAATCACCCAGTTATGTTGTGACGTTTGGTAGCACCCAAAGTGTTCCTCCGGTAAACGGGAGTTGCATAATCTCATAGTCATAGGAACATGTATAAGTCATGAAGAATAGCAATAGCAACATACTAAACGATTGGGTGCTAAGCTAATGGAATGGGTCATGTCAATCAGATCATTCAACTAATGATGTGACCTCGTTAATCAAATAACAACTCTTTTGTCCATGGTTAGGAAACATAACCATCTTTGATTAACGAGCTAGTCAAGTAGAGGCATACTAGTGACACTCTGTTTGTCTATGTATTCACACATGTATTATGTTTCCGGTTAATACAATTCTAGCATGAATAATAAACATTTATCATGATATAAGGAAATAAATAATAACTTTATTATTGCCTCTAGGGCATATTTCCTTCAGTCTCCCACTTGCACTAGAGTCAATAATCTAGTTCACATCGCCATGTGATTTAACAGCAATAGTTCACATCACCATGTGATTAACACCCATAGTTCACATCGTCATGTGACCAACACTCAAAAGGTTTACTAGAGTCAGTAATCTAGTTCACATATCTATGTGATTAACACCCAAAGAGTACTAAGGTGTGATCATGTTTTGCTTGTGAGATAATTTTAGTCAACGGGTCTGTCACATTCAGATCCGTAAGTATTCTGCAAGTTCTATGTCTACAATGCTCTACACAGAGCTACTCTAGTTAATTGCTCCCACTTTCAATATGTATCCAGATTGAGACTTTAGATTCATCTGGATCAGTGTTAAAAACTTGCATCGACGTAACCCTTTACGACGAACCTTTTTATCACGTCCATAATCGAGAAACATATCCTTATTTCACTAAGGATAATTCTGACCGCTGTCCAGTGATCTACTCCTAGATCACTATTGTACTCCCTTGCCAAATCAATGCAGGGTATACAATAGATCTGGTATACAGCATGACATACTTTATAGAACCTATGGCCAAGGCATAGGGAATGACTTTCATTCTCTTTCTATCTTCTGCCGTGGTCGGGCTTTGAGTCTTACTCAACTTCACACCTTGTAATGCAGGCAAGAACTCTTTCTTTGACTGCTCCATTTTGAACTACTTCAAAATCTTGTCAAAGTATGTACTCATTGAAAAAACTTATCAAGCGTCTTGATCTATCTCTATAGATCTTGAAGCTCAATATGTAAGCAGCTTCACCAAAGTCTTTCTTTGAAAAACTCCTTTCAAACACTCCTTTATGCTTTACAGAATAATTCTACATTATTTCCGATCAACAATATGTCATTCACATATACTTATCAGAAATGCTGTAGTGCTCCCACTCACTTTCTTGTAAATACAGGCTTCACCGCAAGTCTGTATAAAACTATATGCTTTGATCAACTCATCAAAGCGTATATTCCAACTCCAAGATGCTTGCACCAGTCCATAAATGGATCGCTGGAGCTTGCACACTTTGTTAGCTCCCTTTGGATCGACAAAACCTTCCGGTTGCATCATATATAACTCTTCTTTAATAAATCTATTAAGGAATGCAGTTTTGTTTATCCACTTACCAGATTTCATAAAATGCGGCAATTACTAACATGATTCGGACAGACTTAAGCATAGATACGAGTGAGAGAATCTCATCGTAGTCAACACCTTGAACTTATCGAAAACCTTTTGCGACAATTCTAGCTTTGTAGATAATAACATAACTATCAGCGTCCGTCTTCCTCTTGAAGATCCATTTATTCTCAATTGCTTGCCGATCATCGGGCAAGTCTACCAAAGTCCATACTTTGTTCTCATACATGGATCCCATCTCAGATTTCATGGCTTCAAGCCACTTTGCGGAATCTGGGCTCACCATCGCTTCTTCATAGTTCGTAGGTTCATCATGATCTAGTAGCATGACCTCCAGAATAGGATCACCGTACCACTCTGGTGCGGATCTCGCTCTGGTTGACCTACGAGGTTCAGTAGTATCTTGATCTAAAGTTTCATGATCATCATCATTAGCTTCCTCACTTATTGGTGTAGGTGTCTCAGAAACAGTTTTCTGTGATGTCCTACTTTCCAATAAGGGAACAGGTGCAGTTACCTCGTCAAGTTCTACTTTCCTCCCACTCACTTCTTTCGAGAGAAACTCCTTCTCTAGAAAGTTTCCGAACTTAGCAATAAAAGTCTTGCCTTCGGATCTGTGATAGAAGGTGTATCCAATAGTTTCCTTTGGATATCCTATGAAGACACATTTCTCCAATTTGGGTTCAAGCTTATCAAGTTGAAGCTTTTTCACATAAGCATCACAACCCCAAACTTCAAGAAACGACAACTTTGGTTTCTTGCCAAACCATAGTTCATAAGGCGTCGTCTCAACGGATTTAGATGGTGCCCTATTTTAATGTGAATGCAGCTGTCTCTAATGCATAATCCCAAAACGATAGTGGTAGATCGGTAAGATACATCATAGATTGCACTATATCCAATAAAGTACGGTTATGACGTTCGGACACACCATTATGCTGTGGTGTTTCAGGTGGCGTGAGTAGTGAAACTATTTCACATTGTTTTAACCGAAGACCAAACTCGTAACTCAAATACTCTTTTCTACGATCAGATCGTAGAAACTTTATTTTCTTGTTACGATGATTTTCCACTTCACTCTGAAATTCTTTGAACTGTTCAAATGTTTCAGACTTATGTTTCATCAAGTAGATATCTCCATATCTGCTCAAATCATCTGTGAAGGTCAGAAAATAATGATACCTACTGCAAGCCTTAATATTCATCGGACCACATACATCAGTATGTATGATCTTCAACAAATCTGTTGCTTGCTTCAATGTTCTGGAGAATGGCGTTTTAGTCATCTTGCCCATAAGGCATGGTTCGCAAGCATCAAGTGATTCATAATCAAGTGATTCCAAAATCCCATCAGCATGGAGTTTCTTCATGCGCTTTACACCAATATGACCTAAACGACAGTGCCACAAATAGGTTGCACTATCATTATTAACTTCGCATCTTTTGGTTTCAATATTATGAATATGTGTATTATTAAGATCGAGATCCAATGAACTATTTTCATTGGGTGTGTAACCATATAAGGTTTTATTCATGTAAACAGAACAACAATTTATTCTTTTACTTAAATGAATAACCGTATTACAATAAACATGATCAAATCATATTCATGCTCAACGCAAACACCAAATAACACTTATTTAGGTTCAACACTAATCCCGAAATTATAGGGAGTGTGCGATGATGATCATATCAATCTTGGAACCACTTCCAACACACATCGTCACTTCACCCTTAACTAGTCTCTGTTCATTCTGCAACTCCCGTTTCGAGTTACTACTCTTAGCAACTGAACTAGCATCAAATACTAAGGGGTTGCTATAAACACTAGTAAAGTACACATCAATAACATGTATATCAAATATACTTTGCCATCCTTCTTATCCGCCAATCACTTGGGGTAGTTCCGCTTCCAGTGACCAGTCCCTTTGCAGTAGAAGCACTTAGTCTCAGGCTTAGGATCAGACTTGGGCTTCTTCATTTGATCAGCAACTTGCTTGCCGTTCTTCTTGAAGTTCCCCTTCTTCCCTTTGCCCCTTTTTTTGAAACTAGTGGTCTTGTCAACCATCAACACTTGATGTTTTTTTTCTTGATTTCTACCTTCGTCGATTTCAGCATCACGAAGAGCTTGGGAATTACTTTTGTCATCCCTTGCATATTATAGTTCATCACGAAGTTCTACTAACTTGGTGATGGTGACTAGAGAATTCTGTCAATCACTATCTTATCTGGAAGATTAACTCCCAGTTGATTCAAGCGATTGTAGTACTCAGACAATCTGGGCACATGCTCACTAGTTGAGCGATTCTCCTCCATCTTTTAGCTATAGAACTTGTTGGAGACTTCATATCTCTCAACTCGGGTATTTGCTTGAAATATTAACTTCAACTCCTGGAACATCTCATATGGTCCATGACGTTCAAAACGTCTTTGAAGTCCCGATTCTAAGACGTTAAGCATGGTGCACTAAACTATCAAGTAGTCATCATATTGAGCTAGCCAAACGTTCATAACGTCTGCATCTGCTCCTGCAATAGGTCTGTCACCTAGCGGTGCATCAAGGACATAATTTTTCTATGCAGCAATGAGGATAATCCTCAGATCACGGATCCAATCCGCATCATTGCTACTAACATCTTTCAATACAATTTTCTCTAGGAACATATCAAAATAAACACAGGGAAGCAACAACGCGAGCTATTGATCTACAACATAATTTGCAAAATACTACCAGGACTAAGTTCATGATAAATTTAAGTTCAATTTAATCATATTACTTAAGAACTCCCACTTAGATAGACATCCCTCTAATCCTCTAAGTGATCACGTGATCCAAATCAACTAAACCATGTCCGATCATCACGTGAGATGGAGTAGTTTCATTGGTGAACATCACTATGTTGATCATATCTACTATATGATTCATGCTCGACCTTTCGGTCTCCGTGTTCCGAGGCCATATCTGTATATGCTTGGCTCGTCAAGTATAACCTGAGTATTCCGCGTGTGCAACTGTTTTGCACCCGTTGTATTTGAACGTAGAGCCTATCACACCCGATCATCACGTGGTGTCTCAGCACGAAGAACTTTCGCAACAGTGCATACTCAGGGAGAACACTTCTTGATAATTTAGTGAGAGATCATCTTATAATGCTACCGTTAATCAAAGCAAGATAAGATGCATAAAAGATAAACATCACATGCAATCAATATAAGTGATATGATATGGCCATCATCATCTTGTGCTTGTGATCTCCATCTCCGAAGCACCGTCATGATCACCATCGTCACCAGCGCGACACCTTGATCTCCATCGTAGCATCGTTGTCGTCTCGCCAATCTTATGCTTCCACGACTATCACTACCGCTTAGTAATAAAGTAAAGCATTACATCGCGATTGCATTGCATACAATAAGGCGACAACCATATGGCTCCTGCCAGTTGCCGATAACTTGGTTACAAAACATGATCATCTCATACAATAAAATCAGCATCATGCCTTGACCATATCACATCACAACATGCCCTGCAAAAACAAGTTAGACGTCCTCTACTTTGTTGTTGCAAGTTTTACGTGGCTGCTACGGGCTTAAGCAAGAACTCATCTCACCTACGCATCAAAACCACAACGATAGTTTGTCAAATAGACTCCGTTTTAACCTTCTCAAGGACCGGGCGTAGCCACACTCGGTTCAACTAAAGTTGGAGAGACAGTCGCCCGCAAGCCATCTATGTGCAAAGCACGTCGAGGGAACCGGTCTCGCGTAAGCGTACGCGTAAGGTTGGTCCGGGTCGTCTCGTCCAACAATACCGCCGAACCAAAGTATGACATGCTGGTAGGCAGTATGACTTGTATCGCCCACAACTCACTTGTGTTCTACTCGTGCAAATAACATCAAACCATAAAACCTAGGCTCGGATGCCACTGTTGGGGAACGTAGTAATTTCGGAAATTTTCCTACGCACACACAAGATCATGGTGATGCATAGCAACGAGGGGGAGAGTGTTGTCTACGTACCAACGCAGACCGACTGCGGAAGCGATCACACAACGTAGAGGAAGTAGTCGTACGTCTTCCCGATCCGACCGATCCAAGCACCGTTACTCCGGCACCTCCGAGTTCTTAGCACACGTTCAGCTCGATGACGATCCTCGGGCTCCGATCCAGCAAAGCGTCGAGGAGGAGTTCCGTCAGCACGACGGCGTGGTGACGATCTTGATGTACTACCGACGCAGGGCTTCGCCTAAGCACTACAACGATATGATCGAGGTGGAATTTGGTGGCAGGGGGCACCGCACACGGCTAAGGAACGATCTCAAGGATCAACTTGTGTGTCTATGGGGTGCCCCCTGCCCCTGTATATAAAGGATGGAGGAGGACGAGGCCGGCCAAGGCAAAGGTGCGGCCAGGATAGGGAGTCCTACTAGGACTCCAAGTCCTAGTAGGAGTCCACCAAGAGGGGAGGAAGGGAGAAGGAATAGGAGGAGTAGGAAAGGTGGCCGGCCCCCTTTTCCCTAGTCCAATTCGGACCAAAGGGGAGGGGGGGGGCGCAGCAGCCTTTTCCTCTTCCCACTAAAGCCCATCAAGGCCCATTACCTCTCCCGTAACTACCCGGTACTCCGAAAAATACCCGAATCACTCGGAACCTTTCCGATGTCCGAATATAGTCGTCCAATATATCGATCTTTACGTCTCGACCATTTCGAGACTCCTCGTCATGTCCCCGATCTCATCCGGGACTCCGAACTCCTTCGGTACATCAAAACTTATAAACTCATAATACAACTGTCATCGAAACCTTAAGCGTGCGGACCCTACGGTTCGAGAACAATGTAGACATGACCGAGACACGTCTCCGGTCAATAACCAATAGCGGGACCTGGATGCCCATATTGGCTCCTACATATTCTACGAAGATCTTTATCGGTCAGACCGCATAACAACATACGTTGTTCCCTTTGTCATCGGTATGTTACTTGCCCGAGATTCGATCGTCGGTATCCAATACCTAGTTCAATCTCGTTACTGGCAAGTCTCTTTACTCGTTCCGTAATACATCATCCCGCAACTAACTCATTAGTTGCAATGCTTGCAAGGCTTAAGTGATGTGCATTACCGAGAGGGCCCAGAGATACCTCTCCGACATTCAGAGTGACAAATCCTAATCTCGAAATACGCCAACCCAACATCTACCTTTGGAGGCACCTGTAGTACTCCTTTATAATCACCCAGTTACGTTGTGACGTTTGGTAGCACCCAAAGTGTTCCTCCGGTAAACGGGAGTTGCATAATCTCATAGTCATAGGAACATGTATAAGTCATGAAGAATAGCAATAGCAACATACTAAACGATCGGGTGCTAAGCTAATGGAATGGGTCATGTCAATCAGATCATTCAACTAATGATGTGACCTCGTTAATCAAATAACAACTCTTTTGTCCATGGTTAGGAAACATAACCATCTTTGATTAACGAGCTAGTCAAGTAGAGGCATACTAGTGACACTCTGTTTGTCTATGTATTCACACATGTATTATGTTTCCGGTTAATACAATTCTAGCATGAATAATAAACATTTATCATGATATAAGGAAATAAATAATAACTTTATTATTGCCTCTAGGGCATATTTCCTTCATTTCCTACCACCAAACATTAGTCTCGCGCGGTTTCGGGTGACCAAAGGCCTATTTGGCGCTTCGTTCAATATTTGGGAGCAGAAGCATTAATGTTTTCGGTTCTCTTGAATTGAACATTTAGGATTTGTCAAACTTCACAAATCTTTACTCTTGAAAATCCTAAAGCTATGATTATTTTGGAATGGAGGTGGTACTTTGAATATACATTGTACACGAGTATATATTAAAAAATATGCAACTTACCTCAGTTCATGCATGGTTGCAGATATAATCTCCTTGGTTGCAAAAAAAAGTTAGACATGCGTATGAATATATATAGCATGTTCAAACACACAGCAAAAATAGATGCCCCCTTTTACATCTAATTTACAAAGGCCATTATCTCGGGTTCAAATAGATGAATGCACTTCTTATGAATTCGAATCTTCGAAACCCTCTTTATGTTGAATTTGACATGTATTCTATTTCGTAGCTAGCAATTTGGAATGTATCCATGCAAGTGACAAATGTATAAAGTGCTTCACACTAATAACATGGAGTGCACTAATTAATGTTTATATATGAATTGCAAAAGCATCCATTGCCTGTATTTCAAACCGCCCTCACTCTATGGATCGATAATATGAAATAAACACATGCACATGCTAGAATTCAATAGAGTATGGGTGTCTGATAGACCAATTTTCGTCCATACGCAATTTGCAAAATTCATGATCTCATCCAAAAATAATAATGCCATTTATATTTTAATTTAATGTGTAGAACCGCCTTTTACATGTAGATGCACTATGCCTCGACCCGTTCTCACAAACGTGCTATATCTCTCTCTCTATCTACCACATAAGTGCACACACTTTATATGCATCGGCATTTCTCTTTCACACATGCTCACAATCTCTCTCAGGGTGTCGGGGAGTCTCACGCACATGCTCTCTCTCTCTCTATCTCTCACTCTCTCTTTCTGACTACTATGTACCACTCTTTTCACTAATCTTAGTTGGAAAACACTATTTCTCTCACATGCATATACACACACGCACGGTCTCTACTAGCCCTCTATATGCACATATATATATATATATAGGACAACACTATTCTAATCCTGGGATCAAAATAACTATTTGGATCACAAAGCCCTATATAGGAGCGATCGGGTTGTTCCCGAACTCCACAACCCGCTGCGAAAAAAAATTCCTACCCCACCACCCCACGACCGCTCGTCCCTAACCTCTCCCCCGATCCCCTGTGATTCACCGCGACAGCGCCTCCTTCCCCTGGATCCAGCGCCTCTCGCCGCCGTCTCCCCGGCCCCGAGGCGCCTCTCTCCCTCCCCAGATCGCCTCCCGCCGCCTCCTGCTTCTCGCTGCCCCCGCGCCTTCACCCTACAACGCGTCGCCGCCCTACATCTCGCCGCCACTACCGCCCTCCCTGGATCTCGCCGCCACATGCCTCCTCTCCCATATCGGCGGACCTTCTTCCACACGGCCAACAGGCATACTCCCCCACGGCCGGTGAGCCTCCTCCCCCATGGACGATCCATTCTGTCCACACGTCGTCCTCCTCCTAGCTGCGTCCCATCGAGCGCCGCCCCTGCATCTTGCCACCACCGCATCGAGCGCCATAGCACTCAGGTCGTTCGCCACCACCACCTCCGGCCATTCAATGATGCAGCAGCAAGACGTTCAACGCCTCAGCCACCTACGAATCCCATTGTTGCAGCAAACCAGATGAGGCCCATATCTTTCTTCTTCGATAAGATAATTTTGATTGCATACTGTGTTATTTTGCTCTGTCATTTTGCTAATGCCTAAAAAGAAGTTAGATGATGGGATTCTCATCCCTACCGCGGTCTGCAAGCTGCCTCCAACCTTTGGCAATATTTGTAAAAATGATTGTGCAGATTTTTTGTTACCCCATTTTAGTTACTGATTGAAGAAAAATTTGTTCATTAGGTGAAAGAACTTGATTTATTTTGTTCCTTTGTGGAGGAAGAAGGTCACCACAGAGGTAGGGAGAAGGTCAGCATAAAGGCAGGGAGAAGGTCACACAAGGTGCAGAAAGAATGTCAGGTTTCAGCAACGGGGTGTGTGATCTTTGTGTTGTTTTTGGGGTGCAAATCATGGGTATGCGATCTCACATCCTGTGTACTATTGAGATGGCCTCCCTTAGCCTCAAACCATATTGCCTACAAATATGATAGTCGCAATGCTACCGTCATGTGTGTAAAGAGAATTAGATATGTACATGTACACAACCTACAACAACTTTACGGGGAGTTGATAGATTATTCAGTGGTTGTTGCTGCCATTACTGATTTTTTCTTGAGATGGTCTTCATCACCATTCAATAATTCACTTGTTTCTTGGTTGCATCTAGTTCCCTCGCTCCACCCCAACATTGTTTCCTTCAGCTAGATCTCCCTTGTTATTTTGTATTCTTATTTTGTTTTCATAAAACATTTCCTCTGAAATCCGGATCCGATGATGTAGCTTTGACTATTCATGAAAACATGGTGAAAATTGTACATGCTCTGTAGATCAAATTTTTTGCTTTAATTTATTTTTTGTGAATGTTAAAATGTTGTGTTCGAGAAGGTTGAGTGTGTTATCTCAGCAAGTTCAAATAAAACAAATAAACATGCAAGGTAAAACAGCGGAGAGTTGCGATTTTTTAGAACTTCAAGTGACAAACAAATTTGAAAAGAGCACAAAACAAAATTTAAGTCTAGAAAAATCACTTCAAAACACTAGCAAGAAAAAGAATGTTCTCTTTGCGCAAAAATAAAAATTAATGAAAGGGGGAATGCAATTTACGCATTTTGTGAAAGAACTAAGAAGTTCGAGTTAAACTAATAGAGTAGTTTGATTTTAATAAATAATTCAGTTTTTTCATTTCCATAAATAAAATCAAGAAGTTCAAAATTTAAAAATAGAGCAGTTCAAGAATCATAAAAAGGACTTTCATTGTTTCTTAAAAAAACTCTAGAAGTTGAAATTGAAATAATGGACAATTGAATATTTATTACAAAACTATGATATTGTCTTTACTGAAAGAAATTAATCAAGAAGTCCAAATTACAAAAATAGAGAAGTCAAAACTGAGATTTTCCTTGTTACTAAAAAATAAAATGAAGAAGTACAAATTAAAAAAGGAGAAGTTCGATGGATATAGAAAAACCAAAATTCTTTCAGTTTCTAGGAAAAAAATAAAAATATGAAGTTTAATTAAAAAAAAGTTGGATGCTTATTTAAAAACATGATTTTTCTAAGAATAAGACTAAGAAGTTCAAGTTAAAAATAAAAGAGAAGTCCAAAGATTATGAAAAACTTAGATTTTTCGCGTTACTAAAGTATAAAATGAAGAAGTTCAAATTAAGAAAAGGAACAACTAAAAAAAGTTTAAAAATAGATTTTCCCCATTTCTTAAAAAAACTAGAAGTTCAAACGAAAATAATGAAGTGGTTCCTTGTTTATGTAGAAACTAAGATTTTATCGTTATTAAAATACTCAAATGTCCCTTAGTATTGAAGAATCAACCATGAAGTTCAAAATTGAAAAAAAAAGATTGAGAAATAAAACCAGGAAGTCCATATTAAAAAGATGGAGAAGTTCGATGATTATAGAAAACTCAGATTTTCCTTGTTATTAAAGAATGGAAACAAGAAGTTCAAAAATAAAATAACAAGAAGTTCAAATTTTAAAAATAGAGCGCTTCAAAATTTCATAAAAAAGATTAAGAAATAAACTAGGAAGTCCATATTAAAAAGATGGAGAAGTTCGATGATTATAGAAAACTCAGATTTTCCGCGTTATTAAAGTATGGAAACAAGAAGTTCAAAAAATTAAAAATAAGAAGTTCAACTTTTAAAAATAGAGCGCTTCAAAATTTCATAAAAAAGGATTAAGAAATAAAACAGGAAGTCCATATTAAAAAGATGGAGAAGTTCGATGATTATAGAAAACTCAGATTTTCCTCGTTATTAAAGAGTGAAGACAAGAAGTTCAAAAACAAGAAGTTCAACTTTTAAAAATAGAGCGCTTCAAAATTCATAAAAAAAGATTAAGAAATTCAGAATAATATTTACAAAAAACTCGGATATTTTCACATAACTGAGAGAAGTTCAGATTGATAACTCCTAGAAGTTCACGAACTACACGGTGTGCATTTTGTATTAAAAAAGAATAAATAAGCAAAGACTAAAATTTTTGTTGTTATAAGTTCAAGTCCATCATTAGAGAAAGTTAAAGAAATTATTGTGAGAGAGGTTCGTACAAAAAGAATATCATTTGTGTAACATGGACGAATGGATGAGAAAATTACAAATAAAAATATGTCACATAAGTTCAACGTGAAAACAATAGGAAGTTCAACTACTATAGTGAATGAATTTCAGATGAAAAACTCTTAAAATCGTCGCGAGTATGAAAAAACGATCAATACAGGAAAGTTGCGTGTTTACATCAGCTTTCCACCGATATATTACTTGCTCAATTCCGGTGAGTGTTCCGGTAAGTGCATGGATAGCTGTGGGCAAAAAAATCACGTGAAAAACAGAGTGAAGTTCAGGTACGTGCTTCGAGAAGTCCAGGTTATTCACGCGGTGCATTTTCGAAGAATTCGTTTCGCGATAAAGGTAGAACGCACGATCTCGCTGTTTTTGAATTTACTTAAAAACGGCTAGGAATCAGAGAAAATCATCAACATGAAAAAGTTTCGCATTTTCCATAGCTTTCTAGCGGTATATTATTTGCCCCATTCCGATAAAGTTTGTAGAAATTACAGCAAATATATGTTTTTAGCCATTTTCAAAACTGACATAAAACTGTAATTAATTAGGAGAAACAATATATACAAAAAAGTTTCGCATTTCTTCAAGATTTCCAACGCCATATCATTTTCTGCATTTGGACGTACGGTTAAAAAATTAACTTAAAAATACCAACTCGATGGAACTTCTACCGTTTTCTACGTTACTTTTAAACCGTTCAAAATTAGGAAAAACTTTTAACATGAAAAGTAGCGCATTTTCATAAGCTTTCCAACGCCATATTATTTGCCTCAATTGGATTAGCCATTTAGAAATGACATCAAAAATACGAACTCGGGTGTTCCGTTTGCGAAATTCTATGATTTTCCGAATTACTCTTTAACCGTAGGGATTTAGAGAAAACTTTCAACATGTGGAAGGAGCGGTTTTGTAGCAGCTTTCCAACGCCATATTATTTGCCTCATTCCGATAAACGGTTTAAAAATGCGATCGAAAATACGATCCACATTTTTTGTATGAAGAAAAAATGATTTTCAAAACTGCTCTTAAACCGCTTACATTTTGTCAAAAATTTAACTTGGGTCATGATACTGGTGTTCATAGCTTTCCAACAGTATATAGCAAGCCCCATTTGGACACCTGTTAGCTGAAGTTGAACCTAGCACCCGGGAAAGGTCAGGCGCGTTACTCGGGAAGTTCATGTTGTGATCAGAATATTATTCTGATCCCGTGATCAGAATAGTGTTTATGTGTGTGTGTGTGTGTGTATACCTACGTGTCTCCTGCACGCACATTATCTTTAGGCCTCTCTCGCACACATTGCCCCCCCAGACACACCTCTCTCTTAGTAGTTGGCAGATATGATTCCATCATATCATTCGGTACGATATTCCTGACTGTTAGGCTGGATGGTAATACGAGGCAAAGTTTTACCCTAGTTCGGACCCTTGCAGTTGAGGAAAAAGCCTACTCCTGGTACTGTATATTAGTCATAGGGGTGTGTACAAAGTACATGTGAATACCAGGAATTGTGCGTGTGTGTGTATATTATCGACGAACTAGCCCCCAAGCTTCTATAACATACTAGGGGCCTAAGGTTACAAATTATATATAGTCGGCTTATCACCAGTGGGGATAGAGTCCTCCGCGACTCTGGTAGCTAGCTTCGTGTTGTACGTCGAGTCCTCCACATGGGTCTTCGTATAATGCGTCTCGATCCAACCTATGTGGCGTAGGATGGAACTGAACCATGAGTCCTCATGTTGACCCACCACAACTAGATATGATGTGCCCACCACACCACACACGCAATCGACCACTAAGAAAATAAGCATATACAATAGTACAATGTTATACATTAAAGTTAATTGCATGGTGCATCCAAAAATATTTGTTCTGCATTATGAATGTTTATATATTCTCCTAAAATATTAGTCACGGGAAAGAGAAACGAGGGGCATATCTCTCCTTGTCTCCACCGGACATCCCCTCTTTCTACACCACTTTCACGTACGCACACAAACTATCTCTCGACCCTCTAAAAGTATGCATGCCCACGACACATTCACTCATGACGGTCACTGTATTTCAAGCTAAAGCACTATACGGTCACTGGAGTTCAGAATATTCTCATTACGGTCACCGTATACATTCTCGTGGTGATCATACGGTATCTAGCTCACGATACGTCTCCGTATTTTCTTGATGACACTAACAGACTTTGCATTTGATGCGTGCTCCGTATTTTGTTGACGACACTTACGGTCATTGTTATTGAAGTGATAGCACGATATGGTCACTGGACTTCAGAATAAGCTCATCACGGTCACCACATACATTATGTTGTGCTAACCAACATGTGGTTGGATGGTTCGGAGGACAGTGGTTTCTCGAGCCCACCAGGGTTAAAGTCCCGGTGCTCGCATTTATCCTGGGTTAATTTCAGTATTTTCCGGCAATGTGTGTTCAGTGGGAGGAGACGTTCCACTCGACTACGAGGCACCTATGGTGACTTTGTGAAATCTCAAGATCATATGCTGGCTCACTCTCTCGAAGGTGCTCATTGGGGTAGGGTGTGCGTGTGTGCGCTTATAGCAGTGAGTGCTTGCGCGTATATATGAGCCCTTGCGTCTGTACCGTGTTAAAAAAATACATGTCATGATTATACGGTCACTGGCTCATCCGTACAACTCCATATTTTGTTGATGACACAATCAATTGACCAGTCAAACGTTCCACGTGGCGCAACTAGTTTTGCACCATCGGGGCGCGTAACCGTGGGGCCCACCTGTCAGCCCGTATATGAAAGGAAGAAATGGTAGTTTGAGTCTGTACTGTGTTAATAAAATACATTTTAGGGTGATCATACAGTCACTAGCTCACCATACAGCTCCGTAATTTGTTGATGACACGATCAATTGACCAGACAAATGGTCCACATTCAGCAGTGCACATTACCATAGGGCCCACCCATCAGTGTGTATATGAAGGACAGAAATGGTAATAAATTAGTCGTCGGTGGGTACTCAAAGTCATGAGACCTCTGGTTGGCAGTCACCGACGGTGGGGTGGGGATCGCCGGAGAAAAAGCTTGGCGCGAGGGGGGGGCTAGAGGGATGGCCAATGCGGCATCGGACCGACAGTGGGGAGTGGTTTCGGGGCGGGCGGGGCGGCGTCACGGCGCGGGCCGGCCGTGGGCGGCGGGGGCCGGTGGTTCGGCCGGTGGTGGCTGGCGGCTCAGGGGGGGTGGAGTTTCATGATAAACTGCAAGCCCTTGATTTCGTATCCAACGACTGGAAAATCTAATGACCAGAGATGAAAAAGTCAGTCGACCGACGTGTAGCCTCACCCCGCACGTACACATGCACGCACGCAAGACACGCACGCATGCAGGCATGCAACACTAACACGTACACATAACAAACACATGCACGCATGCAGGCGTGCAACACTAACACGTACACATGCACTCACGAACACACACACGTACACACACATGCATGCAACACTGAAACGTACCCTTGCATGCACGCAACACTCGCACGCCTGCATGCACACAGCACACGACGCAAGACACACGCTGAACCTATACGTGCATGCACCCTTTGTTAAGGACATGGATTGTTATGGGTATTAATCAATCTTATCTGTGATAAGTAGAACATTGATGCTTGCAGTGGTCTTTATGAATCACAACGTATCGAACGGGCTATCAACATAGTAGGCTTATCTACATGAAAAGGATGACATCACACTCAATGAACAATCATCGGTTTATGAAATGCCCGCTTCTGACCGCCCTGGCCCACCAAAGGTTCCTCTGCTATGCGCTGCCTGCGTTGGGTCACTAACATGCAGGCCATGTACCCAAAGAGCCCACACGTCAGTGGAAGCACGGCGCGGTGTCCTACGTCAGAGTCGAGGGCGCCACTCTCTGCACGCCCAACTGAACACGCCTCCTTGCCGCATTCAAATGCCTCCATGAAACCCGCCCGTGTGGAAGCCGAGAAACCCACTCTGGACACACGTCCGTTCTTGACTGGGCCGACATTGAACGCAACACCGGCCGAGCTCCTCCCATCCACCGTCTATTTAATCTCCTATTTAAACAAGGCCAAATGCCGGCCAAGAATCGCACAGCTCCGCCGCTCCCCTATCTCCTCCTTCACCATTTTGTCCACTCTTACAATGGCTTACGAAGAGTAGTTATTCTGCACAAGCCATTTGTCTAGGTTTGTATCTCTCTCACACACCCACGTAGACGTAGGTGGGGGACATGCACGAAGAGAAGAGGTGCACGCACGACGCACGTACTCCCGTCTCTTTCCCAACCACACTCGTGCGGCTACACGGTGGAGCTCATTTCTGTATGAAAAGGCAGCCCACGTGGTAATTTGACACGTGTACTAGTTGTCCACTTGGTGGAGGGAGGATCATCTACCACAGGTGAACAAACAAATTGCGACCTGACGCGTTATGTTAAAAAAGAGGCAAACCATGGGGCCTACCTTAGAGGCAAGGCTCTATACTCTGGAGTACTATTGATGTGTCCGGTCAACTCGTAGAATGAGGAGAAGCTTGCTTAGTACACCGTCTCCCTGCCCACGGGCGCGGTGGCTCGCAGGATGATGTGAAGCTTGCTTACTACGCCTTACGCCCACTCCCTCGCCCACGCGTGCGGTGGCTCGCAAGACGAGGAGAAAATTTTACTACTCCCTCCGTTTACTCCTCGTCCCTCCTTGGTTAGAGAGATTATCATATTGTTTGGAATATATATGATCCTTAGTACTCCCTCCATTTACTTATACAAGGCCACTATAAAAAAATACATTTTGCATCTATACAAGGCCACAAATAGTAATCGAGACAAAAGTTACTACTCCCTCCTTTCCAGTTTATGGCTCAATTTCAAAATCTCTCTAACCAAGGTAGACTGTGAGTGGTCGAATTAATTTCGTACTCCTAGTTTGCACAAGTAATTAGTACACTCATTTCTCAAGAAGTTATGTTTACCGAGGCATTAATTAGAACGAATGCATGAATCACCACTAAATTTCCATGAACTTCTACATGCATTGGTGAGTTTTCTCTTGACACTGCTTGCATCGGGTGATCTAACGCACCTCGAAATCCAACATGTGATGGTACTAGTACTAGTAGTAGAATTGAGACTTATAAAACGGAAAAACGAATGTTTTTTAGATGAGCCCTATAAACCCTAGTGGGCATGTACTCCGTAAAATCAGATTTTCCCAAAAATAAGTCACTCAACCTTTATTTGCTTGTTTCCCTTCCTGCCCCCTTGCCTTGAACAGACTATGCCAAACTCCCCTGCCTGCCGCGCGGGAAAAGACCCACCCTCGCCTTTTTTAGTTCGGGTTTGTATCAATGGATCACGCGAAGCAGCAAAAACCCAAGCCGTGTCTTGTACTCCTCCGTCGACGCTTGCTTTCATGAATTCTCTACTTCCCGTCGCCGACATGTGGGACATATAGCAACCGGGTCGACGTGTCAAGCACCAAATAACAGTGCAGAACAGCAGGGGGATGCACCCCAGTCGTACCGCCCAAGTAGTAGTAGTAATGAGCAATGAGACGTCAAATCACAATGCCGCACCTTCCCGGATAGACGAAGCAACCATTATTTCACACTTCGGTTCGCCATCATCTCAAACCACATAGTATTGCTTCTGCCTCAAGAGGGACACGCGCATCGCCTTGGTACATCTTGACACGTGGGACCGCATGACAGGCCATGCTCCCCCGCTGATCGCTTGGTAAAATCACCTCATTTTTACTACTATACTTCCTCCGTATTGGTTTACACATGGCATGCACGTTGTTCTAGGCTGAGAATTTAACTCGCTATATATGTGATGAACAGTATATGTTTAGAAACTACATCCGCTTAATAATCCAATGATATACTTTTTGTGACATAGTAACTCAAATTTAGTTAGTTAAATGAATGACCTAGAACCACGTGCATGCCCTATAAACCGAGACATCTAAAAAATGAGACGGAGAGGGTAGTTCAGTACGTATCTTTTTAGATCAATACAGTCGGGATTCACCAAGGAGAAAAACCAAGTGGTAGGGTGCACCTGTCGTGTTGGTGTAGCGACTCAAGCAGGGTCAGTCCGCACACGAAATGGCGACACACTTAATAGGACCCCTTTGGCCGACATGTGGCTCATCCACCGACTTGTTCCACGTGCGATGCACCAAATTACAGTTCGGAGCAGCGCTTGGAATTGGAGGCACCCCGGTCATAGCGCCGCAGTAGTAGAAAATGAGCGATGAGGGGTCAAATCACAAAGCCCCACCTTTCCCACATTAAGCTGGACGGACGAAGCAACCATCATTTCACTCTAGGGAGCAAGAGCATAAAGAAAAGAGAAAACCAATGATGCATGCGGAAGCTACCTAGGGTACCCTAGGGTAGGAGTCTCCACTATAGATCTTTTTTTGAAAGCGCCTCCACTACAAATCGACTTCTCCCTCGTCCTCTTGAAGAAAACCGATGATGCGTGCAGAGGTAGTGTTTGTAGGAGTACTACTAGGGCGTGCGGGGCCACGTCGTAGTAAATGAGAGAGGGATTGAGTTCGAGTCGATGCCTCAAATATGTGTGGGCCGCTTGATTTTAGGGGAACGAGGCAGCATTTTGGGTTCGGGGACCAGTGGAGATATAGTACGTACAAAAAATTGTGGACGTAGGTTCGACCGAAAGGCAATGATGCATGGGCCCTGCATTTTGATATACCCGGGGCCGCGTGAAATTTGCTACTCTACTCAAAACTAGTAAGGTACACATGCATTGAACACATGAGATTTCGAAACCAAATTATGAATAAATACACACTATAGCATGTCAAGCTTCGACTCATATGTGCATGATGTAGATGTTCGTTTAGTTCTTATAGTTCATCTCATTCAAAATCAATTAGTTTTATAAAAATGTTAAGATTCATGGGGTTATGCATTGTAAAGCATAAATTAAAAACAAATAATGGCAATTCATTTATAAAAAAATCAATTATGACATGGAAGATTCTAGAACAAAGGAGAAGTGCTTGTGTTTTGAGGTTTGTGCATTATGCTTAAGTTCAACCATGGAGTCTTCTAAATTGTACATGTGGCAGATCTGGTGGAATGTTGATGATATCCAACGGCCAATAGTGCTCGGATTTGCCATCTCTGCACTGTCGGATTAGCTTCATCCAGCGACCATCTTTCAAGTTATTTGCACACTATATAGTTCTTGTGCCATAGTTGCATGTCTTGGAAAAAAGCTACTAGTGGGTTGTACTAGCTATTTAGGAATGGAAGATGTATACATGGAAGTTGTAGGGAAAGATATGACATGGAGTATCTCAATTCCTATGAGTAGGGATTGGAAAAGAGATTTCATTTGGTTGACATCATAGGAACTTTTCTATTGAATCTAGAGATGCCATGTATCTCAATTCCTATGAGGAGATATTAGAAAAGAGATGTAATTTGGTTCATATCATAGGAACTTTTCTATTGAATATATGCTAATGTTTATTTTCCTTTGAAATTATGGGAGTATAGGAGTCCATTCATATGAACCAAGTGGCTCTAAAGCTATAGAAATGATATCATGTTTATTTCCTTTGAAATGTGGAGTATATGAATCTATTCCTATGAACCAATTGGCTCTAAAGGAAAAAATCCTATAAAAATCATATCATATAGAGTTCCTATGATATTCCTCCACACCAAAGGATGGTCGAAATTGCTGCAGGTGATATGACGATCTTTCTTTGTAGACTCCTCCCCCATCTTTATAGTTACCTATCGAAGATGAATGATATATATATATATATATATATATATATATATATATATATATATATATTGTATTCTACATGTGCAACACGAAAACTCGGTAAAAGTTTGCGAGGTTCGAATTTTCAATAAAGCTATATGCACTGCATTTTGGAACGGAGGGAGCATACGACAGTTGCTAACACTCACATGGAAGATTTGTGTGTAGGAGGAGTGGCTGTTCTATTAAATGACATGGCAAAACTGACACTGTCGGATGCCGATCTAACAATTCTTATGGCGTTCATCAGGAAAAGGCTTGTGGCAAACGTTTGTTGGATAATGATTTAAGGACACATGCATTGCATTGATACGTGCCCCCCTCTCTCTCACGCACACGCACCCTCCCGAGTCCTCTCGCACCCACGGTCTATCTGCAGGTAGACGTCACACACATATGTGCTCTTCACACCCTACCCTCAGAACTTCTAAAAAACAAAAGACGTCATGCACATTTTATTTTAGCTCACACGTCACACACTTATACTATTACTCTTGTGGAGAACGTTCTTTGGGCATAGTATATTGTACTCTCATGACGAGAAGCGGTGCCCGCACGCACTAGTTCTCTCACACCCACTCGCGGGTACACGTAGGAGCGCATATTTTTGAAGCCGGTACAACAAAATCACTCCACTATATATATAAGCAGGAGCCTCATCACTTGCTTTACTAGGGTTCCTCTCGTTCACTCTCTCATGCTCTCCAGATCTAAGCAAGACATAGGTGGCCACACTCTCTCTCAGCTCACGGCTGGTCACAAATCCGGGCGGACAAGCTCGACCGGGGCAGGGGTGTAGGTGCATCGTTCATGCTGTCGTCGGTGGCGAGGGAGGAGACCAATGGTTGCCCGTGCGTCCCGATCAGCGGTCGTGTTGTTCTCTCTGAGAGAGCGCCGGCTCCGGAGGGCCTCCGACCCCTTCTTCCTCCCTGCGGTATTGTGGCCAAGATGCGGCCTCCCGGCACCGTCTTTGCCACATGTCGACGACCCTCAGGTATATATTCCTTCGAAACCTGCCTTGCTCTACTGCCCCAGCTCCCCACTTGGCTTCATGTGGATCTTTTTCTACTTCCGTATGTTGTTCCAAAGCCACCTAGACTTTTACTATTATTAGAGGTAAAGCTAGTTCATACAGTCGACTCTAAGAGTTGGTTCAGATAGGGAAGAAAGTGGGAAAGCTGTAGCATGAATCTAGGACTTGGTTCTAAGAGGAAACGGGGGAAAGTAGTAGATATTGGCTACCCAACCGGTCTCTTGGTTGAAAAGACGAAAAAAGCATGGTGGATGGAGAAGGGTGGGGGGAAGTGGACCTATCTCTTGGTTGAAAAAGGAAAGAAAGTGACGGGTGTTGGGGGACAACGCAAATGAGAATGAGCAGGTCTAGATTTCCTGTGCTCACATAGGAAAATGTCGCCAAGGAGATAAAAAATTGGACAAATGCAGACATACTGCCTGAGTGTTTGCCGCTCTCGGCAACCACATCTGCCTCACCACTTTATGCCCCTGCTGTCCCTACGCCCATATCGCTACCGTTAATGTAAAATCACATGAAGCATTAAGCAATGCCACCTAATGTCAGTAATAAGTAGTGGTCTAGTCCCATCGATAAATTGAAGCAATGCCACCACCATTTTATGAAGTGCTTCCGTCTTGCTTTATTTCCCATGAATTGTGTTTTTGCAGTTACACTTAAATCTCACACCGCTAACATTGCTTCATCCCAGTGGAACTGCACAAATTTGATTGCACATTTACTAAGCATGTGCTACTCTCATGACAGTAATACTAATGCTATTGTTCTGCATGTTAATCTAGTGCCAGTGTTGATGTGATGTGATGCTACTTACTTAAGGACACGTTCATACTGTCAATCTCGTGCCAAATATAACACAATACATGCTGCTATTAATCATATGTCACTGCAAATATCTGTCACTGTTTAAATTACCGTATTTCATATTTGCGCAAACAGGGATGTTTGTCTCCATATCGTTTCAGGATGTCTATCTCCGTATCGTTTCTATCCACGCAATCAAAAGCACACACCTCAGTTTTAGTAGAACTACGCAAAATGAGATGGCTATCCCTCGTTGTCGTCGTCTAACCACCCGTCTTCCAGGTATTCCTACATTGGTAGTTACTAGGTAGAATGACCAACGCAATATAAAAGAAGTTGTTTCGTACGTTTTACTTCCTGATTGCAGTGTAGGGACAAGCAAAAACAACTGCATCCTAGTCCGGAATGCACTTTCTACCAGTTCATCCATGGACCGAGGACTAGCTGGCACGGCTGCACTGCGGTTTTTTGGACAGGTGTGCGGATAAGAGGCATTGTGGTCTGCTTATTTCTGCAAATAGCGGTGCTTAAATTTAGTGGTATGCACAAGAATTTCAGCTGGTCACTGTACACCACATGGTTCAGTTCAACATTCTAGCTGAGAACACAATTATAATTGGTTATTCTGGAATGAGAGAACCTTACCCTGGATGGTGGCAACAAGAAAAAACCAGAGTGAACTCTAGGAAATTTAAGCCCGCCGGGAGGCCCTTTGCTCAGAGAAGCCTTGCTTGTTTTTCCCTGATTTGTACACCTTCTCACAACTTTGTCTTTTGCTCAGAACTAGTATATGTTTGTTATGTTCTATGAATCATTGAGTATAAAATTGCTTAACTTATGCTTTTCAAGTTTTTTTATGAAGCCGAGTTTAATGTGAGTGTTCCACATGAACGCTGGACTAGCGTGTGAACGTTTGGAATTTACATTGTGGCCTTAGTTAACTGCATGAACCACTGTAACAAGATACATAGTTTCTTATATGTCAGACAACAAATTGTTGATTGTTAGCTGGTCGATAGCCTAGTGTTGAAGCGAGCTGAGCCAATGTGGCGTGTTTTTCACAACTGCTTACAAGTGGGGTAGCACCAACAGTGTTTACATGTACTTATGTATACGTCGGTGCACAGTTCTCAAACGAGTACTCTATTTCATCAAAACACACACTGCTCATATGATAAAACTAGTGAGGACGCATTTGTTTCGGCAACAATTACGATGATTCACGGGCACACAAAAGTAGCAGCAGTTCCCATAGACGGATTCAAACAGAGTACTAGCCCCAGAGGGCTCGATAACTGGCAAGGTTCGGATAATTAGACATAATCCAAACTACTATTAAACACTAGCTAGGGCAAGTATTTCATGCCTCGATCTAATTTGGGATGGACACAAGATGGACCTTGCCATGAACATCATCGAGGACGTCCGACAGCAGCTCAATCCTGTGAACCTTCATGAAGACAACCTTGTGGCCTTGCCACTCATAAACTTGTTTGTGGAGGCATGCCACGTCATCTTCCTACTTAAGCTTGACAAGAACAGTATGCCTCACAAACAAAGGAGTAGCTTTGAACTTCTTGTGCTTCAGTACACCCTGGACAACACGCCTGACAACAGTGAGGCTGGAATACAACTCTTCATTGGTATACGCGCAAATGGCTTCCAGGATCCAACAGCCTAAAAACTCTATTTTCCCAGTGCGTATATTCAGGTCATCCGCCTCATAGCAAGTGACATGTACAACCACACAATCCTTGTCTGCATCAGGGCTCTAATTGAAACAGAAACAAATTCTGAATTACTTTCCAGTATAAGAAACACAAGTTATTTAAACCACTATGTATAGCATGGCATTATTCATCACCACTATGTATAGCATTATTCAAGCTAATAAAATTTTGCATTATTCATCACCACATACTTAGATGAAAAACCACAATCAAGATCGGCAAAGAAGAAAATCACCTTGGGCAGCTCAGTGGGGGGGGGGGGTGGGGACAGATCCTCGAAGGGGGAAAACTGCTCCTGCAGTGCCACGGGGGCTGTAACCTCAAACGGGGCGTTGACCATCTCAGTAGTAGCCGTGAGCGTATCTGGGATTAGCTCAGTGGCTGCCTCCATCTTCTTGGAGCTCTCTGTCTCATGGGGATCAACCTCCCACTTCTGCTCCAATATCGGCAGATCTTTGCCTGGTTCTCCTTGGTCCATCATGAAACTGACGAATACTAGGAGACCACTGAAAGGAAAACACAATCGCAATGACAATGAAACAAAAAAGAGAGTGAGGATCGATTACTACTTTGCAAAAGTTCTTTTTTTCTCTGAACGAAAATATACCAACATCACAGATCTTCTTACCTTCCCTTCGTTGGGAGAGAAGAACATTGGCAGATGCGAGTGTTGCCTTTCTTGAAGACGGCGAGGGAGAAGGGGATTCAGCGAAGAGTGAAATGATGTTGCCTCGTCTGTCAAACTTAAACTGCAGGGAGGTGGGGTTTTGTGATATGATGGCTCGTTATTGCCACGCTACGACCGGGGTGACTCTCCGCCTACATACTGCCTTCTAATTTGGTGGATGACATTTGGGCCCGCGCGCTGCATGGCCCGCATGTTGGTGAACAAAAGTGTAACGACATTCAGTAGAGGGAGACGTTTCGATGACCTAGGAGGAGCCAGAAGCGGTATTGTATCCACCGTACTAGTAGTAATTGTTTTTCTGGGTAGCTGTAGAGTGTCTCCACTATACTAGTAGTAATTGTTTCTCTGGGCCCAAGACAAAACAGCCCATTCACCCTATTAAATAGTAAAATCAATTCAAAAGTCCATATATTTACTGAATGAGAGGCGCTACCCACACCCAGCGCACCGCCCCAAAAAAACCTGGGTGTTCTTCTTCCGCCTCACTCCCACCCACCTCACGTCAGCTCGCTCCACTCGTACCCCGAAATTCCTCACCTCATTCCTACGTAAAACCCAGCTTCCCTTCTTCCTCACAACTACAGAAAAACCCCAGCCCCCTTCTTCTTCAGTCGCACTACAACTAGGACCGTCATTCGTTACTCTGCTCAAATCCATGAGCGCGACGCGACGCCCTCGAGGAAAATGGAGTCGGCTGACCCCAGCGCCAAGTAGATGAGGCTCCCGCCAGCGGTGACGCCTGTTGTAGATCCCGCACCCGGCAGCGCAGGGAGAAGCGGCGACCCCTCCCCCACCGGATCCCAGGAACCCGTAGAATCTCGGGTGGATCATCTCCTAGACGTTGTCCTTGGGGAGATCATCTCGCTTCTGCCCACCAAGGATTGCTGCCGCACCCAAGTCCTCTCAATTCGGTGGCGCCCTCTATGGCGCGCCGTGCCCCTTAATCTCGACTGTCGTGCCCCAGAGCGATCATCTCCTCCCACCAGGGCTCCATTCAAAGCCTCTGCATCCCATCATGCTACCTGAGCAAGCATACCATGTCCTGCATGGTGGACGCCTGGCTGAAATCCCCTGAATTCACAGAACTACAGCTACTTGAGTTCTACTATTCCCCCGGAAATCACCTACCAGATACTGAACGCCATCTACCTGTGCCCTCAACACTGATGTCCATATCGCGGTTTTCCTCTCTCCACACCGCCACCTTTGCGCTGTGCGACCTACCAGACAATATGGTACTAAACCTTAGACTCCCATTTCTCAAAAAACTTTCACTTGTGCGGCTTCGTATATCGGAGGCCTCATTGCACAGCATCATCCACTCCATTTGCCTTGCCCTGGAGTGCTTGGTGCTTGTTTTCACAGTTAGAATCGGTTGTCTCCAAATAAAGTCGCCTAACCTTGTAAGAATTGGAATTTGTTTTGACGGAAGGCAACTCATCATCCAAGATGCCCCTTCACTTCAAAGGTTGATCCCTGATTCTAGTTATTCACCGTTGCAAATAACCGTCCTCTCTGCGCCTAAACTGGAGACCTTGGGTGTAATACATGATCTCTATGCTCATTTCAATATGGTGTTTGGCTCCACAGTTCTTCAGGTAATTTACATTATCATCTACACTTGTAACCATAAGCTGCATTTTAAATTTCTGCGCATAAGTTATATGTCATCTTGGAGTACATATTTTGTACTAATATTATGTTCTATGCTCAATGAAGAGTTTCGCCATGGATGGCCTATCAATGGTGCTGGATTCTGTCAAGATCTTATATATCCAAATGAATAGTTTTGATCTAAACAAGATTATTGGCTTACTGCAATGCTTTCCATGCCTGGAGAAGTTGTATATAAAGGCGATAATTTCACGCACATTGGAAGCCCGCATATAGTGTACTAGAATAACCGTTCAGCTATTGCTCTTTCAACACTCCTTTTTTAGGCCTTAACTGTTTTCAATCTTCATGTCTATTTAGGCAACAGGATGGGGTAAGAAAGTTATAACCAATTGGTGGATTCGTAAGCATCGGGATTTTCCCACTTCTCATGAGATTCGATTGAAGACAATAACGCTAGAACGATATGTAGCCAACCGTGCAAACACTAGATTTGTCACATTCTTCCTACTGAATGTGAGGTTACTATTGTCCATCAGGCTTAAGTTTATCAGCAGTATGGTTTTGACGGATGGGTATGTGGAAGAGAAAAAAAGGAGTTTTGGGTGGGCAAAAGAGCTTCTGAACGTGCTAGGATTCTATTTACAACATATTGTGGTCATAATCCAGTAAATTTTACGACCCATGACGTTCATTCTATGGACCTGACCGATCCATGAAAACAGTACTGGAGTTAGATGTTGTTGCCCTTTTCAACCTGGGTTTTTTGTAAACCTGATGAACAATTAACCCTCGTGCTTTTGTATAGTTTGTAAGCTGGAGTTAGATGTTCTTGCCCTTTCCAACTCGGCTGTGACTGTCATATTTTCTTTGAAGCAAGCCAAATGGATTGCCAGTCATTTAATTTAGAGTGAAATATTATAACAACTAACAAATCCCAACCAAGGGAAATAACATCACTCTCGCCGGCTGCTTTAGCTCACTGTGCATTACAAAAACCAAGTGATTAGCCCCCACCAGCACCCACAAACTTATTTCGAACTAGCACATCAAATGGGCTATAAATTTTCATAGGAAAGGCTACATGACCATGACAGATTTGGATTCTGACATTTGGGACCCATGAGGAAATAGCCTATCCAAGGTGGTGTCGACTTACTAGCCAGTCAACAAATGATTCTGCCTACCAGCCGTTGGATTGACATCCAACATCTATCGTGTATCTTCTATCCCTTGTCTTCTTCCACCAGCCACCCAAACCAAACCACCCAGTCGGCTCGGCCTGCTCCCGCCTCCCATGGCTGGCTACGCCTCCGCAGCCCTATCGTACGTACCCTCCAATGTTGGCCAGTCCCTCCCTCTATTCCCCCACACGTCCTGTTATTCTCCGGCGACGTCAGCCCCAACACGCACCCGCACCCAAACCTGTGACTGGACCGGCGCATCTTCCACGGCTCCTGGTCGTTTAATCCGAGGCCTCGCCATCGTCCTCCGCCTTGCGGCCTTGGTTCGCTTGCCGTGCGTGGTGCGCCGCCCTCTTGCGTTGTCAATGTCATCAACAACCGAGAGGAATAAGGAGATGAATGTACGTGGAGAGGATGACAGTAGGGACCCACCAGCGCCATTGCAATATGCAAGCAAGTGCCTCTATATTACAAGCCCAAAAATATGGTTCCTCCTAATGGTTGGACATCTGGGACTCACGCCATTGTCAACGTAGTCAATAAACAAGAGAATTACACTACGAGCGGCTGACACCAGGGACCAAACAGGTCGCGCAGTTTTTTGAGGAATAAGCAGTTGTTATATTTATACTAGTTTTAGCAACGGATCAGGATAACAACGGGGTTGTGCGAGGGCCATGGCCCGTCTAGCCAGGGTTTTATTTATGTTTACCACATCATGAGCCCAATTGTGTTTTTTTTCTTGCTGAAAATGGCTAGCCCAGTTCTATTTTTTTAAGAAATACCCAAACGAGGCCTACTTGCTTTATCAGCCCTGCTGGGCTGCAAATCTTTCAAGACGAGGAGAGTTTCATTCGGTTTGCCCAGAAATGGGTTGTACATTTTTAAAACACATCAAACCGGGAATTAGTTTCATTTTTTTCATTACAAGATTTTAAATTCCATTGATTTTTATGCGTGGACAATTATTTGGATTTTATATTTATATAAATTATTTTTCAAAATAGTTTGAATGTGAATCGATATTTCAGGATTAAAACATGTTGACCGCACCAAAATATGCAAAAATTCGTATACTTTTTAACCGTGGCCACAATATGGGTTGTAATGCTAACAAAAAGAAGATGGGCTCCAAAAAAATTCTTAAGAATTAGCAAATGGGATGTACATTATTAGAAATAATGCACACGAGAGCAGTGACTATTGGATGTCCATCCAACGGCTGTCGTGCTTCTTCAATCTCTGCTTTTCCTGCTCCAGCCACTCAAACAAGCGCCGGCGGGACGGCCTGCTCCCTCCTCCCGCGACCGGCTACGCTACCGTGCAGGCCTAAACGCCCCACCGTACTCCCATCGCTGGCCTAGCCATCCCTCTACTCACCCACACCTGTTGTTATTCTCCGGGGATGGCAGACGAACCAGTAAACCCTCGTACTCCTCCGCATGGGAAACAACTGCCGAGTCTTCCCTGGCTCTGTGTCGTTCCCTTCCTAGGCCTCGCTGTTGTCCACCACCCTGGTGATCTCGGCGCGGCCTAGTCAACGTGGTCAATGAACGACATCCATCGGAAGTGGATTGTACGTGGAGAGGCTGACAGCTGGGTCCACGGCCGCATGCAAGGAAATGCCTCCTTATTACGCGCAAAATAATGATTCCTCCACCTTACAGCTAGGACCCACGAGAAGGGCTTATGTATTTCGCGAAAGAAACGTCCCCCCCCCCCGCTGACAGGTCGGACCCACCAGCTATATCTTCGCACATAAGGGAGTGCATCCTTATGATGCACAAAAAAAGAATACCCCCTGCTAGCTGGGACCCACCATAGTGGGTGGCTGACTTGTGGGCCTACTAATTTGACAGGGACAAATGGCTTTGTCAACTTAGTCAATATGAATGATTCTAGCTCCAGTGACAGTCCGATGTCCATCCAACGGCCATAGTGCTTCTTCAACCTCTGGTCTTCTTGCTCCAGCCGCCCAAAGCAGCGCCACTCATGCCGCCTGCTCCTGCCTCCCGTGGCCGGATGTGCTACTGTGGAGGCCTCACGGCCCCATCATATACTCGCATCCCTGGCCTGTCTATCCCTCTACTCACCCACACCTCATGTTATTTTCTAGCGATGGCAGCCGAACCAGTCAACCCTCGTACTCTCCACCGCGTAGGCAGCCACTTTCGTGTCTTCCCCGGCTCCGTGTCGTTCCCTTTGTAGGCCTTGCCGTCGTCCACCGCCCTGGTGCTCTCGGCGCGACGTGGTCAACATGGTCAACGAACGACATCCATCGGAAGTGGACTGTACGTGGAGAGGCTGACAGCTGGGTCCATGGCCGCACACAAGGAAATGCCTCCTTATTACGCACAAAATAATGATTCCTCCACCTGACATCTGGGACCCGCCGGAAGGGCCTTTGTATTTCGCGAAAAAAATGTTCCCTCCGCTGATAGGTCGGACCCACCAACTATATCTTCGCACGCAAGGAAGTGCCTCCTTATTGCGCACAAAAAAATGAATATCCCCCTCCTAGTTGGGACCCACCACAGTGGGAGGATGACTTGTGGGCCTACTAAGTTGATGGGGACGGAGGGCTTTGTCAACTTAGTCAATATGAACGATTCTAGCTCCAGTGACCGTACGATGTCCATCCAACGGCCTTCGTGCTTCTTCAACGTCTGGTCTTCTTGCTCCAGCCGCCCAAAGTAGCGCTGGTCATGCCGCCTGCTCCTGCCTCCTGTGGCCAGCTGTGCTGCCGCGAAGGCCTCACCACCCCCATACTACTCCCACCGTTGGCCAGGCCATCCCTCCACTCACCCACACCCCCTTTTATTCTGCGGGGACGGCAGCCGAACCAGTGAACCCTCGTACTCCTCTCCGCGTGGGCATCCACTGCCGCGTCTTCCCCGGCTCCGCGTCGTCCCCTTCCTAGGCCTCGCCGTCGTCCACCGCCTTGGTTCTCTCGGCGCGGCGTGGTCAATGTGGTCAACGACCAACTTCCATCGGCAGAGTAATGTACGTGGAGAGGCTGACAGCTGGGTCCACGGCCACAGCCTAGTTTTTTTGTGATTTGCCAAGTAAGTCGCTTTGTCAGGCCTGTTGGGCTGCAAATCTTTCAAGACGAGGAGAGCTTCAATCGGCTGACCGAGAAAATGGCTTATTAGTAATGAGAAATGGGCTGTACATTTTTAAAACACATCAAACCGACAATTAGTTTCAAATTTCTTTTTTTCATTTGGAGATTATAAATTGCATTGATTTTTATGCGTGGACAATTTGTTGGATTTTATATTGATATACATTTATTTTTAAAATCAGTTTGAATGTGACTCGAAATTTCGGGATTAAAAACAGTTCGGACCGCACCGAAATATGCAAAATTTCATATAATTTTTTAACCGTGGCCACAATATGGGCTGTAATGCTAACAAAAAGTATATGGGCTCCAAAAAAACCTTAAGAATTAGCAAATGGGCTGTAGATTATTAGAAATAATGGCAGATGGGTTGTATGCTATTTTCCACAGATTTGAGGCTTTCCTAAAAAGAGGTTGACGCACAAGCAGTGACTGTTGGATTTCCATCCAACGGTCGTCGTGCTTCTTCAATCTCTGCTCTTCCTGCTCCAGCCGCTCAAACAAGCGCCGTCGTGCTTCTTCAATCTCTGCTCTCCCTCCTCCCCGCCGCCAGCTGTGCTGCCGCGCAGGCCTCACCGCCCCACCGTACTCCCATCGCTGGCCTAGCCATCCCTCTACTCACCCACACCTGTTGTTACTCTCCGGCAACGGCAGACGAACCAGTAAACCCTCATACAGTCGTACTCCCCTCCGCGTGGGAAACAACTGCCCAGTCTTCCCTGCCTCCGTGTTGTTCCCTTCCTAGGCCTCGCTGTCATCCACCGCCCTGGTGCTCTTGGCGCGGCCTGGTCAACGTGGTCAACGACCGACATGCATCTGAAGTGGACTGTATGTGGAGAGGCTGACAGCTGGGTCCACGGCCGCACACAAGGAAATGCCTCCTTATTATGCACAAAATAATGATTCCTCCACCTGACATCTGGGATCCACCAGAAGGGTCTTTGTATTTCGCGAAAAAATGTTACCGCCGCTGACAGCTCGGACCCACCAGCTATATCTTTGCACACAAGGAAGTGCCTCCTTATTACGCACAAAAAAATGAATACTCCGCCTGCTAGCTGGGACCCAGTATAGTGGCAGGCTGACTTGTGGGCCTACTAAGTTGACGGGGATGGAGGACTTTGTCAACTTAGTCAATATGCACGGTTCTAGCTCCAGTGACCGTAAGATCACTACAAAAAAAGACACATCCATGACATTTTGGGCCGAATGAATTTTTTTTCTGTTATACGTATGACACTTCTATGATGATAATTGTGACAAAACCCGGTATCATCATAGATGTGGTGGGCTCCTACTTCTATGACAAAAAATCATGACAGAAAATGGGCTTTTCGTCCTGGGCGGGCCAGAGACCTAGCTGCATGACATTCCTTGGGCCGTCCATGACGAAAAAAACGTGGTAGAAGCGAGGGGGAGGAAAATTTCGGGGAGTTCCCGGTTACGGTGGGAGGTCGGGGGCCGAGAGATGCGCGTTTCTCTCATACACGTATGCGCGTGTGTGCGAGGCGTTGGCTCTAACTGAACCCGAGCAAGGCTTTGGGCTCTAACTAAACCTGAGCGATTGCACTGCAGGCTACACGTTACTTAACCCAAGCAATCGATCGATGGCTGTTAACTGAACCCGATCAAGCGATTCCTTCGCTACTGCTGCTAACTGAAGCCGATCGATTGGATGAACAGTGAGCGTTGCCGGGGGGGGTTGGATGAACAGTGAGCGGTGGCATTGCCTGTGGATGAACATGACCCCGTGGTGTGGTGGAGGGCTGGATGAACAGTAGACAGTGGAGGGGTGGTTGAACAGGACCCCGTGGTGTGGAGGGCTGGATGAACAGTAGACGGTGGAGGGGTGGTTGAACAGTAGCCGGTGGAGTAGCGCGCGGTGGAGGCTGGAGGAGGTCGACAGTGGAGATGAACAGTATCCCGTGGAGTCCCGTTTTGCAGTATGCCACACCGCTCCCGATGAACAGGACCCCCGTTTCGACCGTAGGAGGTCCGTTTCGTCTGTTTTGCAGTACGCCACACCCCTCCCGATCAATAGGACCCCCGTTTCGACCGTAGAGGTCTGTTTCGTCCGTTTTGCGGTACGCCACACCCCTCCCGATCAACAGGACCCCTGTTTCGACCGTAGGAGGTCCGTTTCCTCCGTTTTGCGGTATGCCAGACCCCTCCCGGTCAACAGGACTCTGTTCTGAACGTAGGAGGTCCGTTTGCTCCGTTGTGGGGTACGCCAGGCCTCGTTTCCATCACCTATTCCGTCCAATCCCTCCCGATGAACACGACCACGCATTCCGTTCCGACCCAGCCGGTTGGCTCCCACGCGTTCCGTTGCCTCCTGATGAACACGGCGCATTTCGTTGCCTCCCCATGAACATGATGACGACGCTGTTTCTCCGTTCCGACCAAGCCATGTACACGAGCCCTGGCCGTACGTATGCGTGAGTAGGCGTTCGAGACCCCGCCCGTATGTACACATACGTGGCCGTATTTTCTTTCTTGAACCCTGGCCGATGTACGTACGTGTACATGCTACGTTCGCGCCTCTACTACGACACATACGTGCCTCTACTACGACACTTGCACGCCTCTACATCCACCAGTATATATGTACGTACACGTTCGCGACCAGAATGACAACGCTACATACGCTTCGACCAGGTGGGTCCTGACTGTTAGGAACTTCCTCGCGTGTGAAGATATAGCTGGTGGGTCCCAACAGTCAGGGGGAACCGTTTTTTCGCGAAATACAGTGGCCCGTCCGGTGGGTCCCCGCTGTCAGGTGGAGGAATAATTATTTTGCACGTAATAAGGAGGCACTTCCTTGGTGCGGCCGTGGACCCAGTTGTCAGCCTCTCCACGTACAATCCACGTCCGATGGAAGCCGTTCCTTGATCATGTTGACCACGCCGCGTCGAGAGCACTAGGGCGGTGGATGATGGCGAGGCCTAGGAAGGGGACGACGCAGAGCCGGGGAAGACGCGGCAGTGGATGCCCACGCGTAGAGGAGTACGAGGGTTCACTGGTTCGTTGCAGTGTGAGGCTGCCGTCACCGTAGAATAACAGGCGGTGTGGTTGAGTAGAGGGATGGCCTGGCCAGCGGTGGGTGTAGTAGGGGGCGGTGAGGCCTCCGCCACATCGCAGCCGGCCACGGGAGGCAGGAGCACGAGGCACGATCGGCACTGGTTTGGGCGGCTGGAGCAAGAAGACCAGAGGTTGAAGAAGCACTACGGCCGTTCGATGGACATCGTACGGTCACTGGAGCTAGAATCGTGCATATTGACTAAATTGACAAAGCCCTCTGTCCCCGTCAACTTAGTAGGCCCACAAGTCAGCCTGCCACTTGATATGTCACCAACGTATCTATAATTTTTGATTGCTCCATGCTATATTATCTACTGTTTTGGACTATATTGGGCTCTATTTTCCACTTTTATATTATTTTTGGGACTAACCTATTAACTGGAGGCCTAGCCCAGAATTGTTGTTTTTTGCCTATTTCAGTGTTTCGAAGAAACGGAATATCAAATGGAGTACAAATGGAATAAAACCTTCGGGAACGTGATTTTCTCACCGAACGTGATCCACAAGACTAGGACCCTACTCCAAGGAACAAAAGAGGCGGTCACGAGGGTGGGGGCGCTTCCCCCCTAGGGTGCGCCCCCTGCCTCGTGGGCCCCTCGGAGCTCCACCGACGTACTCCTTCCTCCTATATATACCTACGTACCCCCAAATGATCAGAACAGGAGCCAAAAACCTAATTCCACCGCCGCAACTTTCTGTATCCACAAGATCCCATCTTGGGGCCTGTTCCGGAGCTCCGCCGGAAGAGGGCCGTCATCACGGAGGGCTTCTACATCATCATAGCCTCTCTGATGAAGTGTGAGTAGTTTACCTCAGACCTTCGGGTCCATAGTTAGTAGCTAGATGGCTTCTTCTCTCTCTTTGAATCTCAATAACAAGTTCTCCCCCTCTCTTGTGGAGATCTATTCGATGTAATCTTCTTTTTGCAGTGTGTTTGTTGAGATTGATGAATTGTGGGTTTATGATCAAGTCTATCTATGAATACTATTTGAATCTTCTCTGAATTCTTTTATGTATGATTGGTTATCTTTGCAAGTCTCTTTGAATTATCCGTTTGGTTTGGCCAACTAGATTGGTAGTTCTTACCATGGGAGAAGTGCTTAGCTTTGGGTTCGATCTTGGGGTGTCCTTTCCCAGTGACAGAAGGGGCAGCAAGGCACGTATTGCATCGTTGCCATCGAGGATAACAAGATGGGGTTTATTTCATATTGCATGAATTTATCTCTCTACATCATGTCATCTTGCTTAAAGCGTTACTCTGCTTTAACTTAATACTCTAGATGCATGCTGGATAGCGGTCGATGAGTGGAGTAATAGTAGTAGATGCAGAATCATTTCGGTCTACTTGTCACGGACGTGATGCCTATATACATGATCATGCCTAGATATTCTCATAACTATGCTTAATTCTATCAATTTCTCAAGAGTAATTTGTTCACCCACCGTAGAATACTTATGCTCTTGAGAGAAGCCACTAGTGAAACCTATGGCCCCCGGGTCTATTCTCATCATATCAACCTCCATCACTTTAATCTTGCTTTGCTATTTACTTTGCTTTTACTTTTTACTTTGCATCTTTATACCAAAAATACCAAAAATATTATATCCATCAGATCTCACTCTCGTAAGTGACCATGAAGGGATTGACAACCCCTAATCGTGTTGGTTGCGAGTAGCTATCGTTTTGTGCAGGTACGAGGGACTTGAGCGTGGCCTCCTACTGGATTGATACCTTGGTTCTCAAAAACTGAGGGAAATACTTACGCTACTCTGCTGCATCATCCTTTCCTCTTCAGGGAAATCCAACGTAAGCTCAAGACGTAGCAAGAAGAATTTCTTGCGCCGTTGCCGAGGAGTCTACGCAAAAAGTCAACATACCAAGTACCCATCACAATCCCTATCTCTCGCATTACATTATTTGCCATTTGCCTCTCGTTTTCCTCTCCCCCCAATTCACCATTGCCGTTTTATTCGCCCTCTCTCTCTATCCACCCTCTCTATTTGCCTCTTTCTCCCGTTTGCCTTTGTTTGCTCATGTGCTAGTTTGTTTGCTTGTTTGTCGCGATGGCTCAAGATACTGCCAAATTGTGTGACTTCACCAATACCAATAATAATGATTTCCTTAGCACTCCGGTTGCTCCTCTTGCCAATACTGAATCTTGTGAAATCAATGCTGCTTTGTTGAATCTTGTTATGAAGGATCAATTCCCCGGCCTTCCTAGTGAAGATGCCGCTACTCATCTGAATAGCTTCGTTGATTTATGTGATATGCAAAAGAAAAGAGATGTCGATAATGATGTCGTTAAATTGAAGCTATTTCCTTTTTTGCTTAGAGATTGTGTTAAAGCTTGGTTTTCATCTTTGCCTAAAACTAGTATTGATTCTTGGAACAAGTGCAAAGATGCTTTTATCTCTAAGTATTTCCCTCCCGCTAAGATCATCTCTCTTAGAAACGATATTATGAACTTTAAACAACTTGATCATGGACATGTTGCACAAGCTTGGGAGAGAACGAAATTGATGATACGTAATTGCCCCACTCATGGTTTGAATTTGTGGGTGATTATACAAAATTTTTATGCCAGATTGAATTTTGCTTCTAGAAATCCTTTAGATTCGGCCGCGGGAGGTACTTTTATGGAAATCACTTTAGTAGATGCTACTAAACTCCTAGATAATATTATGGTTAATTATTCTCAATGGCATACTGAAAGAACTTCTAATAAAAAAGTGCATGCGATAGAAGAAATCAATGTGTTGAGTGGAAAGATGGATGAACTTATGAAATTATTTGCTACTAAGAGTGTTTCTTCTGATCTTAATGATATGCCTTTGTCTACTTTGATTGAGAATAACAATGAATCTATGGATGTGAATTTTGTTGGTAGGAATAATTTTGGTAACACCGCTTATAGAGGGAATTTTAATCCTAGGCCATATCCTAGTAATCCTTCTAATAATTATGGGAATTCCTACAACAACTCTTATGGAAATTATAATAAGATGCCCTCTAAATTTGAGAATAGTGTTAAAGAGTTTATGAATTCACAAAAGAATTTTAATGTTTTGCTTGAAGAGAAATTGCTTAAAGTTGATGATTTGGCTCGGAACGTTAATAGAATTTCTCTCGAGGTTAATTCTTTAAAGCTTAGATCTATTCCTCCTAAGCATGATATCAATGAGTCTCTCAAAGCCATGAGAATTTCCATTGATGAGTGCAAGGAAAGAACCGCTAGGATGCGTGCTTCCAAAGATGCCTTTATTAAAGCGTGTTCTTCCAATTCCTATGAAAATCAAGATGAAGATCTAAAATTTATTGATGTGTCTCCTATTAAATCTTTGTTTTGCAATATGAATCTTGATGAAACTGAATAAGATCTTCCCTTACCTAGAAGGCGTTCTAAAAATTCGGAGTATTTAGATCTTGATGATGAAATTGATGAAAGTGGGATTGAAAGAAATAAAAATCTAGACGTTGCTAAACCCACTATATTGGATTCCAAGGAATTTAATTATGAAAGTTGTTCTTTAATTGATTGTATTTCCTTGTTGCAATCCGTGCTAAATTCTCCACATGCTTATAGTCAAAATAAAGCCTTCACCGAACATATTGTTGATGCCTTGATGCAATCTTATGAAGAAAAACTTGAGTTGAAAGTTTCTATCCCTAGAAAACTCTATGAGAGTGGGAACCAACTATTAAAATTAAAATTAAAGATCATGAGTTTTATGCTTTGTGTGATTTGGGTGCTAGTGTCTCCACTATCCCCAAAACTTTGTGTGATTTGCTAAATTTCGTAATTTTGATGATTGCTCTCTAAACTTGCATATTGCAGATTCTACTATTAAGAAACCTATGGGAAGAATTAATGATGTTATTATTGTTGCAAATAGGAATTATGTGCCCGTAGATTTCATTGTTCTTGATATAGATTGCAATCCTTCTTGCCCTATTATCCTTGGTAGACCTTTCCTTAGAACGGTTGGTGCGATTATTGATATGAAGGAAGGGAATATTAGATTCCAATTTCCATTAAAAAATGGCATGGAACACTTTCCAAGAAAGAAAATAAAATTGCCATATGAAACTATCATGAGAGCCACTTATGGATTGCCTACCAAAGATGGCAATACTTAGATCTATCTTCGCTTTTATGCCTAGCTAGGGGCGTTAAATGATAGCGCTTGTTGGGAGGCAACCCAATTTTATTTTTATTCCTTGCTTTTTTCTCCTGTTTAGTAATAAATAAATTGTTTAGCCTCTGTTTTGGTTGTGTTTTTGTGTTTAATTAGTGTTTGTGCCAAGTAGAACCGTTGGGAAGACTTTGGGAAAGTCTTGTTGAACTTGTTGTAAAAAAGAGAAACTTTAGTGCTCATGAGAACTGCTGTCATTTTTAATTGGAGAGTGATATTTAGTTAATTATTTTTGCAGATGATTAATAGATAAATTCCTCACGTCCAGAAATTTATTTTAGAATTTTTGGGGTTCCAGATCTTGCGCTAGCTACATATTACTACAGACTGTTCTGTTTTTGACAGATTCTGTTTTTGGTGTGTTGTTTGCTTATTTTGATGAATCTATGGTTAGTAAAATAGTTTGTAATCCATAGATAAGTTGGAATACAGTAGGTTTAACACCAATATAAATAAAGAATGAGTTCATTACAGTACCTTGAAGTGGTGTTTTGTTTTCTTTTGCTAACGGAGCTCACGAGTTTTCTGCCTTAAGTTTTGTGTTGTGAAGTTTTCAAGTTTTGGGTAAGGATTTGATGGATTATGGAACAAGGAGTGGCAAGAGCCTAAGCTTGGGGATTCCCATGGCACCCCCAAGAAAATATAAGGACACCTAAAATCCAAAGCTTGGGGATGCCCCGGAAGGCATCCCCTCTTTCGTCCACTTCCATCGGTAATTTACTTGGAGCTATATTTTTACTCACCAACATGATATGTGTTTTGCTTGGACCGTCTTGTATTATTTGTGTCTTTGTTTGTTAGTGTGCCACAATCATACTTGCTGTACACACCTTTTGAGAGAGCCATACATGAATTAAAATTTGATAGAATACTCTATGTGCTTCACTTATATCTTTTGAGCTAAGTAGTTTTGCTCTATGTGCTTCACTTATATCTTTTGAGCTATGTAATTTTGCTCTATGTGCTTCACTTAGATCTTTTAGAGCTCGGTGGTGGATTTGTTTTAAAGAAACTATTGATCTCTCATGCTTCACTTAAATTATTTTGAGAGTCTCTTAATAGCATGGTAATTTGCTTAAATAATAATATGCTTGGTATTCAAGATTTGTGAAACTTTCTTTTGAGTGTGTTGAATACTAAGAAAAGATTGAAGCATGATAATTGTTTTGAGATATGGAGGTGATAATATTAAACTCATGCTAGTTGAGTTGTTGTGAATTTAAGGAATACTTGTGTTGAAGTTTGTGATTCCTGTAGCATGCACGTATGGTGAACCGTTATGTGATCAAGTCGGAGCATGATTTATTTATCGATTATCTTCCTTATGAGTGGCGGTCGGGGACGAGCGATGGTGTTTTCCTACCAATCTATCCCCCTAGGAGCATGCGCGTAATACTTTGCTTTGATAACTTCTAGATTTTTGCAATAAGTATATGAGTTCTTTATGACTAATGTTGAGTCCATGGATTATACGCACTCTCACCCTTCCACCTTTGCTAGCCTCTCTAATATAACAGCCACCATACCTACCTATCATGGCATTTCCATAGCCATTCCGAGATATATTGCCATGCAACTTTCCACCGTTCCGTTTATTATGACACACTCCATCATTGTCATATTGCCAACATGATCATGTAGTTGACATCGTATTTGTGGCGAAGCCACCATTCATAATTCTTTCATACATGTCACTCTTGATTCATTGCATATCCCGGTACACCGCCGGAGGCATTCATATAGAGTCATATTTTGTTCTAAGTATCGAGTTGTAATTGTTGAGTTGTAAGAAAAATAAAAGTGTGATGATCATCATTATTAGAGCATTGTCCCAGTGAGGAAAGAATGATGGAGACTATGATTCCCCCACAAGTCGGGATGAGACTCCAGACAGAAAATAAATAAAAGAGGCCAAAGAAGCCCAAATAAAAAAAAGAGGCCATAAAAAAGAGAAAAGGCCCAAATAAAATAAATAAATAAATAAATAAAATGAGAGAAAAAGAGAGAAGGGACAATGTTACTATCCTTTTACCACACTTGTGCTTCAAAGTAGCACCATAATCTTCATAGTAGAGAGTCTTTCATGTTATCACTTTCATATACTAGTGGGAATCTTTCATTATAGAACTTGTCTTGTATATTCCAATGATGGGCTTCCTCAAAATGCCCTAGGTCTTCGTGAGCAAGCGAGTTGGATGCACACCCACTTAATTTCTTTTTGAGCTTTCATATACTTATAGCTCTAGTGTATCCGTTGCATGGCAATCCCTACTCACTCACATTGATATCTATTTATGGGCATCTCCATAGCCCGTTGATAAGCCTAGTTGATGTGAGACTATCTTCTCCCTTTTTGTCTTCTCCACAACCACCATTCTATTCCACCTATAGTGCTATGTCCATGGCTCACGCTCATGTATTGCGTGAAGATTGAAAAAGTTTTGAAAATGTTAAAGTATGAAACAATTGCTTGGCTTGTCATCGGGGTTGTGCATGATTGAAATACTTTGTGTGGTGAAGATAGAGCATAGCCAGACTATATGATTTTGTGGGGATAACTTTCTTTGGCCATGTTATTTTGAGAAGACATCATTGCTTTGTTAGTATGCTTGAAGTATTACTATTTCTTATGTAAATATAAACTTTTGTATTGAATCTTTCTAATCTGAATATTCATATCATAATTAAGAAGATTTGCATTGAAATTATGCCAAGTAGCACTCCGCATAAAAAATTCTCTTTTTATCATTTACCTACTTGAGGACGAGCATGAATTAAGCTTGGGGATGCCTGATACATCTCCTACGTATCTATAATTTTTGATTGCTCCACGCTATATTATCTACTGTTTTGGACTATATTGGGCTTTATTTTCCACTTTTATATTATTTTTGGGACTAACCTATTAACCGGAGGCCCAACCCAGAATTGTTTTTTTTCCTATTTCAGTGTTTCGAAGAAACGGAATATCAAACGGAGTCCAAATGGAATAAAACCTTCGGGAAAGTGATTTTCTCACCGAACCTGATCCAGGAGACTTGGACCCTGCTCCAAGGAACAAAAGAGGCGGTCACGAGGGTGGGGGGCGCCCCCCCTAGGGCGCGCCCCCTGCCTCGTGGGCCCCTCGCAGCTCCACCAACGTACTCCTTCCTCCTATATATACCTACATACCCCCAAACGATCAGAACAGGAGCCAAAAACCTAATTCCACCGCCGCAACTTTCTGTATCCATGATATCCCATCTTGGGGCCTATTCCGGAGCTCCGCCGGAAGAGGGCCGTCATGACGGAGGGCTTCTACATCATCATAGCCTCCCCGATGAAGTGTGAGTAGTTTACCTCAGACCTTCGGGTCCATAGTTAGTAGCTAGATGGTTTCTTCTCTCTCTTTGAATCTCAATACAAAGTTCTCCCCCTCTCTTGTGGAGATCTATTCGATGTAATCTTCTTTTTGCGGTCTGTTTGTTGAGACTGATGAATTGTGGGTTTATGATCAAGTCTATCTATGAATACTATTTGAATCTTCTCTTAATTCTTTTATGTATGATTGGTTATCTTTGCAAGTCTCTTCGAATTATCCGTTTGGTTTGGCCAACTAGATTGGTAGTTCTTGCCCTAGGAGAAGTGCTTAGCTTTGGGTTCGATCTTGTGGTGTCCTTTCCAAGTGATAGAAGGGGCAGCAAGGCACGTATTGCATCGTTGCCATCAAGGGTAACAAGATGGGGTTTATTTCATATTGCATGAATTTATCTCTCTACATCATGTCATCTTGCTTAAAGCCTTACTTTGTTTTTAACTTAATACTCTAGATGCATGCTGGATAGCGGTCGATGAGTGGAGTAATAGTAGTAGATGCAGAATCGTTTCGGTCTACTTGTCACGAACGTGATGCTTATATACATGATCATGCCTATATATTCTCATAACTATGCTTAATATTGTCAATTGCTCAACAGTAATTTGTTCACCCACCATAGAATACTTATGCTCTTGAGAGAAGCCACAAGTGAAACCTATGGCCCCCGAGTCTATTCTCATCATATCAACCTCCATCACTTTAATCTTGCTTTGCTATTTACTTTGCTTTTACTTTTTACTTTGCATCTTTATACCAAAAATACCAAAAATATTATATCTATCAGATCTCACTCTCGTAAGTGACCGTGAAGGGATTGACAACCCCTAATCGCGTTGGTTGCGAGTAGCTGTCGTTTTGTGCAGGTACGAGGGACTTGAGCGTGGCCTCCTACTGGATTGATACCTTGGTTCTCAAAAACTAAGGGAAATACTTACGCTACTCTGCTGCATCATCCTTTCCTCTTCGGGGAAATACAACGCAAGCTCAAGACGTAGCACCACTATACTGGGTCCCAGCTAACAGGGGGAGTATTCATTTTTTTGTGCGTAATAAGGAGGCACACCCTTGCGTGTGAAGATATAGCTGGTGGGTCCGAGCTGTCAGCGGCGGTAACGTTTTTTTGCGAAATACAGAGGCCCTTTTGGTGGGTCCCTGATGTCAGGTGGAGGAATCATTATTTTGCGCGTAATAAGGAGGCACTTCCTTACGTGCGGCCATGGACCCAGCTGTCGGCCTCTCCATGTACAATCCACTTCAGATGCATGCCGGTTGTTGACCATGTTGACCAGGCCGCGCCGAGAGCACCAGGGCGGTGGACAACGGCGAGGCCTAGGAAGGGAACGACATGGAGGTAGGGAAGACTCGGCAGTTGTTTCCCACGCGGAGGGGAGTACGACTGTACGAGGGTTTACTGGTTCATCTGTCGTCACCGGAGAATAACAGCAGGTGTGGGTGAGTAGAGGGATGTCTAGGCCAGCGATGGGAGTACGGTGGGGCGGTGAGGCCTGCGCGGCAGCAGAGCCGCCCGCGGGGAGGAGGGAGCAGGCAGTCCCGCCGTCACTTGTTTGAGCGGCTGGAGTAGGAAGAGCAGAGATTGAAGAAGCACGGCCGCCGTTGGATGGCCATCCAACAGTCACTGCTTGTGCGTCAACCTTTTTTTAGGAAAGCCTCAAATCTGTGGAAAACAACATACAACCCATCTGCCATTATTTCTAATAATTTACAGCCCATTTGCTAATTCTTAAGGTCTTTTTTGGAGTCCATGTTCTTTTTGTTAGCATTACAGCCCATATTGTGGCCATGGTTAAAAAATTATACGAAATTTTTCATATTTCGGTGCGGTCCGAACTGTTTTTAATCCCTAAATTTTGACTCACGTTCAAACTGATTTTAAAAATAAATGTATATCAATATAAAATCCAACAAATTCTCCATGCATAAAAAATAATGTAATTTAAAATCTCGAAATGAAAAAAAAAGATATTTGAAACTAATTGCCGGTTTGATGTGTTTTAAAAATGTATAGCCCATTTCTTATTACTGATAGGCCATTTTCTCGGCCAGCCGAATGAAGCTCTCCTCGTCTTGAAAGATTTGCAGCCCAACAGGCCTGACAAAGCGACTTTCTTGGCAAATCACAAAAAAACTGGGCTGTGGCCATGGTCCCAGCAGTCAGTCCATTTGTTTTTTAGTCCATTTGGTGGGCTGGGTGAAACAATGATGTAGCATCTATGCAGCCCGTTTAAATCCCATTTGCATTTTTCTCGAAATCCGCGGACTTGCTGGGCTGGGTGAAAATATCATGTTGGGCTAGACGGAGAAATGTTATAAAAACATAAACACTTGATTGCACGTCAGTAAAATCTTTGCAAGCTTATGTACGCAATCACTAGGAGTTAACTTGCCAAGTTATATATAAACAATTATTATTATTATTATTTTCTAAGAACTTTCAACTTACAAAATAAAATATCATTTTAATTTGATGAATTAATAGTACGTGGGGTATTATTATTTTTTAGGCTAGACGTGGGACAGTTGAGTTGGTTCTAGGGGAAAGTACTGGGAGAAAACTCAGTTTACATCAAAAAAGAAAGTGGGAGAAAATCCAGAGACCTGCTGGGTCCACCTGAGGAGGGGAATATGTTGGGAGGAAGGAGATTCAAAGCATGGTAGCCGAGTGAACTAGTTTTTTTTATGGACAAGTGAACTAGTTTACATACATAAGCAAATAGCCACTAAAAAAGCAATCAGGTTAATGGGTTCTTAAAAGAAATATTTCGGACAAAACAGATAATTACGACACATAGGCTAATGCATGAAACACTCAAATGATAAAGGTGCTTATAAACCGATAAAGTACAACATCTAGACCTTCCTGGCATGCTTGATCATGACGCTGCGGCTGTCCGTGTACTCGTCGGTTATGGGAAGCAGACACGCCCTCATGTCCAAGATCTGCCTGTACATGTTGTAGCATGCGTATGCGTCCTTGGCCGCGTAGGTTATGTAGGCTAGATTCAAAGGTACCTCCCATGTGTTTAGGTCGTCTTCTTTCATGTTGGCGTATTAGGGGTCGGTGATCGTCTCGGCGAGGTCAACCACAGAGTCCTTCTCCTGCCCGTTGTTGATGATCTTGTATTGCTTCTGGATGTCGACAAGCTTGTTGCACCAGATGGCCGAATCATCGCGTTCTTCCTTCTCTCCACCGTAGAGAAGGTGCAGTCGGCGCTACCGATGAAACGGGCGAATGCTCCAAAACCTGGTGCAGCCATAGGACAGAGGCGAGGCAGAGCTTCACCGAGTCCGTATCGTTGGTGTACATCACATTCAACTTGGTGCAGCCATAGGACTGAACCACGAACTCAAAGGGGAACTCCTTGCTGAAGTCCATATCCAGCAGGCGACAACAGTAAGCTGAGTGTGTACAGGCGACAACAGTTACTACCCCTCCCTCGTCCACTGCATGCCCAGTAGAAGATGCACCCTCGGCCACATGTCGGTTCACGAGCGGGTCTGTATTGGTACTGTAATAATAGGAGTTAGTGGTCACTTTACTAAAATTTAATTAGCTTTAATAGAAATTTATACTTAAAACAAGCAATGCATTCGCTCGTTCTATCAGTGCCACAGGATCAACATGCACAACAATTAGAATTATTATTATCAGGACACACACTATCAGCACATTTGTCGCACTTTCACAAAGAGAATACTACCAAGTTTGAACTGTTTGTTATGGTTGTTGTCCTCTGCATCATCATGCCGTGTTTCCCAGCTTGCAAGATTCAGAACTAACAAATAAGATCCAAATAATAAGTACAACAAAGATGCCTACACATCTCATTGATTCCCAGCTTGCAAGATTCAGAACCAACAAATAAGATCCAAATAATAAGTACAACAAAGATGCCTACACATCTCATTGATTCCCAGCTTGCAAGATTCAGAACCAACAAATAAGATTCAAATAATAAGTACAACAAAGATGCCTACACATCTCACTGATTCCCAGCTTGCAAGATTCAGAACCAACCCATTAGAGCCTTTTGATAAAGTGAATATCGGGATTAAATCCATCTTGGCTAGCCATGTCATACAATCGAAGAACTTGGCGAATGCTCTTGACCGTCACAACATCTGTAGTTGAGTATTCCTGTTTGCATAGCATGTTTGCACATCACAAACAAGGAGACAGGAGAGCATGATTTCACTTTAATAGCGGCCTCCTTGAACTCAACCTCCAGCCCTACTTGGATGAGGACTGCCTGGAGTTCCATGATTCAATTCATGCGCCTTTTTCTGCAGTTCACCTGAAATGAAGCAAAGATTGCATCATTCAGCTAGCAAGAAGTACTTGCTCTTGTGAGCTGGCAGGTTCTTCTTTAGTAGTTGCATTAAAATTGAGGAACATTAAGGTTGGATGTCCGGCTCATGTAAGGTGCAACTATAATTTTCTTATCCTTTTGTGCAGTTCCACTAAAATAAAGTGCCATTGTGGTGACAGTGACGGCTCCATCTTGCAAAGGCTAATAAAATGTTGCACGAGATTACCAGCAGAACTTGACGGAGATTTTGGAAACTCCAATCACCATTTTGTGCAGTTCCACCAAAATTGAGAGATGTTGCCCACGTGACATTTTAGTTGAACTGCACAAGACACTCATTCCAAAAAAAGTGTTTTGTGCAGTTCACCGAAAGGTCACAATAGCAACAAGGTGAAATGTATATCCCTATCTGCACAAAAAGATAGAAAGTAAACAGTTGCTGGTCAATAAGAATATACGAAACATATACAAAATGAAAAGAAGCATCTTAATTATGTTCATGGCAATCACGCAAGGACAGTAGAAATTTTAAAACGTCAGCAATGCTTCATGTTACCAGAAGCATTACGATCAACAATGAGATTCCTCAAATATGGGATTACTTTAATGGTGGCATTGCTTGTTTACCAGACATAGTAAATCTAATCTTGGACACACTCTGTTGACTTGTCCACCAATCGCCACTTTCTATCCTTTTTTCAACCAATAATCGATCTGTTCCTTATCCAGTTTGTACTGCATTTTCCCATTATTTCCCTTTTCAACCAAGAGACCGGTTGGGTATCCGGTCTCTATTACTTTCACCATATTATTTCCTCTTTGAATCAAGTCCTAGATTCATGCTACAACTTTCCCCGCTTTCTTTGTTGTTTGAACAAAGCCCTAGATTCGAATGCATGAAGTAGCTTTACCTCTAATAATACTGAAAATTTAGGTGGCTTTGGAAGAGCTGATGGGAGTAGAAAAAGATGCACATGCAGACACGTGGGGAGCTGGGGCAGTAGAGCAAGGCCGCTTTCGAAGAACTTATACATGAGGGTCGCCGGGATGTCGGCGGCGACAAGTCAGATCTGCGGACAATATGGCAGGGAGGAAGAAGGGTCGGAGGACCTCCCGAGCCGGCCATGTGTCGGAGAGAATGGCACGGGCAGAGGATCGGGCCCCTCCGGTAGCTGTGGGTTTCCTCCCTCGGCGGCGATGACCGCGTCAACGATGCACCTTTTAGTCCTCTACACACACCGGCCGAAGGGATCCGGCCGGATCTATGATCAGCGGTGAGCAAAGAGAAAATGTTGCTACCGCTGTCTTGTTTATATCTGGAGAGGATGAGAGAATGAAGAGAGCAACCCTAGTAAAGCAAGTGCTCAGGCCCCTGCGTCCATATATAGTGGAGTGATTATCTTTTTTTTCTCCACAACAAGCGTTTCAATTTGTGTACGTGGCATTAAAGAAAAGAAACTCTCTATTTAAGGTGACTATTGTACGACTCCTACTTACTACTAGTAGTACTATAGTATTGTTCACTTGTGCTCCCCGCCCCTCCATTCATTGAACAACCCCACGGGTGAATAAACATACAGTAAGTACTATATTTATATAGAACGAACAAGCTCAAACTGTTTTCGCGTAGTTAAAAGTTGAGGGCGGGGCTTTTCCCGGGCAGTACGCACGGCAGTTTTCGGGTAGGGCCAGAAGACTATTTTAATTTAAAAAAAACTTCGAGACGGCCACATAGCATGGAGCCGACCTCAACGATTTTAAGCTTACATGCATGGTACACGCTATCCCAGACTACTCTACACATGAAACTGCCACACGAGCGTGCAGGCTGCGCTTAGCTCTTCGCCGCTTCGGGAAGTCAAACAATGACGGAATACTACTGCACTGGAGGAGTACTACAGTACGCTTCTGGCCATCTGACACCGATTGAACTGCTGCATGTCCACCGCGTGCGGGAGGGAGAGCATGTAGCGAAAGCTTCTCCTAGTCTTGCCAGCCACCACGCTCATGGGCGAGGGAGGGACGCTCCTGCCTTTGCGTGTATGACAGGTGGGCCCGACAGGTGTGTGGCCAACCTGTCATACATCCAAAGGTAGGTGTAGTTAAGTCCGCGAGGGAGAGGATAATCAAACTTCTCGTTGATGTACGAGTTGACGCGACACATCAAAGCACTGCACTCGATATATTTCAATAATTTGCGTGTGTGACTCCCAGATGCAGAGGCCGGGGGTCATCATCCTCCTTTTAAAGAAAAAATAGACGCGTGTGTGAGAGGATGAGTCTGTGCGTGCACCTCTTCTCTTCCTCTACAACGTACTACTAAACTCAGAGTACAAGTTTTTGTGGGTGGCACGATGGTGCGTGCGAGAAGTCCCGAGAGATAGGTTTAATGCGTCTGAAAAAAAGACTAGCCTAGAGCTCGCCACGCGGCTATTGTTTTTCTCAAAAAATTATGTTTATCAATGCATTAATTGCAATGCATGCATGCATAAAGTACATGCATTGGCCAATTTTCTCTTAATACTTGCATGCAATGATTTAATGCACCTTGGAATCTGAACATGTGTTGGGGAACAACCAAATTGAGCCTTATAAAATGGGAAAAACTAAAATTTTGAGATAAGCCCTATAAAACCGGAAAGGAGGGAGTAGAAAAAGAAGTACTCCATCCGGGAATAGGGCCGCACTTCGAAACTAGAACTGTCAATAAATTTTGAGCTTGCGTCTCGTCACATTGCAAATTACTCCACGCTATATTGAATTGCAAACATGTTCACACCGATCACAACCTAAACGATTTCCCACTTAGGAGCGTATTACTACTCGGTTATAAATACTAGTAAGCCAAGATGATTGCACATTCCTCCTCAACTCCTCATCCACAAAAACAAACAAGTCATTAAGCATCCTTCCCTTGCGTCTGCCATGGCCAGCGTGAGTTCTGGGTCAAGAGATTGCCACCAGGTAGAGGTGAGCATGGAAGCGGAAGCACGAGAGATGTCCCGCCTCGCTGCGAGAGCAGCCGACATGTCTCGCCACGCGGAAGTAGCAACACAGAGGTCCCGTCGTGCTGCTAAAGTAGCACGAAGGGCCCGTCGCGCTGTTGACGCAGCAGACTGGTCCGGCCGTGCCGCGGAAGCAGCAGAGATGTCCCGCCGCGCCGTGGCGGCCTGGGAAAATTTCTCGCGGGAAGGCGATGATTGTTATAGGCGCATGCATGCGATCATCCATAGCCAGATGGATGAGATCTCCGGCTTGGTGAGGTTGCAGGATAACATGATAGCGTCGTTTGAACAGGCTACCGGCGTCATCTGGCAACTAAGGGAGGGCAATGAGAGGCTCCGGGCCGAGCGCGACCTGCTGAGGGAGAAGATTGTCTGAAGTGCAGACCAGCAGGAGGAGACCAGTGCCTTGTTGAAGAGGACCGGCGTCATCGTCAAGAAACTTATGGACGAGAATGACATGCTCCGGAACGAGCGCCAAAGGCTGGTGGAGGAATCCGTGGATGTTCTCAAGCAGCGTCTTGAGGACACGAAAGAGCTCATCGCCGCTCGCCGCGGAGACTAGTTTCCTGGTTTCTTTTGATGTAATAATCGGTTTAGGATGTGGATTGTGTCGTCGGTTGTGAAATGTTGGGTTGTAGCGTGGATGTTTGGCCTTTGTTGGCCTCTTGGGATGTTGCGATTTCAATCTGGTAGCTTTTAGTCCTTCGTGTTAGGCTGGAGTTGTGCTGAACTTCTTGTGAATTGTGGTGGTTTTCAGTAATGAAAATCGGAAGGGGCAAGCCCTTCTTTGATCAAAAAAAAATTAATTGTCCTTATATATTCATTAGTCTTGCTATAAGTCGCAGTAGATGCTATATAGGTCCGTCGGATCTTACATCAAGATCCGTGCTTTCAGATTTTCTTTTTTCTCTCTTAAATCTCAGTCGAGTGAGACATAGCCACGCCATTAAACAGAGGCTCGGGTGCCATTAATGGAGACCTTGGGAGAGAGGTGGACGGCAGATGGAGGTCAAAGGGCTCTCCTCCCAATAAACATGCGCATGGGTCTGATCGCACACCTCTTGTACTCAAATAGCTACCCTGCACGGCGCCTCCTAGCTAATAAAAAATGGGGACGCATGGCGGCACGTAAACGGTACTAGTAAGTAGAACGCCCATGGTTTCAATAATACTTGTGTTTCCGATTGTAACGTGACAGCACTTGTTCCAAAATGACTTTGTTGATTGTTAATGTGTGCGCCTTCGCAAATCGGACTGCAAATTTACCACAGCATGTTGGTGCCATGTCATGGCACCAAGCCAAGTTTCATTATTATCATGCGTGTTTTGGATTTACAGGAATTAAAAAACTAAGTTTCTCAATGTTTCCAACCCAGCCACGACGCCCAGAATTTTGAATTTCATTCCCATTTCTTGCATGGAACCTAGAAATTTACCCGAGGACACACATGTGATTTTTCAACCAACTTTGGTGCACTGGAACATGTGCTTGTATTTCAAATTTGAATTATGCACACAAAGGTGACACGTTCCCTCCCAGAACCACGAGCCTTCTTGAGAGAAGCTCCGATTTGCAAGAAGCTTATACCAAAATTTGTTCCTATTTGGCCATTTTTTTTACCACGGCATGGTACTACCATGACAAGACACCATGCCAAGTTTCATGATTTTCAAACCAAGTTTCTCAATGTTCTCGACCGAGCCACAATGCCCAGATGTTTGAATTTTATTCTCATTTTTTGCATGGGACCTACTCCCTCCTTCCATCTATATAGGGCCTAATGTGTTTTTCAAGACATCCTTTGACTATTGACAAGATTAATAGCACATGACATTTATAGTATGAAAATTATATTATTGGAAGCTCCTTTGACATACAAAATTGAAGGTATGCTTTGTGTAAGTTGCAAGTCATATATTATTGCTCTAACGTTTGGTCAACGTTAGCCTGGAAAATGCATTAGGACCTATATAGATGGAAGGAGGGAGTAGAAATTCACCCGAGGACACAAATGTGATTTTTTTAACCAACTTTGGTGCATGGGAGCATGTGCTTGTAGTTCAAATTTGAATTATGCACATTAAATGACCAAAAACTCAATTAATGTGCAAATAAGGCCAAACGAAGCTGGAATAATTCCAAAATTTAACAGGGCACTCATGTAGTTCTATGTTTCCTTTTAAAGAAACTCAAGGGGGACAACGTATATCGTTTCACACTCAAAGGTGGCACGTTCCCTCTCCGAACCACGAGCCTTCTTGAGAGAAGCTTCGGTTTGCAAAAGCTTATACCAAAATCTGTTCCTATTCTGCCAATTTTTTTACTACAACATGGTAGTACCATGACATGACATCCATGCCAAGTTTCATGATTTTCAGACGTGTTTTGGATTTACAAGAATTTTAAAACCAAGTTTCTCAATGTTGTCGGCCGAGCCACGATGCCCAGATGTTTTAATTTTATTCTCATTTCTTGCATGGGACCTAGAAATTCACCCGAGGACACAAATGTGATTTTTCAACCAACTTTGGTGCATGAGAGCATGTGCTTGTAGTTCAAATTTGACTTATGCACATTAAATGACCAGAAACTCAATTAATGTATAAAAGCCGACAAACGAACCCAGAATAATTCCAAAATTTAATAGGGCACTAATGTAGTTCTATGTTGCCTTTGTTAAGAAACTCAAGGGGGGGGGGGGCAGCGTATATTGTTTCACACTCAAAGGTGGCATGTTCCCTCTTAGAACCACGCGCTTCCAAATCGGCCCAATTTTTTACCACAACATGTTAGTGCCATGACATGACACCATGCCAAGTTTCGTGATTTCCAGGCGAGTTTCGGATTTACATGAATTTAAAATCAAAGTTTCTCGATGTTCTCGGCCGAGTCATGACGCCTAGATGTTTGAATTTCATTCTCATTTCTTCCATGGGACCTAGAAATTCAACCAAGGACACATATGTGATTTTTCAACCCACTTTGGTGCGCCGGAGCACGTGCATGCAATTCATATTTAGATTATGCACATTAAAAGTCCAGAAACTCAATTAATGTATAAAAAGGCCAAATGAACCCGAAATAATTCCAAAATTTAACAGGGCACTCATATAGTTCTATGTTGCCTCTGTAAATAAAATCAGGGGGAGGCAGCGTATATCCTTTCGCACACAAAGGTGACACGTTCCCTCTCGGAACCACGAGGCTTGTTGAGAGAATCTCCGGTTTTGCAAGAGGCTTATACCAAAACTTGTCCTAATTCAGCCAAAAATTATACATATGAAAACAGGGTTTCGATTATCCCAAACATCTCGCTACCTAGACCAATAATGTACTATGATTTGAATTCAACATAAAATGGATACAAATATTTGAATTGGAGAGCGTATGGTACATGTAGTTCATAGTGAAATATGATTACTGCTATATGTATGTTTTTTGTTATCAAGATAATATTTAAATTATTGTATAACTTGACAACAATCGTATTCAAATAAGGAAAATTGATTCAAATTTAGTCCATATGGTAGACGACAATATATATGTTCACATGGTGGAGTAAAATATTCATATATGATGGAAGATCAAAATGTACGACTACATCAATTATAAACCGCAAGGTCACCTAACGATATATTCGAATTCAACATAACGTGGATTCAAAAATTGAAATTCGAGATCATGGCATCTGTAATCATATAAAAAGGGACATTACTCTTTCTTTGGTGGGAATTGGTTTTTTTGTTGTTGTTGAGGGAAGTGCGAATCGATTTGGTACGGTGCAGGGTAATCTTGTTCTCCCTTTTTTTTACATTTTTCTTGTAGTTTTTTCAATGGCATCTATAGCAATATAGTAAAAGGGGACATTACTCTCTTGTGTCTTATATGAATTGTTTTTTTACACGTTAAGTTTGTTGTGCCGAACAAGGAATCCGCACCTTGTTATCCCGAAATTTTCAAGCTCGAGTATCTTTTGTCTCACCTGCTTTGAAACTCCCGCTTCTTCAACCCGCGCCGTGCCTTGTTATCCCTAAATTTGGACGCGCGCGAGAACTCCCTCCTCATCCGAAATCGCTCCCGCAGCCCAGACACACGAAATCCCCCTTCTACCCCTCAACCAAAAATGAAGCTCCATGTCGCGGTGTCAAAACCGGTGGGGGTATGCTGGTAACTTACCCTACATTTCAGACAAGCGTGTCCCTAAGCTTGGCTACCCCTCCCCCTTCGCCCCCCATTCGTACACCGAGGCCGCCAAAACCCGCGAAACCCCACGCTCCTCCGTCGGCCTCCTGACTGCCCCCAGCCGGAGACTCTTCCCCGACTACATTGTCCACTGCAATAGCTCGCCGTCCCTCATCCACCGCACCGGATGAGGATCCGTTGTCGATCTTGTCGTCCCGCCGGATCAGCCGCCCCATCCTCCACCTCCAAGGAGCTGCCCTGACGTTCGCCTCGTCTATCGCGCCACCTCAATCCCCACAGCGCCGTCTTGACCTGCCCCACCGGAACCGCAACACCCTCACCAATTCCTCCGATGAAGCCGAGGCCAACTCGGTGCCACCAAGGAGGTTGTGCACTCACCGCTGCATTTTATCTTTTATTTGATCTCACGGGCTGCCGGTGCTCGATACCGAGCAGACATGGCATGTCTCCATCGATGGTGCCGTCGCCGGCCACAACATCCACGGCGTCTCTCCCCCATGTTGTTGCTTCCTCGGCGACGACTTCCACAACGTCACTAGCTGTAGTTGCTCCGGCTCTCGCTCACGCTGCGACTCTGTTCTTGCTGTCGGTCGCGCTGCTGCACTGCTCCTGCTTTCGTTTGTGCTGCTGCTCTACTCTTGCTCTCGCTTATGCTGCTGCTGCTGCACAACCTCCGGCAGCTACATGAGTTGCTGCTTTAGCACTCGCTTGCGGTGCTACTTCACGACTTGCTCTCTACTAGTGCGTTCCTTGCTCGAGCGTCTGCTGATTTAGATCACTGCTTCTCTGCTACTAGTGCTCGAACGCCCTAAACATCTATTGCAATGCTCTGTTACTAGTTCAATCAGTTTCGACAGTAAAATTCAGTTTCGACTGTGAAGTTCATTTTCTTTAGTTATGTTCAGAGTGAACAGTACTTACAGCATATGTCGGAGCGGTCGTGACGCGGGTGATTCATTTTACATCTAGCACTTTTTGGTGATGAATTTTACATCATCTATTGCAGATGATATTAGGGTCCCACTTCAGATTAACATTGTCTGTCTTGTCATGCTTCAGCCTCGTCGCCGTACACCTTAGCGGAGCTGCTCCAACGACGGAACCGTCCATCACAGCGGAGTAGTACCCTCGGCACCGTTTCGAGAGGCCTCGGATCTTCTTCCCCGCCTCCGACAGTCACACCAGCATCATCACCATCCTCCATGTCCAACCCAATGATGCTGAGGTCCACAAGGCTATGCCAAAGAGGTTGTACACTCGTCGCATCACTTTGTTTCTCCATTCCTCTGTTCTTCCAATTCATGTGAGCCAAACACCCAGGTTGACTGAAATCCTATGTTTCCAAATGCTCTGTTTTGCACGTGCATTCCTATCCTATTCCTGTGTTTTTCCTGTCCCTGCGTTTATATAATCCTCCAATTCTAAGGAGCCCTTACAGATTTACTTCATTTTCAGATAGGCGTCAAAGAAAACTCTGTGTGTTATGTCCTGCTCCTGCCGTGCTGTCATCCACCCCACCTGAGGTGCACCATCGACAGAAGCGTTCACTGCAGCAGAGATCCCCCTGCAGACTTCCTTTCACTGCCTCAGAGGATCTTCCCCATTGCCGGCAGCCACGCCAACTGCATTACCATCATCGACTGAGCAGATGAACCTGAGGACTACACAGTTTCGGAAGAGAGGTTGCAGTCTTTCGTGTTTGCTTACATTATACCTCAGTTATTATTACCTGCTACTTTATCATTCAATCTTGAGTTTTGAATTGCCCATGGGTCTCATATCGAGCCAGCAACGAATAGTATCTATCTACTATTTGGTTCATCTGGGGGTCTTCTATGTGGTTCATGTTGGGTGGGCAACAAACAATAGATGATCCATTGTCTATCTTTTTAAACTGAAGCTATAATCTACCTGCTATCATTAGTTTTGGATCCATCCACTCGTTTGCTACCACCGGTCTTGATTTTTGCATGCACCCCTTAGGCCTTACAAAATCTAACTAATTTTTTTATTATGCATGTCAGATATTGTACACAATCGTACTGAACATGTAGAGAAAAAGAGAAGACCATTGTGTGCGAATATAATGTCATGCAGACGCCGCTCCATGGTGGGCGAAGTGGCCCCCTCCTGCATTTCCAGATTGTATTCCAGAGGAAGATAACTGTTCAGATGGAGATCCAGAAGGAGCCGACCACGCCTGTTTACCACCTGAGGTGTTTGCTCTAACCTAGCATGCTGATGTTGGTCATATCATGCATATGGCGCCTTTCATTGCTTACATTATACATCTTATATGTCATCAGCTTAGTTTAGATTTGCTTTGTGTGAATGCCACCTATTTGGTTTCTATATCATACTCCCACCATTCCTAAATATTTGTCTTTTTAGAGATTTCAACAAGTGACTACATACGGAACAAAATGAGTGAATCTACACTCTAAAATATGTCTATATACATCCGTATGTGGTAGTCCATTTGAAATCTCTAAAAAGACAAATATTTAGGAATGGAGGGAGTATATGGGAATTATGCAATGCCATCTTCTTTAGCCAGGCATCATATACATGAATCATGCAATGCCATCCTATTTAGCCAGTCATCGTATATGTGAATTGTATCGTGCCATCCTGCTCTAACTTGGCTAGGTTATATTGCTCATATCATGCATATGGTGTCTTGCATTGCCATGCCATCTGCTTAGATTAGACATGCTTTGTGTGAATGCCTCCTGTTTGCTTTCTATATCAGATATGTGAATTATGCAATGCCATGTTTTTCAGCCAGTTATCATATATGTGAATTATGCACCACCATGGAGCCAGGCATCATATATGTGAATTATCTCATGCCATCTTTTTTTTCATTACATATTCCATTTGTCGACAATCTATGTATATTGAACTACTCTTCATGTGTATCAGCCATTTGAGTCAGTTATGGAAAAATCTGGAGTGAAAACAAGGTCTTCAGAGCAGGCAATGATACCTGTTGAAGCATATATCTCAATGGTTACAGGGAGCTCCTCAGAGGAGGATTCAGAGACAGATGACCAGTCCTATATCCCACCTGAGGTGCATGCTCTAAGTTGCAATGTTTATATTTCTCATATGATTCATATGATGTCTTGCATTGCTTAGTTTAGACATCATATGCACAATATTGAATTCTATCTGCTTAGTTTAGAGATCATACATGCGAGTGCCAGCTGCTTAGTATATGAATCAATTATGTATATTATATCATGCCATCCTGTATACTTAGACAACATGATGTGAATTATTTCGTCCCAACCTATTTTAGAAAGACATCATATAGTTTTGTCATGTCATCATGTTTAGGTACTCATCATATGTTGAATTATGCCATTATGTCCTGTTAAGTTATCCATCATATATCTACAACTGTGTCATGCTATCCTGTTTAGTTAGGCATCATATATGTGAAATTGTGTCATGCTGTCCTGTTTGGTTAGACAACATATATGTGAATTACCACATCTATCTATCATACAATGTCTGTATGTTCAATTTCTTTTCTTGTTTATCAGCCATTTGAATTGGAGGGGGTGATGGCAGTATCTAAGGGAGCAAAAACCTGTTCTTCACAAAAGACAGTGCTACCCGTCGATGCAGATAGAACCATGGTTGTACTGGCCCACAAATTAGCCCCACCATACATAATCGAGACTCTTCCAGATTGCACACTTACACCACTGGGCAGAGAACCAGCTACAACCCATCTAACCGCAACCCCAGCGGATAGTAACCCACTTATAGTTGACAAAGCACCATGTCCACCATAGAGTACCCCCACACGAGCAGTTTGTAAAGCTACTGTAGTGCCCAAAGCACGAAGACCACCACAGCTAACCCAAACTCCATGTTTAAAGCAGAAGAGCAACTGTTCTCAGGTCAGATTCCGTAGCTATGGTCCATACTCCTTTGTTGTTGCATCACTGTATTTGCTCATACCAACTACTTTCGAATTTGAAGGATCCAATTGAAACTCCAATGGCGCAACAGGTATGTTTTAAACCTATTTATTTAACTGGATTGCTGTTCTAACTTCTTGCTGTATGTTGATTTCAGTTTAAGTTGTATAAACAGTTATGTTCTCATGTGATGCACATTACAAGTGCTGCCAATGCTGTGTAGTTTCTCACACTTATATTCTGTCTATGCTATTGTGTCTTAAAAATATATGAGTTGAACTGTGTCTCTATCTTGATTAGGGAACATAAACTAGAATGATATGGACAATACAGTGACCATAGTACATAGATATATGTTTGTTTCATGTTGTTATCCTGTCCACCTTACTACTGAACCGGTTTACCAAAATGAGTTTCGTATACTACAAGTTAAACATGTGATGTGTCTGCTTGTTTCTCTTGTAGTATGCAAACAGAATATTAGAGAAGAGCACCCCACTATGCAATGGTAGAGAAAGTAATGCAGATAAGGCTCAAGATAGTAAGACAACCCTGTTGGTCTCCAAGAAAGGTGATAAAAACGATCTTGTAGACAGTGAGAAAACCCCACAGTCCTGTGTTGATGTAGTGTTCGAGTTACTGGCCAGTACCGCTGGCACAAGCTCTTCGAACTCGATGCTTGAATCACTTCAGCTTCTTCAGTCTCAGCTACAAGCTGAAAGGCATCAGTCAGCTGTGCTGCGGCAAGAAGCCGAAGGACTGAGGAAGTCCCTACAGAATTCAGATGCGTACTTTCTTGTGCAACAGCAAGCGCTGGAGGATTTAAGCGCCAAACAAGAGAAAGTTAATAAGCTTGCTAAGCATCTTGCCAGCATTATGGGTACCCAGGATATTGTTTCTTGAACTCTTCTGAAGTGGTTTCAGTTCTGCACTTGTTTTGCTGCGGCGTTTATATGCTGCTTTGTTCCCTATATTTGCACTGGTGGCGAACTTTGATGCCCAGTGGATGTAATATGTGTAATAGCCGTGATAGCCTAGCATAAGTTGCTTGCTTATTTATTTCCTGGTTCTCTTGTTTATTTGTTTGCTTGTAGTTAGTGCAGTTCTTTTTCCGCGGTTTGCTAGTGGCTGCAATAACCTATTTTTTAAAACTAGGCCACAATAACCATGGGCTAATATTTACTGTAGTGACACTGGGCCTCCTACGGGCCGTAGAAATAGTGGGCCTTCTACGAGCCGTAGAAATAGTAGGCCTTCTATGGGCCGTAGAAACAATGGGCCTTCTACGGGCCGTATCATCAATGGGCCTTATATGGGCCGTATGATCGATTGGCCAAACATGGGCCAATAATAGGCCGCATTATGGCCGTAAACGGGCTAGAGTTGGAATCGTCCGTTCATGGGCCGACCATAACAGGCCATCGTTAATAGGTCGTATTTGATGACGCTATGAAAACGACCCAACGTATTAATGAACCACAAACGGTCCGACTGTAACCACAGGCTGAATTTGGCCCACAAGCAGAAAATGACAGTAACATGCCATAAGTAAACGAATGCTAGAAATGAGCCCAAGAATAAATGGGCTCTGAGAAGGCCGAAAGATAACATGGGCTGGAAATAGCCCAACGGAATAACGGGTCGTTAATGGGTATAAAGTGATACACTATTCATTATGGGCCAGTTTCACCATGGGCCGTTAATGGGTGTAAAGTGATACACTGTTCATTACGGGCTAGTTTCACCACGGGCCGTTAATAGTCCAAGAGTTACATAGGGCCTCATATGGGCCGAAAGACGTCATGGGCCATACATGGGTCAGAAGTGAAAATGGGCTGGAATCATATTGGATGGCCCAGATGACGCTACTGGGCCTAATTCCGATAGGGCGTAACAGGCCTTGGGTCAGCAGGCTGTAAATGGGCTATATGCGAACAGGGCGTTAACAGGCTTTCCATGGGCCGGGCCGCCACCTTTTGACCAAGTCAAACGGGCCGGCCTTTTCACAGGAATGGGCCTCTGTTGGGCCATGCCACGTGTCGACGTATCATATGCGCCTTCTGTCCAATGAGTGGATGACATATGTCCGAACGATGAGCCGACACGCGTTTCCTCCAGCCAATGATGATTTTACATGTGGAAAATCCCCATTGTTCAGGGCTGTTAACGGGTTATCGGATCCAAAACCCGACCCGATAGCTTAACGGCGTTCCGTTACGGTGGATGCCACGCGTCGGTCACCCTTGACGAAAGCACTTCTGTGACGTGCGATTTATCGTCATGGAAGTGCACGCTTCCGTGATGATAATTTTGGTAATGTCATGGAACACTTCTACGACATCACAGGTATGACTATCTTTATTCTGTCATAAAATCGTCATGGATGTACATGCATGACAAAAAACATGACCTACTGTGACAAACACGTATCATCACGGAAGTGTATTTTTTTGTAGTGCGATGTCCGTCCAACGGTTGTAGTTCTTCAACCTCTGGTCTTCTTGCTCCAGCCGCCCAAACCAGCACCGGTCGTGCCTCGTGCTCCTGCCTCCCGTGGCCGGCTGCGATGCAACGGAGGCCTCATCGCCCCTACTACTCCCACCGCTGGCTAGGCCATCCCTCTACTCACCCACACCCCCTGTTATTCTGTGGCGACGGCAGCCTCACACCGCAGCGAACCAGTGAACCCTCATACCCCTCTACGCGTGGGCATCCACTGCCGCGTCTTCCCTGGCTCCGTGTCGTCCCCTTCCTAGGCTTCGCCGTCGTCCACCGCCTTGGTGCTCTCGGCACAGCGTGGTCAATGTGGTCAATGATCGACTTCCATCGGAAGAGTTTTGTACGTGGAGAGGCTGACAGCTGGGTCCACGGCAGCCACAAGGAAATGCCTCCTTATTACGCGCAAAATAATTATTCCTATACCTCACAGCGGGGACCCACCGGACGGGCCACCGCATTTCATGAAAAAACATTTCCCCATGACTGCTGGGACCCACCAGCTACATCTTCGCATGCAAGGAAGTGCGTCTGGGCAAAAAAAACGATTCGTCCCCCCTGACTGCTGGGACCCACCAGCTATATCTTCGCACATAAGGAAGTGCCTGATAGTCGGGACCCAGCTGGTCGAAGTGTACATAGTGTTCTCATTCTGGTCGTCAACGTGTACGTACATACTGGTCGATGTAGAGCACGCACGTGTCGTAGTTGAGGCGCGCCTGGGGGGCCTGGCGCGCCCAGGTGGGTTGTGCCCACCAGGTGGCCCCCTCTAGTGTTTATTGGCTCTAGTATTTCTTAAATAATCCATAAAAAACCTCCGTGAAGTTTCAGCTCATTTGGAGTTTTGGAGAATAGGAGGCCTGACGTAGCTTTTCCAGGTCCAGATTTCTAGCTGCTGAAATTCTCCCTCTTGGTGTGTTCCTTGAAAATTATGAGAGAAAAGGCATTAGAATTACTCCAAAAAGCATTATTATGGATAAAACATTATAAATAACAGTAAGAAAACATGATGCAAAATGGACGTATCACTCACCTGGCTCAGATTCATCTCCTTAGCCATCCGAAGACCATGGAGCAGGCTTCACACTCAGTTGCATTGTTAGTACAAGGGAACATCAACCTTAAGACAAAACAAAATTTATCACCTTGTGGGGAAAGTCAAAATAACTCCAGCCCCCGAGCCTTCCAACTGTCTGGATCCATCAAAGTGAATAGTCCAATATGTGCTATCCGGCTTATTCTCAGGCATCTGCAACTCTGTCCAGTCATTGATGAAATCCACAAGTGCTTGAGAGTTGATGGTTGTCCGAGGCATATATTTCAGACCATGGGGTCCAAGCTCAATGGCCCACTTGGCTACCCAACCCGTGGCTTCTCTATTTTGAATAATATCTCCTAAAGGAGCAGAACTAACCATAGTGATGGGATGACCAAAGAAATACTGCTTCATCTTGCGATTTGCCATGAACACCCCATACACCAGCTTCTGCCAATGTGGATACCTCTGCTTGGATTCAATGAGTACCTCACTGATATAATAAACCGGCCGCTGAATCGGATATTCCTTGTCGTCTTCCTTCCGTTCCATGACAATTGCCACCATTGTTGAGGAAATCATTAACTGGTAGCTGCTCGGTCGGCTGGTGAGTAGGGGATTAATAGGCTAATCGGCAAGTTAATCGGCCATTTAATCAATTAATCGGACAATTTATCGGGTAATCGGCTACTCGGGGACCCTATGAGTAGGGATTAATCGGCAAGTTAACTGGTTAATCGGATGAATTCTTGAACAAAGATTGCCACAATGACGGCTCGACTATTAGCAGCGGCGGCTCAGCCAACTATTTTTTCAACGCCTCCAATGCCTGATCAGTAGCATCACTCCAGACAAAGTGATCTGTTTTCTTCATCATCTAATACAGAGGGATAGCCTTTTCACCCAACCATCTTATAAACTAGCTTAAGGCCGCAATACGGCCTGCTAGACGCTGGACATCATTAATACATGCCGGCTTAGACAAAGAAGTTATAGCCTTGATTTTCTCCGACTTAGCTTCAATGCCTCTTTCAGAAACCAAAAAACCCAAGAGCTTGCCTGCTGGCACCCCAAAGACACACTTGGCCGGGTTAAGCATCATCTTGTAAAACTAGAGATTGTCAAAGGTCTCTTTCAAATCATCTATCAAGTTCTCCTTCTTCCTGGACTTCACAACAATATCATCTACATAAGCATGAACATTTCATCCGATATGGCCATGCAAGCAATTTTGAACACACCGTTGATAAGTCGCCTAGGCACTCTTGAGCCCAAAAGGCATAGATACATAGCAGAAGGCTCCAAAGGGAGTGATGAAAGTTGTGTTCTCCAGTACTTAACTGCCATCTTGATCTGATGATACCCAGAGTAAGAACCCAACAAGCTCAAGCGCTCATAACCCGCCGTAGCATCAATGAAGGATCAGCCGGACAGGCCTTATTCAAATTTGTGTAATCCACACACATGCGCCAAGTGCCATTTTTCTGAAGTACCAGTACCAGGTTAGCCAACCATTCGGGATGAAAAACTTCAATGATGAACCCAGCCGCCAAGAGCCGGGCCACTTCCTCACCAATGGCCGTATGCCTCTCTTCATTAAAACGACGAAGGAATTGCTTGACCAGTTTAAACTTTGGATCAACATTGAAAGTGTGCTCAGCGAGTTCCCTCGGTACACCTGGCATGTCGGAAGGCTTCCATGCAAAGTTGTCCCGGTTCTCACGGATGAACTTGATGAACGCGCTTTCCTATTTCGGATCCATATTAGCACTGATACTGAACTGCTTGGGTGAATCGCTAGGAACAAAGTCAACCAGCTTAGTGTCATTTGCCGACTTAAACTTCAACAATGGGTCATGCTCTGTGGTTGGCTTTTTCAAAGGAGTCATATCTGCCGGGTCAACATTATCTTTGTAGAACTTCAACTCCTCTGTTGCACAGGCAGTCTCAGCATAAGCGGCATCTCCCTCTTCACATTCCAAAGCTATCTTCCTGTTGCCATGTACAGTGATGGTACCCTTATGACTCGGCATCTTAAGCTGCAGACAAACATAACAAGGTCGTTCCATGAATTTAGCATAAGCTGACCGTCCAAACATAGTGTGATAAGGGCTCTTGATCTTGACCAATTCAAAAGTCAGTGTCTCAGCTCTGAAATCATGATCATCTCCAAAAGCCACTTCCAAAGCTATCTTACCCACTGGGTACGCCGACTTACCGGGCACCACTCCATGAAAAACAGTAGAGGACGGGTTAAGATCCTTATCAGTTAAATTCATACAACAAAAAGTATCATAATAAAGGATATTGATGCCGCTGCCTCCATCCATGAGCACTTTAGTGAACTTGTACCCTCCAACCTGAGGCGCAACCACCAAAGCCAACTGACCCGGATTGTAAACCCAGGGCGGGTGATCCTCATGGCTCCATACAATAGCATGTTCAGACCATTGCAAGTATCGAGGGACTGCCGGCTCAACCGCATTCACCACCCGCTTAAGAACCTCCTGGTCCCGTTTGCATAAACTTGTGGTAAACACATGATACTGACCACTATTCAGCTGCTTTGGATTACTCTGATAACCATACTGTTGTTGCTGATTCCCTTGACTAGATTGCTGATTAAAACCACCTGGATTGCCTTGGTCCTGAAAACTGGAGTTTGAACCGCCACCTCAAAAACAGGTTCATGAGAGCCAGATCCTGAGCCGCCATTCGGGCCATGGTTATTCTGGAAAAAATGGAATTTTTATACTCCTTCATGATGAATCAGTCCTTCCATAGATGATTGGCTGGCTTCTCTTGCGTACCGTGCTTTGGGCAAGGCTGGTTCATCATCGCATCGAGGTTAAACTTTGGCCCTCCAAGCCGGGGTGGCTTTCCCTTACGACACTGACTATTGTTCTGCATATGGGAGTTAGCCACAAAATCTAAACCGCCATCAGCTTTGCGCTTACTATTGCCACCTTGACCCACTGTGTTATGATGTTGTCCCTTTGCACTGCCACTCTTCTTCCCCTTACCAGCCTTCTCCTCATCAGACTCAGGGTCTTTAGTACTACTAGAGTAGGCGTATTTGATGAGAGCCGCCATGAGCTCCCTCATATCATTGCAGTGGTGCTTTAGCCACCCCAGTTTTTGCTTAAGGCGAAGGAAACGGCAATTCTTCTCCAACATTAGGACTGTTGAACCGGCATTGATACTATCCGATGAATGTATAACGGCCGAGATCCAGCGCACCCAATTGGTTGTTGTCTCGCCCTCACCTTGGACACAAGAGTCTAAATCTAGAATCGACATAGGCTACTTGCATGTGTCTTTAAATTTTTGAATAAAACGTGTCTTCAATTCCGCCCATGACCTGATGGAGTTAGCGGGCAACCCTTTCAACAAAGTATGAGCCGTCCCATCTAACATCATGGTGAAATACTTAGCACACGCAGCATCACCAACATCCAACATCTCCATGTCCATCTCATAGCTCTCAATCCAGGCTTCTAGGGGCTGATCCGAAGTGTAGTTTGGTGATACGTCCATTTTGCATCATCCTTTTATATCGATATTTATTGCATTATGGGCTGTTATTTCACCTTATGTCACAATACTTATGGCTATTCTCTCTTATTTTACAAGGTTTACATGAAGAGGGAGAATGCCGGCAGCTGGAATTCTGGGCTGGAAAAGGAGCAAATATTAGAGACCTATTTTGCGCAGCTCCAAAAGTCTTGAAACTCCAAACGTCTTAAAATAAATAAAGAAAAATCCTCGCCAAAGATGAAGGCCAGGGGGCCCACACCCTACTCACGAGGGTGGGGGCGCCCCCCCTAGGGCGCGCCCCTACCTCGTGGGCCCCTTGGTGGCTCTCCGACGTCCATCTTCTCCTATATGAAGTCTTTCGATGAGAAAAAAATTAGAAGGAACTTTTCGGGACGAGACTCCACCGCCATGAGGCGGAACCTTGGCGGATCCAATCTAGAGCTCCCGCAGAGCTGTTCTGCCGGGGATACTTCCCTCCCAGAGGGGGAAATCATCACCATCGTCATCACCAACGCTCCTCTCATAGGGAGAGGACAATATCCATCAACATCTTCACCAGCACCATCTCATCTCCAAACCCTAGTTCATCTCTTGTATCCAATTCTTGTCTCCAAGTCCGGGATTGGTGCTAGTAGGTTGCTAGTAGTGTTGATTACTCCTTGTAGTTGATGCTAGTTGGTTTATTTGGTGGAAGATCACATGTTCAGATCCTATGTGCATATTATTACCCCTCTGATTATGAACATGAATATGCTTTCTGAGTAATTACGTTTGTTCCTGAGGACAAGGGACAAGTCTTGCTATTAGTAGTCATGTGAATTTGGTATTCGTTTGATATTTTGATAAGATGTATGTTGTCTAGCCTCTAGTAGTGTTATGTGAACGTCGACTACATAACACTTCACCATTATTTGGGCCTAGAGGAAGGCATTGGGAAGTAATAAGTAGATGATGGGTTGCTAGAGTGACAGAAGCTTAAACCCTAGTTTATGCGTTGCTTCGTAAGGGGCTGATTTGGATCCACTTGTTTCATGCTATGGTTAGGTTTACCTTAATACTTTTGTTGTAGTTGCGGATGCTTGCAATAGAGGTTAATCATAAGTGGGATGCTTGTTCAAGTAAGAACAACACCCAAGCACCGGTCCACCCACATATCAAATTATCAAAGTATCGAACGTGAATCATATGAACGTGATGAAAACTAGCTTCACGATATTCCCATGTGTCCTCGGGAGCACTTTTCCTATTATAAGAGTTTGTTCCGGCTTGTCCTTTGCTACAAAAAGGATTGGGCCACCTTTCTGCACTTTATTTACTTTTGTTACTTGTTGCTCGTTACAATTTATCTTATCACAAAACTATCTGTTACCACTTATTTCAGTACTTGCAGAGAATACCTTGCTGAAAACCGCTTATCATTTCCTTCTGCTCCTCGTTGGGTTCGACAATCTTACTTATCGAAAGGACTACGATAGATCCCCTATACTTGTGGGTCATCAAGACTCTTTTCTGGCTCCGTTGCCGGGGAGTGTAGCGCCTTTGGTAGGTGGAATTTGGTAAGGAAAAATTTATATAGTGTGCTGAAATTTACTGTCACTTGTTACTATGGAAAGTAATTCTCCGAGGGGCTTGTTCGGGGTATCTTCACCTCGTCCAGTAGAGCAAAGAGTTTCTCCTCAACCTACTGAACCTATTGAAATGAAACTCCTTTTGAATTTCCTTTGGGTATGATGGAAAAACTGCTAGCTGACCCTTCTACAGGAGATGGAACAAAGCATCCTGATGGGCACTTAATATATGTGGATGAAGTTTGTGGATTATTTAATCTTGCAGGTATACCCGATGATGTTGCTAAGAAGAAGGTCTTCCCTTTATCTTTGAAGGGAGACACATTGATATGGTATAGGCTATGTGATGATATGAGATCATGGGACTATAAAAGATTGAAGTTAGAATTTCATCAAAAGTATTACCCTATGCATCTTTTTCACCGTGATCACAATTATATATATAATTTTTGGCCTCGCGAAGGAGAAAGCATCGCTCAAGCTTGGGGGAGGCTTAAATCAATGTTATATTCATGCCCCTACCATGAGCTCTCAAGAGAAATGATTATTCAAAATTTATATGCTTGGCTTTCTGAAAAGAATCGCACCATGCTCGATACTTCTTGTGCTGGCTCTTTTATGATGAAGACTGTTGAATTCAGATGGAATTTATTGGATAGAATTAAACGCAACTCTGAAGATTGGGACCTCGATGAAGGTAAGGAGTCAGGTATGACACCTAAGTTTGATTGTGTTAAATCTTTTATGGACACCGATATTTTCCGTAAGTTTAGCACTAAATATGGAGTTGACTCTGAGATAGTAGCTTCTTTCTGTGAATCTTTTGCTACTTATGTTGATCTCCCTAAGGAGAAGTGGTTTAAACATCATCCTCCCATAGAAGTAAAAGTAGATGCACCTATTAAAGGTGAAGAAAAGACTGTCACTTATAATGATCCTATTGTTCCTACTGCTTATGTTGAGAAACCACCTTTCCCTGTTAGAGTAAAGGATCATGCTAAAGCTTCAACTGTGGTTCGTAAAAGCAATATTAGAACATATACACCTCCTGAGCAAGTTAAAGTTGAACCTAATATTGCTATTGTTAAAGATCTCTTGTCTGATAATATAGATGGGCATGTTTATTTATTTCTGTGATGAAATTGCTAGAATTGCTAAACCCCGTGATACAGATAAACCTAGACCTGTGGTAGGTATGCCTGTTATTTCTGTTAAAATAGGAGATCATTGTTATCATGGCTTATGTGATATGGGTGCCAGTGCTAGTGTCATACCTCATGACTTATACAAAGAAATTATGCATGATGTTGCACCTGTTGAGTTAGAAGATAGTGATGTCACAATTAAACTTGCCAATAGAGATACTATTTCACCAATTGGAATTGTTAGAGATGTTGAAGTCTTGTGTGGGAAAACTAAATATCCTGCTGATTTTCTTGTTCTTACTTCTCCTCTAGATAGCTTTTGTCCCATTATATTTGGTAGACCCTTCTTGAACACTGTTAATGCTAGGGTAGATTGTGAAAAGAATGTTGTTACTATTGGCTTGGATGATATGGTTCATGAGTTTAATTTTTCTAAATTTAGTAAACAACATCATGAGGAAGAATTGCCTAGTGAGGATGGAATTATTGGTCTTGCTTCTATTGCTGTACCTCCTAGTGATCCTTTTGAACACTATTTGCTAGACCATGAAAATAATATGTTCATGAATGAAAGAAGGGAAATAGATGAAGTATTCTTTAAACAGGAACCTATTCTGCAACACAATTTGCCTGTTGAAATTTTAGAGGATCCTCCTCCACCCAAGGGTGATCCCGTGTTTGAACTTAAACCTTTACCTGATAATCTTAAATAAGCTTATCTTGATGAAAAGTTAAATATCCTGCTGATTTTCTTGTTCTTGGTTTCCCACAAGATGACTTTTGTCCCATTATATTTGGTAGACCCTTCTTGAATACTGTTAATGCTAAGATAGACTGCAACAAGGATATTGTTTTTTTTTGGTTTAGGGGATATGTCTCATGAGTTTAATTTTGCTAAATTTCGTAGACAACCCCATGATAAAGAATTGCCTAGTAAAGATAAAATTATTGGACTTGATTCTATTGTCGTGCCTCCTACTGATCCTTTAGAACAATATTTGCCAGACCATGAAAATGATATTTTATGAATGAAAGAAGGGAAATAGATGAAGTATTCTTTAAATAGGGACCTATTTTGAAACACAACTTGCCTATTGAAATCCTAGGGGATCCCCCTCCACCTAAGGGTGATCCTGTGTTTGAGCTTAAACATTTACCTGATACTCTCAAATATGCTTATCTTGATGAGAAACAGATATATCCTGTTATTATTAGTGCTAACCTTTCAGAGCATGAAGAAGAAAGATTATTGAAAACTCTGAAGAAGCATCGTGCTGCTATTGGATATACTCTCTATGATCTTAAGGGCATTAGTCCCACTCTATGTCAACATAAAATAAATTTGGAAGCAGATGCCAAACCAGTTCGTGATCCTCAGCGACATCTGAATCCTAAAATGAGAGAAGTGGTAAGAAAAGAAATACTTAAGCTTCTGGAGGTAGGTATAATCTATCCCGTTGCTGATAGTGAGTGGGTAATTCCTATCCATTGTGTCCCTAAGAAGGGAGGTATTACTATTGTTCCTAATGATAAAGATGAATTGATTCCACAAGGAATTATCACAGGTTATAGGATGGTAATTGATTTCCACAAATTAAATAAAGCTACTAAGAAAGATCATTACCCCTTACCTTTTATTGATCAAATGCTAGAAAGATTATGCAAACATACACACTATTGCTTTCTAGATGGTTATTCTGGTTTCTCTCAAATACCTGTGTCGGCTAGCCATCTAAGACTACTTTTACATGCCCTTTTGGTACTTTTGCTTATAGACGTATGCCTTTTGGTTTATGTAATGCACCTGCTACCTTTCAAAGATGTATGATGACTATATTCTCTGACTTTTGTGAAAAGATTTGTGAGGTTTTCATGGACGACTTTTCCGTCTATGGTTCTTCTTTTGATGATTGCTTGAGCAATCTTGATCGAGTTTTGCAGAGATGTGAAGAAACTAATCTTGTCTTGAATTGGGAAAAGTGCCACTTTATGGTTAATGAAGATATTGTCTTGGGGCATAAATTTTCTGAAAGAGGTATTGAAGTTGATAAAGCCAAGGTTGATGCTATTGAAAAGATGCCATGTCCCAAGGACATCAAAGGTATAAGAAGTTTCCTTGGTCATGCTGGATTTTATAGGAGGTTCATTAAGGACTTCTCAAAGATTTCTTGGCCTCTGACTAATTTATTGCAAAAAGATATACCATTTGTCTTTGATGATGATTGTGTAGAAGCATTTGAAATACTTAAGAAAGCATTAGTCTCTGCACCTGTTGTTCAGCCACCTGATTGGAATTTAACCTTTGAAATTATGTGTGATGCTAGTGATTATGCTGTAGGTGCTGTTCTAGGGCAAAGAGTTGATAAGAAATTAAATGTTATTCATTATGCTAGTAAGACTCTAGACAATGCTCAAAGAAATTATGCTACTATTGAAAAAGTGCTTTTAGCAGTTGTATTTGCTTGTGATAAGTCCAGATCTTATATTGTTGATTCTAAAGTAACTATTCAAACTGATCATGCTGCTATTAAATACCTTATGGAAAAGAAAGATGCTAAACCTAGACTTATTAGATGGGTTCTCTTGCTACATGAATTTGATTTTCATATTGTTGATAGAAAGGGAGCTGAGAACCCCGTCGCAGACAACTTGTCTAGGCTAGAAAATTATCTTGATGACCCACTGCCTATTAATGATAACTTTCATGATGAACAATTAAATGTTATAAGTACTTCTCGTAGTACTCCATGGTATGCTGATTATGCTAATTATATTGTTGCTAAGTTTATACCACCTAGCTTCACATACTAGCAAAAGAAAAAGTTTTTCTATGACTTGAGACATTACTTTTGGGATGACCCGCATCTTTATAAAGAAGGAGTAGATGGTTTTATTAGACGTTGTGTACCTGAGCAAGAACAGGAACAGATCCTATGCAAGTGTCATTCCGAGACTTATGGAGGACACCACGCTGGAGATAGAACTGCACATAAGGTATTGCAATCTGGTTTTTATTGGCCTACTCTCTTCAAGGATGCTCCTAAGTTGTCTTGTCTTGTGATTAATGTCAAAGAATTGGTAATATTAGTAGACATGAAGAAATGACTATGAATTATTCTCTTGTTATTGAACCGTTTGATGTTTGGGGCTTTGATTATATGGGACCTTTTCCTGCCTCTAATGGATACACACATATTCTAGTTGCTGTTGATTACGTTACTAAGTGGGTAGAAGCTATTCCAACTAGTAGTGCTGATCATAACACTTCTATTAAAATGCTTAAAGAAGTTATTTTTCCGAGGTTTGGAGTCCCTAGATATTTAATGACTGATGGTGGTTCACACTTTATTCATGGTGCCTTCCGTAAAATGCTTGCTAAATATGATGTTAATCATAGAATTGCATCTCCTTATCACCCACAGTCTAGTGGTCAAGTAGAGTTGAGCAATAGAGAACTCAAATTAATTTTGCAAAATACTGTTAATAGGTCTAGAAAGAATTGGTCTAAGAAACTTGATGATGCATTATGGGCATATAGAACTGTATACAAAAATCCTATGGGCATGTCTCCGTATAAAATGGTTTATGGAAAAGCATGTCACTTACCTCTCGAACTAGAACATAAGGCATATTGGGCTATTAAAGAGCTTAACTATGATTTCAAACTTGCCGGTGAGAAGAGGTTATTTGATATTAGCTCACTTGATGAATGGAGAACCCAGGCTTATGAAAATGCCAAGTTGTTTAAAGAAAAAGTTAAAAGATGGCATGACAAAAGGATACAAAAGCGTGAGTTTAATGTAGGTGATTATGTATTGCTATACAACTCTCGTTTAAGATTTTTTGCAGGAAAAATTCTCTCTAAATGGGAAGGCCCCTATGTTATCGAGGAGGTCTATCGTTCTAGTGCCATAAAAATCAACAACTTCGAGGGCACAAATCTGAAGGTGGTAAACGGTCAAAGAACTAAACATTATATCTCAGGTAATCCCATAAATGTTGAAACCAATATTATTGAAATAGTAACCCCGGAGGAATACATAAGGGACACTTTCCGGAACGTTTCAGACTCCAAAAAGGAATAGGTATGTGGTATGGTAAGTAAACCGACTCCAAAACAATTTTAAGGCAATATTTCTCCATTTTGGAATATTTAGAAAAATAGAAAAATAAGTAGCAGTCGGGGAAGGACACGAGGGCCCCACGAGGGTGGTGGGCGCGCCCCCCCTACCTCGTGAACACCTCGTGTGCCTTCCGGACTTCATTTTCTTGCACGATACGTATTTTGGTCGGTAAAAATTCATTATATAACCTCCCGAAGGTTGTGACTCCCGTATCATGCAAACCTCCTCTGTTCTTGTTTCGATCTGTTTTCTGTCAAGGTTTTCCAGGCTAGGCATCATGTCGTTTCCCTCCTCCAATAATGGTGACAATGATGCTTGGCTAATGAAGATATATCTGAAGAGGGAAGAACCCACGAGGGTCAACAAGGATGAAAGGTTCAAGAAGGCCACGTAGGATCAAGCTCCGGCAGCAAAAGACATCCTTGAACTTGATCATAACCTTCTTACCCCAACCGAGATCGAAGCTTTCAAGATGATTGAGTTAGCTCGTATACAAAACAAGTATCTCACACAAGAAAATATTTTGTTGAAGGAGCATATTGTCGCACTCAAGGGCATTATTCGCAAGCTGGAGGACCTCTTACGCTTGATGTGCGATTATCCGTCACCACCACCTTCTTCACCGACAACAAAGAAGGAGACATAATCACATGGGTATGGGCACTCCCCTTGGCAACTGCCAAGCTTGGGGAGGTGCCCCGGTATCGTATCACCATCACAACTCCTATATTTATCGTTTTTCATAGTTCGATCCTATTAGTAGTATCTTGATCTAGTAGAATAAAGTTTATGGCATGATCTAGTTTTGAGTTTGCTTTATGATCTCTCTTCGTAATCGAGTTCGTGAGCTATATATAATAAAGATTAGTGTTGAGTCAAGGGCTTGATTATTTGGTCATGATCTTGGGTGAATAAAAGAAAAGAGAAAAAGAATAAAAAGAAAGAAAAAGTTCATATTGATCTTGTTGAGAGTAATGACTTCACATAGAAAGAGTATGATGATTAAAAATTGTTGGGAGTTGGCAGATATAGCTTTGGTCATTGTTGCAATTAATAGGAAGTAATAAGGAAAGAGAGGTTTTCACATATAGATATATTATCATTGACATCTTTTATGATTGGGAGCACTCATTAAAATATGACATGCTAAAGAGTTGATGTTGGACAAGGAAGACAACGTAATGAGCTATGTCTTTCTTATATCTGGGATAAAGTATGTTGTCATGGATCCTCTAACTTGTTGAGCTTGCCTTTCCCCCTCATGCTAGCCAAATTCTTAGCACCAAGTAGAAATACTACTTGTGCTTCTAAAATCCCTAAACCAGTTTTGCCATGAGAGTCCACCATATCTACCTATGGATTGAGTAAGATCCTTCAAGTAAGTTGTCACCGGTGCAAAGCAATAAAAATTGCTCTAAATATGTATGATTGATTGGTGTGGGGGAAATAAGCTTTATACGATCTTGAGATGTGGAAGTAATAAAAGCGATGGACTGCATAATAAAGGTTCATATCACAAGGGGCAATATAAAGTGACGTTCTTTCGCATTGAGATTTTATGCATCCAACCATAAAAGCGCATGGCAACCTCTGCTTCCCTCTGCGAAGGGCCTATCCTTTATCATTATCTTCTACCTTATGCAAGAGTCATGGTGATCTTCACCTTTCCTTTTTATTTTATCCTTTGGCAAGCTCAGCATGTTGGAAAGAACATGACATATATATATATATATATATATATATATATATATATATATATATATATATATCTAATTGGATGTAGGGGAGCATGAACCATTATTGTTGACATTACCCTTGAGGTAAAAGGTTGTGGGGCAAAACTATAAGCCCTTATCTTTCTCTGTGTCCGATTAAAACTCCGTAACCACAAGTATTGCATGAGTGTTAGCAATTATGGAGGACTAAATGATAGTTGAGTATGTGGACTTGATTTTTAGCTCTGACATAGACTCTTTCTGATGTTATGATAAATTGCAATTGCTTCAATGACTGAGATTATGGTTTGTCGGAGCCCAATAAGGTTTATGATTTATACTTTTGCATTGTGAATAGATCATCACTTGAACATAAGTAATCATATGACAAAATCTATATATGTTGCTGTTATGAGAATAATCATGATGTCTTCATGTCCGTATTTTATTTTTATCAACGCCTCTACCTCTAAACATGAGGACATATTTATTGTTATCGGCTTTTCGCTTGAGGACAAGCGAGGTCTAAGCTTGGGGGAGTTGATACGTCCATTTTGCATCATGCTTTTATATCGATATTTATTGCATTATGGGCTGTTATTTCACCTTGTGTCACAATACTTATGGCTATTCTCCCTTTTTTACAATGTTTACATGAAGAGGGAGAATGCCGGCAGCTGGAATTCTGGGCTGGAAAAGGAGCAAATATTAGAGACCTATTCTGTGCAACTCCAAAAGTCCTGAAACTCCACGGAACGTCTTAAAATAAATAAACAAAAAATCCTCGCCAAAGATGAAGGCCAGGGGCCCACACCCTGCTCACGAGGGTGGGGGCGCCCCCCCCTAGGGCGCGCCCCCTACCTTGTGGGCCCCCTGGTGGCTCTCCGACGTCCATCTTCTCCTATATGAAGTCTTTCGATGAGAAAAAAAAATCAGAAGGAACGTTTTGGGACGAGACTCCGCCGCCACGAGGCGGAACCTTGGCGGATCCCATCTAGAGCTCTGGCAGAGCTGTTCTGCCGGGGATACTTCCCTCCCGGAGGGGGAAATCATCACCATCATCATCACCAATGCTCCTCTCATCGGGAGAGGACAATCTCCATCAACATCTTCACCAGCACCATCTCATCTCCAAACCCTAGTTCATCTCTTGTATCCAATTCTTGTCTCCAAGTCCGGGATTGGTGCTAGTAGGTTGCTAGTAGTATTGATTACTCCTTGTAGTTGATGCTAGTTGGTTTATTTGGTGGAAGATCATATGTTCAGATCCTATATGCATATTATTACCCCTCTGATTATGAACATGAATATGCTTTGTGAGTAATTATGTTTGTTCCTGAGGACAAGGGAGAAGTCTTGCTATTAGTAGTCATGTGAATTTGGTATTCGTTTGATATTTTGATAAGATGTATGTTGTCTAGCCTCTAGTGGTGGTATGCGAACATCGACTACATAACACTTCACCATTATTTGGGCCTAGAGGAAGGCATTGGGAAGTAATAAGTAGATGATGGGTTGCTAGAGTGACAGAAGCTTAAACCCTAGTTTATGCGTTGCTTTGTAAGGGGATGATTTGGATCCACATGTTTCATGCTATGGTTAGGTTTACCTTAATACTTTTGTTGTAGTTGCGGATGCTTGCAATAGAGGTTAATCATAAGTGGGATGCTTGTTCAAGTAAGAACAGCACCCAAGCACCGGTCCACCCACATATCAAATTATCAAAGTATCGAACGCGAATCATATGAAGGTGATGAAAACTAGCTTGACGATATTCCCATGTGTCCTCGGGAGCGCTTTTCCTATTATAAGAGTTTGTTCCAGATTGTCCTTTGCTACAAAAAGGATTGGGCCACCTTGCTGCACTTTATTTACTTTTGTTACTTGTTGCTTGTTACAATTTATCTTATCACAAAACTATCTGTTACCACTTATTTCAGTACTTGCAGAGAATACCTTGCTGAAAACCGCTTATCATTTCCTTCTGCTCCTCGTTGGGTTCGACACTTTTACTTATCGAAAGGACTACGATAGATCCCCTATACTTGTGGGTCATCATTTGGCACCTTGCGGGGGCCCTTGAAATCTTTAGGCAAGCGCTCGTTGCGTAGAGTCGACACTAAACACGACACACCAAGGGTTCTAGAGGCCACTCCTGCCTCTACAGATGCTGATGGGTAAACCAGAGATTGTTGTTGAGCCACCAATTGGGCACTAGCTCAGCTTCACACGGCGCCCTACCGTAGTCCAGCAGGTTTTGAGCATCGTTACCGACGCACGGAGGGTCATGCCTACAAGGCTGATTATGGTGCCGCTCACTGCTTGGAACTACTGGCGATTCAATATGCCTACTATAACTCCGGCTTGGACGAGGGTTTGAATGAATCCGTTCCCGGCTGTACAAATAAGCCGCCTGTTGTGCCATCGCTGTCTGGAGAAGCTCTCCGGCTCTCCGTATCTCCATCGCAGCTGGTGAATCGTCTTGAACAGGGAGAGCCGCCAATCATGTAGCCGCGGCGATCATCTTGTCCAGAGGGTTAGAATAATGGCCCGGTGGCGTTGGAACATGCTGAGGCGGAGTCACATTCAAACGAGCTAGGTCTACAGCCCGTGGCTGAACCGGCACTCCGGCTGCAGATGCCTCGACGGCCCGGTTCACCACGGGTGGATTACTGGTCCCTGCCCCAGGCGTGTTAAAAAGATTCCTTGCATCGTACTCCGGAGGTAAGCGACTCTGGTGCCTCCTCCTCATAACAGCGTTTGAAGCGCTCTGATCCAAAGTGAGCAGGAACGACTCGGCCTGTATCCGCTGTGATTGCGCATCCAAGGCGGCTCGCTCAGTCGCCATCCTAGCATTTTCAGCAGCAAGTTCTTCCTTGGCTTGAGCTATCTCATCACGCAGTTTCGCCACATCCTCTTTATGTTGTTCTTGAGTCTTCGGGGTTACCTCTGCCCCCATTAAAGTCGCTAAAGCATCCAATAGCTCAGCCAAAACCTGAGTCGGCGAGCGCGCGGAGACGCTAGCACCAGCCATCATCGCAGCCGTTGGGCTGGAGGTCATAGCCGCGGTGGTCATTGAACCGAGCTCCGGTTGTGTACCAGGCATGAAGATTGCAACCTTGTTCGGCGGCTCATAGGGGTTCGGAATACTGTCACCATCGGAACAGCCCCCAAGCTTGTCGTCCTGCAGTTGATACATTGAATCGGTCTCACCAGTTGAAGACTCACCATCGGAGCGGATTACCGTCTCTTAGCTGGACACAGATCCTTCCTCAAGATCTGCCCCATGAATGAAACCAACAAAGGCGTGCTTCATGGTGGCTTGAACCTTGGCAGGTCGTGCGCGCTGAGCCGTCTCGATGATGTCAGTGCAGGTGTTCAGCTCAGGCCCTGACTCGCCGATCTTGCCAATGAAGACGTGGATTCCGCCCAAGGGGACCCGGTACCCCTACTCAATTGAGCTGGCCTTGGGGCCCCAACCAACGTCGTCGATATAGAGATTGCCGCGATGACTCTTGGTCATCCGGCCCACAGCGTATCCCTTGATCCCTGCGAAGCTGCCCTTCAAGAACTCGAAACCACCGCACGGAGGCCCCACGGTGGGCGCCAACTGTCGTGGACTTAACATGGCAGATGTCCTAGCAAAAGGACTTAGATGTGGGTCCATCGCAACATCGTTAGCTTGAAGGGGTTAAGCGGGACAAAGGACACGAAGAGTTTACCTAGGTTCGGCCCCTCTCAACGAGGTAAATGCCTACTCCTGCTTTAGGTTGTATTGCTTGGGTTTTGATGACCAGGGAGCAAATACTCTTGACCTAGCCCTTGATTGATTATTACCCGAGTTAACCTGTCGCCGGGTCCCCCCTTTATATACAAAGGTTGATGCCCGGCGGCTTACAGATTCCCGGCTGGCTCATACACAACATGTCTGGCTCAGTGACAAACTAAGCTTGCCTTACAAGTTAAACATATGGCGGTTCATACTCATGGGCCTCAAGTCACCTTCGGGTCTTTGGCTTTCGATAAGCTTGCTTGATGGACTGCCATCTTCATCATCCTCTTGGGCCTTCTCATCTTAAGCCGCTAGTGGTACGACCCGACCCCACCTGGGCGGGTCATACCCAGTAGTTATATCCCCAACAGAGATGGATGAAATTTCTTATGTAATTGAGTCAGTTTGTTAGGGCTTGATCCCTAGTATTCACTATGTTCTAAGATTGATGTTGATATGACTTTGCTATGCTTAATGCTTGTCACTAGGAACCGAGTGCCATGATTTCATGAATATATTTGAGTTCTTGATCCTATCTGCAAGTTATATGCACCTATTATTGTTGCAAACCGTAGATCCCAAGGTGACAATAATTGGGACACTCTCTGGGAATGACTGTAATTTGAGGAGTTCATGTATTCACTATGTGATAATGCTTTGTTCCGGTTCTCTATTAAAAGGAGTGCCTTAATTACCCTCAGTTGCGATTAGGACCCCGCCGCCATGGGAGGGTAGGACAAAAGATGTCATGCAAGTTCTTACTGCAAGTATCAATGACTATATACAGAAAACGTGCCTACATATGATTGATGAATTGGAGCTATTGTGCATCACTCTAGGTTGTGGCTGTTACATACTGAATTTAATCCAAATATCCATCATCACTCCATGCCTATGCTTTTATAATATTGTCTTTGCTCAAGTTGCTACTAATGGTGCTATTCCAATTGGTACAAACTACTATTACTACAACTGTTACCATTAGTACTATTACTACCGCTATCATTTCTATCATATTACTGTACTGCTAATAAATTACTGCAAGGAAGTGACTCCTCAGGTGTGGTTGAATTGACAACTCAACTGCTAAGGCTTATAAGTATTCTTTGGCTCTCCTTGTGTTCAATCAATAAATTTGGGTGAAATACTACCCTCGAAGGCTGTTGTGATCCCCTATACTTGTGGGTCATCACATGCGCAGATAACACTTCAAACTTCTACAAGACTGGACCTGAAAGGAAAATTCATTTCACATCAACCATAAACTCCACAAAGTAGCACATGTAATCAAGTTGATAACAACAACATTCTTCCTCCTCTTACAAAAAATAACAAGGTCATCAAAGCAATTAGATATATGTATATCTAGGATTCCCACAATAGTCTCCCAGTTTTTGATAACTACAATATATTCAAAAAACAAATGTTGAATGCATTCCAATTCAGTACATAATACATATGTAGGATTAACCACATGGCATCTCCTAGCTAAGTTGTCTCTAGTCATACTTGCATTGTTATATATAAGCCACCAAAAGACATGAATATTTGGAGGAGTTTCAAGATTTCAAATGCAGTCTTGAAGATCATGATTGATTCCCCAAAATTGATCATCTTATAAAATGATTTAACTGGATAAATACTTGATGACTAAAGTAACCAAATAGGAGCATCATCCTTAGATGTAAAAGCAACTCTTTTAATGCAATCAGCTAGGTCAAACCATCCAGAAATTAATTGCGCATCCACACATCTTCTAAAGGTAAGTTTCAGCTCAGCCCCATCCCAAACTTGGCTAACAATATCATCATGTTGTTGCCAAATTGAAAGTAGGTCCCCCAAAAATAGTTTTAACCGAACAATCACCATACCAAAAGTCAATCTTATGACCATTCCCAAGATTCCAACAATAGAAAACTTTGGCAGTACATCATGCTCAAGTCACACCTATCCAAAAAGGAGAACAAACCCCAACTTTAGACCAAAGCAGGTTTGGATTTGTATTATTATATTCCAAATCAACATGGGTTTTCTTGTCATTAGGGCGACATCAAAATATCTTTTTCCCTAGGAAGCAAGCATAGCCATATTAAAATCCCACGAATTAGGAACCGCAAGCCCACTGAAATCCTTCTTCCTCGACACAAGCCCCCAGTTAGCAAAATGATATTAGTGACTATTTAAGCTTAATAGGTAGGAAAGGGGTAATGAATAAGTGGAGCTGCAGCAAGCGACTAGCATATATGGTGGCTAACTTATTCGCAAAATAGAGCGAGAAGAGAGAGCAAGGCGCGAGCGAGGAACTAGAGAGCAGCCTGCGCAAACATAACTCCAACACCGTGTCCACTTCTCGGACTCCGCCGAGAAGAGGCCATCACGGTAACACACTCAGTTGATTCATTTTTAATTAATTAAGGTTCAAGTTATCTACAACCGGACATTAACAAATTCCCATCTGCCCATAACCGCGGGCACGGCTTTCGAAAGTTCAATCCCTGCAGGGGGGTCCCAACTTAGCCCATAACAAGCTCTCACAGTCAACGAAGGAATAGACCTCCACCCAAGACACACCGATCAGACTCGGTATCTCGGTACAACAAGACATTTCGACAGGTTAAAACAAGACAAGCAACACCGCCCGAATGTGCCGACAAATCCCGATAGGAGCTGCACATATCTCTTTCTCAGGGCACACTCAGATGAGCACTCCATACAACTAAAACCAAACCTCGACTTTCCCCGAGGGGGCGCTGCACAGGACTCTAGTTCGGACCAACACTTAGAGGAGCACTGGCCCGTGGGGGGCTAAAATAAAGATGACCCTTGGGCTCCGGAAACCCAAGGGAAAAAGAGGCTAGGTGGCAAATGGTAAAACCAATGTTGGGCATTGCTGGAAAAGCTTTAATCAAGGCGAACTATCAAGGGGTTCCCATTATAGCCCAACCGCGTAAGGGACGCAACAATCCGGGAACATAACACCGATATGACGGAAACTAGGGCGGCAAGAGTGGAACAAAACACTAGGCGAGAGGCCGAGCCTTCCACCCTTTACCAAGTATATAGATGCATGAAGATAACATGGCAATATAATGATATCCCAACAAGTAAATACATGTTCCAACAAGGAACGGCTCCAATCTTCACCTGCAACTAACAACGCTATAAGAGGGGCTGAGCAAAGCGGTAACATAGCCAATCAACGGTTTGCTAGGACAATGGTGGGTTAGAGGCTCAACATGGCAATTGGGAGGCTGACAAGCAAGTGGTAGGCAGCGTAGCATTGGCATAGCAAAAGAGCGAGCAAACTAGCATAGCAAAGATAGTAGTGATTTCGAGGGTATGATCATCTTGCCTGCACAGTTGTCAGAGTTGACTGGATCCTCAAAAGCAAACTCAACGGGCTCCTTGTTAGCGAACTCGTCTCCCGGCTCTACCCAACAACACAAACAAGCAACAAGGATACAATCAACCACGTGCAAGGACAAACAATAAGATGCAAAGATGGTATGCTATGCGGGATGCAAAATGCAAGACGTGACAGGAAATGCATGAACCTGGCCTCAACTTGGAAAACCAAGTGTTCCACTGGATAGAGGGGATGAAATCGCTTGAAAACGATATAAAGATCATTGGAATCGGAGCTACGGTTTGGAAATGGCAAGCGTTTTACGAAATGAACCGGTCTGCGATTTACAGCAAGTTGGCACCTAAATGCAACGAAATGAACATGTATGCAAATGCAATGCACGTGATGAATTGATATGAGATTCATGAAAAAGAAAACAACACACGGAGACAAAGACCCGAACCCGAGAAATAAATATAACTTAACGCCGGAAACGGCAAGAGTTGGAATACAAATTGGGAAAGTTATATCTGGGGCGTTACAACACTCCACCACTACGAAAAGATCTCGTCCCGAGATCTAGGACTGAAAGAACTCCAGGTACTCAGAACGGAGGTGATCCTCGTGTTCCCAGGTAGCTTCACGGTCGGAATGGTGAGACCACTTGACTTTGAGAAATTTGATTGACTTGTTGCGAGTCATGCGTTCAGTCTCTTCAAGGATTGCAACTGGGTGCTCACGATAGGAGATATCTTCTTGGAGCTCAATGTCCTCGAAGTTGACGGTGCGTTCAGGCGTCTTGAAGCACTTTCGGAGTTGGGAGACATGGAACACATCATGAACATTTGTGAAGTTTGAAGGAAGCTCGAGTTGATAGGCGAGGTCGCCTCTCTTGCTGACAATCTTGAAAGGTCCGACGTATCTAGGGGCAAGCTTCCCTTTGATACCAAAGCGACGAGTCCCTTTCATAGGAGAGACGCGGAGGTAAACATGATCTCTGATCTCGAAAGCCAAATCACGGTGCTTACTATCATAGTAGCTCTTCTGGCGGGATTGGGCTGCTTTGAGGTTATCACGAATGACCTTGCACATTTCTTCTACTTCTGTGATTAGATCATTACCCAGCAGCTGACGTTCACCGGTTTCAGACCAGTTGAGAGGGGTACGGCATTTCCTACCATACAGAATTCAGTCCTAGATCTCGGGATGAGAACTTTTCGTAGTGGTGGAGTGTTGTAACGCCCCAGATATAACTTTCCCAATTTGTACTCCAACTCTTGACGTTTCCGGCATTAAGTTATATTTATTTCTCGGGTTCGGGTCTTTGTCTCCGTGTGTTGTTTTCTTTTTCATGCATCTCATATCATGTCATCACGTGCATTGCATTTGCATACATGTTCATCTCATGCATTCGAGCATTTTCCCCGTTGTCCGTTTTGCATTCCGGCGCTTCGTTCTCCGCCGGTGGTCAATTCTAGTTTTCTTTCGTGTGTGGGGATTAAACATTTCCGGATTGGACCGAGACTTGTCATGCGGCCTTGGTTTACTACCGGTAGACCGCCTGTCAAGTTTCGTACCATTTGGACTTCGTTTGATACTCCAACGGTTAACCGAGGGACCGAAAAGGCCTCGTGTGTGTTGCAGCCCAACACCCCTTCAATTTGGCCCAAAACCCACCAAACTCTGCTCCATGTCCTAGAGCGTTCGATCACGATCGCGTGGCCGAAAACCGCACCTCATTTGGACTCTCCTAGCTCCACTTATGCCTATAAATAGCCCCCCCATTTCGGATCTCGTCTTCTCCCCGTCCAACCCTAGTTCAAAAAAAACCTCCGCCGCCAACGGACACGTCCGCCCCCGCCGGACAGTGTGCGCCCCGCCGCCGCGACCAACCGAACGCCGCCACGTGGGCGTGCGCCCACATCCCTGCCGCCAGGCCCGAGGCCGGCCCCCGCCGCCGCCTACCCGGGTCGCGCCCCGCGCCTCCTTCTCCTCCTGAGCGCCGCCCCTTCCCCGGCTCAGGCGGGCGCCGCCGCCCGAGTCGGACCTCGCTGCCCCTCCGCGCCCGGCCACCGGCTGCCTCACCTCGCCTCCTCGCCGTGCCGCCCGGCGCCGCGCCGTCCTCCTCCACGCCGGCGTCGCCCCGGCGACCTCCTCCCCGCTCCGGCCGCCTCCATCCTCGTCGCCGGCGAGCTCCCAAGTCCGGCGAACTCGAGCGATTCCGGCGGCTACAGTGCATGAACAGTGCGGATCTGGATCTAAAATCCGTGACGGTTGACTTTCGTCCCTAACCCTAGATTTTTATCCGTACTTTGACTGATGATATCTCCGCATCCGTAGCTCCGTTTTGGACATATGATATATCAAAATCTTCGTCTCGACGAGTACATCATTTCATTCCATTGCATCATTTCCATTTGAGTTCATGTTGATGCCCGAAATGCTGTTAGAAGGAGGCATAGTGAGTTAAATTGTAGATCCGTTAGTTCTTCATAGACTTTTGTCATTTTTGCCATGATTGTTGTGTGCATGATAGGCCTGTGAGTCTTTGGGATGAATTGTTAAGCATTTTGTCTTCTTTCCAGAGGTGCCACCCATGCATTTTTAGGATGTGTGTGGTGTCTTGTGCAAGCTTGCAAAGAGAGGCACCTGAGTAATCTGTTTTTAGAGACTTAGTGATTTTCACTAAGTCTGGGATATTTTAGTTCATGATGCCATATGTTCAGCTTGTTTCCTAATGATCCATGCCTCTTTTGAGCATGATCAGTAAGGGACATTTGTTAATATTGTTATGCTCTATCCATCCATGTCTTTACTTGCTAGTTTGGTGCAGCCTAGCTTGACTCAATCGAGCTCTACTTTTGCATTGTTGTGTATTTGGGCAGATCGTTAACTCTTGCGATTTTGCCGGTGCTATTGCTAGTGATCCATGCATGCTATGCCTTTGTTCTTGCCATGTCTAGCTAGCATTTTGTGCCTTATTTATGGATGTATGCTTGCCTTGCCATGACTTGCACCTTAGTGAGTGCATCGAGCTCGTTTACATGCCTTCGTGAGATATATTTCAGCATGTCTCAGTTTTCACCAAGTCTGAAAACTGATTGTGTTTCATCTATGTTCGTGTGCTCGTTAGAGTATTTTCTGAACCCTTTTGGCCCCAGGTCACTTTGGGTGTTTTGTTAAGCTTGTTGAGTAGCTCCATGCCATGTTATTACTTGTCATGTTCAGGTTATGTATCATGTTGTTTTGCTGCTCCGAAGAGGGCATCGTGGTCTGAAATTTCAGACTAGTGTTAATTTCACAAAGTCTGAAATCTGTTTTGCTTATTCGTTTTTGCCATGCTTGTTTGAACCTCATAATGGATGAATTGGCCGTGGCTCTGTGCTAGAGTTTTGATAAGCATCTTGAGTATATCCCTGCCATGTCTTTTGTTGTCATGTTTGGTGGTTGTAGCATGTTCATTTCGTTGCATTTAGGTGCCTACTTGCTGTAAATCGCAGACCGGTTCATTTCGTAAAACGCTTGCCATTTCCAAACCGTAGCTCCGATTCCAATGATCTTTATATCGTTTTCAAGCGATTTCATCCCCTCTATCCAGTGGAACACTTGGTTTTCCAAGTTGAGGCCAGGTTCATGCATTTCCTGTCACGTCTTGCATTTTGCATCCCGCATAGCATACCATCTTTGCATCTTATTATTTGTCCTTGCACGTGGTTGATTGTATCCTTGTTGCTTGTTTGTATTGTTGGGTAGAGCCAGGAGACGAGTTCGCCAACGAGGAGCCCGTTGAGTTTGCTTTTGAGGATCCAGTCAACTCTGACAACTGTGCAGGCAAGATGATCATACCCTCGAAATCACTACTATCTTTGCTATGCTAGTTTGCTCGCTCTTTTGCTATGCCAATGCTATGCTGCCTACCACTTGCTTGTCAGCCTCCCAATTTCCATGTTGAACCTCTAACCCACCATTGTCCTAGCAAACCGTTGATTGGCTATGTTACCGCTTTGCTCAGCCCCTCTTATAGCGTTGTTAGTTGCAGGTGAAGATTGGAGCCGTTCCTTGTTGGAACATGTATTTACTTGTTGGGATATCATTATATTGCCATGTTATCTTCATGCATCTATATACTTGGTAAAGGGTGGAAGGCTCAGCCTCTCGCCTAGTGTTTTGTTCCACTCTTGCCGCCCTAGTTTCCGTCATATCGGTGTTATGTTCCCGGATTGTTGCGTCCCTTACGCGGTTGGGCTATAATGGGAACCCCTTGATAGTTCGCCTTGATTAAAGCTTTTCCAGCAATGCCCAACATTGGTTTTACCATTTGCCACCTAGCCTCTTTTTCCCTTGGGTTTCCGGAGCCCAAGGGTCATCTTTATTTTAGCCCCCCACGGGCCAGTACTCCTCTGAGTGTTGGTCCGAACTAGAGTCCTGTGCAGTGCCCCCTCGGGGAAAGTCGAGGTTTGGTTTTAGTTGTATGGAGCGCTCATCTGAGTGTGCCCTGAGAAAGAGATATGTGCAGCTCCTATCGGGATTTGTCGGCACATTCGGGCAGTGTTGCTGGTCTTGTTTTAACCTGTCGAAATGTCTTGTTGTACCGAGATACCGAGTCTGACCGGTGTGTCTTGGGTGGAGGTCTATTCCTTCGTTGACCGTGAGAGCTTGTTATGGGCTAAGTTGGGACCCCCTTGCAGGGATTGAACTTTTGAAAGCCGTGCCCGCGATTATGGGCAGATGGGAATTTGTTAATGTCCGGTTGTAGATAACTTGAACCTTAATTAATTAAAAATGAATCAACTGAGTGTGTTACCATGATGGCCTCGTCTCGGCGGAGTCCGGGAAGTGGACACGGTGTTGGAGTTATGTTTGCACAGGTTGCTCTCTAGTTCCTCGCTCGCGCCTTGCTCTCTCTTCTCGCTCTCTTTTGCGAATAAGTTAGCCACCATATATGCTAGTCGCTTTCTGCAGCTCCACTTATTCATTACCCCTTTCCTACCTATTAAGCTTAAATAGTCTTGATCGCGAGGGTGCGAGATTGCTGAGTCCCTGTGGCTCACAGATTACTATTACACCAGATGCAGGGACTGATGATACAACTCCATATGGCGCGCTTGAGCTCAAGTGGGAGTACGACAAGGATTCTCAGCGTTACTATGTGTATTTTCCTGATGATCAGTAGTGGTGCCCAGTTGGGGTGATCGGGACCTATGTCGCTTGTTGGGTTGTCTTTTATTTTGGCGCCGTAGTCGGGCCATGAGTGTTTGGATGATGTATGTTATATATGTACTTTGATGTGACGTGGCGAGTGTAAGCCAACTATGTACCTCCCCTTTATATTATTTATGTACATGGGATGTGTGATGATTTCCTAACTTGCGACATTGCTTTCAATGCGGTTATGCCTCTAAGTCGTGCCTCGACCCATGGGAGATATAGCCGCATCGAGGGCGTTACACTCTCTCTACTTGCTAGATGGATCCACCAGCTTATTCTCCAACCTACCAACTGGTCGAACCCCTTGCTATGTGGGTGGCCGTCCCTATTTATAGGGGCCCTGGTCCTCTTCCCAAATATCGAGCGGGAAGGGAGCCAACAATGGCGGGCTAATTTGAAGGGGGACAGCAAGTACTCTTATCCTGACTAAAGTTGGTCTTCGCCCGTGAAAGACTCTGCGGTGACGCCGTGCTGGGCTCCATGGTGACCTTCGTCTCGTAGTCCGCTTGGTCTTGGTCTCGTTGCACCGAAATGGCAACCTTTGCCTGATGCCTCGGTACTCCGCGGCTGCGCTTGCCCCCTTTGCACCAAAGAGGAAAGAAGGACGCTGCGCACGCTGGCGCCCGCCTGGCACCCTCGATCGTCATGGCTTGCATCATGGGCACCTCGCGAGGTACCCCGCCTTGATATCTCCGTCTCCTCGCGAGCCAGCCTGAGGAGGCTGGGCCTGAGGATGCGCCGTGTCGTCCGCCTCGCGAGGCTTGGCCCCTCGCGAGGGTCTTGAGTCTTGTGCTGATGAAGACGGGCCATGTTGGGCCCCCATTTGAGCCACGCCGCAGGCCACAGGCAGGCAAGTCTGGGGACCCCCGTTCCCAGAACGCCGATAGTAGCCCCCGGGCCCAAGGCGCGCATGGGCTTGGCCGTGCCGAGAGGCGAAAGGGCAAGGGCGAAGCGCCGCGGGCCCTAACAGCATGCGGCCTTGGGCGTTGCGTGGCGGTTGACGGGACGTGGGTGCTTTAGCAACCACGCAGGTTGGTAAAGGAGCGACATCTGCCCAGACTTCGCCTTTTGCTCTCTCCGGTTGCTGCTCAGATCCCCTTTCTTGCGCCTTCCCTTTCTTCCTCTAAACTTCCAGATCCACTCCAGCTGCGCGACCTAGGAAGCCATGGCGCCTCGCCAGCCTCTGGCCAAAGCTTGGTATTCCCCTGCTCTGGATCCGCCGAATGTGTCCAAGGCAAGCCTTGCCCGGCTATGCCGGATGGCGACGGCGCAGGGCGTCAACGGGACGGAGGTGTTCAAGGCCGGCTCTGCCACCCCCGAGGGCCGAGGGAGCACCTTTTATCCTCTCTTTGTAAGCTCCATTGCTGCGGGCTTGGTGCCTCCCTTCTCTGAGTTCTTCTTCTCCGTCCTCCGCCATTACGACTTGCAGGCTCTGCATCTCCACCCCAACTCTATCCTCCTTCTGGCGATCTTCGCTTACTACTGCGAGGCCCACATAGGGGTGCAGCCTTCGGTGGCCCTGCTGCGCCACTACTTCTCCCTCCGGGTCTCCGGCAGCTCTCTTTCTACGTGCGCGGGCTTCGTCGCGTATGGCGGCACCATTGCCATCTCGAACGCCGGGAAGAGGATCGAGGGCTTCAGGAGCAAGTGGGTCTTGGCAGATGTCAGGCGCATCCACCCTCGGCTGATCTTGCCCATGGAGCAACCCGTGAGCACCAGCAACTGGTGCCGAGCGGAGCTCACGAACCCCTACGCGAAACTGGTGTTGGAGAAGATGGACGCGGACCTGAGGCCGGCCAACATGGCGGCGGCGAAGTTGACCGGTGCATCGCTGCTGAAGGAGTTCCTGGAGCACTAGCTGGCCCCGCTCCGGGAGTACTCTCCTCCAATGTGGAGGCCTCATCCGTGCCCCGGGGCTATGGACGAAGAGGACTTGACCGCGGTTCTCCAATCTCTGGTCGGGGGCGAGGTGGCAAGGCCAAAGGACGCTCCCAAGCCCTTGTTCCTTCGTGACGACTGGAAGCGGGTGGTGAAGTCCATGCCTGTTTTTAATGGGGTCGGGCTCGTGCCCGTGGTGGCTTCTGAAGGACCGGTGGATGTGCCCTCCGGCGACTCCAGCGATGAGGAGGAGGAAGAGGAGCGGGCAGAGGGGCCCGACTCTGGGGCGACTGACGGAGAGTCGAGGGCTCCCCTCTCCCAGCGCGTGTCCCGCACTCTCCGCCTTTCGCCGAGCAATGACGATGATGATGATGATGATGACGACGACGATGATGATGATGATGTTTTGGGTAGTGGAAGCTCGCCCACGATCCCGAAGAAGGACAGGACCGGGCTGATCTCCCGCGGGTCCGCTCTGACTCCAGGGCGAACCATGGACGCGCCTCCTGCTTCTATGGTCGACCCTTCCAGCCGGCTGTCAGGCTTCAAGTTAGGCCGGAAGCTGCCCAAGCTCACTGGCGAAGACCCGTAAGTGCTTGATCCTTGATCTTTTGTTTCTCATTCCGCCGACGAGGCTTGATGATTGCTTCTCTTGAACAGGCTGGCGCCTGCGGCGAAGAAGCCGAAGGGGGCTCCCGAGGTCCCATCTGCGGCGACGCCTTCGCCTGGAGGGGAGGGAGATCTTGACGCGCGAGCCTCTCCTGCCCGCGCATCCTTGCAAGGCTTGGCTGAGCTGGCTGGGGCGAGCTCAGCCCCCATGGCCCAAGTGACTCCGGAGGTGCCCTCGTCTAGCGCCGCTGCTACGGCTATGGAGGCGCAGCGGACTCCACCTCAAGACACTGCGGCTTTGCCGCCGCTACTTTCTCCTCCCATTCCACTGACCGTTGCTTCCCTGGCCCCTCCTGTTGTCTTGGGGTGCACTGACGTTTCTCCGCCTCCTTCTTCCATCTTGGAGCGTGCCGTCGCCGAACTGGACCAGCTGCGACAGGATCTTCTCGGTGCCGACCCTTGCCTGGTGGCCGGGCGCCTGGAACTGGCTTCAGGGTGGATTCGCTCTGATGCTTCGATTCGGGCGGCGTTGGTTCAGGCCTCAACGGCCTATGACGGAGAGAGGGAGGCCACCCTCGAGGCGAAGGCTGCTCGTGACGCAGCCCTGGGGGAAGTGGCCGAAGTCCGCGATCGTTGCAAGGCGTTGGAGGACGAGCTGCAAGGCTTGCGGGACTAGCTTGCGGAGGAGGTCCGCCTGCGCCAAGAGCTGGAGAAGGGGGCGAAGGCGCGCGAGGCGCTGCTCGAGGACCGGGAGGCCAAGCTCAAGAAACGCCACGACCACCTAGGCGCGTTGAAGAAGGAGCTGGAGGTGACAAAGGCCGAGCTGGAGGCTAAGGCCCGGGTTCTTGCTGAGGATCGCGTGGCCTTCGCGGACATGGAGAAAGATGCCCGTGCTTCGCTGAAGATGCTTTACAAGAGCGGCTTGGACAGCCCGCTAGCCGGTGACGGGGACGGCCCCGCCAAGCTGCTTCCCTTCCTGGTTAAGGCCCTTGGGGATGTCGCCCTTGGCATCGGCCCCGCGGCCGAGGCCGAGGCGCACGTCTTGTCTTTTGCTGCGCTGACGCGGGTCCTCGCCCATGTCTACCTTCATGATCCCGGCGCCGACCTTGACGGCCTGCTGGAACCGGTGAGCGGCGAGGGTGCTGCCGCCGCTGTCGAAGCCGTGGAGGGGCGCGCGGAGGCGCTGCTGGGGAAGTTCCGGGCCTTCAGCACCAAGCCAAAGCAGGGCGCTGCCGGCCCCGCTGCTCCATGAGGCGAAGCCGCTCCGCACAGCTTCACCACCGACAAGTGACTCCGTTCCATCCCTGTTCTTCCTTCGATTCCTGCACATGCATCATGCCTCGGGGAGGCATTTAAACTTGCGTTTGGTATTGAGACGACAGTATGGACTGTAATATTTGCTTTTAAGTTCCTTGAATTTTATGCTTTTCTTCCCTACTTGCTCGTGTTCTGCGCCGGTAGAGCCCGGCCCCACGCGTACCTCACCCAGCATTAGCCCCGACCGGAAACTAGGACGGAACCAAAGGAGTGAGGGGCTACGTGACAAGTTAGGCTCCTGAGTCGCGATGCTCAGGAGTCCCCCTTGGCGTGCGAACAACAAGTAGGGAGGCGCGATGTAGGTGTATCTTCCGTTCTACGTCTGCAGGGCCCGACTCCGCGCGTACCTCACCCAGCATAGCCTTTCGGAACTAAGGAGTGAGGGGCTACGGAGCCAGTTAGGCTCCTGAGTTGCGATGCTCAGGAGTCCCCCTTGACACGCAACCAGCGGGTGATGAGGTGCGATGTAAGCGGGGCTACCATTCTACGTCTGCAGAGCCCGGCCCCGCGCGTACCTCACCCAGCATAGCCTTTTGGAACTAAGGAGTGAGGGGCTACAGGACCAGTTAGGCCCCTGAGTCGCGATGCTCAGGGGTCCCCCTTGATGCGCCAACGGCCTTCGTACCTTGGCTCCGCTCGGGGAGAGACGTGCGGCGAACTAGGCCCAAGGGGCCTGGCTGGGTGGCATATGTCTGGGCGTGACCCAGTCGTAGCCCCCGTGTCTAGCCCCCTCGCGCGGCACTCCCAAGGGGAGGCGTTGCAATGAGGCCATCCACTGAGCTCTGGGCTCCCTGAGGTTAATGCGGCCCGGAGGCCACCCCCAGTTGTTTATCACCAGCGCGGAGCATAGCGCTTTCGTATGTGTACGGGCATAGCCGCGCCTCGGCAGTGTCGTCAGCCAGCGCGGAGCATGGTGCTTCCACTGGTACGTGGGAGGGGGCTCCCCTCCGGGAGGAGCCCCCTGGGCGTGTACAGCCCCGCCCTGACACGTGGCCGGCACGGTAGGGCTAGGTGAGGTGTATCTGAGCACCCGTGAGCCAGCGCGGGACTCACGAGGCCCTACCTCTAGGTGGGTTGCGCCTGGCACTGGGCTGTATCTTGAGATGTGTCCCTGTAAAATTTGGTTAGATGCCGGTACTCTACGTCCTCGGGTCCCGGCCCTCGATCTTGTCTCAGCCGTCGCTGGTATGCCAGGTCGCGATGCCATGGACAAGGCCAGAGGGTGAGGGCTGGAGAGCCAGTAAGAGCCCTGAGTCGCGATGCTCAGGCACCCCCCTTTAATGTGCAAGTGGCCGACATGGAGAAGAAAGGATGCCGCGGACAGGCACCATGCAGTTAAGCGTGATAGGCAATGCATAGTTGGAAATAAACGCGAGTGAGATACACGTCGCTGGGTCTGACCCGAGCGGCTTGGGGATGATGCAGCCCGAGGGGCGCCCCCAATCAAGGCAAACTAACGACTGAAAGATAAAAGGTGATACATGCCGCAGGGACGGACCCACGCGGCCTGGGAGTGATGCAACCCTGGGAGGGTGCTCCCAGCTGGGAATGGAACTTGAAAGATGTCACCTGAGGATGTCGTCGGCGAAGTGGCGTTGGTGCAGCAGACTCGGTGGGCTGCGGAAGCTGATCCTCACGAGCCCTCAGGCCCCGGGGCCTCGGGAGGCTCCGGAGGCACCGGTGGCTCCTCGCGAGCTGCCTTCATCTCCGCCAGGGCCGCGGAACGCCTGTCTTCCTGAGCCTCCATGATGCCCCTCATGAGGCGCTGGTGCGCCGCAGCCATGCTCGGCAGGCCGTAAGGCATGCGAACATAGCTGTGGGGTGGACCCCGCAGCGCCCCACTTGTGAGGGCCAGAGACGCTCCGTTGTGGCGATCTGATTGATCCCTGGTACGTCGACGCAGACACGCAGCCCGCCATCCTCGCCTAGATGCGGGGCCACAGCTGGTAAGCGGCAGCAACCTCTCATGATCCTTGTCTCCTGTAGTTCTTGAATGGCCTTGTCAACGAACTCCTGCTGGTCTGACCTTCCTCGCCTGGCTCCTTCTCGGGGGAAACATGCTGCGAAGCATGCTTCCACATGGTGCCCAAACGCCTCCCTCGTGACCCTGGCTAGGTCGGTGGCCCTCCAGGTGAGAGCCCCCGAGCCCTGCCTGAGGAGGGCGCCGGGCGCGCTTCCCTATGCGATGGAAGGAGGGTCCCCCTGGGCAGACACGGGCCCTGAAGGGGCTGAGCCTGATGACGTCTTCTTCTTCTTGGGGGTGGTCTCGGGAAGCCTCCTGCTTCTACGATCTGGGTCTTCTAGCGACATGGCCTGATAAGCTCGCTCCAGGGAACACACTGCATCCTTCTCTTCACAGGGCACCGTGATGACGCTGCCACTTCCTGGCATCTTGAGGATGTTGTAGCCGTGGTGAGTCGCAGCTATGAACTTGGCCAGCGCTGGGTACCCGAGGATGGCGTTGTACGGCAGGCGGATGTGGGCGACGTCAAAGTCGATGAGCTCGGTGCGGTAGTTGCTGCGAGCCCCGAAGGTGACAGGGAGGCGGACCTGCCTAATCGGGACTGTGGAACCGTCGGTGATCCCGGAGAAAGTCTTGGTCGGCTGAAGCTGGTCATAGGGCACTTGGAGGTTGTCGAATGTTTCCACGGACAGGACGTTGAGCCCCGCCCCACCATTGATGAGGGTCTTGGTGACCAGCACGTTGCTGATGACTGGGGAGCAGAGCATCGGGAGGACTCCGGCCGTGGCTGCGCACTTGAGCTGGTCTGCCGAGCTGAACATGATGGTGCACACCGACCACCTGAGGGGGTGCGTTGCTTCGAGCTTGGGGAGAACTGCATTCACCTCACGGGCAAACTGCTTGAAGATACGTGAGAGGTTGGGGCTTGAGCTCCGCCTAGGATGCAGGCGATTGCGCGGCGCTCCTGGAAGCCTCCAGCCCCCTCGTCCTGATGGCGGTCTTCTTTCCTCCTTGGTTGAGGCGGCAGCGGAGGTAGGCATGCATTGCCATGAGGGCGATCCTCACGAGGCTGATCCCTCCAGTCTCCCTCGCAAGGCAGGTCCCGCCACCGGTCCTCGCGAGGCTGGTCGCGCCACCCCGGGCGCGGGCCGCGATCTTCCTAGTGTCCTGGGTTTCTTCCTCCTCCTCGGTCGTAGCCCCGGTCAGCACGGTCAGGGCGACGGCCGATCCTTCCTTCTTGTACGGTGTGGAGTTCTTGACATTCGTTGGTGTTGTGGGTGTGGAGGTCATGGTACACACAGTACCGGCTGCCTCTGGAGGGTTCGGGCAGATCCTTGCCCCGCTTTGTGTCTGGTTCCGCCGCGAGTACGGCAGCCCCCTTGCGCTTCACGTCCTTGGCCTTGGGCTTCTTCTCTTCTGGGTCCACGGCAGGCAGCTCGAGGAGGGAGAGACGTCCCTCCTCAGCCCTGGCGCACCTGTTCGCCAAGTTGAACAGCTCTAGGGAGGTGCAGAGGTCTTCGTGCATCGCCAGCTCCTCCTTCATCTTGACATCGCGCACACCGTCGGAGAAGGCCGAGATGATGGCCTCCTCGGACACCTTGGGGATCTTGAGGCGCGCGCTGTTGAAGCGCTGGATGTACTTTTGCAGGGTCTCTCCGGGTTGTTGCTTGATGCGGTGCATGTCGCTCACGGCGGGCGGCCAGTCGCGAGTACCTTGGAAGCTGGCGATGAAGCGGGCGCGCATCTGGTCCCAGGAGGAGATCGTGCCTGGAGCCAGATTCAGGAGCCAGGTTCGAGCTCCTTCCTTGAGCGCCATGGGGAACCAGTTCGCCATGACCTTTTCATCCCCGCCGGCAGCCTCGATGCCCAGCTCATAGAGTTGGAGGAACTCTGTGGGATCGGTTGTGCCGTCGCAGCGAGGAGGCAGGTCAGGCTTGAACTTGCTGGGCCACGCGACGCTGTGCAGCTCAGTGGTGTAGGCGTAGCAGCCCGCGGTGGCCACAAAAGGCTTCGGTTGGTGCAGAGCTTGGTCTTGAGGGTCCCCACGCGCTGCAGCTAGGAGCAGGGCGGGGTCTTGGCGTGGCGGAGCTGGAGCAGGGTCACGGCATGCTGGAGCAGGGAGCGCCCTGGCAGCCCCTTGCGGGCGAGGGACTTCTTGGCAGCTCCGTTCTTGCTGCGCTGGCACCTGACGGAGCGGGTTCCGCCCAGGGGCCAAGCGCCTTGGAGCCATGGCATCTTCTTGGAGGGGAGGCGGCTGGTGCGCCTCTGGAGCTTCGTTGCCCGCGCGGGGCGGAGTGTGGTGCAGAGGAACGGACGGCGCGGAAGAGCCTCCTGCGGCGCGGACAAGCTCGGCGACGCGGTCGAGCCACTCTTCGTAGATGTCGTCGACGGGGTGGTAGCGCAGGAGCTCGTTTGCCGCGAGGAGCGCAGCTCGAGCCTCCAAGGGTGAGCGGAGCGCACGGGACGAAGAACCGGCTGGTGCGAGTGATGGAGTAGCGGTGCGGCCGTCTTGCCGCACGGACGGGTGCTGAGATGATGCCTGCTGCTCGCCCCCCGCCGGACCGGTGGCGGCGTTGACTGCGGGCGACGGGGAACGACGAGGACACCCACCGACGGGGGCCGTCTGGGCGACGCGAGAAGCGATGGCGGCCCGGCGCTCGGCGCGGGCCCGACGAGCGTCGGACATGGATGCGGCGGTCGGAGGAGAACGGAGCGGTGGAAGACGGATTCCGGCGCACCCCTACCTGGCGCGCCAAATGTCGAATTTCGGGTTCCGGCAGACCCTTAAGGTTCGAACATTGGGGTGCACACGGAAATCACGCCTTCTACCTCCCCGTCTCGCAAAGATCTAAAACTACTAAAGGAATCGCACAAGGGACACAAGATTTATACTGGTTCGGGCCACCATTGTGGTGTAATACCCTACTCCAGTGTGTGGTGGATGGATTGCCTCTTGTGGCTGATGATGATGGGCAATACAAAGAAGAACAGCCTCGCGAGGGTCTGTTCTTGGCTGGGGTGACGAACTACTGGGAGGAGTTCAGTCACCTTCTCTCTCTCTCTCTCTACTTGCTAGCTGGATCCACCAGCTTATTCTCAAACCTACCAACTGGTCGAACCCCTTGCTACGTGGGTGGCCGTCCCTATTTATAGGGGCCCTGGTCCTCTTCCCAAATATCGAGCGGGAAGGGAGCCAACAATGGCGGGCTAATTTGAAGGGGGACAGCAAGTACTCTTATCCTGACTAAAGTTGGTCTTCGCCTGCGAAAGACTCTGCGGTGACGCCGTGCTGGGCTCCATGGTGACCTTCGTCTCGTAGTCCGCTTGGTCCTGGTCTCGTTGCACCGAAATGGCAACCTTTGCCTGATGCCTCGGTACTCCGCGGCTGCGCTTGCTCCCTTTGCACCAAAGAGGAAAGAAGGACGCTGCGCACGCTGGCGCCCGCCTGGCACCCTCGATCGTCATGGCTTGCGTCATGGGCACCTCGCGAGGTACCCCGCCTTGATATCTCCGTCTGCTCGCGAGCCAGCCTGAGGAGGTTGCGCCTGAGGATGCGCCGTGTCGTCCGCCTCGCGAGGCTTGGCCCCTCGCGAGGGTCTTGAGTCTTGTGCTGATGAAGATGGGCCATGTTGGGCCCCCATTTGAGCCACGCCGCAGGCCGCAGGCAGGCAAGTCTGGGGACCCCCGTTCCCAGAACGCCGACATGTGTGATATGCGGCATACAGTTCACATAGATGAACTTTTTGCGATGAACCAAAAGATCACAAACAAGTCGCGTAAACAAGATGTGTGTGATACACGGCAAACAGCTGACTCGGATGAACTGTTTGCGATGGGAAATTACAACACGAACGGTTACTACAGTTAATTCGTGTGCAATTCCGTGTGTACAAAATACTTTGAGAATTGCAAACTAGTTGCTTGCGGTGGCTAGGAGTGTCTCACACGATGCGTCTGCGAGTACTCATGTGCGATGATTAGTAAGTTACACATATGTTTTCTTATGTTAACATGTTTGTGAATTTAAAATATGGACAGTTAATATGCAAATGTCTTCTGGACATCGGGCACACACTTAAACTCAATGAGCTGTATACGATACTAATACTTTCCATGAAAATTTAAGAACTTGGCTAACGACATTTGAGTAACATATATATAGTGGTTACACTATTCGACAAAAGGAGGATCTTCGTATAAAACGGTTTTGACAACCATATGGTCCATATCTACATACTTAACATAGTAACAACTATCACATTTTAAGAGGTTGAGGGCCAACAACCATATGGTCCATATCTACATACTTAACATAGTAACAACTAGCACATTTTAAGGGCTAAGAGCCAACAACCAAAACTATCCGCTAGAAGCAGCTTGATCATGGCGACTCGGCATGTCGTCAATGAAAAGGAAGAGCCCAACTGTGCCTTGGTAGAGCATGAGTAGAATAGTGTCTCCAATTTTCTAATATGGATGCATTGTCACGACAAGCGAGAACATGTTAATTTGAATGGTTTCATTTCTGCGGGAAATGCAGTACCTTGCAATCACTTTGGCATTTTTAGCAGGCACAAGTGTAATTCGACCACTCCGGGAAATCGATCCAGGAACTGCTGGAACTGCTACAGCGGGCAATTTCTGTTGAAATGTAGAATAAAAACCAATTGTAACATATCGTTGAAGATATATATAGTTTATGAGCATCAACATAAAAATAAGACTTTGTACCAGCTTTTTGTGCACACAATTGGTTTTGTTCAATGTGTGCACCATATGTATAATTAATCCCATCCAAAATCCAGCATTCATATGTTGTGCTATCTCTGTCAGATTATCAACAAAGTTTATGACATGCTTCAAGTCCTTCCAGTGAAATTTGGTACGCTTAGTAACATACAGATCGTTCACAATGCATCCAACATATCCTGCTTAAAAGGTGGAAAGGTATTATTTATTCAGAACATGGCAGAAGAGTATATAGTGCACATAAATTGGTAAATAGAATTTGTTACTGCCTAGGAACAGAGTCAGAAAATGAAATCAAAATTGGTTGCTTAAATAGTGATCAATTAGTTAGAACAAATACCCCAATTTTGCTAAGTAATATACCAGCATGGAGAAAGTTGAAAGGACACTAACCTCGATCAGACTTTGATCGGCTGATGACATTGGGGAAGTAAACATCCATGTTAATTAGACCAGGCCGTGGTGCATGCACTAGAATTTTATTGCCAGCTTTCACTTCATAACACTTAGACGTTTTTCTTCAAAGGTCTACATCAAAATAGGAGTGACCATCTTTATCAAGTTTTACGCTAACCGTCACTGTAAAGCCATGTTGTGTTGTCAATATGACATCCATGGAGTCATCAACAAAGTAAAGCCCGAGATTTCCTTCTACTCTTGTTCTTGCAAAGCAAGGGATGTACTACTTGAAATGAAAATTAAGATCATAAATTAGATATATTGAAATAACAGAGAGAGATGCAAATATGGGAGTAATTGGTAGAACAGATCAATATATAGATGAAAGCAAAGCACAAAAATATATAATTAAAAATAGATAATGTAACAAAGATTTGATGCAAATATGAGAGTAACTCAATGAACAATACATCATATATTTGCCTAATATAGGGGGAATCGGCTTCGACATCTTGGCTGCACGTGGCGCCATACCTTTTATCCAAATGTAGCAACAGAAGGTATATGTTCACAAATTTAGGCCATGCCGGCTGTGGTAGGTTGAGATTGAATATACCAAGCGCTCCCTGAAGTCATCCGGAATGGTGAGATAGAACTTCGTTTCCGACTGGCCGCGACCACATTTGTCCAATTTGTGCTTGCACTATCGACACATGAATGAAAACCCTCGAATCATCTTGAAGAAACATGAATCCACGGCGATTTCCACCGGTTGATTAACAGCGACGGACAGATTGCAATAAGAGATGAGTGAATATTTCGCTAACTTTATTACCTTCTCCATGAGAAAAATCCCTGGCCCAATCCAGCAGAAAACCCCAATCGACCAGAGTCTAGAATGTCGGTGCAGATAGGCGGCAGAAGGTGGTAAGGGCGAAACCCCATGCTATTTGGAGCGCGACCTCCGCCCGCCAACGACAGCAGTTGAGCTTAGGGTGGCCGCCGTGATAGAAGTTGATGAGGTGCACAGTTGCAGAGGAGTCCGTGGCGAGTGGGTGGGGACGAAGTGGGCGAGGGTTTTCTTTTTTTCCTTTTGCATGTGTGGGTGATCACACATGGTTCGTAGAGGCGATGGCGATGAATCGTGTGCGATAGTAAATCACCGAGATTGAAGGGGAGTCCAAATTTCCTTTGTCCTTTGTCCATGAGTTTTTTTCTACGATGAACATAGACCCTGCATATCACTGTGTTCAAATTTGGCACTTTTCTGGGTTCATTTACAATATTTAGGGGATTATGTGCATTTTCTAGGCATTAATGCACATAATTCAAATTCAAATAATCAGTGCATGAAAAGGTGCGCGACAACGGTCTGGAAAACCATGATTGTGCTATTTAGTAAATTCGCATGCCTTTTACAAGGAATGGGCAGATATTTTCATGGAAATGTGTGGCAATAGTCAACCACAAACATGTCATTTATTGGTTTTTCAATTGTACCAAAATGTAATACATGCTCGAAAAACATGACGGTTGGCATGGGTGCCATGGTATGGCCTCACCATGCCCTGGTACAAATTTGAGAAGGTTTGGCTTATGTCTTCATCCACCCCATTCCTAAATCGAACCATCACCGAGGAATTTTCATGGTTTCAAGGGGGAAATTAGCAAGATTGAAGGGGCCAGGAATCCAAATTTCCTTCCTAGCTTGTCATTCAGTTTTATCTACCATCAACATACCCCCTCGAATGCAAAATGTTCAAATTTGGCTCTTTTGGGCTCATTTAACATATTTAGGGGATTATGTGCATTTTCTAGGCATTAATCCACATATTTCAAATTCGAACAATCGGTGCATGAAAAGGTGCACAAGAACAGTTTAGAAAAACAATACTCATGGTATTTAGTAAATTCTCATGCCTTTTACAAGGAATGGGCATTCAAGGGAATGCGTGGCCATAGTCAACCACAAATGCGTCATTTACTGGGTTATCAACTATAGAAAAATTAAATATGTGCTTGAAAAACATGACGCATGGCATGGTGCCATGGTATGGCCTCACCGTTGTCGGGGTAAATAGCCATGGGTAGCCCAGCCGGCTTCCCCTGGCCCCTCAGAAAAAATTACGAGCCCGTCCGGCTCATAAGAGGACTCAAGACCTGGGCCGCCTCCCCCCTAGCCGACTACCTTCCTAGCCGGCTTCGGGGGCGGCCCGCCCTTTACCCTCATGAAGAAAGCTGTGGAGGGCCGGCTACGGATCGGCCGGCTACGAGAGGCCGGCTACAGCAAGGCCGGCTACAGCCAAGCCGGCTCCCATAAAGCAGTCAAAGCCGTACCCGCAATGTACGCGTCCACTCTGCGATGATGAAGCGGGGCGTGGCTACAGTGGAGCCTGCCACCCCCAAAACCCGGAGCACGCCTGGTACAGCGCGCCGTGCGGGCAGCCACGGCCCGCCCAGCGCGGCACTGTAGCCACGGCGGCTCTGACGTCGTCCACGATGGGCCGCCAGCGTGGCCCCCGAGGCGGTGGGCCCCTTCGGGCAGAGAGATGCCGAAGGCGGCCGCACCTCCTCTCAAGCCGGCAAGATAGAGGGCCGGCTTCCCATAGCCGGCCTGCCACCCTCCTCGAAGGAGACGTCCATTAAGGAGACAAGATGCGGCAGGGCTACAGTAATCGCCCGCCAAGGCGGCGTTACTGTAGCCACGCTTACCCCGACCAAGCCTGCGTCAACAACACAGAGTAACAGTAACCAGCCATCAACCAGGCCTTGGCCGGTGGGGCCGGCCTGTCGACCAAGGAGCCGGCAGCCGGCGGGCCCCAGAAGCCGGCGCAGAAGCCGGCGAGCGTAGTCACAGACAGCTGGGCCCCGCGCCCAGTCGGATTACCATTGTACCCCCGGGGGGTAGGCCTATATAAACCCCCCGGTGCACCCATGCAAAGGGTTGGACTCTCATTCTAGACCTAGACACCATACAAGGAGAGGAAGCAAGTTGAGCTGAGCCCTTCTTGCTCCTTCCACCCAAAACAGCTCAAGGAGCATTGTAGCTACTTGTTCACTTAGTAACCATGCGGAGACCCCGCAGAGCAGTAGTAGGGGTGTTATCTCCCCGGAGAGCCCTGAAGCTGGGTAAGATTCGCCGGCGTGCATGTCTTCGCCTCATCCCGTTTCTAGGCACCGGCGATGTTTTATTGGCCCCCGCAATGATAAGCCACCCGTTGGCATATGTCGCTCCTACCACCCGACAACCGTGCCCTGGTAAAAGGCTAAGAAGGTTTGATTTATATCGTCATGCACGCCCTTCATAAATCGAACCATCACTAAGGAAGTTCCATGCTTTCGAGAGGGAAATCACCAAGATTGAAGGGGGGTCCAAATTTCCGTCCTAGTTTGCCATTTAGTTTTTTCCAATGATCAACATACCCCCTCCAATGCAACGTGTTCGAATTTGACATATTTCCGGGCTCATTCACCAAATTTAGGGGATTATGTGCATCTTCTAGGCATTAATGCACATAATTAAAATTCGAACAATCAGTGCACAAGAACGGTCTGGAAAACCATGTTCGTGCTATTTAGTAAATTCTCATGCCTTTTCCAAGGAATGGGCAGAGATTTCAAGGAAATGTGTCGCAATAGTTAACCACAAACGCGTCATTTACTGGGTTAACAACTATACAAAAATGAAATACATACTTGGGAAACACGTTGCCTGGCGTGGTGCCATGGTATGGCCTCACCGTGCCCAGGTAAAAATTTGAGAATGTTTGCCTTATGTTGTCATGCACGCCTTTCATAAATCAAACCATCACCAAGGAAGTTTCATGGTTTCGAGGGGAAATCACCAAGATTGAAGGGGGATCCAAATTTCCTTTGTCCTTTGTCCATGAGTTTTTTCTACTATAAACATACACCCTACAAATCACCGTGTTCAAATTTGGCACTTTTCCTGGTTCATTTACCATATTTAGGGGATCATGTGCATTTTCTAGGCATTAATGCACATAATTCAAGTTCAAACAATCGATGCATTAAAGGGTGCACAAGAACGGCCTAGAAAATCATGCTCGTCCCATTTAGTAAGTTCTCATGCCTTTTACAAGGAATGGGCAGATGTTTCGATGAAATGTGTGGCAATAGTCAACCACAAACGTTTGTTTATTGGGTTTTGAACTGTAGAAAAAATGAAATAAATGTTGTAAAAACATGACGCCTCGCATGGTGCCATGGTATGGTGAGCGAATCCTGGATTAGGGGGTCTCCGGACAGCCGGACTATATCCTTTGGCCGGACTATTGGACTATGAAGATACAAGATTGAAGACTTCATCCCGTGTCCGGATGGGACTCTCCTTGGCCAGGAAGGCAAGCTTGGCAATACGGATATGTAGATCTCCTTCCTTGTAACCGACTCTGTGTAACCCTAGCCCCCTCCGGTGTCTATATAAACCGGAGGGTTAGTCCGTAGGACAACAACAATCATACCATAGGCTAGCTTCTAGGGTTTAGCCTCTATGACCGCATGGTAGATCAACTCTTGTAATACTCATATCATCAAGATCAATCAAGCAGGAAGTAGGGTATTACCTCCATCGAGAGGGCCCGAACCTGGATAAACATCATGCCCCCGCCTCCTGTTACCATCCACCTTAGACACATAGTTCGGGACCCCGTACCCGAGATCCGCCAGTTTTGACACCAACATTGGTGCTTTCATTGAGAGTTCCACTGTGCCGTCACCGTAAGGCTTGATGGCTCCTTCGATCATCGATAACAATGCGGTCCAGGGTGAGGTTTTCCTCCCCGGACAGATCTTCGTATTCAGCGGCTTCGCACTGCGGGCCAACTCGCTTGGCCAACTGGAGTAGATCGAGAGCTACACCCCTGGCCATCAGGTCAGGTTCGGAAACTTAAACTACACTGCCGACATCCGCGAAGACTTGATCTTCGACGGATTCGATCCCATGTCAGGTGTGCCGCACAATCACGGCGAGCATGACGTAACTCTGCCATCGGACAGTGTTCAGGAGATCACACCTGCAACTACTCCGGCCCTCAATCCGGAGCAAATTGCGCCATCCGAGGACGGGGGGATAGACCCTGCCATGGAGGCCGCACTCTCAGTGGCGATGGAGCCGGAAACTGACTTCACCCCTCACGAGAGCCGTGTTGCCGAACCACTGGATTCGTCTCTGGGCACGGACTCCAAGCCGCCTGCGTCCGTGCCCATCGAATCCGATTGGGCGCCGATCATGGAGTTCACCTCCACGGATATCTTTCAGAACTCACCTTCGGCGACGAGCTAAATTCATTAAGGTCTCTCTCCTTGTCAGGAGATCCTTGGCCGAACTATGTCCGGCTAGAATGGGATGTGGACAGCGAAGAAATTCTCTGCCCACCCACCACCCACTTAGTAGCCTCTGTCGACGATTTAACCGACATGCTCGATTTCGACCCCAAAGACATCGACGGCATAGACGACGATGCAGGAGAGGAACAGGAACCAGTGCCCACAGGGCGCTGGATAGCCACTTCACCACATGACATATACATGGTGGATACACCCAAAGAAAACAATGATGAAGAACGGCAGGATGCAGCAAAGAATAGCGCCCTCGAGAAGCAAGCAAAGCGTCGGCATAGGCGCCGCTCAAAATCCCGCCTCGGCAAAAACGGCGATAACAGCGCAAGAGAAAATAACACTCCAGTCTACTCCAGAGGAAACGATGACCACATTGACCCAGCGGCAGAGCACGATGAAACTGCAAACGGCGAACATAGTACGGATCCGATGTCCGAACACGGAGACGCCGAGGATAAACTTCATCAACCCCCCTCTGGGGAGGAAAACAGTCCGGACAAAGATGCACACATCCTCCCGGAAAGGCACTTGGAACAAGAGAACCTCCGCAGAAGGCTTATTTCCACAACAAGGAGTCTGAAGAAGCAGAAGCAAAGGCTTAAGGCCGCACAAACTACGCTCAATAGCAGGTGGAACAAAGTGCTCGACAACAAAGAAAAGTATGGTGGAAGTTACCACACAAAGAGCTGTCCAAAGTGCAAGCTATTACCTAATTCGACGATGAGGCCGTAGAGCCCACGCAGCCGAAAAATAAAACGGCCAACCGGCCGGATCAACCACCTTGTGGCCGCGATAGAGCGGCTAGCAAGGCCGCACATAAGTCAACACACGATCTATGTGAGGACTTGCGCCAAAAATCCAGTATGACCAGATCCATCTATGGATCTAGGAAGCACACTCCGGCACAAAATCAAGACCGAGTACTACAACCATCCGAACGCCATGATACATCCAAATACAGGGGTGCCGCACACCCCCTATGTTTCACTGATGAGGTACTGGACCATGAATTTCCAGAAGGATTCAAACCAGTGAACATAGAGGCGTATGACGGGACCATAGACCCTGGGGTCTGGATTGAGGACTTTATCCTCCATATCCATATGGCTCGCGGAGACGATCTCCACGCCATCAGGTACTTGCCCCTCAAGCTTAAATTACCATCTCGGCACTGGCTAAAAATCCTCCCCGAAAACTTAATTGGAAGTTGGGAGGAGCTCGAGGATGCTTTTCGGGCTAATTTTCAAGGGACCTATGTCCGACCTCCTGATGCAGACGATTTAAGTCATATAATTCAACAGCGTGGAGAGTCAGCCCGAAAGCTTTGGAACAGGTTTCTCACTAAGAAGAACCAAATCATCGACTGCCCGGACGCCGAAGCCTTAGCAGCTTTTAAGCACAGCGTCCGAGACGAATGGCTTGCCAGACACATCGGCCAAGAAAAACCAAGAACAATGGCAACCCTGAGAAGCCTCATGACCCGCTTTTGCACGGGCGAAGATAGCTGGTTAGCCCGCAGTAGCACTAGCGACCCAAGCACATCCAAAGTCATGGATGGCAATGGAAAACCACGACACAGTAAAAGCAAGCGTCGAAATAAAGAAGATAGCCCAGATAATACGGCGGTAAACACCGAATTCAAGGGCTCTCGACCAGGTCAGCGGAAAAAGCCTTTCAAAGGCAGTAGAGATGGACCATCCAGCCTAAATGTCAGATTCATGGCACCCCCGATAAACCTGCAAATCACACCCACCAAGAATGCTGGGTCTTCAAGCAGGCCGGTAAGCTCAACACCGAACACAAGGGGAGGGAGACACCAAGCGAAGACGAGGACGAACCTCGCCAGCAAAGCACTGGAGGACAGAAAAAATTCCCACCAGAGGTTAAAACAGTAAACATAATCCACGTGACGAAGAGGAGAAGCAAACATGCACTCCGAGACATACGCGCCGTAGAGCCCGTCACCCCTAAGTTCAACCCTTGGTTGGCCTGCCCGGTCACTTTTGATCGCAGGGATCACCCGATAAGCATCCGACATGAAGGATTGGCTGCCTTGGTGTTAGACCCGATAATAAACGGATACCATCTCACATGAGTCCTTATGGATGGCGGCAGTGGTCTAAATCTGATATATCAGGACACAGTCCGCAAAATGGGGATAGACCCGACAAAAATCAGCCATAGTAATACTACCTTCAAGGGAGTAATACCAGGCCCAAAGGCCCGCTCCACGGGCTCTCTAATACTAGAGGTTGTATTCGGTTCATCCGACAACTACCGAAGTGAAAAGTTAGACTTCGACATTGCTCCATTCCAAAGCGGCTATTAAGCACTACTCGGAAGAACACCTTTTGCTCGTTTTAGTGCGGTACCACATTACGCTTCTCTTAAGCTTATGATGCCTGGTCCACGTGGCACCATCACAGTTAGTGGACATATTAAGCGTTCTCTACGTGCGGAAGAACGTGCGGCGGTTTTAACAGCCGAGCACTAGACGGCCTCACCAACCAGAATAAATGACAGGTCATCAAGACCGCGGACACGGTTAGACGAGTCCGGCGCATCACTAGATATACCGGAGATTGGTGTGATGGTTAAACCCTCATAGACGGTACCAGGGGCTTCCTGCGTGTAATCAGGGCTACTTCGGCTTAACTTGACTTATCTTGAATTTTAATGGTTAATCGAGAATAACTAATTTTCTTGGACGACAACTTTCACCTAAGTTCTTCTCTTTTACAGATGACAATCGTGCTACACCCGTCCAGGACACGGCACAGCGGAGACACAGGCACAGACGTGCAGCAGGGACCCGCTCAAAGGTTTCTTTTCAGATTAAGACCCTACGTAAACCTTTTTTACTGTCTCTTGTTGTTCACATCCTCCGGATACTCAATACAACCGAGAAGGATGCTGGCGTTATTGGCATTTCACCACGTCAGAATATTGCACGTACCTAGACACTCGTGGTTTATTATTAAGGGCATTGTTCAGCCCGAAATATGTTATAAAGACCGAATACCTTAGGGAGTGTTCGGCGTCACGAGTTTGGCCTTATATGCATCAACTCTGGATCATGTCTTTGGTCAAATGTTGGTTTTGCCCGGCTCCCGTGTTTTGCTAGCTTACGTTCCGCTCTATCGGCTAAGGTGGCACCGGGAGAAGTACTGCGATTGTGCCCTGGTTCATTCAGATGAGCACCTCCGTAGAGAAAGCCGAAAACTGACCGTCATGATAAAGCGCGATACTGGTCAACCACTCGATGACTTAGCGGAATCTTCGGGATTCCTCCACATTAATGAAGGGCCGTTTCCCGGTCATGTATGTACGCACACCATATTCGGACGAGCGCAGAGGTACCAGGGGCTATATAGTAGTCCTACCGTCAAACTCCTATGGCTAAGTGAAAGTGTTAAAGCAATATAGTCTGATTGCCTCGTTCGCTGCGCCACCACCTCCTTAATGGACCGAGACGTTGGATCAAGTGTGAATACGCATTTTTTGCAAACACCCCCGCATTATATGCATGGGGCTGAAGCCGACGACTGCAAACTTTCAGGTTATATACACATATACATAAACGGCCGCACAGGAGGCATCATAATACTTTCAGGCAAAAGTATAAACACAGCCTTTATAATTCAATAAAACATTGTTTTTACAATGGGAATACATGTCACTAGAACATAATATTCTTCGAGCACTGAGCCTCTATTGAACGAGTGCCTTCAAGGACTTCTTCAAAGTAGTGCTCGGCAGATACTCGGCCTACAGCCGAACTCTGGGTTGCAATAGCGGTGGCCTCCATCTTTGCCCATTATGTCTTGACACGGGCAAGTGCCATACGCGCACCCTCTATGCACACCGACCTATTCATAGCATCGATGTGCGGCACAGCACCAAGGAACTGTTGCACTAAACTAAAATAACTATTCGGCCTTGGCCCTTCCGGCCACAGATGATCCACAACAGACCTCATGGCAAGCCCGGACAACCTATGGAGCTCGGCCCACTCGCCCATTCGCTCATTCAACAGCAGCGGACGCACTGGAACATGGAACTGTGAACATAATAGCCTTTCCACTTCACGATCTTCTTGATCCTTGAAGTACTCGGCCGCATCAGTAGCACTGTCTGCCAAATCCACGTATGCGTCTGCAGAACTCCATAGTTGATGAAGAGGGGCATACTTCGGATCTTCGAACTTCGTCCGCAACAAAAAGGGCTTCCCAGCCATGATATCTCTAGCTTGACGCAGCTCCTCCTTCACCGCTTTGATTTTAGAGCGGGCTTCCTTGGCTGCTACCATGGCCTTCTCCAGGTCCGCCGCCTTCGTCCGACTTTATTTTTCTAGAAGCTGGTAACAGTCGGCGGCATCTTTCAACTCAACGGCCATCTTGGCTATTTTTCCTTGCTTTGGCAATGCGCAGCCTGTTCGGCCCTCAGCTCTTCGACTGCCTTTAGAGCGGTCGCATCACTATTCCTGGCTTGGTCCTTGGCTCGGGCAAGTTCTGCCCGAAGGGTCTCCATGGCGACAGCTCCATCTGCAGTCACAACATATTAAAGATACTAGCATCATGCTCCTCTTACTATGGGTTGATCACTGGAGAAATCACATACCCTGTGCCTCGTCGAGCAGCTTGTTGACAAGCACGATGTCGACATCTGCCGCATCAAGTTGCCGCTTCAGCTCGGCAAACTCACTAGTCCGACTAGCCACCGGACCTTCAGCCACCTGCACATGAAGGAGGACTGATTATTACCTAGGACTATGATCCTCTGTTTGCCGCGGTTCTCGACGGCAACCATAGTCTCAGGGGCTACTATCTGCATAGGGCACACCAAATGTGTGCGGTACTGTAAAAAACATACACTATTTCAAGTACCTCAAAGCCTTTCAGCAGACTCATAAAGCTTCATGCAACCCGCTTTCGGCGGATGAAATCCTCTCAATCACCGTACCCATTAGCGTACGATGCGCTTCTGAGATGGCCGCTTGCTCCAGAAGATCCTTCAGTGCGTCCGATAGCACATTGGACGGTTCCGGACTCTTTCTGTTGCTCTCTTTAGGAGCCGAATACTGAGGACTTCAGGTGGCCGAAGGATTACCCTCTGGCCTTGGCGGATCAGGAGAAACCCTCTGCGACGACACTTCAGGGTCGCCCGCCTCATGAGGCGGGGTGGCATGGGGAGGTGTTTCGCTCTCCATCATCTCCGAAGAAGATCCCTCAAAGATGAACTCTGTCGAGAAGGGCTACAATCCGAACTACAAGATACATGCTTCGGTTATTGTCTTCAGAAGTAATGTATGATATTTTTACTATTAAGTACTTCTTTTTTACTTACGGCTCGGTAGAGGGTTGATCCCCTTGCGGGCACTATGCGGCAAGAGTACCCTCCGAGGCAGGACCCTCTGGTGAAGATTTCTTCCCCCGTTTGGAAACCTTTGTTTCCGGGTCTTCAGAGGTGGTCCTCTTCCTTCCTTGGGGAGAGGGAATTTCAGATTCTTCTCCCTGGTTATCCTCCTTTGCGGAGGCACTAATTCCCCCGGTTTGGATGAATAATGAGTGAGGCCTGCTTTCAGCCTCTTTATTCCCCCCCTTTATCTTCCCCTGAGGGCGCCTGATAAGGCGCCGGCTCGAGCATTCTGGCCAGTACTGGATCTGCTGAGCCTTTAGGAAGGGGGGCCGAACACCTGATCATCTTCGCCTTGTTACCCAATCCTGGTCAAAGAGCGACCTTTCAGAATGATGTTGTGATAAATAAATAAAACAACGAGTTCGGCCACGGGATTACTTACTTGGGTATCTGGACGTTTGCAGCTCAGACCCGCATCCTCGGTGGTGTCCGAACACCTTATTTGTGGTCCGAAGAACAATTTGTACATCAGCGTCATGCCGAGGAAGTGCTGAATAGTTCGCGGTCCTTCTGGGTTGAACTCCCACATACGGAGGGGTCGACGTTTGCAAGGCGGGACTTGACAAACTAGCATGACTTGCATTACCGTGGCCAGGCTGACATCTCTCTCTAAGAGATCTCGGATGCGACTCTGCAATGTCGGCACATCATTTACTGGCCCCCAGTCCAGCCCCTTGTTGATCCATGACGTTAGTTGTGGTGGGGGGCCGAGCGAAAGGCTGGGGCGGCTACCCACTTGGGACTCCGGGGAGCTGTGATATAAAACCACTCCCGTTGCCATAAACTGGACACCTCTGGGAAGGAACCCTCTGGCCATGGAACATCAGCGCTTTTGCTTATTGCGGTGCCTCCGCACTCTGCGTGACACCCCTCGATCATCTTCGACTTCACATTGAAATTCTTGAGCCACAGGCCGAAGTGTGGGGTAATGCGGAGGAAGGCCTCACACACGACGATGAACGACGAGACGTGAAGGAGGGAATCTGGGGCCAGGTCATGGAAATCCAGCCCATAATAGAACATGAGCCCCCTAACAAAGGGATCCAGAGCGAGGCCTAGCCCTCGGAGGAAGTGATAGATGAATACAATGCTCTCGCCGGGTTCGGGAGTGGGAATGACCTACCCTCGAGCAGGCAGCCTGTGCGAGATTTCGCTGGTCAAATACCTGGCCTCTCTTAGCTTCTTGATGTCTTCCTCTGTGATAGAGGAAGGCATCCACCGACCTTGAAGGTTGGATCCAGACATTGTTGAAGGTCCGAAGCGCCTGACCTGAGCCTTGGGTGTTGGAACTCGAGGCGGGGGAAGGATTCGATTGAGTACGAGAGGGAAAAAGGACAGGCCTTGGCCTCTTTATAAAGAGGGTGAATATCAAGCGTCCTCCTCATGGCCGTTTGGGACTTCCTAAAATCGAGGAGTCATACCAACGGGCACGATTGGGTTACCCACGTCCGTATTGATGAGAATCCCGTAATAAGGGGGACACAATCTCTGCTTCGACAAGACATGTCAAGGAAACCGCCTCGCGATATGTGCAGTGCTGGTTGAGAAAAACGGTTCAAATAATGACCGGGCCATGGCATGATGTCATGTTGCTAAACGTGTCAGAAGATTACATTTGTGGAGATATTATTCTCTCTACGGTGGTATGTGGAACTTGTTTTGCAGAGCCGGACACTACCCTTGTGTTCAAAATCTTCTATGGAGTATTTGGAGGAAGAACCCGCCTTGCAATGCTGAAGACAGATCTGCGCGCCGGACTCATCATCATTCAAGCCTGGTTCAGGGGCTACTAAGGGAATCCTGGATTAGGGGGTCTCCGGACAGCCGGACTATATCCTTTGGCCGGACTGTTGGACTATGAAGATACAAGATTGAAGACTTCGTCCCGTGTCCAGATGGGACTCTCCTTGGTGTGGAAGGAAAGCTTGGCAATACGGATATGCAGATCTCCTTCCTTGTAACCGACTCTGTGTAACCCTAGCCCCCTCCGGTGTAACAACAACAATCATACCATAGGCTAGCTTCTAGGGTTTAGCCTCTACGATCGCGTGGTAGATCAACTCTTGTAATACTCATATCATCAAGATCAATCAAGCAGGAAGTAGGGTATTACCTCCATCGAGAGGGCCCGAACCTGGGTAAACATCGTGTCCGCCACCTCCTGTTACCATCCGCCTTAGACGCACAGTTCGGGACCCCCTACCCGAGATCCTCCAGTTTTGACACGGACATATGGCCTCACCATGCCCTGGTAAAAATTTGAGAAGGTTTGGCTTATGTTGTCATGCACACCCTTCATAAATCGAACCATCACCAAGGAAGTTGCATGCTTTCGAGAGGGAAATCACCAAGATTGAAGGGGAATCCAGATTTTCTTCGTTCTTTGCCATGGAGTTTTTCTGTACGATGAACATACACCCTGCAAATCATCGTGTTCAAATTTGACATTTTTTGGGGCTCATTTACCATATTTAGGGGATTATGTGCATTTTCTAGGCATTTAGCTCATATAAATCCAATCCAGCTACAACTGCATGGGTGTGATGCAAGAGACGTGGATTGCCATTCTATCGCGGTGCATCCTATGGTGCACACGCGCGATCCGCGTGGCTGGGGTTCTGGCCAATCATAACACAACACATAATAGGCTCAGTGCACACTGTTTCCAGAGGCGACAGAGATGAACCGTGTGCGATAATGAACGAACAAAATTGTAAGGGAAGCCAAATTTCATTCGTCGTTTGTTGTTGAGCCCTTAAAAACCACCACACTATATGGTTGCCCAGCCATTCTATCCCAGAGCTCTCTCCAAGCATCGTTCATGGCACCACGGTGCACAGTAACTGGTAAGGAAGCGATGGTATCCCGCCGCGGCGCGCCGCGTTCCTCACTGCCCGCGACCGCAGACATGGTAAGGAAGCGATGGCATCTCGCCGCACCGAGTTCATCGCCGCCGCTGGCCACACAGTTACATGGGAGGACTTTGAGGTTGCCATGGCTGAATGGGCGGTAGATCTAGAGGCGGACAAAGCCGCATAGAAGGAGCGGAAAAGGCATAAAGCAGTCAAGAAAAGAGAGTCCCGCCACCGCAAAAAAGAAGAGGTTGCACGCCGTGCTGAAGAGAGCTTGGTGGAGATCAAAGCACGATGGACTGCCGCCTACAAGGCCGGGAAGGAGAACGCCGACGTCTGGCCAGCATGCCCCGATGGCAGCATTTGAGAAGTAGTTAGTGTGTGTGTGTGTCGCCCGTAAGTTTGTATAATTAATTACGAGCATCTACCAGTACTACATACGTACTAGTCTTAGAGCAAATTACCAGTAGTACTTTAAGTTGGTAATATCTATTATTAACGTACAATGTCGGTAAGTGCATCCTTTGAGGGCTTTGAGGGCTTTGAGCGTTGATTAGCATGTGTTCACTGAAATTTTGTAGCCGCACCCCGGCCCCAAATACTACCGAAATGTCCGCTTGCAGCCACCAGAGGAGACTAGAGCTGGCCGCAGCTCGTTTTTAGGCCCACCTGTCGGGGGTTGGGTGTGACATATGCCAAAGGATGGCTTATCATGGTGGGGGCGAGTAGAACGTCGCCGGTGCCTGGAAATGGGATGAGGCGAAGACATGCACGCCGGCAAATCTTACCCAGCTTTAGGGCTCTCCGGGGAGATAATACCCCTACTGCTGCTCTGCGGGGTCTCCGCATGATCACTACGGCAAAGTGTTTACATGATTGCTCCTTGAGCTGTTTCCTAAAGGTAGGAGAAGGCAAGGCTAGCTCTTTCCTTCCTATATGGTCTGGTCTAGTGCCAATGGATTCCAACCCTTTGCATGGGTGCCCTGGGGGGTTTATATAGGACTACCCCCCAGGGGTACAATGGTAATCCGGCTGGGCGCGGGCCCAGCCGTCAGTCTCTCTGGCCGCTATCTTATCTGCCGACTCCTGGGGCCCGCCAACTGGTGGGCCCCACCGACTGGCTCGGTACGGAGCCGATAGGCCGCGTCCGCCGCGGGCGGGTCTTGCCGGCTGCAGATTACTGTAGCCGTGCTTCTAATTACGCGGGCTCGGTCATGGGGTCGTGGCAACAGCTCTGCCGTCTGGCGGGCAATCACTTTTGCCATTCCCTGTCACATCTGGTTGATGGCGCGTGGGACCCGGGGGAGGAGCTGGCCGACTCCCGGGGGCCGACTCCCAACGAGTCCGACTGGTGGCGCACTTGCCGTCTTCTAGGGTCCCGTTGGCTGGTGGGACCCACTGCCCCAAGGTCGTACGGACAAGCCGTCGTGGGCGCAGGATTCGGTCCACCAGTGTTGATGGCAGGGCTGGCATGGCAACAGTGCCACGCCGCACGGAGATCTCCGCGAGTACGGCGTACTGTAGCCATGCCTGCCTCTGGAAAGGGGCGGGAGCAGGCTTCACTGTAGCCACTCCCCTGCCCTATCCCTCTTGATGAGGACAGGGGGTTTGTTGGAGTCGCGGGCCGGCTCCCCAAGGCCGGCTTCTCGGGAAGCCGTCAGTCAAGAGTCGGCTTATCCTGAAGTCGTTCCTGGGGCTCGTCCGCAAGTGGCTAGTTGGTTGCCTTGCTGCCAACTTCTCAGAAGGCGGCTCTTCGTCCTGGGGTCTTGAGCGGTGCAGCCTGCCTCGATGTCTTGAAAGGTTCTAGGACTCGGGTTAGCCTACCCGTGGCCCATTACTCCGACAGTAGTCCCCGAAGCTGATGAGGCGCCGGGGACGATCGGCCGAGGAGCCTCAGCAGTTTCTCTATCCAGGTACCCGAGACATGGATTTTGCTCGACTTCTGCCGGGCCGACTAGAAGGAGTCGGACTCGCCCAATTCTGACTTGCGCAATATTTCGAACGTCGCGGTGGGATCCAAGTAGCGTGCAGGCTAAGCTTCCTGGCCACTGCCCGTTCTGGGCCTGTCACGTGGCAATACGCAGCTGGGCCAGTCTGCCAGCCTACGTGCGTGACGGGACAGGCCTGTAGGCGGGGCCCGCCACTACCACACCTCGGCGCTCGAGCGGATCCGCTATGGTCCGAGCGGATGGTTGGGATTCCCGTGAAGTTACTGCATGCAGTAACTTTGTCGCGGAAACGTGGGGGTCATGGGCGCAGTAAATCCCACGACCGCCCCCTCGGCTTTGCAGCCCATGAGGCTATAAGTAGGGGGAGGAGGGGGGCGCGGCAGAGCACGCGTGCCCCTCCTTCCCACTACTCCTTGCTCTTCTCCTTCTTCTTCTTCCTCGCCCCGTCGTGCGCCCAAGCTTTCCCCAGCGCTGGAGGAGGGCGAGCAGGTCATCTTCCGTTCGCACTGCCTGCGCGGATTGGGGCTGCCGGCGAGCAGCTTCTTCCGCTCTTTTCTGGAGGTCTACGGCCTCCAGCCGCACCACCTCACGCCCAACACGGTGGTGCTGTTGTCCGCCTCCGTGGCCTTGTGCGAAGGCTTCCTCGGAATCCTCCCCACCCTCGAGCTCTGGGGGGAGTTCTTCTACTCCAAGCTCGGCACCCAGGCTGGAGGCGTGCCGGCTCAATGCAGTGCGTTCATCGCCGGGCGGAGATCGGGAGCCGACAACCCCTTCCCCACCATCAAGATGATAAAGTCGGTGAAGATGTGGCAGCGATCGTACTTCTACGTGAAGAGCGTCTTTGCGGGGGGCGATTGGGTCAACCTGCCAGCCTTTGAAGCCGGCCCGCCGGCTGGGAGACCGCCCAACTGGTCGTTATGGGCCAAGTCGCTGATGCCTGCGGGAGCCGGCACCGTCGCACAACTCCGAGTGCTGACGCAGTCGGAGGGCCTGACCAATCCGGACCTGCTGGCCGCCTTCGTGGCGCGCCGAGTTCTCCCGCTCCAAGGCCGCCCCCACATGATATGCCAAATGAGTGGGTGCCGTGACCCGAGTCGGATGTGCACCAAGGACATGCCTCACGAGGAGGTGGCCTATATGTTGAACTACCTCTCGGATAGCAAGCTGCTGGAGGACTGGCGGTTCGGCAAGGAGCCGTACTCCCGCGCCAACCCCCCACCTACAGTGAGTTTTTCTTTCTTTCTTGCCGAGTTTGTTTTGTGCGACCTGACCAGTCAGCTTTGGTCAGAATCCCCTCCTCCATCCACCAGCCGGCACCTCGGGGCCGGCCCGCGAGTTCCATGCTGACCGGGCGGAGAGCAACGTCGATGACCCCGATCTGGGGGCGGCGGCTTTGGGAGACGAAGCCGAAGGAGGAGGCGGCCCGCGGCTCGGGGCCAGTCATGATGAGGAGCTCGCCCCCGGCCAGGAGCCAGCCATCCCGGCGCGGGCTCTTCTGCCGCGCCGGGTGCTCCAGGCGGCGGGAAGAAGCGTAGGGCTGTGCCGACTTTGTTCGGCAGTCGGCCGAAGAAGCCCAAGAGTTCGGCAGCGGCGACCAAGCGAGACGAGGCGGCCGCGAAGGCCGTCCGCTTCTGCAAGGAAGTAAAGAAGCCGCCACTGGTCTCCGCGTGAGTATTCCGTCTTAACACTTTATTCTTTCTCTGTAGCTTTGTCTGAGTCTTTTACTGGCTTCCCTCGCTTCAGGGCTCCCCTCACTCTTGAGAGGGTTGTTGCCGCCTCCATCATGGGGTCAGCGGAGACGTCCGCCACCACTCGGCGGATTGACCCCGCTGCTGACCTCCGGGAGGCGACGGAGCAGAACGCGCGGGAGAAGCGGAACGAGGAAGAGGCCGCCCGCCTGGAGAAGGTGGAGGCCGATAAGGCAGAGGCCTCCGCCAAGAAGAAACTGGCGGAGGCCGAAGCCGTTGCCGCGACGAAGCGGCAGGCTGAGGAGGCCGCGCACCGCCAATCGGCGGTGTTCGTCACCCTGCTGAACTCTGCACCGCCGCCTCCGGAATTCACGGGGCAGACTGGGGAAGCCGGCCGCGACAACCCCGTCATGGAGAAGGAAGGCGGCGACTCCTCCACGCTGGACGTGATCGTTCCGCTGCCGCCTCCGCCGCCGTCTGGGAGCATGCAAGGCAAACAGCCAGCGGACCCTCCGGTGCCGCCGACTGAAGACGAGGCCGTGGCAAGGCTACTCCTTCAAGTCAGCTCGCCAACGTGCCGCCGTCTTGAGAAAGCGACCTCGGCGCCACGCCCCCTGGAGACCGGCACCGCCAGCTCGGTGATCCCGGATGCCGAAGCGACGAGCGCCGCGCCCATTGGGTGGGTGCGGGGAGGCGGCACAGGGCCGCTGAACCAGGCGCTTCTGGACGTCCAAACGAAGCTTCAAGCTGAGGGCGACGCCATCCAGAACTGCACCAAGGCGTACCTGGCATCGCGGGCAGCCGTCCAGGTATGTTTTCTCTTTGGTCCTTGTTTTCTTGTTCCTCTCTGTGGGGGCGCGCCAGCGCACCAACTGGGTGTAGTCCCCGAGTTTCGGGCCGGCTGCTGAGCAGGCGGCCCAGAAACTCCAATTGGTGAGCTTTGGGTACTAACTTTTGTCTGAAATATTTGTCGCAGGACTACCACAACCTCCGCATTACTGCCTTCAACCATAACATTGAAGAGCTGGGCAAGCGGACCGCCGACTTGTCGGAGAGCCGGAGTAAGTCCTTTTTCTTCTTTGCGGGGGCGCACTGGCGCACCCGCGGGCTGTAGTCCCCGAGATTCAGGCCGACTGCCGAGCAGTCGGCCCGGATCTCCCCAACGACCTTCTTTACTGATGACATAACGCCTTCTTTCTTCCTTCTCTTCAGAAGCCAACGTTGTTCTTCAACAGCAGCTGAGCGAAGCCAACTCCGTGTTGCGTGCCAAGGGGGGGAGTGCAGCAAGCTCACCGTAGAGCATGATCTGCTGGCCACTCAATTGTCAGAGCAGAGGGAGCTACTTGCGAAGACGCAAAAGGAGGCGGAAGAGGCGGAAACCGCCCTCCTGGCCGAGTTTGCGAGCAAGCGCTCCTCCTGGACTGACAGAGAGGCAATGCTGTCCTCCGGCTTCCATGAGATTGAAGACATTGTTGATGGTGAGTTTCTTTACTTTCTTTCTTCGAGCTGCCGATTATAAATCGTGCCGACTCCTGGTTTTTGACTTGTTTCTTCATTTCTTCCGTCTTGGCAGACTTCTTCCATGGGCACTCGCAGGCCGCCATCCAAGCCATCGAGGCTGACCGTGAAGGTCAGAGGGCGGAAGGTGCAGAGATCGCCGCCGACGCCCCCCGAAACCTTGATGAGCATATCCTGAGCATCGAGGATCACCTTCGGCCGACTCACCGGATGCTGCGCCAGCTTCAATGTGCCCAGGCGATTGCTGCCCTATGGCCGGACATGCAGGCTCCGCGCACCCCTAGTCAGACTGCCGACTGGCTGGAGGTCGCGGCTGGTCGTCTTGAAGCCTGGAAAGGTTCCTCGGCCCGAGCTGGAGCGCGTCGGGCCTTGGAGTTCGTCAAGGCGTGGTATCCGAGGCTGGACCTAGACCGGCTGGCCATACTCCAGTCAGAGGCCCAGCCGGAGCTGGCAGCTGTGGAAGACGCCCTCTCAAGCATGCTGCGGCAATCGCCGAGTACACCGACACCAGCATCTTCGTCCCCGAGCGATCTGAAGACGGCGAGGAGGTACCGCCGGAGTGGTTTGGGATGAACCCAGACTACGGCGAGGACTCGGCGGAGGTGATCGGTTCCAGCACCGAGGAGGAAGGCGAGGCGGAGGACGGAGGCGAGACGGAAGAACTAGAAGACGGAGCGGACGGCCAGCCTCAGCTCGACCGTGCCACCAGCAACGAGCCATGTGCGACCGAGCCGACTGCTGCCAGGGCGATCGAGCTGAGACTGCCCAGTCGGTCGCCCCAACGCCTGACGCTGCCGTCTCCTCCGACCCTCCGAATCCGTCTGCCGCATCTTAGGCTGCTGCCTATTTTATCTGCTTTAGTAGTTTTGAAGAACTTGTTAATTTGCACAATTCCACCCGCGGGGTGTATTTTGAAGTTCTTCTCGAAGATTCCGCCAAGGGCCTATGCTATGTAAATATTTATCCGAATTCTATCTTTTCTTGCTCATTGCTCTTTTGGCTTTTTCCTTGCCGCTTTCCCTTAGTTGCCTGTCTTGCCAGTTGGACAGCCGCTCCACGGACTGCCGTTGGATCAAATGCTTGGCTACTTTGGGGAGGCAAGTACTTAGTTGTTTTAGAGTTTTTAGCAAGTTGAATAGAAGGCGGTGAGCCGACTGCTTAATAGTCGGTTTGCGAAAAGAAAAAAGGAAGGCTGGAAGCCGGCTTTAAGCTATGTTCTATGCTTTGAGTCCTTAGCCATTTTTCATGTGAACGCCCATTCTACCTTACTCCTACCCATCGTACAGTCACTCTGCGAGTTGAGGCTTCTGACAGGAGACGGCTTAGGCGTCACACACTACTTGTCCGGCTGCAGGAAGCATTTCATAGTGCAAGGCGGCAAGTCCCCGGGCCGACCTGTTGAGCCCGGTGCCCAGCGACAATCAAAGAGTAACATACTCGTAGGCATAACTTTTATCATATAGACAAAAGAGGGCAGTCCCCGAGCTCGTCTCGGGGGGGCCGAAGTCTTGGTACTTTAATACAAAAGGTAGCGTGGTACATACTGCATCAACTGTAAAATCTTCGGAGGAGATTTGCATTCCATGGACACTTTGTTTCTTTGGCGGAGTCGTCCCTCTTGCGTGCTCGGGGCTTCTGAGCGTCAATCAGGTAGTAGGAGTCGTTGCCCAGCACTTTGTTGATGATGAAAGGGCCTTCCCAAGGTGCCGACAGCTTGTGCTGGCCAGCTGTTCGCTGGATCAGCCGGAACACAAGGTCGCCTTCTTGGAAAGATCTTGGCTTGACCTTCCTATTGTAGTATCGACATAGGCTCTGCTGGTAGATGCTGGACCGGCTGAGTGCCAACAGCCGGCCCTCTTCTAGCAGATCGACGCCGTCTTGACGTGCTTCTTCTGCTTCCTCCTCGGTGTACATGGTGACTCGCGGGGAGTCGAACTCTATGTCCGTTGGGATGATGACTTCGGCACCGTAGACGAGGAAGAAAGGCGTGAAGCCGGTTGACTTGTTTGGAGTCGTGCGCAGACTCCAGAGGACGGCTGGCAACTCATCGAGCCAGCAGCCAGCATAGCGCTCCAGAGGCTCGACCAGCCGGGGCTTGATGCCGGACAGGATGAGGCCGTTTGCTCACTCCACCTGGCCGTTTGACTGTGGATGGGCGATGGACGCTAGGTCCAGTCGGATGCCCTGTGTTGCGCAAAAACGGGCCAAGGCGCCTTTGGCAAAGTTTGTGCCGTTGTCGGTGATGATGCTGTGTGGTATGCCGTACCGAATTGTGATATCGGAGATGAAAGTCACGGTAGTCAGACCGTTCAGTTTCTTGATTGGCTTCGCTTCAATCCACTTGGTGAACTTGTCCACTGCGACAAGTAAGTGAGTTAAGCCACCTCGTGCCGTCTTGGTTGGTCCCACCATGTCTAGACCCCAAACTGCGAAAGGCCAGGAAATGGGGGATGGTCTTGAGTGCAGAAGCCGACTGGTGCGGCTTGGAGCTAAACTTCTGGCACCCTTTGCATTTTTGGACCAATTCCTTGGCCTCTTCTAAAGCAGTCGGCCAGAAGAAACCGTGTCGAAAGGCTTTTGCGACGAGTGCTCTTGAAGCCGCTGTTGGGGAACGTAGTAATTTCAAAAAAATTCCTACGCACACGCAAGATCATGGTGATGCATAGCAACGAGGGGGAGAGTCTGATCTACGTACCCTTGTAGATCACAACGGAAGCGTTGACACAACGTAGAGGAAGTAGTCGTATGTCTTCTTCCCGATTCGACCGATCCAAGCACCGTTACTCCGGCACCTCCGAGTTCTTGGCACACGTTCAGCTCGATGACGATCCCCGGGCTCCGATCCAGCAAAGCTTCGGGGAGGAGTTCCGTCAGCACGACGGCGTGGTGACGATCTTGATGTACTACCGACATAGGGCTTCGCCTAAGCACTACAACGATATGATCGAGGTGGAATTTGGTGGCAAGGGGCACCGCACACGGCTAAGGAACGATCTCAATGATCAACTTGTGTGTCATGGGGTGCCCCCTGCCTCCGTATATAAAGGAGCAAGGGGGAGGGGCCGGCCGGCCTAGGAGGAGGCGCGCCAAGGGGAGTCCTACTCCCACCGGGAGTAGGACTCCCTCCTTCCTTGTTGGAGTAGGAGAAGGGGAAAGAGGTGGAGAGGAATAAGGAAAAGGGGGCTGCGCCCCTTGTACAATTCGGACCAGAGGGGGGGCGCAGGCCTCCTTCCTTTTGGCCTCTCTCCTCTATTCCCGTATGGCCCAATAAGGCCCATATACTCCCCGGCGAATTCCCGTAACTCTCCGGTACTCCGAAAAATACCCGAATCACTCGGAACCTTTCCGAAGTCCAAATATAGTCGTCCAATATATCGATCTTTACGTCTCGACCATTTCGAGACTCCTCGTCATGTTCCTGATCTCATCCGGGACTCCGAACTCCTTCGGTACATCAAAACTCATAAACTCACAATATAACTGTCATCGAAACCTTAAGCGTGCGGACCCTACGGTTCGAGAACAATGTAGACATGACCGAGACACGTCTCCGGTCAATAACCAATAGCGGGACCTGGATGCCCATATTGGCTCCTACATATTCTACGAAGATCTTTATCGGTCAGACCGCATAACGACATACGTTGTTCCCTTTGTCATCAGTATGTTACTTGCCCGAGATTCGATCGTCGGTATCCAATACCTAGTTCAATCTCGTTACCGGCAAGTCTCTTTACTCGTTCCGTAATACATCATCCCACAACTAACTCATTAGTTGCAATGCTTGCAAGGCTTAAGTGATGTGCATTACCGAGAGGGCCCAGAGATACCTCTCCGACAATCGGAGTGACAAATCCTAATCTCGAAATACGCCAACCCAACATCTACCTTTGGAGACACCTGTAGTACTCCTTTATAATCACCCAGTTACGTTGTGACGTTTGGTAGCACCCAAAGTGTTCCTCTGGTAAACGGGAGTTGCATAATCTCATAGTTATAGGAACATGTATAAGTCATGAAGAAAGCAATAGCAACATACTAAACGATCGGGTGCTAAGCTAATGGAATGGGTCATGTCAATCAGATCATTCAACTAATGATGTGACCTCGTTAATCAAATAACAACTCTTTGTCCATGGTTAGGAAACATAACCATCTTTGATTAACGAGCTAGTCAAGTAGAGGCATACTAGTGACACTCTGTTTGTCTATGTATTCACACATGTATTATGTTTCCGGTTAATACAGTTCTAGCATGAATAATAAACATTTATCATGATATAAGGAAATAAATAATAACTTTATTATTGCCTCTAGGGCATATTTCCTTTAGTCTCCCACTTGCACTAGAGTCAATAATCTAGATTACATCACCATGTGATTAACATCGATAGTTCACATCATTATGTGATTAACACCCATAGTTCACATCGCCATGTGACCAACACCCAAAGGGTTTACTAGAGTCAGTAATCTAGTTCACATATCTATGTGATTAACACCCAAAGAGTACAAATGTGTGATCATGTTTTGCTTGTGAGATAATTTTAGTCAACGGGTCTGTCACATTCAGATCCGTAAGTATTTTGCAAGTTCTATGTCTACAATGCTCTACACAGAGCTACTCTAGCTAATTGCTCTCACTTTTAATATGTATCCAGATTGAGACTTTAGATTCATCTGGATCAGTGTCAAAAACGTGCATCGACGTAACCCTTTACGACGAACCTTTTTGTCACGTCCATAATCGAGAAACATATCCTTATTTTACTAAGGATAATTCTGACCGTTGTCCAGTGATCTACTCCTAGATCACTATTGTACTCCCTTGCCAAATCAATGCAGGGTATACAATAGATCTGGTACACAGCATGACATACTTTATAGAACCTATGGCCAAGGCATAGGGAATGACTTTCATTCTCTTTCTATCTTCTGCCATGGTCGGGCTTTGAGTCTTACTCAACTTCACACCTTGTAATACAGGCAAGAACTCTTTCTTTGACTGCTCCATTTTGAACTACTTCAAAATCTTGTCAAGGTATGTACTCATTGAAAAACCTTATCAAGCGTCTTGATCTATCTCTATAGATCTTGAAGCTCAATATGTAAGCAGCTTCACCGAAGTCTTTCTTTGAAAACTCCTTTCAAACACTTCTTTATGCTTTACAGAATAATTCTACATTATTTCCGATCAACAATATGTCACTCACATATACTTATCAGAAATGTTGTAGTGCTCCCACTCACTTTCTTGTAAATACAGGCTTCACCGCAAGTCTGTATAAAACTATATGCTTTGATCAGCTCATCAAAGCGTATATTCCAACTCCGAGATGCTTGCACCAGTCCACAGATGGATCGCTGGAGTTTGCACACTTTGTTAGCTCCCTTTGGATCGACAAAACCTTCCGGTTGCATCATATACAACTCTTCTTCCAGAAATCCATTCAGGAATGCAGTTTTGACATCCATCTGCCAAATTTCATAATCATAAAATGCGGCAATTGCTAACATGATTCTGACAGACTTAAGCATCGCTACGGGTGAGAAGGTCTCATCATAGTCAACCCCTTGAACTTGTCGAAAACCTTTTGCAACAAGTCGAGCTTTATAGACAGTAACATTACCGTCATCGTCAGTCTTTTTCTTGAAGATCCATTTATTCTCAATTGCTTGTCGATCATCGGGCAAGTCAACCAAAGTCCATACTTTGTTCTCATACATGGATCCCATCTCAGATTTCATGGCTTCAAGCCACTTTGCGGAATCTGGGCTCACCATCACTTCTTCATAGTTCGTAGGTTCATCATGATCTAGCAGCATGACTTCCAGAACTGGATTACCGTACCACTCTAGCGCGGATCTTGCTCTGGTTGATCTACGAGGTTCAGTAGTATCTTGTTCTGAAGTTTCATGATCATTATCATTAACTTCCTCACTTATTGGTGTAGGTGTCGCAGAAACAGTTTTCTGTGATGTACTACTTTCCAATAAGGGAGCGGGTACAGTTACCTCATCAAGTTCTACTTTCCTCCCACTCACTTCTTTCGAGAGAAACTCCTTCTCAAGAAAGTTTCCGAATTTAGCAACAAAAGTCTTGCCTTCGGATCTGTGATAGAAGGTGTATCCAATAGTTTCCTTTGGATATCCTATGAAGACACATTTCTCTGATTTGGGTTCGAGCTTATCAGGTTGAAGCTTTTTCACATAAGCATCACAGCCCCAAACTTTCAGAAACGACAACTTTGGTTTATTGCCAAACCATAGTTCATAAGGCATCGTCTCAACGGATTTTGATGGTGCCCTATTTAACGTGAATGCGGCTGTCTCTAATGCATAACTCCAAAACGATAGTGGTAGATCGGTAAGAGACATCATAGATCACACTATATCTAATAAAGTACGGTTATGACGTTCGGACACACCATTACACTATGGTGTTCCATGTGGCGTGAGTAGTGAAACTATTTCACATTGTTTTTAACTGAAGACCAAACTCGTAACTCGAATATTTTACCTCTGCGATCATATCATAGAAACTTTTATTTTCTTGTCACGATGATTTTCTTCTTCACTCTGAAATTCTTTGAACTATTCAAATGTTTCAGACTTATGTTTCATCAAGTAGATATCCCCATATCTGCTCAAATCATCTGTGAAGGTCAGAAAATAATGATACTTGCTGCAAGCCTTAATATTCATCGGACCACATACATCAGTATGTATGATTTCCAACAAATCTATTGCTTACTTCATTGTTCCGGAGAACGGCGTTTTAGTCATCTTGCCCATAAGGCATGGTTCGCAAGCATCAACTGATTCATAATCAAGTGATTCCAAAAGCCCATCAGCATGGAGTTTCTTCATGCGCTTTACACCAATATGACCTAAACGGCAGTGCCACAAATAAGTTGCACTATCATTATTAACTTTGCATCTTTTGGTTTCAATATTATGATTATGTGTATCACTATGATCGAGATCCAACAAACTATTTCATTGGGTGTGTAACCATATAAGGTTTTATTCATGTAAACAGAACAACAATTTATTCTCTTACTTAAATGAATAACCGTATTACAATAAACATGATCAAATCATATTCATGCTCAACGCAAACACCAAATAACACTTATTTAGGTTCAACACTAATCCCGAAATTATAGGGAGTGTGCGATGATGATCATATCAATCTTGGAACCACTTCCAACACACATCGTCACTTCACCCTTAACTAGTCTCTGTTTATTCTGCAACTCCCATTTCGAGTTACTAATCTTAGCAACTGAACTAGCATCAAATACTGAGGGGTTGCTATAAACACTAGTAAAGTACACATCAATAACATGTATATCAAATATACTTATGTTCACTTTGCCATCCTTCTTATCCGCCAATCACTTGGGGTAGTTCCGCTTCCAGTGACCAGTCCCTTTGCAGTAGAAGCACTTTGTCTCAGGCTTAGGACCAGACTTGGGCTTCTTCACATGAGTAGCAACTTGCTTGCCGTTCTTTTGAAGTTCCCCTTCTTCCCTTTGCCCTTTTCTTGAAACTAGTGATCTTGTCAACCATCAACACTTGATGTTTTTCTTGATTTCTACCTTCGTTGATTTCAGCATCACGAAGAGCTTGGGAGTTGTTTCCGTTATCCTTTGCTTATTATAGTTCATCACGAAGTTCTACTAACTTGGTGATGGTGACTAGAGAATTCTGTCAATCACTATCTAGAAGATTAACTCCCACTTGATTCAAGCGATTGTAGTACCCAGACAATCTGAGCACATGCTCATTGGTTGAGCGATTCTCCTCCATCTTTTAGCTATAGAACTTGTTGGAGACTTCATATCTCTCAACTCGGGTATTTGCTTGAAATATTAACTTCAACTCCTGGAACATCGCATATGGTCCATGACGTTCAAAACGTCTTTGAAGTCCCGATTCTAAGCCATTAAGCATGGTGCACTAAACTATCAAGTAGTCATCATATTGAGCTAGCCAAACGTTCATAACGTCTGCATTTGCTCCTGCAATAGGTCTGTCACCTAGCGGTGCATCAAGGACATAATTCTTCTGTGCAGCAATGAGGATAAACCTCAGATCACGGATCCAATCCGTATCATTGCTACTAACATATTTCAACACAATTTTCTCTAGGAACATATCAAAATAAACATAGGGAAGCAACAATGCGAGCTATTGATCTACAACATAATTTGCAAAATACTACCAGGACTAAGTTCATGATAAATTTAAGTTCAATTTAATCATATTACTTAAGAACTCCCACTTAGATAGACATCCCTCTAATCCTCTAAGTGATCACGTGATCCAAATCAATTAAACCATGTCCGATCATCACGTGAGATGGAGCAGTTTCATTGGTGAACATCACTATGTTGATCATATCTACTATATGATTCACGCTCGACCTTTCGGTCTCCGTATTCCGAGGCCATATCTGTATATGCTTGGCTCGTCAAGTATAACCTGAGTATTCCGTGTGTGCAACTGTTTTGCACCCGTTGTATTTGAACGTAGAGCCTATCACACCCGATCATCACGTGGTGTCTCAGCACGAAGAACTTTCGCAACGGTGCATACTCAGGGAGAACACTTCTTGATAATTTAGTGAGAGATCGTCTTATAATGCTACCGTCAATCAAAGTAAGATAAGATGCATAAAAGATAAACATCACATGCAATCAATATAAGTGATATGATATGGCCATCATCATCTTGTGCTTGTGATCTCCATCTCCGAAGCACCGTCATGATCACCATCGTCACCAGCGCGACACCTTGATCTCCATCGTAGCATCGTTGTCGTCTTGCCAATCTTATGCTTCCACGACTATCGCTACCGTTTAGTGATAAAGTAAAGCATTACATCGCGATTGCATTGCATACAATAAAGCGACAACCATATGGCTCCTGCCAGTTGCCGATAACTTGGTTACAAAACATGATCATCTCATACAATAAAATTTAGCATCATGTCTTGACCATATCACATCACAACATGCCCTGCAAAAACAAGTTAGACGTCCTCTACTTTGTTGTTGCATGTTTTACGTGGCTGCTACGGGCTTAAGCAAGAACTCATCTCACCTACGCATCAAAACCACAACGATAGTTTGTCAAATAGACTCCGTTTTAACCTTCTCAAGGACCGGGCGTAGCCATACTCGGTTCAACTAAAGTTGGAGAGACAGTCGCCCGCAAGCCATCTATGTGCAAAGCACGTCGAGGGAACCGGTCTCGCGTAAGCGTACGCGTAAGGTTGGTCCGGGTCATCTCGTCCAACAATACCGCCGAACCAAAGTATGACATGCTGGTAGGCAGTATGACTTGTATCGCCCACAACTCACTTGTGTTCTACTCGTGCAAATAACATCAAACCATAAAACCTAGGCTCTGATTCCACTATTGGGGAACGTAGTAATTTCAAAAAAATTCCTACGCACACGCAAGATCATGGTGTTGCATAGCAACGAGGGGGAGAGTCTGATCTACGTACCCTTGTAGATCACAACGGAAGCGTTGACACAACGTAGAGGGAGTAGTCGTACGTCTTCTTCCCGATTCGACCGATCCAAGCACCATTACTCCGGCACCTCCGAGTTCTTGGCACACGTTCAGCTCGATGACGATCCCCGGGCTCTGATCCAGCAAAGCTTCGGTGAGGAGTTCCGTCAGCACGACGGCGTGGTGACGATCTTGATGTACTACCGACGTAGGGCTTCGCCTAAGCACTACAACGATATGATCGAGGTGGAATTTGGTGGCAGGGGGCACCGCACACGGCTAAGGAACGATCTCAATGATCAACTTGTGTGTCATGGGGTGCCCCCTGCCTCCGTATATAAAGGAGCAAGGGGAAGGGGCCGGCCGGCCTAGGAGGAGGCGCGCCAAGGGGAGTCCTACTCCCACCGGGAGTAGGACTCCCTCCTTCCTTGTTGGAGTAGGAGAAGGGGAAAGAGGTGGAGAGGAATAAGGAAAAGGGGGCTGCGCCCCTTGTACAATTTGGACCAAAGGGTGGGCGCAGGCCTCCTTCCTTTTGGCCTCTCTCCTCTATTCCCGTATGGCCCAATAAGGCCCATATACTCCCCGGCGAATTCCCGTAACTCTCCGGTACTCTGAAAAATACCCGAATCACTCGGAACCTTTCCGAAGTCCAAATATAGTCGTCCAATATATCGACCTTTATGTCTCGACCATTTCGAGACTCCTCGTCATGTCCCCGATCTCATCCGGGACTCCGAACTCCTTCGGTACATCAAAACTCATAAACTCACAATATAACTGTCATCGAAACCTTAAGCGTGCGGACCCTACGGTTCGAGAACAATGTAGACATGACCGAGACACGTCTCCGGTCAATAACCAATAGCGGGACCTGGATGCCCATATTGGCTCCTACATATTCTACGAAGATCTTTATCGGTCAGACCGCATAACAACATACGTTGTTCCCTTTGTCATCGGTATGTTACTTGCCCGAGATTCGATCGTCGGTATCCAATACCTAGTTCAATCTCGTTACCGGCAAGTCTCTTTACTCGTTCCGTAATACATCATCCCGCAACTAACTCATTAGTTGCAATGCTTGCAAGGCTTAAGTGATGTGCATTACCGAGAGGGCCCAGATATACCTCTCCGACAATCGGAGTGACAAATCCTAATCTCGAAATACGCCAACCCAACATCTACCTTTGGAGACACTTGTAGTACTCCTTTATAATCACCCAGTTACGTTGTGACGTTTGGTAGCACCCAAAGTGTTCCTCCGGTAAACGGGAGTTGCATAATCTCATAGTCATAGGAACTTGTATAAGTCATGAAGAAAGCAATAGCAACATACTAAACGATCGGGTGCTAAGCTAATGGAATGGGTCATGTCAATCAGATCATTCAACTAATGATGTGACCTTGTTAATCAAATAACAACTCTTTGTCCATGGTTAGGAAACATAACCATCTTTGATTACGAGCTAGTCAAGTAGAGGCATACTAGTGACACTCTGTTTGTCTATGTATTCACACATGTATTATGTTTCCGGTTAATACAATTCTAGCATGAATAATAAACATTTATCATGATATAAGGAAATAAATAATAACTTTATTATTGCCTCTAGGGCATATTTCCTTCAGCTGCATGGTGGCCGCACTCGCCATGATGGATGTCTTTGAGGATTGCTTGGCCTTGCTCTGGCTCTACGCAGCGCTGGTAGAAACCAGTGACGCTGCGCCTGACCAGCTCTCTGTTGACTATGGTGTAGGCTGCCGCTCGGCGTTGTACTTGCCGAGCTGAGGCCGCATCAGTCGGCAGCTCTTTGCTCACCAGGAATTTGAGGATGGGCTGGGCCCATGAGGGTGCTGCTATTTCTTCGACTGCCAGAACTGCAACTTTGACGAGGGTGGCTGGCCTAGGAGGCGGCGGGTTGGAGTCAACAACCGCTTTCTAGGTTAATGAAGTCCCCAGGCCGACTGGCGCGGCTCTTGGGCCGAGTTCTGGAGTCTTCGAGCCCGCCGCCGTAGTCCCTGAAGGAAATATGCCCTAGAGGCAATAATAAAGTTATTATTTATTTCCTTACATCATGATAAATGTTTATTATTCATGCTAGAATTGTATTAACCGGAAACATAATACATGTGTGAATACATAGACCAACAGAGTGTCACTAGTATGCCTCTACTAGACTAGCTCGTTAATCAAAGATGGTTATGTTTCCTAACCATGAACAAAAGAGTTGTTATTTGATTAACGGGGTCACATCATTAGTTGAATGATCTGATTGACATGACCCATCCCATTAGCTTAGCACCCGATCGTTTAGTATGTTGCTATTGCTTTCTTCATGACTTATACATGTTCCTATAACTATGAGATTATGCAACTCCCGTTTACCGGAGGAACACTTTGGGTACTACCAAACGTCACAACGTAACTGGGTGATTATAAAGGAGTACTACAGGTGTCTCCAATGGTAGATGTTGGGTTGGCGTATTTCGAGATTAGGGTTTGTCACTCCGATTGTCGGAGAGGTATCTCTGGGCCCTCTCGGTAATGCACATCACATAAGCCTTGCAAGCACTGCAACTAATATGTTAGTTGTGAGATGATGTATTACGGAACGAGTAAAGAGACTTGCCGGTAACGAGATTGAACTAGGTACTGGATACCGACGATCGAATCTCGGGCAAGTAACATACCGATGACAAAGGGAACAACGTATGTTGTTATGCGGTCTGACCGATAAAGATCTTCGTAGAATATGTAGGAGCCAATATGGGCATCCAGGTCCCGCTATTGGTTATTGACTGGAGACGTGTCTCGGTCATGTCTACATTGTTCTCGAACCGTAGGGTCCGCACGCTTAATGTTACGATGACAGTTATTATGAGTTTATGCATTTTGATGTACCGAAGGTTGTTCGGAGTCCCGGATGAGATCACGGACATGACGAGGAGTCTCGAAATGGTCGAGACGTAAATATTGATATATTGGAAGCCTATGTTTGGACATAGGAAGTGTTCCGGGTGAAATCGGGATTTTACCGGAATACCGGGAGGGTTACCGGAACCCCCCGGGAGACTAATGGGCCTATTGGGCCTTAGTGGAAAAGAGAAAAGGGAAGCCCACAAGCTGGCCGGCGCCCCCCCCCCCCCTTTCCCCAAGTCCTAGTAGGACTAGGATAAGGGGGCCGGCCCCCCTTCTCTCTCCTTCCCCCCCCCCCCGGGAGTCCTAATAGGATTAGGATTGGAGGGAGGAGTCCTACTCCCGGTGGGAGTAGGACTCCCCTGCGCCTCCTCTCCCTGGCCGGCCGGCTCCCCCTCCTCCAACCTTTATATACGGGGGCAGGGGGCACCCCAAGGCACACAAGTTGATCCTTGAGATCGTTCCTTAGCCGTGTGCGGTGCCCCTGCCACCAAATTCCACCTCGATCATACCGTTGTAGTGCTGAGGCGAAGCCCTGCGTCGGTAGTACATCAAGATCGTCATCACGCCGTCGTGCTGACGGAACTCTTCCTCGACGCTTTGCTGGATCGGAGCCCGAGGAACGTCATCGAGCTGAACGTGTGCTAAGAACTCGGAGGTGCCGGAGTAATGGTGCTTGGATCGGTCGGATCGGGAAGAAGACGTACGACTACTTCCTCTATGTTGTGTGATCGCTTCCGCAGTCAGTCTGCGTTGGTACGTAGACAACACTCTCCCCTCTCGTTGCTGTGCATCACCATGATCTTGCGTGTGCGTAGGAAAATTTTCGAAATTACTGCGTTCCCCAACAGTGGCATCCGAGCCTAGGTTTTATGGTTTGATGTTATATGCACGAGTAGAACACAAGTGAGTTGTGGGCGATACAAGTCATACTGCCTACCAGCATGTCATACTTTGGTTCGGCGGTATTGTTGGGTGAGACGATCCGGACCAAACTTACGCGTACTCTTACGCGAGACCGGTTCCCTCGACGTGCTTTGCACACAGATGGCTTGCGGAAGACTGTCTCTCCAACTTTAGTTGAACCAAGTGTGACTACGCCCGGTCCTTGAGAAGGTTAAAACGGAGTCTATTTGACGAACTATCGTTGTGGTTTTGATGCGTAGGTGAGATGAGTTCTTACTTAAGCCCGTAGCAGCCACGTAAAACTTGCAACAACAAAGTAGAGGACGTCTAACTTGTTTTTGCAGGGTATGTTGTGATGTGATATGGTCAAGGCATGATGCTGATTTTATTGTATGAGATGATCATGTTTTGTAACCGAGTTATCGGCAACTGGCAGGAGCCATATGGTTGTCGCTTTATTGTATGCAATGCAATCGCGATGTAATGCTTTACTTTATTACTAAACGGTAGTGATAGTCGTGGAAGCATAAGATTGGCGAGACGACAACGATGCTACGATGGAGATCAAGGTGTCGCGCCGGTGACGATGGTGATCATGACGGTGCTTCGGAGATGGAGATCACAAGCACAAGATGATGATGGCCATATCATATCACTTATATTGATTGCATGTGATGTTTATCCTTTTATGCATCTTATCTTGCTTTGATTGACGGTAGCATTATAAGATGATCTCTCACTAAAATTATCAAGAAGTGTTCTCCCTGAGTATGCACCGTTGCCAAAGTTCGTCGTGCCCAGACACCACGTGATGATCGGGTGTGATAAGCTCTATGTCCAAATACAACGGGTGCAAAACAGTTGCACACGCAGAATACTCAGGTTATACTTGACGAGCCAAGCATATACAGATATGGCCTCGGAACACGGAGACCGAAAGGTCGAGCGTGAATCATATAGTAGATATGATCAACATAACGATGTTCACCATTGAAAACTACTCCATCTCACGTGATGATCGGTTATGGTTTAGTTGATTTGGATCACGTGATCACTTAGAAGATTAGAGGGATGTCTATCTAAGTGGGAGTTCCTAAGTAATTTGATTAACTGAACTTAAACTTATCATGAACTTAGTACCTGATAGTATCTTGCTTGTTTATGTTGATTGTAGATAGATGGCTCGTGCTATTGTTCCATTGAATTTTAATGCGTTCCTTGAGAAAGCAAAGTTGAAAGATGATGGTAGCAATTACACGGACTGGGTCCGTAACCTGAGGATTATCCTCATTGCTGCATAGAAGAATTACGTCCTGGAAGCACCGCTGGGTGACAGGCCTGCTGCTGGAGCAACGCAAGATGTTATGAACGTCTGGCAGAGCAAAGCTGATGACTACTCAATAGTTCAGTGTGCCATGCTTTACGGCTTAGAATCGGGACTTCAACGACGTTTTGAACGTCATGGAGCATATGAGATGTTCCAGGAGTTGAAGTTAATATTTCAAGCAAATGCCCGAATTGAGAGATATGAAGTCTCCAATAAGTTCTATAGCTGTAAGATGGAGGAGAACAGTTCTGTCAGTGAGCATATACTCAAGATGTGTGGGTATAATAATCACTTGATTCAGATGGGAGTTAATCTTCCAGATGACTGCGTCATTGACAGAATTCTCCAATCACTGCCACCAAGCTACAAGAGCTTCGTGATGAACTATAATATGCAAGGGATGAACAAGACTATTCCCTAGCTCTTCGCAATGCTGAAAGCTGCGGAGGTAGAAATCAAGAAGGAGCATCAAGTGTTGATGGTTAGCAAAACCACTAGTTTCAAGAAAAAGGGCAAAGGGAAGAAGAAGGGAAACTTCAAGAAGAACAGCAAGCAAGTTGCTGCTCAGGAGAAGAAACCCAAGTCTGGACCTAAGCCTGAAACTGAGTGCTTCTACTGCAAGCAGACTGGTCACTGGAAGCGGAACTGCCCCAAGTATTTGGCGGATAAGAAGGATGGCAAAGTGAGTAAAGGTATATGTGATATACATGTTATTGATGTGTACCTTACTAGAGCTCGCAGTAGCACCTGGGTATTTGATACTGGTTCTGTTGCTAATATTTGCAACTCCAAACAGGGACTACAGAATAAGCGGACGCTAGCAAAGGACGAGGTGACGATGCGCGTGGGAAACGGTTCCAAAGTCGATGTGATCGCGGTCGGCACGCTACCTCTACATCTACCTTCGGGATTAATATTAGACCTAAATAATTGTTATTTGGTGCCAGCGTTGAGCATGAACATTATATCTGGATCTTGTTTAATGCGAGACGGTTATTCATTTAAATCAGAGAATAATGGTTGTTCTATTTATATGAATAATATCTTTTATGGTCATGCACCCTTGAAGAGTGGTCTATTCTTGTTGAATCTCGAAGATAGTGATACACATATTCATAATGTAGAAGCCAAAAGATGCAAAGTTAATAATGATAGTGCAACTTACTTGTGGCACTGCCGTTTAGGTCATATCGGTGTAAAGCGCATGAAGAAACTCCATACTGATGGGCTTTTGGAACCACTTGATTATGAATCACTTGGTACTTGCGAACCGTGCCTCATAGGCAAGATGACTAAAACACCGTTCTCCGGTACTATGGAGAGAGCAACAGATTTATTGGAAATCATACATACCGATGTATGTGGTCCGATGAATATTGAGGCTCGTGGCGGATATCGTTATTTTCTCACCTTCATAGATGATTTAAGCAGATATGGGTATATCTACTTAATGAAACATAAGTCTGAAACATTTGAAAAGTTCAAAGAATTTCAGAGTGAAGTTGAAAATCATCGTAACAAGAAAATAAAGTTTCTACGATCTGATCATGGAGGAGAATATTTGAGTTACGAGTTTGGTGTACATTTGAAAAATTGTGGAATAGTTTCGCAACTCACGCCACCCGGAACACCACAACGTAATGGTGTGTCCGAACGTCGTAATCGTACTTTACTAGATATGGTGCGATCTATGATGTCTCTTACTGATTTACCGCTATCGTTTTGGGGTTATGCTTTAGAGACGGCCGCATTCACGTTAAATAGGGCACCATCAAAATCCGTTGAGACGACACCTTATGAACTATGGTTTGGCAAGAAACCAAAGTTGTCGTTTCTTAAAGTTTGGGGCTGCGATGCTTATGTGAAAAAGCTTCAACCTGATAAGCTCGAACCCAAATCGGAGAAGTGTGTCTTCATAGGATATCCAAAGGAAACTATTGGATACACCTTCTATCACAGATCCGAAGGCAAGACTTTTGTTGCTAAATTCGGAAACTTTCTAGAGAAGGAGTTTCTCTCGAAAGAAGTGAGTGGGAGGAAAGTAGAACTTGATGAGGTAACTGTACCTGCTCCCTTGTTGGAAAATAGTACATCACAGAAAACTGTTTCTGCGACACCTATACCAATCAGTGAGGAAGCTAATGATGATGATCATGAAGCTTCAGAACAAGATACTACTGAACCACGTAGATCAACCAGAGTGAGATCCGCACCAGAGTGGTACGGTAATCCAGTTCTGGAAGTCATGATGCTAGATCATGATGAACCTACGAACTATGAAGAAGCAATGGTGAGCCCAGATTCTGCAAAGTGGCTTGAGGCCATGAAATCTGAGATGGGATCCATGTATGAAAACAAAGTATGGACTTTGGTTGACTTGCCCGATGATCGGCAAGCAATTGAGAATAAATGGATCTTCAAGAAAAAGACTGACGCTGACGGTAATATTACTATCTATAAAGCTCGACTTGTCGCGAAAGGCTTTCGGCAAGTTCAAGGAGTTGACTACGATGAGACCTTCTCACCCGTAGCGATGCTTAAGTCCGTCAGAATAATGTTAGCAATTGCCGCATTTTATGATTATGAAATATGGCAGATGGATGTCAAAACTGCATTCCTGAATGGATTTCTGGAAGAAGAGTTGTATATGATACAACCAGAAGGTTTTGTCGATCCAAAGGGAGCTAACAAAGTATGCAAACTCCAGCGATCCATTTATGGACTGGTGCAAGCATCTCGGAGTTGGAATAAACGCTTTGATAGTGTGATCAAAGCATTTGGATTTATACAGACTTTTGGAGAAGCCTGTATTTACAAGAAAGTGAGTGGGAGCTCTGTAGCATTTCTAATATTATATGTGGATGACATATTGCTGATTGGAAATGATATAGAATTTCTGGATAGCATAAAGGGATACTTGAATAAAAGTTTTTCGATGAAAGACCTCGGGGAAGCTGCTTACATATTAGGCATAAAGATCTATAGAGATAGATCAAGACGCTTAATTGGACTTTCACAAAGCACATACCTTGACAAGATTTTGAAGAAGTTCAAAATGGATCAAGCAAAGAAAGGGTTCTTGCCTGTGTTACAAGGTATGAAATTGAGTAAGACTCAATGCCCGACCACTGCAGAAGATAGAGAGAAAATGAAAGATGTTCCCTATGCTTCAGCCATAGGCTCTATCATGTATGCAATGCTGTGTACCAGACCTGATGTGTGCCTTGCTATAAGTTTAGCAGGGAGGTACCAAAGTAATCCAGGAATGGATCACTGGACAGCGGTCAAGAACATCCTGAAATACCTGAAAAGGACTAAGGATATGTTTCTCGTATATGGAGGTGACAAAGAGCTCACCGTAAGAGGTTACGTTGATGCAAGCTTTGACACTGATCCGGACGATTCTAAATCGCAGACCGGATACGTGTTTACTTTAAACGGTGGAGCTGTCAGTTGGTGCAGTTCTAAACAAAGCATCGTAGCGGGATCTACATGTGAAGCGGAGTACATAGCTGCTTCGGAAGCAGCAAACGAAGGAGTCTGGATGAAGGAGTTCATATCCGATCTAGGTGTCATACCTAGTGCATCGGGTCCAATGAAAATCTTCTGTGACAATACTGGTGCAATTGCCTTGGCAAAGGAATCCAGATTTCACAAGAGGACCAAACACATCAAGAGACGCTTCAACTCCATCCGGGATTTAGTCCAGGTGGGAGACATAGAGATTTGCAAGATACATACGGATCTGAACGTTGCAGACCCGTTGACTAAGCCTCTTCCATGAGCAAAACATGATCAGCACCAAGGCTCCATGGGTGTTAGAATCATTACAGTGTAATCTAGATTATTGACTCTAGTGCAAGTGGGAGACTGAAGGAAATATGCCCTAGAGGCAATAATAAAGTTATTATTTATTTCCTTACATCATGATAAATGTTTATTATTCATGCTAGAATTGTATTAACCGGAAACATAATACATGTGTGAATACATAGACCAACAGAGTGTCACTAGTATGCCTCTACTAGACTAGCTCGTTAATCAAAGATGGTTATGTTTCCTAACCATGAACAAAAGAGTTGTTATTTGATTAACGAGGTCACATCATTAGTTGAATGATCTGATTGACATGACCCATCCCATTAGCTTAGCACCCGATCGTTTAGTATGTTGCTATTGCTTTCTTCATGACTTATACATGTTCCTATAACTATGAGATTATGCAACTCCCGTTTACCGGAGGAACACTTTGGGTACTACCAAACGTCACAACGTAACTGGGTGATTATAAAGGAGTACTACAGGTGTCTCCAATGGTAGATGTTGGGTTGGCGTATTTCGAGATTAGGGTTTGTCACTCCGATTGTCGGAGAGGTATCTCTGGGCCCTCTCGGTAATGCACATCACATAAGCCTTGCAAGCACTGCAACTAATATGTTAGTTGTGAGATGATGTATTACGGAACGAGTAAAGAGACTTGCCGGTAACGAGATTGAACTAGGTATTGGATACCGACGATCGAATCTCGGGCAAGTAACATACCGATGACAAAGGGAACAACGTATGTTGTTATGCGGTCTGACCGATAAAGATCTTCGTAGAATATGTAGGAGCCAATATGGGCATCCAGGTCCCGCTATTGGTTATTGACTGGAGACGTGTCTCGGTCATGTCTACATTGTTCTCGAACCGTAGGGTCCGCACGCTTAACGTTACGATGACAGTTATTATGAGTTTATGCATTTTGATGTACCGAAGGTTGTTCGGAGTCCCGGATGAGATCACGGACATGACGAGGAGTCTCGAAATGGTCGAGACGTAAAGATTGATATATTGGAAGCCTATGTTTGGACATAGGGAGTGTTCCGGGTGAAATCGGGATTTTACCGGAATACCGGGAGGGTTACCGGAACCCCCCGGGAGACTAATGGGCCTATTGGGCCTTAGTGGAAAAGAGAAAAGGGAAGCCCACAAGCTGGCCGGCGCCCCCCCCCCCTTTCCCCAAGTCCTAGTAGGACTAGGATAAGGGGGCCGGCCCCCCTTCTCTCTCCTTTTCCCCCCCGGGAGTCCTAATAGGATTAGGATTGGAGGGAGGAGTCCTACTCCCGGTGGGAGTAGGACTCCCCTGCGCCTCCTCTCCCTGGCCGGCCGGCTCCCCCTCCTCCAACCTTTATATACGGGGGCAGGGGGCACCCCAAGGCACACAAGTTGATCCTTGAGATCGTTCCTTAGCCGTGTGCGGTGCCCCCTGCCACCAAATTCCACCTCGGTCGTACCGTTGTAGTGCTGAGGCGAAGCCCTGCGTCGGTAGTACATCAAGATCGTCATCACGCCGTCGTGCTGACGGAACTCTTCCTCGACGCTTTGCTGGATCGGAGCCCGAGGAACGTCATCGAGCTGAACGTGTGCTAAGAACTCGGAGGTGCCGGAGTAACGGTGCTTGGATCGGTCGGATCGGGAAGAAGACGTACGACTACTTCCTCTACGTTGTGTGATCGCTTCCGCAGTCGGTCTGCGTTGGTACATAGACAACACTCTCCCCTCTCATTGCTGTGCATCACCATGATCTTGCGTGTGCGTAGGAAAATTTTCGAAATTACTGCGTTCCCCAACAGTCCCTGGGCCGGGTACTGCAGTCCCTGGGTCGGCTTCGACTGTGGCGCCTTTGGAGCCATCTGCCAAAATCCCCGTACCGTCTGCCGGGGCTCTTGAGTCGGATCTGACTTCTTCGGGAGGAGCCGACACGAAGATGGAGTCTGATTCTGGTGAAGGCTTGACAGACGGATTGAGGAGGCGTTGAAGGGCGACGCCGGATGGTATTGCTTGGCGGGTAGAGCCGATTCGTGCCAAGGCGTCTGCTTGGTCGTTGTTGTTTCTTGGCACATGGAGGAACTTGCACCCCTCGAAATACCCACTGAGTTGCTGCACGAGGAAATGGTAACTCTCCATGTTTGCATCTTTGGCGTCCCAGTCACCAGATGACTATTGGACCACTAAGTCCGAGTTGCCATAACATAGGATCCGGCGAATGCCAAGTTCTTTGGCAAGCCGGAGCCCATGAATGAGCGCCTCGTACTCGGCGACGTTGTTGGAGGTGGAAAAATGGATTTGCAGTGCGTATTTGAGCTTGTAGCCTTTAGGGGAAGTGAGGACAACGCCGGCTCCCAAGCCGGTGCGCATCTTGGAGCCGTCGAAATGCATCCGCCAATGGCTGGAGTCGGGCGCTGGAGGTAGGTACTGGGTCTCGGCCCAGTCGGTGAGAAAGTCGGCCAGTGCTTGTGACTTGATGGCGGTGCGGGGCTGGTAGTGGATGGTGTAGGGGGCCAGCTCTATGGCCCACTTGGCCACTCGGCCAGAAGCATCTCGGCTTCCGATGATCTCGGCAAGTGGGGCCGTGCAGACCACAGTGATTGGATGCTCTTGAAATTAAGGCTTCAATTTCTTGGCGGTAAAGTGTACGCCATAGCACATCTTCTGGTAGTGGGGGTAGTTCTGCTTGGAGGCCGACAGTACTCCGCTCAGGTAATATACCGGTCTCTAGACAGGTAGTGCCTTGCCTTCCTCCTTGCGTTCCACTACAATGACCATGCTGACTACCCGGCTGGTGGCGGCGATGTACAGGAGCATAGGTTCCTTAGGAGTCGGAGCCGCCAGAACGGGTGGAGTAGTCAGCATCTTCTTCAATTGGAGAAAAGCTTCGTCCTCCTTGTGGTTCCATTCGAAGAAAGTGGTCTTCTTCATGAGTTGGTATAAGGGGAGAGCTTTCTCGCCCAGCCGACTGATTAACCGGCTGATGGACGCCAAGCAGCCGGTGAACTTTTGTATGTCCAGCAGTCGGCTGGGTACCTCCATCCTCTCAATGGCCTTGATCTTTACAGGGTTGCATTCTATGCTGCGTTCGAAGACCAGGAAACCAAGGAGTTGGTAGGCTGGTACTCCGAAGACACACTTCTCGGGGTTGAGCTTGATCTGGAATCGGCGCAGGTTCTCAAAAGTCTCCTTGAGGTCTTCCAGCAGTGTTACATGCTTTTCTGTCTTCACCGCCACATCGTCCACGTAGACGTGGGCGTTTCTCCCGAGTTGCTTGAGGCGGCACTTCTGCATGCAACACTGAAAGGTGGCGCCGGCATTCCTCAAGCCGAACGTCATGGTGAGGTAGCAGAAGGCTCCAAACAGCGTGATGAAGGCGGTCTTCAGTCTGTCAGCCGGGTTCAGCTTGATCTGGTGATATCCTGAGTATGCATCCAAAAAGCTCAACAGCTCGCATCCCGCGGTGGAGTCTATCACCTGATCAATTCTTGGTAGAGCAAACGGGTCCTTGGGGCAGGCCTTGTTGAGGCTCGTGTAGTCAATACACATTCGCAACTGCTTGTTCTTCTTCAGTACCAGGACCGGATTGGCTAGCCACTCTGGAAAGAATACTTCCATAATGAAGCCGGCCGCTAGGAGCTGGGATATTTCTTCTTCGACAACTCTTCTCTTCTCTTTTGATAGGCGGCACAGGGGCTGCCTGACCGGCTTTGCATCAGATCGGACATGTAGCTTGTGCTCGGCGAATTCCGTCGGTACACCTGGCATGTCTGTGGGGGACCATGCGAAGATGTCCCGATTCTCATGGAGGAAATCGACGAGCTCGCCTTCCTATTTGCTGTCGAGGTTTGCGCCTACGACAGCGTACCTCTCTAGGCGCTCTGGATCCAAGGGTATCTTCTTTGTCTCCTTGGCTGGCTTAAACGAACCCTCAGCCTCCGACTCCTTTGGGTTGGGCGATACCTCTGGCTGCTTGCCGGCCATCGCCACAACCCGTTCAAGGAGCCACTTCTCGGCCACGATTACCAGGGACTCGGCTAGCCGACTGCTCTCAGCCGCACAGGCAGACGACTTCTGGTAGTTGCCGGCTTTGGTCGGAATCCCCCTGGAACTCGGCATCTTCATTTTGAGGTAGGCGTTGTGGGGGACCGCCATGAACTTGGCCAAGGCGGGTCAGCCGAGTAGTGCATGGTATGGGCTCTCAAGGTCCACCACCTCAAACCAAACTGAGTCTCGGTGGAAGTGATCTTTGTCTCCAAAGAGGACGTCCATCAGGATCTTGCCGATTGGTGAGCAGGAAAGCCCAGGAACAATGCCGTGGAACACAGTCCGGCTGTTCTGAAGCTGTCTTTGCTTGATTCATAATTTCTCCATGGTGTCCTTGTACAGGATGTTAATGCTGCTGCCTCCGTCTATCAGAACTCGTGAGAAAGGAGCAGCTCATCTATCCGTGGCAAAGGTGGCATCCAGGACCAAGGCATAAGAGCCCAGACTCAGCATCACCTCTAGGTGATCAGCCCTGCTCCAGCTGATAGGCTTTTCGGACCAGTGCATGAACTCTGGCGTCTCTGACGCTACTGCATTCACCTCTTGTCGCTGCAGCCGCCTGCTGCATCGATCATCAGCCATACTGGTAAATACCACGTAGGCTCCGTGTTCTTCAGGGTATTCGTCTTATACTGCGCCGACTGGCCTGACAGCCGGCTGCTGGGGCGGAGGCGGCGGCGGCTGCCCAGCAGGCGGGGAAGGTAGGAGGTCGTCTCCTTTGGCGATCCTGGTGAGCCAATGGCACTTCTGGGTGCTGTGATTCGACAGCTTCGCGCCGCTATGGAACTTGCAAGGACCATCCAGGGTTTGCTCGTATGAGAAGGCCAGCAACCAGTTGGGCTTGCCACCTTTCTGTCGCTTGGGTGGAGGCTGCCCATCCGGCAGCTGGGCTTCGACTGTCGCAACCTGCCGGCTGCTGGAAGCCGGCTACGGGGCCTTGCGCTTGTGGTCGCTCTACTGTTGCCGCCGACTGGCATCTCCCGCCAGAGTTCTTGGAGCTTGAGGGGCCACTTTGCCAGTTGCGCTAACTTGAATCTCCGCCTTCATGGAGGAGTCGGCCGTGGCGTACTTGTCTACTATGATCAGCAGCTCATCGAGGGTTTCTGGCTCGTCACAGAGGAGCTTGTGCTTGAGGAGGGTGCCTTCTCTGCACCCGGCGGTGAAGTACTTGATTGCCTGCACCTCGTGCACGCCCTCGCAGGAGTTCCGAAGCTCGGCCCAATGCGTGAGGTAGTCGCGAGTCGACTCGTCGGGACCTTGCAGGCACAAGGAGAGCTGACGAGGCTTGGGGGGACGCTTGTATGTGCTGGTCAAGTTGCGGACGAATGCTTCGGTGAAGTCGACCCAGGTGTTGATGCTGCGAGGCTTCAGGCTATTCAGCCATGTCCGGGCCGTGCCCTGGAGCATGAGCGGAATGTATTTTACGGCGACACGCTTGTTGCCGTTTGCTATGTTGACAGCCGTGGAGTAGTCGACTAGCCAGTCTTCCGGCTTCACGGAGCCGGTGTACTTGGGCGTGTCTCTTGGGAGCGTGAACCGTTTGGGAAAGGGCTCGTCTCAAATGCGGGGCCCGAAACAAGGCGGACCCAACTCGTCTTCTTCTTCCAGCGCCATGGATCAGTGAAGCCGGTCGATCCGGTGGCGGGCGTCGTTTTCCCCGACTCCCTCTCGGCGGCCAAGGCGGTCGCCAAGAGTCGGATGATCCACAGGCGGCGGGGAGACTCGCCTTTCCCTACGAGGAGGAGGAGGCGAACAGTCGTCTCGTCGTTCTACTGCTCTCGGGCGGCCGTCTCTGTCGCACTCTATGGTAATGCGAGTCCGACTGTGGCTGACAGTCGGATCCTTGTCCTTTCTTCCTCGGGCGCCGCTAGTCAGCATTCGAGATGTCGCGCCTTGGTCTCGGCGAAGATCATCGTTTTGCCGCTGCGGCGCCTCTGTGTGGCCGCCGGCCTCGTTCTGCGCGGCAGCCATGTCGAGGAGCCGCTAGACTCGCTCCATCATCAGGCGGCGCTCTTCGCCCTCGAAATTGTCCAGCTCGTCCGCCGCCTCCTGGGCAGCTCGAATGTTCTCCGCAGGCGTGGCGTACACAGGGCGACTTGCCCCGAACAGGTTGGCGATGGCTACACCGCGCTGCTGGACCACGCCGAGGCGGCTGGGCCCAGCTAGGGCTGGCGAGCCGCCAACAGCGCGATCCATCTCCCGCTGGTAGGCTTCTAACAAGCGTCTCATGCTAGCCAGCTTCTTCGCGCCTTCGACGCCTCCGCGTTAGTGTCTTCCGGAATGGGCGCAGTCAGGTCTTGTAGTGCCGCGCCAAGTGGGTCATGCGTTCCTCCACCGGGAGGCTCGTCATGACTAATGACGAGCACCTCGGTGATGGTGCTTCCGTCACTCTTCGCGCGAGGGAGAGGTTCATCGTAGACCACCAAATTAGTGGGGAATGCGTCGAGCGACATGGTGTCGGAGTCGACCAGCATCGGGTCGGTGGAGCCTACAGACTCCAAGTCCACGACAGGCTCACCGGAGACGTGGAGTTGATCGAGGAGGCCCGCGAGGAGGCTCTCGGAGCCGCCCGTGCCTGCGTCGGATGCAGGTTCGTCAGATATGTGAACCTCGCCGACAAGTTCGGCAAGGCGGCTACTGCGCAGGTGGTCTCAATGCCGTGCAGCGCGTCGGCGCAAACTCCGTGTGGCGTGCCTGGCTGGCTGCGCTCGCCAGGGAGGAAAAGGGTTCCCGTCCAGAACAGATCTCCGGATGACGGTGCACCAGGCCCCATGGTGGGCGCCAAATGTCGGGGGTTGGGTGCGACATATGCCAAAGGATGGCTTATCATGGTGGGGGCGAGTAGAACGTCGCCGGTGCCTGGAAATGGGATGAGGCGAAGACATGCACGCCGGCGAATCTTACCCAGCTTCAGGGCTCTCCGGGGAGATAATACCCCTACTGCTACTCTGCGGGGTCTCCGCATGATCACTACGGCAAAGTGTTTACACGACTGCTCCTTGAGCTGTTTCCTGAAGGTAGGAGAAGGCAAGGCTAGCTCTCTCCTTCCTATATGGTCTGGTCTAGTCCTAATGGATTCCAACCCTTTGCATGGGTGCCCTGGGGTTTATTTAGGCCTACCCCCCAGGGGTACAATGGTAATCTGGCTGGGTGCGGGCCCAGCCGTTAGTCTCTCTGGCCGCCGTCTTATCCGCCGACTCCTGGGGCCCGCTGACTGGTGGGCCCCGCCGACTGGCTCGGTACGGAGCCGATAGGCCGCATCCGCCGCGGGCGGGTCTTGCCGGCTGCAGATTACTGTAGCCGTTCTTCTAATGACGCGGGCTCAGTCATGGGGTCATGGCAACAGCTCCGTCATCTGGCGGGCAATCACTGTTGCCATTCCCTGTCACATCTGGTTGATGGCGCGTGGGACCCGGCGGAGGAGCTGTCCGACTCCCGGGGGCCGACTCGCAACGAGTCCGACTGGTGGCGCACTTGCCGTCTTCTGGGGTCCCGCTGGCTGGTGGGACCCGCTACCCCAAGGTCATACGGACAAGCCGTCATGGGCGCAGGATTCGGTCCACCGGTGCTGATGGCAGGTCTGGCATGGCAACAGTGCCACGCCGCACGGAGATCTCCGCGAGTACGGCGTACTGTAGCCATGCCTGCCTCTGGAAAGGGGCGTGAGCAGGCTTCACTGTAGCCACTCCCCTGCCCTATCCCTCTTGATGAGGACAGGGGTTTGTTGGAGTCGCGGGTCGGCTCCCCAAGGCTGGCTTCTCGGGAAGCCGTCAGTCAAGAGTCGGCTTATCCTAAAGTCATTCCTGGGGCTCGTCCGCGAGTGGCTAGTCGGTTGCCTTGCTGCCGACTTCTCAGAAGGCGGCTCTTCGTCCTGGGGTCTTGAGGGGCGCAGCCTGCCCCGATGTCTTGAAAGGTTCTGGGACTCGGGTTAGCCTACCCGTGGCCCATTACTCTGACACCACCTCACTACATGAGTTGGCCGCACACCGTCTTAAATTGCCGTGTCGGCGGATGGAAGCAAGCTTCTCTCTTGTTGCATAGGATCAAATCTGGCTACACGAGCGAGGTAGGTTGACACTTGATTGCATTTCATAAACCGATGATTGCTCATCGGGTGTCACCTTGCCTCGTTCATGACATTGAATAATCCTGATACAATGAAAGAGATTTTTGAAATTAGGTGTGATTGCAGATGCTGATAGATATAAGAATTATTAGAAGATCACAAAACACACGGTTTCTATGGCGTACCCCTGTGCATTTTTTGCGTTAGTGATCCATAAGTCAGCTACCTGTGTGATGTTTCCTAATAAACCAGGCGTACCATTGACCGAAAAATTAAATACATGTGTACATTTTTTTGGAGACGGGATCTGCCAATTTTCTCTTTTCTCGCACATGAGTATTTTACACGCTTCGTCTATGTTGTTTGTTTCCACCACCCAAGTTTCAAGTTTCACAGCAAAATTTTCATTAGGCGCGCGATTTCAGAATTTATTCCTCCAACCACATCCCCACCCATCAAATTTCCTCAGTATCTCCCCCTCCCCCTACTGGCAGCTCAAACCGCCACAGCCGCAACCACATCTGCGTTCTGCTCGGATCCAGTCAGGTAACCCATCGATCTCTATCACGCCCCCGTCCTGATTTCTTAAATGGAGCCTGCAAAACATCCTCATGCCTCCAAATCCCCACCGCCCCTACCTCCAGAGCATCATCGTGCAAGCCCAACCACATATCACGTGCAGGTCGAGGAGCTGATGGCAGTCCATGGCGTGATGGCCGCTGTGCGTGTTGACCCGGAGGAACACCTCGCCTCCATCGACGATGACTTGGTGTAGGCTCTGGCCCAGATGAAGTGGCCCAGCGACTACCCCCCAGGACTTAACAGGTATGATCTGACCAGCTCAATCTTACCAATACCACTTGCAATGGCTATGTTTTGTATGGTTGATGTATTAAGCATGTTTGTGCCTTGTTTATTTCAATACTACACTGTGTGATGTTCAAGTATTAACTGTCCAGCTCAATTTCACCAATACTAGCAACAAACTTACAATACATGACTCGGGATATCACTAGAGATGCTGCCCATTTGCTATTTTTGCTGGATGCTAACCCTGTTGTACTTAACATGCTTGTCCATGTACTTACGCAGGGTCATAATGGCCGATGTTGTTGTTTGCCGTCAAGGTTAGTTGCATCCCATGTCTTACAGTATTTCACATCATTTGTCCAATTGTAGTCTAACTTCTAACATTTACTGGTTGTCTGTAGGTACATATGTGAAGGAAATATGCCCTAGAGGCAATAATAAAGTTGTTATTTATATTTCCTTATATCATGATAAATGTTTATTATTCATGCTAGAATTGTATTAACCGGAAACTTAGTACATGTGTGAATACATAGACAAACAGAGTGTCACTAGTATGCCTCTACTTGACTATCTCGTTGAATCAATGATGGTTATGTTTCCTAACCATAGACAAGAGTTGTCACTTGATTAACGGGATCACATCATTAGTGAATGATGTGATTGACTTGACCCATCCGTTAGCTTAGCACGATGATCGTTTAGTTTGTTGCTATTGCTTTCTCCTAACTTATACATGTTCCTATGACTATGAGATCATGCAACTCCCGAATACTGGAGCAACACTTACTGTGCTATCAAACTTCACAACGTAACTGGCTGATTATAAAGGTGCTCTACAGGTGTCTCCGATGGTGGTTGTTCAGTTGGCATAGATCGAGATTAGGATTTGTCACTCCGTGTATCGGAGAGGTATCTCTGGGCCCTGTCAGTAATGCACATCACTATAAGCCTTGCAAGCAATGTGACTAATGAGTTAGTTGCGGGACGATGCATTAGAGAACGAGTAAAGAGACTTGCTGGTAACGATATTGAACTAGGTATTGAGATACCGACGAATCTCGGGCAAGTAACATACCGATGACAAAGGGAACAACGTATATCATTATGCGGTTTGACCGATAAAGATCTTCGTAGAATATGTGGGAGCCAATACGAACATCCAGGTTCCGCTATTGGTTATTGACCAGAGGCGTGTCTCGGTCATGTCTACATAGTTCTCGAACCCGTAGGGTCCGCATGCTTAACGTTCGGTGACGATCAATATTATGAGTTTATGTGTTTTGATGAACCGAAGGTAGTTCGGAGTCTCGGATATGATCACGGACATGACGAGGAATCTGAAAATGGTCGAGACATAAAGATTGATATTATTGGACGGCTATATTCGGACAATGGAAGTGTTCTGGGTGATTTCAGAGAAAACCAGAGTGCCGGAGGGTTACCGGAACCCCCCCCCCCCCGGGAACTAATGGGCCACATGTGCCTTAGTGGAGAGAGAGAGGGCCGGCCAGGGCATGCCGCGCGCCCCCTCCACCTCTAGTCCGAATTGGACTAGGGAAGGGGGGCGTCCCCCTTTCCTTCTCCCTCTCCTCCTTCCTTTCCCCCTCCTAGTAGGACTAGGAAAGGGGAGTCCTACTCCCAAGGGCCAGCTCGCCTCCCCCTTGCTCCTTTATATAGGGGGCAAGGGGGCACCCTAGAACACACAAGTTGACCATTGATCTCTTAGCGGTGTGCGGCGCCCCCCTCCACCATAATCCACATCGGTCATATCGTCATAGTGCTTAGGAGAAGCCCTATGCCGGTAGCTTCATCATCGCCGTCATCACGCCATCGTGCTGACGAAGCTCTCCCTCGACACTCAGCTGGATCAAGAGTTCATGGGACATCGCCGAGCCGAACGTGTGCAGATCGCGGTGGTGCCGTACTTTCGGTGCTAAGATTGGTCAGATTGTGAAGACGTACGACTACATCAACCGCGTTGTCATAACGCTTCCGTTTACGGTCTACGAGGGTACGTGGACAACACTCTTCCCTCTCGTTGCTATACATCACCATGATAGATCTTGCGTGTGCGTAGGAATTTTTTTGAAATTACTGCATTCCCCAACAACATGTTAGTGGCACTGATCCATGCTTCGACCTGGAGGAACAGCGCGCCTCCGTCGCCGCTGACTTTGGGTAGGCTCTGGCCAAGATGAAGTGCCCCAGCAACTACCTCTCAGGACTTACCAAGTATGTACTCACCAGTTCAATCTTACCAATACCAGTTGCAATTAATGGCTATGTTTTGTATGGTCGATGTATTAAGCATGTTGTAGTAAACATGTCTAACACGTTTTAGCTACTTTCCCTACCTTTTTATAGACAAATTGGCCATTCTCTACTCTGGCAGCACCTTCCTTGTGATGTTTTAACTCTGTCAATTGCATTTTTCTCAGTACCAGTTTCAATGGCTATTAAGCCTGTTGCAATTAACGGTTGTATCCATTTTTTGAACAGTTGTATTTCAATGGATACAAACTTACAAAACATGACTTAGGATGTTGCTAAGCCTATTGCAATTAACAATTGTATCCATTTTTTAATATTTCCCTTTGCTACCGTGCTACTCTCTGCAATGAAGATATACTAGAGATGCTGCCCATTTGCTATTTTTGGTGGATGCTAACCCTGTTGTACTTAACATTCCTTTCTATGTACTTACACAAGGCCATAACAAGCAATGTTGTTGTTTGTTGTCGAGGTTAGTTGCATCCCATGTCTTACAGTATTTTACATCATTTGTGCAATTGTAGTTTGGCTTCTAGCATTTACTTGCTTCTTGTAGGTACACATGTCGGCGGCACTGATCCATGCTTCGACCTGGAGGAACAGCTCGCCTCCGCCGCCACTGACTTTGGGCGGGCTCTGGCTAGGATGAAGTGCCACAACAACTACCTCTCAAGACTTACCAAGTATGAACTCACCAGTTCAATCTTACCAATACCAGTTACAATTAATGGCTATGTTTTGTATGGTCGATGTATTAAGCATGTTGTAGTAAACATGCCTAACATGTTTTAGCTATTCTCCCTACCTTTTTATAGACAACTGGTCCATTCTCTTCTCTGGCAGCACCTGCCTTGTGATGTTTAACTCTGCCAATTGCATTTTTATCAGTACCGGTTTCAATGGCTATTAAGCTTGTTGCAATTAACAGTTGTATCCATTTTTAAACAATTGTATTTCAATGGCTACAAACTTACAAAACATGACTTAGGATGATGTTAAGCCTGTTGCAATTAACAGTTGTATCCATTTTTTTAATCCGTCTCTTTGCTTCCGTGCTACTCTTTCGCAATGAAGATATCACTACAGATGTGGCCGTTTTATTACCATTTGCTTTTTTTGGTGGATGTTAACCCTGTTGTGGTTAACATTGGCTTTCCATGTACTTAAACAGGGCTACAATGGGTGATGCCGTTGTTCGCCATCGAGTTTAGCTGCATCCCATGTCTTATACACCATCTATTCCTAAAAATAAGTATTTTTAAAGATAGACTACATACGGAGCAAAATGAGTGAATCTAGATTCTAATCTAAACTATATCTATAATTCTATATACATCCGTATGTAGTTCATGTTGAAATCTCTAAAAATACTTTGTAACGCCCCAAGACCGATGTGCCAGGTGTCCTCCGCTTATTCGCTGTCGTTGTCATGTCATTTGCTTGTGTGTTGCATCTTGTCATGTCATCATATGCATCACATCATCATGTTTTCAAAACTTGCATCCGTCCCGGTCTCCTCGTTTCGTCCGTTGTCCGTTCTGAGCCCAGATACACTTGCACGCGCCCGCGGCATGTCCGAAATATTATTTTATAAGTGGCCGGGAAATGTTCTTGGATTGGGATGAGAGTTGACGTGTGGTCTTATTATAGTGTAGATAGACCGCCTGTCAAGTTTCATCGCAATTGGAGTTCGTTTGACGCCCCAACGGATAACTATAGCGGCAATATAGTCGGTCTAACGTCGGACGTTTTCGGTCGCCGAAAACAGTCGCCAGGCCTCTCCTCTTCTCTCTTCTCAGCCCTCTGCCTTCTGCACTACCTCTCATCCGCCAGACCCAACCTAACCTCTCTCGTCAGCCCGCGGACCTCCTCCTCGCGCGCGTCTGAAAGCTGTATCGGACCCGACCCGGACAGTCATCACCATTATGTCCGGATCATCCCCAGACATCTACAAAACGTCTCCGTTTTCTTATTTTGGCTCCCTAGCCTATTTTCCCGACCGTCCGATTATGGTCGGAGAGACGGATTAGCCCCTACCAAAAACCCACTTACTATATATATATACGGACCCAACCCTAGAAACTAGATCATTTGTCCCCCCTCAGCCGCCGCCACACTCCACCAAATCTTCATCAGGATCCAATCCATAGCCATCCTCTCCCTCCCTCGTTTTCAGCACCACCAACCGGAGGCCGCAACCCCGATCCAAATCCTTCCCGACAGTCTCCCTCTTTTTGCGTGCTTGACGAATTGGGTCGCCAGAGCCCCTTCATTGTTCTTTCCCCAAGCTCCTCTCGCACTGGTATCCTCGGAGCCCCGAGCCTCCCGGTGCGACTCCACCATGCCTCGTCGTCCGGCGACCGGCACCATCGCCGGCGACCAAACTAGCAGCAACGTCGCTCCCGCCTTCTTCTTTTCTCTCGTGCTACTACCTCGTCTCACCTCTGTCTCCCTCACTCTGTTTTGGACCAGGGGCCCCGCGCCATGGAGCACCCTGTCCACCAGCTCGCCTCCGCTTCGATCCGGCAGGGAACGGGATCCCGGCGATCTCCCGCGACTGGATCGGGCCACCCCGACGCCCTGTGCCCTCGGGCCCCGCAGGTCCTCCTCCTCGCCTCTGCGCCGTCCTCACCGCCCTGTAGCCGAGGCCGTCGCCTCCTCAGTTCGTCGCGCCGCCTCCAGTTCCACCGGATCCGCCGTCTCCAGGCCCTTCCTGGCCGGATCCCGCCACCGCGCTGCCGCTCCTCGCCCACAGCTCCGCCCAGTCGCCACCATATTCTTCCCGGAGGTCCACCGGCGCTGCATGTCCCGCTGTGCCTGTTTTCCTCTCGTTAGAGACGAACGGGTGCTCGCCCGCGTACGTTGACCGCGCGCACGCGGACCAGGCCTCGATCGCCTCCAGCCCAGCAGCCTACGTCCTGCGCCAGTAGGCCAGCCCAGCACCGGCCGGGCCAAGGCCCATGCGTGAGGACACGCCCAGCCTCTCCCCTGTTCCTGTTGGGCCAACAAGACTCGGCCCAGAATTGTTTTTTTCCTGCTGCTGTGATTTTCTCTTTTATCCAGTAAAGGCAGAATTGCAGAAAAGACCTTCATCTTCATGCATTTAATAACTCACAAACTGTGCATCAGATTAAAAAGATCTATATATGAAACTTGCTTAAAATTATGTGTAGATTAATAATATGCCACTTTCTAGCCATGTTAAAATGCTTAAAATGTTGTTTGTTTAAATTTGCTCAAATAACTTGTTAAAATGGTTTATTTCATAACTAAATAACCGTAACTCGGATTTTAATGAACCTTATATGTAAACGGGGTAGAAAAATGCCTAGTTTAACATGGTGACATTGTTTTGCATGCCTAATAACTCTAAAATATGGTTTAGGGCAGAAGATGACCTAACCTAATATATGCACATGAGGAGTTTCCGGATTTGTTGTTTGCTGTTCCCGGCCTCATTTGAACTTGACTAGATGGGTAGTTTTCATTTGCTTCACCCTCTTGCCATGTTTAACAACATTTAATCTTGTAGGGTACATAAACGAGAGAGAACTAAATAAGTCATGTGGTGTTTCGTCAATATGCAACGGAGTTGCATGTTGAGCTCCACTTAATTTGTAGGACTGTTTGTGCATTTTGCCATGCCATGTATCATTAAACCGGACATGCATCATACTTCGTTGTCCATCATTCCATGTTTATGTGATGTTTGTTTATGATGTTGTTTGCTTCTCTCCGGTGATGCTTCTTCGGGTTGTTTCCGTTAACGTCGTGTTTGTGAGGATCCGTTCGACTACGCCCGTTTGTCTTCTTCATGGACTCGTTCTTCTTCCTTCCGGGATTTTAGGCAAGATGACCATACCCTTGAAATCACTTCTATCTTTGCTTGCTAGTTGCTCGCTCTTATGCTATGCCTATGCTGCGATACCTACCACTTGCTTATCATGCCTCCCATATTGTTGAACCAAGCCTCTAACCCACCTTGTCCTAGCAAACCGTTGTTTGGCTATGTTACCACTTTGCTCAGCCCCTCTTATAGCGTTGTTAGTTGTAGGGGAAATTGGAGCTTGTTCCTTGTTGGAACATGGATATTTTGTTGGGATATCACAATATCTCTTATTTAATTAATGCATCTATATACTTGGTAAAGGGTGGAAGGCTCGGCCTTATGCCTGGTGTTTTGTTCCACTCTTGCCGCCCTAGTTTCCGTCATATCAGTGTTATGTTCCTGGATTTTGCGTTTCTTACGCGGTTGGGTAATAATGGGAACCCCTTGACAGTTCGCCTTGAATAAAACTCCTCCAGCAATGCCCAACATTGGTTTTACCATTTGCCACCTAGCCTTTTCTTTCCCTTGGGTTCTACAGACTCAAGGGTCATCTTTATTTTAACCCCCCTGGGCCAGTGCTCCTCTGAGTGTTGGTCCACCTGTCAGCTGCCGGTGGCCACTAGGGGCAACTCTGGGCTGGCCTACCCGTACCTAAGACAATCTTAGTGTGCCCTGAGAAAGAGATATGTGCAGCTCCTATCGGGATTTGTCGGCACATTCGGGCGGTGTTGCTGGTTTAGTTTTACCCTGTCGAAATGTCTTGTAGAACCAGGATACCGAGTCTAATCGGAATGTCTCGGGAGGAGGTCTATTCCTTCGTTGATCGTGAGAGCTTGTGATGGGCTAAGTTGGGACACCCCTGCAGGGATTTGAACTTTCGAAAGCCATGCCCGCGGTTATGGGTAGATGGGAATTTGTTAATGTCCGGTTGTAGAAAACCTGAAGTTGACCTTAATTAAAATGCATCAACCGCGTGTGTAACCGTGATGGTCTCTTTTCGGCGGAGTCCGGGAAGTGAACACGGTGTTGGAGTTATGCTTGACGTAGGTTGCTATAGGATCACTTCTTGATCATACTTTTATCGACTGTGCTTTGCCTTCTCTTCTCGCTCTCATTTGCGTATGTTAGCCACCATATATGCTAGTCGCTTGCTGCAGCTCCACCTCATACCTTTACCTTACCCATAAGCTTAAATAGTCTTGATCGCGAGGGTGCCAGATTGCTGAGTCCCCGTGGCTCACAGATGCTTCCAAAACCAGTTTGCAGGTGCCGATGAGTCCATGCAGATGACGCAACCAAGCTCGGGAGGAGCTCGATGAAGATCTTGTCCTTTCTGTTGTTTCGTTCTAGTTGATCAGTAGTGGAGCCCAGTTGGGGTCGATCGGGGACCATGTCGCATTTGGGGTTCTTCTTTTATTTTGGTTCCGTAGTCGGACCTTGATTGTATTTGGATGATGTAATGCTTTGTTCATGTAATTGTGTGAAGTGGCGATTGTAAGACAACTATGTATCTCTTTCCCTTATGTATTACATGGGTTGTGTGAAGATTACCTCACTTGCGACATTGCTTTCAATGCGGTTATGCCTCTAAGTCGTGCTTCGACACGTGGGAGATATAGCCGCATCGTGGGCGTAACAAGTTGGTAATCAGAGCCTTCCCCGACCTTAGGAGCCCCCACTGCTTGATCGTTATTAGCAGCCGTTGTTGAGTCTAGAAAAAAATGTTTTGAGTCATTTAGGAATTATATATCGGAGAGTTTAGGAATTCTTTTTACTCCCAGTCTCCTCATCGCTCTGGTAAGGCATCCTGACGTAGAGTTTTGACTCTTCTCTTCTCAAATTTCACTAAAAAAAATTTAGGATCACGCGGGTATCTTGGAATCTTTCCGATGGTTTTGTGACAAGAACATTGTCTTGGTGCCTCCTGTCAGGGGTTTTGTGGAAGTGTCCCGGGGAGTTGAGCTCCGAGGTGTTGTCGTCACAATTTTATCGTTGCAGTTCTGGAATACCTGAGTTTAGTTTCACCGACATCGAAAATCTCTTTTATGCAGTTCGTTGGTGAGATAACCTCGACGCCACCCAGTACTGGGGCGGGAGTTCGGGAGTATCGCCATAACTTGTACAACGGATGCTTTTCGAAGGTTGAGGTAGATGATTTTCGAAGGTTTCTTGGTTATGTGTTGAAGGATGGATACAGCTGGATGTAGGATTTGCTAGTTTGGGTGAGATATTATGCTTCCCCTGTATCCCCAACACCTGATTGCATAACCGGAAAGTTTCGGGAGTTTATAAGTGGGAATTCAAGTAGCTCTTAGGATATCTTTCCGACAGATGTATGATATGAAATTGGGGTTCGACGTCTAGTGGTCCGTCTATTCACGGTCGGTTTTACAGTGGTCTCGTTGTGTCTTAAAGAGTCCTTGGCTATGCCGACTCGGGGACGCTTTGTATGTCATGTGCACTGCCTTGTACATGATGGTGCTGTACGATCGAGTCCATGTAGGCCCCACCACGAAAACTTCGGACGAAATCTCTATCATATGTTTGTTCCGGCTTATTTTGGAAGCCAATCCTTGTTTTGTTTTGAGTTGTGGTATTCGAGTTGCTTCGAAGTCAAATGTTGATTCCATACTTGTCCTAAGTGGTGTTCTCATACTCCTATGTGAGTACTAATCCTCCTTGATAATCGAGATTGCCATGTTAATCCTTTTTCAACCGGCGTGTTTCTCTTCAAGTGGATCCGATCACTTCAACATTCGCAAGATTAATTATCAGTTCTTCTCAATGTTGTTTGTTTCATCCATCTCCAAGTTGCCTTTGTTTTTTCCCTCCCTCCTCCCTTGTTTTTCTTTAAGGACTCAGATTTCTTAACCGAGTATCCATCTTGTTGATGTGAAGCCTCTCCATTCTTTTCCTTCAATGTTCTTATCCGGTGTTTCTCATGAAGATTCTAACGGAGCTTCAAGTTTGTCATTCCTCATTCCTTTTCTTCTCCGGTGGTTTCAAGTCAAGTTTTGTTGATCATACCTTTTTCCTCGTTTCAATGCTTTCTCATGCCGGTGCACCTCATTATCATTCCACTTATCGCTATTTATTGTTCCGGAGTGCTGAAGATATCTCGAAGATTCGTGTTTTCCACTCTACATTCGTTCAAGCTCTTTCGAGGATGTTATCTCATTCAAGTCATCTAATTCAACCGGTGCTTTCTCCTTTTTAAGTAATATTTTCAACGGTGTTTCTTTTGAGTGGGCCCTAACCCACAGGTCTTTTCCCAGGATCTTACCTGACTCTTCTAATTCTCCCGGAGATATCCTTAAAATTCTTTTCAAAGTTTGACGTAAGAATGAATTGCCATCAGTCAAATGTCCTCCTCTAAGATCTTTCAAATTCTTTTCATCGTTGGCTCAACCTCTTTGCTTTTGTTTCTTCCGGAGTGCCTCAATAATTTGTGGTGGTGGCTCTCATCGTCTTTCATAACACTCGAAGACCGAAGAAGAATTTTCCTCCATATCTTGCTCCATTCTCTTCAAGATTCGTGATTCTAGCTTGTTGCCATTCTCTCACCATTGTATTCATTTGTCAGTATTTCTTTTTCACCCTTCTGGAGCAATTCAAGAGTCTTCTCAGTTTGATTATCCGGAGTCCATCATTTCAGGTTTTTCATTCTCAGCTTCCAGTTATCATTCTCCAATCTTACCAGTGCTTCGTTCAAGTGATCTTTAATCGGCTCGTGATCTCTTCGTTCTCATGTATCTAAATTCTCTCAAGCATCTTCGTTCATTTGCTAAATTCTTACCGGTGTCTTCCTTATCTTTTCTTTCTTCATTTTTAATTCTTATGGTGGTTCGTTCAAGATTTCTCTTCTTTATCAATTTATTTGATGTTCCAATCCTACCGGCGGTTCGTCGAAGACATTCTCAAGTTTATGTTATATCTCTCTTAATCTTTTCTACGAGAATAAGTAATATGTCAAATCCGTTGATTGTCATCAATTTAATTGATGAAGGATGAGCATAATGTAATTCTTACTCTTGTTTCATCCAAATGATTAATTCCTTATTCCGGAGGTGCATCATATCACATTCTTGGTTCAAGATGCTTTATCTTTTCTTTCCCAAGAGTTCCAAGCTTTCACAATTACATCTCCACGGAGGTCCATCTAAATCATTGCAAGGATTCACCTTGTGTTTTCAATTTCTTTTTCTTGTTATTCTTTTCTTACCGGAGTTTCTTCATGGAGGCTATACATGATGGTTCATCAAGGATTTATTCCCTTCTCGAAGTGTTCATCAAGATTGTTTTTAGAGGAGCTCAAGCATTCTACATCTTGAAATCCGGAGTGCAATTCTTTCTACCATATTATTGGAGGTGGTATTATGTCATTCTTGGTAATTTGGGTTCATGTTTCATGATTCACATGTTGTTAGGAATGAGGTATTTTAAATCCATCAATCTCTTCTTTGGATTTACCTTGGGTTATATTTCACCTAAAGTCTTCCCAAAGGTTTGTTGCTATTTATGGTGTTTATAAAGGACCCAAGTTCTTCTTTTATCCTTCCGGCGAGATAAGTTTCTCGCCTCCTCTCCCATATCAATCCAATTTTTTCCCGTAAGTGGCTGGTTGACACCTTATAATTTGAGATGTATTCCATAAGACCATATCAAGTTTATTCTTTTCGTTGTTGGTGTTCCAACAACTCCGTTCGACCCTTCTCCTAAGGATGCCTTTTCAAGCTCAATTGTGACAGAAGTTGGCATTTTCCTCTCCATTCTTTTACTTCAATTATCTATCTTCTATTCCTTCATCCGGAGGCATTGTGATGTTGCTCTTTCCTCTCATCATCTTGTTTTGTCAAAGATCATGTTCTTTTCATGCCTATCCATTTAACCGGAGTGTTGTGCCCTTTTGCTCAAGTTCTTTTCGCTTTATCACACCTTGTACATCTTGTTTTAACCGGAGTGCTTGCATGCACTTCTTGTCCTTTGCAACCTTTCTCTTGTGCCTTTCAACCTACAATTTTTCCGTAATGTTCTTTGTCCCTCTTTTCTAACGGAGTGTTTTCAACTTCGTTCATCTCCGTTGTATTCCTTTCTTGAAATGGCTTAACCTTTTTCAGGGTTCTTTGGTTTCATTCCTTTGGCAAAGGAGCAACTTAGTTTTACCTCTTCTCTTTCTTTTCCGTTGTCCCTCCGGTGCCATTCTAGATCTCGGGACGAGATCCTCTCGTAGTGGTGGAGTGTTGTAACGACCCGACCCGATGTGCCAGGTGTCCTCCGCTTATTCGCTGTCGTTTTCATGTCATTTTCTTGCGTGTTGCATCTTGTCATGTCATCATATGCATTGCATCATCATGTTTTCAAAACTTGCATCCGTCTCGGTCTCCTCATTCTGTCTGTTGTCCGTTCTGAGCCCAGACACACTTGCACGCGCCTGCGGCATGTCCGAAATATTATTTTATAAGTGGCCGGGAAATGTTCTCGGATTGGGATGAGAGTTGACGTGTGGTCTTATTATAGTGTAGATAGACCGCCTGTCAAGTTTCATCGCAATCGGAGTTCGTTTGACGCCCCAACGGATAACTATAGCGGCAATATAGCCGGTCTAACGTCGGACGTTTTCGGTCTCCGGAAACAGTCGCCGGGCCTCTCCTCTTCTCTCTTCTCAGCCCTCTGCCTTCTGCACTACCTCTCATCCGCCAGACCCAACCTAACCTCTCTCGTCAGCCCGTGGACCTCCTCCTCCCGCGCGTCCGAAAGCTATACCGGACCCGACCCGGACTGTCATCACCATTGTGTCCGGATCATCCCCAAACATCTACAAAACGTCTCCGTTTTCTTATTTGGGCTCCCTAGCCTATTTTTCCCGACCGTCCGATTACGATCGGAGAGACGGATTAGCCCCTACCAAAAACCCACTTACTATATATATATATATATACGGACCCAACCCTAGAAACTAGATCATTTGTCCCCCCTCAGCCGCCGCCACACTCCACCAAATCTTCATCGGGATCCAACCCGTAGCCATCCTCTCCCTCCCTCGTTTTCAGCACCACCAACCGGAGCCCGCAACCCCGATCCAAATCCTTCCCGACAGTCTCCCACTTTTTGCGCTCTTGACGAATTGGGTCGCCCGAGCCCCGAGCCCCTTCGCTGTTCTTTCCCCAAGCTCCTCTCGTGCTGGTATCCTCGGAGCCCCGAGCCTCCTTGTGCGACTCCACCATGCCTCGTCGTCCGGCGACCGGCACCGCCGGCGGCGACCGAACTAGCAGCAACGTCGTCCCTGCCTTCTTCTTTTCTCTCGTGCTACTACCTCGTCTCACCTCTGTCTCCCTCACTCTGTTTTGGACCAGGGGCCCCGCGCCATGGAGCACCCTGTCCACCAGCTCGCCTCCGCTTCGATCCAGCAGGGAACGGGATCCCGGCGATCTCCCGCGACCGGATCCGGCCACCCCGACGCCCTGTGCCCTCGAGCCTCGCAGGACCTCCTCCTCGCCTCTGCGCCGTCCTCACCGCCCTGCAGCCGAGGCCGTTGCCTCCTCAGTTCATCGCGCCGCCTCCAGTTCCGCCGGATCCGCCGTCTCTAGGCCCTTCCTGGCCGGATCCCGCCACCGCGCTGCTGCTCCTCGCCCACAGCTCCGCCCAGTCGCCACCATCTTCTTCCCGGAGGTCCACCGGCGCTGCATGTCCCGCTGTGCCTGTTTTCCTCTCGTTAGAGACGAACGGGTGCTTGCCCGCGTACGTTGACCGCGCGCACACAGACCAGGCCTCGATCGCCTCCAGCCCAGCAGCCTGCGTCCTGCGCCAGTAGGCCAGCCCAGCACCGGCCGGGCCAAGGCCCATGCGTGAGGACACGCCCAGCCTCTCCCCTGTTTCTATTCGGCCAACAAGACTCGGCCCAGAATTGTTTTTTTCCTGCTGCTGTGATTTTCTCTTTTATCCAGTAAAGGCAGAATTGCAGAAAAGACCTTCATCTTCATGCATTTAATAACTCACAAACTGTGCATCAGGTTAAAAAGATATATATATATGAAACTTGCTTAAAATTATGTGTAGATTAATAATATGCCACTTTCTAGCCATGTTAAAATGCTTAAAATGTTGTTTGTTTAAATTTGCTCAAATAACTTGTTAAAATGGTTTATTTCATAACTAAATAACCGTAACTCGGATTTTAATGAAGCTTATATGTAAACGGGGTAGAAAAATGCCTAGTTTAACATGGTGACATTGTTTTGCATGCCTAACAACTCTAAAATATGGTTTAGGGCAGAAGAGGACCTAACCTAATATATGCACATGAGGAGTTTCCGAATTTGTTGTTTGTTGTTCCCGGCCTCATTTGAACTTGACTAGATGGGTAGTTTTCATTTGCTTCACCCTCTTGCCATGTTTAACAACATTTAATCTTGTTGGGTACATAAACGAGAGAGAACTAAATAAGTCATGTGGTGTTTCGTCAATATGCAACGGAGTTGCATGTTGAGCTCCACTTAATTGGTAGGATTGTTTGTGCATTTTGCCATGCCATGTATCATTAAACCGGACATGCATCATACTTCATTGTGCATCATTCCATGTTTATGTGATGTTTGTTTATGATGTTGTTTGCTTCTTTCTGGTGATGCTTCTTCGGGTTGTTTCCGTTAACATCGTGTTTGTGAGGATCCATTCGACTACGCCCGTTTGTCTTCTTCATGGACTCGTTCTTCTTCCTTCCGGGATTTCAGGCAAGATGACCATACCCTCGAAATCACTTCTATCTTTGCTTGCTAGTTGCTCGCTCTTTTGCTATGCCTATGCTGCGATACCTACCACTTGCTTATCATGCCTCCCATATTGTTGAACCAAGCCTCTAACCCACCTTGTCCTAGCAAACCGTTGTTTGGCTATGTTACCGCTTTGCCCAGCCCCTCTTATAGTGTTGTTAGTTGCAGGCGAAGATTGGAGCTTGTTCCTTGTTGGAACATGGATATTTTGTTGGCATATCACAATATCTCTTATTTAATTAATGCATCTATATACTTGGTAAAGGGTGGAAGGCTCGGCCTTATGCCTGGTGTTTTGTTCCACTCTTGCCGCCCTAGTTTCCATCATATCGGTGTTATGTTCCCGGATTTTGTGTTCCTTACGCGGTTGGGTAATAATGGGAACCCCTTGACAGTTCGCCTTGAATAAAACTCCTCCAGCAATGCCCAACATTGGTTTTACCATTTGCCACCTAGCCTTTTCTTTCCCTTGGGTTCTGCAGACTCAAGGGTCATCTTTATTTTAACCCCCCCGGGCCAGTGCTCCTCTGAGTGTTGGTCCACCTGTCAGCTGCCGGTGGCCACCAGGGGCAACTCTGGGCTGGCCTACCCGTACCTAAGACAATCTGAGTGTGCCCTGAGAAAGAGATATGTGCAGCTCCTATCGGGATTTGTCGGCACATTCGGGCGGTGTTGCTGGTTTAGTTTTACCCTGTCGAAATGTCTTGTAGAACCGGGATACTGAGTCTGATCGGAATGTCTCGGGAGGAGGTCTATTCCTTCGTTGACCGTGAGAGCTTGTGATGGGCTAAGTTGGGACACCCCTGCAGGGATTTGAACTTTCGAAAGCCGTGTCCGCGATTATGGGCAGATGGGAATTTGTTAATGTCCGATTGTAGAAAACCTGAAGTTAACCTTAATTAAAATGCATCAACCGCGTGTGTAACCGTGATGGTCTCTTTCCGGCGGAGTCCGGGAAGTGAACACGGTGTTGGAGTTATGCTTGACGTAGGTTGCTATAGGATCACTTCTTGATCATACTTTTTATCGGCCGTGTTTTGCCTTCTCTTCTCGCTCTCATTTGCGTATGTTAGCCACCATATATGCTAGTCGCTTGCTGCAGCTCCACCTCATACCTTTACCTTACCCATAAGCTTAAATAGTCTTGATCATGAGTGTGCGAGATTGCTGATTCCCCGTGGCTCACAGATACTTCCAAAACTAGTTTGCAGGTGCCGATGAGTCCGTGCAGATGACGCAACCAAGCTCAGGAGGAGCTCGATGAAGATCTTGTCCTTTGTGTTGTTTCGTTCTAGTTGATCAGTAGTGGAGCCCAGTTGGGGTCGATCGGGGACCCTGTCGCATTTGGGGTTCTTCTTTTATTTTGGTTCCGTAGTTGGACCTTGATTGTATTTGGATGATGTAATGCTTTGTTCATGTAATTGTGTGAAGTGGCGATTGTAAGCCAACTATGTATCTCTTTCCCTTATGTATTACATGGGTTGTGTGAAGATTACCTCACTTGCGACATGCTTTCAATGCGGTTATGCCTCTAAGTCGTGCTTCGACACGTGAGAGATATAGCCGCATCGAGGGCGTAACATACTTGTACTTAGGAACGTAGGTAGTTGTATTTTACATCATTTGTGCAATCTCAGTTTAGCTTCTAACATTTACTAGTTGCTTGTAGGTACATATATGAGGGGTACTGATCAATGCTTCGATCCTTTTTGCGTATGGGGCAATGAGATATTCATGAACAAGTGTCAAGTGAGGAAACTAAGAAAGATTGTTAGGCGAAAGAAATGGGTGATGGGAATTAAGCTCTTTATTTACACTTTGTCCAAGACAATGGTGAACTTTAGGATGGTAAGTAATGTGTTGCCTTTTCCCCTGTCCACAACAAGATACTCTATTAGACCTCAGTATCTGATATTTTTCTCTTTTCAGTGGTTTTCGAAGCTATTTACTGATGATTACCTTGCAAACTGCATGACCAGAGTGGAGGCAACTAAGGTTAAAGTATATAATTCGTGCTACCATGATAATGCTCTAGAAGTCTTCATGAAGGCGGTGAAGGATGGGCGGGCGATCATCACAAGGGGTTGGACAAAACTTGTTCGTGCCTATGGCATGCAGGAAGACACACTATGGGCATTCCTCTTCTACAACACCATCGGTAGTCAAAATGATTTACAGTTGTCTCTTCACCTTTACCGCCTCTAAATATTGTAGCTCATCATAGTTAATTGCTATCTAATCCTGTAATTACTGAATATATTATACTGACAAATTTATTTATGGATTCGTTGTTGAACCATTGTGCTGAGAATTTGAATTCCACGTTTCATATTTCAAAATTTCCAATTCGAATAATAAATTACAGGGGAAAATAAAATTATACAGGAGCGAGTAAAATAATGTGCACACGGTTAGAAAGAAAACAACGTGTGTGATTAAAGATGGAGAACAGACAGTTCTTTGATGTGAAACGTTTGTGATGCCCGACGGACACACACACAGTTTTGTCTCATATGCATGTGTGATTCATGGTAATACGGAAAATGTTTCAAACCAGTGTGTGTGTGTCTGTGTGTGTGTGTGATAGGAATACCAATCGCACACAGTTATGAAAATGGACACATTGGCATTAGTAGAGGCACACTGCACATTTTACATTCTTGAACCATGTGCTATAACGTACCTATCACAAATATCGGTAGATTAAATGTTGATTTCCACCTTTTTCACACGACTATAGTGGCGTAATCATTTGGGATGTCTCTCTGGTCAGAAACGTAACATCGAGATGTAACATGTGGGACTGGGGCGGCTTCTCATATGTTTACTCTATGGCGATCGTCATTAGCCGCTCACCTATCCCCGACGGTTTATGGGTCATGTGGGAAGGACCCCCCCCCCCCATCGCAGTCACTCACTAGGAAACGGTTCCAAATGCCATCGTGGAAAGGGATTAAAAACCATTTGTATAGCATGAGATGGTACCAATGCCCCTACCCTTTGAAGGAAATATGCCCTAGAGGCAATAATAATGTTATTATTTTATTTCCTTATATCATGATAAATGTTTATTATTCATGGTAGAATTGTATTATCCGGAAACATAATACTTGTGTGAATGCTTAGACAAACTAAACGTCACTAGTATGCCTCTACTTCACTAGCTCGTTAATCAAAGATGGTTATGTTTCCTAACCATAGACATGAGTTGTCATTTGATTAACGGGATCACATTATTAGGAGAATGATGTGATTGACATGACCCATTCCATTAGCTTAGCACCCGATCGTTTAGTGTGTTGCTATTGCTTTCTTCATAACTTATACATGTTCCTATGACTATGAGATTATGCAACTCCCGTTTGCCAGAGGAACACTTTGTGTGCTACCAAACGTCACAACGTAACTGGGTGATTATAAAGGAGCTCTACAGGTGTCTCCAAAGGTACATGTTGGGTTGGCGTATTTCGAGATTAGGATTTGTCACTCCGGTTGTCGGAGAGGTATCTCTAGGCCCTCTCGGTAATGCACATCACATAAGCCTTGCAAGCATTGCAACTAATGAGTTAGTTGTGAGATAATGTATTATGAAACGAGTAAAGAGACTTGCCAGTAACGAGATTGAACTAGGTATTGAGATACCGACGATCGAATCTCGAGCAAGTAACATACCGATGACAAAGGGAACAACGTATGTTGTTATGCGGTCTGACTGATAAAGATCTTCGTAGAATATGTAGGAGCCAATATGAGCATCCAGGTTCCGCTATTAGTTATTGACCGGAGACGTGTCTCGGTCATGTCTACATTGTTCTCGAACCCATAGGGTTCGCACGCTTAAGGTTTCGATGATAGTTATATTATGAGTTTATGAGTTTTGATGTACCGAAATTAGTTTGGAGTCCCGGATGTGATCACGGACATAACGAGGAGTCTCAAAATGGTTGAGACCTAAAGATTGATATATTGGACGGCTATATTCGGACACCGGAAGTGTTCCGGGTGATTTCGGAGAAAACCGGAGAGCCGGAGGGTTACCAGAACCCTACCGGGAGAAGTAATGTGCCATATGGGCCTTAGTGGAGAGAGAGAGAGAGGGGCAGACAGGGTGGGCCGCGCGCCTCCTTCCCCCTGGTCCGAATTGGACTAGGAGAGGGGGGCGGCGCCCCCCCCCCTTTCCTTCTCCCTCCCCACTTCCTTCCCCCTCCTAGTAGGAGTCCTACTCCTACTAGGAGGAGGACTCCTCCTTGGCACGCCTATAGGGCCGGCCGGCCTCCTCCCCTTGCTCCTTTATATACGGGGGCAGGGGGCACCCCTAGAGACACAAGTTGATCCACGTGATCATATTCTTAGCCGTGTGCGGTGCCCCCTTCCACCATAATCCTCGATAATATTGTAGCGGTGCTTAGGCGAAGCCCTGTGACGGTAGTACATCAAGATCGTCACCACGCCGTCGTGCTGATAGAACTCTTCCCCGACACTTCGCTGAATCGGGGTCCGGGGATCGTCATCGAGCTGAACGTGTGCTAAAACTCGGAGGTGCCGTAGTTTCGGTGCTTGATCGGTCGGGTCGTGAAGACGTACGACTACATCAACCGCGTTGTGCTAATGCTTCCCCTGTCGGTCTACAAGGGTACGTAGATCACACTCTCCCCTCTCGTTGCTATGCATCACCATGATCTTGCGTGTGCGTAGGAATATTTTTGAAATTACTACGTTCCCCAACAGTGGCATCCGAGCCTAGGTTTTATGTGTTGATGTTATATGCACGAGTAAAACACAAGTGAGTTGTGGGCAATATAAGTCATACTGCTTACCAGCATGTCATACTTTGGTTCGGCGGTATTGTTGGACGAAGCGGCCCGGACCGACATTACGCGTACGCTTACGCGAGACCGGTTCTCCCGACGTGCTTTGCACAAAGGTGGCTAGCGGGTGACAGTTTCTCCAACTTTAGTTGAACCGAGTGTGGCTACGCCCGGTCCTTGCGAAGGTTAAAACAGCACCAACTTGACAAACTATCATTGTGGTTTTGATGCGTAGGTAAGATTGGTTCTTGCTTAAGCCCGTAGCAGCAATGTAAAACTTGCAACAACAAACTAGAGGACGTCTAACTTGTTTTTGCAGGGCATGTTGTGATGTGATATGGTCAAGACATGATGCTAAAATTTTATTGTATGAGATGATCATGTTTTGTAACCAAGTTATCGGCAACTGGCAGGAGCCATATGGTTGTCGCTTTATTGTATGCAATGCAATTGCACTGTAATGCCTTACTTTATCACTAAGCGGTAGCGATAGTCATGGAAGCATAAGATTGGCGAGACGACAACGATGCTACGATGGTGATCAAGGTGTCGCGCCGGTGACGATGGTGATCACAACAGTGCTTCGAAGATGGAGATCAGAAGCACAAGATGATGATGGCCATATCATATCACTTATATTGATTGCATGTGATGTTTATCTTTTATGCATCTTATCTTGCTTTGATTGACGGTAGCATTTTAAGATGATCTCTCACTAATTATCAAGAAGTGTTCTCCCTGAGTATGCACCGTTGCGAAAGTTCTTCGTGCCGAGACACCACGTGATGATCGGGTGTGATAGGCTCTACGTTCAAATACAACGGGTGCAAAACAGTTGCACACGTAGAATACTCAGGTTATACTTGACGAGCCAAGCATATACAGATATGGCCTCGGAACACGGAGACCGAAAGGTCGAGCATGAATCATATAGTAGATATGATCAACATAGTGATGTTCATCAATGAAACTACTCCATCTCACATGATGATCGGACATGGTCTAATTGATTTGGATCACGTAATCACTTAGAGGATTAGAGGGATGTCTATCTAAGTGGGAATTCTTTAGTGATATGAATAATTGAACCTAAATTTATCATGAACTTAGTACCTGATAGTATCTTGCTTGTTTATGTTTGATTGTAAATAGATGGCCCGTGCTGTTGTTCCGTTGAATTTTAATGCGTTCCTTGAGAGAGCAAAGTTGAAAGATGATGGTAGCAATTACACGGATTGGGTCCGTAACTTGAGGATTATCCTCATTGCTGCATAGAAGAATTACGTCCTGGAAGCACTGCTGGATGCCAGGCCTACTGCTGGAGCAACACCAGATGTTATGAACGTCTGGCAGAGCAAAGCTGATGACTACTCGATAGTTCAGTGTGCCATGCTTTGCGGCTTAGAATCGGGACTTCAACGACGTTTTGAATGTCATGGAGCATATGAGATGTTCCAGGAGTTGAAGTTAATATTTCAAGAAAATGCCCGGATTGAGAGATATGAAGTCTGCAATAAGTTCTATAGCTGCAAGATGGAGGAGAACAGTTCTGTCAGTGAGCATATACTCAAAATGTCTGGGTATAATAATCACTTGATTCAATTGGGAGTTAATCTTCTAGATGATTGCGTCATTGACAGAATTCTCCAATCACTTCCACCAAGCTACAAGAGCTTCGTGATGAACTATAATATGCAAGGGATGAATAAGACTATTCCCGAGCTCTTCGCAATGTTGAAAGCTGCGAAGGTAGAAATCAAGAAGGAGCATCAAGTGTTGATGGTCAACAAGACCACTAGTTTGAAGTAAAAGGGCAAAGGGAAGAAGAAGGGGAACTTCAAAAAGAACAGCAAGCAAGTTGCTACTCAAGAGAAGAAACCCAAACCTGGACCTAAGCCTGAAACTGAGTGCTTCTATTGCAAGCAGACTGGTCACTGGAAGCGGAACTGCCCCAAGTATTTGGCGAATAAGAAGGATGGCAAGGTGAACAAAGGTATATGTGATATACATGTTATTGATGTGTACCTTACTAATGCTCAAAGTAGCACCTGGGTATTTGATATTGGTTCTGTTGCTAACATTTGCAACTCGAAACAGGGACTACGAATTAAGCGAAGATTGGCTAAGGACGAGGTGACGATGCGCGTGGGAAATGGTTCCAAAGTCGATGTGATCGCGGTCGGCACGCTACCTCTACATCTACCTTCGGGAATAGTATTAGACCTAAATAATTGTTATTTGGTGCCAGCGTTAAGCATGAACATTATATCTAGATCTTGTTTGATGCGAGACGGTTATTCATTTAAATCAGAGAATAATGGTTGTTCTATTTATATGAGTAATATCTTTTATGGTCATGCACCCTTAAAGAGTGGTCTATTCTTATTAAATCTCGATAGTAGTGACAGACATATTCATAATGTTGAAGCCAAAAGGGCAGAGTTGATAATGATAGTGCAACTTATTTGTGGCACTGCCATTTGGGTCATATCGGTGTAAAGCGCATGAAGAAACTCCATACTGATGGACTTTTGGAACCACTTGATTATGAATCGCTTGGTACTTGCGCACCGTGCCTTATGGGTAAGATGACAAAAACACCGTTCTCCGGTACTATGGAGAGAGCAACAGATTTGTTGGAAACCATACATACAGATGTATGTGGTCCGATGAATATTGAGGCTCGTGGTGGATATCGTTATTTTCTCACCTTCACAGATGACTTAAGCAGATATGGGTATATCTACTTAATGAAACATAAGTCTGAAACGTTTGAAAAGTTCAAAGAATTTCAGAGTGAAGTTGGAAATCATCATAACAAGAAAATAAAATTCCTACGATCTGATCATGGAGGAGAATATTTGAGTTGCGAGTTTGGTGTACATTTGAAACAATGCGGAATAGTTTCGCAACTCACGCCACCCGGAACATCACAACGTAATGGTGTGTCCGAACGTCGTAATCATACTTTACTTGATATGGTGCGATCTATGATGTCTCTTACTGATTTACTGCTATCGTTTTGGGGTTATGCTCTAGAGACGGCCGCATTCACGTTAAATAGGGCACCATCAAAATCCGTTGAGACGACGCCTTATGAACTATGGTTTGGCAAGAAACCAAAGTTGTCATTTCTGAAAGTTTGGGGTTGCGATGCTTATGTGAAAAAGCTTCAACCTGATAAACTCGAACCCAAATCGGAGAAATGTGTCTTCATAGGATATCCAAAGGAAACTATTGGATACACCTTCTATCATAGATCCGAAGGCAAAAACTTTTGTTGCTAAATTCGGAAACTTTCTAGAGAAGGAGTTTCTCTCGAAAGAAGTGAGTGGGAGGAAAGTAGAACTTGATGAGGTAACTGTACCTGCTCCCTTATTGGAAAGTAGTACATCACAGAAACCAGTTTCTGTGACACCTACACCAATTAGTGAGGAAGCTAATGATGATGACCATGAAACTTCAGAACAAGATACTACTGAACCTCGTAGATCAACCAGAGTAAGATCCGCACCAGAGTGGTACGGTAATCCTGTTCTGGAAGTCATGCTACTAGATCATGATGAACCTATGAACTATGGAGAAGCGATGGTGAGCCCAGATTTCGCAAAATGGCTTGAAGCCATGAAATCTGAGATGGGATCCATGTATGAGAATAAAGTATGGACTTTGGTTGACTTGCCCAATGATCGGCAAGCAATTAAGAATAAATGGATCTTTAAGAAGAAGACTAACGCTGACGGTAATGTTACTGTCTACAAAGCTCGACTTGTCGCAAAAGGTTTTCGACAAGTTCAAGGGATTGACTATGATGAGACCTTCTCACCCGTAGCGATGCTTAAGTCTGTCCAAATCATGTTAGCAATTGCCGCATTTTATGATTATGAAATTTGGCAGATGGATGTCAAAACTGCATTCCTGAGCAAGCTCCAAAGAGAGCTAACAAAGTGTGCAAGCTCCAGCGATCCATTTATGGACTGGTGCAAGCCTCTCGGAGTTGGAATAAACGCTTTGATAGTGTGATCAAAGCATTTGGTTTTGTACAGACTTTTGGAGAAGCCTGTATTTGTATTTACAAGAAAGTGAGTGGGAGCTCTGTAGCATTTCTGATATTATATGTAGATGACATATTACTAGTCGGAAATGATATAGAATTTCTGGATAGCATAAAGGGATACTTGAATAAGAGTTTTTCAATGAAAGACCTCGGTGAAGCTGCTTACATATTGGGCATTAAGATCTATAGAGACAGATCAAGACGCTTAATTAGACTTTCACAAAGCACATACCTTGACAAAGTTTTGAAAAAGTTCAAAATGGATCAAGCAAAGAAAGGATTCTTGCCTGTGTTACAAGGTGTGAAATTGAGTAAGACTCAATGCCCGACCAATGCAGAAGATAGAGAGAAAACGAAAGATGTTCCCTATGCTTCAGCCATAGGCTCTATCATGTATGCAATGCTGTGTACCAGACCTGATGTGTGTCTTGCTATAAGTCTAGCAGGGAGGTACCAAAGTAATCCAGGAGTGGATCACTGGACAGCGGTCAAGAACATCCTGAAATACCTGAAAAGGACTAAGGATATGTTTCTCATATATGGAGGTGACAAAGAGCTCTAATGGTTACGTTGATGCAAGCTTTGACACTGATCCAGACGATTCTAAATCGCAAACCGGATACGTGTTTACATTAAACAGTGGAGCTGTCAGTTGGTGCAGTTCTAAACAAAGCGTTGTGGCGGGATCTACATGTGAAGCGGAGTACATAGCTGCTTCGGAAGCAGCAAATGAAGGAGTCTGAATGAAGGAGTTCATATCTGATCTAGGTGTCATCCCTAGTGCATCGGGTCCAATGAAAATCTTTTGTGACAATACTGGTGCAATTGCCTTGGCAAAGGAATCCAGATTTCACAAGAGAACCAAGCACATCAAGAGACGCTTCAATTGCATCCGGGATCTAGTCTAGGTGGGAGACATAGAGATTTGCAAGATACATACAGATCTGAATGTTGCAGACCCGTTGACTAAGCCTCTTCCACGAGCAAAACATGATCAGCACCAAAGCTCCATGGGTGTTAGAATCATTACTGTGTAATCTAGATTATTGACTCTAGTGCAAGTGGGAGACTGAAGGAAATATGCCCTAGAGGCAATAATAATGTTATTATTTTATTTCCTTATATCATGATAAATGTTTATTATTCATGCTAGAATTGTATTATCTGGAAACATAATACTTGTGTGAATGCATAGACAAACTAAACGTCACTAGTATGCCTCTACTTGACTAGCTCGTTAATCAAAGATGGTTATGTTTCCTAACCATAGACATGAGTTGTCATTTGATTAATGGGATCACATTATTAGGAGAATGATGTGATTGACATGACCCATTCCATTAGCTTAGCACCCGATCGTTTAGTGTGTTGCTATTGCTTTCTTCATAACTTATACATGTTCCTATGACTATGAGATTATGCAACTCCCGTTTGCCGGAGGAACACTTTGTGTGCTACCAAACGTCACAACGTAACTGGGTGATTATAAAGGAGCTCTACAGGTGTCTCCAAAGGTACATGTTGGGTTGGCGTATTTCGAGATTAGGATTTGTCACTCCGATTGTCGGAGAGGTATCTCTGGGCTCTCTCCGTAATGCACATCACATAAGCCTTGCAAGCATTGCAACTAATGAGTTCGTTGCGAGATAATGTATTACGAAACGAGTAAAGAGACTTGCCGGTAACGAGATTGAACTAGGTATTGAGATACCGACGATCGAATCTCGGGCAAGTAACATACCGATGACAAAGGGAACAACGTATGGTGTTATGCGGTCTGACCAATAAAGATCTTCGTAGAATATGTAGGAGCCAATATGAGCATCCAGGTTCCGCTATTGGTTATTGACCGGAGACGTGTCTCGGTCATGTCTACATTGTTCTCGAACCTGTAGGGTCCGCACGCTTAAGGTTTCGATGACAGTTATATTATGAGTTTATGAGTTTTGATGTACCGAAATTAGTTTGGAGTCCCGGATGTGATCACGGACATAACGAGGAGTCTCGAAATGGTCGAGACATAAAGATTGATATATTGGACGGCTATATTCGGACACCGGAAGTGTTCCGGGTGATTTCGGAGAAAACCGGAGAGCCGGAGGGTTACCGGAACCCTACCGGGAGAAGTAATGGGCCATATGGGCCTTAGTGGAGAGAGAGAGGGGCAGCCAGGGTGGGCCGCGCGCCTCCTCCCCCCTGGTCCGAATTGGACTAGGAGAGGGGGGGCGCCCCCCTTCCTTCTCCCTCCCCACTTCCTTCTCACTCCTCCTTGGCACGCCTATAGGGCCGGCCGGCCTCCTCCCCTTTCTCCTTTATATACGGGGGCAGGGGGCACCCCTAGAGACACAAGTTGATCCACGTGATCATATTCTTAGCCGTGTGCGGTGCCCCCTTCCACCATAATCCTCGATAATATTGTAGCGGTGCTTAGGTGAAGCCCTGCGACGGTAGTTCATCAAAATCATCACCACGCCGTCGTGCTGACGGAACTCTTCCCCGACACTTTGCTGGATCGGAGTCCGGGGATCGTCATCGAGCTGAACGTGTGCTAAAACTCGGAGGTGCCGTAGTTTCGGTGCTTGATCGGTCGGGTCGTGAAGACGTACGACTACATCAACCACATTGTGCTAACGCTTCCGCTGTCGGTCTACAAGGGTACGTAGATCACACTCTCCCCTCTCGTTGCTATGCATCACCATGATCTTGCGTGTGCTTTGGAATATTTTTAAAATTACTACATTCCCCAACACCCTCTTCCACCGAGCCGCTGCACCGGCTCCTCGGATCCACTGATCCGAGCCGCCCAAGTCGTTGTCGTCGCCCGAGATCCACCGCCCTCGAGCCGCCGGAGAGCCACCGCCCCCGAGCAGCCGGTGAGTTTTAACTTGTGCTTGTGCCGAGCGCTATGCATAGTTTGTTAACACAACGTGCGCTTTTGTGAATTTAGATGGAATTGAGCCTGTGCGAGAAGTTTTTGCTTGACGATTCATCCGATTCGGACAACTCGGGCATTGAGACGCTGCTTGTTAACTATCGCCAGCAGACCTTGGCGATGGCCCTTGCCGTGAAGGAGCATGAAGATGAGAACCGAAAGAGGCGGCAAGGATCAACCGTTGGCCATCTTTGCATTCGTCGAAATCGCCATCTCAGGAATGAGATGTTGATGCAAGACTATTTCGCGGAGAATCCAACATATCCGCCACACGTCTTCCGAAGAAGGTACCGAATGCGCCGATCCCTCTTTGTGAAATTTTTTCAAGCTTGCGAGGCCAATTGTTGGTATTTTACTCAAAGAAGAAATGTCGCGGGATTGAAAGGATTTAGTTCATATCAAAAAATCTCCACAGCTATGCGGGTAATTGCATACGGCATTCTGGCTGACTATGCCGATGAGTACCTTCGCATTGGTGAAGATACTACAATTGAGTTAGTGCATAGGTGTAACACCCCCAGTGTCATGCTATAGTAATCACCTGTTAATGGTGCCATGTCATCAGGTTACTGTTGCTAATCTTCACATGATCCAAATCACTGTTCATATTCAAACTCAAATTTAAAGTAAAAATTCAAATTTGACAAGCATGAAAACTAAAATGTGCAAAGTGCAGAAAATAATCCCAGGATATTTGTCATGTTGGAACCAACCTCTTTTGGATTCCGAAAGTGCCCCTGGGAATTAATTTGTGGTCCAACAACATTTAAAATTGGCCTTTTCAATTTCTAAAAATGGTTAGGCAACTTCTTTTAGCCTCATACTTTGTGTGTCTCCTAGAAATAAGGTGCTTGATTTATGTGACAAGTCTCATCTCTAGCAAAGCTCATTCGGTTTTACAATTAAAAAGAAAGCACATGCGGAAAAATAAAAAGGGAAAAAGGCTACAATAAAAAGGGGAAAAGGCCAACCCCCCTAGTGGGCCTCGTGGCCCAGCTGGCCATCCAGCCGGTCGGCCAGGCCGGCCCACTTTCTCCTAACTCCCATTATCCTCCCCTCCTCGTGACCTAACCCCCTCCCGATCCCCACTTGTCCCCCCACCTCTCGATCCACTTCGCTCCCTCTCGCTTGCCCGATCCTGATTCTGGATCGAGCCGCAACGGCGCCGTCGCCAGACCCCGCTGGCCTGCCTCGTCCCCACAGCCCCTTCCCCGACTCCTCACCCAACCCGATCTGGACGGCGCGCCGCTCCCGGCTCCGTCACGCGTCGCCGCCCGGAGCTGCCCTCGCCGGACCGCCCTGCCTCTCCTTCGATTGTCGTTGTCGAGTCTTGTCGGCCCCGATCCCCTGCAAACGGCTGTGAGCCGCCGTCCTCCACCCCTCTCCTTTCCCCTGTAGATCGAACGCGCCCGCGCCATGCCTGATCTACCGCGGTCAACGCGCCCATCTCCATCACCGCGCGTGCACCGGCCTCCCCCTGCCTTCCCGTGCGTCGCGTCGCCGAGGGCCGCCTCTGCCAGCGCACGCCTCACTCGCTGTCGTGACGCGCACGCGTGCTTCGCTGCCCCCCTACGCGCCCCACCGCTCGCGGATACGCCTGCCTCAGCTGGCGGCGCCCACCTCCGCCCGGGCCTGCTCGTGCCCCCTGTGCCGAGCCTTCCCCCGGCCAGTACCATGGTTGCCGGCGCCGTACTCTACGAGTATGTACGTGCGGGCACAGCCTCACCAGAGGCCGATTTGGGCCACTGGCACATGGGCCCGACCCCCCTGTTAATTAAGGAGGCCCTAATTAGTTCAGCCCAACCCCCCCCCCCTAATTAAGCTAACTAAATTTAGTCAGGAACCTGCTAATTAAAATGAGTCCATGACAATTGGGACCCACATACACTGTTCACTTTGGACTAGTCATAATATTGACTGGGTCAACCCAACCCCTGGCCCCACATGTCATACACATGCACACATTGCTGGTACACTCCTGTGTACCCATAGCAATTTGTCGTTTTTTCGAATTAAATTAAATGCAGAAATTCTAGAATTTGTTTAAATCTTTTAAAATTCATAGAAATTAAACCGTAACTCAGATGAAAATGTTTTCTACATGAAAGTTGCTTAGAACGACGAGACAAATCCGAATACGCGGTCCGTTCATCTGTCACATGCCCCTAGCATGCTGAACATGGAACCGTCCCCCTCTTTCATTTATCCGGAATCTACCTAACGCCGGGAATTCATCCTCGATGTTTATCCCCATCCATCTGCAACGTGCAGTACTACATTAGGGCAACCCTAACTCTGCCTGTCGTCATGTTATGCCTTATGATGCATTGTTTGCTCTGTATTTACTGTTTCTTCCCCCTCTTCTCTTCGGTAGACCCCGAGACTGATGTTGCCCCTGTGACCGACTACGTCGACGACGACCCCTCCTTGCCAGAGCAACCAGGCAAGCAAACCCTCCTTGAGCATTTCGATATCCCACATTTCTTTCCCTCTCATGCTTGCATTAGAACTGCTACTGCTTTATGTATGATCCTACTCTGATGCATAGCCTGTTTTTGTTACCTGCTTTCATACCTTACTTGCTTATCCTAAACTGCTTAGTATAGGTTGGTTAGAGATCCATCAGTGACCCCCACCTTGTCCCAGTTGCCCCGCTTTATGTTTGATGACTCGATCAACGTGATCGACGTCCAGGCCCCGACACCACACATCACTTACCCCTTTTGTTGCTTGACTCTGCAGAGTTACCATCGAGTGCCGAGGGTGGAACCTCATACATCACTCCTGATGAGATCTCTGTAGTGTAGCTATCCGGTCGTGGTCATCGAGGGTGATTTCCTCCTTAACCCCTTTCGTTACGGCTCTGTCGTGCAACCCCTCAAGTGTGAACCTCGAGGGTGGATCCTCTGACGTTCACCTTGATGATAACATCGAGTGGAATTCACCGGGGGTGATTCCTCGGGTTTTCCCCTTGGTGTTAGACACATAGTTACTATGGTTACTATGACTTTGCACTGAGCCATGTTACTAAGATGGGTCGACCCTGAGGGGTACCCGCGCGAGCTTAATAGAGAGTGATGTGGAGTCGGGTTGACCTGGAAGGTGCCCGCGAGATACTTACGAGCCGTGGCCGGGCATTCTTAGCCCTTGCCGCAAGTACTCGAGACGGGGCAACGGGGTCACATCGATCATGAGTCTCTGCTCGTTACCGCACGTTCCTAATGCACTAAGATTTGGATATTTGATCCGAGGGGCCTCTGGCCTGATAGCACTAACCATCACGTGGGCATAGTATGGGCGTTCTGCGTCGTATACATCAGCCGAAGGTTAATAGACGTCAGCGACTGAGGGGCGCGCGCCGAGTTGGACTGGTAAGCACCTACCTTTTTGAAGGAGGTAGCTGGGTCTGCTCACCGGCCGCCCACGCAACATGCAGGAGTTCCCGGGGAGATGGCCCTGACCTCTGGGGGCATAGGTTTAGTCCGGCGTGCTGGCCTCTCTATTAAGCCTAGGTCGGGTTGCGGCGTATTGTTTGGCCGAGGCCGGGCATGACCCAGGAAAGTGTGTCTGTCCGGAGTTAATCAAGCGTGGTGGGTAAGTTGGTGCACCCCTGCAGGGAAGAAAACATCTATCGATAGCCTGTCCTACGGTAACGGACACTTGGAGTTGTATCCCGATCGATACAACTAGAACTGGATACTTGTGATGAGAACTGGATGGTGATGAGATTTGGAATGTGTTGGCACTTGGATAGTATGGCTCTGGGATTGCTTTCTCGAAGGGAGTCGAGAAAGGATCTCTAGCCGAGGTTGATAACATTACTGCTACTTTACTTTATGCTACTCTACTCCCTCCTGTTGCTGCAAGATGGTGATTTCCAGAAGATGCTAGTCTTCGATAGGCTAGGCTTTCCCCTTCTCTTCTGGCATTCTGCAGTTTAGTCCATAGATACAACCCATTCTTTTGATACAGATGCATACTTAGTTTAGATCTGATGTAAGACTTGCGAGTACTTTGGATGAGTACTCACGGTTGCTTTGCTACTTCTTTTCCCCCATACCCGATTGTTGCGACCAGATGACGGATCCCAGGAGCCAGACGACGCCACTGATGACTACTACTACCCGGAGGATGCCTACTACTACGTGAAGACCGCAGACGACTAGGGGTAGTTAGGAGGATCCCAGGCAGGAGGCCTTGCCTTTTCGATCGTTGTTGCTTTTGTGCTAGCCTTCTTAAGGCAAACTTGTTTAACTCATGTCTGTACTCAGATATTGTTGCTCCCGCTGACTCTTGTGTATTCCAGCTTATGTATTCGAGCCCTCGAGGCCCCTGGCTTGTAATATAAGGCTTGTATTATTTTAATTTGTGTCTAGAGTTGTGTTGTGATATCTCTCGTGATTCCTTGATCTTGGTCGTACACATTTGCGTGTATGATTAGTGTACGGTTGAATCGAGGGCGTCATAGTAGGTTTGCCAAAGTGATCATCCATGTCTTTGGTCCTAGATATCTTCGGGCACCCAACGAGGAAGACACACAAAAATTGATGGCATCTAATGAGAGAAGAGGTTGGCCTGGCATGCTAGGTAGCATTGACTATATGCACTGGACTTGGAAAAATTGCCCGAAGGCATGGCAGGGAAAGTATTGTGGCAAGTCTCGTGATGCAACAATTGTGCTAGAGGATGTAGCATCCGAGGATGTATGGATTTGACATTGCTTTTTTGGTATGATGGGTACTCTTAATGATATCAATGTGTTGCAACGGTCTCATTTGTTTGCTAGGCTTGCTAGTGGTGATGCTCCTGCTTGCAACTACACTATCAATGGGCATGAATACACAAAGGGGGTACTATCTTGCAGGTGGTATATACCCTCCTTGGTGCACATTAATCAAGAGCATCAACGAATCCAAAACTAGGAAACAATGTGAATTCGCAAGGGTGCAAGAGGTGGCCCGAAAAGACATTGAAAGAGCATTTGGGGTTTTGCAATCTAGGTTTGCCATTGTTCATGGTCCTGCTCGTTTTTGGGACAAGCAGTACTTGAAAACATCATGACATGTTGTGTTATTCTTCACAATATGATTCTCGAAGATGAGAGAGGCATGAACTTGGAGTTCTTTCTACGACAATGTGGGGAGCCGTGTCAAACCAGCTAGAGACCCTAATTGCATTAGAGCTTTTCTTCAGACCTACAGGGAGATTCCAAAACCCTGTCCCTAAATGAAGTTTTGGGTTCCAAAGCAAATAGGTTCTTATAAAAAGAACTATTCACATCAAACATGTCAGGGGTAGTAGAGATAGGACCATTTTCGCCAACAAGAGTAGATAAATGGTTTTTCCTGTATCTATAATTAGCCAAAGAGTGAAAATAAGAATTATTGTGATCGCCTTCCAAAATCTTCCTATCTTTGGACGTCTGCCACAAGATTTCCCAGTCTTTCAAATCTCATATAATTCCTTTTAAATCACTTTCATCTTATCCATCTCATCATTGTTTAATTTTTTTTCCAAAGGAAATATCAATAATATCAAACTCCAAAAGGAGAACTTTTTCTTTATCTTAATGTCTGCTTCAATACTAATACTCTACCCTTTAAATTTTTTCTAAGAAGTCTGACTTTAAATCGCCAGTTCTCAATAGCAGAAAAAGCATTAGAAATAGAGTCATCATGCACCAGCTCTTTTAATTTTGGTTGAGAAAGCCACCATTTATCAAATCTAAACATTTTTGGGGACGAAATTCTCCTAGCACCGGTATCCAGAACTAGAGGAGTGTGATAACTCCCTACTTTGGGTAAAGCCACCAAAGAGATAAGGGAAAATGAGCATCCCAACTCATAGAAGTGAGCACTCTATCCAATACAGCAAAAGTGGGATCATCTTGATTATCAGACCAAATGAACCCTCTGTTGGAGATAGGATCTCTATCAAACCCCATATGTTGATCCAATCACTAAATATAAAAGTGTAATGTTGATTAACAGAATCATTACTGGATAGCAATCATAAGCCGAGAACATGCTTGCTGCCACTAGATCCTTCCTAATCTAAAAGAGGAAACCTGAGGAGGTTAACCGACAAGGTGGTGGTGGGTGGGTGGTGGCGTTGTGGAGGGGAATGAATAGCCCACAACTGCTTGAAATATTCCCCCACAACCTCTAGGTCAACATCATCAACATGCGAATGCATAAAACGAGAGCCCGCTTTCCTTCTGACCACACATCCATGGATGGATGGCCCAAACATGACAGGAAGAGAGGAGGTGTGAGATGGAGATTTCACACATGAATTTGAAAACACATTTTGCCCCCACAGAGCTAGCCATCGGTGAGGGACATGGCAGAGCAAAACTCGAACTAGGAAATCCAATACAGGGGCATTCAACGGGGAGAACCCCAAATTGAGCTGAGAATGAAGATGGATTGGAGATAGGGACAACCCGAGAAATCAAAATTTCCCCAATCGAACTAGAATCAACAACATGATTAACTAAATTGATGCGGAAAAAAACAACTTATATGATTTGCAGCTAAACGAGAACGATGTAAAAGGGAGAGATGAACTGGTACCTCTCCTCAGTCACCCGGCCATGGTGGAGGGTCAAGGTTGCGGCAACATAGACTGACTCCCGCATGATGTGCTCGTGGTTCAAGGGCACAAACCCCCAATGCCCCACACTCACTAAAGAGAAGAAGCCTTACTACCGACGAGGGGGGCGAACCCCCGATGGCAATGCTTCTAGTGGAAGGTTGGAGAGGGCCACCATGGAGGGCCGCGCGATGTTGAGTCGTGAGGGATTTCGGGTCCTGAAGTGGCTCCAACTCCGTCTGCATTGGATCCGGTGACTCCGCCTCCTGGATAGCCCAGAAGATAAGATCCAGATCTATGCAACTATTATCTCCGATGAACTGAGCTTGTTCCATGAAGGTGGAGTAGCGGATGATATCGATGCAGACCTCCCCCCATGTTGATCAGTTAGGAAATTTCTCCCGCACCATGCACTCCATCTCCTGCATCGCCACCGGTGAGGACACGTCGATGGTGGGCAGCAGCAACGGCATGACTAGAGCAGGCGCCACCAGAAAAGGAGCAGGTCCCGCCACCATCGCAGCAAGCCTCACTCTCCTGGCCCGAGCTCCGCGGTAACCGGATCCACCCGCCATAGCACTGACTAATGAGCTTGGCACTAGGGGGTGCAGAGGTGGGAGGAGAGGAAGGTGTGGTAATGGAGGAGGCATGGGTGTGGAGGGGAGCAATGGAGATTTTGGTAGGCGGGGATAGGGACAGACTTGTCGCTCCACTTCCTGATGCGGTGGACTTTTTTTCCAATGTTTCCGCTAGCTTAAGCGTTGTACTAGAGAAGTTAATTGTGGGACAAATGAATTACCTAAGATGGCTATGATACGTCTCCATCATATCTACTTTTTCAAACACTTTTGCACTTGTTTTGGACTCTAACTTGCATGAATTGAATGGAACTAACCCGTACTGACGTTGTTTTCAGCAGAATTGCCATGGTGTTATTTTTGTGCAGAAATAAAAGTCCTCGGAATGACCTGAAAATCAGCATGGAATATTTTTGGAATATATAAAAAATACTGGCGAAAGAATCAAGGCCAGGGGTATAACGCCCTCGATGCGGCTATATCTCCTACGTGTTGAAGCACGACTTAGAGGCATAACCGCATTGAAAGCAATGTCGCAAGTAAGGTAATATTCACAACATCCCATGTAATACATAATAAGGGGAAAGGTACATAGTTGGCTTACACTCGCCACGTCACACAAAGTACATAAATAACATTACATCAACCAATACACTCATGGTCCGACTACGGTACCAAAATAAAAGATCAACCCCAACAAGCGACATGGTCCTGATCGCCCCAACTGGGCACCACTACTGATCATCAGGGAAAGACACATAGTAACGGCATGAGTCTTCGTCGAACTCCCACTTGAGCTCAAGCGCATCATCTGGAACGGAGTCATCGGGCCCTGCATCTGGTTTGGGAGTAATCTATGAGCCACGGGGACTCAGCAATCTCGCACCCTCGCGATCAAGACTATTTAAGCTTATAGGAAAGGCAAGGTAATATGTGGAGCTGCAGCAAGCGACTAGCATATAAGGTGGCTAACCTGTTCGCAAAAGAGAGCGAGAAGAGAAGGCAAAGCACGAACGAAGGACTAGAGAAAAACCTACGCCAAACATTACTCCAACACCGTGTTCACTTCCCGGACTCCGTCGAGAAGAGACCATCACGGTAACACACACCGTTGATTCATTTTAATTAAGTTAAGGTTCAAGTTATCTACAACCGGACATTAACAAATTCCCATCTGCCCATAACCGCGGGCACGGCTTTCGAAAGTTCAAATCCCTGTAGGGGTGTCCCAACTTCGCCCATGACAAGCTCTCACGGTCAACGAAGGATATACCTTCTCCCGAGACATTCCAATCAGACTCGGCATCCCGGTTCTACAAGACATTTCGACAAAGACAAAAAAAGTCCAGCAACACCGCCCGAATGTGCCGACAAATCCCGATAGGAGCTGCACATATCTCGTTCTCAGGGCACACTCAAATGAGACTAGCTACGAGTAAAACCAAACCTCAAGTTGCCCCGAGGTGGCCCCGCGGGCAGCTCAGTCGGACCAACACTCAGAGGAGCATTGGCCCAGGGGGGTTTAAATAAGATGACCCTCGGGCTCCGGAAACCCAAGGGCAAAAGAGGCTAGATGGCAAATGGTAAAACCAAGGTTGGGCATTCCTGGAGGAGTTTTTTTCAAGGCGAACTGTCAAGGGGTTCCCATTATTACCCAACCGCGTAAGGAACGCAAAATCCGGGAACATAACACCGATATGACAGAAACTAGGGCGGCAAGACTGGAACAAAACACTAGGCAAAAAGGCCGAGCCTTCCACCCTTTACCAATATATAGATGCATTAAGATAACAAGATAATATAGTGATATCCAACAAGAAAATAATGTTCCAACAAGGAACGATCTCCAATCTTCACCTGCAACTAGCAACGCTATAAGAGGGGCTGAGCAAAGCGGTAACATAGCCAATCAACGGTTTGCTAGGACATGGTGGGTTAGAGGTTTGACATGGCAGTTTGGGAGGCATGATAAGAAAGTGGTAGGCATCGTAGCATAGGCATAGCAAAAGAGCGAGCATCTAGCAAAGCAAAGATAGAAGTGATTTCGAGGGTATGATCATCTTGCCTGCAAAGTTGTCAGAGTTGACTGGATCCTCGAAAGCAAACTCAACGGGCTCCTCGTTAGCGAACTCGTCTCCCGGCTCTACCCAAACAAGACAAACAAGCAAAAATAACACAATCAACCACGTGCAAATGCTCGAACAACATGATGCAAACATGGTATGCTATGCGGGATGCGATAAGGGATGCATATGCAAGATTTTACAAGGAATGATTGAACCTGGCCTCAACATGTAAATCCAAGAGTGCCACTAGAAAGGTGAGGTGATTTCATTTGAAATCGATATAAAGAACACCGGAATCGGATGCACGGTTTGGAAATGGCAAGCAAAACAAATATGGCACCGGTCTGCGATAAACAGCAAGTAGCCATCTAAATGCAACAAGTTAAATATGCTACAGCACTCAAACATGACAACAAAATACATGGCAGGGATCCACTCATAATGCTTAACAAACGATGAACACTGAGCTACGGACAATTCATCCATTAACAGGTTCAAACAAGCATGGCAAAAGTGCAATTGATAAACAGGTTTCAGACTTAGTGAAATTAACACTAGTCTGGAATTTCAGATCACGTAGCACACTTTGGAGCAAGAAAACTATATGCTACAGGAACTTAACATGGCAAAGCAAGGCATGGCTTGGAGCTACTCAAAGAGCTTAACAAAAGTCCCTTAGTGACCTTGAGCCAAAAGGAATCAGAAAATACAATTGCAAGCATGTGAACATGACAAAAACATAATCAGATTACAGACTTAGTGAAAAACTGGAGCATGCAAATATGATAACGATTAGGCATGTTTACGAGCTCGATGCACTCACTACAGAGCAAGGCATGACAAACTAAGAACACACCCATCAAGAATACACATTGTATAAGCTAGACATGGCAAGGGCAATAACATAGCATGCACGGATCTACAACAACATCCTCGGCAAAATCGCTAACAAGTAGACGATCTGCCAGGAATAACGAAATTGCAAAAGTAGAGCTCGATTGACTCAAGCTAGGGTGCTCCATAATTGCAAAGAAAGACATGGATGGATAGAGCACCACAAGATTAACAAATCATCCTTATTGATCATCCTCAAAAGAGGCACGGATCACTAGGAAACAACATGAACATATGGCATATTGATAAAAACAGATCAAGGACTTAGTGAAATCTCTAAGTCCCTGAAATCAGCATTAACGGATGCACCACTTTGCAAGCTTGTGCTAGTCACCACACATATCACAAAAATACATGGATAGCACCTCTGGAAAGATGGCATGGCATATAACAAAACTCATGTAGAGCTTAGGAGCATAACATGCACACATTAATCATGGCAAAAATGACAAATAGCTATTTGGTGCAGCAGATCTGACAATTAACTCAAATAGCTCTCTTCCAACAGCATTTCGGGCATCAAGATGAACTGAAATGAAAATAACGCAATGAGATGAAATGATGTGCTCTCTGAGATGAACATTTTGATATGCTACACGCCCAAAACGGAGCTACGGATGCGGAGATATAGCTTGATGAAAAATGCAAATTATTAGGGTTTCGGGCAAGATTAGGTCAACCTCAGATCCAGATCTGGATCCGGATCATGCACGCTTTACGAGGAATGCCGGAACAGGAGCTTGACGTCGCCGGTGATGAGCTCGACGACGACGGGAGAAGCGGCCGGAGCTCCGGGCGAGGTGGCCGGGGTCCTCGCCGGAGAAGCGCGGGCGGCGCGGGCTCGGTGCCGGGCGGCTTCCACGACGCGGGCGCGCGGCGGCGAGGCCTGCCGGCGTCGGGGACGGTGATGGCCGCGGTGGCCGGAGCGGGCGGAGGCCGGCGCGGCTTGCCGGCGGGTGGCGGAGCGGCGACTGGCGCCGGCGGAGGAGGGAGACGACCCCGGGCGGCGGCGGGAGGCGATGGGCCTCGGGGGCCCGACCTGGGCCTCCCGGGCCGGCGGCGGCGACGAAGTGGGGCGGCGCCGTGGGCCAATGGAGGCGTGCCACGTGGCGGCGGGGGTAGAACCGGACACTCCGGCGCCGACGGACGTTGTCCGGCGCGCGGAGGAAGACGGAGGCTAGGGTTTCGGGGAAGAGATCCGAAATTTCGGGGAGAGACCTATATATAGGCATAGAGGGAGCTAGGAGAGTCCAAATGAGGTGCCGTTTTCGTCCACGCGATCGTGATCGAACGCTCTAGATGATGGAGAGGGTTTTGGGCCAAATTGGAAGGGTGTTAGGCTGCAACACACACGAGGCCTTCTCGGTCCCTCGGTTAACCGTTGGAGTATCAAACGAAGTCCAAATGGTACGAAACTTGATAGGCGGTCTACCGATAGTAAACCAAGGCCGCTTGGCAAGTCTCGGTCCAATCCGAAAATGTTTAACCCCCACACACGAAAGGAAGGTAGAAAGGACCACCGGAGGAGATAGGAGCGCCGGAATGCAAAACGGACAACGGGGAAAATGCTCGGATGCATGAGACAAACATGTATGCAAATGCAATGCACGTGATGACATGATATGAGATGCATGACAACGACAACAACACACGGAGACAAAAACCAGAACCCGAGGAAATAAAATAACTTAGCGCCGGAAACGGCAAGAGTTGGAGTACATATTAGGTAAATTACAACCGGGGTGTTACAACACTCCACCACTACGAAAGGATCTCGTCCCGAGATCTAGGACTGGAAGAACGCCGGGTACTCAGAACGGAGGTGATCGTCGCTTTCCCAGGTGGCTTCCCGGTCGGAATGGTGTGACCACCTGACTTTGAGGAATTTGATTGACTTATTGCAAGTCTTGCGTTCAGTCTCTTCAAGAATAGCCACGGGGTGCTCATGATAAGAGAGATCTTCTTCGAGATCAATGTCTTCGAAGTTGACGGTACGATCAGGAGTCTTGAAGCACTTGCGGAGTTGAGAGACATGAAACACGTCGTGCACATTTGCAAATTTGAAGGAAGCTCGAGTTGATAGGCGAGATCGCCTCTCTTGCTGATGATCTTGAAAGGACCCACGTATCTAGGGGCAAGCTTCCCTTTGATACCGAAGTGACGAGCACCTTTCATTGGAGAGACGCGGAGGTAAACATGGTCTTCGATCTCAAAAGACAAATCACGGTGCTTACTATCATAGTAGCTCTTCTGGCGCGATTGCGCTGCTTTGAGGTTATCACGAATGACCTTGCACATCTCCTCTGCCTCTGTGATCAAGTCATTTCCAAGAAGTTGACGCTCACCGATTTCAGACCAGTTGAGTGGAGTACGACACTTCCTGCCATACCGAATTTCGAATGGGGCCTTGCCCGAACTTGCTTGAAAATTGTTGTTGTAGGAGAATTCGGCGTATGGAAGACAATCTTCCCACTTCATACCAAAAGAGATAACGCAAGCCCTGAGCATATCTTCAAGAATCTGATCGATACGCTTGCTAGTTTGAGGATGGAAAGCTATGCTGAAGCGGATGTTGGTGCCCATGGCCTTCTAAAAAGACTCCCAAAACTTGGAGGTAAAGATGCTGCCATGGTCTGAAGAGATCACCTGTGGAATACCGTGCAGCGAGACAGTCCGAGAGGTATACAGCTCCGCCAATTGAGCTGCATTGATAGACTCTTTGATAGGCACAAAGTGAGCCACTTTAGTGAGTTTGTCGATGACAACGAATATAGCATCATTGCCACGCTTGGACTTTGGAAACCCAGTCACGAAGTCCATCTCAATGTGGTCAAACTTCCATTCTGGAATGGCAAGAGGTTGGAGGAGACCAGCTGGCCTTTGGTGTTCTGCCTTCACTCTTCTGCAGACATCACATTCATTCACGAACTGAGCAATCTCGCGCTTCATTCGAGTCCACCAATAAGCCTGCTTGAGGTCCTGATACATCTTCGTACTCCCAGGGTGGATGGAGAGGAGTGAATTGTGAGCCTCGTTCATGATAACTTTACAAAGGTCACCTTTGGGCACAACAATTCGATCCTCGAAGAAGAGAGTATCCTTGTCATTAAGGCGGCAACACTTGTACTTGGGTTGACTCTTGGCAATCCCAATCTTCACCTTCTTCACCATAGCATCAAGAAGTTGAGCTTCGCGAATCTGGTCTTCCAAGGTAGGAGAGACTTTAAGGTTGGCGAGGAAACCTTGAGGAACAACTTGCAGATTGAGTTTGCGGAAAGCTTCACAAAGCTCGGGTTGGTAAGGCTTGAGAATCAGACTGTTGCAGTAAGCCTTCCTGCTCAAAGCGCCAGCAATCACATTGGCCTTGCCTGGAGTATACTCGATACTCGGATTATACTCTTGAATCATTTTGACCCAACGAGTCTGCCTGAGGTTGAGATTAGGCTGAGTGAAGATGTACTTGAGACTCTTGTGGTCAGTGAAGATGTCCACTTTTCTTCCCAATAAGAGATGTCTCCAAGTCAAAAGAGCATGCACAACTGTCGCCAACTCGAGGTCATGAGTGGGGTAGTTCTTCTCGCTGGGCTTCAACTGGCGAGAGGTATAAGCCACAACTTTCTTCTCTTGCATCAACACTGCACCAAGACCTTGGAGAGAGGCATCGCAGAAGACCTCGAATGGTTTGGATTCATCAGGAGGAGTCAGAACTAGAGCAGTGACCAATTTATCTTTCAAGGTGTTGAAAGCGATGTCACATTCCGGAGACCAAACGTACTTGACGTGCTTCTGGAGAAGATTTGAAAGAGGCTTCGCAATCTTTGAAAAGTTCTCAACGAACCTTCGACAGTAGCTTGCGAGACCAAGGAAGCTACGGAGTTGCTTCACGTTCTGAGGTGGTTCCCAATTCACAATTGCAGACACCTTCTTAGGATTCACCGCAATGCCCTTGGCAGAGATGATATGCCCAAGATAAAGAACCTCATCGAGCCAAAACTCGCACTTTGAGAACTTGGCGTAGAACTGATGTTCCCTGAGCTTATCGAGCACCAAACGCAAATGCTTGGCATGATCTTCCTTGTTCTTCGAAAAGACTAGAATGTCGTCGAGATAGACCAAAACAAAGTCATTTGTGTAGGCGTTGAAGATGAAATTCATCATGCGAGAGAAAGTCGGAGGAGCGTTGACGAGGCCAAAAGACATGACAGTGTATTCGTATGAACCATAGCTTGTTCTGAAAGCCGTCTTGGGAATATCTTGCTCACGAATTCGAATCTGGTGATAACCCATACGGAGATCAAGCTTGGAGAATACTTGGGCACCTTTGAGTTGTTCGAACAGCTCATTGATGTTGGGAAGTGGGTATTTGTTCTTGATAGTCTTCTTGTTCAATGGACGGTAGTCAACAAAAAGTCGGTCCGTTCCATCCTTCTTCTTCACGAAAAGAACTCCACAACCCCACGGAGAAGAACTAGGTTGGATGAGACCCATTCGCTCTTGAATATCGAGTTGCTTCTTCAGCTCCTTCAACTCTTTAGGTCCGAGCTTGTCAGGACGTTTGCAAACCGGTTTCGTGCCAGGCTCAAGATCGATGACGAATTCAACTGGTCGGTGCGGAGGCATTCCTGGAAGCTCTTCTGGAAAGACGTCTTGATATTCGCACACGACTGGAATTTGCGAGATGGCATCTAGTTCACCCTTCTCATTGAGAGAAAACAGATGGATTGTATTATCCCGAGCGGCAAAGACAATTACATCCTCAAACGAATGAGTCAACTGAATCTGCCTGGCTGCACAATCAAGCTGAGCCTTGTGCTTAGAAAGCCAGTCCATTCCCAGAATAAGATCAATATCCGAGTTACCAAGAACCATTGGAGAAGCCAGAAACTTGAAATCACCCATCATGATAGAAATATCCGGAACCATCATACTAGAACTCAGACGCTTAGCCGGAGAGACGACTTGCAAAGCTCTAGGTAAAGCCTTAGTACTAAAATTGTTCTCCGATGCAAATGGGAATGACATGAAGGAATGCGATGCACCAGAGTCAAAAAGTACTTTAGCTGGAATATCATTAATAGGAAGGTTACCCATGATGACATCTGAAGAGTCCTCTGCCTGAGCTGCATTCACCATGTTGACCTTGGCGTGCTTGGGGTTATGCTTGACCACAGCTGTACTTGCCAATCTCACAGGAGGAGGAGGAGGAGGGAGACGCCTCTGATTGAAGCATTTGTTGGCATAGTGACCCTTCTGCTGGCACTTGTTGCACGTGACCTCTGAAAGCGGACGGTGATACGGAGCACTCGATCTTGAAGCTTGAGACAAAGTCTTGTTCTGAAAGCCAGGGTTGGGTGGGTGGGAAGATCCACTGCCACCTTTGCTCTTCTGATATGGCTGCCGGAACGGAGGAGGAGGAAGCCAATACTTCTGCTACTTAGCCACTTGAGTAGAGGAAGAAGGAGTAGCATCTCTGACTTGCTTCTTGGAAGCATCACACTTCAGTTGAGCAGCGTCTTGCTTCAATGCCATGTTGTAGAACTCATCGTACCTCAAGGGCTCAAAGAGAACAAGAGCTAGCTGGATTTCTTCTCTGAGACCACCCCTAAACTGATATATCATGCTCTTCTCGTCAGGGACGTCCTGCTTAGCAAAGCGGACGAGCTTCTGAAACAACTTGTTGTAGTCATAGACAGACATAGAGCCTTGCTTCAGGTTGCGGAATTCCTCACGCTTGCTTTCAACCATGCTCTGAGGAATATGATGAGCTTTGAAGTCTTGACGGAATTCATCCCAGGTAATCACACGGCCTCCTCTGGAATCTTTGTACTGCTGAAACCATTCTGCAGCTTGGTCTTTGAGTTGGAAAGGAAGCGAACTTGACAAAGTCCTCAGGCCCGACGTTACTGCACTCGAAATGCTTGCACAAGTCCACGAGCCAATCATCAGCATCAGTTGCCTCAACACAATTGCTGAAGGTCTTTGGCTGGTTAGCAAGGAACTGGTTGAGTGCAGCAGAGTGATTCTGATTGTTGCCTTGGTTGCCTTTGTTGCCTTGGTTCGCTTGGTTGCGCTCTTGAAGAATTTGCATGATCAACTGCGTGTTTGCATTGGTAGCGGCCATCACAGCTTGCCATGCCTCCGGAGGTGGAGGTGGTGGTCGCGGATCAGGATTCGGAGTCGTGCGCGTTGGAGGAGCCATCCTGAACAGGTTGACATCCATTAGCACATTGATAGACAAATATTGAAGTTGAATCCGACGGGATGAAATTGCAACATATAGTCTTCACATCCGAACAAAATGAACGAATGCATTCCAATTGAAATGGTCACACATCCATAAATTGAGAAGCCACTTAGAATTTAGGTAGAGGAATAAAATCAACAAGGTATGGAGTAAGAACGAATACTTGGTAAAGATCACCCGATCTCAAACCAAATATCCATGGAAGAAAACTAGAGCTACAAGAATTCCCACCTATGAAACTCCCAAACCTTTCCGGTTATGCAATCAGGTGTTGGGGATACAGGGGAAGCATAATATCTCACCCAAATCTAGCAAATCCTACATCCAGCTGTATCCATCCTTCAACACATAACCAAGGAAACTTCGAAAATCGTCTACCTCAACCTTCGAAAAGCATCCGTTATACAAGTTATGGCAATACTCCCGAACTCCCGCCCCAGTACTGGGTGGCGTCGAGGTTATCTCACCAACAACTACATAAAAGAGATTTTCGATGTCGGCGAACTAAACTCAGGTATTCCAGAACTGCAACGATAAAATTGTGACGACAACACCTCGGAGCTCAACTCCCCGGGACACTGCCACAACCCCTAAATGACAGGAGGCACCAAGAACAATGTTCTCGTCACAAATCGAACGGAACGATTCCAAGATACCCGCGTGATCCTAATTTTTTTAGTGAAATTTGAGAAGAGAAGAGTCAAAACTCTACGTCAGGATGCCTTACCAGAGCGATGAAGGGACTGGGGAGTAAAAAGAATTACTAAACTCTCCGATATATAATTCCTAAATGACTCAAAACATTTTTCTAGACTCAACAACGACAGCTAATTCGATCAAGCAGTGGGGGCTCCTAAGGTCGGGGAAGGCTCTGATTACCAACTTATAACGCCCTCGATGCGGCTATATCTCCTACGTGTCGAAGCACGACTTAGAGGCATAACCGCATTGAAAGCAATGTCACAAGTAAGGTAATCTTCACAACATCCCATGTAATACATAATAAGGGGAAAGGTACATAGTTGGCTTACACTCGCCACGTCACATAAAGTACATAAATAACATTACATCAACCAATACATCATGGTCCGACTACGGTACCAAAATAAAAGATCAACCCCAACAAGCGACATGGTCCCAATCGCCCCAACTGGGCACCACTACTGATCATCAGGGAAAGACACATAGTAACGGCGTGAGTCTTCGTCGAACTCCCACTTGAGCTCAAGCACATCATCTGGAACGGAGTCATCGGGCCCTGCATCTGGTTTGGAAGTAATCTGTGAGCCACGGGGACTCAGCAATCTCGCACCCTCGCGATCAAGACTATTTAAGCTTATAGGAAAGGCAAGGTAATATGTGGAGCTGCAGCAAGCGACTAGCATATAAGGTGGCTAACCTTTTCGCAAAAGAGAGCGAGAAGGGAAGGCAAAGCACGAACGAAGGACTAGAGAACAACCTACGGCAAACATTACTCCAACACCGTATTCACTTCTCGGACTCCGCCGAGAAGAGACCATCATGGTAACACACACTGTTGATTCATTTTAATTAAGTTAAGGTTAAAGCTATCTACAACCGGACATTAACAAATTCCCATCTGCCCATAACCGCGGGCACGGCTTTCGAAAGTTCAAATCCCTGCAGGGGAGTCCCAACTTAGCCAATGACAAGCTCTCACGGTCAACGAAGGATATACCTTCTCCCGAGACATTCCGATCAGACTCGGCATCCCGGTTCTACAAGACATTTCGACAAAGACAAAAAAAGTCCAGCAACACCGCCCGAATGTGCCGACAAATCCCGATAGGAGCTGCACATATCTCGTTCTCAGGGCACACTCAGATGAGACTAGCTACGAGTAAAACCAAACCTCAAGTTGCCCCGAGGTGGCCCCACGGGCAGCTCAGTCGGACCAACACTCAGAGGAGCACTGGCCCAGGGGGGTTTAAATAAGATGACCCTCGGGCTCCGGAAACCCAAGGGCAAAAGAGGCTAGATGGCAAATGGTAAAACCAAGGTTGGGCATTCCTGGAGGAGTTTTTTTCAAGGCAAACTGTCAAGGGGTTCCCATTATTACCCAACTGCGTAAGGAACGCAAAATCTGGGAACATAACACCGGTATGACAGAAACTAGGGCGGCAAGACTGGAACAAAACACTAGGCAAAAAGGCCGAGCCTTCCACCCTTTACCAATATATAGATGCATTAAGATAACAAGATAATATAGTGATATCCCAACAAGAAAATAATGTTCCAACAAGGAACGATCTCCAATCTTCACCTGCAACTAGCAACGCTATAAGAGGGGCTGAGCAAAGCGGTAACATAGCCAATCAACGGTTTGCTAGGACATGGTGGGTTAGAGGTTTGACATGGCAATTTGGGAGGCATGATAAGAAAGTGGTAGGCATCGTAGCATAGGCATAGCAAAAGAGTGAGCATCTAGCAAAGCAAAGATAGAAGTGATTTTGAGGGTATGATCATCTTGCCTGCAAAGTTGTCAGAGTTGACTGGATCCTCGAAAGCAAACTCAACGGGCTCCTCATTAGCGAACTTGTCTCCCGGCTCTACCCAAACAAGACAAACAAGCAAAAGGAACACAATCAACCACGTGAAAATGCTCGAACAACATGATGCAAACATGGTATGCTATGCGGGATGCGATAAGGGATGCATATGCAAGATATGACAAGGAATGATTGAAACTGGCCTCAACTTGGAAATCCAAGAGTGCCACTGGAAAGGTGAGGTGATTTCGGTTGAAATCGATATAAAGAAAAGCGGAATCGGATGCACGGTTTGGAAATGGCAAGCAAAACAAATATGGCACCGGTCTGTGATAAACAGCAAGTAGCCATATAAATGCAACAAGTTAAATATGCTACAGCACTCAAACATGACAACAATATACATGGCAGGGATCCACTCATAATGCTTAACAAAAGATGAACACTGAGCTACGGCCAATTCATCCATTAACAGGTTCAAACAAGCATGGCAAAAGTGCAATTGATAAACAGGTTTCAGACTTAGTGAAATTAACACTAGTCTGGAATTTCAGATCAGGTAGCACACTTTGGAGCATGAAAACTATATGCTATAGGAACTTAACATGGCAAAGCAAGGCATGGCATGGAGCTACTCAAAGAGCTTAACAAAAGTCCCTTAGTGACCTTGAGCCAAAAGGGATCAGAAAATACCATTTCAAGCATGTGAACATGGCAAAAACATAAACAGATTACAGACTTAGTGAAAAACTGGAGCATGCAAATATGATAATGATTAGGCATGTTTACGAGCTCGATGCACTCACTATAGAGCAAGGCATGACAAACTAAGCACACACCCATAAATAATACACATTGTATAAGCTATACATGGCAAGGGCAACAACATAGCATGCACGGATCTACAACAACATCCTCGGCAAAATCGCTAACAAGTAGACGATCTGCCAGGAATAACGAAATAGCAAAAGTAGAGCTCGATTGACTCAAGCTAGGGTGCTCCATAATTGCAAACAAAGACATGGATGGATATAGCACCACAAGACTAACAAATCATCCTTATTGATCATCCTCAAAAGAGGCACGGATCACTAGGAAACAACATGAACATATGGCATATTGATAAAAACAGATCAAGGACTTGGTGAAATCTCTAAGTCCCTGAAATCAGCATTAATGAATGCACCACTTTGCAAGCTTGTGCTAGTCACCACACATATCACAAAAATACATAGATAGCACCTCTGGAAAGATGGCATGTCATATAACAAAACTCATGTAGAGCTCAGGAGCATAACATGCACACATTAATCATGGCAAAAATGACAAATAGCTATTTGGTGCAGCAGATCTGACAATTAACTCAAATAGCTCTCTTCCAACAACATTTCGGGCATCAAGATGAACTCAAATGAAAAAAATGCAATGAGATGAAATGATGTTCTCTCTGAGACGAACATTTTGATATGCTACACGCCCAAAACGGAGCTACGGATGCGGAGATATAGCATGATGAAAAATGCAAATTATTAGGGTTTCGGGCAAGATTAGGTCAACCTCAGATCCAGATCTGGATCCGGATCGTGCATTCTTTACGAGGAACGCCGGAACAGGAGCTTGAGGTCGCCGGTGATGAGCTCGACGACGATGGGGAGAAGCGGCTGGAGCTCCGGGCGAGGTGGCCGAGGTCCTCGCCGGAGAAGCGCGGGCGGCGCGGGCTCGGTGCCGGGCGGCTTTCGCGGTGTGGGCGCATGGCGGCGAGGCCTGCCGGCGTCGGGGACGGTGATGGCCGCGGTGGCCGGAGCGGGCGGAGGCCGGCGCGGCTTGCCGGCGGGCGACGAAGCGGCGACTGGCGCCGGGCGGAGGAGGGAGACGACCCCGGGAGGCGGCGGGAGGCGATGGGCCTCGGGGGCCCGACCTGGGCCTCCCGGGCCGGCGGCGGCGACGAAGTGGGGTGGCGGCACGGGCCAATGGAGGCGTGCCACGTGGCGGCGGGGGTGGAACCGGACACGTCCGGCGCTGGCGGACGTTGTCCGGCGCGCGAAGGAAGACGAAGGCTAGGGTTTCGGGGAAGAGATCCGAAATTTCGGGGAGAGACCTATATATAAGCATAGAGGGAGCTAGGAGAGTCCAAATGAGGTGCGGTTTTCGGCCACGCGATCGTGATCGAATGTTCTGGATGATGGAGAGGGTTTTGGTGGGTTTTGGGCCAAATTGGAAGGGTGTTGGGCTGCAACACACACAAGGACTTCTTGGTCCCTCGGTTAACTGTTGGAGTATCAAACGAAGTCCAAATGGTACGAAACTTGACAGGTGGTCTACGGTAGTAAACCAAGGCCGCTTGGCAAGTCTCGGTCCAATCCGGAAATGTTTAACCCCCACACACGAAAGGAAGGTAGAAAGGACCACCGGAGGAGATAGGAGCACCGGAATGCAAAACGGACAACGGGGAAAATGCTCGGATGCATGAGACGAACACGTATGAAAATGCAATGCACATGATGACATGATATGAGATGCATGACAACGACAACAACACACGGAGACAAAACCCGAACCCGAGGAAATAAAATAACTTAGCGCCGAAAACGGCAAGAGTTGGAGTACATATTAGGTAAAATACATCCGGGGTGTTACAAGGGGCCCACACCCTGTCCACGAGGGTGGGGGCGCCCCCTGGGCATGCCCCCTGCCTCGTGGGCCCCCTGGTGCTCCACCGACCTCAACTCCAACTCTATATATTCACGTTTTGGGAGAGAAAAATTCAGAGAGAAGGATTCGTCATGTTTTATGATACGGAGCCGCCGCCAAACCCTAATCTCTCTTGGGAGGTCTGATCTGGAGTCCGTTCGGGGCTCCAGAGAGGGGAATCCGTCGCCGTCGTCATCATCAACCTTCCTCCATCACCAATTCCATAATGCTCACTGCCGTGCGTGAGTAATTCCATCGTAGGCTCGCTGGATGGTGATGGGTTGGATGAGATTTATCATGTAATCGAGTTAGTTTTGTTAGGGTTTGATCCCTAGTATCCATTATGTTCTGAGATTGATGTTGCTATCACTACAAAAAAAGACACATCCATGACATTTTGGCCCGAACAAAAAAAAAGTATGTCATACTTATGACACTTCTATGACGATAATTGTGAAAAAAACTCGGTATCATCATAAATGTGGTGGAGTCCTACTTCTATGACAACAAATCATGACAGAAAATGGGCTTTTCGTCTTGGGCGGGCCGGAGACGCAGCTGCATGACATTCTTTCGGCCGTCCATGACAGAAAAAACCATGGTAGAAGCAAGGGTGAGGAAAATATCGGGGCGTTCCCGGTTACGGTGGGTGGTCGGGGCCGAGCGATGCGTGTTTCTCTCGTACATGCACGCGCATGGGTGCGAGGCGTTGAGCTCTAACTGAACCCGAGCAAGGCGTTGGGCTCTAACTGAACCCGAGCGATTGCACTGCAGGCTACGCGTTACTGAACCCGAGCGATTGATCGATGGCTGTTAACTGAACCCGATCGAGCGATTCCTTCGCTACTGCTGCTAACTAAAGCCGATCGATGCTACCTCTGGATGAACAGTGAGCGTGCTGGGGGTGGATGAACAGTTCCCGGTGGGGGTGGATGAACATGACCCCGTGGTGTTGCCTCTGGATGAACAGGACCCCAATCGATCGAGCCGGTTGGGGCTAGATGAACAGGACCCCGTGGAGGGCAGGATGAATAGTAGATGGTGGAGGGCTGGATGAACAATAGCCCGTGGAGGGGTGGTTGAATAGGAGCCCATGGAGAGGGCTGGTTGAACAGTAACCGGTGGAGTAGCGCGCGGTGGAGGCTGGATGAACACGAGTCCGTGGATGAACAGTCACAGGTGGAGGCTGGAGGAGGTCGACGGTGGATGAACAGTTGCCCGTGGAGGCTGGAGGGGGTCGACGATGGAGATGAACAGTATCCCGTGGAGTCCCGTTTTGCGGTACGTCACACCCCTCCCGATGAACAGGACCCCCGTTTCAACCGTAGCGCTCCACCACAAGTCTGTTTCCTCCATTTTGTGGTACGCCACACCCCTCCCGATCAACAGGATCCCCGTTTCAACCGTAGGAGGTCCGTTTCCTCCGTTTTGCGGTACGCCAGACCTCTCCCGATGAACAGGATCCTGTTTCGAACGTGTCCGGTCGAACACACGGCCGTTTCCTCCATTCTGCGGTACGCCAGGCCTCGTTTCCATCGGTTGTTTCGTCCAAGCCCTCCCAATGAACACGACGACACATTTCATTCCGACCCAGCCGGTTGGCTCCACATGAACACGACGATGACGTTGTTTCTCCGTTCTGACCCATCCATGTACACAAGCCCAGGCCGTACGTACGCGCGAGTAGGCGTTCGAGACCCTGCCCGTATGTATGTATGTGGCCGTATTTACTTTCTTGCACCCTGGCCGCTGTACGTACGTGTACATGCTACGCGTGCGCCTCTACTACGACACATGCACGCCTCTACATTGACCAGTATGTCCGTGCACGTTCGCGACCAGAATGACAACGCTACGTACGCTTCGACCGGGTGGGTCCTGACTGTCAGGCACTTCCTTGCATGCGAAGATGTAGCTGGTGGGTCCCAGCAGTCAGGGGCGAATCGTTCATTTTTTGTTTTTTCCCGGACGCACTTCCTTGCGTGCGAAGATGTAGCTGGTGGGCCCCAGCAGTCAGGGGATTTTTGCAAAATACGGTGGTCCGTCCGGTGTGTCCCCGCTGTCAGGTGGAGGAGTAATTATTTTGCGCGTAATAAGGAGGCACTTCCTTGCTGCGGCCGTGGACCCAACTGTCAGCCTCTCCACGTATAGTTCACGTCCGATGGAAGCCGTTCCTTGACCACGTTGACCACGTCGCGCCGAGAGCACCAGGGCGGTGGACGACGGCGAGGCCTAGGAAGGGGACGACGCAGAGCCGGGGAAGACGCGGCAGTGGATGCCCACGCGTAGAGGAGTACGAGGGTTCACTAGTTCGCTGCGGAGTGAGGCTGCCATCACCGCAGAATAACATGGGGTGTGGGTGAGTAGAGGGATGGCCTGGCCAGCAGTGGGAATAGTAGGGGCGGTGAGGCCTCCAGGGCAGCACAGCCAGCCACGGGAGGCAGGAGCATGCATCACGACCAGCGCTGCTTTGGGCGGCTGGAGCAACAAGACCAGAGGTTGAAGAAGCACTACGGCCGTTGTATGGACATCGTACGGTCGCTGGAGCTAGAATCGTTCATATTGATTAAGTTGACAAAGCACTCCGTCCGCGTCAACTTAGTAGGCCCACAAGTCAGCCTCCCACCAAGGTGGGTCCCAACTAGCAGGGGGAGTATTCATTTTTTGTGCGTAATAAGGAGGAACCTCTGGTGGGTCTGAGCTGACAGCGGGGGGAACATTTTTTTCATGGAATAGGTTGGCCCGTCCGGTGGGTCCCAGCAGTCAGGGGGAAACGTTTTTTCGCCAAATACGGTGTCCCGTCGTGTGGGTCCCCGCTGTCAGGTGGAGGAATAATTATTTTCTGCGTAATAAGGAGGCACTTCCTTGTGGCTGTCGTGGACCCAGCTGTCAGCCTCTCCATGTACAGTACTCTTCCGATGGAAGTCATTCCTTGACCACGTTGACCATGCCACGCCGAGAGCACCACGGCGGTGGACGACGGCGAGGCCTAGGAAGGGGACGACGCGGAGACGGGGAAGACGCATCAGTCGATGCCCGCACGGAGAGGAGTACGAGGGTTCACTGGTGAGTCTGCGGTGTGAGGCTGCCGTCAGTACAGAATAACAGGGGGTGTGGGTGAGTGGAGGGATGCCCTGGCCAGCGGTGGGAGTAGTAAGGGGCGGTGAGGCCTGCACGGTAGCATAGCCGGCCATGGGAGGCAGGAGCAGGCGGCACGACCGGCGCTGCTTTGGGTGGCTAGAGCAAGAAGACCAAAGGTTGAAGAAGCATGACGACCGTTGGATGGACATCATACGGTCACTGCAGCTAGAATCGTTCATATTGACTAAGTTGACAAAGCCCTTGGTACGCGTCAACTTAGTAGGCCCACAGGTCAACTTCCGAAATGGTGCGCCCCAGATGTCATGGGGAGGAATTAGTTGTTGGGCGGGTGAAGCTAGTGAAGGAAATATGCCCTAGAGGCAATAATAAAGTTATTATTTATTTCTTATATCATGATAAATGTTTATTATTCATGCTAGAATTGTATTAACCGGAAACATAATACATGTGTGAATACATAGACCAACAGAGTGTCACTAGTATGCCTCTACTTTGACTAGCTCGTTAATCAAAGATGGTTATGTTTCCTAACCATGAACAAAGAGTTGTTATTTGATTAACGAGGTCACATCATTAGTTGAATGATCTGATTGACATGACCCATTCCATTAGCTTAGCACCCGATCGTTTAGTATGTTGCTATTGCTTTTCTTCATGACTTATACATGTTCCTATAACTATGAGATTATGCAACTCCCGTTTGCCGGAGGAACACTTTGGGTACTACCAAACGTCACAACGTAACTGGGTGATTATAAAGGAGTACTACAGGTGGCTCCAAAGGTAGATGTTGGGTTGGCGTATTTCGAGATTAGGATTTGTCACTCCGATTGTCGGAGAGGTATCTCTGGGCCCTCTCGGTAATACACATCACTTAAGCCTTGCAAGCAGTGCAACTAATGAGTTAGTTGCGGGATGATGTATTACGGAAAGAGTAAAGAGACTTGCCGGTAATGAGATTGAACTAGGTATCGGATACCAACGATCGAATCTCGGGCAAGTAACATACCGATGACAAAGGGAACAACGTATGTTGTTATGCGGTCTGACCGATAAAGATCTTCGTAGAATATGTAGGAGCCAATATGGGCATCCAGGTCCCGCTATTGGTTATTGACCGGAGATGTGTCTCGGTCATGTCTACAATGTTCTCGAACCGTAGGGTCCGCACGCTTAACGTTACGATGACAGTTATTATGAGTTTATGCATTTTGATGTACCGAAGGTTGTTCGGAGTCCCGGATGAGATCACGGACATGACGAGGAGTCTCGAAATGGTCGAGACGTAAAGATTGATATATTGGAATCCTATGTTTGGACATCGGAAGTGTTCCGGGTGAAATCGGGATTTTACCGGATTACCGGGAGGGTTACCGGAACCCCCCGGGAGCCAAATGGGCCTACATGGGCCACTGTGGAAAGGTGAAAGGGGCTGCCAAGGAGGGCTGCGCGCCTCCCCCCTCCCCTAGTCCTATTAGGACTAGGAGAGGTGGCCGGCCACCTCTCTCTCTTTCCCTCTCCCTTTTTTCCAAGGAGTCCTAGTTGGAATAGGATTGGGGGGGGGGAGTCCTACTCCCGGTAGGAGTAGGACTCCTCCTGCGCCTCCCTCCTTTGGCCGGCCAGCCTCCCCCCTTCCATCCTTTATATACGGGGGCAGGGGACACCCCAAGACACACAAGTTGATCCTTGAGATCGTTCCTTAGCCGTGTGCGGTGCCCCCTGCCACCAAATTCCACCTCGATCATACCGTTACAGTGCTAAGGCGAAGCCCTGCGTCGGTAGTACATCAAGATCGTCACCACGCAGTCGTGCTGACGGAACTCTTCCTCGACGCTTTGCTGGATCGGAGCCCGAGGATCGTCATCGAGCTGAACGTGTGCTAAGAACTCGGAGGTGCCGGAGTAACGGTGCTTGGATCGGTCGGATCGGGAAGAAGATGTACGACTACTTCCTCTACGTTGTGTGATCGCTTCCGCAGTCGGTCTGTGTTGGTACGTAGACAACACTCTCCCCCTCGTTGCTATGCATCACCATGATCTTGTGTGTGCGTAGGAAAATTTTGAAATTACTACGTTCCCCAACAGTGGCATCCGAGCCTAGGTTTTTATGGTTTGATGTTATATGCATGAGTAGAACACAAGTGAGTTGTGGGCGATACAAGTCATACTGCCTACCAGCATGTCATACTTTGGTTCGGCGGTATTGTTGGACGAGACGATCCGGACCAACCTTACGCGTACTCTTATGCGAGACCGGTTCCCTCAACGTGCTTTGCACATAGATGGCTTGCGGAAGACTGTCTCTCCAACTTTAGTTGAACCAAGTGTGGCTACGCCCGGTCCTTGAGAAGGTTAAAACGCAGTCTATTTGACGAACTATCGTTGTGGTTTTGATGCGTAGGTGAGATGAGTTCTTACTTAAGCCCGTAGCAGCCACGTAAAACTTGCAACAACAAAGTAGAGGACGTCTAACTTGTTTTTGCAGGGCATGTTGTGATGTGATATGGTCAAGGCATGATGCTAATTTTATTATATGAGATGATCATGTTTTGTAACCGAGTTATCGGCAACTGGCAGGAGCCATATGGTTGTCGCTTTATTGTATGCAATGCAATCGCGATGTAATGCTTTACTTTATTACTAAACGGTAGTGATAGTCGTAGAAGCATAAGATTGGCAAGACGACAATGATGCTACGATGGAGATCAAGGTGTTGCCGGTGACGATGGTGATCATGACGGTGCTTCAGAGATGGAGATCACAAAGCACAAGATGATGATGGCCATATCATATCACTTATATTGATTGCATGTGATGTTTATCTTTTTATGCATCTTATCTTGCTTTGATTGACGGTAGCATTATAAGATGATCTCTCACTAAATTATCAAGAAGTGTTCTCCCTGAGTATGCACCGTTGCAAAAGTTCTTCGTGCTGAGACACCACGTGATGATCGGGTGTGATAGGCTCTATGTTCAAATACAACGGGTGCAAAACAGTTGCACACGCGGAATACTCAGGTTATACTTGACGAGCCAAGCATATACAGATATGGCCTCGGAACACGGAGACCGAAAGGTCGAGCGTGAATCATATAGTAGATATGATCAACATAATGATGTTCACCATTGAAAACTACTCCATCTCACGTGATGATCGGTTATGGTTTAGTTGATTTGGATCACGTGATCACTTAGAGGATTAGAGGGATGTCTATCTAAGTGGGAGTTCTTAAGTAAATTTGATTAACTGAACTTAAAATTATCATGAACTTAGTACCTGATAGTATCTTGCTTGTTTATGTCGATTGTAGATAGATGGCTCGTGCTGTTGTTCCGTTGAATTTTAATGCGTTCCTTGAGAAAGCTAAGTTGAAAGATGATGGTAGCAATTACACGGACTGGGTCCGTAACTTGAGGATTATCCTCATTGCTGCACAGAAGAATTACGTCCTGGAAGCACCGCTGGGTGCCAGGCCTGCTGCTAGAGCAACACCAGAAGTTATGAACGTCTGGCAGAGCAAAGCTGATGACTACTCAATAGTTCAGTGTGCCATGCTTTACGGCTTAGAACCGGGACTTCAACGACGTTTTGAACGTCATGGAGCATATGAGATGTTCCAGGAGTTGAAGTTAATATTTCAAGCAAATGCCCGGATTGAGAGATATGAAGTCTCCAATAAGTTCTATAGCTGCAAGATGGAGGAGAACAGTTCTGTCAGTGAGCATATACTCAAAATGTCTGGGTATAATAATCACTTGATTCAATTGGGAGTTACACTTCCGGATGATTGCGTCATTGACAGAATTCTCCAATCACTGCCACCAAGCTACAAGAGCTTTGTGATGAACTATAATATGCAAGGGATGAACAAGACTATTCCCGAGCTCTTCGCAATGCTGAAAGCTGCGGAGGTAGAAATCAAGAAGGAGCATCAAGTGTTGATGGTTAACAAAACCACTAGTTTCAAGAAAAATGGCAAAGGGAAGAAGAAGGGGAGCTTCAAGAAGAACGGCAAGCAAGTTGCTGCTCAAGAGAAGAAACCCAAGTCTGGACCTAAGCCTGAAACTGAGTGCTTCTACTGCAAGCAGACTGGTCACTGGAAGCGGAACTGCCCCAAGTATTTGGCGGATAAGAAGGATGGCAAGGTGAACAAAGGTATATGTGATATACATGTTATTGATGTGTACCTTACTAATGCTCGCAGTAGCACCTGGGTATTTGATACTGGTTCTGTTGCTAATATTTGCAACTCGAAACAGGGACTACAGAATAAGCGGACACTAGCAAAGGACGAGGTGACGATGCGCGTGGGAAACGGTTCCAAAGTCGATGTGATCGCGGTCGGCACGCTACCTCTACATCTACCTTCGGGATTAATATTAGACCTAAATAATTGTTATTTGGTGCCAGCATTGAGCATGAACATTATATCTGGATCTTGTTTAATGCGAGACGGTTATTCATTTAAATCAGAGAATAATGGTTGTTCTATTTATATGAGTAATATCTTTTATGGTCATGCACCTTTGAAAAGTGGTCTATTTTTGATGAATCTCGATAGTAGTGATACACATATTCATAATGTTGAAGCCAAAAGATGCAGAGTTAATAATGATAGTGCAACTTATTTGTGGCACTGCCGTTTAGGTCATATCGGTGTAAAGCGCATGAAGAAACTCTATACTGATGGGCTTTTGGAACCACTTGATTATGAATCACTTGGTACTTGCGAACCGTGCCTCATGGGCAAGATGACCAAAACACCGTTCTCTGGTACTATGGAGAGAGCAACAGATTTGTTGGAAATCATACATACCGATGTATGTGGTCCGATGAATATTGAGGCTCGTGGCGGATATCGTTATTTTCTCACTTTCACAGATGATTTAAGCAGATATGGGTATATCTACTTAATGAAACACAAATCTGAAACGTTTGAAAAGTTCAAAGAATTTCAGAGTGAAGTTGAAAATCATCGTAACAAGAAAATAAGGTTTCTACGATCTGATCGTGGAGGAGAATATTTGAGTTACGAGTTTGGTGTACATTTGAAAAATTGTGGAATAGTTTTGCAACTCACGCCACCCGGAACACCACAACGTAATGGTGTGTCCGAACGTCGTAATCGTACTTTACTAGATATGGTGCGATCTATGATGTCTCTTACTGATTTACCGCTATCGTTTTGGGGTTATGCTTTAGAGACGGCCGCATTCACGTTAAATAGGGCACCATCAAAATCCGTTGAGACGACGCCTTATGAACTGTGGTTTGGCAAGAAACCAAAGTTGTCGTTTCTTAAAGTTTGGGGCTGCGATGCTTATGTGAAAAAGTTTCAACCTGATAAGCTCGAACCCAAATCGGAGAAATGTGTCTTCATAGGATATCCAAAGGAAACTATTGGATACACCTTCTATCACAGATCCGAAGGCAAGACTTTTTTTGCTAAATTCGGAAACTTTCTTGAGAAGGAGTTTCTCTCGAAAGAAGTGAGTGGGAGGAAAGTAGAACTTGACGAGGTAACTGTACCTACTTCGTTATTGGGAAATAGTACATCATAGAAAACTGTTTCTGTGAGACCTACGCCAATAAGAGAGGAAGTTAATGATGATGATCATGAAACTTTAGATCAAGATGCTACTGGACCTCGTAGATCAACCAGAGTAAGATCCGCACCAGAGTGGTACGGTAATCCTGTTCTGGAAGTCATGCTACTAGATCATGACGAACCTACGAACTATGAAGAAGCGATGGTGAGCCCAGATTCCGCAAAGTGGCTTGAAGCCATGAAATCTGAGATGGGATCCATGTATGAGAACAAAGTATGGACTTTGGTTGACTTGCCCGATGATCGGCAAGCAATTGAGAATAAATGGATCTTTAAGAAAAAGACTGACGCTGATGGTAATGTTACTGTCTACAAAGCTCGACTTGTCGCAAAAGGTTTTCGACAAGTTCAAGGAGTTGACTACGATGAGACTTTCTCAACCGTAGCGATGCTTAAGTCTGTCAGAATCATGTTAGCAATTGCCGCATTTTATGATTATGAAATTTGGCAAATGGATGTAAAAACTGCATTCCTGAATGGATTTCTGGAAGAAGAGTTGTATATGATGCAACCGGAAGGTTTTGTCAATCCAAAGGGAGCTAACAAAGTGTGCAAACTCCAGCGATCCATTTATGGACTGGTGCAAGCATCTCGGAGTTGGAATAAACGCTTTGATAGTGTGATCAAAGCATTTGGTTTTATACAAACTTTTGGAGAAGCCTGTATTTACAAGAAAGTGAGTGGGAGCTCTGTAGCATTTCTGATATTATATGTGGATGACATATTACTGATGGGAAATGATATAGAATTTCTGGATAGCATAAAGGGATACTTGAATAAAAGTTTTTCAATGAAAGACCTCGATGAAGCTGCTTACATATTAGGCATAAAGATCTATAGAGATAGATCAAGACGCTTAATTGGACTTTCACAAAGCACATACCTTGACAAGATTTTGAAGAAGTTCAAAATGGATCAAGCAAAGAAAGGGTTCTTGCCTGTGTTACAAGGTGTGAAGTTGAGTGAGACTCAATGCCCGACCACTGCAGAAGATAGAGAGAAAATGAAAGATGTTCCCTATGCTTCAGCCATAGGCTCTATCATGTATGCAATGCTGTGTACCAGACCTGATGTGTGCCTTGCTATAAGTATAGCAGGAAGGTACCAAAGTAATCCAGGAGTGGATCACTGGACAGCGGTCAAGAACATCCTGAAATACCTGAAAAGGACTAAGGATATGTTTCTCGTATATGGAGGTGACAAAGAGCTCACCGTAAGAGGTTACGTTGATGCAAGCTTTGACACTGATCCGGACGATTCTAAATCGCAAACCGGATACGTGTTTACTTTAAACGGTGGAGCTGTCAGTTGGTGCAGTTCTAAACAAAGCGTCGTAGCAGGATCTACATGTGAAGCGGAATACATAGCTGCTTCAGAAGCAGCGAACGAAGGAGTCTGGATGAAGGAGTTCGTATCCGATCTAGGTGTCATACCTAGTGCATCGGGTCCAATGAAAATCTTTTGTGACAATACTGGTGCAATTGCTTTGGCAAAGGAATCCAGATTTCACAAAAGGACCAAACACATCAAGAGACGCTTCAATTCCATCTGGGATCTAGTCCAGGTGGGAGACATAGAGATTTGCAAGATACATACGGATCTGAATGTTGCAGACCCGTTGACTAAGCCTCTTCCACGAGCAAAACATGATCAGCACCAAGGCTCCATGGGTGTTAGAATCATTACTGTGTAATCTAGATTATTAACTCTAGTGCAAGTGGGAGACTGAAGGAAATATGCCCTAGAGGCAATAATAAAGTTATTATTTATTTCCTTATATCATGATAAATGTTTATTATTCATGCTAGAATTGTATTAACCGGAAACATAATACATGTGTGAATACATAGACCAACAGAGTGTCACTAGTATGCCTCTACTTTGACTAGCTCGTTAATCAAAGATGGTTATGTTTCCTAACCATGAACAAAGAGTTGTTATTTGATTAATGAGGTCACATCATTAGTTGAATGATCTGATTGACATGACCCATTCCATTAGCTTAGCACCCGATCGTTTAGTATGTTGCTATTGCTTTTCTTCATGACTTATACATGTTCCTATAACTATGAGATTATGCAACTCCCGTTTGCCGGAGGAACACTTTGGGTACTACCAAACGTCACAACGTAACTGGGTGATTATAAAGGAGTACTACAGGTGGCTCCAAAGGTAGATGTTGGGTTGGCGTATTTCGAGATTAGGATTTGTCACTCCGATTGTCGGAGAGGTATCTCTGGGCCCTCTCGGTAATACACATCACTTAAGCCTTGCAAGCAGTGCAACTAATGAGTTAGTTGCGGGATGATGTATTACGGAACGAGTAAAGAGACTTGCCGGTAACAAGATTGAACTAGGTATCGGATACCGACGATCGAATCTCGGGCAAGTAACATACCGATGACAAAGGGAACAACGTATGTTGTTATGCGGTCTGACCGATAAAGATCTTCGTAGAATATGTAGGAGCCAATATGGGCATCCAGGTCCCGCTATTGGTTATTGACCGGAGATGTGTCTCGGTCATGTCTACAATGTTCTCGAACCGTAGGGTCCGCACGCTTAACGTTACGATGACAGTTATTATGAGTTTATGCATTTTGATGTACCGAAGGTTGTTCGGAGTCCCGGATGAGATCACGGACATGACGAGGAGTCTCGAAATGGTCGAGACGTAAAGATTGATATATTGGAAGCCTATGTTTGGACATCGGAAGTGTTCCGGGTGAAATCGGGATTTTACCGGATTACCGGGAGGGTTACCGGAACCCCCCGGGAGCCAAATGGGCCTACATGGGCCATTGTGGAAAGGTGAAAGGGGCTGCCAAGGAGGGCTGCGCGCCTCCCCCCTCCCCTAGTCCTATTAGGACTAGGAGAGGTGGCCGGCCACCTCTCTCTCTTTCCCTCTCCCTTTTTTCCAAGGAGTCCTAGTTGGAATAGGATTGGGGGGGGGGGAGTCCTACTCCCGGTAGGAGTAGGACTCCTCCTGCGCCTCCCTCCTTTGGCCGGCCAGCCTCCCCCCTTCCATCCTTTATATACGGGGGCAGGGGACACCCCAAGACACACAAGTTGATCCTTGAGATCGTTCCTTAGCCGTGTGCGGTGCCCCCTGCCACCAAATTCCACCTCGATCATACCGTTACAGTGCTTAGGCGAAGCCCTGCGTCGGTAGTACATCAAGATCGTCACCACGCCGTCGTGCTGACGGAACTCTTCCTCGACGCTTTGCTGGATCGGAGCCCAAGGATCGTCATCGAGCTGAACGTGTGCTAAGAACTCGGAGGTGCCGGAGTAACGGTGCTTGGATCGGTCGGATCGGGAAGAAGACGTACGACTACTTCCTCTACGTTGTGTGATCGCTTCCGCAGTCGGTCTGCGTTGGTACGTAGACAACACTCTCCCCCTCGTTGCTATGCATCACCATGATCTTGTGTGTGCGTAGGAAAATTTTGAAATTACTACGTTCCCCAACAGCTAGAATATCCGAGATGGAAGAAGAAGCAAGACATTCTTTGGATGGACATCCAATGGCCACTGCTGCTAGAAGCGTGTGTTGACTATAAGTTGACAAAGCCTTGCATACGCATCAACTCTTTTTTTTTTGAGGGGGCGCGTCAACTTAGTAAGGCCACAAGTGTGTGGCAGAGAACTTATAGCCATTTGAGATTTGTAAGAATGTGCAACCAATTTTTGAATTCTAATGGAATTTACTACAGCCCATTTACAGTTTGTTAAAAGTACAACCCATTTCAACCAACCGTTCATAACAGAATTCAATAAAATTTCCCACATTTTGATGGGATCCGAAATATTTTTATCCCGAAATTTCTAGTCAGATTAAATACAATTTCAATATAAATTTATATTACGTAAAAATCCAACGAAACATTGCGCTCGCAACAATTAATGAAATTAAATTTTTCAATATCCAAAAAATATATTTGATAAAGTAATTACGTGTTTGGTGCATTTTTTATAGTTACTGCCCAGTTTTTATAATTACATCCCATTTATTATTTCTTAAAGCCCATTTTCTTGTTAAGCCTAATGCATCCCTCCTAGGAAAGATTTGCAGCCCAGCGGGGCGGAGAATAACAACTTGACCTTGCCTGGGTATTCCTAAAAAAAGTATAGCTGGGCTAGCCATTTTCAGCTTGAAAAAAATTAATATCTGGGCTGGATATCTAGCCTAGGCTAGACGGGCCATAGCCCGCCCAGTTAATAGTTGCAGCGATGTTTTCGTTGTTGTTCGGAGGAGAAAAAAATAATATTTGGGCTAAACATCGCTCGAGAAAAACTCTGCAGTGCTCACACCTCGAAAACACAAATACTGCTCGAGCAGCTTGGTCCCAACTGTCGGCCGCTTCTTGTGCAATTCTCTCATTTATTGACTACATAGGTTGACAATGGTGTGGGACCCTGATGTCAGGAAACCAGGTGGAAGGAAAAAAATTGTTTTATATACTAATAAGGAGGCACTTGCGTACGTGCGGCTATGGCCCTGGTGGGTCCCCACTGTCATCCTCTCCAAGTAAAGTCATCTCCTCATCCTCATGTTCGTTGACCATGTTGACAATGCGAGACGGCGGTGCCACGTCGAGCGCAACAACTCGAAGGACGACGGAGAGGGCCTCGCATGCCCTATGGATGGTCTGATACAGCGCCCACTGCTCATTCAGGAAGCCAGGATCATAGGGCCACATGTCCGCGACGGCATTGTCGTTCGCTTGTTCACCGGTGCTCGTTGAGGAGACGGAGGCTGTAGCACAGGTCCTCCTATGCTGGTAGCTCTTCCGCCATTAGGGTGTCGAAGTGGGGCCGCACCTGCTCTATGGTGAACACGGCATGAACCGGCTTGGACAGTGGCGCCCGCTCCTGGTCGGAAGCTACGTCCATCATGTGATTGTCGTCGCTCAGCTCGGCGAGGTAGCTGGCGAGCCAGCATGTCCGGCTGCTGGACTGACCCGCTTCCAAGCACGAGTCTGACTGCCCTGGCCCACCCAGACCGCCTCCCTCGCCCGCGCGCGCTTTCCGCCTAAAATGGTCAGCGCCGCCTGCCCCGCTTCCCGGTGCATGCGATTGCTCCACCTTTAAACGACACAAGTGCCGTCCGTCTGTCCTTCTGCCGCCCACATTAATGATACGCGGTTGCCGAGGCGGCTACTCTCGCGCCACACGTCCGTCCCTCCACCGCCCACCATTGCTATATAAACTGCTGCGCCGGCCATAGCCGCAGTCATCCGCATCCATTCCTATTCTCCTGTCCACACCACTAATGCCCACCATGGCTTCCTCACGCTCCAGCGCTCTTCGGGACAGGCGGACGACGGACCACAAGGAGATGGCAGCCATTGCTGCCGACCGGCTGGCCGGCAGGCAGCCGGAGGATGACGACGTCCCAATGGAGAACATGGTAGTCGACGATCCGGCGCCAACCACCTCCTCTGCGCCATCCTCGCCGGTGCATCGCACCATGACCATCGGCGAGGCCCGTGCCCAATATATGGACACGGTGAGGCAGAAGTGTGAGGAGCAGTTCCGGGAGGTGCAGGCCGACGCCGCCTACAGCCACCATCTCCTCCAGTAGCACCTGCAGGCGGAGGAGCAGATCGCCGCGGAGTGGGCGGAGCAGGAGGCGCTGCTATACTCATACTGATCTACCTGCGAGGCCGCCTCGATCGCTGGTGGTACCGCATGCGGGTGGCGAAGGCTGCTGCCGCCTACAAAGAGGGTGATGAAGCGGGCGAGGCGCTATTTGGCGAGACCGAGGACAAGGCAGAGGACAATGCTGGTTCCGACGAGTCGCTGCTCCGCTGGCGTCGACGAGGCCCTGCTCCGCCGAGGCCCCGCGGCGCCAACAATGAGGCAGAGGACACCGCTGGCTCCGCCGAGGCCCCACCCTGCCGGCAACAAGGGGGGATTTCCCCTGCTCCGCCGAGGCGCCGCCCGCCGGCAACGAGACAGAGGACATCGCCGGCTCCGCCGAGGCCACGCCCCGCTGCCAGTGAGGCCGTGCCACACAGAAAACAAGGAAGAGTAGAACATGGTAGGTCGCCGCCGCTCGGGTCCAAGTAAGGCCACCGCTGCTACCGTCGGTTGAAGCCAAGCTAGGCGGGTTGACCACTGACGGCTGGTTAGCTTCTTGGCGGCGACGTGGAGTCGGAGAGCTATGTTGGAGAAGGACGCTGCTTCTACTTAACTGCTGGTGCAGTTGGCTGACTGACACATGGGCCCAACAGGCATCTGAGCCACATGTCAGTTACGTAACTACACCTGCAGTTAAGTCACTGAAGCTTCTCTTCGGCTCAGCAGGACACATGTGGGTAGCTTCGGTTAATTAATTATACCTCCAGTGCACCCCTTTTTAGTTGAAGAATGTATGAAATGTAATGAAATCCGGCATGTTTATATGAAATCCGACCATGTATGAATGAATTTATTTCGATTAGTTCGAATTCTTGTATCACTGGCATTGGATGAACATGCAAAACAATACATACTAGCATTATTCCCAGGGTGATCAGCTCGTTTGCAGCAGTTTCACATGTACTCCCTCCGGTCCTTTCTAGTCTGCATACAAGTTTTGTCTGCAGTCAAAGTATGTCTACTTTGACCAATCTTATAGAAAAAAGTATGCACTTTCACAATGTGCGAAGTAAAAAGGAACAGAAGGAGTACAAAGAGTGTGAGCAGCTTTTTAGCGTTCATGTACATTGCAATCAAACACACAGGCCTGGCAATTCATAGAGAACATTCAAAACAATCGATGATTATGCATCTCAGCGATTCACATGTCAGAGCCAATATTTACTTCACAACTAAAGAATAAATAAAAATGGATCGATGTTGCTGACAGCAAAGGGCGTCCCATTCGAAAATATCAAACACATGTTTTCTTGCTAAAATCAATGAGCAAAATTTGACAAGGTTTTCCCATTCCAAAATATGAAATGCATATGATTGTGGAATGGGCAGGGTTTGCCATCAGTTCGGACATTGACATGGCACGTCGTGCTAAATAAACCAGCTGTTCTTTTTGTGCAGTTCCACCAAAATCAACCAAATTCACGCGTAGCTTGTATGATTTCGCCCTTATATGTTGCAACACCTTGAACTTATCGGCGCCTCCTTTCTTGTGGTGGAAATGAATGATTCGATGTATTCATGAACATTTTGTGTAGTTCCCATTGAAATCAAGCTGAGCACCCTGTTTGCACAAATACAAAAAAAGTGATTAGTATAAAGGAAACTATACTATGAATTGACAGTTTAAACAGGCACCGACATGGTCCATGTAGAGCACACTTTTCGAAAAATGGAACTCACCGGAAAGAATCCTAGAACAACATTGTACTCACGCATCACAGCAAGAAAATGGAGATTTGTCAGTCCTTCTGAGCTGAAGTTAGTTTGGTCTTGTGGGGGGTAATGTAACCATCCTTTAACTGCTCCTTCTGATGAGAAGATAGACAGGGCTTCTTTATCCTGGCATAATCGGAACTAGTCACTTCACGTACTCCATATTCTTCTTCAAAGGAGGATGATCCTGTTGTGCAAAGACAAGAGGATAACTAAATGCTAGCATCCCTGTTTGCTCAAAAAAAGGAAAGGAAATATTTAAAACAGCATAGATGAAGCACTTCTCAAGAACAGTACCACTTTTTGATGACAGTATCTAAATAGTAGCACAACACCAATAGAGATGACAAAGCTCAATCATATGGATGAAATCAGTGGGCGAGTACCAACCTTTGTCAGGAGGCTTATTGTGTAGAGCATACAGATGTAGCACTTCTCCGGAACCATCTGTTGCTATCTACTGTGGTGGCCATGCTTACTATATACTCCTCGATTAGATTAATGTTTCCAACATCTTCTTGTGCAGTTCCACTAAAATATATGGTATCTTCAAAGAAGATGCATGTTTGCACAAGTAGAGATAATTACGTATTACATTAAGAGTGGCATCAAATCAGTGGCAAAACAATTGAACGTTCCAGCCATAGCAATAAATTAAGATGCAAAACTATATCATTACTTGTGTCATCACAGTTCCAGTGCTTCATTACAGCACCAGGAGTTGAATTTTGTTTTTCTTCCGCTTGTTCTTCCCCTTCATCACTTGGTTCAATAACAGACAAGCTTCGCCTTCAATGTAATATTTGGCATGTCAATTAGGTTGCACAAGTATAGCACTAAACAATGACATTAATTTTCTAATGAAAGTGGCAAAATACAGGCCAACAGTTGTAAAATATCCTTATCTTACCTCAATGGGATAATGCGGTGCACATACGGATTGGAAGTCTTGTCTCCATTTGTGCAGTTCACTAAAATCAAGCAACATTACCATACAAGTAGCACAACATATGAAAGCACACTACAGAATCATGTGAAAGAAGGCTAGTACCGACCTCTGATGACACGGAATTCAAACAACTCACAAGAACAAGATCTGAACCAAATTTGCCAACACGGATAGGAAGTAAGATCTCCTCTTGTGTAGTTCCACTAAGATCAAGTAATAAACCAACGTTGTCGGTGTGACATTTTGGTTGAACTGCACAAAACACTCTTAAAACAAAAGTGTTTTGTGCAGTGCAACAAAAGGTCACAATGGCAACGAGGTGAAGTAGATAACCATGTTTACACAGAGGTGCAAAGGAAACAACTAGTGGTCAATAACGATGGATGACACAGAAGCCAACAAAAAGAAGCATCTACCTTACTTAAATGGGAAAGAAAGCAAGACAGTAGCATTTCTCAAATGGTGGAATTGATTAACATTAACAGAGAGATGATATTAACAATAAAATTCATTAAACATGTAATTTGCTTTTAACTGTGGCATTGCATCAATTTTCCAGCGGCATTATTAGAGAGTACTTGTTTACAGGGACATTTTCGTGGAGGTACTAAAAAAACTCCGTGTCAGTCCCATCTAAACCAAACATGAGGGACTTTTAGGGACTAAAAGTGGGCATTTGGGATTAAAGAAAGAAGACCCTGAGGGAGAGTCTTTTTGGGACTTTTTCCAACAGTTGCCCCTGCCACGCATCGCACCTTGTCTCTATTAGTTCATTACTAGGGTAACATGGTCTTTTAGCATGTCATTTAATAACCTATAGTCCATGTTTAGTCCCTGGAACTAAGCAGGTAGGGACTAGGGAGTTTTTAACCAAACAGGGCCTTAGATTAACAACAGCTAAAGAGTTGCGCGGGACAGTGGATGCACCAGCACCATGTGCATCTACCAATGTACTGGGGTGATGCACAGTCTATTGCAACAAAGAACAAACAACCAAGGAGCATATTCGTGTTAGTCATAGTTTTGTTATCTTTAGACACCTTTCCCTATGTGAGCGCAGCAAATCTAGTTCTGCTCAAACTTTACAGCCTTGTTCCCCAAAACAAAAGATCAGTTCGTCACAAATGTGCGTACTGCGTTTGTCATTGTTTTCCCTTTTTGACCAACGTAGGTGCTGGATAGCCAGTCTATACTTTTACTTTCCCCATTTCCTTTCCTCTATCAATGACGTCCTAGATTTATGTTATACAACTTTCCCCACAACTTTCCCCCATTCATGTCCTCTTTGAACCACGTCTTAGATTCATGCGATACAACTTTCCCCACTACTTTCCCCTTCCTTTCCTTTTTGAACCACGTCCTAGATTCATGCTATACAAATTTTCCCACTACTTTCCCCCATTCCTTTCCTCTTTGAACCACGTCCTAGATTCATGGTATACAATTTTCCCCACTACTTTCCTGTTTGATCCAACACCTAGATTCGAGTGCAGAAGCAGAAAAAGCCCACATGCAGCTAGAGCAATGCATGTGGAATAAGTAAATTATACCTTAAGGTTCTTGGGGTGTGGTTCGGTGGGCGACCGGAGGCCGTTCGACCCACACTATGTACGGCGGCGAAGAAGAAGGGGTCGGAGGCCCTCTCGCGCCGTCGCTGGGTGAAAGTGAACAGCTGCGCCAGTAGTGGACTCCCTCCTCCCTCGCGGACGGCGACAACGTTAAGCCTCCTTCCCTTCCCGGTGGACGGATCCTGCCGGCTCTTTGACCAGCAGTGAGGGGAGAGAGAGAGGCCAACGGAGTCTTGTTTAGATCTGGAGAGGGTGAGAGAGTGTGAAGAGAGAAACTACAAGTAGACTAGCAGTGAGGGGGGAGAGAGAGGCCAACTAAATCTTGTTTAGATCTGGAGAGGGTGAGAGAGTGTGAAGAGAGCAACTACAAGCGCTGAGGCTCCAACGTGTATATATATACTGGAGAGAGTGTGAAGAGTGCAAACCCTAGAAAACAAGCGCCAAGGCTGCAGCTTATACGTGATGAGGTGATTATACGGTCACTATGAGATCGTATAGCTCTGTATCCATCCATTTTGACCAGTCAAAGAATCCTCCTGGCACGAATTATGCTCAAGTGTAGTTATCGAACCCGAGACCTCAAGTTTGATGAGCGAACAGGCTAACCAGCTACACAGCCCTCCCGTTATGTTCAACGAGAGGAAAATAACCTTTTATACATTCCTGCATTCATGTGACAAGCATGCCGTGTTTTTTGTGTGTGGGAGTCATTGGGATTTAAATCATAATCGTGTCATGTGGCTTTGGTGGTAAGACTATCCACAGTGGTGCAGAAATAATGCATCCTTAGTCACCTTACCTCTCTCCACGTAGTACGTTGGGTCCCACCAGTCAGAGGGTGAAACAAAAAAATTAATAAGAAAAATTAAAAGCGCCATCGGTGTATCTTACCTCACACATCTCGCTACTACTCAGGAACACTGTCCAATTGATGCCTCTGTTCGCTCAGGTACTATTTTAAGTGAATCCTTATTATAACATGCACACAATTTTTGGCACTTGTATTCGAACTAAGTCAGCGTGCCACCGTATCTCGTACGACTCCCTCTGTCTAGGTGTAATAAGTCACGTTAGAAGGTTCAGCGGGACCAAGGTGCAAGCATATTGGAGGAGAAGGAGAAACTTGACCGGTCATCCCTCCAATCAAAGCCCTAATTTATGTCTCTAAACGCAACAATTAATCCAAACAACTAAGAGATGCCATTTTAGCTACCATGCAGGGCCATGTATTAACTCGCATGCAAACCGACTTTGATTTCTTGACTGATCAACACGTAGTTGCGCTCCATGCATTGGGTTTCCGGGGGAGATAACAAGGCAGTGTAAGGAGCGTTTTGTTACATTGCTTAGGCTGGTCATAGTGGTGAGTAACTTGGACTAGTACAACATGCATATGTTACTAGTATATGTTACTACTACGCGAAGTTTGCCATCGGAAGCGACCCGATCTGGCTCTCCTGAGCTAGCAAGGTTTTTCTAGCCCACCCAAGCTAGATGGCCCACAAAAGCCAACATATTTTAACAGTTACAAACACCTAACCTTGCCCGGCTATGCTATAAGCTGTTCTTGCTAAGGATCCAAACGCTCCCTAAGTAACAACGCTCGCTAGCAAGGAGGCCAGGAGGGGATTGAGATGCGAAGTTAATGGACGATGCCTAAATGTTTTGGGAATATCTGATTTCCGTAGGATGACTTAACACCTAGACGGAGGGAGTACTACTCCTTAGTCCAGGTTTGATGGAATATTCGTCACCTCTTCTCTTCTTGTACGTACTCCATTTGAATCTCACTTCCTGTGGCTTCGCACTCGCACGATTTTCCTATTCTATGAACATGTCTGTGCGTGTGCATGTGCGTGTGTGTATTTAACAGCATGTGTGTGTTATGGAGAGTGACAGATCGACCTACTCCTACAGAGAGATGGTGTGTAGGGTATGATTTTAGCCGCCAGAGTTGGTGCATCCTCTCGTTTCCGGGTGTCCGGTAGGGACAGGAGGACAGCTGCCACGCCCGCTCCTGACCATCCTGGCCCACCCAAAGCCCCTCCATCGCCCGCGCGCGCTTCCCGCCCGAAACGGTCAGTGTCGCATTCATGCCCGAGCAGAGCAGACGCGACCTCTCACTAGCGCATGTGTTTAAGGGAGAAGCGGATTTAAGAGTGATGGTTCCTTCGTCCGTCCAATTTACTGTTGGGTCTATGTGATTTAACGACTCATTGGTCATTATTATTGAGGTGGTAAGACTACTGGATGTCCCACGCTTTCGATGAAAGGCGGTACTACTAGATTACAATTTTCTCCATTCTTACGGCGGAGGAGTGCAAGAGCAGTGAAAACACGCAGGCTCAGTGATTACATGGCCCACCTCACACTATCACCATATTTTCTGGACACCGCGTGTCACCTAACTCTTTACATGGTACTACCTCCGTTCCTAAATATAAGTCTTTGTAGAGATTCGACTAGGTGGACTACATACTGAACAAAATGAATGAATCTGCACTTAAAATGCATCTATATACATCCGTATGTGGTTCATGGTGAAATCTCTACAAAGACTTATATTTAGGAACAGGGGAAGTACTTCTATAGTATGTACTGTAATTTATCAGCGAGATAGTACAATGCTATGAAGCTTCCAGCTTCTGTTACATGTATCTTGCGTCCAAGGTTGCCTGTTGCAACATTTCATCAAATACAAAGGAGACTAACATGCATGCTATTGCATCTCAATGATTGACATATCATAGCAAATATGTACTCCCTCCGTTCCAAACTAAGTGTCTCTACTTTATGCTACATACGAAGCAAAATGAGTGAATCTACACTCTAAAATACGTCTATATACATCAATGTTTGGAGTATGTACTAGTAGTTCATATTGAAATCTACTAAAGGACATATATATTCCAAATAATATGATAATCTCTCTAACCAAGGTAGTAGGGACAAGGAGTAAACGGAGGGAGTAGTAAAATTTTCTCCTCGTCCTGCGAGCCACCGGGCGCGTGGGCGAGGGAGCGGGTGTAAGGCGTACAATACTACTACTACTACTCATGCAGTCCCTAGCCATTGAAACAGAAACAGCTAAAGAAAAATGATCCATGCAGTCCCTAGCCCTTGAACCGTAAACCCTAACTATGCTTTAATTTGCTGGCAACGTCGGCGCTTCCTAAGAAATGAAGTTTGCAACCCTTTGACCATCGGATCATTTTGTGCAGTTTCACCAAAATCGAGATCAGCATCCCTGTGGCAAAGAAATTGAAGAAGCGTTATTCAAATAAGATTCCTGGGACTAGTTGATGAGACATAAACTCATCACAAATACAATACGTAGAAGCCAGTAGATGTATGTGCGGGGCAAAGAAGTAGAGAAATATCCACATGGAGTGATGTGGGCAGTTGGAGCAGTGGTGCAAGCCGACTGTAAAGGGTGTTGTACCTGAGGGATGTGGGACATAGCTCAACCTAGAGGAGGGCGACTGGAGGAGGCAACTACCCACGTCGCGGCAGTGAGCAATGGACGAAGGCAACCTCACCGGCTTTGTGAGAGAGAATGGCGGGGGCCCCTGATCGGGACGTGTCGACAATGGGTTTTCGCCGTCGGCAATGGCGACCGCATCTACACTAAGCATCCACCCCTTCCCCCGGCGGACGTGATTCGCCGGGATGTTAGAGATGTGGCCACAATGGTTTTGTGCGAGAGAGTGTGAAAACTGAAGAGAGCAACCCCAACAAGCAACCGTGTAGGATCGTCCTGCCTATGTATATACTGGAGTGGTTTCCTTTTCTCTCCATATGAACCTATTTATATTGCGTACGTGCCACTGAAGAATAAAAACTTTATTTATAAATGACGCGACACCTACTACTCGTTCTCCAATAAACCTTGCGCTTGGCATCTCCAAACTATTAACTGTGCGATTAGCTCTTCGCCTCTTCGGGAAGTCAAGCAGTAATGGTCCTACAGTATATACCATTTTGGCTATATGAGACCGAATGAATTGCTGCACGTCCACCACGTGGCGAGGGTCGAGGGGCGATGGAGAGTGCGTACTATTGCATCCGTTTCAATATGGACTACATACGGAGCAAAATGAGTGAATCTACACTCTAAAATACGTCTATATACATCAGTGTTTGGAGTATGTACTAGTAGTTCATATTGAAATCTACTAAAGGACATATATTCCAAACAATATGATAATCTCCCTAACCAAGGTAGGGACGAGGATTAAACGGAGGGAGTACTTGTAAAATTTTCTCCTCGTCTTGCGAGGCACCGCACGTGTGGGCGAGGGAGCGGGCGTACTAAGCAAGCTTCTCCTTGTTCTGCGAGTTGACGGGACACATCAAAAGTACTCCAGTGTATAGAGCCTTGCCTCTAAGGTAGGCCCCACATGGTTTGCCTCTTTTTTAACATAATGCATCAAGTCGCAATTTGTTTGTTCACCCGTGGTAGACGATCCTCCCTCCATCTAGTGCACAACCAGTACACGTGTCAAGTTACCATGTGGGCTGCCTTTTCGTACAAAAATGAGCTCCACTGTGTACCCGCGTGGGTGTGGTTGGGAAAGAGACGGGAGTACGTGCGCTGTGCATGCACCTCTTCTCTTCGTGCATGCCCCCACCTACATGGGTGTGTGTGAGAGATACAAACCTAGACAAATGGCTTGTGCGTTCGTGAGTGTTTTTTGTTTTGGTGGGGAGGTTGATTTCGTGAATGTATTTGTGGGAATATGTGTCGATGACATCTCAAACAAATTTTTGCATGCAATGTGTGTGAAATGGAGGCCTATCCATATCATATATAGAGGGTCGGGCGATCCACGAGAAGAGAGGGAGGGGTCATAGATATCGATAGAGTCGAAGAGAGGATCAAGTGGGTGGGTGCGAGATCGATGAAGAGAGCCATCGAAATTGTGTGTGTGTGCAAGTCAAAGATATAGGGCGGCTGACCTAGCTACCGGAACGTCAGAGGGCACAGGTCAAGTTTGTGTGTGGTAGGGAGACATGACTAGAGCGCTCGATGTATCAGTGTGTGTGTGTGTGTGCGAGGGGTGGGGGGAGGGGTAGGCCGAGGCCTAACTATAGAGGTAGAACGACTTGTATATGTGTTGAGAAGGAGATACCCAGCTATGTCTTGAGGGAGATCGGTCGACGTCCATACATAACTGAAGGACGGGAAATAGGATGGGACAGAGAGAGAGGAGAGAGAGGGAGGGAGAGGGGTAGAGTGCCGGATGGGTGATGGAGTTGCTTCTCGAAGATGGTGGGAGAGGCCTACTAGACAAACTGAGGGTGGAACTGCAATATTATCAATAAGAGTGGGGATGTGTTTCTGTGTGTGCCTGTGCGTGGTAGATCTGTCGGGACACATCCATGGATAATGAAGGGGAACCATGTGTTTGGTAAGGGAAGCTAACTAGATCGGTAGATCAACTGTTGTTTGTCGGAGGAAGGGAGAGACACAACTAATGAGGTAGATCGATCGACGCATGGGGAAAAACAAGTTATAAGGACCTAGCTAGCTATATGTATAGCGGGAGATCGGTCGGTGTACGTCCATTTGTTAGAGGCAAATAAGGCCCGACGAGACATATAGACAGAGAGAATGGAGCTAGGAGGTGGTGCAAGAGGCCCGGCTACTAGCTAGATAGGGGAGGAGTGTGCGGTTGTGAGATCGATGAAAAGAGGGGCGAGAGTTTACACATGTGTGGGACCGTATGAAAGGCACGAGGCAAGGACACATAAAGGAGGAGAATTAAGGTGCGTGCGTATGTTATAGGCAGACATCGCTGGAGAGGTTTATCGATCGGTGTGTGTCGGAAAGGAGTTGTGGAGACTATGGGAGAACGACCTAAAGAAAAAAATGAATGTGCGCGATGGATAGAATACTGAGGGAGGGGGAGGGCGAGGAGGGCGTGTGCATGCACGAGAGAAAGTTAGTGGTAGCTACAAAGGTTAGAGGATTGTGTGGTTGTAAGAGACTAACAAAGATCATAATTTGATATGAAAGTGGATTCATATATTTGAATAGGAGATCATAGTGTTTTAAATATATGCATGCATGAATATAGTGGTGATACGCGTGTTGTGGTTTTGCACATGTTATACCATAATGTGATAATGCATGGTGTTTTCAACTCACAGCTAAATGCCAAACAATCTAAACCATACTATACATCGAACAATCTCACATTTTATTTGAATTTGTGATACTGTGTGGCGTTTGCAGCTTACAACTAAATATCGAACAATCTAAACAATACTATATATCGAACATTCTCACATTTTATTTTAATTTGTGGTAATGTGTGGTGTTTGCAACTCACATCTAAATACTTGTAGGCGTAGGGGGCGGGGCAACATACATAATGTGATAAACACATTATACATATGAGACATGGTTTAGTTTGTGTAGAACTAGCTAGAGCTTGAAATGTACTATGATTTGAAGTCAACATAAAGTGGATTCAAAAAATCGAGTTCGAGTTCATATAGTACACATAGTTCATATGTAACTCGAGACTAATCATGTGGTGTGCTGTGAAGATAATACACAAACGATGGTTTAACTTGACAATAATGACGATTGTAGATCTTATTAAAACAGAGAAACGAATTCAAATGCTTTGACTTCACAACAATCATTATTGTAGATCTTATTCAAATAGAGAAACGAATTCAAATTTAGTTCATATTGAAGCGGTAGTATATACGTTTGGAATGCACTAAAACATTCATTTGAGTACTAGGTTGCATGCATTATACACGTAGTGAAATATTTTAATTGAACATAACATGAATTCAAAGTTTTGAATGACATTTGTAGTGTGAATTGATTTGGTACAGTACACGTTAGGCTTGTCCGGAAATTTCAACCCGCGCCTTGTTAGCCCGAAATATTTAAGATATATCTTTGTCTCGTTGTGCTCCAACAACTCCCTCCATCTCAACCCGCGCCTTGCTATTCCAAAATTACAACGCGCGCGAAAACTCCCACCTCCTGTGAAATCCCGACACGCAAAATGCCCATGATACCCCTGAACCGAAAGAACCACCTCAAATCGGTGGGGGTACTTTCATAACTTACCCCACATTTCGGACAAGCGCGTCCCTAAGCCATGGTTCCCCACTCCCATCCCATCCGCCCACCCATTCGTACACCGAGGCCAGGAAAACCCGTGAAGCCCCACACCCTCCTCCGTCCGCCACCCAGCCGGAGCCTCTTCCTCGACTACGTCGTCCACAGCAACACCTCGACGTCCCTCATCCACCGTACTGGATGAGGATCCGTCATCGATCTGGTCGTCCCGCCGGTTCAGCCACCCCGTCCTCCATCTCCAAGGAGCTGCCCCGATGTTCCCCTCGTCTTTCGTGCCACCTCCATTCCCACACCACCGTCTTCACCTGCACCACCGGAAGAGCATCATCATCACCGTTTCCTTAGATGAAGCTGCGGCCTAATCGGCGCCACCAAAGAGGTTGTACACTAATCGCCGCATTTTCTTCTTGATTCGATCTCATGGTGCTGCCGGCGCTCGGTCCCGGGCCGACACGGCGCGGCTCCATCCACGGCGGCGTCGCCGACCACTTCCTCCACGGCGTCGCTCCCTCGGCGGCGGCGGCCACATCAGTAGGAGTTGCTGCTGCTTTAGCTCTCGCTCACGCTGCTGCTCTGCTCTTGCTCTTGGTCCCCTGTCTGGTCTGCTCTTGCTCTTGCTCGCGCTGCTGCTCTCACTCTTGCTCTTGCTTGCGATGCTGCTCCGATTTAGCTACACTTCAGTCGACTAAATCGACTTTTGGGTCAGTCGATTTTCAGGGAGTGGGGGGCTCGACGGAGTTAAGGAAGAACCAGCCGCAGTAGGGAGGGGGGCTCGCCGGAGAGGTACCCCACTATCTATCTTGGGGTTCAGGGTGGGGGCGGTGGTTGCCGGCGGTGGCATGGGGATCGCCGGATAAAAACCTCAGCACGGGGGGGGGGGCTACAGGGATGGCCGGGGCAGCGGCAGACCGGCGGTGGGGAGTGTTTTCAGGGCGGGCGGCGGGGGTGACTGTTTGGCCGGTGGTGGCTGGCGGCTCAGGGGAGTGGAGGTTGAAGATGAACTATAGGCCCTTGATTTCGTATCCAATGGCTGCAAAATTAACTGACCAGAGATGAAAAAGTCAGTCGACTGACGTGTAGCCTCACCTCTAGTGCGTTCAGTTTCGACAGTAAACTTCGGTTTCGACAGCAAAATTCAGTTTCGACAGTTAAGTTCAGTTTCGACAGTTAAATTCAGTTTCGACAGTTAAGTTCAGAGATGAGTGGCTAATGTATACATCTAGCACTTTGTGGTTATGTATTTTACGTCATCTATTGGAGATGCTATTAGAATTCCACTCATGTTAACATTGTCTCTCTTGTCCTGCTTCAGCCTCGGCATCGTACAACTGACCGGAGCTGCTCCAACGACAAAACCCTCCATCACAGCGGAGCAGTACCTCGGGCTCCATCTCCAGACGCCTAAGATCTTCTTCCCATCCTCCGATAGCCAAGTCAGCCGGAGCATCCTCACCGGCCAACCCAATCATGCTGAGATTGACATGGCTTCGCCAAAGAGGTTGTACACTTGTTGCATATCTTTTTTACTCTACATGTTATATATATATTGTCCACTGAGCACACGGAGTAATGGGAAATACGATCATTTTATCCTACTATATGACAAGCACTAAGGTACCAGGCAACTTAGCTATCCATGATGGACTCTCTTGAACGCCATCATTATTTATCTCTGCGCGTTTGAGCTATGCATTTGTCGATGGCCCTGGGAGTTGAGCTAGTAGGGCAGTGGCCTGGGTCAAAAGTAATAGAAGTAGCACAAAAACATTTTTTTAGTGTAGGTTTTTCCTTGCTCAAGCCTGCCTACTAGAATCGCTGGTGCTTGAAAGGAAAAGTGAATGAAAAACAAAGGAATTGGAAAGTTTCGTATGGTACTACTTTTCATGAATTTGGTGCAAAGGAATGGAGCAAAGGAAAACTGTAGGATTTGTTCCTTTAGTGTCTCCTTGAAAGAAAAACCATAGGAATTTTAATTTCCACTTGGCCTCCTTTTCAAATTCCTATTCATGAAGCACAAGACTAAGAGATAGTAGCATAATAGCATTATAACCGTACATTTTCTTGCAGTTTGACTTAATCTCACCATGCTTCTTTGCATCATGTGATCTTCCAATTCTTGTGAACCAAACACCCAGATTGGCAGAAATCCTCTATTTTTAATTTCTCTGTTTTGCACGTGCATTCCTATCCTATCCCTGTCTATTTCCTATATCTGCATTGTTAGAATCCTCAAATTCAAACAAGCCCTTACACAATTACTTCTATTACAGATATGTGTCAAAGAAAACCTTGTGTGGTTTGTCCTGCTCTTGTGGTGTTGTGTTACACCCCAGCTCAGCTGCTCCAACGACGGTAGGGTTCACCACAGCAGGGATCCGCTCTCTAGACTGTCTTTTGCTGCCTCAGATCTTCTTCCCCTCCGCTGGCAGCCACGAAACTGCATTACCATCATCAACTGAGCAGATGACCTTGAGGACTACACGGGTCCGCAAGATAGGTCGCACTCTTCCGTGTCTGCTTACGTTATGCATCGCTTAATATGATGGCATGCTATTTTATCATTGTGTTCACCTATTAGACTCCGAGTCAGGTCCAAACTTATGCTGAAACTTGAGTTTTTAAATGGTTATGGGGTACATATTGGGGCAGCAATCAGTACTATCTGTCTACTTTCTGGTTAATCTCGAGTTTCTACTATGAGTTTCATGTTGGGTGCAAACAAACATTAAAGGAGCCATTATCTGTATTTTTTAACTAAAGCTATTATATGCCTGCTATCAGTGGTTTTGGGTCTATCCAGAGTTTGCTACCATCACTCTGGATTTGTGCATGCACTCCTTACATAATCTCACTATGTTTTATTCCTATGCATGTCGGTTATTGTACACAATGGAACTGAACATGTAGAGCAAAAGAGATGAGCCTTGCGTGGCAATAAAATTTCATGTAGACGTCGCTCCATGGTGGGCGCAAAGGCAGCCCCTCCACCCATTTCGGATCGTAATCAAGCGGAAGATAATTATTCTGAGGGGGATTCAGAAGCAGAAGACCACTCCTATTTACCCCATGAGGTCTTCGCTCTAACTTGGCATGATGATGTTGGTTATATCATGCATATGGTGCCTTGCATTACTTACTTTATACATCAAATATAGTCAACTTCTTAGTTTAGACATGCTTTGTGTGAATGCCATCTGTTTAGTTTATTCATCGTTTATGTGAATTATGCAATGCCATCTTGTTTAGCCAGGCATCATATATGTGAATTTTGCAATGCCATCCTACTTAGCCAGTCATCTTATATGTGAATTATATCAGGCCATCCTTTTTTCGTTACGTATTACATTTGTCAACAATGTTAGTACATTCAACTACTCTTCGTGTGCATCAGCCATTTGACACGGTGATGGAAAATTCTGGAGTGAAAACAAGGTCTTTAGAGCAGACTATGCTATCTGACGAAGCGCATATCTCGCTGGTTACGGATAGCTCCTCGGAGGAGGATTCAGAGACAGATGACCAGTCCTATTCCCCCCCCCCCCGAGGTGTATGCTCTAATTAACTTGGCAAGGTTATGTTTCTCATATCGTGTGTATGGTATCTTGCATTGCGATGTCATTTGATTAGTTTAGACATGCTTTGTGTGAATGCCACCTGTTTAGTGTCTAATTACCATATATGTTAATTATGCATTGCCATCTTGTTGCAAGACATTATATATGTGAATTATGCAATGCTATCTTGTTGCAAAGGCATTATATATGTGAATTATGCAATGCCATGCTGTTGAGCCAATCATCATGTATGTGAATTATATCATGCTATCATTTTCTTGTATTACGTGTTCCATTTGTCGACAACGTTTGTATATGCAACTACTCTTCCTGTGCATCAGCCATTTGAAGTGGTGATGGAAGTATCTAGAGTGAAAACAAGGTATTCAGAGCAGACAATGCTACCTGCTGAAGCAGACATCTTGCTAGATACAGAGAGCTCCTCAGAGGAGGATTCAGAGACTGATGACCAGTCCTATTTCCCCCCTGAGGTCTATGCTCAAACTTGGCAGGGTTATATTACCCATGTCATGCATGTTGTCTTGCATTGCTTAGTTTTTACATCATATATGGATTGCCATCTGCTTACTTGCTTACTATATAAATCATATATTTGAATTATATCATGCCATCATGTTTACATACACAACATCTATCTAAATTATGGCATGGAAACACATTTAATAAAGACATCATATAGTTATATCATCTCATCCTGTTTAGTGTTTACAGTCATCATATTTTGAATTATGTCATTCTATCCGGGAACTATATCATGCTATCATGTTTCCATAGGCGGCACGTATGTGAATTATGGCATGCCAACTTATTTAATAAACACATTATATAGTTATATCATGTCATCCTGTTTACATAGTCATCATATTTTGAACTATGTCTTTCCATCTTTTTTAGTTAGCCATCATAATGTGAAATTGTATCATGCTATCCTGTTTAGTTAGCCATCATATATGTGAAATTGTGTCATGCTATCATGTTTGGTTAGAAAACATAAATGTGAATTATTTCATGCCCTCTTTTATTCCCCACTATCCATTGCACCTATCTATCATACAATGCCTGTACATTCAATTACTTTTCTTGTTTATCAACCATTTGAATTGGAGAGGGTGATGGCAATATCTAAGGGGGTAACAACACGGTCTTCAGAAAAGATAGTGCTACCAGTTGATGCAGATAGAACCATGGTTGTACTTGCCCAAGAACCAGCCCCACCACACATAACCCAGACTCTCGCAGATTGTACCCCTACCCAGTTGGACAGAGAACCGGCTACACCCTTCTAACCCCAACCCCAGCAGATAGTAACCCAGTTCCAGTTGACACAGCACCGTCTCCACCACAGAGCACCCAAACACGAGCAGTTAGTAAGGGAACTGCAGTGCCCAAAGCACGAGGACCACCACTCTGAATCCCAACTCAACGCTTAAAGGAGAAGAAGAGTTATGTTCAGGTCAGGTTCTGTAGCTATGGTTCATACTCCTTTGCTCTTGCATCACTGTATTTACTCAGACCAACTATTTTCAAATTTGAAGGATGGAATTGAAACTCCAACGGTGCAACAGGTATGTTTTAAACTTGTTTATTTAACTAGTTTGCTGTTGTAACTTGCTCTATATTGATTTCAGTTTCAATTGAATAAACGGTTATGTTCTCATGTCATGCACATTACAAGTGTCTCTATAGTTTCCCACACTTATATTCTGTCTATTCTGCTTTATCTTGAACAAATATTATTTGAACTGTGTCTCTATCTTGATTTGGCAACAAAAACTAGAATGATATAGACCATAAAGTGACCATGGTACATAGATATATGTTTGTTTCATGCAGTTATCCTGTGCACTTTACTACTGAACTGATTTACCAAAATGAGTTTCATATACAACATGGTAAACCTGTGATGGGTCTGCTTGTTTCTCTTTTAGAATGCGGACAAAATATTGGAGAACAATACCCCATTATGCAATGGTGAAGGAAGTAATGCAGATAAGGTTCAAGATAGTGAGGCATCCCTGTTGGTCTCCAAGAAAGCTGATAAAAACTACCTTGGCGACAGTGAGAGAACCCAGAAGTCCTGTCTTGATGTAGTGTTCGAGTTACTGGCCACTACTGCTGGCACAAGCTCTTCGAACTCGCTTCCTAAATCAGTTCGTCTTCTTGACTCTCAGCTTCAAGTTGAAAGACATTGATCAGATGTGTTGCGAGAGGAAGCTGAAGGACTGAGGAAGTCCCTGCAGAATTCAGATGCATACTTTCTAGTGCAACAGCAAGCGCTGGAGGATTTAAGCGCCAAACAAGAGAAAACTAATAAGCTTGCTAAGCATCTTGCCAGCATTATGGGTACCCAGGATATTGTTTCTTGAGATCTTCTGAAGTGGTTTCAGTTCTGGACTTGTTTTGTTGTGGCGTTTATTTGCACTGGTCGCCAACTTTGATAACCAGTGTATATGATATGCTGCTTTGTTCCCTATATTTGCACTGGTGGCGAACTTTGATGCCTAGTGGATGTAATATGTGTAATAGTCGTGATAGCCTAGCATAAGTTGCTTGCTTATTTATTTACTTGTTGTCTTGTTTATTTGTTTGCTTGTAGTCAGTGCTATTCTTTTTCCGCGGTTTGCTAGTGGCTGCAATAACCTATTTTTTAAAACTAGGCCACAATAACCTATTTACTGTAGTGACACTGGGCCTTCTTCGGGCCATAGAAACAATGGTCCTTCTACGGGCCGTATCATCAATGGGCCTTCTATGGGCCGTATCATCAATGGGCCTTATACGGGTCATATGATCGATTTCCCAAACATGGGCCAATAACATACCGCTTTATGGTCGTAAACAGGCTAGAGTTGTAATCGTCCGTTCATGGGCCGACCATAATGGGCCGTCGTTAATCGGCTGTATTTGATGACGCTGTGAAAACGGCCCAACGTATTAATGGGCCACAAACGGGCCGACTGTAAGCACGAGCTGAATTTGGCCCATAAGCAGAAAATGACAGTAGTGGGTCATAAGTAACCGAATGCTGGAAATGAGCCCAAGAATAAATGGGCCCTGAGAAGGCCGAAAGATAACATGGGCTGGAAACGGCCCAACAGAATAATGGGCCGCTAATGGGTATAAAGTGATACACTATTCATTACGGGCCAGTTTTACCGCGGGCCGTTAATGGGCCGAGGGTTACTAAGGGCCTCATATGGGCCGAAAGACGTTATGGGCCATACATTGGACGAAAGTTAAAATGGGCTGGAATTATATTGGACGGCCCAGATGATGCTACTGGGCCTAATTCGGATAGGCCGTAAACAGGCCCTGGGTTAGTGGGCTGTAAATGGGCTATATGAGAACAGGTCGTTAACAGGCTTACCATGGGCCGGCCCGCCACCTTTTGACCAAGTCAAACGGGCCAGCCTTTTCACAGGAATGGGCCTCTGTTGGGCCGTGCCACGTGTCGACGTATCATAAGCGCTTTGGGTCCAATGAGTGGATGACATCTGTCCTAATGGTGAGCCAACATGTGTTTCCTCCAACCAATGATGATTTTACACGTGGAAAATCCCCATTAGTCGGGGCTGTTAACGGGTTATCGGATGCCACGTGTTGGTCACCCTTGACGAAAGCACTTCTGTGACACGCGATTTATCTTCATGGAAGTGGATACTTCCGTGATGATAATTTTGGTAATGTCATGGAACACTTCTATGACAGCACAGGTATGACTATCTTGATTCTGTCATAAATTTTTCATGGATGTACATTCATGACAGAAAATGTGACCTACTGTGACAAACACGTATCATCACGGAAGTGTATTTTTTGTAGTGTATGACTTTGCTATGCTTAATGCTTTTCACTAGGGCCCGAGTGCCATGATTTCAGATCTGAACCTATTATGTTTTCATGAATATATGTGAGTTCTTGATCCTATCTTCCAAGTCTATAGTCACCTATTATGTGTTATGATCCATTAACCCCGAAGTGGCAGTAATCGGGATACTTACCAGTGATGACCGTGGTTTGAGGAGTTCATGTATTCACAAAGTGTTAATGCTTTGGTCCGGTACTCTATTAAAAGGAGGCCTTAATATCCCTTAGTTTCCAATAGGACCCCGCTGCCACGGGAGGGTAGGCAAAAGATGTCATGCAAGTTCTTTTCCATAAGCACGTATGACTATATTCGGAATACATGCCGACATTACATTGATGAACTGGAGCTAGTTCTGTGTCACCCTATGTTATAACTGTTGCATGAGGAATCGCATCCGACATAATTATCCATCACTGATCCAATGCCTATGAGCGTTTCACATATTGATCTTTGCTTAGTTACTTTTCTGTTGCCACTGTTACAATCATGACAAAACCAATACTGTTACTTTTGCCACCATTGTTGTTACTTACATACTACTTTGCTACTAAATACTTTGCTGCAGATATTAAGTTTTCCATGTGTGGTTGAATTGACAACTCAGCTGCTAATACTTGAGAATATTCTTTGGATCCCCTTGTGTCAAATCAATAAATTTGGGTTGAATACTCTACCCTCGAAAACTGTTGCGATCCCCTATACTTGTGGGTTATCAAGACTATTTTCTGGCGCTGTTGTCGGGGAGCATAGCTCTATTCTTTGAGACACTTAGGATTTATATCTGCTGATCACTATGAGGAACTTGAAAAATAAAAGAACCAAGATTTATCCCTCAACTTGGAGGGGAGGTAAGGAACTGCCATCTAGCTCTGCACTTGATTCACCTTCTGTTATGAGTAAACTTGCGACACCTACTCCTACTATTTATTCTGATATGTCACATGTTATTGATGATGCCACTTCTGCTTTGCATGATGCTTATGATGAAACTACATCTATGCTTGATAATACTGTGCCATTAGGTGAATTTCTTGATGAACAACTTGCTAGGGTTAGAGAGAATGAAATTATTGAAATTGGTAATATTGATGAAAGTGATGATGAAGATTCTCCCCCTAGATATGAATTGCCTGTTGTGCCTGAGGGTTATGTTATGGATGAAGAAACTGCTAGAGACTTTTTAGCTTGCAATGATAGATGTGATCTTAATAAATTATTAGCTAAGCTTAAAGAAAAATCTTTGAATGCTAGAATGAAATATGACCCTGATTTTGCTACTTCACCTATCTGTATTTCTGATAAGGATTATGATTTCTCTGTCGATCTTGAGTTAACTAGTGGGTGCACCCGCACATTTGCGCGACTAGATTTTGATAGATTTATTCATTACCTTGTGTGCAATTTCTTTTAGCTTTGTATATGGTTCTTTGTAACTCCATCTACTCTTCACTTTTTCATCTTTTTTATCCTTTGATGGTTTTCTGGACTAACGACATAGGCTATAAATTCAATCTTACAATATCATTACTATCGTCTAGTTTCTCTTTAACAGGAACCCGTTCACCTGATAATTTGGTAGCTGAAACTTTATTATTTTTTGCCTGCAAAATAAATATGAATTTTCAAAATTAGACAAAAGTCTAAAAATATAGAAGTGTGTGTTGTGAATAAATAAACTACCGTTTTATCAAGCATGTGTTGCTTGCTCATTCCATGTTTTAACATGATGCCCACCTCATCGTCCATCAATTCCTGTGTAAGATTTATAGTTAGAGAATTGTAAACATGATACTTTGTTTTTAAAAGAAAACACCATTACCTTAGCATGTGTACGCGCACATTTGCAAGGCTAAATTTTTAAATAAAAAGTGGTTTAGTAAAAAATATCTCCAATTATATTTTGTAAAGATTAGTATGAATGTTGCTTGGGTGTTTATTGAGCACTACCTATTATACCTTTTAGCTTCTTATACGGTGCTCATAGGAGTAGGATGTGCATGTGTGTTTATAGTGATAAGTGTATGTGCGTATATATGAGTGTTTGCGTCTGTATTGTGTGAAAAGAACTTGACAGGGTGTGCGTGTGTGTTCGTAGGGGCAAGTGTATGCGCGTATATATGAGTGTTTATGCCTGTATTGTGTTAAAAAACTTGCTTATATATCTTCATGTCTATTATTTTCGCATTGTGATAATTGATGTTATTTTATTTTATACCCACCCATCATTTTACTACTACTTGTGTAGCCCGTGTATCAACTATAACGGGATGCTATAGACCTAGTGGTTGCGACGTGGGTCCATTTGAGTCAGTAATAATGCTACCATTCTGTACATTTTATTTTTATCTCAGAGAAAACAGACGTACATGTTACCCCTCCCTCCAGGCTTCAGTAAAAAAAGTCCCCTGTTGGCTTCGCTCGAAAAAGGAAAAAAATTCCATCCCCACCAGGCTACACATCCAGATGCTCCACCGCGCCACCGCCTCCGATTCGCAGCCGGGGATGGAAGATGTCGTTGCTGACCTTCATAGAAGTAATTCACAGGCTACCTAGCTCTACTCATTGGTTCTTTTCCTCTAATTTCTGTTTGCAAACATAGGATGCAAGCCCTAATCATGGAGATCCAGGGTGGACCAAGAAGCAGGGTCGGACTCTTTGAGTTGGGTGTTAGGTCGTTGGTAGCAGCCTAGCAGGCCATCCATGTCTTGGCGGCATTGAGAACAAAAAAATGGTTGCTGGAGGGAGGCTGATTGTGATGGATCTGAGGCAGAGGAGACACACCGGCCATGGTCCATGAGAAGTATGTATCGGAGTATATCCGTATAAACATATTGGGGGAGAAATAGCTATTTGCAGACTTTTTAGTTGCTCATGTTTCTGGATTTGTACCAATGTAAGTGATGTACTTCATTGTGTTCTTTCTAATGCAAATTATCTTATGTGCTTCCTTCTAGGATATTATATTAATCTTGTGTTTTAGGAGATGGTTATGCTATTGAAGATTTTCTCATGGACTTCTTAAATTGAAAAGGCCATAAGCTACCAGTTCACATGATAATTTGGTAGCTGAAAATTTATTATTTTATGGCTGCAAAATAAATATGAATTTTCAAAATTAGACAAAATTCTAAAAATTTAGAAGTGTGTACTGTGAATAAATAAACCACCTTTTTATCAAGCATGTGCTGCTTGTTCGTTCCATGTTTTAACACGGTGCCCACCTCATCGTCCATCAATGACTGTGTAAGATTTATAGTTAGAGAATTGTAAGCATGATACTTTATTTTTAAAAGAAAACACCTTTACCTGTAAAAGACCAACAAAAGTGCATGTATGAATGTATTTTAAAAGAATTATAGTTTGCATCGCACTCTTATCATATGATAAGAGTCTTCTTATCTTGGTAGCTGTCAAGTACTCATACTATATCTACGTAAATAAATAGACTGCCTTTACTATTCGTAAGCTACTAATCAATCGATCTTTTGGATAAATTCCTTGTTCACTTAGGCCTTCCATTTTCCATAGGCAATATCAGAGTCTTCATCTTCAAGAGTTGTAATTACTTTTTACTTTTGCATGCACTAGTTTTTTGTTCTCTCAGGTATTTTTGCTTTCTTTCTACAACACTTGTCTCAGTGCGTCCATCCTCCACGCCACCTAATAATACAATACATCTTCGTTTAGCATAGTCATTGAGGAGTCCATATGATAATGATATTTTGTCTCAATGCCTATCTTTGTTCAGCATAGTCCCATTAATATGCGTGGTTCTTTTTTCTTAGGCACCAGTACACATAACCTTTTCCTTGGTCGGTCATCATTATTCTGTCACTGCAAAATCAAATGCATTTAAGAATAATACATGCTTAAAAAATCTAAAAGTGTGTATGGTGGAAACATTAATCTCCCTTTTAGCTCGCATGTCTTGCTTCTTCGTTTCTTGTTCCAAGATGGTGTCCACTTTGTCATCTATCAACTATTTGGCATACTGCAAGATAAGTCAGTGAGTAAGAACAGAAAAGATAGCACTTAGTTAATTATTTTGATGAATTAAATGCACCTTTACCTCCTCAGCTTTATTATTCAAGTACAACATCTCTAGCGAGGCATAAATATTCTTTTTACTACCTAGTTTTGCTGGCCAAAAATAAGAATACTATTGCTGAGCTTGAATCTAAAGATAATTTAACCTCGCCATTAGATGATAGACATCGCGCATCTGAGTCTTCATTGTTAAACGTTTTATTTTTTACTTTTGCTTCGATGTGTTATTAGTAGACCAGAATAGATAGTGTTTCATACTTGTGAAGAAGATCTTGAATTTTGGATATATCTAGATCCCTATGTATTCTTCACACATGTTGACTTTAAGCACAAACCCATCAACAATTAATCTATTACATATTTTTGTTTCGTAATTAAAAGATGAGATTTCGAAATTATTGGACTTACAATTGCATTTTTGCACCATTGTTTAGGTCACTGTAAGGACGGTTTGGTTTTGGAGTACATATTCATCCAAATAATAAGCAAACATTCCGATATCGTAACTTTGGTTTCAGCCCAAGATGTTAAGCCTGAAAATTTAATGCCGACCGCAATGGAGGAAGTTAAAACTTAAGACATTGGTATACACTCTGCACTTACTCTGGTATTGGAAAATAAATATCACGGATATATGACGGTTTGGGGTTCTTTGTTGTTTTTTGTTCCACATGCTTCATCTGGGTAAGTAGTCCCATGACATCTTTCAATTTGGTGATTAATTACCTCATAGTTATAATGATTGATTAAACAAAAATCTGATTTATAACTATAACATACCTGAGCATTGCTTACCTTCATATGCTTCTTGTTGTAGTATGACCTTGGTATCAGACTCAAAGTAGTAATTAAATTCTGAAAAACTTTCAATAATCCTACATCTTTCAAATTGGTGATTAATTGCCACATAGGTAGAATGATGGATTAGCCCAAAATCTGATTTACAACTATGACATACCTAAGCATTATTTATCTTCTTATATGCTTGTTGTAGTATGTCCTTGCTAGCAAACTCAAAGTAGTAGTTATGAAAAACTTCTGATTATCCTTTCACCTCCTTTCTCTATGTATTGTACGCAAACTTTTTTCTAATATCATTGTTCAGCGGGCCATATTTTGTGCCTCCCACAATCTATTGCTAAATGAATAAATATATTTCTTATTTATCCTTTGATTTATAAGTATCCATCTGATTTTTACGTATGGTAGCATGAGTTGTTTGGTCCTCTATCAAAATAACTAAACTATATACTTGTCAACTGTTGTTTGATACAATACAATAGTCCACATTTCAAATTGTATAGAACAAACCTACTCATCTGTCAAGATCACATCAAGACTCACTCATCGATTGTTTGTGAAAGAATAGAATAGTCTGCAATTAAATATGTATAGCATAAACCTGTACATCCATCAAGACCACATCAAGGCTCATAAGTTCATCGGTTGTAGGATTGATTGTATCCCATGTTCTTGTTACTTTCACTTAAACATCCCAATTTTGGTCTCTTGTTGAAGTCTCTCAGCTTCTTGTATTCCCTAGCATTTTCACTTTAAAAGGATTGAAAAAGTAGTTGTCAATTGATAACGTAAATATGAAGATTTTAGGTGAAAAAGCGAGTTCATAGTAATAATAATTACTAACCTTGTTGATTCTGGTGAGAAGGAAACTCAGATGGCTGGGTGTAACTTCTGTACAAATCGAGTTGCATAACATTTCATAATTTGGGTTGGCTTCGATATTTGTTGTGCGCCGAGTCTGAACATCTTGCGTCAGAGTCTGTTGGCTTCAATTTTCTTGGTGGTGGCATAGTCGAGTCATGGCATCGTAGAGCTGGTTGGCTTCAGTTTTCTTGGTATGGTGCTGAGTCGCGAGTTGCTGGGTATCTTAGATTTCCATGGTGGGCGTGTGCTGGTTGATGGATGCGGCAGGCTGTATTTTTATGGATGAGTTCTTGCCGTTGTCTTTATGGAGTCCTTGTATGTTTATATTTCCAATTAAAGGACATATGTGACAACATGATGATGGAAGCGGCCAGCTGTGTATTTTAATGGTGACCGTGTCCGTATGCACTCCTTTGCATGTGTGTATGTGTTTACGTGCTCTTGGCTTACCGAGTTAGGCACGTGTCCTTCCAAGTTCTGATTAGGCATTGTATGTGACAACTGTTGACACGTAACTTCTACTTTTTTCAATCCGTGTGTTGTGTTTTTTGCCGATAGCATTGTTTCTGAACCGGTATGCATAAAGACGCGACAGTTCAATTTGCCAACACGTACATATTTACATGTTACCACTCAAGTAGAACAAGTACTTAAAGCTCAGACTGATTTGCTCAATGAATTAGATAATAAGAAAAATGAAAATGATGTTAGAGTTGTGACTAGAGGGGGTAAAATGACTCAGGAACCTTTGTACCCTGAGGGCCACCCTAAGAGAATTGAGCAAGATTCTCAGAGAACTAATGTTGATGCACCTAGTTCTTCTAAGAAGAAGAAAAAGAAAAATGATAGGACTTTGCATGCTTCTAGTGAACCTGTTGTAGACACACCTGAGAATCCCAATGATATTTCTATTTCTGATGCTGAAACACAATCTGGTGAGCATGAACCTAGTGATAATGTTAATAATGATGTTCATGTTGATGCTCAACCTAGCAATAACAATGATGTAGAGATTGAACATGTTGTTCATCTTGATAACCCACAATCAAAGAATCAACGTTATGATAAGAGAGACTTTGTTGCAAGGAAGCACGGTAAAGAAAGAGAACCATGGGTTCAGAAACCCATGCCTTTTCCTCCTAAACCATCCAAGAAAAAGGATGATGAGGATTTTGACCACTTTGCTGAAATGATTAGACCTATCTTTTTGCGTATGTCTTTGACTGATATGCTTAAAATGAACCCTTATGCTAAGTACATGAAGGATATTGTTACTAATAAAATAAAGATACCGGAAGCTGAAATTTCCACCATGCTTGCTAATTACACTTTCAAAGGTGGAATACCAAAGAAACTAGGAGATCCAGGAGTACGAACTATACCATGCTCCATTAAGAGAAACTATGTTAAAACTGCTTTATGTGATCTCGGAGCCGGTGTTAGTGTTATGCCTCTCTCTTTATATCATAGACTTGACTTGAATAAGTTGACACCTACTGAAATATCTTTGCAAATGGCTGATAAATCAACTGCTATACCTGTCGGTATTTGTGAGGATGTGCCTGTTGTGGTTGCAAACGTTACTATTTTAACGGACTTTGTTATTCTTGATATTCCCAAGGACGATAGTATGTCTATTATTCTTGGTAGACCCTTTATGGATACTGAAGGGGCTGTTATTGATTGCAACAAAGGCAATGTCACTTTTCATGTTAATGGTAATGAGCATACGGTCCGAGGAAACAACCTCAAGTCCGTAGTATCAATTCTATTGGAAAATTTTTCAATGATTATTATTGGAGGTTTTGAATTTCCTCTTCCTACTGTCAAGAAGAAATATGATATTCTTATTGTTGGGGAGTGTGCATATCCCTGTTGAGATAACCTAGTGTTATTCGAAAATTCTCTAGTTTCATGCGATTCGGAATGAGTTTGTTAACAAGACTTGATAACCTTGTTAGTGGATTCGTTTTGATGAGCATGAGATTGTAACATCCGAATTTTTCAATTTGGAATGTTATGCATTAGATCATCATTGCATATCATATTTTATTTGCATTTTGGTTTGATCCTAGAAATTCTACGCAACTCTAGGACCTACGGAGAGAGTTGGGGATTTCGTTAGTTTCATATTTGAGTTTCTCAAATTTTGAAAAGAGGATCCTTTGATTTTAATTATTTTCTCTTCGAATATTTCTATTGTGAAAATTAAAAAAAGAGGGGATAAAATGACTTCCCCAAAACAAAGACATATTGGAGATTTAATATTAAAATCAAATAAGATTTTTTTCAGAGTTTTATCGCTATTTTATTTTAATTAGGAAAAAACTATGCATTTTGAAAAATTGCATTAGAGGCCCACATAAATGTTCACCTTGTTCAGTAGATTTTTAGAGGAAGGGGAAATTTATTTCATGATTTTTGAAGTCCGTTTAGTATTTCTTTTATTTGTTTTTCTGAGCGGAATTAATTTTTAAAAAAAGACAAAGAAAAGGGGGGACCGACCTACGGGCCGTACCCAGCCCGGACTCTCCCCCAGGCTCCCCTAATAAGCCGGCCCCCTGCCACGCAGCCCACCGCCGCCCAGCCCCCCCCGCCACCGCCCTGCCCTAGCGCCACTGCGCCGCCGCCCGCTGGAGTTCGAGGTAGCCACCGGTTTTTTTAAACCGTTCGTTTTATTCTGAAACCCTAGTTTCAGTTTTTTTATTTTTATTCGGTTTAGATTGGTTTTTTCGGTTCGGTTAAATAGCGGACGTTCGTCCGTACATTCGTTTTAACGAACAGTTTTTGCCCGTTAGTCACAGACAGCGAACGTTCGTTCGTTAGCCTATTCGCCAGTTTTTCTTTTTCTCGGATTTTTCGCGATTATTTTCGATCGTGATTTCTGATCCAATTTTTGTTTTAGTTTAAATTTTCGCACGTTAGTCGGAATCAGGCGATTCAAGCGCCTAGATCTTCGTCTCGAAGCCCTCTTTCTGTTTAATCAATTTGAATAAGATTTTGAAATAGTAAAATTTGACTTTAGTTCAGATTAGTAATCGGATCTTGTTTCTTTTGCAGTTTGAGTTTCATTGCTTCGTTTGGTTTGGTTTTTTTGCAAACCGGAGTTCTTAAGTTGAAATTTTTGGTTAGATCTCTTATTTGAGTTTTACCCATGCTTCTAGTTGTGTATGCTTGTTTGTGTGCGTTAGAGTACCCGGAGTGCGAAGTGTGCTACTACGAGTCTCTAGGTTTTGCGGATCATCAGCAAGGCAAGTAACACTTTGATCATACCTCTTTACTACCCAGTTTTTATGCATTAGATCAATCCTCAACACTTGCATGATTAGGATCTGATTAAATTGTGGGTTATGGGAAGTAGCTGAGGTCGTACCTATTCACCTGTTTATTTTTTCAAACCTTGGGAGTTACTTCTACGTTGCTTATATTGCTATGCTATGCTCATAGACGTGGATTGGGTTTGAGAGTATTCATAACAGATGTGAGTTTGTTAATTAATGGTTCAACTTAAGGTGGAAACTTTAATACACATCTGGGTGGATTGCTTGTGGACACCTGGAGTACCCAGTGTTGTTCTAGGATATCGTAGAGGACCCATGTGATCATCCTACGGCCTGCAAGCCACAAGCTATTATTCATGCAGGCTCAAAGGGATCATAATATCATTCATGCTAGAAACTTCTGCGTGCAGCCACAAGCTATTATGGGCTCTAGCATAGTTGAGTAAGTTACGTGAAACTCTTGAAGAGGTAGACTAGCAGATGTAGTGGGTTGTAGGTGGTATAGTCTACCCAGAGTAGAGAGTTAATGCTTTAGAAAGAGTGTGTCTCGAATCTCCGACCATGGATGTATTCAAGTCTTGTGGGGAAAAGTGCACAAACCTCTGCAGAGTGTATAAACTAATCATGATAGCCGTGTCCCTGGTTATGGACATCTTGAGTATCTGGTTCTTGGATTATCATGATTGATCTCATCACTCTTAATTTAAATTGATTGGGTTTAATGATGATGTTTAATTGGGATTGAGTTGGAGGAACCTTCTCAATGTTTAACAACTACCATGATAGTTAAATAAAATTTATTCCTTTGTTGTAGGAAAAATTGCTTTTCACAAAACATGTTAACCATACAGCCTCCACCAGCCAAATATGCATGTAGAGGTAGCAATTATTCTGTTCATCATTTCTCTTGTGTTACTTTGCCAGCATATTCCATGTGCTAACCCGTTTTGGGCTGCAACGTTCATGTTGCAGACTTTTCAGACGATGAGTAAGGAGCCATAGGTCGTTGTCTTTCACTTAGTGATGCCGTTGGAGTTGATGGACTCACTTTATCTTCCAAGCCTTCCGCTGTTATCGATTTAGATGGCCTTAAGCCATATTTATTATTTTAAGTTCTCTTTTGAGACATTCGATGTAATAAGTGTGTGATTGCTACTCTGTTATAAATCCTCAAGTACTGTGCATGTCAACATTACTGATCCAGGGATGACACTAATGCACAGAGATCGGACTATTTAAGGTTTGGTCGCTACAAGATGGTATCAGAGCACACGCTGACTGTAGGACACGACCACTAAGTTAAAACCCTAGATCACTACTCTCTTCTCATTTCTGACTCCTCTCCATTTTCTACTCTTTAGGATGGCGGATGCGAGGAACAAGGTTGCACAACCGGATGAAGACATCCCCTTTGGTCGACACTTGAAGGAAGTCACTAGGTGCTTGAACATCGGAATACCAAGCTTCACCGGGACCTACAATGCCACTTTACCAAAAGAGGAGCACTGGATGATCCAAGTTCAAGTTCCAGGAAGGACGTTCATGCCAGTCACTGAGCCCATAGAGTTTTCCTTTGATGCACCCACCTGGAGTCTAGGCAAGAGCATGGCAGCCCACATCACCATGGGACGCATTGGGGAAGTTTACCACAAGGATCTCACGGATACTATTTACCAGATTTGTGGGCGCTGAGATGATCAATGGGAGATGAGCAGCACCAGGAAGGATAGATCTATTGCAGCTTTCATCCAGGAGTTAAACCAGCACATTCGTCGCCGGGAGAACCAGATGTGCGCAGGCATGATAGATCTGAAGAAGGCAATGACAAGGATCACCGAGCTTGAAGAAGAACTCAAGGCTACTCACGAAGATTATGAGGAGTAAATTGTCGTGCTAGTGGAGAAGAATGACGACCTAACAAGGAAGCTAGGAGTATTCATGGGAGACCCCGCGCCATGAGGAGAAGATGACGATTCCACTTGCCCGAAGAACTACATCATCATCATCGATGACACCGACTCGGACCCCGACGATAGCGATGATGACTTTGTTGATGAAGGTGGAGCAGATACTGTGGAGTCTTCTACAGAGCAATTTTTCTAGTCGACCACCATAACAGTAGTAGTATTGCCCCATGTATATAGTATAGTCCGAGCACTTTTGTAACGATAGTTAGACCGATTGTATGCCCTTGTTTGAATTGATTGAAGTGATATGATTGTGTTTGTCTCATGTGCATATGGGTAGTGTTTTTCCCCATAGACCCCATTTCTACTCTGTTTTCTCATCTTTTCTAAACCCATCAGATGCCTCCGAGACGCGACAATGGATTTGCTTTCCCACCGGAGCTCACCCAGTTGATCCAGCAGCAGAATGCTTTGATGCAGATACTAGTCCAGAATCAGAATCAGGGGAACAACAACGATAACAACAATCCACCACCGCCACCTGTTGATCACTTTGCCCGATTTCTAAGGCTGAATCCGCCGGTGTTCTCCAGTACCACCGAGCCGATAATTGCAGATGATTAGCTCCGCAAGATTGGAAGGGAGTTGACCACTGCAGGATGCACAAATGCGGAAAGAGTGTGTTTTGCCTCACATCAGCTTGATGGACCCGCAGCAGCATGGTAGGAGAATTACACTGTCACCTATCCCATCGACACTGTTACATGGGACCAGTTTCAGCAGGCCTTTCGCACTGCCCATGTATCAGCAGGAGCTATGGCCATGAAGAAGCGTGAGTTTCGCAACTTACGCCAAGGAGGACGCACCGTTGGCCAGGATGTGGATGGCTTTAGCAAGCTAGCACGTTATGCCCTAGATGATCTTGCTACGGATGCAGCTAAATAGGAGAAGTTTCTAGAAGGACTGAATGATGAGCTGAGCATGTAGTTGATGGTAGCAACTTCTAATAACTACCAACAGTTGGTAGATAGAGCTCTCATGATTGAAGGGAAGCAGCAGCAGATTGACAACCGTAAGAGGAAGTATGGACACAGGAAGTATAATTCTAGAGCTCAGCAGAAACTCCGTTTTACCCCCAACTCGGGAGGACCCCTTCAACATAACCATGGAGGTCACAACCGTAATGGAGGGATTCCGCACAACCATAGTGGCCCCAGGAATGCAAATGGTAATGGAGGAAGCAACGGCCAAAACCGTACCAACCCCGCAACGCCCGCCAAGAAGGATCTAAGTCACATTACTTGTTTCAAGTGTGGGAAGAATGGACATTATGCCACAGAATGTTCTGAAGCAAGCAATGGAAATGGAAATGGAAGTTCTGGGAAGAAGCCCAACCCTTTCAACAGGGGACAAGTGAACCACGTTAGCATGGAAGATATGGAAGCGCAACCCGATGCAGTAATAGGTAAGTTTATGATTAAGTCATTTACTGCAATCGTTTTTTTATACTGGTGCATCGCATTCATACATATCAAGGGGATTTGTGGATAAGTTTAAACTGCCAACCCAAACCCTTAGGACACCCATGTTAGTAACCTCGCCAGGAGCAGAGTATATGGCTAGCCTTTGGTGTGATCGGTTACCATTAAGGATTGGTAACTACATGTTTCCCTCAAACCTAATAGTATTGGAGTCACAAGGACTGGATGTGATATTAGGCATGGATTGGTTATCGAAGTATGAAGGGAACATTGGCTGGGCCAGTAAGTCGATTTTGCTTACCTCCCAGAAGGAAGAAGGATCAACTATGTATCCCGGCATGTGCCGAATAGGACTCAAGTAAATTCCTTATCAGGAGTTGTATAGGAGGAAGTACCAGTGGTGAAGGATTTCCCGGATGTATTTCCAGAGGAGTTGCCCGACATGCCACCAGATAAAGACATTGAGTTTTTGATCGAACTTTTGCCAGGCACAGGGCCAATATCTAAGACACCATACAGGATGCCCGCAAAGGATTTAGAGGAAATTAAGAAGCAGATTAAGGAGTTACTGGATAAAGGATATATTCGCCCAAGCTCATAACCTTGGGGATCACCAGTACTTCTAGTGGAGAAGAAGGACGGATCGCTGAGGATGGTTGTTGATTATCGTGGATTGAATGAGGTGACGATCAAGAACAAGTACCCATGCCGATGATCAATGATTTGTTTGACCAGCTACAAGGAGCTAAGGTGTTTTCCAAGATCGATCTGCGGTCAGGGTACCACCAGCTGAAGATTCGAGAGCAGGATATACCTAAGACAACTTTTACCACAAGGTACGGGCTATATGAGTATACCGTTATGTCATTCGGTCTGACTAACACACCTGTCTATTTCATGAACATGATGAACAAGGTGTTTATGGAGTTTTTGGATAAGTTCGTCGTGGTGTTCATTGATGATATTTTAGTTTATTTGAAGAATGAAGAGGAGCATAAGGAGCATTTGCGTTTGGTACTTGGTAAACTCAGAGAACACCAGCTATATGCCAAGTTCAGCAAGTGTGAGCTTTGGTTGAAGGAAGTTGGATTCCTCAAACATGTTATATCTGGAGAAGGAATAACAGTAGACCCTACCAAGGTTGTCACTGTGACAAATTGGGAAGTACCCACGTCAGTTGGAGAGATCCGGAGTTTTCTTGGACTCGCAGTATACTACCAGAGGTTCATCGAGAATTTCTCGAAGATTGCCAAGCCGATGACGGAGTTGTTGAAGAAGGATACCAAGTTCAAATGGACTGAGGAATGTGAGGCCAGTTTTCAGGAGTTGAAGAAACGCTTGGTTACAGCTCCAGTGTTGATTCTTCCAGATCAATGCAAGGATTACCAGGTGCATTGCGACGCTTCTTGTCGAGGACTAGGAGTAGTGCTTATGCAGGAAGGAAGAGTTGTTTCATATGCCTCACGACAGCTTAAACCCCATGAGTTGAATTATGCTACCCATGATTTGGAGTTAGCAGCTGTTGTGCATGCTTTGAAGACATGGAGACATTTTCTCATCGGAAACCATTGTGAGGTGTACACGGATCACAAGAGTTTGAAGTATATCATCACGCAGAAGGAGTTGAATCTCGGACAGATGAGATGGTTGGACCTCATTAAGGATCATGATATGAAGTTGCATTATCATCTCGGAAAGGCTAACGTAGTAGCCGATGCATTGAGCCGCAAGATCCATGTCAATACACTCATGACCAGATAGTTACCCAAGGAGTTAGCGGAGGATCTTCGTGAGCTATGTTTGTAAATAGTTTCGAGAGGTTATGTGGCAACATTGGAGATTCAGTCTACTTTGATGGATAAGATCAGAGAAGCTCAGAAGATGGACAAGGAGATTGCTGAGATAAAGGAAAGAATGAGCAAAGGAAAAGCTAAGGGATTTCGTGAGGATGAGCATGATACCCTATGGTTTGAGGATCGCGTTTATGTGCCTAATGATCCGGAGATCAGGAAGTTGATTCTGCAAGAGGCCCATGATTCTCCGTATTCAATTCACCCAGGAAATACCAAGATGTATCTGGATTTGAAGGATAGTTTCTGGTGGACCGGAATGAAGAAGGATATTGCGGAGTATGTAGCAGTTTGTGATGTATATCAGAGAGTGAAGGCCAAACATCGTAAGCCAGCTGGATTGCTACAGCCATTGTCAATACCTGAATGGAAGTGGGATAAACTAGGCATGGACTTTATCACGGGATTGCCTAGGACACGTTCAGGCTATGACTCGATATGGGTTGTAGTCGATTGTTTGACGAAGGTAGCTCATTTCATCCCAGTGAAGACCACTTACACCAGTGCTAAGTTGGCAAAGATATACATGACCAGGATCATATGTCTGCATGGAGTTCAGAGGACCATTATATCAGATAGAGGAACCCAGTTTACCTCAAAGTTTTGGAATCAGTTGCATGAGACTTTGGGAACCAGGCTAGAGTTCAGTACAGCCTTTCACCCGCAGACAGATGGACGGACTGAGAGAGTCAATTAGATTTTGGAGGACATGTTGAGAGCTTGTGCGCTAGACTATGGATCTAGTTGGGACAACAATTTGCCTTATGCAGAGTTCTCTTACAACAACAGCTATCAAGCCAGTTTGAAGATGGCCCCTTTCGAAGCATTGTACTAAAGGAGGTGTAGGAAACCATTGTTGTGGGCTGAAGTTGGAGACCGTCAGTTATTTGGACCAGATTTGATTAAAGTGTCTAAAGAGAAGGTTAAGCTGATTCACGATAGACTCAAGGTAGCCCAGTCCAGGTAGAAGAGTTATGCGGATTCTAAATGCAAGGAGGCAGTTTACGAAGTAGGAGACAGAGTGTATCTTCGTGTATCACCACTCCGAGGAGTGAAGCGCTTTGGAGTTAAGGTAAAGTTAGCACCATGTTTTGTGGGACCATACTGTGTTTTTGAACGTATGGGAGAAGTTGCTTACAAGTTGGAATTGCCCGAAGGATTGTCAGGAGTTCATGATGTGTTCCACGTTTCTCAGTTGAAGAAGTGCCATGCAAAGATGGCTAATATCCCTTTGAGAGATACAGTGCCACTGGAAGTGATTCAGTTCGATAACGACTTGACCTACAAGGAGAAACGAGTCAAGATTCTTGATAATGCCAGCCGAGTCACACACAGAAAGGTTATGAAATTCTGTAAGGTTCAGTGGAGCCACTATACTGTGGATGAAGCCACCTGGGAACGAGAGGAAGACCTACGGAAGGATCACCCTCACCTATTTTCTAGCCAACCCGAATCTCAAGGGCGAGATTCATCTTAACGGGGGTAGGCTTGTAACATCCCAAATTTTCAATTTGGAATGTTATGCATTAGATCATCATTGCATATCATATTTTATTTGCATTTTGGTTTGATCCTAGAAATTCTACGCAACTCAAGGACCTACGAAGAGAGTTGGGGATTTCGTTAGTTTCATATTTGAGTTTCTCAAATTTTGAAAAGAGGATCGTTTGATTTTAATTATTTTCTCTTCAAATATTTCTTTTGTGAAAAATAAAAAGAGAGGGGATAAAATGACATCCGCAAAATAAAGAAATATTGGAGATTTAAAATTAAAATCAAATAAGATTTTATTCAGAGTTTTATCGCTATTTTATTTGAATTAGGAAAAAATATGCGTTTTCAAAATTGCTTTAGAGGCCCAAATAAATGTTCACCTTGTCCGGTAGATTTTTAGAGGATGGGGAAAATTTATTTTAGGATTTTTGGAGTCTGTTTAGTATTTCTTTTATTCGTTTTTCTGAGCGGAAATTAAAAAAATTTAAAAAGGGGGGGGGGGGGGGAACTGACCTACGGGCCGTATCCGGCCCGGACTCCTCCCCCAAGCTCCCCTTATAAGCCCCCCCCGCCCCGCAGCCCACCGCCGCCGCCCGCCGGAGTTCGAGGTAGCCGCCGGGTTTTTTAAACTGTTCGGTTTTTATTCCGAAAACCCTAGTTTCAGTTTTTTATTTTTATTTGGTTTAGATCATTTTTTTGGTTCGGTTAAATAGCGGACGTTCATCCGTACATTCATTTTAACGAACGGTTTTTGCCCATTAGTCATAGACATAGAACGTTCGTTCGTTAGCTTGTTCGTCATTTTTTCTTTTTCTCGGATTTTTTGCGATTATTTTTGCTCGCGATTTCTGATCCGAATTTCGTTCTAGTTTAACTTTTCGCTCGTTAGTCGGAATCAGGCGATTCAAGCGCCTAGATCTTCATCTCGAAGCCCTCTTTCTGTTTAATCAACTTGAATAAGATTTTGAAATAGTAAAATTTGACTTTAGTTCAGATTAGTAATCGGATCTTGTTTCTTTCGCAGTTTGAGTTTCATTGCTTCGTTTGTTTTGATTTTTTTTGCAAACCGGAGTTCTTAAGTTGAACTTTCTGGTTAGATCTCTTATTTGAGTTTTACCCATGCTTCTAGTTGAGTGCTTATTGTATCCTTGTTTGTTTGTATTAGAGTACCCGATGTGCGAAGCGTGCTATTACGAGTCTCTAGGTTTTGCGGATCATCAGCAAGGCAAGTAACACTTTGATCATACCTCTTTACTACCCAGTTTTTATGCATTAGATCAATCCTCAACACTTGAATGATTAGGATTTGATTAAATTGTGGGTTTTATGAAGTAGCTGAGGTAGTACCTATTCACCTGTTTATTTTTTTCAAACCGTGGGAGTTACTTCTATGTTGCTTATATTGCTATGCTATGCTCGTAGACGTGGATTGGGTTTGAGAGTATTCATGACAGATGTGAGTTTGCTAATTAATGGTTCAACTAAAGGTGGCAACTTAAATACACATCTGGGTGGATTGCTTGTGGACACCTGGAGTACCTAGTGTTGTTCTAGGATATCCCGGAGGACCCGTGTGATCATCCTACGGCCCGCCACCCAGGCTCAAAGGGAACATAAGATTATTCATGCTAGAAACTTCCGTGTGCAGCCACAAGCTATTATGGGCTCTAGCATAGTTGAGTAAGTTGCGTGAAACTCTTGAAGAGGTAGACTAGCAGATGTAGTGGGTTGTAGGTGGTATAGTCTACCCAGAGTAGAGAGTTAATGCTTCAGAAAGATTGTGTCTCGAATCTCCGACCATGGATGTATTCGAGTCTTGTGGGGAAAAGTGTGCAAACCTCTGCAGAGTGTATAAACTAATCATGGTTAACCATGTCCCGGGTTATGGACATCTTGAGTATCTGGTTCTTGGATTATCATGATTGATCTCATCATCTTAATTTAAATTGATTGGGTTTAATGATGATGTTTAATTGGGATTGAGTTAGAGGAACCTTCTCAGTGTTTAACAACTACCATGATAGTTAAATAAAATTTATTCCTTTGTTGTAGGGAAAAATTGGCTTTTCGCAAAACATGTTAACCATACAGCCTCCACCAGCCAAATATGCATGTAGAGATAGCAATTATTCTGTTCATTATTTCTCTTGTGTTACTTTGCGAGCATATTCCATGTGCTGACCCGTTTCGGGCTGCAACATTCATGTTGCAGACTTTTCAGACGACGGGTAAGGAGCCATAGGTCGTTGTCTTTCACTCAGTGATGCCGTTGGAGTTGATGGACTCACTTTATCTTCCAAGCCTTCCGCTGTTATCGATTTAGATGGCCTTAAGCCATATTTATTGTTTTAAGTTCTCTTTTGAGACATTCGATGTAATAAGTGTGTGATTGTTACTCTATTATAAATCCTCAAGTACTGTGCGTGTCAGCATTACCGATCCAGGGATGACACTGATGCACAGAGATCGGACTGTTTGTGGTCTGGTCGCTATAGAGATGCATGGATGAAGTTAGAAAGCACAACTTTTTGTACCCTCCTTCTACTTTCTGTTATTTAGATTTAATAAAGCAAAAATAGTATTTTCGGTTTGTTTTCTGAATTATCCTTGCAATAAAAAATACCCCAAAAATAAAAGTTCTCCAAATGCCCTGAAAATTTTATATGATTTTTTCTAGAATATTTAAGAATTATTGGCATTGAGATCACACCAGAGGGGGCAGCCACCTGGCCACGAGGGTGCAGGGCACGCCCTACCCCCCTGGGCGCACCCCCTGCCTCGTGGACCCCTCATGCCCCCCTCCACTTATTATTGCACCTACACACTCCTTCTTCCTCCAGAAAAAAATCATCACACAGCTCAAACCCGTGTTCTAGCTCGTTTTGCTGCCATTTTCGATCTCCTTGCTCAAAGCTCAATTCACAAAACTGCTTTGGGGGATTGCTCTTCGGTATGTGACTCCTCTAATGGTCCAATTAGTTTTTGTTCTAGTGCTTTATTGCATTTTTTTGCTGCTTAGGTGACCCTATTCTTGAGCTAGCATGTAAAATTTATTTGGTCCCAAGTAGTTCTATTGCATGATATGGCCTCTAGGCACTTGTGGGAGTAGTTGCTATCAATCTTATTGAGTTTGGTTCACTTTTATTTTTGAGTTACTAAAACTTTCAGAAAATTTTCAGATGAAGAAATATGTTTAGGAAAATGTACCAAGGTGGTTCCTCCAAGAAGCAAGGACCTAGACTCGCAATACGTGAGCCGGACTATGAACTACCAAGAGAAGCTCAAGTGCGGCCTTGTGAATGGCCGTCAGAAGATTTTATGGTCGAAGCAAGAATTAAGGAGGAATTTGACGCGTATGTGCGTAATGCTGAACTTGAGGGCTTCGTGTCAGATAAGTGCCCCCAACATTATCACCTAACTGATTCCTTTGTGAGAAGGTTTAAATTTACATCATCACACAATTCTCACACTGTCCTATTTGATCTCTATGATAAATCTTATACCATGGACTTAGAAGATTTTAATACTGCTTGTAAACTCCCATAGTGGGGTAATGTTAATGAACCCTACAAATCTAAATTTAAAGAATTTCTTGCTAGTATCACTGTGGGGGAATCTAGAGAAGTAACACAAGCTACCATAGGGAGCATTCATTTTCCTGCCATACATTGTTTTGCTCTCTTTATAGGTAGATGCATTAATGGTAAGGATGAGGCATGTCACATGTGTGTTCCCGATCTTAGTGTTCTCAAGAGTGTTGTATTAGGAGATAAACAATACAACTTGGGGGATATTGTTGCACGTAGGTTGCATCATAACAATATTAGTGGAGATTTGTTCAGTGGGATTTATGCAACCCGTTTAGCTAATTTTCTTGAGGTACCCGTACATGAAAATGATATGGAGTTGCCTCCTGCTTATCTAGATTTTAATGCTATGGTTCGCCATCAGTTTATTGAGAGGAATGAACAACCTCTCCAGTACCGACTAATCTTTGACAGGCGTCGCACTGTCCATGTTACTCTCCCTGCTCCTACTTTCTTTAACTTTCAGGCAAAAGGGAGATATGTTATAACCAGGGAGGAGGCGAACGAGTATGAGAGGAGGACGGAGGCAGCTCGCCTCCAGGCTGCAGCTCGTGAGGCAGTAGCGGCTGCATCTCAGTACAACCCCGGTTACAACTTCGGATATCCGCCAGGCCATCCATGGGCATAGATCAACTTAGGCCAAAAGCCTAAGCTTGGGGGAGTACGTATTTCTCACCGACATTACATTCATGTTCACACACTCACGCCAATTGTCGGTGCTCATACTTTTTCATTGTATCATCCATGCTAGTTTATTTTCTTTTTAAGCTTTCTTCTTGTGTGTTTGAAAAACCTTAAGAAAAATCAAAAACATTAGTTGTAGCTTTTAGCTAGTTTAATTTCCATGCCTGTAGTAGTAATAAAAAAAGCTAAACCCAAAAATATTTCTCGTTCTTCTTTTTTTGTTGGGAGCTTTCCCCTGTAAATAGTTTTATTTCTTTTCTTTGGGGGTATGATACGTCTCCAACGTATCGATAATTTTTTATTGTTCTGTGCTATTATATTATCAACCTTGGATGTTTTATATGCATTTATATGCTATTTTATATGATTTTTGGGACTAACCTATTAACCTAGAGCCCAGTGCCAGTTTCTGTTTTTTCCTTGTTTTACAGTATCGCGGAAAAGGAAAATCAAACGGAGTCCAATTGACTTGAAACTTCACGGAACTTATTTTTGGACCAGAAGAAACCCACGAAGTATCGGAGATGGACCAGAAGAGTCCCGGGCTGCCCACAAGGGTGGGGGCGCGCCCACCCCCTAGATGCGCCCCCTGCCTCGTGGACAGCCCGAAGATCCACCGACATACTTCTTCCTCCTATATATACCCATATACCCTAAAAACTTTGGGCAGTAGAATAGATCGGGAGTTCCGCCGCCAGAAGCCTCCGTAGCCACCGAAAACCAATCTAGACCCGTTCCGGCACCCTGTCGGAGGGGGGAATCCCTCTCCGGTGGCCATCTTCATCACCCCGGTGCTCTCCATGACAAGGAGGGAGTACTTCTCCCTCGGGGCTGAGGGTATGTACCAGTAGCTATGTGTTTGATCTCTCTCTCTCTCTTGTTCTTGAGGTGATACGATCTTGATGTATCGCGAGCTTTGCTATTATAGTTGGATCTTATGATGTTTCTCCCCCTCTACTCTCTTGTAATGGATTGAGTTTTCCCTTTGAAGTTATATTATCGGATTGAGTCTTTAAGGATTTGAGAACACTTGATGTATGTCTTGCCATGCTTATCTATGGTGACAATGGGATATCACGTGATCCACTTGATGTATGTTTTGGTGATCAACTTGCGGGTTCCGCCCATGAACCTATGCATAGGGGTTGGCACACGTTTTCGTCTTGACTCTCAGGTAGAATATTTGGGGCAGTCTTTGAAGTTCTTTGTGTTGGTTTGAATAGATGAATCTGAGGTTGTGTGATTCATATCGTATAATCATACCCACGGATACTTGAGGTGACATTGGAGTATCTAGGTGACATTAGGGTTTTGGTTGATTTGTGTCTTAAGGTGTTATTCTGCTACGAACTCTATGATAGATCGAATGGAAAGAATAGCTTCATGTTACTTTACTATGGACTCTTGAATAGATCAATCAGAAAGGATAGCTTTGAGGTGGTTTCGTACCCTACCATAATCTCTTCGTTTGTTCTCCGCTTTAGCGTCTTTGGAGTGACCCTTTGTTGCATGTTGAGGGATAGTTATATGATCCAATTATGTTATTATTGTTGAGAGAACTAGCACTAGTGAAAGTATGAACCCTAGGCCTTGTTTCCTAGCATTGCAATACCGTTTACGCTCACTTTTATCCTTAGTTACCTTGCTGGGTTTTTTATTTTTCATATTACAAATACCTATATCTACCATCCATATTGCACTTGTATCACCATCTCTTCGCTGAACTAGTGCACCTATACAATTTACCATTGTATTGGGTGTGTTGGGGACACAAGAGACTCTTTGTTATTTTGTTGCAGGGTTGTTTGAGAGAGACCATCTTCATCCTACGCCTCCCACAGACTGATAAACCTTAGGTCATCCACTTGAGGGAAATTTGCTACTGTCCTACAAACCTCTGCACTTGGAGGCCCAACAACGTCTAGAAGAAGAAGGTTTTGTAGTAGACATCAAGCTCTTTTCTGGCACCGTTGCCGGGGAGGTTAGTGCTTGAAGGTATATCTTTAGATCTTGCAATCGAATATTTTAGTTTCTTGTTTTATCACTAGTTTAGTTTATAAAAGAAAACTACAAAAAATGGAATTAAGGATGCCTCATATGCTTCATCTTTTTAATGTCTTTCGTGAGAATAAGGATTCCGATAATTGTGCTCAAGTGCTAGAAGAAGAATGCATTAGAATGTTTGGCACTAAATATTTGAATGATGAGCATGATTGCAATGTTGTTAGTATGAATTCCTTGAATATCCATGATGCTAATGATATGCAAAGCCACAAGCTTGGGGAAGCTATGTTTGATAAAGATGATATTTTTTGTCCCCCAAGTTTTGATGAGCAAATTTATTATGATGAAATCATGCCTCCTATTTATGATGATTATACTGATGAAAGTGGATTTGGAGAGGTCATGACTTTATTTTGTGATGAATCCGCTATTTCGGAAGAGGTTCCAATTTATTATGAGAACAAAGTTGCTATCTATGATGATTATTGTGATGACTTGTATGCTATAAATAATAATGATATCCATGAAACTTGTCATCATGATTTTAATTTTCATGGATTATGCCTCACATGATAGTTATTTCGTTGAGTTTGCTCCCACTACTATTGATGAGAATAGATTTGCTTATGTGGAGAGTATTAAATTTTCTATGCTTGTAGATCATGAAAAGAATGCTCTATGTGATGGTTATATTGTTGAGTTCATTCATGATGCTACTGAAAATTATTATGAGGGAGGAACATATGCTTGTAGGAATTGCAATAATATCAAGTTTCCTCTCTCTATGTGCTTAAAGTTTTGAAGTTATGCTTGTTTTACCTTCCTATGCTAGTTGATTATTGTTCCCACAAGTTGTTTGCTCACAAAATTCCTATGCATAGGAAGTGGGTTATACTTAAATGTGCTAGTCATATTCTTCATGATGCTCTCTTTATGTTACAATTCTTATCTTTTATGTGAGCATCATTGAAATCATCATGCCTAGCTAGGGGCGTTAAACGATAGCGCTTGTTGGGAGGCAACCAACTTTATTCTTGCTCATTGCCTTTTGTCCCTGTTTAGTAATAAATAATTCATCTAGCCTCTGTTTAGATGTGGTTTTATGTTTTAATTAGTGTTTGTTCCAAGTAAAGCCTTTAGGACCTTCTTGGGTGATCGTTATTTGATCTTGCTGTAAAAACAGAAAGTATGCGCTCACGAGAATAATGTTCATTTCTTACCAGAGAGCGATAAAACACCAATTCTACTTACAGTAGATTAATAAACAAATTGCCTAGGACTTCATAATTTCTCAGGATTTTTGGAGTTACAGAAGTATTCGAAACCTACAGATTACTACAGACTGTTCTGTTTTTGACAGATTCTGTTTTCTATGTGTTGTTTGCTTATTTTGATGAATGTATGAGTAGTATCCGAGGGTATGAACCATAGAGAAGTTGAAATACAGTAGATATTACACCAATATGAATTTAGAATGAGTTCACAACAGTACCTAAGTGGTGATTTATTTTCTTATACTAACGGAGCTTACAAGTTTTCTGTTAAGTTTTGTGTTGTGAAGTTTTCAAGTTTTGGGTAAAGATTCGATGGACTATGGAATAAGGAGTGGCAAGAGCCTAAGCTTGGGTATGCCCAAGGCACCCCAAGGTAATATTCAAGGACAACCAAGAGCCTAAGCTTGGGGATGCCCCGGAAGGCATCCCCTCTTTCGTCTTCGTTCATCGGTAACTTGGAGCTATATTTTTATTCACCACATGATATGTGTTTTGCTTGGAGTGTCATTTTATTTTATTTTGTTTTGATTTCTGTTTGAATTAAATACCAAGATCTTAAATTATTAAATGTTAGAGAGTCTTAACATAGTTGCATAATTATTTGATACTCATTGATCTTCACTTATATCTTTCGGAGTAGTTTGTCATTTGCTCTAGTGCTTCACTTATATCTTTTTAGAGCACGGCGGTGGTTTTATTTTGAAGAAATAGATGAACTCTCGTGCTTCACTTATATTATTTTGAGAGTCTTTAGAACATCATGGTAGTTTGCTTTGGTTATGAATTTAGTCCTAATATGATGGGCATCCAAGATGGGTATAATAAAAACTTTCATACAAGTGCATTGAATACTATGAGAAGTTTGATACTTGATGATTGTTTTGAGATATGGAGATGGTGATATTAGAGTCATGCTAGTGGAGTAGTTGTGAATTTGATAAATACTTGTGTTGTAGTTTGTGATTCATGTAGCATGCACGTATGGTGAACCGCTATGTGATGAAGTCGGAGCATGATTTATTTATTGATTGCCTTCCTTATGAGTGGCGGTCGGGGACGAGCGATGGTCTTTTCCTACCAATCTATCCCCCTAGGAGCATGCGCATAGTACTTTGTTTCGATAACTAATAGATTTTTGCAATAAGTATGTGAGTTCTTTATGACTAATGTTGAGTCCATGGATTATACGCACTCTCACCCTTCCACCATTGCTAGCCTCTCTAGTACCGCGTAACTTTCGCCGGTACCATAAACCCACCATATATCTTCCTCAAAACAGCCACCATACCTACCTATTATGGCATTTCCATAGCCATTCCGAGATATATTGCCATGCAACTTTCCATTGTTCCGTTATTATGACACGCTTCGTCATTGTCATATTGCTATGCATGATCATGTAGTTGACATTGTATTTGTGGCAAAGCCACCGTTCATAATTCTTTCATACATGTCACTCATGAGTCATTACACATCCCGGTACACCGCCGGAGGCATTCATATAGAGTCATATTTTGTTCTAAGTATCGAGTTGTAATTCTTGAGTTGTAAGTAAATAAAAGTGTGATGATCATCATTATTAGAGCATTGTCCCATGTGAGGAAAGGATGATGGAGACTATGATTCCCCCACAAGTCGGGATGAGACTCCGGACGAAAAAAGGCCATAAAAAAGAGAAGGCCCAAAAAAATGAGAGAAAAAGAGAGAAGGGGCAATGCTACTATCCTTTTACCACACTTGTGCTTCAAAGTAGCAACATGATCTTCATGATAGAGAGTCTCATATGTTGTTACTTTCATATACTAGTGGGAATCTTTCATTATAGAACTTGGCTTGTATATTCCAATGATGGGCTTCCTCAAAATGCCCTACGTCTTCATGAGCAAGCAAGTTGGATGCACACCCACTAGTTTCTTTTGTTGAGCTTTCATACACTTATAGCTCTAGTGCATCTGTTGCATGGCAATCCCTACTCAATCACATTGATATCTATTAATGGGCATCTCCATAGCCCGTTGATACGCCTAGTTGATGTGAAACTATCTTCTCCTTTTTGTCTTCTCCACAACCACCATTCTATTCCACCCATAGTGCTATATCCATGGCTCACGCTGATATATTGCGTGAAGATTGAAAAACTTTGAAAACATCAAAAGTATGAAACAATTGCTTGGCTTGTCATTGTGGTTGTGCATGATTTAAATATTTTGTGTCGTGAAGATAGAGCACAGCCATACTATATGATTTTGTAGGGATAGCTTTCTTTGGCCATGTTATTTTGAGAAGACATGATTGTTTTGTTAGTATGCTTGAAGTATTATTGTTTTTATGTCAATATTAAACTTTTGTCTTGAATCTTATGGATCTGAATATTCTTCCCACAATAAATAAGATTACATGGATAAATATGTTAGGTAGCATTCCACATCAAAAAGTCTGTTTTTATCATTTACCTACTCGAGGACGAACAGGAATTAAGCTTGGGGATGCTGATACGTCTCCAACGTATCTATAATTTTTTTATTGTTCCATGCTATTATATTATCAACCTTGGATGTTTTATATGCATTTATATGCTATTTTATATGATTTTTTGGACTAACATGTTAACCTAGAACCCAGTGCCAGTTTATGTTTTTTCCTTGTTTTAGAGTATCGCAGAAAAGGAAAATCAAACGGAGTCCAATTGACCTGAAACTTCATGGAACTTATTTTTGGACCAGAAGAAGCCCACGGAGTATCAGAGATGGACTAGAAGAGTCCCGGGCTGCCCATGAGGGTGGGGGCGCCCCTTGCCTCGTGGACAGCCCGGAGATCCACCGACATACTTCTTCCTCCTATATATACCCATATACCCTAAAAACTTCGGGGAGCAGAATAGATCGGGAGTTCCGCCGCCAGAAGCCTCCGTAGCTACCAAAAACCAATCTAGACCCGTTCCGGCACCATGCCAGAGGGGGGAATCCCTCTCCGATGGCCATCTTCATCATCCCGGTGCTCTCCATGACGAGGAGGGAGTAGTTCTCCCTCGGGGCTGAGGGTATGTACCAGTAGCTATGTGTTTGATCTATCTCTCTCTCTCGTGTTCTTGAGGTGATATGATCTTGATGTATCATGAGCTTTGCTATTATAGTTGGATCTTATGATTTTTATCCCCCTCTACTCTCTTGTAATGGATTGAGTTTTCCCTTTGAAGTTATCTTATCGGATTGAGTCTTTAAGGATTTGAGAACACTTGATATATGTCTTGCCATGCTTATCTATGTTGACAATGGGTATCACGTGATCCACTTGATGTATGTTTTGGTGATCAACTTGCGGGTTCCGCCCATGAACCTATGCATAGGGGTTGGCACACGTTTTCGTCTTGACTATCTGGTATAATCTTTGGGGCACTCTTTGAAGTTCTTTGTGTTGGTTTGAATAGATGAATCTGAGATTGTGTGATGCATATCGCATAATCATACCCACGGATACTTGAGGTGACATTGGAGTATCTAGGTGACATTAGGGTTTTGGTTGATTTGTGTCTTAAGGTGTTATTGTAGTACGAAATCTATGATAGATCGAACGGAAAGAATAGCTTCATGTTATTTTACTACAGACTCTTGAATAGATCGACCAGAAAGGATAACTTTGAGGTGGTTTCATACCCTACCATAATATCTTCGTTTGTTCTCCGCTATTAGTGACTTTGGAGTGACTCTTTGCTGCATATTGAGGGATAGTTATATGATCCAATTATGTTATTATTGTTGAGAGAACTGGCACTAGTGAAAGTATGAACCCTAGGCCTTGTTTCCTAGCATTGCAATACCATTTACGCTCACTTTTATCATTAGTTACCTTGCTGTTTTATATTTTTAGATTACTAATACCTATATCTACCATCCATATTGCACTTGTATCACCATCTCTTCGCCGAACTAGTGCACCTATACAATTTACCATTGTATTTGGTGTGTTGGGGACACAAGAGACTCTTTGTTATTTGGTTGCAGGGTTGTTTGAGAGAGACCATCTTCATCCTACGCCTCCCACGGATTGATAAACCTTAGGTCATCCACTTGAGGGAAATTTGCTACCGTCCTACAAACCTCTGCACTTGGAGGGCCAACAATGTCTACAAGAAGAAGGTTGTGTAGTAGACATCAGGGTCAAGAGGAGAAGACCATGATGAAAATGTTGGGTGGCTCTCATATGCATTATGGTTGATCTAACAAAGAGCCCATATTACCTTGTCCTCTTCCTTGTATTAAAAGATTGCAGATTCCAGCTTAGTCCAATGCACACGCACTATTGTTATTATCCACACTATTCGGTTGTGTAAGTGAAAGGCAATAATGATGATATATGATGGACTGATTGAGATGAGAGAAGCTAGTATGAACTAGACCTATCTTGTTTTTGTAAATATGATTAGTTCATCGTTCCTGATTCAGCCTATTATGAATGAAACATGTTTGCAATGACAATTAGAGATTATAGTTGATCATGCCATGCTTAATTTGCTAGGAGCTTATAATGGTTTACCTTGCATGCCAACATGCTATTAAAATGGTTGTGATGTGGTATGATAGGGTGGTATCCTCCTTTGAACGATTCGAGTGGCTTGACTTGGCACATGTTCACGCATGTAGTTGAAACAAAATCAACATAGCCTCCATGATATTTATGTTCATGGTGAATTATATCCTACTCATGCTTGCATGCAGTGTTGATTAATTTTAATACATGTTCATGACTATTGTCGCTCTCTAACTGGTCGCTTCCTAGTCTCTTTCTAGCCTTCACTTGTACTAAGCGGGAATACTGCTTGTGCATCCAATTCCATAAACTCCAAAAGTTATTCCATATGAGTCCACCATACCTTCCTATATGCGGTATCTACCTGCCGTTCGAAGTAAATTTGTATGTGCCAAACTCTAAACCTTTAAATGAAATTTGGTTTTGTATGCTCGAATAGCTCATGTATCAACTAGGGTTGTCTATATCTTCCATGCTAGGTGGGTTATTCTCAAGAGGAGTGGACTCCGCTCCTCATTCACGAGAAAATGGCTGGTAACCAGGATGCTCAGTCCCATGCTTAAATTAAATTAATTGCAAACAAAACTCCCCCAGGATTGTTGTTAGTTGGAGGCACCCGTTGTTTCGGACAAGCCATGGATTGATGTTTGTTGGTGGTAGGGGGAGTATAAACTTTACCATTCTGTTTGGGAACCGCCTATAATGTGTGTAGCATTGAAGATATCGAGATCTCTCGATTGTTATGTTGACAATGAAAGTATAGCGCTCAAAATATTATTTATCTCTATTTCAAAACTGAGCTCTGGCACCTCTACAAATCTCCGCTTCCCTCTGTGAAGGGCTTATCTATTTACTTTTATGTTGAGTCATCATCCTCTTATTAAAAAGCACCAGCTGGAGAGCACCGTTGTCATTTGCATGCATTACTATTAGTTTACATTGAGTATGACCGGATCTCTTTTACCATGAATTACAATTTCCAGTCAGCCCTTGATCCTCATAGGTGCTCTGCATTTATGTTTTGCGATCTCAGACAGGGCTAGCGAGATACCATCTTGTTATATCATATTATGATTGTTTTGAGAAAGTGTTGTCATCCAAGATTTACTATTATTGCTCGCTAGTTGATTATGTCATTGATATGAGTAAACATGAGACCTAAATGTTATTGTGAATATGGTTAGTTCATAATCTTTGCTGAAAACTTGAATGCTGGCTATACATATTTACAACAACAAGAGCAAACAGAGTTTGTAAAAGTTTTACTTTATCACTTTCAGTTTATCAACTGAATTGCTTGAGGACAAGCAAAGGTTTAAGCTTGGGGGAGTTGATACGTCTCCATTGTATCTACTTTTCCAAACACTTTTGCCCTTGTTTTGGACTCTAACTTGCATGAATTGAATGGAACTAACCCGGACTGACGATGTTTTCAGCAGAATTGCCATGGTGTTATTTTTGTGCAGAAATAAAAGTTCTCGGAATGACCTAAAAATCAACGGAGAATATTTTTGGAATATATACAAAATACTGGCGAAAGAATCAAGGCCAGGGGGCCCACACCCTGTCCATGATGGTGGGGGCGCGCCCACCATGCCTCGTGGGCCCCCTGGTGCTCCACCGACCTCAACTCCAACTCTATATATTCACATTCGGGGAGAAAAAATCAGAGAGAAGGATTCATCACGTTTTACGATATGGAGCCGCCGCCAAGCCCTAATCTCTCTCAGAACGGCTGATCTGGAGTCCGTTCGGGGCTCCGGAGAGGAGAATCCATCGCCATCGTCATCACCAACCTTCCTCCATCACCAATTCCATGATGCTCACCGCCGTGCGTGAGTAATTCCATCGTAGGCTTGCTGGACGGTGATGGGTTGGATGAGATTTATCATGTAATCGAGTTAGTTTTGTTAGGGTTTGATCCCTAGTATCCCTTATGTACTAAGCTTGATGTTGCTATGACTTTGCTATGCTTAATGCTTGTAACGAGGGCCCGAGTGCCATGATTTCAGATCTGAACCTATTATGTTTTCATGAATATATGTGAGTTCTCGATCCTATCTTGTAAGTCTATAGTCACCTATTATGTGTTATGATCCGTTAACCCCGAAGTGACAATAATCGGGATACTTACCAATGATGACCATAGTTTGAGGAGTTCATGTATTCACTAAGTGTTAATGCTTTGGTCCGGTACTCTATTAAAAGGAGGCCTTAATATCCCTTAGTTTCCAATAGGACCCCTCTGTCGGTGTCAAAACCGGCGGATCTCGGGTAGGGGGTCCCGAACTGCGCGTCTAGGCCGGATGGTAACAGGAGGCAAGGGACACGAAGTTTTACCCAGGTTCGGGCCCTCTTGATGGAGGTAAAACCCTACGTCCTGCTTGATTAATATTGATGATATGGGTAGTACAAGAGTAGATCTACCACGAGATCGGAGAGGCTAAACCCTAGAAGCTAGCCTATGGTATGATTGTTCTGTATGTTGTTCTACGGACTAAAACCCTCCGGTTTATATAGACACAGGAGAGGGTTAGGGTTACACAAAGTCGGTTACAATTGTAGGAGATCTACATATCCGTATCGCCAAGCTTGCCTTCCACGCCAAGGAAAGTCCCTTCCGGACACGGGACGAAGTCTTCAATCTTGTATCTTCATAGTCCAGGAGTCCGACTGAAGGTATAGTCCGGCCATCCGGACACCCCCTAATCCAGGACTCCCTCAGTAGCCCCTGAACCAGGCTTCAATGACGACGAGCCCGGCGCGCAGATTGTCTTTGGCATTGCAAGGCGGGTTCCTCCTCCAAGTACTTCATAGAAGATTTTGAACACAAAGATAGTGTCCGGCTCTGCAAAATAAGTTTCCACATATGGCCATAGAGAGAATAATAGTTACACAAATCTAATCTGCTGACGTATTCCGTAGTGCGACATCACACCACGGCCAAGCCTTTATTCGAATCATTTTATTATCCCACCTCAGCGCGTCATGCGAGGTGGTTTCCTTGGCACGTCTTGTTAAAGCAGATATCATGTCCCCTTATTCCGGGATTCTCATCAATACGGGCGTAGGTAACCCAACCGCTTCTAGGACTCCTAGACTATAGGCAAGTCCAAACGTCCACGGAGAGGACGCTTGATATTCACCCTCTTTATAAAGGGACAAGGCTTTTATTTTTTTCCTCCCGTGCTCAATCGAATCCTTCCCCCACCTCAAGCTCAAACACCCAAAGTTCAGTTCAGGTGCTCCTAACCTTCAATCATGTCCGGATCTAGCCTTCAAGGCCGATGGGAGCCTTCCTCCGTCATGGAAGAAGACATCAAAAAGTTGAGGGAGGCCAGATATCTGACCGCCGAGGTTGTGCATCGGCTGCCTGCCCGAGGGCAGGCCGTCCCCTCCCCCAAACCCAACAAGAGCGTCGTGTTCATCTCCCACTTCCTCCGAGGTCTAGGCCTTGCTCTGGATCCTTTCGTTAGGGGTTTGATGTTTTATTATGGGCTAGACTTCCATCATCTAGCTCCGGACTCCTTTCTTCATATCACGACATTTATTGTCGTGTGTGAGGCCTTCCTCCGGGTTACCCCTCACTTTGGCTTGTGGCTCAAGACCTTTGAAGTAAAGCCGAAGATGATCGAGGGGCAACATGCAGCGTGTGGAGGTGCCTCAATATGCAAGATGACGGGAGCTCCATGGCCCAAAGGTTCCATTCCAGAGGTGTCTGAATTGTGGCAATAGGACTGGTTCTACATCATGGCTCCTAGAAGTGCCAAGTGGGCGGCCGCCCCTATTTTCTGCTCGGGCCCTCCACCACAACTGATGTCATGGATCAGCATAGGTCTGAGCTGGGGTCCAGCCAAGGACGTGCCTATACTGCAAAGCCGCATTCGAGATCTCTTCAATGGAGATTTTAGTTTGGTTGCGGTAATACAAGTTATGCTGGTTCGTCAAGTCCAGCCTTGCAAACGCCGGCCCCTTCGCTTGTGGGAGTTCAATCCTGAGGGACCGCGTGTCATCCAAAATTTCCTCGGCCTGACACACGAGGAGATGTACAAGTCATTCTTCGGACCTCAGGTAGAGTGTCCGGAAATCACCGAGGACCTGGGCTTGAGCAGTAACCGCGCCGCCGAACAGGTAAGGAATCTTCCGGCCGAACACACTATCTCTCATTTGTTACGAAGTTATTTGTGAGAGTTCGCTTTTTGACCAGGACTGGCTAACAAAGGCGAAGTTGATTTGGTGTTCGGCCCCCCTCCCTAAGGGTTTGGACAATCCGGTATTGGAAAAGATGCTCCAGGTCACACCTTGCCCGAAGCCCTTGAAGGAAGATACTGGGAAGGATAATACGGGCGGACGCGGGCCCCCAACGCTGCCCATTCTAACCGAGGGAGCGAGTGTCTCCATGAAGGAAGACAACCGGAGGAGGAAAAGGACTGCGCCCGGGGATTCAGACGCCAAAGCTTCCAAACGGGAGAAGAAGTCTCCCACAGAGGGTCCTACCTTGGGGGTGCTTTTGCCGCACAAAGACCGCGGGGGGATCAATTCTCCAGCGAGTCGTAAGTGACCCGAAATACTTTAATAGTACAGGTATGCCATCTTTTTCTTCTGAGAAAATAACCACCGCATATATCTTTGCAGTTCGAGCCTTAGCCCCTCTCAAATGAGCTTGTCTTTGGGGGATCTTCTTCCAAAGATGATGGAGAGCGAAACGCCTCCTCCGGACTCCTCCGCTCCGGAAGTGGGCGACCCCGAAGTGTCGTTGCGGAGGGCCTCTCCGAGTCCAGTGAGGCCAGAAGATAATCCCATTAACCCCCGAAGCTCCCAGTGTCCGGTTCCCGAAGAGAGCGGAAAAAGAGTCCGGCACCATCTGGTGTGCGATCGGATGTTCTGAGGGAGTTGGTGGGGCGAGCGGCCATCTCAGATGAACACCATGTGCTAATGAATACGGTGATGGAGAGAATCTCGTCCACCGAAAGTGGATTGCATGAAGCTTTTATGAGTCTACTGACAGGCTTTGAGGTACGTAAAATAATGTATGATAGTCCTGCACATGCTAGGTGTGCCCTGTGTAGATAGTAGCCCCTGAGACTCTGGTTGTCGTCGGAAACGACGACGAACAGAGGATTATATTCCCATGTAATAGTCATACTGCCTCTATGTGCAGGTGATGGAAGCTCCGGTGGCTAGCCGGACTAGCGAGTTTGCCCATTTAAAACAACAGTTGGATGCGGCAGACGCCGACATCGAGCTTGTTAACAAAAGGCTTGACGAGGCACAGGGTAAGTGTCATTATCTGGTAAACACCACATAGTAAGAGCAGCATGATGCCAGTATCTTTAATATGTTGTGACTGCAGATGGAGCTGCCACTGTTGAAGCCTTGCGGGCAGAACTTGCCCGAGCCAAGGAACAAGCGAGGTTTAGTAATGCGGCTGCTTTGAAGGCGGCCGAAGAGTTGAAAACCGAGAAGGCCGCGCATGGTGAGAGCCGAGATAAGATGGCCAAGATGGCCATAGAATTAAAAGCCGCCGCCAACTGTTGCCGGGTTCTTGAAAAGGAAAACCTAGCGAAGGCATCGGACCTTGAGAAGGCTGCTGCGACGAGAAAAGACATTCGCTCTGCTCTGAGGGCGAAGAAGGAGGAGCTGCGGGAAGCCGGGGATATTGTAGCTGGGAAATCCTTTATGTTGCAGAGGAAGTTCGGAGATCCACGGTATGCCTCTCTGGATCGGCTGTGGAGTTCGGAGGATGTGTATATGGATTTGGCGGCGAGCGCTGCCGATGCGGCCAAGTACTTCCAGGGTCAGACGGACCGTGAAGTGGACCAGCTGTTTTGGACACAATTCCATTCTCCCAAGCGTCCGCTTTCATTGACTGACCAATTAGCCAAATGGGCCGAACTGAATAGGTTGTCCAGACTCGCCATGAGGTCTGTTGTGGATCAGCTATGGCTGGAAAGGCCAAAACCGAATAGCTATTTCAGCTTGGTGCAGTAGCTCCTTGACGTGGTGCCGTGCATTAATGCGATGAAGTGGTCGGCGTGCATAGAGGGCTCATGGATGGCCTTTGCCCGTGTTAAAGCATACTGGGCGGAGATGGATGCTACCACTATTGCAGCGCGGGATTCGGCCATAGGTCGAATGGCTGCTGAGCACTACTTTGAAGAAGTTCTTGAGGGTGCTCGTTTGATAGAGACCCAGTGCTCAAAAATATATTATGTTTGAGTGATATGTAATCTCATTATAAGCGAAATGCTTTTATAATTTTTTATAAGGCTATTTTTATACTTTTGCCTGAAAGTAATATGATGCCTCCTGGGCGGCCGTTTATGTATACATGTGTATAACCTGAAAGATTGCAGCCGTCGGCTTCAACCCCCACGCATATAATGCGGAGGTGCTCACAAAAAAACATGCGTTCACACTTAACCCAACGTCTTGGTCCCATTAAGGAGGTGATAGCGGAGCGAGCGAGGCAACTGGACTATAATGCTTTAGCACTTTCACTTAGCCATAGGAGTTTGACAGTGGGGCTACTAGATAGCCCCTGGTGGCTCCGCACTCTCCTGATCCCGGGGTGCGTACATGCCTGGCCGGAAAATGGCCCTTCGTTAAGGTGGAGGAATTCTAACATTCCAATAGGTCATCGAGTGGTTGACCAGTCTCACGCTATATCATGACAGTCAGTTTTCGGCTTTCTCTACTGAGGTGCTCGTCCGGATGAACCAGGGCACAATCGCAATAGTTCTCCTGGTGCTACCTTAGCCGGTAAAGCGGAACGTAAGGCACCAAAACACAGGAGCCGAGCAAACCCAACATTTGACCAAAGACAATGATTCGGAGCTGATGCATATAAGGCGAAACTCATGACGCCGAACACTCCCTAAGGTATTCGATCTTTGTGGTATAAACCGGACCTAAATAATGGCCTTTGTAAGAAGCCCCTTGTGTCCAGGTACGTGCATTGTTCTGGCGTGGCCACATGCCAAGACGTCAGCATCCTTCTCAACGGTGGATATGTATCAACAAGAGACAGTAAACAAGGTTTACGCAGGGTCTTAATCTAAAAAAAATCCTTGGAGTGGGTCCCTGCTGCATGTCTGCGCCTGTGTATCCGTTGTGCCGTATCCTGGACGGGTGCAGCACGATGATCGTCTGTAAAAGAGAGGAATTTAGATGAAAAATTTGTCGTGCAAAAAGATAGTTTTTAAAGAAACCATGTATAATTCAAGATGAGAAAAAATTGCCACTTGTCTGCGCGCGTTGAGCCCCTTGTATTGACAAATAGGGGTGTGACCACTTATTCAGTATAAATAGCGGCGCCGGAATTGATTAGTTGTGTCTAAGGTCTTGACGACCTATTGGATGCTTTCGCTGGTCCGGGCGCCTTTAGTGTGCGGCTGCCGGGCAGCCGCACTCTCTTCGGCGCGCAGAGATTGCTTGATATTTCCGTTCACTGAAATGATGCCACGTGGACCGGGCATCTTGAGTGTGAGGGAGGCGTAGTGTGGTATTGCCTTAAAGCGAGCGAAAGCTTCGTGTCCGAGCAGTGCTTGATAGCCACTTTGGAACGGAGCGATGTGGAAGGTTAAATGCTCACGACGGAAGTTATTGGGGGGAGCCAAATATAACTTGTAGTAGGAGGGAGCCCGTACAACGAGCCCCTGGGCCTAGCGTTACTCCTTTAAAGGTAGTATTGCTATGGCGAATTTTTGTTGGGTCTAACCCCATCCCGCGGATTGTATCCTGATATATTAGGTTTAGATTGCTGCCACCGTCCATCAAGACTCGTGTGAAGTGATATCCTCCAATTACTGGGTCTAATACCAGGGCAGCCCATCCTGCGCGTCGGATACTTGTTGAGTAATCGCGATGGTCGAAAGTGATCGATTGAGACGACCAGTGGCAGGACTTCGCGGTGACAGGCACTTGGGTATATTTTCCTGGGAGTGCCACGTTGTTTTTTTCCCTTGATCACGTGTAACATGTTTACTGTTTTGACTTCTGGTGGAAATTTCTTTTGTTCCCCAGTGTTTTGCTTGGGAGGCTCGTCCTCATCTACACTTGGTGTATCCTCCCCCTTGTGTACGGCGTTGAGCTTGCCGGACTGCTTGAAGACCCAACATTTTCTGTGAGTATGATTAGCAGGTTTACCAGGGGTACTATGGATCTGACATACTTGGTCCAGAATTTTGTTGAGGCTGGACAGTTCATCCCTGGTGCCTTTAGAGGGCGGCTTTTGCTGACCTGGCCGAGAGCTTTTGAATCCGGCGTTTACTGCCGTGCCCTTCGTGCTGTCTTCTTTATTCCGGCATTTGTTATTGCTGTTGCGCCGTGATTTCCCGTTTCCATCTCTAACTTCAGATGTACTGGGGTCACTGGTGCTGCATCTGGCTAGCCAGCTGTCCTCACCCGCACAAAAGCGGGTCATGAGGCTTGTTAATGCGGCCATCGTTCTCGGCTTATTTTGGTCAAGGTGTCTGGCGAGCCATTCGTCACGGACGCTATGCTTAAAAGCTGCCAAGGCCTCGGCGTCCGGACAGTCGACAATCTGGTTCTTTTTAGTAAGAAACCTGTTCCAAAGCTTTCGGGCTGACTCTCTGGGCTGTTGAGTTCTATGACTCAAATCGTCCGCATCCGGGGGTCGGACATAAGTCCCTTGAAAATTTGCCCGAAAGGCGTCTTCGAGCTCTTCCCAACTTCCAATGGAGCTTTCGGGGAGGCCTTTAAGCCAGTGACGAGCTGGCCCTTTGAGCTTGAGGGGTAAGTACTTGATGGCATGGAGATCATCTCCTCGAGCCATATGGATATGAAGGATGTAGTCCTCAATCCAGACCCCAGGGTCTGTTGTTTCGACGTATGTCTCTATGTTTACGGGTTTGAATCCCTCTGGAAATTCATGGTCCAGCACCTCATCAGTGAAACATAGGGGGTGTGCGGCACCCTTGTAGCTGGGTGTACCGCGTTGTTCGGATGTTTTGTTGTGTTGCATTGTATGCTTGGGCACGCTAGCGTGGTCTATAGATGGATCTTGTTGCACCGTCCTTCGGGTGCGAGCCCTCGCATGGCTCGCGTGTTGTATTGTGAGTGACGTTGTATGCTGCTCTGTGTTGGTAGAGGGGTCGTCTATCCGGCCAGGTGGCTGCTTTGATATTTTGTTGTGGGGGGTCTGAGGCCTCCTCATCGAATTCAGGTAGCAGCTTCCGCTTTGGGTAGCTCTTGGAGGGGCGATTGTCGCCGTACCTCGCTGCTGTGTTGGGTATTTTGCTCCATCTGATTTGGAGTGTGTCTTGCGCAGCCTTGAGCCTTTGCTTCTGCTTATTAAGACTCCTCGCGGTGGCAACAAGCCTTTTACGGGCGTTCTGCTGCTCCGGGTGCCTGTCCGGCGTTATGTCGTCCGAACCATTATCCTTGATAGAATTTGTTTGTTCGGTTTGATTATCCGGATTGCCGTTGTCCGGCAGCGGTTCGGCCTGTTCCAGCGCTGGGTCTGTGTGATCGTTATTTCTGTCGAGGCGGGATTTGGGGTGGCGCTTGCGTCGCCGCTTTGACTGCTTCTCGAGGGAACAAGCCTTCGGTGCGTCCTTCCGCTCCTCGTCGTCATCTTTTGGTGCGTCCACCATGTATACGTCATATGACGAGGTGGCTTTCCAGGGCCCAACAGGCGCTGGTTCTTCATCGTCTCCTTCATCGGTGTCCATACCGTCGATGTCTTCGGAGTCGAAGTCGAGCATGTCGGTTAAATCGTCGACAGTGGCTACAAAGTGGGTGGTGGGTGGGTTTTGAATTTCTTCATCGTCCGTATCCCAACCTTGCTTACCGTAGTCCGGCCAGGGCTCTCCTGATAAAGAGAGAGAGACTTTAGTGTCTTCAGAATATCACCGAAAGGCGAGTGCTGAAAGATGTCCGTGACAGTAAACTCCATGATCGGCGCCCGATCGGATTCGATCGGCAGGGGCGCGGAGGGTTCGGAGTCCGGGGAGGAGTCCGGCTCCTTGGAGTCATGAGTCTCGCGGAGTGCGGGGCTGGTGTTCGGCTCGATCGCTGTTGGAATCGCAGCCCCCGAGGTGGTGTCCAACCACCCATCCTTGATCGGCGCAGTTGGCTCCAAATTAAGGGTCGAAGCCGATGCGAGTGCGGCCTCCAGGGCACTGTTCGGCGGTAGATCTAGATCACGCTCGTCGTGACAGTGCGGCGCGCTCGGCAGTGGCTCGAATCCGTCGAAGATCAAGTCCCCGCGGATGTCAGTCGTGTAGTTTAAACTTCCAAATATAACCTGACGGCCAGGGGCATAGCTTTCGATCTGCTCCAGATGGCCAAGTGAATTGGCCCGCAGTGCGAAGCCACCGAAGACGAAGATCTGTCCGGGGAGGAAGGTCTCTCCCTGGTCTGCATCGCTATTGATGATCGTAGGAGCCATCAAGCCTAACGGCGACGACACAGAGGAACTCTCAATGAAAGCACCAATGTCGGTGTCAAAACCGGCCGATCTTGGGTAGGGGGTCCCGAACTGCGTGTCTAGGCCGGATGGTAAAAGGAGGCAAGGGACACAAAGTTTTACCCAGGTTCGGGCCCTCTTGATGGAGGTAAAACCCTACGTCCTGCTTGATTAATATTGATGATATGGGTAGTACAAGAGTAGATCTACCACGAGATCAGAGAGGCTAAACCCTAGAAGCTAGCCTATGGTATGATTGTTGTTCTGTATGTTGTTCTACGGACTAAAACCCTCCGGTTTATATAGACACCGAAGAGGGTTAGGGTTACACAAAGTCGGTTACAATGGTAGGAGATCTACATATCCATATCTCCTAGCTTGCCTTCCACGCCAAGGAAAGTCCCTTCCGGACACGGGACGAAGTCTTCAATCTTGTATCTTCATAGTCCAGGAGTCCGGCTGAAGGTATAGTCCGGCCATCCGGACACCCCCTAATCCAGGACTCCCTCACCCTCTACCATGGGAGGGTAGGACAAAAGATGTCATGCAAGTTCTTTTCCATAAGCATGTATGACTATATCGGAATACATGCCTACATTACATTGATGAACTGGAGCTAGTTCTGTGTCACCCTATGTTATAAAAGTTGCATGAGGAATCGCATCCAACATAATTATCCATCACTGATCCAATGCCTACGAGCTTTTCACATATTGATCTTTGCTTAGTTTCTTTTCCGTTGCCACTATTACAATCACTACAAAACCAATACTGTTACTTTTGCCATCATTACCGTTACTTCCATATTACTTTGCTACTAAATACTTTGCTGCAGATATTAAGTTTTCCAGGTGTGGTTGAATTGACAACTCAGCTGATAATACTTGAGAATATTCTTTGGATCCCCTATTGTTGAATCAATAAATTTGGGTTGAATACTCTTCCCTCGAAAACTATTGCGATCCCCTATACTTGTGGGTTACCAGGCTACAGTCTCACTGCGTCGTAGTTTTTTTTTGTGGGGAAAAAGGGGGATGGTATGGGGGATGGTATTATAAAAATAGCATGAATGCACGCTAACTCTCATCATGAGTTCATTTCGAACGTCGCCTTTCCTTTCATGCTAGGCTGTTTAGAGCAAGTCTAACAGAGTCACCAAAAAGCATCCTCAAAAAACACATATGAAGTGCATTTCAATAAATTTTTGGAGGTTGATGACGTATATAAAAAGTCAGAACCATCCTCCATAAGTTTAATCTTATCATACTTTTTTCTACATTTGTTTGTAGTTATAATTTAGGCATACATGTACGGGTCATTACGGGGGTTTTACGGGGTGGATCCACTTGGTAGTTTGTGGTTGGTGATCTAGGAAAATTGGCCCACACCCTCCTGAAAATTAGGGGGGGGGGCTGGTTTAGTTAGTTGGAAAGGCCCGGCAATTGCCTTGTAAAGGCCCGGCAATTGCCTTGTAAAGGCCCGTGAGTATACCATTTTTGTTTAGGCATTGAAACAATGAATAAAAGTGGAACAACACCAAAATGATGTACAGTGGCATAGAAGAGGGATGAGGTTAAAAATGCTCTATTCCAAATGTATCCCAAAAAGCACTGGGGCCCAACGGTTTTCTGGCCCGATTTTTTCAGCATAATTGGGATGTTTGTGGTGATGATGTGACGGATGCAGTTCTTCGGATTATTGATGGAGAGGACAGCCCTGCCTCTATTAATGGCACTATTTTGGTCCTTATTCCAAAGGTATCCAACCCCTCTTCAGTTTCACAATTCCAGCCAATCAGCTTATGTAACGTGCCATATAAGATTGCTTCCAAGGTAGTTGCAAACCTTCTTAAGTAGATTTTGCCAGAGATAATTTCTGAGGAGCAATCAGCTTTTGTACCTGGTCGGTTAATCACTAATAATATCATATTTGCGTATAAATGTCTGCACTTCATGAAGAGAAACAAGGCAAAAAGCATAGGTTTTGTGCGCTTAAGCTTGATATGATGAAGCCCTATAATCGAGTGGAGTGGTCTTATCTGGAAGCAATCATGACCAAGTTGGATTTCAATCCTCATTGGATTTATGTGGTCATGAGTATGGTGAGCTTTGTAACTTTTTTAGTTTTGTTTAATGGCAAAAGGCTAAAGGAGTTTAAACCATCAAGAGGTATCCGACAGGGAGATCCTCTTTCACCCTATCTATTCTTGCTGGCAGCAGAGGGCATTTCGTGCCTCCTTAAACCTAATGCTCAGTCATCTAATTTGTGTGGAATAAAAGTGGCAGAGACTGCTCCGGCAGTTAGTCACCTTCTATTTGCGGATGATAGCATGTTGTTCTTTAAGACAAGCCGTGAAGGGGCGGAAGAATTGTCAAACCTATTGGATCTTATTGTAATGCATCTGGTCAGAGAATTAATCGTGACAAGTCCTTGGTTTTCTTTAGCAAGGGATGCCCGGAAGCACTGAGAGAGGCATGCCATCTGATGTTGGTAAATCAAAAAATGGAACCTTTAAGTATCTAAAAGATAGAGTTTGGAAAAAGGTTCAGGGGTGGTTGGAAAAGATGTTGTCAGTAGGAGGAAAAGAGGTGTTGATCTGTTGTTCAAGCTATCCTAGTGTACTCAATGTCGTGCTTTAAGCTCTCGTGAGGTCTTTGCGAACATATCAACTCCATCATCTACAAATTTTGGTGCGGCAGTAAGAATGGTAGCCGAAAGGTAGCATGGGTTTCTTGGGATGTTATGAGTCGGCCAAGGAACATGGGGGGACTTGGTTTTCGTGATCTCGAACTATTTTAATTTAGCATTGTTAGCAAGACAGGCCTGGAGGGTGCTTCAGGACCCACTTTCATTGAGTTCGAGAATTCTGAAGAGTGTATACTTCCCTCAAACAACTATTTTAGAGGCTCCTCTAGGGAGTCACCCCTCGCAGATATGGCGATCTATACTTGAGGGGAGAGATGTGCTGGTTCAAGGCCTTATACACAGGACTGGTAATGGTGCGACTACTAAGATATGGTGACACAATTGGCTAGCCGGAGAGACAACGATGAGGCCTATCACATCACCGCCAATTTCGGGGCCTATGTAGGTTAGCGAGCTTATTGATGAGACATCTGCCAGATGGAGGGAGGAGCTGATTCGTGACATTTTTCTGCCAGTAGATGCTGCAACTATCTTGGATATACCTCTTTGTATGCGGCAGGTCCAGGATTTTTGGGCATCGAGCAAGGAGAAGAGAGAAACATTCAGTGTCTATTCTGCGTACAGACTGTTGGTTCACACTAAGTTTACCAGGGCTAACTAGCTGGAGGAAGTAGCTAGATCCTCATCAAATGAACGAACAACAAAGGACTAGGCGGCTCTATGGGGTACTCAAGTTCCAGCCAAGGTCAAGCTTTTTTCTATGGAGACTTGCCCTCCATTCGCTGCCTACAAATGGTGTCAGGATCCGGTGTAATATGGCTAATCATCCGAGGTGCAGTTTGTGTGGTATGGAAGATTCATGGAAGCATGCACTGCTAGAATGTTCGTCGTCATGATGTGTATGGGCTTTGGCAGATTCAGAAATGGTTGAACATATGATGCACACAAATGAAAACAACGCCTGGAACTAGCTATTTTCACTAAAGGCTACGCTATCACATGTGGAGTTTGTAGAACCACTAGTAGAAAACAGGGCTATGGTCCAGGCGGACTTGGAAACAGAACAGTTGTTGGGGGACATAATCCTCGGCGGAGGTGATGCCTTGTCATATCTCAGCGATACCGATGGTCTAGAAGGAAAGGGTGAAGGCTCCGGTGATCAAACAATGGAGGAGGAAGGACATGATCATGATGGCTCCGGTGACCGAATGTCGGTGGAAGGAGACCGTGATGACAGCTCCAGTGACCGAACGGAGGAGGGAGCTGTTGCAAAGTCCGGCGAGGTATATATATATTAATTAAGCTTGGGCTGACTAGCTAATTGATGCATTAATTGTTTTGGTATGTACATATATTAACTCTTCTTTCTTCTTTTATAGCCCTCCGGATTGAGCTAAACTTCGGTAACGGGATGAGGCCCGAAGAAAAGGTTGCGCCAGGATGAAAGGTTCACTATCACAACAATCTCGGACGATGGCCAACCGATTGAACCCAAGCGGACCAAGGAAGCATTTTCTGCTCAGTGCGGGGCTATTGTTAGGGACATGATCCCGATCAGCATCTAGCTATGGAATAAGCAAAAGAACGAAGACCCTCAAGTTCCTTATGTCAATGATAGACAGAAAGATGATCTTTGGACCTCGATGAAGGCAAATTTCACCCTAACGCCAGAGGAGGATCCGAATAAGCCAGTTATAGTGCCATTGGTCAAGGCGTGTGCTCTTAAGAAAATGGCAGTGTTGGAAATATGCCCTAGAGGCAATAATAAAGTGGTTATTATTATATTTCCTTGTTCATGCTATAATTGTATTAACCGGAACCCGTAATACATGTGTGAATACATAGATCGTAATATGTCCCTAGTAAGCCTCTAGTTGACTAGCTCGTTGATCCATAGATGGTCGTGGTTTCCTGGCCATGGACATTGGATGTCGTTGATAACGGGATCACATCATTAGGAGAATGATGTGATGGACAAGACCCAATCCTAAGCATAGCACAAGATCGTGTAGTTCATCTGCTAAAGCTTTTCTAATGTCAAGTATCTTTTCCTTAGACCATGAGATTGTGCAACTCCCGGATACTATAGGAATGCTTTGGGTGTGCCAAATGTCACAACATAACTGGGTGGCTATAAAGGTGCGCTACGGGTATCTCCAAAAGTGTATGTTGGGTTGGCACAAATTGAGACTGGGATTTGTCACTCCGTATGACGGAGAGGTATCTCTAGGCCCACTCGGTAATGCATCATCATAATGAGCTCAATGTGTCTAAGCAGTTAGTCATGATATCATGCATTACGGAACGAGTAAAGTGACTTGCCAGTAACGAGATTGAACGAGGTATTGGGATACCGACGATCGAATCTCGGGTAAGTAACATACCGATTGACAAAGGGAATTGTATACGGGATTGATTGAACATGTGGGACATCGTGGTTCATCCGATGAGTGCATCGTGGAACATGTGGGAGCCAACATGGGTATCTAGATCCCGCCGTTGGTTATTGGCCGGAGAGATGTCTCAGTCATGTCTGCATGATTCCCAAACCCGTAGGGTCTACACACTTAAGGTTCGGTGACGCTAGAGTTGTTATGGAAATTAGTATGCGGTTACCGAATGTTGTTCGGAGTCCTGGGTGAGATCCCGAACGTCACGAGTAGTTCCGGAATGGTCCGGAGATAAAGATTTATATATGGGAAGTCCTTATTCGGTCGCCAGAAGTGTTCGGGGGTTTATCGGTATTGTACCGGGACCACCGAAAGGGTTCCGGGGGTCCACCGGGAGGGTCCACCTGCCCCGGAGGGCCCTATGGGCTGAATATGGAGGGGAACCAGCCCCTAGGTGGGTTGGGCACCAAAACCCCCTAGGTCCCATGCGCCTAGGGTTTGGGGGAAACCCTAAAGGGGGCGCCCCCTTGGCCCCGCTGGGCAAGCCTTTCCCCCTTGCCCCCCCTCTAGATCCATCTGGAGGGGGCCGGCCCCCTCTCCCTTGCCCCTATAAATAGAGGGGAGGTGGGAGGGCTGCCGCACCCTTCCCCTAGCGCAGCCCTCTCCCTCCCCAACACCTCCGTAGTAGTAGTGCTTGGTGAAGCCCTGCCAGAGAACTGCAAGCTCCACCACCACGCCGTCGTGCTACCGGAGCTATTCCTCAACTTCTCCTCTCCCCTTGCTGGATGAAGAAGGAGGAGACGTCCCCGGGCTGTACGTGTGTTGAACACGGAGGCGCCGTTGTTCGGCGCTTAGATCGGAATCAACCGCGATCTGAATCGCTACGAGTACGACTCCTTCATCCGCGTTCTTGTAACGCTTCCTCATCGCAATCTTCAAGGGTATGAAGATACACTCCCCTCTCTCTCGTTGCTAGTCTCTCCATATATTGATCTTGGTGATGCGTAGAAATTTTTTAATTTCTGCAACGATCCCCAATAGTGGCATCATGAGCTAGGTCTATGCATAGTTTCTATGCACGAGTAGAACACAAGATATTGTGGGCGTCGATTATGTCAATTTACTTGTCGTTACTAGTCTTATCTTGATTCGACGGCATCGTGGGATGAAGCGGCCCGGACCGACCTTACACATACACTTACGTGAGACAGGTTCCACCGACTGACATGCACTAGTTGCATAAGGTGGCTAGCGGGTGTCTGTCTCTCGCAATTTAGTCGGATCGGATTCGATGAAAAGGGTCCTTATCAAGGGTAAATAGAAATTGGCATATCATGTTGTGGTTTTGGCGTAGGTAAGAAACAAAGATCTGTTGCGCCCTGACCATGATATGACCTAAAAGCTCGACGTCATGTTTCTTGCTAGAAACCTACAACAGCCACGTAAAAACTTGCAACAACAATTAGAGGACGTCTAACTTGTTGTTGCAGCATATGCCGTGTGATGTGATATGGTCAAAAGGATGTGATGAATGATATATGTGATGTATGAGATTGATCACGTTCTTGTAATAGGAATCATGACTTGCATGTCGATGAGTATGACAACCAGCAGGAGCCATAGGAGTTGTCTTAATTTATTGTATGACCTGCGTGTCAATGAAAATGCCATGTAAATACTTTACTTTATTGCTAAACGTTAGCCATAGTAGTAGAAGTAACAGTTGGCGAGACAGCTTCATGAAGACACGATGATGAAGATCATGATGATGGAGATCACGGTGTCATGCCGGTGACGATGATGATCATGGCGCCTCGAAGATGGAGATCAGAAGGAGCAAATGATATTGGCCATATCATGTCACTATTTGATTGCATGTGATGTTTATCATGTTTATACATCTTATTTGCTTAGAACAACGGTAGCTTAAATAAGATGATCCCTCGCTAAAATTTCAAGAAAGTGTTCCCCCTAATTGTGCACCGTTGTGAAGGTTCATTGTTTCGAAGCACCACGTGATGATCGAGTGTGATAGATTCTAACATTCGAATACAACGGGTGTAAGACAGATTTACACATGCAAAACACTTAGGTTGACTTGACGAGCCTAGCATGTACAGACATCGCCTCGGAACACGAGAGACCGAAAGGTCGAACATGAGTCGTATAGTAGATACGATCAACATGGAGATGTTCACCGTTGATGACTAGTCCGTCTCACGTGATGATTGGACACGGCCTAGTCGATTTGGATCATGTATCACTTAGATGACTAGAGGGATGTATGTCTGAGTGGGAGTTCATTAAATAATTTGATTAGATGAACTTAATTATCATGAACATAGTCTAAAATCTTTGCAATATGTCTTGTAGATCAAATGGCCCATGCTAATGCTACCCTCAACTTCAACGCGTTCCTAGAGAAAACCAAGCTGAAAGACTATGGTAGCAACTATACGGACTGGGTCCGGAACTTGAGGATCATCCTCATAGCTGCCAAGAAAGCATATGTGCTTGAAGCACCATTAGGTGACGCACCCATTTTCCCAACAACTCAAGACATTATGAACGCCTGGCAGTCGCGAAGTGATGATTACTCCCTGGTTCAGTGCAGCATGCTTTACAGCTTAGAACCGGGGCTCCAAAAGCGTTTTGAGCAACACGGAGCATATGAGATGTTCCAAGAGCGGAAAATGGTTTTCCAAGCTCATGCCCGGGTCGAGAGATATGAAGTATCCGACAAGTTCTACAATTGTAAGATGGAGGAAAACAGTTCTGTCGGTGAGCATATACTCACTATGTCCGGGTTACACAGCCGTTTGTCTCAGTTGGGAGTTAATCTCCCAGATGACTCGGTCATTGACAGGATCCTCCAGTCGCTCCCACCTAGCTACAAGAGCTTTGTGATGAACTACAATATGCAGGGGATGGAGGAAACCATCACTGAGGTATATTCAATGCTGAAATCAGCGGAGGTGGAGATCAAAAAGGAACATCAAGTGTTGACGGTCAATAAAACCACTAGTTTCAAGAAAGGCGAGGGTAAGAAGAACTTAAAGAAGGACGTCAAGGGAGTTGCCGCACCCGGTAAGCCAGTTGCCGGGAAGAAGCCAAAGCATGGACCCAAGTCTGAGACTGGGTGCTTTTATTGCAAGGGAAACAGTCACTGGAAGTGGAACTGCCCCAAGTACTTAGCGGATAAGAAGGCCGGCAATACCAAAGGTATATATGCTATACATGTTATTGATGTGTACCTTACCAGCACTCGTAGTATGTCGAGGGGATGGACCCCGGGCAGGCAACGGAACACGGATCCTCTTCAAAAACAACGGGGTTGGCACTGCCCCTCAATACCGGCACGCGCTTGGCCGGGTCGCTCAACCCGGCCGAGCCCCGCAAGCCGGCCAGACTAGCCGACCCGGCAAGACACGTCGACTCGGCCTCAACAACTAGCACAAGACAGCCGAACCCGGCACGAGCAAAGCCTCCTCGACAAGCCAGCACCACTCGTGGCGTGCTACACAATCCAGCCACGGGTCAGCTCCCGTCCCATCCAGGCCGTATGATGGGACGAGAATTCAATCAATGATGACCGAGGTAACAGTGCCCGCCCATGCCTCTGGTCAGTAGGAACGTGGCAACAGTGCCCCTCACCTACCCGCTGACCAGGGCTGGCGTGGCTACAGTGCCCCCGCCTTCACCGCTGACGATAGCAAGCGGCAACCTGACAGAGAGCATTGTACATGACTCGACTCGGCCACACCCTGACGATCGACAAGACGGCGCACATTCCCCCTAGGCATGCGGGGCCCGCACCTAGGGGAACCCGGCGAATCACAAGCCCTCAGTGGGACCCAGCCCAGGTCCCCTGACCCACTGACTTGTAACATTACCACTGTACCCCTGGGGGGTTGACCTATAGAACCCCAGGAGCCCTCATGCATACAGGAGAACTCATTCCATCACACATACCTAGTTAGCACCACCCAAGGAGAGGGAACTGCCTAAGCCTTGGCCAGCTTCCTTCCTCCTCCATACAGCTCCAGGAGCAACATTGTACTATCAATCATACAACTACACTCGGCAGGACTAGGGGTATTATCTCTCCGGAGAGCCCCAAACCTGGGTATGTCCGGCGTCCCGCGCCCGCTCATGCCAACCTCGCCTCTGGAGTCCACCGGCGCCCTTGAGCCTCCTCCTCTCTTTAGCCATCCCCTGGCATCTGTCGTGCACCCACCACGACAGTTGGCACCCACCGTGGGGCAGCTTGAGGAGCTGGCCGGGAACATGCTGCAGATGGGGCCCTTCTCCTACACCGATGAGTCTGTCACGCTGGCGGACGACATCGTCGGCGCGCTTGTCGCCTCCTTCGCCGCGCTGCGCATCTCCGATGTGTTCGCTGCCGACGAGTAACCCAGCGAGGTGCTCAGCTACTCTGACTCTCCCCTCTCCCTCGGCGGCGGCATTTCCGCTAGGGCAATGGACGTTCCACGTGGTGGTTTTCGTCACCAGCGACGACGCCTCCTCCTCGTCGAGCAAGACGAGGAAGGCTGTCGAAGCCAGGGCCGCAGTGGATCGGATCGAGCCGTCCGATCCGTTGCGCGCCGCGATGCAGAGCCTCCGCATCCCCATTGGCACCGACGTTGACGCCACCAACGTCGCTGAGGCCCGAACCCAGCTCAAGGAAAGGCGCCAGCAGATGCTGGACCTGTCTGAGACGCTCGCCGCCACTCAGCATCGCCCGGACGCCGCTCAGCTGGAGCGCGATGCCGCCTACAGATTCACGCCCGCCGCGGCCGACCCAAGCCGGGTCGCCGATGTGCGTGCCCGGGGAGGTGCGATCGGCCGGGCCCTCGGCGTCGTCCCACCCGTCTATGAGACCCCAGCGAAGAATATGCAGGCTGCCCAGGCAGCCACAGCCGGCCTGGACCAGCTCGCGGGTGAGGAGCTGAAAGAGCGCATCGGGCGGATGCGCGAACTCCTCCACGCCGCCAACACCCAGTAGGACCGAATCAACCAGCTCGCCAAGCCGGCAGGATCCGGCTCCGCCCGCCTTGGCAGGCCCGGCGAACTTCTGCACACCGCTTCCTCGCCCCTCGGCGAGGCGCACTCCGGCCGAGCCCGGACTCGACGCGACCCGGCCGCAATAGCCTTTGGCAGATTGGGCGACGAGTCCGTCCTACAGATCCAGCGCGGACCCGGCCAGCATGGCCGGCGTTCGGCTCCAACCGACCTGGCCCCCCGTGACCTGGCCACAAGTCGAGTCGGCCCACGCGCCATCGACGATGTTGACGCTCGCCACCGCCTCGATTGGCTCGCTCGCTCCCTGGAGGTGGAGGAGAGCGGCGCTATCGGGCCGGCGTGCTTCGGTCCGCGCATCCGGGAGGAGCCCTTCCCCAAAGTATTCATGATCCCCCATGACACCCCCAATTAAAATGGGACGGTGAAGCCAGAAGACTGGCTCACTGACTACACCACGGCCATTGGCATCACCGGTGCCAATCGTCGTCTAGCCGTGCGCTACGCACCGCTCATGCTCCAAGGGTCGGCCCGCACGTGGTTGAACAGCCTGCCGATGGGCAGCATCAACACGTGGCTGGACTTCGAGGAAGCCTTCGTCCACAACTTCACGGGGACCTACAAGCGGCCCGGTCGCCCTAGCCAGCTCGCCATGTGCGTGCAAGGGCCTACGGAAACCGGTCGCGAGTACCTCGCACGCTGGACCGAGCTTCGGGACAGCTGTGAGGGCGTCCATGAAGTCCAGGCGATCCAGTACTTCGTCAGCGGGTGCCGAGACGGCACCCTCCTCAAGCACAAGCTCTTACGCTCCGAGCCGGCCACCATGGCCGCGCTCATGGTGACGGCGGACAAGTACGCCACCGCCGACTCTGCCATGAAGATCCAGGTGGCGCTGGATGAAGCCGGCAAAACAAAGCCGGTTCCCCCTCCAAAGCTAGCCGGCGAAAGCAGCCGGCAGTAGCATCACTGGAACAACAAGCGCAAGGCCGACCAGCTAGCGTCGCGTCGCGACAACCGGCTCGTCGCAGCTGTCGAGCCCACAGCGGACCCAGCGGCGAAGCGCCCGGCAAACCGGCAAGACGTCATGGCAACCGGCCATGAGCTTCGAGCAGATGCTCGACGCCCCCTGCAAGCACCACAGCGGCGCAAAACCCTCCACGCACACGCTTCAGCGGTGCGCCATCACCAAGCGCATCACGAGGGGCGACGTCCCGCCCCCTCCGGCTCCGGCTCCCGACGCGGGACAGCCGCCTCCGCCTCCACCGCTGCCTCCAGCTGACGGCGCAATGCGCAATGATGCCTACCCAGACCAAAATGCGGCCTACGTCGTCTTCACCAGCCTCGGCAACGACAAACGCAGCGAGCGCCTCCTTCGATAGGAGGTGAACACCGTCGTCCCGGCCAAGCCGGAGTTCATGCATTGGTCGGATCGCCCGATCACCTGGACCCGAGAGGATCACCCGGCAGTCATGCCGAGTCCGGGTGGTTACGCCCTCGTCCTCAACCCCACCATCGTCGCGCGGCACACATGCAAGTTCTCCCGAGTCCTCATTGATGGCGGCAGCAGCATCAACATCCTCTACCACGACACGATGACCAAGCTCGGCCTCAAGGCCGAGGACCTGGAGCCGAACCGAACAATCTTCCACGGCATCGTGCCTGGCCTCTCATGCTCCCCTATTGGCCGGGTCCGGCTCGATGTCTTGTTCGGTGACAGCGGCCACTTTCGGCCCGAGCCGATCTGGTTCGAGGTGGTGGACCTGTCCAGCGCATATCACGCGTTGCTGGGTCGGCCCGCGCTCGCCAAGTTCATGGTGGTTCCCCACTACGCATACCTGAAGATGAAGATGTCGGGCCCCAAGGGCTTCATCACCATCACCGGCGATTACCGCAAGTCCCTAGAGTGCGCCTGAGACGGCGCCAAGTTGGTTGAGTCGCTGGTCATTGCCGAGGAGTGGTGCTAGCTCGACCGGATCGTCGCCCTGGCAGGCGAGGCCTCCGCCGCGTCGATCCCGACCCCGGACCCGGCCGACGAGGCCGCCTTCAAGCCCTCCAAGGAGACCAAGAAAGTGAAGCTCAGCCTAGAAGACCCCAGCTGCAGCAAGTACGTTGTCATAGGTGCCCGCCTCGACAGCAAATAGGAAGGCGAGCTCGTTGACTTCCTCCGTGAGAATCGGGATATCTTCGCATGGACCCCCAAGGACATGTCGGGTATCCTGAGGAAATACGTCGAGCACAAACTTCATGTCCGCAAGGGCGCCAAGCCTGTCCGTCAACCCCTACGACGATTTTCCGAAGAAAAGAGAAGAACCATTGGTGAAGAGGTCGCCAAGCTTTTGGCGACCGGCTTCATAATGGAAGTGTTTCACCCCGAGTGGCTGGCCAATCCAGTCCTCGTCCTGAAGAACAAGACCTGGCGCATGTGTATCGACTACACCAGCCTCAACAAGGCCTGTCCCAAGGATCCGTTCGCCCTCCCGCGGATCGACCAAGTCATCGACTCGGCCACCGGGTGTGAGTTCCTGTCCTTCCTGGACGCTTACTCCGGCTACCACCAGATCAAGCTGGACCCGGCCTACGCCCTGAAGACGTCCTTCATCATGCCCTTTGGGGCGTATTGCTACGTCACCATGTCGTTCGGCTTGAAGAACGTCGGCGCCACCTTCCAGCGCTGCATGCAGAAATGCCTGCTGCCGCAACTCGGCCGCAATATCCACGTGTATGTGGACGACATCATGGTGAAGACCAAGCAGCACCTCATGCTCCTCGACGATTTAAAGGAAACATTCGCCAACCTCCGCGAATACAAGGTCAAGCTTAACCCGGAAAAATGCGTCTTCAGCGTCCCGGCCGGAAAGCTACTCAGCTTCCTTGTCTCGGAACGCAGCATTGAGGCGAACCCGGAGAAGATCAAGGCCATCGAGCCCATGCGCAAGCCGGCTCGGCCGTGCGATGTCCAGAAGTTCACCGAATGCTTGGCCTCGGTCAACCGGTTTCTAAGCCGGCTGGGCGAGAGGGCGCTACCCCTGTACCAGCTGATGAAGAAGACGAGGCCGTTCGAATGGAACGGCAAGGCAGACGAGGCCTTCCAAGACCTCAAGCGCATGCTCTCCACTGCACCAGTCCTGGCCGTGCCGGCCGACAAGGAGCCGCTGTTGCTCTACATAGCCGCGACCTTGCGGGCGGTTAGCACGGTGCTGGTGGTCGAGCGACCAGAGAAGGGCAAGATCCAAGCCATCCAGCGCCCAATCTACTACCTGAGCGAGGTGCTCTCCAACTCCAAGCAGAACTACCGGCACTACCAGAAGATGTGTTATGGCATGTACCTCACCGCCAAGAAGCTGAAGCAGTATTTCCAAGAGCACGTTGTCATCGTGGTCAGCACGGCGCCTATCGGAGAAATCATTAGGTGCCGGGATGCCCCTGGCCGGGTTGCCAAGTGGGCGATCCAGCTAGCCGGCCACGCCATTCTCTACAAGCCCCGCACCATGATCAAGTCTCAAGCCCTGACCGACTTCCTCGTCGACTGGACCGAGACCCAATACTTGCCGCCGCCTCCCAACTCGACGCATTGGCGCATGCACTTCGGCGGGTCCAAGATGCGACTCGGCTTGGGGGCCGACATCGTACTATCGTCCCCGAAGGGCGACCGGCTACGCTACCGCTCCAGATCCACTTCGCCGCCTCCAACAACGTCGCCGAGTACGAAGCCCTTGTGCACGGCCTCCGGCTTGCCAAGGAACTCGGCATCCGGCGCATCCTGTGCTACGGCGACTCGGACCTGGTGGTGCAGCAGTGCTTCGACGAATGGGACACCCGCGACTCCAACATGGCAAGCTACCGCTTCCTCGTCCAGAAGCCGTCCGGATCCTTCGAGGGTTGCGAGTTCCTCCACGTCCCACGCGCGGAGAACGAAGCAGCCAACACGCTCGCCAAGATCGCCTCGTCGCGACAAGCCATCCCGTCCGGCGTCTCCCTCGAGCACGTGCGCAAGCCGTCCGTCAAGCCATCGCCGGACTCCGAGTCTATCCACGTTCCAGACGACCCAGCCGCACCTCAACCCGGCCCGAGGACTACTGAACCCGGCTCGGGGCTGCTCAGCTCGACCTGGCCACCACCGTCCTAGACCCGGCCGTCGCCATCCCCGACCCGGGGGCTTCTCAACCCGGCTCGAGGGCTGCCGACTCAGAACCCACCCTAGTGGCCGTCTTCGCCGTGGTTGCAGCTCCATCTTGGGCCCTCCCAATATCAGAATTTTTGGAGAACGGGGTTCTCCCCATGGGCGAGACCGAAGCTCGGCAAGTGCAGCCACTACAAAAAAATACACTTCTGTGATGATACGTGTTTGTCACAGTAGGTCGCTTTTTTTTATCATGCATGTACATCCATGACAAATTTATGACAGAATCAAGATAGTCATACCTGTGCTGTCGTAGAAGTGTTCCATGACATTACCAAAATTATCATCACGGAAGTGTCCACTTCCATGACGATAAATCGCGCGTCATAGAAGTGCTTTCGTCAAGGGTGACCGACACGTGGCATCCACTATAATAGAACGTCGCTAAGCTATCGGGTCGGGTTTTGGATCCGATAACCCGTTAACAACCTCGACCAGTGGGGATTTTCCACGTGTAAAATCATCATTGGCTGGAGGAAACACGTGTCGGCTCATCGTTGGGACAGATGTCAACCACTCATTGGACGGAAGGTGCCTATGATACGTCGACACGTGGCACGGCCCAACAGTGGCCCATTCCTGTGAAAAGGCCAGACCGTTTGAATTGGTCAAAAGCTGGCAGGCCGGCCCATGGAAAGCCTGTTAACGGCCTGTTCGAATATAGCCCATTTACAACCCGCTAACCCAAGGCCCGTTACACCCTATCCGAATTAGGCCCAGTAGCGTCATCTGGGCCATCCAATATGATTCCAGCCCGTTTTCACTTCTGGCCCATGTATGGCCCATGACGTCTTTCGGCCCGTATGAGGCCCTATGTAACTCTTAGCCTACTAACGGCCCGTGGTGAAACTGGGCCATAATGAACAGTGTATCACTTTACACCCATTAACGGCCCGTGGTGAAACTGGCTCGTAATGAACAATGTATCACTTTATACCCATTAACGGCCCGTTATTCCGTTGGGCCGTTTCCAGCCCATGTTATATTTCGGCCTTCTCAGAGCCCTTTTATTCTTGGGCTCATTTCCAGCATTTGTTTACTTACGGCCCGTTACTGTCTTTTTCTGCTTGTGGGCCAAATTCAGCCCGTGGTAACAGTCGGCCCGTTTGTGGTCCGTTAATACGTTGGGCCGATTTCATAGCGTCATCAAATACGGCCTATTAATGATGGCTCGTTATGGTCGGCCCATGAACGGACGATTCCAACTCTAGCCCGTTTATGGCCATAATGCGGTATGTTTGGCCCATGTTTGGCCAATCGATTATACGGCCCGTATAAGGCCCATTGATAATACGGCCCGCAGAAGGCCCATTGTTTCTACGGCCCGTAGAAGGCCCATTATTTTTATGGCCCGTAGAAGGCCCACTGTTTCTACGGCCAGTAGGAGGCCCAGTGTCACTACAATAAATATTAGCCCATTGTTATTGTGGCCTAGTTTTAAAAATAGGTTATTGCAGCCACTAGCTAACTGCGGAAAAAGAACTGCAATGACTACAAGCAAACAAATAAACAAGACAAAAAGGAAATAAATAAGCAAGCAACTAACGCTAGGCTATCACGGCTATTACACATATTTCATCCACTGGGCATCAAAGTTCGCCGCCAGTGCAAATATAAGGAACAAAGCAGCATATCATATACACTGGTTGTCAAAGTTGGAGAGCAGCGCAAATAAACGCCGCAGCAAAACAAATCCAGAAATGAAACCACTTTAGAAGATCTCAAGAAACAATATCCTGGGTACCCATAATGCTGGCAAGATGCTTAGCAAGCTTATTAACTTTCTCTTGTTTGGCGCTTAAATCCTCCAGCGCTTGATGTTGCACCAGAAAATATGCATCTGAATTCTGCAGGGACTTCCTCAGTCCTTCAGCTTCCTGTCGTAGCACATATGATCGATGTCTTTCAACTTGAAGTTGAGACTCAAGAAGACAAACTGATTCAGGCAGCGAGTTCGAAGAGCTTGTGCCAGCAGCAGTGGCCAGTAACTCGAACACTACATCAAGACAGGACTTTTGGGTTCCCTCACTGTCGTCAAGATAGTTTTTATCAGCTTTCTTGGAGACCAGCAGGGATGTCTCACTATCTTGAACCTTATCTGCATTACTTCATTTACCGTTGGATAATGCGGTACTCTTCTCCAATATTTTGTCCGCGTTCTAAAAGAGAAACAAGCAGACACATCACATGTTTACCATGTTGTATATGAAACTCATTTTGGTAAATGAGTTCGGTAGTAAAGTGGACAGGATAACAGCATGAAACAAACATATATCTATGTACCATGGTCACTTTATGGTCTATACCATTCTAGTTTTTGTTGCCAAATCAAGATAGAGACACAGTTCAAATAATATTTGTTCAAGACAAAGCAGAATAGACAGAATATAAGTATGGGTAACTATAGAGCAATAACAACACTTGTAATATGCATGACATGAGAACATAACTGTTTATTCAATTGAAACTGAAATCAACATAGAGCAGGTTACAACAACAAAGTAGTTAAAGAAACAGGTTTAAAACATACCTATTGCGCCATTGGAGTTTCAATTCCATCCTTCAAATTTGAAAATAGTTGGTATGAGTAAATACAGTCATGCAATAGCAAAGGAGTATGAACCATAGCTACAGAACCTGACCTGAGAACAAATCTTCTTCTCCTTTAAGCGTTGAGTTGGGATTCGGAGTGGTGGTCCTCGTGCTTTGGGCACTGCAGTTCCCTTACTAACTGCTCGTGTTTGAGTGCTCTGTGGTGGAGACGGTGTTGTGTCAACTGGAACTGGGTTACTATCTGCCGGGGTTGGGGTTAGAAAGGGTGTAGCTGGTTCTCTGTCCAACTGGGTAGGGGTACAATCGGCGAGAGTCTGGGTTATGTGTGGTGGATCTGGTCCTTGGGCAAGTACAACCGTGGTTCTATCTGCATCAATTGGTAGCACTATCTTTTCTGAAGACCATGTTGTTACTCCCTTAGATACTGCCATCACGCTCTCCAATTCAAATGGCTGATAAACAAGAAAAGTAATTGAAAGTATAGACATTGTATGATAGACAGGTGCAATGGATAGTGGGGAATAAAAGAGGGCATGAAATAATTCATATTTATGTTGTCTAACCAAACAGGATAGCATGACACAATTTCACATATATGATGGCTAACTAAACAGGATAGCATGACACAATTTCACATTATGATGGCTAACTAAAAAAGATGGAAAGACATAGTTCAAAATATGAGACTATGTAAACAGGATGACATGACATAACTATATAATGTGTTTATTAAATAGGTTGGCATGCCATAATTCACATACATTCACGGATAGAATGCCATAATTCAAAATATGATGACTGTAAACACTAAACAAGATGAGATGATATAACTATATGATGTCTTTATTAAATGGGTTGCCATGCCATAATTCAGATAGATGATGTGTATGTACTATGTAAACATGATGGCATGATATAATTCAAATATATGATTTATATAGAAGCAAGTAAGCAGATTGCAATCCATATATGATGTAAAAACTAAGCAATGCAAGACAACATGGATGACATGGGTAATATAACCCTGCCAAGTTTGAGCATAGACCTCAGGGGGAAAATAGGACTGGTCATCGGTCTTTGAATCCTCCTCTGAGGAGCTCTCTGTAACCAGCAAGATGTCTGCTTCAACAGGTAGCATTGTCTGCTCTGAATACCTTGTTTTCATTCCAGATACTTCCATCACCGCTTCAAATGGCTGATGCACAGGAAGAGCAGTTGAATATACAAACGTTGTCACCAAATGGAACATGTAATACAAAAAAATGATAGCATGATATAATTCACATACATGATGATTGGCTAAACAGCATGGCATTGCATAATTCACATATATAATGTCTTGCAACAAGATGGCAATGTATAATTCACATATATAATGTCTTGCAACAAGATGGCAATGCATAATTCACATATATGGTAATTAGACACTAAACAGGTGGCATTCACACAAAGCATGTCTAAACTAATCAAATGACATAGCAATGCGAGACACCATACACACGATATGAGAAACATAACCCTGCCAAGTTAGAGCATACACCTCGGGGGGAATAGTACTGGTCATCTGTCTCTGAATCCTCCTTTGAGGAGCTATCTGTAACCAGCAAGATATGCAATTCGTCAGATAGCATAGTCTGCTCTGAAGACCTTGATTTCACTCCAGAATTTGCCATCACCGTGTCAAATGGCTGATGCACACGAAGAGTAGTTCAATGTAATAACATTGTTGACAAATGTAATATGTAACGGAAAAAAAGATGGCCTGATATAATTTACATATAAGATGACTGGCTAAGCAGGATGGCATTGCAAAATTCACATATATGATGCCTGGCTAAACAAGATGGCGTTGCATAATTCACATAAACGATGAATAAACTAAACAGATGGCATTCGCATAAAGGATGTATAAACTAAGCAGATGACATATTTGATGTATAAAGTAAGCAATGCAAGACACCATATGCATGATATAACCAACATCAGCATGCCAAGTTAGAGCGAAGACCTCAGGGGGTAAATACGAGTTGTCTTCTCCTTATAAATCCCCCTCAGAACAGATATCTTCCTCTCGATTACAATCCGAAATGCGTGGAGGGGGGATGCCTTTGCGCCTACCATGGAGCGATGTCTGCATGAAATTTTATTGCCACACAATGCTCGTCTCTTTTGCTCTACATGTTCAGTTCCATTGTTTACAATAATTGTCATGCATAGGAATAAAACATGGTGAGATTATGTAAGGAGTGCATGCAGAAATCCAGAGTGATGGTAGGGACCTGTGGATAGACCCAAAACCAATAATAGCAGGCAGATAGTGGCTTCAGTTAAAAAATACAGATAATGGCTTCTTTACTGTTTGTTTCCCACCCAACATGAAACTCATAGTAGACATCGGAGATTAACCAGATAGTAGATAGATACTATTGATAGCGGCCCCGATATGTACCCCACAACCATTTAAAAACTCAAGTTTGACCATTAGTTTGGAGCTGACTCAGAATCTAATCGGTGAAAAGGACGATAAAGTAGCATGTAATATTAAGCGATTCATAACGTAAGCAGACACGAAAGAGTGCGACCTCTCTTGCGGACCCGTGTAGTCCTCGAGGTCATCTGCTCGGTCGATGATGGTAGTGCAGTTTTCATGGCTGCCAGCGGTGGGGAAGAAGATCTGAGGCGGCGAAATGCAGTCTGGAGGCCGGATCCCTGCTGTGCTGGACCCTTCTGTCGTTGGAGCACCCGAGCTGGGGTGGACGACGGCGCAGCAGGAACGGGACAAACCACGCAAGGTTTTCTTTGACAACTATCTGTAAGAGAAGTAATTCTGTAAGGGCTCATTTGAATTGGAGGATTACAACAATTTAGGGATAGGAAATAGACAGGAATAGGATAGGAATGCACGTGCAAAACAGAGAATTTAGAAACACAGGATTTTTGCCAATCTGTGTGTTTGATTCACAACAATTGGAAGATCACAGGATGCAAAGAAGCATGGTGAGATTAAGTCAAACCACAAGAAAATGTACGGTTATAATGCTATTATGCTACTATCTCTTAGTCTTGTGCTTCATGAATAGGAATTTGAAAAGGAGGACAAGTGAAAATTAAAATTCCTACGTTTTTTCTTTCAAGGAGACACTAAAGGAACAAATCCGTGTGCTCAGTGGACAATATATATAACATGTAGAGTAAAAAAGAGATGCAACAAGTGTACAACCTCTTTGGCGAAGCCATGTTGATCTCAGTGTGATTGGGTTGGTCGGTGAGGATGCTCCGGCTGAGTTGGCTGTCGGAGGAGGGGAAGAAGATCTTAGGCGTCTGGAGATGGAGCCCGAGGTACTGCTCCGCTGTGATGGAGGGTTTCGTCGTTGGAGCAGCTCCGGTGAGTTGTACGACGCCGAGGCTGAAGCAGGACAAGAGAGACAACGAACAACGTTATCCTTAGTGGAATTCTAATAGCATCTCCAATACATGACGTAAAATACATAACCACAAAGTGGTAGATGTAAAATACATCAGCCGATCATCTCTAAACTTAACTGTCGAAACTGAATTTAACTGTCAAAACTGAACTTAACTGTCGAAACTGAACTTAACTGTAGAAACTGAATTTTGCTGTCGAAACTGAATTTTACTGTCGAAACTAGACGCACTAGCAAGGTAAGGCTACACGTCGATCGACTGACTTTTTCATCTCTGGTCAGTTGATTTTGTAGCTGTTGGATACAAAATCAAGGGCCTGTGGTTCATCTTCAACCTCCACCCGCCTGAGCCGGCCAAACAGCAGCCCCCCGCGGTCAGCAGTGCGCCGCCCCGCCCGCCCCGAAAACACTCCCCACCGCCGGTCCGCCACCGCCCTGGCCATCCCTCTAGGCCCCCTAGTGCCGATCTTTTTCTCCGGCGATCCCCACGCCACTGCCCCGCCAACGCCCCACCACCGCCGGCGACCACCGCCCCCATCCTGAACCCTAAGATAGATAGTGGGGTACCTCTCCGGTGGGCCCCCCTCCTCGCTGCGGCTGGTTCTTCCTTCACCCCGGCGGCATCAGAGTGAAGTGTTGCTAAATCAGAGCAGCATCGCAAGCAAGAGCAAGAGCAATAGCAAGAGCAGACCAGGCAGGGGACCGAGAGCAAGAGCAAAGCAGCAGCGCGAGCGAGAGCTAAAGCAGCAACAGGTCCTACTGATGTGGACGTCGCTGCCGAGGGAGCGACGCCGTGGAGGAAGTGGCTGGCGATGCCGCCGTGGATGGAGTCGCATCGTGTCATCTCGGGACCGAGCGCCGGCAGCACCGTGAGATCGAATCAAGAAGAAAATGCGGTGATTAGTGTACAACCTCTTTGGTGGCGCCAATTAGGCCGCAGCTTCATCCGAGGAAACGGTGATGATGATGCTCTTCCGATGGTGTAGGTGAAGACGACGGTGTGGGAATGGAGGTGGCGCAAAAGATGAGGGGAATGTCGGGGCAGCTCCTTGGAGGTGGAGGACGGTGTGGCTGAACCGGCGGGACGATGAGATCGACGACGGATCCTCATCCGGTATGGTGCATGAGGGACATTGAGGTGTTGTTGTGGACGACGTCGTCAGGAAAGAGGCTCCGGCTGGGTGGTGGACGGAGCAGGGTGTGGGGTTTCATCGCGGGTTTTCGCGGCCTCTGTGTACGAATGGGTGGGCGGATGGGATGGCAGTGGGGAACCATGGCTTAGAGACGCGCTTGTCCGAAATGTGGGGTAAGTTACAAAAGTACTCCCACTGATTTGAGGCGGTTCTTTCGGTTCAGGGGTACCACGGGCATTTCACGTGTCAGGATTTCACAGGAGGTGGGAGTTTTCGCGCGCGTTGTAATTTCGGAATAGCAAGGCACGGGTTGAGATGGAGGGAGTTGTCGGAGCACAACGAGACAAAGATATATCTTAAATATTTCGGGCTAACAAGGCGCGGGTTGAAATTTCTGGACAAGCCTAACATGTACTGTACCAATCAATGTGCCCTACAAATGTCATTCAAAACTTTGAATTCATGTTATGTTCAATTAAAATATTTCGCTACGTGTATAATGCATGCAACCTACTACTCAAATGAACGTTTTAGTGCATTCCAAACGTATATACTACCGCTTCAATATGAACTAAATTTGAATTCGTTTCTCTATTTGAATAAGATCTACAGTAATGATTGTTGTGAAGTCAAAGCATTTGAATTCGTTTCTCTATTTTAATAAGATCTACAATCATCATTATTTTCAAGTTAAACCATCATTTGTGTATTATCTTCACAGCACACCACATGATTAGTCTCGAGTTACATATGAACTATGTGTACTATATGAACTCGAACTAGATTTTTGAATCCACTTTATTTTGATTTCAAATCACATTACATTTCTAGCTCTAGCTAGATCTTCATAATCTAAACCATGTCTCATATGTATAATGTGTTTATCACATTATGTATGGTGCCCCGCCCCATACGCCTACAAGTATTTAGATGTGAGTTGCAAACACCACACATTAACACAAATTCAAATAAAATGTGAGAATGTTCGATATATATTATTGTTTAGATTGTTCGATATTTAGTTGTAATCTGCAAACGCCACACATTATCAGAAATTCAAATAAAATGTGAGATTGTTTGATGTATAGTATGGTTTAGATTGTTCGGCATTTAGTTGTGAGTTGCAAACACCATGCATTATCACATTATGGTATAACATGTGCACAACACGTGTATCACCGCTATATTCATGCATGCAATGTTTAAAACACTATGATCTCCTATTCAAATATATGAATCCGCTTTCATATCAAATTATGATCTTTGTTAGTCTCTTACACCCACACAATCCTCTAACCTTTGTAGCTACCACTAACTTTCTCTCATGCATGCACACGCCCTCCTCGCCCTCCCCTTCCCTTGGCATTCTATCCATTGGGCACATTCATTTTTTTCTTTAGGTCATTCTCCCAGAGTCTCCACAACTCATTTCCGACACACACTGATCGATAAACCTCTCCAGCGATGCCTGCCTACAACATACAAACACACCTTCAATTTCCTCCTTTATGTGTCCTTGCCTAATGTCTCTCATACGGTCAGACACACGTGTAAACTCTCACCCCTCTTTTCATCGCTGTCTCACAACCGCACACTCCTCCCCCTATCTAGCTAGTAGTTGGGCCTCTCGCACCACCTCCTAGCTCCATTCTCTCTGTCTATCCGTCTCGCTGGGCCTTATTAGCCTCTAACAAATGGACGTAGACCGACCAATCTCTCACTATACATATAGCTAGCTAGGTCCTTATAACTCGTTTTTACCCACACGTCAATCGATCTACCTCATTAGTTGTGTCTCTCCCTTCCTTCGACAAACAACAATTGATCTACCGATCTAGCTAGGTTTGCTTACCAAACACATGGTTCCCCTTCATCATCCATGGATGCGTCCTGACAGATCTATCACGCACAAGCACACACAGAAACACATCCCCACTCTTATTGATAACATTGCAGTTCCACCCTCAGTTTGTCTAGTAGGCCTCTCCCATCATCTTCGAGAAGCAACTCCATCACCCATCCAGCACTCTACCCCTCTCCCTCCCTCTCCCTCCCTCTCTCTCCTCTATCTCTCTCCCATCATATTTCCCTCCTTCAGTTATGTATGGATGTCGACCGATCTCCCTCAAGGCATAGCTAGGTCTCTCCTTCTCAACACATATACGAGTTGTTCTACCTCTATAGTTAGGCCTCTGCCTACCCCTCCCACCACCCCTCCCCCCCACACACCGATACATCGAGCGCTCTAGTCATGTCTCCCTGCCACACACAAACTTGACGTGTGCCCTCTAACGTTCCAGTAGGCCAGTCGCCCTATATCTTTGACTTGTACACACACACAATTTCGATGGCTCTCTTCATCCATCTCGCACCCACCCACTTGATCCTCTCTTCGACTCTATCGATAGCCATGACCCCTCCCTCTCTTCTCGTGGATTGCCCGACCCTCTATGTATGATATGGATAGGCCTCCATTTCACACACATTGCATGCAAAATTTTGTTTGAGATGTCATCGACACATATTCCCACAAATAATTCACGAAATCAACCCCCACCCCACCCCCACCCCAAAACAAAAAACACTCACGAACGCGGTTTGTATCTCTCACACACACCCACATAGGTGGGGAACGTGCACGAAGAGAAGAGGTGCATGCACGGCGCATGTACTCCCGTCTCTTTCCCAACCACACCCGCGCGGGTACACGGTGGAGCTCATTTCTGTACGAAAAAGGCAGCCCACGTGGTAATTTGGCACGTGTACTGGTTGTCCACTTGGTGGAGGGAGGATTGTCTACCACGGGTGAACAAACAAATTGCGACTTGACGTGTTATGTTAAAAAAAGAGGCAAACCATGTGGGGCCTACCTTAGAGGCAAGGCTCTATACACTAGAGTACTTTTGATGTGTCCCGTCAACTCGCAGAACAAGGAGAAGCTTGCTTAGTACGCCGTTTCCCCCGCCCACGGGCGCGGTGGCTCGCAGGATGAGGTGAAGCTTGCTTACTACGCCTTATGCCCGCTCCCTCGCCCATGCGCGCGGTGGCTCGCAGGACAAGGAGAAAAATTTACTACTCCCTACGTTTACTCCTCGTCCCTACTACCTTGGTTATAGAGATTATATCATATTGTTTGGAATATATATGTCCTTTAGTAGATTTCAATATGAACTACTAGTACATACTCCAAACACTGATGTATATAGATGTATTTTAGAGTGTAGATTCACTCATTTTGCTCCGTATGTAGCACTCTCCCTCGCCCCTTGACCCTCGCCCACGTGGTGGACGTGCAGCAATTCATTCGGTCTCATATAGCCAGAACGATGTATACTGCACTACCATTATTGCTCGACTTCCCAAAGAGGCGAAGATCCAATCGCAAGGTCAATATTTTGGAGATACCAAGCGCAAGGTTATAGGAGAACGAGTAGTAGGTGCCGTGTCATTTATAAATAAAGTTTTTTTTCTTCAGTGGCATGTACGCAATATGATAGGTTCATATGGAGAGAAAAGGAGTACATAGTCAGGACGGGCCAGCCTACACGGTTGCTTGCTGGGGTTGCTCTCTTCACACTCTCTCGCACAAAACGACTGTGGCCACATCTCTACATCCCGGCGGATCACATCCGCTTGGGGAAGGGGTGGATGCTTAGTGTAGATGTGGTGGCCGTCGCCGACGGTGAAAACCCACTGTCGGCACGTCCCGATCAGGGGTCCCCGCCGTTCTCTCTCACAAAGCCGGTGAGATTGCCTTCATCCCTTGCTCACTGTCGCGACGTGGGCAGTTACCGCCTCCCGCCTCCCTCCTCAAGGTTGAGCTACGTCCCTTAGGTACAACTCCCTTTACAGCCGGCTTGCAGCACTGCTCCAGCTGCCCACATCACTCCCTGTGGATATTTCTCTACTTCTTTTCCCTGCACATACCTCTACTGGCTTCTATGTACTGTATTTGTGATGAGTTTATGTCTCATAAACTATTCCCAGTAATCTTATTCTAATCACGCTTGTTCAATTTCTTTGCCACAGGGATGCTCATCTCGATTTTGGTGAAACTGCACAAAATGATCCGATGGTCAAAAGGTTGCAAACTTCATTTATTAGGAAGCTCGAACATTGCCAGTAAATTGAAGCCTGGTCAGGGTTCACGGTTCAAGGGCTAGGGACTGCATGGATCGTTTTTTTCTTTAGCTGCCTCTGTTCCAAAATAAGTGTCAACTTTAGTAGTAGTACAACTTTGTACTAAAGTTTGCACAAAGTTGAGAAACTTATTTTGGAACGGAGGGAGTACATATTTGCTATGATCTATCAATCATTGAGATGCAATAGCATGCATGTTAGTCTCCTTTGTATTTGATGAAATGTTGCAACGGGCAACCTTGGACGCAAGATACATGTAACAGAAGCTGGAAGCTTCATAGCATTGTACAAATTTATCTCGCTGATAAACTACAGTACGTACTATACTAGTACTTCCTCCGTTCCTAAATATAAGTCTTTGTAGAGATTTCACCATGAACCACATGCGGATGTATATAGATGCATTTTAAGTGTAGATTCATTCATTTTGTTCCGTATGTAGTGGAATCTCTACAAAGACTTATATCTACTAGTAATAGCTAGCCCCCACTACTAGGAATTCTCTATCCTCTCCTTGAGCCACGTCATCAAAATTGATGTAGCCGTTAGATGAAGTAAATCAGTCCATAATAGCTGCCTGATCTTGACGTTGAGAGGCTCCGCACTAAGCCACACGCAAGCATGCAGAAATACCGTGCCACATGCATGTGAGTGGGTTTTAAATCACATCAACATGTCTGCATGCAAGCATGCACCGGTAGCATGCATGTAAGTGAGCTTTTAAGTCCCATTAACATGTCAAAAAGAAAAATATAATCCCATTATGCAGTAGGAGTTCAGGAGTTGGCTGATATTTTTTCCTTACGTGGGATGATCTAAATGATGATGGGAGTTTATTTAGTTTGGCTACCACATTTGTCATGCGGTTATAGAGTTTTTTTTGTTCTATGAAATCAATAATTTTGCGCAGAGAGATATACCGCTGTTCCGCGCCAACGCGCGGGGACTCATCTAGTAATATTTAGGAATGGAGGGAGTACTATGTAAAGAGTTAGGTGTCGCACGGTGATAGTAGTGTGAGGTGGGCCATGTAATCACTGAGCCTGCGTGTTTTCACTGCTCTTGCACGCCTCCGCTGTAAGAATGGAGAAAATTGTAATCTAGTAGTAGTAGTATACCGCCTTTCACCGAAAGCGTGGGACATCCAGCAGTCCTACCACCTCAGTAATAAAGACCAATGAGCCGTCAAATCACATAGACCCAGCAGTAAGTTGGACAGACGAAGCAACCATCACTCTTGCGCTAGTGAGAGGTCGAGTCCGCTTTGCCCGGGCATGAATGCGGCACCGATTCTTTGGAGCGGTGCTGACCGTTTCAGGCAGGAAGCACGCGCGGGCGATCGAGGGGCTTTGGGTGGGCCAGGCTGGTCAGGAGCGGGCGTGGCAGCTGTCCGCATGTCCCTACCGGACACGCCTGGAAACGAGAGGATGCACCAACTCTCGCGGCTAAAATCGTACACTACACAACATCTCTCTGTAGGAGTAGGTCGATCTGTCGCTCTCTCTAACACACTCATGGTGTTAAACACACACACGCACACACCTTGGTCCCGTTGCACCTTCTAACATGACTTATTACACCTAGACGGAGGGAGTAGTAAGTATACGAGATACGGTGGCACACTGACTTAAGTCGAATACAAGTGGCCAAAATTTGTGTGCATGTTATAATAAGGATTCACTTAAAATAATACGTGAGCGAACAGAGGGATCAATTGGACAGTGTTCCCAAGCAGTAGCGAGATGTGTGAGGTAAGATACACCGCTGGCACTTCTAATTTTTCTTATTAATTTGTTTGTTTCACCCTCTGACTGGTGGGACCCAACGTACTACGTGGAGAGAGGTAAGGTGACTAAGGCTGCATTATTTTTGCACCACTGTGGATAGTCTTACCACCAAAGCCACATGACATGATTATGATTGAAATCCCAATGACTCCCACACACACACAAAAAAACACGGCATGCTTGTCACACGAATGTAGGAATGTATAAAAGGTTATTTCCCTCTCATTGAATATAACGGGAGGGTTGTGTAGCTGGTTAGCATGTTCTCTCACTCTCTTGCCCTCTCCCACTGGAGCCTCAGCGTTTGTAGTTGCTCTCTTCACACTCTCTTGCCCTCTCCAGATCTAAACAAGACTTCGTTGGCCTCTCTCTCTCCCCTCAGTGCTGCTCAAAGAGCCGGCAGGATCCGTCCGCCGGGAAGGGAAGGAGGCTTAACGCTGTCGCCGTCGGCGAGGGACTACCGGCGCAGCTGTTCACTTTCCACCCAGCGGCAGCGCGGGAGGGCCTCCGACCCCTTCTTCTTCGCCGCCGTCCCGTCGCCCACCGAACCATGCCCCAAGAACCTTAAGGTATAATTTACTTACTCCACAAGCATTGCTCTAGCTGCATGTATACCATGAATCTAGGACGTGGTTCAAAGAGGAAAGGAGTGGGGGAAAGTAATGGGAAAAGTTGTATATAGCATGAATCTAGGACATGGTTCAAAGAGGAAATGAAGGGGGAAAGTTGTATAGAATTAATCTAGGACGTGGTTCAAAGAGGAAAGGAATGGGGGAAAGTAGTGGGGAAAGTTGTATCGCATAAATCTACGACGTGGTTCAAAGAGGAAAGGAAGGGGCAAAAGTACTAGTTGAAAAAGGAAAGGAAGGGACAAGGCTGTAGAGTCTGAGCAGGACTAGATTTGGTGCGCTCACATAGGGAAAGGCGTCTAAAGATAACAAAACTGGGACCAACACAAATATGCTCCTTGGTTGCTTGTTCTTTGTTGCAACAGACTGTGCATGACCATAGTACATCGGTAGATGCACATGGTGCTGGTGCGTCCACTGTCCCGTGCAACTCATTAACTGTTGTTAATCTAAGGCCATGTTTGTTTAAAAACTCCCTAGTCCCTACCTGCTGGGTTCCAGGGACTAAACATGGACTAGAGGTTATTAAATGACATGCTAAAAGACCATCTTACCCCTAGTAATGAACCAATAGAGACAAGGTGCGATGCATGGCAGGGGCAACTGTTGGAAAAAGTCCGAAAAAGACTCCCTCAGGGTCTTCTTTCTTTAGTCCCAAATGCCCACTTTTAGTCCCTAAAAGTCCCTCCTCTTTGGTTTAGATGGGACTGACATGGAGTTTTTTTAGTCCCTACACCAAAATGTCCCTGTAAACAAACACCCTCTAATAATGCTGCTGGAAAATTGATGCAATGCCACAGTTAAAAGCAAATTACATGTTTAACGAATTTTATTGTTAATATAATCTCTATGTTAATATTAATCAATGCCACTGTTTGAGAAATGCTACTGTCTTGCTTTCTTTCCCATTTAGATAAGGTAGGTGCTTCTTTTTGTTGGCTTTTGTGTCATCCACCGTTATTGACCACTAATTGTTTCCTTTGCACCTCTGTGTAAACAGGGTTATCTGCTTCACCTCATTGCCGTTGTGACCTTTTGTTGCACTGCACAAAACACTTTTGTTTTAAGAGTGTTTTGTGCAGTTCAACCAAAATGTCACACCGACAATGTTGCTTGATTGCTTGATCTTGGTGGAACTGCACAAGAGGAGATCTTACTTCCTATCCTTAAGGCGAATTTGGTTCAGATCTTCTTCTTGTGAGTTGTTTGAATTCCGCATCATGAGAGGTCGGTACTAGCCTTCTTTCAGATGATTCTGCAGTGTGCATTCATATGTTCGGCTACTTGTACGATAATGTTGCTTGATTTTAGTGAACTGCACAAATGGAGATAAGACTTCCAATCTGTATGTGCACCGTAATATCCCATTGAGGTAAGATAAGGATATTTCACAACTGCTGGCCTGTATTTTGCCACTTTCATCAGAAAATTAAGTTTAGTACTATACTTGTGCTCCCTAATTGACATGCCAAATCTTACATTGAAGGCGGAGCTTGTTTGTTATTGAACCAAGTGATGAGGGGGAAGAACAAGGGGAAGAAAAAATCAACTCCCGGTGCTGTCATGAAAAAGTGGTATTGTCCTTGAGAAGTGCTTCATCTGTGTTGTTTTAAATAATTCCTTTCCTTTTTCGAGCAAACGGTGATGCTAGCATTTAGTAGTCCTCTTGTCTTTGCACAACAGGATCATCTTCCTCTGAAGAAGAATATGAAGTACGTGAAGTGACTAGTTCCGATTATGCCAGGATGAAGAAGCCATGTCTATCTCATCATTAGAAGGAGCAATTGAAGGATGGTTACATTACTCCCCACAAGACCAAACTAACTTCAGCTCAGAAGGACTGACAAGATCTCCATTTTTTGCTATGATGCGCGAGTACAATGTTGTTCTAGGATTCTTTCTAGTGAGTTCCATTTTTCTAAAAGTGTGCTCTACATGGACCATGTATGTGCCTGTTGAAACTGTCAATTCATAGTACAGTTTGCTCTATACTAATCACTTTTTTTTGTATTTGTGCAAACAGGGGTGCTCAGCTTGATTTCAATGGGAACTGCACAAAATGTTCATGAATACATTGAATCATTCATTTCCACCACAAGAAAGGAGGTGCCAATAAGTTCAAGGCGTTGCAACATATAAGGGCGAAATCATACAAGCTACGCGCGAATTTGGTTGATTTTGGTGGAACTGCACAAAAAGAACAGCTGGTTTATTTAGCACGAGGTGCCATGTCAATGTCTGGACTGATGGCAAACCCTGCCCATTCCACAATCGTAGGCATTTGATATTTTGGAATGGGACAACCTTGTCAAATTTTGCTCATTGATTTTAGCAAGACATGCGTTTGATATTTTCGAATGGGACGCCCTTACTGTCAGCAGCGTCGATCAATTTTTTCTTTATTCTTTAGTTGTGAAGTAAATATTGCAGGAGGCGGCGGCGGCGGCCTGGCGCGGCTGGGCCTTAGGACCAGTCGGCACGGGAACCCCCTTTTTAAAAAAAACTTCGCGGACCAAAATAAAATCCTAGAAAAAAATAAATAAAAACGTAAAAATGCCAAAACAAATTTTCACCGTCTAAATAAAATATTTAGGACGAGTTGAACATTTTCTTGGCCCTAAAATGCAATTTTGAAAACGTGCAATTTTTCTAATGCAAATAAAATCCGAATAAAACCAAATAAAATCCAATAGATGATTTTAATATTTTTCCTCCAATATTTCAATTATTTTGGAGAAGTCATATTATCTCCACTCATTTGATTTAATATGAAATATTTTTCAGAGAGAAAAATTATTAAAATCAAAATCCTCGTTTCATTATTTGATAAAAATCAAATATGAAAACCGAAAAATCCCCAACTCTCTCCGTGGGTCCTTGAGTTGCTTAGGATTGCGGAACGGAAATGCAATAAATCATGATATGCATGGATGATCTATGTATAACATTCCAAATTGAAAATTTGGGATGTTACAAACCTACCCCCCTTAAGATGAATCTCGCCCTCGAGATTCGGGTTGGCTAGAAAATAGGTATGGGTGGTCCTTGCGGAGATCGTCCTCTCGTTCCCAGGTAGCTTCATCCTCGGTATGGTGGCTCCACTGAACTTTGCAAAACTTGATAACCTTACTGCGCGTGACTCTGCTGGCAAACTCAAGAATCTTAACTGGCTTCTCCTCGTAAGTCAAATCACTGTCCAACTGAATCGCCTCCAAGGGTACTGTATCTCTTAATGGTATATCAGCCATCTCAGCATGACACTTCTTCAGCTGTGAAACGTGGAACACATCATGGACTCCTGACAATCCCTCAGGTAACTCCAACTTGTAGGAAACTTCCCCCATCCGTTCCAAAATGCAATACGGTCCTACAAATCTTGGGGCTAACTTTCCTTTAACTCCAAAACGTTTTACTCCTTGGAAGGGTGATACTCGCAGATATGCTCTGTCTCCAATTTCGTAGGTTACCTCCTTGTGTTTTGAGTCTGCATAACTCTTCTGCCTGGACTGAGCAATCTTCAGTCGGTCTCGGATCAATTTTACCTTCTCCTCAGATTCTTTAATCAAGTCTGGTCCAAACAACTATCGGTCTCCTACCTCATCCCACATCAACGGTGGTCTGCACCTGCGTCCATACAGGGCTTCAAACGGTGCCATCTTCAAACTGGCTTGGTAGCTATTGTTGTATGAGAACTATGCATACGGCAAATTGTCATCCCAACTAGATCCATAATCTAGCGCACAGGCTCTCAACATGTCCTCCAAAATTTGATTGACTCTCTCAGTCTGTCCATCTGTTTGCGAGTGAAACGCTGTACTGAACTCCAATCTCGTTCCCAGAGTCCGGTGTAACTGATGCCAAAACTTTGAAGTAAACTGTGTTCCTCGATCCGATACGATGGTCCTCGGAACTCCATGCAGACATAGGATCCTGGACATATAGATCTTGGCCAACTTTGCACTTGTATAGGTGGTTTTCACTGGGTTTAAGTGAGCTACTTTGGTCAAACGATAAACTACTACCCATATGGAATCATATCCTGCTTTAGTCCTAGGTAATCCGGTGATAAAGTCCATGCCAAGTTTATCCCACTTCCATTTGGGTATCGGCATAGGCTGTAACAGTCCTGCTGGCTTCTGATGTTCTGCCTTAACTCTCTGACATACATCACATACGGCTACATACTCGGCAATATCCTTCTTCATACCAGTCCACCAGAAACGTTCCTTCAAATCCAAATACATCTTGGTGTTTCCGGGGTGTATCGAGTATGGTGAGTCATGGGCCTCTTGAAGTATTAACTTCCTGATCTCCTGGTTGTTGGGCACATAAACTCGGTCCTCAAACCATAGGGTATCGTGCTCATCTTCACGAAAACCTTTGGCCTTTCCTTTGCCCATCTTCTCCTTTATCTCGGCAATCTCTTTATCATCTTTTTGAGCTTCCCGAATCTTGTCCAACAATGTCGACTGAACCTCCATTGTGGCAATGAACCTTCTAGGTACAATCTCTAATTGAAGTTCCATGATGTCCTTTGCTAATTCCTTCGGTAGTCCTAGGATATTAGCATAACTCTTCCGGCTCAATGCGTCTGCTACGACATTGGCCTTTCCTAGATGATAGTGTAGCTTCATGTCATAATCCTTTATAAGCTCCAACCATCTCCTCTACCTAAGGTTCAGCTCCTTCTGGGTGAAGATGTACTTCAAACTCTTGTGATCCGTGTACACATCACACCGGTTTCCAATAAGGTAATGTCTCCAAGTCTTCAACGCATGCACTACGGCTGCTACCTCCAAATCATGCGTAGCATAATTCAACTCATGAGGTTTTAGTTGTCGTGAGGCATACGAAACAACTCTTTCGTCCTGCATAAGCACACATCCAAGTCCTAAGCGAGAGGCATCGCAATACACTTGGTACTCCTTATGTATATCTGGCAGTACTAGCACTGGGGCTGTAGTCAAACGTTTCTTCAACTCCTGGAAACTTGCTTCACAATCTTCTGTCCATTTAAACTTGGTATCCTTCTTCAACAATTCAGTCATTGGTTTTGCAATCTTGGAAAAATTCTCAATGAATCTCCGGTAGTATCCTGCGAGTCCAAGAAAACTGCGGATCTTGCTAACTGAGGTGGGTGCCAACCATTCAGTGACTGGTTGAACCTTGCTGGGGTCTACTGCTATACCTTCTCCTGATATAACATGTCCAAGGAATCCGACTTCCTTCAGCCAAAACTCGCATTTGCTAAACTTAGCATACAACTGGTGTTCCCTGAGCTTCTCGAGAACTAAACGCAAATGCTCTTTGTGCTCCTCCTCGTTCTTCGAGTATACCATGATATCATCAATAAACACCACAACAAACTTGTCCAAATACTCCATGAACACCTTGTTCATCATGCTCATGAAATAGGCAGGGGCGTTAGTCAGTCCAAACGACATGACCGTGTACTCGTATAATCCATATCATGTTGTGAACGCCGTCTTTGGTATGTCCTTCTCTCGTATCTTCAGCTGATGATACCCTGATCGTAAATCGATCTTTGAGAACACTTTAGCTCCTTGCAACTGATCAAACAGATCATTGATCATCGGTAGTGGGTACTTGTTCTTTATCGTCACTTCATTCAAGGCTCGATAATCAACAACCATCCTTAGGGATTTATCCTTCTTCTCAACCAAAAGTACTAGGGCTCCCCAAGGTGATGAACTTCTTCGGATGTATCCTTTCTCCAATAACTCCTTGATCTGTTTCTTAATTTCTTCCAGATAATTTGCGGGCATTTGATAGGGTCTCTTGGATATTGGTCCTGTTCCTGGTAACAGCTCTATCAAAAACTCATTGTCTCTGTCTGGTGGCATGCCTGGTAACTCCTCTGGGAAAACATCCGGGTAATCCTTTACTACCGGCACTTCCTCCTGAACAACTCCCGTAAGGGCATTCACTTGGCTACTTTTTGGCACATGCCTAGACACATACTTAATCCTTTTTCCCTCCGGGGTGGTGAGATAAATCGACCTACTCGCACAGTCAATGCTTCCTCCATACTTTGACATCCAATCCATACCCAATATCACATCCAATCCTTGTGACTCCAAGATAATTAGGTCCGACGGAAACACATGTGTTCCAATGGTTAAGGGTATCTGGTCACACCATCGGCTAGCCATATATTCTGCTCCGGGTGAACTCACTAAAAGAGGGGTCCTAAGGGTTTGGGTTGGTAGTTTAAACTTATCCACGAATCCCCTTGATGTGTATGAATGTGATGCACCAGTATCGAAAAGAACAAGAGCGGTAAATAACTTAACGAAAAACTTACCTATTACCGCGTCCGGCCGCTCTTCAACCTCCTCCACGTTAACGTGGTTCACTTGTCCTTTGTTGAATGGATTGGGCTTCTTCCCAGTGCTTCCATTTTTGTTTCCATTCCTTCCTTCGGGGCAATCATTGGCATTGTGCCCTGTCTTCCCGCACTTAAAACAGGGAACCTGACTTAAGTCTCTTTTGGCGGGAGTGGACGGGTTGGAGCGGTTCTGATTGTTGTTAGCTCCGTTCCCATTCCCATTCTTAGCACAACTATGGTTATGTGATCCTCCTCCAGTGTGGTTGTGACCTCCATGGTTGTGAACAAGTCCTCCCGAGTTCGGGGTTAGGCGAGGCTTCTGTTGAGCTCCTGAGTTATACTTCCCTTGTCCATACTTTCTCTTGCGGCTCTCAATCTGCTGTTGTTTCCCTTCAATCATAAGAGCCTTATCTACCAACTCATGGTAGTTGTTGAAGGTTTCTACCATCAACTGCATGCTCATCTCATCATTCAGCCCTTCCATAAACTTCTCCTGCTTCGCGGCATCTGTGGCCACATCATCAAGGGCATAGCGTGATAACTTGCTAAACTCATCCACGTACTAAGCCACAGTACGGTTCCCCTGGCGTAGGTTGTGGAACTCCCACTTCTTCATCTGCATAGCTCCAGTTGAGACATGGGCGGTGCGGAAAGCTTGCTGAAACTGGTCCCAAGTGACGTTGGCTACAGGAAAAGTGGCTGTGTAATTCTCCCACCATGAGGCTGCTGGTCCATCCAATTGATGTGCGGCAAAGCGCACCCTCTCAGCATCTATGCACCTGCGGTGGTCAACTCCCTTCCAATATGGCGTAGCCAATCGTCCGCAACTATGGCAGTGCTACTAGAAAACACTGACAGTTGTAACCTTAGAAAACGGGCTAGGTTGTCCATGGGCGGCGGGTTGTTGTTGTTGTTGCCCTGGTTCTGAACTAGCAATTGCATCAAGGCATTCTGCTGCTGGATCAACTGGGTGAGCTCCGGTGGGAAAGCAAAACGGGGGTCACGTCTCGAAGGCATCTGAGGGGTTTAGATGGGAGAGATTTAGAATATAAGAGGTCTAATGAGAAAGCACTACCCATATGCACATGAGACAAACACAATCATTTCACTCAATCAATCAAGCAAGGGCATACAAACGATTTAGAACTATTGCACAAGTGCTCAACTACTACTAAATACATGGGGGAATACTAGTGATATATGGTAGTCATCTAGAAATTTTGATTGGTGGAAGACTCCATGATGTCTGCTCCAGCTTCGTCTTCAAAGTCATCATCACTAGGTTCGGAATCGGTGTCATCGATGATGATGTAGTTGTCCGGGCAAGTGGAATCGTTGTCTTCTACTCCCGGTGCTGGTCCTCCCATGAATACTCCGATCTTCTTGACTAAGTCGTCATTATTCTCCAGTAGTGTCTTGATTTCCTCCTCATATCCATCGCGGGTAAACTTGAGTTCTTCCTCCAGCTCGATGATCCTAGTCTTCACCTTCTTCAAGTCCATCATGCCCGCACACATCTGGTTCTCCTGACATCGAATGTGCTGGTTTAACTCCTGGATGAAAGCTGCAATGGATCTATCCTTTTTAGTGCCGATTAATTCCCATTGCTTGTCTCGGTGCCCACATATTTGGTAGATAGTGTCCTAGAGATCCCTGTGATACACTTCTCCAATGCGTCCCATGGTGATGTGAGCTGCCATACTCTTTCCTAAACTCCAGGTTGGTGTGTCGAAGGAAAATTCTATGGGTTTAGAAGTTGGCAAGAACGTTCTTCCTGGAACTTGTACTTGAATCATCTAGCGCTCTTCTTCTGGTAAAGTGGCGTTGTACATCCCGGTGAAGCTTGGAATTCCAATGTTCAAGTACCTAGTGACTTCCTTCAAGTGGCGTCCAAAAGGTGTGTCTTCATCCAGTTGTGCAAACTTGTTCTTCATCTCCGTCATCCTAAAAAGTAGAAAATGGAGAGGAGTCAGAAATGAGAAGAGAAGTGTGACCTAGGGTTTATCTTAGTGGCCGTGTCCTACACTCAGTGTGTGCTCTGATACCATCTTGTAGCGACCCGACCTTAGATGGTCAAGTCTCTGTGCTTCAGTGTCATCCCTGGATCGGTAATGCTGACACACACAGTACTCGAGGATTTATAACAAAGTAGCAATCACACACTTATTACATCAAAAAGTCTAAAAGAGAACTTATTACAATAATATGGCTTAAGGCCATCTAATGCGATAACAGCGGAAGGCTTGGAAGATAAGGTGAGTCCATCAACTCCAATGGCATAGCTGAGCTGCACGGCAACGACCTAATGAACCTTACTCCTCGTCTGAAAAGTCTGCAACATAATACATTGCAGCCCGAAAATGGGTCAGCACATGGAATATGCTGGCAATATAACACAGTAGAGCAGGAACAGAATAATACTATCACTATATGCATATATGGCTGGTGGAAAGCTCTATGGTTATAGTTTTGCAAAAAGCCAATTTTTCCCTACAACAAAGGAATAGATTTTAATTTAACTATCATGGTGGTTGAAACATCATTGAGAAGGTACCCCCAACTCAATCCCAATTAAAGTGCTTAACAACCCAACAGTATTAATTAAACATGGTGAGATACATGTGATAACCCAAGTACTAGATACTCAAGAATTGTCCATAACCGGGGACACGGCTAACCATAATTAGATTGTACACTCTACAGAGGTTTGCGCACTTTTCCCCACAAGACTCGATCGCCTCCGTTGGATTTCTCGCACTACATGGTGTTTGAAAAACAGATGACCGAGACACAGTCTTTCAGAAACATTAACTCTCTACTCCGGGTAGACCATACCAAACCTACAAAACCCACTACCTGTTGATCTACCTCTTCAAGAGCTTCACGTAACTTACTCAACTATGCTAGATCCCATAATAGCTTGTGGCTGCACACGGAAGTTTCTAGCATGAATCATCTCAGTTCCCTTTGAGCCTGGGTGGCAGTCCATAGGAAGATCACACGGGTACCCCGGGATTTCCAAAAAAAATAGACAACACTGGGTTCCCCAGGTGCCTCAATCCACCCAGTTGTTTGATTAAATTGCCACCTTAAGTTGAACCATTAATTAACAATCTCACATCTGACATGAATTTCACTCAAACCCAAACCACGTCTACGAGCATAGCATAGCAATATAGGCAATACGTAGAAGTAACTCCCAAGGGTTTGAATATAACAGGGCAATAGGTTCTACCTCAGCAACTACTTCCCAACCCATAAGTTAATGACATCCTAATCATGCAATGTTTGAGGATTGGAACTAATGCATAAAAACTGGGTAATAATGGGATATGATCAAAGTGTTACTTGCCTTGCTGACGATCCGCGAATCCTAGAGACTCGTAGTAACACGCTTCGCACTCCGGAAATTCTATCGCAAGCAAACAATAACATACATAAGTAACAAACAACGATGCACAAGCAAAACTCAAATAAGAGAGGTTGACCAGAAAGTTCAACTTAAGAACTCCGGTACGCAAAAAGAATCAAATCAAACGAAGCAACGAAAGTCAAACGGCGAAAGAAAGAAGCTTCGTTTACTAATCTGAAACTAGGTCAAATTTTACAGTAGAGAAAACTTGTTTGAGTTGGTTAAACGGAAAGAGGGTTTCGGGACGAAACTCTAGGCGCTTGAATCGCCTGATTCCGATAAACGAGCGAAAAGATAAACAGAAACTAAGATCGGATCAGAAATCGCGATTAGAGAAAATCGCGGAATAAATCCGATAAAAGAAAACTCACGAACAGACTAACGAACGAGCGTTCGTTAGGTGTAACTAACGGGCAAGGAACCGTTCGTTCAAATGAACGTTCGGACGAACGTCCGCTAACTAGAAGAACCGAGAAAAAAACCGGCGAATCCGGAAAAAAACGGATCTAGGGTTTCAAAAAAAACCGAACGGTCTTTAAAAAAAACCGGCGGCGGGGCGCGGCGGCTACCTCCGGCGAGAGGTCCGGCGAGGCGAGGCAACAGCGGGCGGCGGCTTGCGGGGGGGCGGCGCTCAGCGGCGGCGCGAGCTGCGGCGGTGGCAGCGGCAGGCGGTGATGAAGCTATGTACCTAGGGTAGGGTCATGGACCTATCCTAACTACCCTACCCAAGGACATCTCTAGAAGAAATCACCTTTCAATCGACTTGGAGGTGTTCCACTCGACAGACTCGAAGACACTCGACCAAGAAGCAATCACTCGACCAAGATCCAACCACTCGACGGCCAGGAGACCTAAAGTCACTCCGCACGCTAACGGTCGGTCACTAAGTAGCTTTTATGGTCATCATAGCACTTTATTACTAGCGTTACCAGTAACGCCCTGCCTTAATGTACATTGAACCCTTTGTAACGTGGGCTGGCCGGGGTCCTGGTGCACTCTATATAAGCCACCCCCCTCCTCCGAGACAAGGGTTCGCACCCCTGTAATCCATACACGCATAATCCAGTCGACCGCCTCCGGGCTCCGAGACGTAGGGCTATTACTTCCTCCGAGAAGGGCCTGAACTCGTAAACCTTGCGTTCTTACAACTTCACCATATCTAAGATCTTGCCTCTCCATACGTACCCCCCTACATCACTATCAGACTTAGAACCACGACAGTTGGCGCCCACCGTGGGGCAGGTGTTTTAGCGTTTGTTGGAGGAGTTGCGACCTTTTCCGACCCGAATCATCATGGTTTTCGGTGGAGTTTTGGTGGAGGGCCGCGAGATCCGTCTCGATGCGCTCACATTCATCGTCGACGACTCTGCTTGGCTCCAGGAGGCTCCGCTCGACGTGGACGCACTCCCTGTTCGCGGGGCAACGCACTTTAGCACGTGCGTCCGCGGCATTCTCCTGTGGCAACCATCGACCCCCTACCGGTCGGCTCCTCTGTTGTCCTCCCTCCCCGTTTCCCGCCGGCGCAAGCGCTCCGGTCGGTCGAGACATCAGCGGTGGGTGAGACACGCGGTGGACGTTAGTCAGCCACCCCTCAAGTTGTGGCGATCGAGCCCGACGAATCCCTCTACGGCCTGTTTGACCTGTCGACTGGCTCCGCAGAGACCGCATCCGAGTGCGACAGCAGCGATCCGGCGGCGGAGGTTCTGATGGTCGATGGACTGCCCAGTCCTCCCGGTTTTCCCTGCACCGACGGAGGCGCAGGTGGAGGTGACCCGTCGCGTCCCCATGAGGAGTATCTTCCCGAGCCTCTCACGTCGCTGCAGAGAGAAGAACTTCACCGCCGGAACATGGATGCACTGCACACTCCTATCGTTGGAGAAACCCCCGAGGCTCGCGCCTTAGAAGACGCGCGTCTGGCAAACTTGGCCGAGCGCACTCGACTGGAGAACCTCCAGCGAGCACTCGACAAGCGTGCGCAACAATGGGTTCCCGAATCCAGTCGACGTCAGCTCTTCCCGCCCCTGCAGGTATATTGAACTCCGATTCAGAATTTAGCAGCTACGGCCCGTATAGCGGAGTCGATTCAGCCTTCCCAGTCGGAGGCTGGCAGAGGCTTGCTGCAGATCAGAGCGTTACTCTGGGCACCAGGAGACCAGAATTCCGATGTTTCTCAGTCGCGGAACAGGATTCACAGCAGATCCATTGCCGCGGACACAGTCCAGTCGGCTCACAGCCCGAGATCGCCCCCGAGGCGTGAGGGACATGGAGACCGGTGTGACCATTATGGGAACCATGAGCAGTACGATCACCGAGTCGATCGTGATGGTCGACGTCGAGTGCCCACGCCTCCCCCGAGGAGCGGGTCGTATGTGCCTCGCCAGCAGGATGACAGGTGCCCTCATAGTGGTAGGCGAAGGATTCCAGTCGACCCCAGAGGGCCAAGCTTTGATGCGAGATCCATTCTCGTCCAAGGTTTGGTCGACAGGAACAGGGCTCATCGAGAAGGTCACGACAAAGATGCACCTACCAGCAGCAGACTACATGTTTCGGGGCCAGAGTGCTTTAGTAGAGCCATCAAGGCCGCTGTGATTCCTCCAAACTTCAGGTTGGCGACTGGAGTCAGTAAGTTCACTGGCGAGTCCAAGCCCGATACTTGGCTTGAGGACTACCGAGTGGCCATCCAGATTGGCGGCGGCAATGATGAAGTGGCCATGAAGCACCTGCCTCTCATGTTGGAGGGCTCGGCTAGAGCGTGGCTGAACCAGTTAGCACCTAGCAGCATTTACACTTGGGAAGTTCTCTCCCGAGTGTTCGTCACCACATTTGAAGGCACATGCAAGTGACCGGCAGGGCTGACGGAACTGCGGTCTTGCGTGCAGAAGCCGAATGAAACTTTGAGGGATTACATCCAGAGGTGGATCACGTTACATCACTCGGTGGAGAATGTGCCTGACCACCAAGAAGTTTGTACCTTCAAGGAAGGCGTCAAGTACAGAGAACTAAATTTGAAATTCGGTCGAACCGGAGATATGCCCCTGAATCGGATGATGGAGATTGCCACCAAGTACGCTAATGGTGAAGATGAGGATCGACTCAGGAGTGGCAAGCTCAAGTCAGTCGCCCAAGAAACCGGAGGAAATTCCAATCGGAAACAGAAGCGGAAAGCCGAGCCAGCGGCTCCCAGGGAAGCCTTGGCTTTAACCCAAGGAAAGTTTAAAGGGAAACCTAAAGGACCTTGGAACACCAAAAAGGTTAAAGACCAGGACGGAAATGATGTGTTGGACTTACCATGTCTCGTCCACACAAAGAAAGATGAAGAGGGTAATTTCATTTACCCGAAACATACCACTCGACAGTGTCGACTCTTGATCCAGCAGTTCCAGGGAAAGCAGCCCAAAGGTAAGGAAAAGGAGTCGGACAAGGTCGAGGACAAAGAAGAGAGTGATGACGGATACCCTCAGGTCAATTCCACTCTAATGATTTTTGCCGATGTTGAAAGCAAAAGTCGACTGAAAGTTATTAACCGAGAGGTGAATATGGTCGCTCCGGCGACACCTAGTTACCTGAAATGGTCTCAGACTGCCATAACATTCGACCAGTCCGACCACCCAACGCACATCGCCACCCCTGGGAGGCAAGCTTTGGTGGTTGACCCAGTTGTTGAAGGCACTTGACTGACCAAAGTCCTGATGGATGGTGGCAGCAGTTTGAACATATTGTATGCTGAGACGTTGAAAGAGATGGGCATTCCGATGTCCAGACTCAGTGCCAGCAACATGAGTTACCATGGAGTCATTCCTGTGAAGAAGGCTGAATCACTCGGCCAGATTGCTCTTGATGTGGTTTTCGGTGATTCCAAAAATTACCACAAAGAAAAATTGACATTTGAAGTTGTAGACTTCCAGAGTGCCTACCACGCTATTTTGGGGAGGCCGGCTTATGCACGCTTCATGGCCCGACCATGTTACGTGTACCTCAAATTGAAGATGCCTGGCCCCAAAGGTGTGATCAATATTACGGGCAATCGGAAGAAAGCGGAAGAATGTTTTCAGAAAGGTTCGAAGATCGCTGATGCTCAGATGGCTGTGGTGGAGTTGCAGGAATACCAAAAGACTGCAGACCCAAGTGATTTGTTGCGAGCCAAGAAGCCTGCTATAGAGTCAGCTTTTCAGTCGACTGGCGATACGAAGACAGCTCACATCCACCCGACCGACCCCAGCGCTGCTCCAACTCATATCTCGACAACACTCGACTCCAAATAGGAAGAAGCGCTCATCCAGTTCCTCCGTGAGAATTGGGACATTTTCGCATGGAAGCCCTCTGACATGTCGGGTGTTCCCAGGGAGCTGGCTGAGCACCGCCTAAGAGTCGACTCAAAAGTAAAACCTGTCAAGGAACGTCTCCGACGGTCCGCCGTCCAGAAGAGAAAGGCCATCGGTGAAGAGGTGGCTCGGCTCTTAGCGGCGGAGTTCATCCGAGAAATCTACCACTCCGAGTGGCTCGCCAATGTTGTCATGGCCCCCAAGAACGACAAGTCACTTCGCATGTGCATTGACTTTAAACATATCAATCGGGCCTGCCCAAAAGATCATTTTCCTCTCCCCCGCATCAACCAGATAGTCGACTCGACTGCGGGATGTGGACGACTGTCTTTTTTAGACGCCTATTCCGGGTACCATCAGATCCGTCTGTATGGGCCTAACGAGATCAAAACAGCTTTCATCACTCCATTCGGGTGCTTCTGTTATGTTACCATGCCATTCGGCCTCAAGAATGCCGAAGCCACATTCATGAGGATGATTCAGAAGTGTTTGCTCACCCAAATCAGTCGGAATGTGGAGGCGTACACGGATGATATTGTGGTCAAGTCATGGAAGGGTTCCAACATGCTGACTGACCTTGCTGAAAACTTTGCCAACCTCAGAGGGTTTGATATCAAGCTTAATCCATCAAAATGCACATTCGGGGTTCCTGGCGGAAAGTTACTCGGTTTTCTCGTTTCCGAACGGGGAATCGACGCCAATCCAGAAAAATTCGGTACTATACTCCGAATGAAAAGTCTTGTGCAAGTGCACGATGTTCAGAAGCTTACTGGTTGCTTGGCCACCCTAAGTCGATTCATATCTCGTCTCGGTGTAAAGGCATTGCCTCTTTACCGATTGATGAAGAAGTCTGACAAGTTCGAGTGGACTCCTGAAGCTGACGCAGCGTTCGCAGAGCTCAAAGCTCTGCTCTCCACCCAGCCGGTGCTTGCTGCCCCAATTAGCAAGGAGCCTTTGCTGCTTTACATTGTAGCCACAGGACAAGTCGTCAGTACGGTACTTACGGTCAAGCGGGAAGAAGAAGGGAAAATCTTCAAAGTTCAGCGCCCAGTGTATTATATTTCCGAAGTCTTGACCCCATCGAAGCAAAGATATGCTCATTATCATAAGCTCGTATATGGGATTTATATGACCACAAAGAAAGTTGCCCACTACTTCTCTGATCATTCCATTACAGTCGTCAGCGACGCTCCATTGTCAGAGATCTTGCATAACAGGGACGCAACTGGTCGAGTGGCAAAATGGGCGATTGAACTTCTTCCTCTAGATATCAAGTTTGAGGCAAAGAAAGCTATCAAGTCCCAGGCAATCGCGGATTTCGTCGCCGAGTGGATTGAACAGCAACTGCCGACTCAGGTTCAATCGGAGCATTGGACCATGTTTTTCGACGGTTCCAAGATGCTAAATGGTTCCGGCGCCGGAGTGGTGTTGGTCTCCCCCAGAGGAGATAAACTCAGATATGTTCTTCAAATCCACTTTGATTCCTCTAACAATGAGGTAGAATACGAAGCACTTTTATATGGGTTGCGCATGGCCATTTCACTCAGCGTCCATCGCCTCATGGTCTATGGCGACTCGGATTTGGTGGTTAATCAAGTGATGAAGGAATGGGACGTCAGAAGTCCAGCCATGACTGGTTATTGCAATGCAGTGAGAAAGCTGGAGAAGAAATTCGAGGGGTTAGAGCTTCATCACATACCCCGACTGAAAAATCAAGCAGTTGATGATCTGGCAAAAATAGGTTCCAAAAGAGAAGCCATTCCCAGCAATGTGTTTTTGGAACACATCCACACACCATCAGTCCAGGAGGATCCCTTCACTGAAGAGGCCCCGCAGCCAAAAAGCTCCACAGATCTGACTGAAGTTGAAGTTCCAGCTGTGGTCGACCTGATCATGGAAGTCTTGGTTATCACTCCCGTCTGGACAGAACCATACATCGCGTACATCCTAAGGAAAGAACTCCCAGAGGACGAAGAAGAGGCTCGACAGATCATCCGTCGATCCAAGGCCTTTACAGTCATAAAGGGACAGCTATATAGAGAAAGCACGACTGGGGTCGGCCAGAAGTGTATTACACCAGAAGAAGGTCAGATGATCCTTAACGATATCCACTCGGGGACCTGTGGTCATCATGCGTCCTCTCGGACCATTGTGGCTAAAGCATACCGAGCGGGGTTCTACTGGCCAAGAGCCAATGAGATGGCAAAAGAGATAGTCGACAAATGTGAAGGATGTCAGTATTACTCCAATATGCCGCACAAGCCCGCGTCAGCCCTGAAAACCATTCCACTCGTCTGGCCCTTCGCTGTTTGGGGGCTGGACATGGTTGGACCACTGAGAACAGGCAGGAGCGGCTTCACTCATGTGCTGGTAGCAGTCGACAAGTTCACCAAATGGATTGAAGCCAAGCCTATCAAGAATCTCGATGCTTGCACCGCTATCAGTTTCATCAGAGAGTTGATATTCAGATATGGAGTTCCACACAGCATCATCACTGACAATGGGTCAAACTTCGATTCCGACAAATTCAGGGCCTTTTGCGCCTCTCAGGGCACTCGAGTCGACTATGCTTCGGTCGCTCACCCCCAGTCGAATGGGCAAGCAGAAAGGGCGAACGGCTTGATTCTCAAAGGACTGAAACCCCGATTGATGCACGATCTCAAGCACGCAGCAGGTGCATGGGTCGACGAGCTTCCATCAGTCCTTTGGGGATTAAGAACAACCCCGAATCGATCAACCGGAAGAACCCCATTCTTTCTGGTCTACGGAGCCGAGGCAGTCTTACCAAGTGACCTGCTTCACAACGCTCCCCGAGTCGAGCTCTACTTCGAAGATGAAGCAGAACAAGCCCGGCAGGACGCAGTCGACCTCCTAGAAGAAGAAAGAGAAATGGCCTTGATTCAATCGACCATCTATCAGCAAGACTTGCGTCGATTCCATGCCAAAAACATGAAGAGTCGAGCCTTCCAAGAAGGAGACTTAGTCCTCCGAGTGGATCAGCAGAAACCACACAAGCTCGCTCCTACTTGGGAAGGCCCCTTCATAGTCACCAGAGTCCTCCACAATGGAGCATACCACCTCTACAATGTCGATCGCCAGATTGATGAGCCATGAGCCTGGAATGCGGAGCTACTCCGCCCCTTTTATACTTGAATTCTCACTCGGATGAGATGTAATAAGAAAAACTCCTGTAATTTATTTATCAAAGACAAGAGCGTTATAATTTTCCCAGTGATTATTATTGTTTTTGTTTGCGCAACAAATCCCCCAGTGGGTGGCTTAGCTGCGAATCCGCTTCGCCTAAGTTTGTAAAAACAGTTTCCTACCGAGTGGCGAGCCAGCCTCCCACTCGGGGGCTTAGCTGCGAATCCGTTTCGCCTAAGTATTTTAAAAAATCCTACCGAGTGGAGAGCAATCCTCCCACTCGGGGGCTTAGCTGCAGTCCAGTACTCGCCTAGGTTCTCTCACTTGGAGACTTAGCTGCAGTCCGGCACTCGCCTAAGTTTGAAAAAATCCTACCGAGTGGAGAGCAATCCTCCCACTCGGGGGCTTAGCTGCAGTCCAGTACTCGCCTAAGTTCTCTCACTTGGAGACTTAGCTGCAGTCCGACACTCGCCTAAGTTTGAAAAAATCCTACCGAGTGGAGAGCAATCCTCCCACTCGGGGGCTTAGCTGCAGTCCAGTACTCGCCTAAGTTCTCTCACTTGGAGACTTAGCTGCAGTCCGACACTCGCCTAAGTTTGAAAAAATCCTACCGAGTGGAGAGCAATCCTCCCACTCGGGGGCTTAGCTGCAGTCCAGTACTCGCCTAAGTTCTCTCACTTGGAGACTTAGCTGCAGTCCGGCACTCGCCTAAGTGACTTAGCTGCAGTCCGGCACTCGCCTAAGTTTGAAAAAAAATCCTACCGAGTGGAGAGCAATCCTCCCACTCGGGGGCTCAGCTGCAGTCCAGTACTCGCCTAAGTTCTCTCACTTGGAGACTTAGCTGCAGTCCGGCACTCGCCTAAGTGACTTAGCTGCAGTCCGGCACTTGCCTAAGTTTGAAAAAAAAATCCTACCGAGTGGAGAGCAATCCTCCCACTCGGGGGCTTAGCTACAGTCCAGTACTCGCCTAAGTTCTCTCACTTGGAGACTTAGCTGCAGTCCGGCACTCGCCTAAGTTTGAAAAAATCCTACCGAGTGGAGAGCAATCCTCCCACTCGGGGGCTTAGCTGCAGTCCAGTACTCGCCTAAGTTCTCTCACTTGGAGACTTAGCTGCAGTCCGGCACTTGCCTAAGTTTGAAAAAATCCTACCGAGTGGAGAGCAATCCTCCCACTCGGGGGCTTAGCTGCAGTCCAGTACTCGCCTAAGTTCTCCCACTTGGAGACTTAGCTGCAGTCCAACACTCGCCTAAGTTTGAAAAAATCCTACCGACTGGGGAGCGATCCTCCCACTCGGGGGCTTAGCTGCAGTCCAGTACTCTCCTAAGCACGAAACACATCTCAATCCTCAAGGACGACGAGGGGCAGGTCGACTGCCACCTTCTCCTGGGGAGCTTCGCCACAAATACAATGTGCGCTCCGTCCCGCTCTGCAGTAACAAGATGTGAGTCGACCGCCACCTTCTCCTGGGGAGCTTCGCCAGAAATACAATGCGCGCTTCATCTCGCTCTACAGTAACGAGTAACAAGGTGTGGGTCGACCGCCACCTTCCCCCTGGAGAGCTTCGCCACAAATACAATGCACGCTTCATCTCGCTCTACAGTAACGAGTAACAAGGTGTGGGTCGACCGCCGCCTTCCCCCTGGAGAGCTTCACCACAAATACGATGCGCACTCCATCGCCGACCCTCAAGGGCGACAAGGCACGGGTCGATTGCTTCCCTCTTCTTCGGAGCTGCGCTACGAATACAAAGGTTGTCTCGAATAAAGAATGGGTTCACTCAGCAGGAGACTCATGAAGATATTCAACGGTAAACCAAGTTCAGATAAATCCTAAAGGTTCCGGATCACAGATCGAAGTACTCAGGCATTCAGCCCGAAATAGTTTAACGGTTACAAAAACCACTCGGCATTCCGAGGCAAATTTAAGGTGGGACATAAGAGTTTGTTCACTCTGCGGGAGGGGGACTAGCAGGCTCGACGAACTCATCTAGGTCGACGCTGTCGGCGATTCGAGTGGCTGCGGTGATGAAAGTCTCCATAAAAGATCGGAAGTCATGCTTATGGGTGTTGGCGACCTTGATTGCTGCCACCTTCTCTTGTCGCACCTCCTTGCAATGGACGCGAACCAAAGACAGGGCCACATCAGCACCACACCGGGTAGAAGATTTCTTCCACTCATGCACTCGGCCGGGGATCTCATCCAGTCGAGTCATCAGGGACTCAAGATCATTCTGGGGTGTGGCCTCCGGCCAAAGTGCGGGGTCGATCCGTGACATGGCGACCTTCAGTCAAGCCAAGTAGTCCACAACACCGTCGATGCGGGATTCCAGTCGGAGCAGATTCATGGCAGTCTCATCTTTCACGGGAGAATTGATGGGGTCCAAACCTGGCTCAATCCGCCCAGTCTCCTCCTCAAAGTTCTGGCAAAACTCTGCATTCACGATCCAAGAATAAGTCAATGTTCATACACTGAGTCGACACAAAAAAACATCAGTCGGAACTAAATGTGCACCTTCAAGCTTGATGAACAACTTCTTGGCAAGGCTCCTCAGATAGCTCTCCAGATCGTCCCTCCTGCGAGCGATGCCTTCCATCTTATCGCCCAAGTTGAGGTTATCCTTCTTCCAGCGTGTACACTCCCTGTTGGCTTCGTTCATAGCAGATTTCAGCTTGGTATTCTCTTCTTCCAACTGGCCGACCGAAGCCAGTTTCTGTTTAGCCAGAGCGGTCCTGTTGTCAGCCTCCTTACGAGCAGTAGCCAAATCCTGATCCTTCTTCGCCAGAGCTTCTCTCAGTTTTTCTGCAAAGAAATGATGATTGATTTAGAAATAGCAGAAGGGTACTCAAGCCTAAAACTGCCAATCGACAAACTCGTCTTACCAGCGGCGCCGTCTCTGACCTTTTGCAGCTCTGTCCTGGCCAGCTCCAAGTCAAGGTTCACTTGAATCTGTTGCTTCTCCAAGTCAGCAAAGCGAGCTCCAAGATCACAAGATTTCTGAAATCAAAGGGGAGAAGTTATTGTTACAACGAAAAACAACAAAGTAAATAAGTGCTAAGGCGAGTCGAGTGCAGGGAGCAAAAAAAAGAGAAGAAGAGAGAAAGAACTCAAACCACAGTCGACTGCCAGCAGTCGACCGCGGTCTCGGGGACTACACCCAGTGGGTGCACTTGGCGTGCCCCCACCGGTTCTGATCCCACTCGGCCAGACCGGGTGGAAGAGACAAACTATCAGTTTGGTTTACACTCGACAAAATGCAAAGACTACAGTCGATTGCCCGCAGTCCACCGTGGTCTCGGGGGCTACACCCAGTGGGTGCACTCAGCGTGCCCCCACTAATTCAAAGTTCAACCAACGCACCCAGTGGGTGTACTAACGCAAAGATTTTCGGAGCAAAGAGTTTCGGAAAGAGTCTTCAGATATCATATCCTAACAGAACAAGCGGCGACCAACTAACCTGAACGTTGCTTTGGAGAGTCGAGCTGGCGTCGTAGGCAGCCTGACTAGCATCCCACACCATCTTCACCTTCTCCATCATGACGCCCGCCTGGGTATCGCTTCCCTGGCAGCATTCACTTCGTCTTCTGGGACATGATGGGTCACAAAAACTAAAGGTGGGTCGACAGGGGCCTGAGCAGTTGACGAAGAGGGCAAGGCACTCGACAGTGGCACGGTGAAGGTAACAGAACCCCGATTGACATAGCCAGTGTCCTGAACGACTGGTTCCGCCCTCGGCGTCGACTGTAGCGCCTCGCTTGCAGGAGCTCACCTATTCTTCCTCGCCAAAGACCTCTCAGGCTCTTCATCATCATCAGGGAGGTCAATAATGTTGGGAGCTATGCAAAGTTCAATTGCCAAAATCACGTCACCCAATGATGCACATTGCAGTTGAATCGACCGAACAAAGACAGTATGGCAGAAATCATACCCAGATTAAAAGTGACCACATCCTCCATCACCTCATCATCGTCCCTGTAAGCTGAGGTCCCAGAAGTGGCATCCCTGATAGTTCCAAAGTTCGTCCAGTTAAAACAAGAAAAACAAACAGCGCAGAGCATCGAGTGAATACAAAGAGAGACACTCACGCGGAAGCGACGGGGATATCAATCTTGATCTTCGGCAACGCCTTCCGAGTCTTCGGCTCTACAACTTTGGGGTGCTTTGGCGCTTTCTCAGTCGGGGTTGGTGAAGTGATAGGAGGACGCTTCGCAGACTGACCAGCCTGAGCAGTTGCCTTTTCGCGGGTACTCGGTCGTTCTTGGTCAAGCTTGGATCGCCTCTCCCTGCGAGGGGGCGACTCGACTTCTTCTCCATCGCTCGAGTCGTCGCTTCCCCCATCCCCTTCACCGTCGGAAGTCCACTCGCCACTATCGCCGCCACTCGCCTCGCCTTCTAGAGCTTGCTCTTGCTCTCCGTTGGGCATTGAATACATTTCAATAATGGCCTGAAAGAAAGCAGGGAGAACAAAGTCAGTCGACGCAATATAGGCAGCTGCGCGAGCGAATTCAGATTACAAGCAAATACTCAGAATCAGACCTTCTCTGGTGCATGAGACTGGTCGAATGGAGGGACTCTCCTGGCTCCCCTGGGGTTGTCCTTGTTCCCGGTAATGCTCGACAGCCACTTCTCCAGTGTGTTGTTGTCGACCTCCTCTGGGTGGATCCGAGTGGAGTCTTCAAGACCCGAATACATCCACATCGGATGGTCTCGGGCTTGGAGAGGCTGGATGCGCCGCTGAAGGAAGACCTCCAAGAGATCCATACCAATGACCCCGTCACGAATAAGCTGGACCACTCGATTGACCAACACCTTCACGTGCGCCTTCTCCTCCGGGAGCACCTTCAAAGGGGAGGGTTTCCTCACTCGGTCCATGGTAAAGGGAGGGAGGCCAGTCGATTGCCCTGGCGTCGACTGGTCTTTACAGTAAAACCAGGTCGACTGCCATCCGCAAACTGAGTCAGGAAGAATCATGGCCAGAAAGGAGCTTTTCCCTCTCGTCTGGATGCCAAGACCCCCACACATCTGGATCACTTAGGTCCTCTCGTCACTCGGATTAGCCTTTTTCACTGTCTGGGAGCGACAAGTGAAAATATGCTTGAAAAGACCCCAGTGAGGCTGGCAACCCAGGAAATTCTCACACAAAGAAATGAAAGCAGCGAGATAAACGATTGAGTTGGGGGTAAAATGGTGGAGTTGTGCCCCAAAGAAGTTCAGAAACCCTTGAAAGAAAGGGTGAGGAGGCAAGGAAAATCCACGGTCGACGTGGGTGGCAAGAAGAACACGCTCACCCTCCCGAGGTTGCGGCTCAGATTCCTTCCCCGAAAGCCGCGCCGAGTCATAGGGGATCAGCCCCCCTTCGGCCAGGTCATCGAGGTCTTCTTGGGTGATCCTCGAGTGGATCCAGTCGTCCTGGATCCAGCCCTTCGGCAGGCCGGTCCGCGAGGAAGATCCGCCCCAGCTGGTCGCCTTCCCCTTCGACCTCGCCGTCGCCTTCTTTGCCTGCTCCAGAGCCGCCGTCTTCTCCTTCCCCATTGCCGCCGGCGAGATGCGTACGGAGCGGTGACACTGGGGCGAGAGCGAGCGCAGCGGAGGGGCGTGAAGAGGAGAAGAGGTAATGGGAACGCACTATTTGGAAGACTCCGGTCCAACGCCTTATATGAGGCCGCTTCCGAGTGGCTGATGGGTATGCCCAGGTGGCTCTGTCAAATCCCGTAACGATCGCGCGCGCGATACGTGGCGAAAAAGGTGGCGCGGGGATCGAGGCAGCTCCGCTCTATCCTATCTGATTACTGTGGCCTCCCCCGTCCCGCGCCCTTCCCAAAATTCGGATCCCACAAAATCTGCGGGCAGCAAACAACTTGTCAGACCAAAGATCTCCTCTGCACCGTCACTCGGAGCCTTACAAGTAAAGAAACTCACTCGATGAAGAATTAAGAATGGATCAAGGCGACTGAAAAGAAAGTTGCTGTCATCACTCAGGTCCGTTGATCTGAAACAAGATATGCTCACGGCATGAAAAACGAGTCGGAGAAGTTCTCAACTCCTTCCCCACTCAAACCTCGATCCATTCGGGGGCTAATGATGAAGCTATGTACCTAGGGTAGGGTCATGGACCTGTCCTAACTGCCCTACCCAAGGACATCTCTAGAAGAAATCACCTTTCAATCGACTTGGAGGTGTTCCACTCGACAGACTCGAAGACACTCGACCAAGAAGCAATCACTCGACCAAGATCCAACCACTCGACGGCCAGGAGACCTAAAGTCACTCCGCACGCTAACGGACGGTCATTAAGTAGCTTTTATGGTCATCATAGCACTTTATTACTAGCGTTACCAGTAACGCCCTGCCTTAATGTACATTGAACCCTTTGTAACGTGGGCTGGCTAGGGTCCTGGCGCACTCTATATAAGCCACCCCCTCCTCCGAGACAAGGGTTTGCACCCCTGTAATCCATACACGCATAATCTAGTCGACCGCCTCCGGGCTCCGAGACGTAGGGCTATTACTTCCTCCGAGAAGGGCCTGAACTCATAAACCTTTCGTTCTTACAACTTCTCCATAGCTAAGATCTTGCCTCTCCATACTTACCCCCCTACATCACTGTCAGACTTAGAACCACGACAGGCGGCAGCGGCAAGCGGCGGCGGCGGCAAGCGGGGGCGGCGGCTTGGCGTGGCGCGGGCGGCGGCGGCGGTGGTGTGGTGTTGGGGGCGGGGTGGCGGCGTATATAAAGGGGGGTGGGGCAGCGACTTGGAGGAGGGGGCAAAGCGCGGCGGAGGCGGAGTCCAACTCGGACTCCGGTCCGAGTGGCGGCGGCGGCCTGGCGCGGCTGGGCCTTATGCCCAGTCGGCGCGGGAACCCCTTTTTTAAAATAAAAAAACTTCGCCGACCGAAATAAAATCCTAGAAAAAATAAATAAAAACCTAAAAATGTCAAAACAAATTTTCACCGTCTAAATAAAATATTTAGGACGAGTTGAACATTTTCTTGGCCCTAAAATACAATTTTGAAAACGTGCAATTTTTCTAATGCAAATAAAATCCGAATGAAACCAAATAAAATCCAATAAATGATTTTAATATTTTTCCTCCAATATTTCAATTATTTTGGAGAAGTCATATTATCTCCACTCATTTGATTTAATATGAAATATTTTTCAGAGAGAAAAATTATTAAAATCAAAATCCTCGTTTCATTATTTGATAAAAATCAATGAAAACCGGAAAATCCCCAACTCTCTCCGTGGGTCCTTGAGTTGCTTAGGATTTCGAGGATTGCAGAACAGAAATGCAATACATCATGATATGCATGGATGATCTATGTATAACATTCCAAATTGAAAATTTGGGATGTTACATTCCTGATAAAGTTAGGATGCCGCAGTCCCCCACTACTCCCTAAAGCCACAGATCCAGTTTTGGCTGTCGGCTGGCAAGCACAACGGGCCAAAGCTCCTTTAAGTTTCATACACTAAGTCAAATGCTGCCGGGTCGATCAACCCGGCTAACCATTCATCAAATAAACAGCCGCACGACAGGCTGCTCACCAACCGGCTTCGCCGGATTGCCGCCAGCCGGCCCAGTGGGTGTTTTGCTCGCGCTCAACATTTCAAGGGACCCAAGTCCTGCGCACTCCTCTCAAAGAACCGAACTCCTTGTCACGAACCGGAGCCTCGGCTGTCTGACTCGCGGGGTGGGGGTGTGAGAAAGGAAAAAACGCATGAAATCGGTCCAAAAATGGAAAGCAAAAAGCAAAAACACCCACGACATCTACATAAGTATTCGAGAAAAGGCCCATGGCCCGAGTTCATTACACCCTAAAACCCCCAGTGGTTGGGTGGACCTGCTATTTAACAAATTATTACACAAAGTGTCTCAGGCATCTCCTGCGCCGCGTCGCGACGTCGACGGCTCTCCCATGGCGGCCTCCGAATCCAGCGAGGTGCCGGTATCCTCCTCAGCACCCGCATCACGGTAGACGCCCATCTCCTTCGAGCTCCCCTCCGGATCATGGAGGAGCAAGCCGTAGTCTTCACCGTCCGCGGCCCTACCATCTTCCATCCGCTTCAGATGGAACTTGTCATGGAAGGCGAACTCGGCGATGTAGCTGGCCCGGGAGGCGATCCGGCCGGCTTGCTCCTACAAGTGCTACTCCGAACCGGCCCGCTGGCCCATCAACGCGTCCAGCTGCAGGTCCGGATGCTAGGACAGCGCGAACTGGACCGCCATCTCAGCACCGGCACGAGCAGCGGAGACGCACCACTCGCCAAGCCGGTCTGGCCCCATCTCCAACCAACGCGCCAGGCGTGAGAAGCTGCTTGGTTGCACGGAGCCCGGCCATAGCGCCGCCGTCATCGCGGCGCCGGCCTGGGGCAGCCGCCCCAACTGCGTTCCTAGGACCTCCAGGCGGGCCTTAGTGGCGGCGATGATCTCCGGGAAGGTCCGGGCCACCCGCGGATCAGTCCCGGACCCAACGACGCTTGTCAGGTCGCGCTGATGGCGGACGGCTTCCTCCGCCAGCCGCTGCGTCTCCGGGAAGGCCCCTGCCACAAAGGAAGAAGCAAGTTAGAAGAAGAACAAGGAAGAAAGGCCGGATCCCGGCCCGACAAACGACAAGAAAAAGCACTTACTGGAGAAGGACTCTTCCAGGTACTGCGCTTCAAGCAACGTACCACGCCGCTCCCGTTCGATGGCGCGATCGCGCTCCTTGAGCGCCTTCTCCAGATCGGCCGCCTTGGCAAGGGCCGCCTTCAGCTTGGCGTCCTTGTCTTTGGCCGCCTTCTTGGCCGCCTCGCGGCGACCGGCCTCGTCCTGACGGGCTCCCGCAGCCGTGGTGACCTGCTCCCACAGGCGATCCACCTCGGCCTAGAGCCGGCCCTTGTCGCCGGCCAGCTGGCCGCGCTGCTGGTCCGCCTCCACCAGGGCCTACTGCGCCTCTGCCACCTTGGCGGCTTCCGCCTTAAGGTGCTCCACCTCGGCCTCGAGGCGGCTCTTGTGACCCGCCAGCTGCTCATGCAGCCGGTTGGCCTCGTCAAGAGACCGCCGAGCCGCGACCGCCTCCGCCCTCGCCTGCGCCGCCTTGACGCCAAGACGGCCGGTGTCGGCAACGAGCCGGTCATAGTGATGACCGGTGTGGAGCAGACGAGTCCGCCAGGACAGCACCTCAGCTGCGAAAAAGGACTCAACACAAGAAAAAAGCAAGACTTAAGATTTGGCCCAACTGGTACACAGTTGGCCCGAATCTCGGGGGCTACACCCAGTGGGTGCGCTAGCGCACCCCCACTAGAAAAGAGCACAAGAATACCTACGGTGATGTGGAGCTCCTCCTTTGCGGCAAGCTGCTCCTTGAGCTCCCGGTGATTACCTAGGAGACGATTGAAGGAGGCAACCCAGAAAGCGTCGAGATGCTGAAGAAAGCAGAAGTCAGAACAAGGCCAACACTCTAAAGATTCGACCCAACTACTACGTAGTTGGCCCGAACATCGGGGGCTACACCCAGTGGGTACGCTGGCGCGCCCCCACAAAGAAGAAATTACAAGAAAACTTACCAAAACGGCGTGCTCCAGGTCGCGCGTCCGCTCCACCTCGGCCTAGGCGAAGGCCTCGAGCCTTTCCGTCCGGCCTCGCAAGTGGCGATTGGCGGCGTCCATCGCCGCCTCCTCCTAGGTCTAGGGCCCGAAGGCAATAGCGCTCCCGCTCCGCGCCGGCTGCGGCACAGCAGCTTGGCGCCCTCCCTGCCAGGCCACCAAGGCGTACTCCTCGCTGGCCGCTCGCGACGCTGCCAGCACCTCCTCAGACGCCCCTCCCGGCACCGACGACAACCCGGATGTCGGGACGCCCTGCGTCGCCACGTCCGGTCCAGCTGCCGAGGCGGCCTCCGGGACCTCCGCCCGCGGTGCCTCCTCCAAAACCGGCGGCGCCTCTGATGCCGCCGCCCGCTGCGTCTCTCCCAAGACAGCGGCGCCTCCACCACCATCAGTCCCCGCTCACTCGACCACGTCGGTCCGTGGCGGGGAGTCATCTGCCACCTCCACAACCGCCCGGTTGGGGATCACCACCGCAGCCCGGCCCCCACGGCCACACTCCCTCGCCGGTGATGGCTCAAAGACCGTCGCTGCTACCACCGTGCCCGCTGGCATCTCGCGCCAGGCCGGCTCCGCGTCGCCTCGCGCCCATGCCGCCACCGCATCGGTCCATGCTCGGACCGACGCCGCCTTCAGCTCCGCCTCGGCTCGTTTCCTATCCCGCCAGGCCATGGCTTCGGCATCGTTCGGATCCAGGCCAAGGTCTGAGTCGGCCTGTTCCTCCACCTCGGCCTGGTCAGCGAGGTCGGACCGGCTCCTGCGGAACTCGGCCCCTTCAGCGGCCACGGCTTCCGCCACCACCCTCGCCAGCGCGATTGACGACCTGAAGAACAAGACAAGATGAGCGGAAAAGAAACAAGACTAGCTCAAGAAAAGAAAAGCTAAGCGCAAACAAGAGATGAAGCTTACCTCGCCAAGACCGAGACCGGGGTTGGCCTCCCGTCCCCGCCACCGCGCTTCCTCTTGGCCGGCCTCCCGGCCCCGGCAGGGTCCGCCGTGTGCTTCGGGGCCTGGGGTCGCAGCGCGACGCTGTCTTTCCCATGCGGGCGGCTCGGCGCCGTCCCATGCAAGGACCCGGCTCCGCCCGCGTCGTCGCCTACCCCGCCCAACGCCACTACACCGACAACTAGCGTCAGCATCGACCGTTCCATGCCACGGTCAGCAATTCAAGACACATGAAGAAAAACACGAGACTTACCTGCGCGACGCACAGCGCCGGCGTCGGACTCGGCTTCATCCTCCCCGCCATGAGCCGCGGGCTCCTCTGGCACCACCGGCGCCACCTGCAATGAGGCCCGGGCATAAGGATACCGAATCGCGTTCAGAAGCACCACCCGCGTCACGTCAGGACGGACAAGAAGGTGCATGGCAGCAAAGTAAGAAGACCAGACACTCACCTGCGGCGCCGGGTTCGACCGGCTCTATGGCGCCTTGCCGAACTGCCAGTCCTCCCCAAGGTTGGCCTTGGACATGTCATTCACGCCGCGCGCGACCTATGCCGCGGACAGCCGCGTCGACCCCATGCAGTTGGGGTCTTGAAGGCCGACCATCTCGCCGATGAGGCAGGAGCGCCCCTGAAGCGGAAGGACCCGGCACTTGATGAACCCGGCGAGGAGGTCGGTGCCGGTGAGCCCCTCCTGCGTCATCATCGCCATCACCCGCTCGCAGATATTGACGATCTCCTGCGACGGACGTCTGGACGAGTAGCCCCAGTACGTCTTCTCCCGTGGCGGCGCGATGGCGATGGCTGGAAGATTGATGCGATCCGCGCCAAGGTTGTGGACGTAGAAGGAGTTCTGCCACTTCTTGGCAGAATCCTCCAGCGGGATCTTGGGGAAATCCGCCCCCGACCGCTTCGAGATAACGGTGGCGCCGCAGTTGGCGAACTCCCCGGCCGACGGGCCCTGCTGCTTCAAGGAGAAGAAGCGTGCCCAAAGGTCGATCGAAGGCTCGACACCCAGATACCCCTCGCAGAGGGTGACGAAGCCGGAGAGCTGGACGATGGCGCCGGTGCCAAGATGATGCGGCTGGAGCCTGAAGAACTCCAAGAACGGGCGGAAGAAGGCGCTCACCGGCAGCCCGAACCCGTGCTCGAAGTGCGTAAGGAAGACCACGCGCTCCTGCCCCTCGGGCCGAGGCCTCTACTCGCCGTGCGGCCGGCGTACGCCGACGTCCGTCTCCCTTGGCAGGCGTCGCGTCGCTGGGAGTTGGGTGATGTCCTCAGAGGTGACGTTCGAGCCCATCCAGGAGCCCGATGGCAGCGACATGATCAAAGGAAGAAGAAGAACAAGAAGGAAGATGGATGGCGAAGGAGTTCTGCTCGGAGCAGCGGGCGCTGCAGTGTGTCGGTTGCAAGGGGCGGAGCGTGAGCAAAGGGACAGGAGGGCCCAAGCGAGAATAATGTCTGCCGCCCCCTGCCCCCCAATTTATAACCCTCGGTTTGAACATGGGGAAGTGGGGAAGTGGGATCGTCTGCATGCACCCGTTCCACTACCCCGCAATAAGTGCGCATGTACATGCACAGTAACTGCCCGGGGAAGAGCAACCGGCCCCCGGACGCCGCAATAAATCCGCGCGCTTGGGCCAAGGGCGCGCGATGGTGGGCCCTGGCCCGCCGCCCGGTCCTGTCACGTGCGTGGCCTGTCAGGCCCCTCCGACTTCCGGGCACCACGTGGCGCCCGCGCGAAGCCCGAGGGATTGCCCCAAGATTCGGTGGACTTATCGGTCCCCGCCACGACCGGGATGCCACGATCCGGTTTCCGAGAGAACCGGCAGACAGTAGGTGTTGCCGGACCCGGCGCTCGCAGAATCCACCTTGCTTAAGGGGGAAACTGCGAAGGCCCACTCATCCAAAGATGGCGGATCTTCACAGCTTCGGGGACTACAGTCGGGGGGGTGGACCCTGGGCAGACAACAGAACCCAGATCCTCTTCAAAAACAACGGGGTTGGCACTGCCCCTCAATACCGGCACGTGCTTGGTCGGGTTGCTTGACCCGGCCGAGCCCCGCAAGCCGGCCAGACTAGCCGACCCGGCAAGACACGTCGACTTGGCCTCAAAAACTTGCGCAAGACAGCCGAACCCGGCATGAGCAAAGCCTCCTCGACAAGCCAGCACCACCCGTGGCGTGCTATGCAATCTAGCCACGGGTCAGCTCCCGTCCCATCCAGGCCGTATGATGGGACGAAACTTCAATCAACAATGACCGAGGTAACAGTGCCCCGCCCATGCCTCTGATCAGTAGGAACATGGCAACAGTGCCCCTCACCTACCTGCTGACCAGGGCTGGCGTGGCTACAGTGCCCCCGCCTTCACCGCTGATGTTAGCAAGCGGCAACCTGACGGAGAGCACTGTACACGACTCGACTCGGCCACGCCCTGACGATCAACAAGATGGCACACAGTCTCCCTAGGCATGCGGGGCCCGCACCTAGGGGAACCCGGCGAACCACAAGCCCTCAACGGGACCCAGCCCGGGTCCCCGGACCCACCGACTTGTAACATTACCACTGTACCCCTGGGGGTTGACCTATAAAACCCCCCAGGAGCCCTCATGCATACAGGAGAACTCATTCCATCACACACACCTAGTTAGCACCACCCAAGGAGAGGGAACTGCCTAAGCCTTGGCCAGCTTCCTTCCTCGTACATACAGCTCCAGGAGCAACATTGTACTATCAATCATACTACACTTGGCAGAACTAGGGGTATTATCTCTCCGGAGAGCCCCGAACCTGGGTATGTCCGACATCCCGCGCCCGCTCATGCCAACCTCGCCTCTGGAGTCCACCGGCGCCCTCGAGCCTGCTCCTCTCTTTAGCCATCCCTTGGCATCTACCGTGCGCCCACCACGACATAGTAGCTCCTGGGTATTTGATACCGGTGCGGTTGCTCATATTTGTAACTCAAAACAGGAGCTGCGGAATAAGCGGAGACTGGTGAAGGACGAGGTGACGATGCGCATCGAGAATGGTTCCAAGGTCGATGTGATCGCCGTCGGCACGCTACCTCTACATTTACCTACGGGATTAGTTTTAAACCAAAATAATTGTTATTTAGTGCCAGCTTTGAGCATGAACATTGTATCTGGATCTCGTTTAATGCGAGATGGCTACTCATTGAAATCTGAGAATAATGGTTGTTCTATTTATATGAGAGATATGTTTTATGGTCATGCCCCGCTGGTCAATGGTTTATTCTTATTGAATCTCGAACATGATGTTACACATATTCATAGTGTGAATGCCAAAAGATGTAAGGTTGATAATGATAGTCCCACATACTTGTGGCACTGCCGCCTTGGTCACATTGGTGTCAAACGCATGAAGAAACTCCATGCAAATGGACTTTTGGAGTCTCTTGATTATGAATCATTTGACATGTGCGAACCACGCCACATGGGAAAAATGACCAAGACTCCGTTCTCCGGAACAATGGAGCGAGCAATCAACTTATTGGAAATCATACATACTGATGTGTGCGGTCCAATGAGCGTTGAGGCTCGTAGTGGCTATCGTTATGTTCTCACCCTCACTAATGACTTGAGTAGATATGGGTATGTCTACTTAATGAAACACAAGTCTGAGACCTTTGAAAAGTTCAAGGAATTTCAGAATGAGGTAGAGAATCAACGTGACAGGAAAATAAAGTTCTTACGATCAGATCAGGGGGGATACTTGAGTCACGAATTTGGCACGCACTTAAGGAAATGTGGAATTGTTTCACAACTCACACCGCCTGGAACACCTTAGCGTAATGGTGTGTCCGAACGTCGTAATCGCACTCTATTGGATATGGTGCGATCTATGATATCTCTTACCGATCTACCACTATCATTTTGGGGTTATGCTTTAGAGACTGCCGCATTCACTTTAAATAGGCTCCATCGTTAATCCTTTGAGACAACACCGTATGAATTATGGTTTGGGAAGAAACCTAAGATGTCATTTCTGAAAGTCTGGGGATGCGATGTTTATGTCAAGAAAAGCTCGAACCCAAATCGGAAAAATGCGTCTTCATAGGATACCCTAAGGAAACTATTGGGTATATCTTCTACCTCAGATCCGAAGGCAATGTCTTTGTTGCCAAGAATGGATCCTTTCTGGAGAAAGAGTTTCTCTCAAAAGAAGTAAGTGGGAGGAAAGTAGAACTTGATGATGTATTCCCTCTTAAACCGGAGAGTAGCGCAACTCAGGAGGATGTTTCTGTGGTGCCTGCACCGACTAGAGAGGAAGTTAATGATGATGATCATGAAACTTCGGATAAAGTTGCTACTGAACTTCGTAGGTCCACAAGGACACGTTCCGCACTAGAGTGGTATGGCAACCCTGTCCTGGAAATCATGTTGTTAGACAATGGTGAACCTTTTAACTATGAAGAAGCGATGGCGGGCCCAGATTCCAACAAATGGCTTGAAGCCATGAAATCCGAGATAGGATCCATGTATGAAAACGAAGTATGGACTTTGACAGACTTGCTCGATGATCGGCGAGCCATAGAAAATAAATGGATCTTTAAGAAGAAGACAGACGCGGATGGTAATGTGACCATCTATAAGGCTCGGCTTGTCGCTAAGGGTTACCGACAAGTTCAAGGGGTTGACTACGATGAGACCTTCTCACCTATAGCGAAGCTGAAGTCCGTCTGAATCATGTTAGCAATTGCCGCATTCTATGATTATGAGATATGGCAGATGGACATCAAAACGGCATTCCTTAATGGTTTCCTTAAGGAAGAATTGTATATGATGCAGCCGGAAGGTTTTATTGATCCTAAGAATGCTGACAAGGTATGCAAGCTCCAGCACTCAATCTATGGGCTGGTTCAAGCATCTTGGAGTTGGAACATTCGCTTTGATAAGATGATCAAATCGTTTGGGTTTACACAGACTTATGGAGAAGCCTGTGTTTACAAGAAAGTGAGTGAGAGCTCTGTAGCATTTCTCATATTATGTGTGGATGACATACTATTGATGGGAAATGATATAGAATTCTTGGAAAGCATAAAGGCCTACTTGAATAAGTGTTTTTCAATGAAGGACCTTGGAGAAGTTGCTTACATATTAGGCATCAAGATCTATAGAGATAGATCGAGATGCCTCATTGGTCTTTCCAAAGCACATACCTTGACAGGGTATTGAAGAAGTTCAATATGGATCAGTCCAAGAAGGGGTTCTTGCCTGTATTGCAAGGTGTGAGATTAAGCACGGCTCAATGCCCGACCACAGCAGAAGATAGAGAAAAGATGAGTGCCATCCCCTATGCCTCGGCCATAGGGTCTATTATGTATGCCATGCTGTGTACCAGACCTGATGTGAACCTTGCCGTAAGTTTGGTAGGAAGGTACCAAAGTAATCCCGGCATGGAACACTAGACATCGGTCAAGAATATCCTGAAGTACCTGAAAAGGACTATGGATATATTTCTCATTTATGGAGGTGACGAAGAGCTCGTCGTAAAGGGTTAAGTCGATGCTAGCTTCACACAGATCTGGATGACTCCAAGTCACAAACCGGATACGTGTATATTTTGAATGGTGGGACAGTCAGCTGGTGCAGCTGCAAGCAAAGCGTCATGGCGGGATCTACATGTGAAGCGGAGTACATGGAAGCCTCGGAGGCAGCATATGAAGCAATCTGGATGAAGGAGTTCATTACCGACCTAGGAGTTATTCCCAATGCATCGGGCCTGATGACTCTCTTCTGTGACAACACTGGAGCTATTGCCCTTGCCAAGGAGCCCAGGTTTCACAAGAAGACCAGGCATATCAAGCGTCGCTTCAACTCCATTCGTGAAAATGTTCAAGATGGAGACATAGATATTTGTAAAGTGCATATGGATCTGAATGTCGCGGATCCGTTGACTAAACCTCTTCCACAAACAAAACATGATCAACACCAGAACTCTATGGGTGTTCGATTCATCACAATGTAACTAGATTATTGACTCTAGTGCAAGTGGGAGACTGTTGGAAATATGCCCTAGAGGCAATAATAAAGTGGTTATTATTATATTTCCTTGTTCATGATAATTGTCTATTGTTCATGCTATGATGGTATTAACCGGAAACCGTAATACATGTGTGAATACATAGATCGTAATATGTCCCTAGTAAGCCTCTAGTTGACTAGCTCGTTGATCAATAGATGGTCATGGTTTCCTGACCATGGACATTGGATGTCGTTGATAACGGGATCACATCATCAGGAGAAAGATGTGATGGACAAGACCCAATCCTAAGCATGGCACAAGATCGTGTAGTTCATCTGCTAAAGCTTTTCTAATGTCAAGTATCTTTTCCTTAGACCATGAGATTGTGCAACTCCTGTATACTGTAGGAATGCTTTGGGTGTACCAAACGTCACAACGTAACTGGGTGGCTATAAAGGTGCACCACGGGTATCTCTGAAAGTGTATGTTGGGTTGGCACGAATCGAGACTGGGATTTGTCACTCCGTATGATGGAGAGGTATCTCTGGGCCCACTCGGTAATGCATCATCATAATGAGCTCAATGTGTCTAAGCAGTTACTCACGGGATCATGCATTACGGAACGAGTAAAGTGACTTGCCAGTAACGAGATTGAACAAGGTATTGGGATACCGACGATCGAATCTAGGGCAAGTAATGTACCGATTGACAAAGGGAATTGTATACGGGATTGATTGAATCCTTGACATCGTGGTTCATCCGATGAGTGCATCGTGGAACATGTGGGAGACAACATGGGTATCCAGATCCCGTTGTTGGTTATTGGCTGGAGAGATGTCTCGGTGATGTCTGCATGATTCCCGAACCCGTAGGGACTACACACTTAAGGTTCGGTGACGCTAGAGTTGTTATGGAAATTAGTATGCGGTTACCAAAAGTTGTTCGGAGTCCCGGATGAGATCCCGGACGTCACTAGGAGTTCTAGAATGGTCCAGAGATAAAGATTTATATATGTGAAGTCCTTATTCGGTCGCCGGAAGTGTCCGGGGGTTTATCGGTATTGTACCGGGACCACCGAAAGGGTTCCGAGGGTCCACCGGGAGGGTCCACCTGCCTCGGAGGGCCCTATGGGCTAAATATGGAGGGGAACCAGCCCCAAGGTGGGCTGGGCACCAAAACCCCATAGGGCCCATGCGCCTAGGGTTTGGGGAAAACCCTAAAGGGGGTGCCCCCCTTTGCTTGGGGGGCAAGCCTTTCCCCCTTGCCCCCCCTCTAGATCCATTTGGAGGGGGCCGGCTGAAAGTGCATTATATCGACTAGAGGGGGGTGAATAGGCGATTTTTATGAAATTCTTCAAAACGTGGAAGTTTCGAAGACAAACGATAGAATTAAACCTATTACCATCCAGCGGAAGGTAGACTACACTAGGTAAACCATAGTCATGTATTCAATGAAGTGAAAGCACAATGACTAATAGCAGCTAGGTAGTAAGGATCAGGTAGGAAGATATTAAGAAGCCAAATAGATCACACAGTCACTCAGCGAAGACAAAAGATAGTGCAAACATACAATGACTTCACAGGGAGTAATAGTAAGTAAAGAGAAGGGAAGGAAGAAATCAGTGACTCGTTGAAGATAATGATTTGTTGGACCAGTTCTAGTTGCTGTGACAACTGTACATCTGGTTAGGGCGGCTAGGTATTTAAACCTAAGGACACACAGTCCCGGACACCCAGTCATGAATACGCAGCTCAGGACACCCAGTCCTCATCGTATTCCCCTTGAGTTAAGGTCACACAGACCTTGCCCAATCACTCTGGTAAGTCTTCAAGGTAGACTCCCAAACCTTCACAGACTTTGTTCACCAGCGATCCACAATGTCTCTTGGATGCTCAGAACGCGACGCCTAACTGGCTGGAGGATTCACAGTCCTCAAGTGTAATAAGTCTTCAGATCACACAGACAAGAAGACTTAAGTGATGCCTAATTCTCTTTGGCTCTGGGTGGTTAGGGCTTTATCCTCACAAGGAATTCTCTCTCAAAGGCTTCGAGGTGGGTTGCTCTCAAACGACAAAAGCCGTACTCTGAATCTGAGTAGCCAATCGTTTATGGTTGTAGGGTGTGGGCTATTTATAGCCACTAGGCAACCCGACCTGATTTGTCCGAAATGACCCTGGGTCACTAAGGAACTGACACGTGTTCCAACGGTCAGATTTCAAACTCACACGGCAACTTTACTTGGGCTACAAGCAAAGCTGACTCGTCCGACTCTGGACAAGATTCACTCTCATAGTCTTCACTCGAAGACATATGTTTTGTTTAAGCATCACTTCAGTCATTCTGACTGGTTCTCTTGGACCCCACTTAACAATGCAGTGGTTCCTATGACTCAACAAAGAATAAAAAGAACTACGAAAGACCTAAGTCTTCGAGCTCCATAGGCTTCATGCGATGTCTTCTCTTGTCATAGTCTTCAATGTGAATGTCTTCATATACCACCTTTGACATCAATGTCTTCATACATTTTTAGGGGTCATCTCTGGTAGGAAAACCGAATCAATGAGGGACTTCTACCTGTGTTATCCTGCAATTCTCACAAACACATTAGTCCCTCAACTAGGTTTGTCGTCAATACTCCAAAACCAACTAGGGGTGGCACTAGATGCACTTACAATCTCCCCCTTTTTGGTGATTGATGACAAACTAGTTGAAGTTTTCAACGGGGAATATAATATGTGAAATTGTAAAGGATAAGGAATTGTCTTCATAAGTTGCAAGGGCTCCCCCTGAAGATGTGCGTATAAGTAATTTGCTTTTGGAATGCAAATGCACATGGCAGGTTGTGCTTGTGGAGATCCTCTTCAACTTATGATGACAATCGACTATGCATGTGAAGGTATGTGAAGATAATGACATGCATAATGGAAAATGGACGTCTGCAAAATGATCTAAGTGCGGAATTTATCGTCGCACATGCGGAATTTATCATCGCATCACAAGGTGGCAAATAAGTAGCATACGACCATCGAGTTTAACTGTTACAACTCAAAGAACCAAATGTATCAAAATGAGAGTTGTAAACACGAAGCAAAATATAAAGCACCCGCCCATATGGACCCGCTTGAAGACTATCAAACTCATATGCTTCTCCCCCTTTTGTCAGTAAGGACCAAAAAGGTTCGAAGACATAGAGCATCTACTCCTTCCCATGAAGAGTAGGTGAAGCAGCAGGGTCGTCGGTGGTGTTTGGCGGTGCAGAAGAGCTTGGAGCAGTGTCGAAGCGGGCTGAAGGAGGTGGCGGTGAAGTAGCATCATCTTCATCCTCGATCACTCTGGCATTCACAGTTGCAGCAGAGGAAGAGAACTCAGAGTCTTCAAGAGATGGAGTTCGTCGCAGCACTGCCCTTTGAGGAGGTGTGGAGTCAAACTTGAATCGTTCAGAGAAGCCATCCTCTTGAAGATCATCTTCAGAGCACATCAGCGTTAGCCCTTTCCAGGTGCGTCGAGAGGTTTTGTGTGCAACAAAGGCATTCTTGGTGGCAAGATTGCAAATGCGATTAACATCCACCAAGAGGCTTTGCATTTGACGCTTCAGCCAGTCATGATGCCTATCCTATTTCTGATAAAGAGCCACAAGAAGCTCTCGGTCATTGAGAACACGAGTGCACTTCTTGGGTCGTTGGGCAATTGTGCTATCAGTGGCTTCAGTGAGAGCAGGATGCGGTGCACGTGTAGTGCCAGCCAAAGGATACACATGAGTGACTGCTTCAACTCCTTCAATGTTCTGAGAAAAACTTTGATGCTTCGCATTCTAAAGACTTAGAGGTTCCTTGGTAGGCTCAGGATAAATGGCTTCCACGGACATATCCACATCAGGCAGAAAAATCCGATGATTGCGAGCAGATGGCTAATATAAGATAGCGGAGTGAAGTTTGATCAGTCGCATTACCCATGGGGCGTAGAACTTCAAGCCAAAAAGATCAGAGCCTGAGGAAGCAAGTTGGTGAATGAAGAAGTCCTGTGCATTGAAGCATTTGCCATGAAGAATATAGAAGACCAAAGTCTTCATTGCACCTTCCAGCTTGGCATGTGGAGAATGTCCTTCGATTGGCCAGAGAGTTCGCGTTATGATGTGATAAATAGTCCTTGGCAGATACTCAAGGTCTTCAACGAAGAACTCCGTGGGATATGCAGCATCTTGGGGCAATGGCTTCATCATACTAAGCATCTGACTCATGTTAGGTTCAGGCTTCTGAAAGATGCTCTCAACAGCTTCACTATGAAGCTGGCAGCCATGTTCGTAGAGATCGCCAGGAGTGGGCAAACAAGTGAGCTCAATGATGTCAAAGGCTTTGGCTTCATGATGAACATTTCCTGTCATCCACTCCAGGACCCAAGTCTTCGGATCTTTGTTGTACCCACGGATGTGAAGTGTGGCATAAAATTGGAGCAGCAACTCTTCATTCCAATGCTCTTGGTCGGTGACGAATGGCAGCAATCCAACCTCTTTGAAGCAATCCAGAGCTTCTTCCAGACAAGGCAGACCAGCTATTGCTTCAATGTCAAGACGCTTATGTGGAAAGATGCGACCTTGATTGTAAAGAATGCAGGAGTAATAGCTTCGCTGCGGATAGCTCCAGAACCGATCAGATGATATTCTTTCCCTTGAGTAGGGGTTCCTGGAGCTATTGAAGAAAGTGTTGTCTGCTTTGAAGCCATTGATATTGAAGGATCCAGGTGCTAATGCAGGACCTGGGAACCTGGGCAATCTTGGGATTGGCTTCTGTACCTGAGGCCTGTGCTCAACATGATAGTCGAATTGAGGACCGGCAGCAGGCGCAGGAACAGAAGCAGTGGGATTAGTAGCTTCATTGGTGTTGGTGGTGGCAGCCTCAAGATTTTCAACCTCCACTTGACGAGCTGGAGGGTTGGTCACAGCCTCGTTCTCCTCGAGAACCGCTTCTTGGTGGGACAGGGGAGTAGCAGCGTGTGGGGCTTCTTCTTCATCGGCTAATGCAGCTGTAATGTCTTCAGCAGTTTTAGCTTCAGACGCAGAGACCAGAGGCCTTGGACCTTTGCGAAGCCTGTGCAACGCGGGCGACGCCTGTGGAGTTGGTGTTGGCTGGGCCTCAAAGTCTTCTTCCTCTTATGGGCGATCAGCCCATGAAGCATCCCGAGCAATTGGCGTCAGAGGACGACCAATGCTGATGAGTTCACTGTGCGTTAGCACAGGCGATGATACCTGTTGGTGCTCGAGCTGAGGAAGGAGTGCATCATCTTCAACATGGTCATGGTGACCAATGTCTTCAGCAGCGATGGGATCAGCTGCTGGAAAGTTTTTAGCTTCATGAGCCTCTGTGAAAGCAGGCTCATGGACAGTCAGTTGACGTTCTTGTGGTTCAGCATCAGGGTGAACCATGGAAATGGGTTCAACAATCAAGGGCTCTGTGGGAGCAGCCCATTCCTTCTTGGTCTTTCTCTTCTCCTTGGAGGGGGCAGTAGCAGAGGCTTCAGGATGTTTCCTCTTCCTTGCTTCAGCCTCAGCAGTCCTTGTCTTCTTCAATTCTGAAGCAGTAGACCTGGCTTTTGGCTTCGGGCCAGTCATGCTAGTTGGGAAGACAATGGGAACTGCTTCCTGCCTTGGTGCGTTGGGTTCAGCCATAGCGGGCTTCTTCTTCTTCTTTGCAGCCATCCTGGGGTCGATGCCAGGACGCCCAAGGGCCTTGCACTTCTCAGCCTCATTGTAGGCTTGCACACACTTGTCAGCCATGACCTTCATGCGCTCACGAGAACCCTGAGCTTCTGCACGTTTCTTGAGAAAGGCTTCCTTGAGCTCATGCAGCATAATCTTGAAGTTCTTCACCTCTTGCACGCTGAGCTTGGCCATATGCTTCTTGAACTGAGATTTCTCAAAGTCAATCTTCTGCTTCAATTCAACAATGCGCTGGGCGATAGCTAACTCTGAAGCAATGGCGCCATGGAAGGCGACACTGAGGCCAATGGGAAGTTGCAGATCTTCGAAGCTGATGTTGGGCGTGTCAAACCATTCATCAATGAAGTTGTGGATGATTGCCATGTCAAAGAGAGGCAGATTATTGAAGATTTCTGCTTCTTCTTTGCTCTTGATCAGTTGCTCAAGAGCGTCATCTGCAAGATCTTTATCACTTGACAGATCAATGGCATCATTACGCAGAACAGCAGCAGCTGTCAGTTCTTGGCCGGTGTGTGGCAGAGGCATCTTGACCTTTTGGGGCTTGGAGATGCGTGACAAATCTTCAGACTGCACACTGTCTTCAGGAGGTGCAGTTGCCAGTGGCTTCGCCCGTGAGATTTTTGGAGCAGAGGCAGGCTTTGAAGCTTTAGACTGCTTCTTTGTCTTCGGCGCTGCAGGCGCTTCATCTGATTCAGCGTCATCTGCAGGCTCATTCACGGTTGTCCCTTGAACCAAGATATGGGTGATGAGACCTTCAAGGTTGTAGAAAGGGCCGACGACATTGGGTTCTGCATCACGTGTGTCGTCATCCCTTGGAGCAGAAGGACCAGGGTTGAAGTCTAGTCCCAATGTCTTCTTGTTCTGCTTTGCTGAGTTCTGGGCAAACTGGAAGTTGCGCTTGAACAGAATGTCGTCACGACACCATAGCAGTGACGATGGGTCAGCATCCGCAGGCTATGGTCCACGGACCATGCAGGGATAGAAGCCTTGTTCAATGGCTTCATCTCTGGTCCTGGGTTGAGGATTTTTGCAGAGGATGTCTCCCCATGGTCGCTTGATGGCATTCTTTTCAGCATATTCCTTTGTCACAAATCTGTACTTGAACCACTGTTCTGCCCAATAGCGTCGAATCCATTGGATTCGTGTCTTGCGTTGATTGTAATCCTCTTCAGGATCTGTCTTGTACAGTTCTGAGAGGTCATCCGGCAGATCTCTTGATGTTTATCCACAACGCTTTCTGCCACCCTTCCTTGCTGATTTCTCTGAAGCCATGAACTTTAAACTAAAAGTCTTCAATAAGTTCAAAGGCTTCAAAGGCTTTCGCTTGCTGGACAGACAGGAACTGGCTTCAGGAGAATTTATGTGATACTATAAGAATTTTGCAAATGAATGCAGACTATGAGAACCAAGGGATTCTCCCACGGACATGTACCTGTGACAGCATTAAGGTGCGAGGGAAGGGGAAGAGGTCATATGCATTCTTAGAAGATTTTGAAGATAAATCAGTTTAGAAGACATTGACCTCATCGTGCGAAGACACTCATAGATAAGGAGTTGGTTCCAGATTTGTACCAATCCACGGATCAGTACAAGTAAGAAATCTAACTACTTTGTGAAGCATAAGTGAATATAGTAGGCATGTTATGAGATGCAGTATGAAAGAGATCCAACTTGTGTGAATAGAAACTGCTTGTGGTAGAAAGTGATAAAGCTATAGGATCAAAGGGGCCGTAAAAAGGAAGTTTTATTTACCACACGAAGAACTGCTAGATGGAGTGGAAGAGGAGGCCGAGCAGTTCGATCTTCCGTGCCCTAACTTGGCGACGGAGGACACCTACGGCGACGGCGGAGAGGATGATGTCCGCGGTCGGCGTGAAGACGGCGTCGGAGAGGTTGCGGCAGCGAAGCGCTTCGTCCCCGGTGTCGTCGAGGGCTAGCGGTGGCGCTAGGGTTCATGCGAGAGTGCAAGAAGAGATAATGACTGTGGTGAGGCGTGTATTTATAGGTACAGGGGTGGCACTGCGTTATTACACAGGTGCCCCTGGCGATTCACATCTGAGGGACACGTGGCCGTCATGCAGCATATCGGGGGTTGTTCCACGTCCCACGCACGCCTGGATTGTCGGGTGGTCGTTCCCACTTCTCCGGGTTTCGGGTGCAGGAATGAGCATTGAAAACGGACTGAATGTTTGTCTCTGTATCTTCTGCTGATAAGGACGCAGAGAAGACATTCAACAGTTTCAATAGAATGCATATGATTTGGAGAGATAGAGTTTGAGATAGAAAGCATAGAGAGGTTAGGGTCCGATCACATTCACTTAGTTCAAAAGATTCAACAAGAAGACATAGCTATAAGTGAATGCTGTAGAGGATAGAACACTAGTATATATATATAATCAACATAGTGAAGATAATCATGAAGACATGTTGAGATTGAAGCCAAACCAAATGTGAAGACATAGCAAATGTAACGCCATGAGTGGAAGACTTCAAATAGAACATTTGGAGGTGGCGTTACCCACCGTATAGGAAGTATTAGACCCAGACATGGCGCACAATTATCGTGGCGCTCCGAAGTCAAATTCCACATTAATGTATTCACACTTAGAATGTATGTCTTCATTTATGGAAGATATACTTTACTTCATGTGTTGCACATCTAAGTCATCAATATGCATAAGTGTTAGGATGTGTGCCTGATCACAGGACATTTGGGGATTCCAAGATATTTAGCTCACACCGTAACTTGCAAAATCTCTTCTCATCCAAGGGCTTGGTGAAGATATCTGCCAATTGCTCTTCAGTGTTGACGTGTATGATATCAATATCTTCCTTCACAACATGATCTCTTAGAAAGTGATGACGAATTTCAATGTGCTTTGTCTTCGAGTGCTGAACTGGGTTGTTGGCAATCTTGATGGCGCTTTCGTTGTCGCAGTAGAGTGGCACTTGCTTCAGATGAATGCCATAGTCCTTGAGTGTTTGCTTCATCCACAGAAGTTGAGCGCAGCAAGATCCAGCAGCAATGTATTCAGATTCAGCAGTGGAGAGAGATACACAGTTCTATTTCTTTGAAGACCAACATACAAGTGATTGTCCCAGAAAATGACATGTGCCTGATGTAGACTTGCGATCCACTTTGTCACTAGCATAATCAGCATCCGAGAATCCAACCAGATCAATCTCTGAGCCCTTTGGATACCATAATCCTAGAGTTGGGGTGTGAGCCAAATATCGGAGAATTCGCTTCACAGCTAAGTGATGCGACTCCTTTGGTGCCGCTTGAAATCGAGCACACATGCAAACACTAAGCATAATATCTGGCCTAGATGCACATAGATAAAGCAAGGAACCAATCATGGAGCGGTATACCTTTTGATCGAACTCTTTACCGTTGTCGTCAGGACCCAGATGATGCTTGGCTGGCATTGGCGTTGTGAAGCCTTTGCAGTCTTGCATACCGAACTTCTTTAGGCAATCTTTGAGATACTTCTCTTGAGATATGAAGATGCCATTGCATTGCTGTTGTATTTGAAGACCGAGGAAGAACTTCATCTCTCCCATCATGGACATCTGATATTGCTCTTGCATCATATATCCAAACTCTTCAATGTACTTCTGATTGGTGCAGCCGAAGATAATGTCATCCACATATATTTGGCACACAAACAGTTCACCATCATATGTCTTCGTGAAGAGAGTGGGGTCGAGGGAACCAGGTATGAAGCCTTTGCTCTTCAGGAAGTATTTGAGTGTGTCGTACTAGGCCCGAGGGGCTTGTTTGAGGCCATACAGTGCCTTGTTGAGCTTGTATACCATGTCAGGATGTTTTGGATCTTCAAAACCAGGCGGTTGTGCAACATACACTTCTTCTTCAATCTTGCCATTGAGAAAGGCACTCTTCACATCCATTTGATATAGAAGTATGTTATGATGATTTGCATAGGCCAGCAGTATGCGTATGGCTTCAAGTCTAGCCACAAGAGCAAATGTTTCATCAAAGTCAATGCCTTCCACTTGAGTACATCCTTGAGCAACGAGACGAGCTTTATTTCTGACAACTTGACCATGCTCATCTTGCTTGTTGCGGTATATCCATTTGGTGCCTATTATGTTGTGCTTCCGAGGATCAGGACACTTAACCAGTTCCCATACATTATTCAGTTCAAACTGTTGAAGCTCTTCTTGCATAGCTTGAATCCATTCAGGTTCCATGAAGGCTTCTTCAACTTTCTTGGGTTCTGTTATTGAGACGAATGCGAAGTGCCCACAGAAATTTGCTAGCTGAGTTGCCCTTGAACGAGTGAGCAGACCGGGTGCATTGATGCTATCAATTATTCTTTCAATCTGCACTTCATTGGCAACACGAGGATGTACAGGGCGAAGATTTTGCTCTTGCTGATCATTGTCGTTGTTAGAGGGAATGTCTTCAGGCTGAGCATTGTCTTCAGATTGATCAGGTGCGGAGATGATAAGTTCTTCTTCAGGTTGAGCTTCAGAAGGTATGATTTCTCTAGTTCCCATTAGCTTGATTGATTCACTGGATGGAACTTCATCTAGCACATTTGGTAGGTGCTCTCTTTGTGAACCGTTAGTCTCATCGAACCGCACATCCACTGTTTCAACCACTTTATAATGAAAGAGATTGAAGACTCTATAGGAGTGCGAATCCTTTCCATATCCAAGCATAAAACCCTCATGTGCTTTTGGTGCAAATTTTGAAGTGTGATGTGGATCCTTGATCCAGCACCTGGCACCAAATACTCTGAAGTAACTGACATTTGGCTTCTTGCCAGTAAGGAGCTCATAAGATGTCCTGTTCAGAAGCTTGTGAAGATAAACACGATTGATTGTATGGCATGCAGTATCAATGGCTTCAGGCCAGAATTTTCTTGGAGTCTTGTATTCATCAAGCATCGTTCGGGCCATCTCAATGAGTGTTCTGTTCTTGCGTTCGACTACGCCATTCTACTGTGGCGTGTACGGGGCTGAGAATTCATGTGTGATGCCCAAGGTATCAAGATATGTATCAAGGCTAGTGTTCTTGAATTCAGTGCCATTGTCACTTCTGATGTGCTTTATCTTGGCGCCATAGTTGTTCATTGCTCGATTGGCAAAGCGTCTGAAGACATCCTGCACCTTAGTCTTGTAGAGGATTATGTGCACCCAAGTATATCTAGAATAATCATCAACAATGACAAAGCCATAGAGACAAGCAGTAGTAGTAAGAGTTGAGTAATGAGTGGGACCGAAAAGATCCATGTGGAGCAGTTCGAAGGGTCGAGTAGTAGTCATGATTGTCTTCGAGGGATGTTTGGCCCTCGTCATCTTTCCTGCTTCACAGGCACCGCATAAGTGATCTTTATTGAACTTGACGCCCTCGATGCATATGACATGCTTCTTCTTTGCAAGGGTGTGGAGGTTCCTCATGCCAGCATGCCCTAGCCTTCGATGCCAGAGCCAGCATTCTGAAGCTTTTGCTAGAAGACATACGGCAAGCTGTGGTCCTACTGAGAAATCTACCACGTACGAATCATCTTTCCGATACCCTTCAAACACTAGAGACTTGTCAGATTCCATTAGAACAAGGCAACGATATTTTCCAAATATTACGATCATGTTCAAATCGCAAAGCATTGAGACAGACATTAAGTTGAAGCCAAGGGATTCAACAAGCATGACTTTATCCATGTATTGATCCCTTGAGATTGCAACTCTACCTAGACCCAATACCTTACTTTTACCAGTGTCAGCAAATGTGATGTGACTCTTGTCGGATGGCGTAAGGTTGAGTCCATAAGAAGGCTTCTTTTGCCAGTCATGTGGTTGGTACACCCACTATCAATAATCCATTCTGAAGACGCTGGTGTCGTACCCTACAGTGCAGTTAGGGGGGTAGGCTTCAAGAAGAGAACTGTGAAGCAAAAACATTTGACGAACCAGTGGGTTATGAAAGCTTAGATCCAGATTAGGACTGATAGGGAGAGTAGCAAGCGATTCAGGAATGAAGTACATAGTAAGACCATTCAGGCATTTGATCTTGCGCCCTACAAGATGTTTAAGGTCCCCAGCAACAGCGTCAGAAGATTTTGGTTTTCTGCTGGAGACCTTTCCCTGCAAAAGAGAGTTAAGCCTTCTTAGCCACCCACATCTTCAAGGGTGGCTTAGAAGCGATAAGTCTAAGTGCAGCATCTGAGAACTTTGGCTTTGGAGCCCTAGCAAAAAGTCTTGCAGGCGGACAATAATACTCATAAGAATAAGTAGAATAGTTTTTGGCCTTAAGAACATGGCAGTTCGATGAACCGCTCTCATATTCACAGGCCTGAGTATGGTTTCCCTGCAAAACATTTGCGTTAGTGCGACTCAGGTGAGTCCTCTGTCTGTATGAAGCCTTTGGGCCATATGAAGCCTGTGGTCTGGGGTTAGTCTTCTTCATCTGTGGTGTCATGACGACATTCACAGGAAGATTTTCCAAACACCTTTTGGGCACCCAGATCTTCTTCATAGGCGGTCCATTCCTGCAGTTAGTACCAATGTACCTGGCAAACACTTCACCATTCTGATTCTTAAACAGTTTATAGTTTGCATCAAAGGATTCATCAATGATAATGGGGTTAGCACAAGTGAAGCCAGATAGATTGGATGGATCTGCTGAAGGTTCCTTTGCAGCAACCCATGTGGTTTTGGGGTACTGCTCAGGTTTCCATTAAGAGCCATCATGTCGGGGAAACTAATCCACGAGCACCTATGGGACCGGCGGACCGAGCCCCTTTCGGGGGCGGAGATCGCACGAAGAGCAGATTGAGGCGAAGCACACGAGCAGTTTACCCAGGTTCGGGCCGCACGGATGCGTAAAACCCTACTCCTGCTTTGTGGTTTGTATTGAGTTCTTGCTCGGGAGTGCTGAGTGCTACAGTACACACCAGCAGCTAATGAGACCGAGCGTGAGTGTTTTCTCCTTCCAACTGTCCAACCCCCCTCTACATTGCGCATGGGCCTCCTTTTATATGCTCAAGGGGTCACCGACAGGTGGCAACATAGACAAGGGTAAAAATGGAAAGGTGCTGCGGTTGGTACAGCTACCTGCTACAGTGTATCATACCTAACCCTGATGGCAGGGGACAAGGGCATTAAATGCCCGTCTGCGTTGCCCAAATAGTGCAAAAGGGACCGTCAGGGACGCCACCGCTCGCCACGATGGCAATCTTGTCAGTGCCACTTGCCACCGCGCACCGCTGGTTGCACAGCCTCCCGCCACGTACGCCTGGAAGGGTCCCAGAGCGACATGTTGGTGGATGTGCTGGAGCGCGGGTACAGAGTGGTGGTTTGCCACGGCAAGCGCCTTGCCGCGGTTGTTGTCTTGTCGCGTCCGGGAGCTTGTCGCTCACCGGGCCTTGCCGGGACACGTGGCGCGTCGCGGCAAGTTCCTTGAGATGCCTTGGTTGGCCTTCCCGGCAAGCTCCTCTTGCCGGGGTCTTGTCTCCTTGGCTTGGATACTTTGTTCTTGAATGGCTCCAAAGGAACCACGGAGGACCTTGGCGGTCACCCGGCAAGCCTTGCCGCGGGATGCTGCGACTGCCCGTGCACAAGTTCGGGATACTAGGGGACCCCTACTCTAGTACACCGACAGGAGCCCCCGGGCTTGGGCCATACACGGTGCCGAGCGCTGTTGGGCCAGGCCCAAAACAGGGCACGGGCACGCGCGGCCTGGGTTACGCCGTATCTTTCTTCGTATCCACCGCGCCTTCCCCGAACGGCACGCGTTTAATGCGGCGTCGTGGAAGAGATCGTGGGTGGTTTCTTTATTCGGAAAGGCGGAACGTCCGCCCCCTCCCTCTTTATAAGCAGGGGAAACAGGGGTAGTTCGCCCATTCGTCGGTTGCTACTCCAATCTCGGAAGCCTCCGCCGCTCCCCCGTCTTCCCAAAGCTGAAAGAGAGCAGCGCCCTGCCCCCCATCGCCACCAGCACCACCAACGCCATCGACCTCCTCCACCACTTCCGCCATGGCTCTGAAAGCCGACAAGGGGAAGGTTGTGAAGTCGACCGAGGCGCAGCGGCTTGCGGCGCTGCGAAAGGAGCGGGCAATCTTTCCCCCCCAAGCTCGCCGCGAGGGAGCTGAGGGAGTATTACTACCTCTTCTGGTCGACGGAGACGCGCGCGCATCCGCGCACGAAGGTACTTCCAGCCGTCGCTTGGAAAATGGCTCCAAATGGCAATCCTTTCTTCGCCTTGTTCTTCTACTACGGGCTCTGCCCGCCTTTCTCTGAGTTTTTCTGCGATATTATGAACACCTACGGGTTTCGCCTCCTTGACTTCACCCCCAATGCTATTCTGACCATGGTAGTTTTCGCACGTCTCTGCGAAAACTTTGTCGGAGTCCACCCAAATGTAGCCCTTTTTCGCCACTTCTTTATGCCCCGAGTAGAGAGAGGAGAGCCTTTATCCGGAGGAATCGCCTGGATCTCGAGGGCCGGCAAGAAGGACGCTTATCTGGAGGGAGAGTTCCGCGGCAAGTGGGAGGAATGGAGAGCAGACTGGTGCTGGATTGTCGAGGAGAACCCGCAGCCATTTACCGCCAGGCGCCAAACCCCAGTAGCACGCGGCAGCGATTGGAGCAACGTGGCCCCGGAAGACGGTAGGCTGAGGATTGCCATCACCCGGATCCAACGCCTCAGGCTTGCCGGGCTCACTGTAGGCGCTGTTGGCGCAGATTTTCTTCGCCGCCGCATCGCCCCCCTGCAGGAACGGGGGAGACCCGCCTGGGAATTCAAGAATGCGGCGGATATCATGAGGCTACGTCTGGGCCTCAACTTCAACTTCACTGTTCTGGAGCTTAACGCGATGCTCCAGGAGCTGTTCAAGCACGACCCTCAACATCCCGAAGTGTTCAGGTTGCCGAGGGGTGTCATTCCGCTGTGCAACAACTCCGCGCTCGACCGCATCCGTGCAATGATGCCGCTGTGCGATTCGCATGGAATTGTCCCAACTTGGCAAGAGCCCGCAGACGACGTCGTGCAGGAGTTCTTTGACGGCTTGGTAGAAGTGCCGGTCCGCTCCGACAAAAAGGAAAGCCTCACGCGCGACACCACCGATGCGGAGATGAAACGGATCGCCACCAGGCTGGAAGAGGCATCGGCAGCCGCAGCCGCGGGCGAGTTTGGATTCACCGTGGCGGAGGCAGAGGCAGCAGAGGCGGCAAGCCGTACCGAGCGAGAGGACCTTGCCGGCGAGGAAGAGCTTGCCGGGCACAACGTCGAGTCAAGCGAGCCCGCCGAGGATACGAGCGGCTCGTTGGAGATCAACTCCTCTTCCTCCTCATCCTCAGACAGCTCGCCGCAAGCAGAGCCCCCAGCGTCACCAAGAAAGCGTCTCCGCAAGGCCGGGGTCGTAGCGGGGCGGCGGGCGAGTCGACAGTCGCCGTGCCGCGTGACACGCTCCACCGCGGCAAGCACTGTTGCCACGGGAGTACCTCACGTTGCTGCGGCAACTGGAGCGGGGTCCACCCGGACCACCGCTTCTGCTCCTGCCGCTTCTCACGCCGCGGCGGCAGCCGGAGCGGGGTCGTCTCAGACCACCGCCACTATTCCCGCCAAGCGGCCAAGGGAATCTACTCCTCCGCCTTCTCGCGTCGGACGTGAGCCGGACTTCGACTTCTCCGCGTTCAGCTCTGACGAGGAAGAAGAAGAGTAAGATTCTCTTGTTGTACTTGTAGTTCTTCAATTCTTGCTGTTTTGTCTTGTATCTCATTTGCTTTACTCTGAACTTATTCCTTGTTAGGACTCTGGCCCAGAGAGCAGCAAAGAGAGCCAAGGTCCCGGTGATTATCATCGAGGACGAACCCACCGCGACAGCAGGGGGTGCATCCGAGACAACCTTGCCGGACCCGGCAACTGTTCTCCAGAGCAGCCCCCAGCGTAAGTATATGGTTCGCTTTCCGCTGTTAGGCGCGCATGGATACTCTTTCTTTGCTGTCATCTGACTGTTGGTTTGTGTAGGAGCAGAGCAGCCCCACCAGGAGCGCCCGGAGGCCGCCCCCGAAATGCCAAGGGAGAGTCCTCCGGCAAGGGAGAGGTCTCCGGCAAGGGAGAGTTCTCCGGCAAGGGAGAAGTCTCCGGCAAGGAAGAGTTCTCCGGCAAGGGAGAAGTCTCCGGCAAGGGAGAGTTTTCCGGCAAGGGACAGCACCAGCGACCCCCCGGCGGCGGAGACCATGACTGCAGAACCCGGTACAGGTAATCCTCTTGCTTCAAAACTTCCCTTGGGTTCTTCTTCTTTTGATCTTCTTTTTTGGATATTTGCTTGACTCTTCCCCCTTTTCCGGCCGTCAGACCCATCTGCTGCGGAGCCGATGGAGACCGAGGTTGCCGCCGACGACGCCGCTGCCACAGAAGAAGCAGCCGGTGCTGACGATCCCGCTGGCGCAGAGGCCGCCAAAGCTGCCGCCGCAGAAGCAGGCGGGGGGTCTGGCGATCGCACTGACGGCCCTGAGGCTGCAGGAGCGCCGGGCGCTACGCCGACCGCCGATCCCTCCGCCGCTGCCGCAGCGTCAGGCTCCGAAGAGCCCCAGCCAGGCGTCTACTTGAAGGCCGGCGATGGCGTCTTCATCAACCTCCCTTGGGCGTCAAGCTCCAGGGTGCCGGTCGAAGGAGAGAGCTTCGACGGAGAGGTGCTTGCCTCCGCTGGGCTGACGCTGGTTGACGCGCCGAGCAGCAGCAGCGAGCCTGAGGAGGAGCGGCTGCTGCGGAAGCTGGTGTCGCTCTACCACGCTCGGCAAGCCAAGCTAGAATCCCGCGAGGCGCTTGTTGTGAAGGCGGGAGTGGACATCGAAAAGCACGCGGAGGAGCTCCGGGGTCTCAACCATGAAGCTCTCCGGTCCCTGGCAGAGGAGCGGGCGCAACTCGCCGAGGAGCAGAAGGCCTTCCTCCTCGAGTGGGCCGAAGTCGAAGAGCAACAGCGGCTTGCTGCTGAAAAGCTGTCTGCGCGGGAGGGCGAGCTGGCGCAGCGGAAGGTCAACCTTGACAGCCACGAGGAGGAGCTTGCCGCGCGCGAGCGAACATTCGGCGGAGCCCTCAAGCAAGCAAAGGACGCTACCGCAGCTGCCGAGGCCCCCAAGAAGGAGCTGGAGACGAAGGTGGCGCAGCTGGAGGCCGATCTCAAGGCGAGCGGTGAAGAGCTTGCCGCGCTCAAGCGTGAGCGGGAGAAGGACGCCTACAGCCACTCAGAGCTGCAGGCTCGTCTCGCCGAGAAGGGCAAGGAGCTTAGCGCCGCCAAGGACTCCAACGCAGATCTTGAGTTGAAGCTGACTACTTTGACCAAGACGCTGGACGGCGCCAGGGAGCAGGAGGCGGCCTTGAAGGAGGAGATCAAGGCCGACAAGGCGCTGCTGGCGAGTGCTGCTGCCGCCCAGAACACTTTTAGGGAGAATGTGAAGCACTGGACAGAAGGTCTCGTGAATGTTGCCGCAGACGTTGACAGGGAGCTGGCGCAGCTGGGGATGGAGGATCTCGGGTATCCCTCCGACGAGAACCTCCAACCCAGCGCCAAGCTCACCTTGTTCTTCAAAGGCGTGGCGACGGCCCTCCAGCGACTCCGGGAGAGGATCCCAAAGCAGCTGGCCGATGAGTCGCGCAAGATCTGCGCAGGAGCTCTTCAAAAGGTGTTGGTGAAGGTGGCCTTCCGCAACCCGGGCCTCAACCTCACCAACGTCCTCAAGACCCTGTCGCCGGATGCTGATCTGGAGGCGCTCAGGACCCTTGTCGCACCCATTGTGGATAAGGTGAGCGGGATCAAGAGGGTTGAGGGCAATCGCGTAGACTAGGCCGCCCGTTTTCTTCTTTTCTTGTCGCTGCTGGTCATGTTATGAGAACAATCTGTTAGAGCTGCGACAAGCTACCTTGTAATATAACTCTATTCTGGGTAATGATTGCTATGTTATTTCCTTTACTTGATTCCTTCCTTTGTATGTTTTTTCCCTACGCTTTTAGGGAACTTGCCGGCGCAAGCACCTTAGCCGCGAGCGCTGAGTGCGGGACGTCAGCGGCCTACTGGCGGTGCCGCTACCGACAAGAAACCTTGTCGCAACTAGTCGCAACTCACTTAAGTTGTTGAGAGGACTCGAAACAAAGTAAGGGCGCAACTAGCTACGAGTTGGTTCCTCCGCGCACAGGTTTTCCATACAAAGCACGGTCGTTCAAGGAAGATAACTTAAAAATTAAAAAATCTGATTGCTCAAACTTTGGCAACTTAGCTTTTCTGTTGTTTACTTCCCGGTAAGGCGAAACTTTCTTGAACGACGCCTGGTCCATACCATTATCTTCTCCTTTCCCCCCGGCAAACTTGTGGGTGAGGGAACCTTCCTTTCCTTGAGAAAAAAGAAAAAGGGGGAAATAAAGATGTGGAGCCTTATGGCTCGTTGTTGCTTACCGGGGGTAGGTGCTGCACAAAGTGTCAGATAATACATGCAAAAAATAGAAAGCATGAAATTGACAAGATGTGCGGAGCACATAAGCTTTATGCACGTGGTTTGCGCCCGGCTTTGTACAAAGGATTACATGCAACAGCGGCAAGACTTGTACAAAAGTTGGTTGCCAGAACGGGTTCCGGCAACCGCGCCTTACGGGTAAAACCTACGAAGATGCTCAATGTTCCAGGAGTTGCTCACCGGAATGCCATCTTCGGTCTCAAGGCGGACAGCACCAGGCCTAGTGACTCGTTTCACCCGGTAAGGGCCTTCCCACTTCGGCGTCAACTTGTTGGAATTCTTGGCGGACTGAACACGCCGAAGAACAAGGTCACCTTCCTCGAGACTTCTGGCGTTAACTTTGCGGCTATGGTAGTGGCGCAAAGCTTGCTGGTAGCGAGCGGCTCGTACAACAGACTGAAGACGGTCTTCCTCAAGGAGCAGCGCGTCATCTTGTCGCAGCTGCTCTTGCTCAAGCTCATCATAAGCGAGCACTCGAGGTGACCCGTATACGAGTTCCGTGGGGAGAACTGTCTCTGCTCCATAGACTAGAGCGAAAGGTGTCTGGCCAGTGGCTCGATTTGGCGTCGTCCTGATCGACCAAAGAACCACCGGCAGCTCCTCAATCCAGTTTCTTCCGCACTTATGCAGCCTGTCGAAAGTCCTAGTCTTGAGCCCACGCAGCACTTCAGCATTTGCCCTCTCCGCTTGACCGTTGCTTCTCGGGTGAGCGACAGAAGCGAAGCAGACCTTGGCGCCAAGATCTTGGACGTACTGCATGAAGGTGCGGCTCGTGAATTGCGTACCGTTGTCGGTGATTATCCTGTTAGGGATCCTGAAGCGGCAAACAATCGACCTGAAGAACTTGACTGCTGACTGTGCTGTCACCTTCCTCGCTACTTCCACTTTCGGCCACTTTGTGAACTTGTCGACTGCAACGTACAAGTACTCAAAGCCCCCGACTGCTCGGGGAAAGGGGCCGAGGATGTCGAGCCCCAGACCGAAAATGGCCAGGATAAAGGGATCGTCTAGAGAGCTTGAGCTGGCTGGTGTATCTGCTTGGAATGGAACTGGCACGGTTCACACTTGGTTACTTGTGCAGTTGCATCCTGGAGGGCTGTCGGCCAAAAGAAACCTTGCCTGAATGCTTTGCCGGCAAGTGCTCTTGCGCCAATGTGGTGACCACATATGCCTCCATGTATCTCTGCCAATAGCTTTTGTCCATCTTCCCGGTGAATACACTTCAATTTCACACTGTTGAGTCTTCTTCTGTACAGTGTGTTGTCGACAAACTGGTACATACTTGACTGCCGGGCTACTCTTTCCGCTTCTTCTTGCTCTTCGGGAAGTTCTCCTGTCTGAAGGAAACGGACAATCTGTTGTGCCCATGTTGGAGCTTGTGGCTCGACAACAAGGACTAAAGGCACATCTGCTGCTGCGGGAACATCCGCTTCTACGGCGAGAACCTGCGGCTCAGCCGGAGCTTGACGTTCCCCGGCAAGTTTGCCGGAGCAAAACTTGTCGGGAGCCTCTACTTCAACGGAACAATCCCTAGTGCTTGCCGGAGCGGACTGCTCCTCAGCACTCTTGGTGTTGATCTTGGGGACCTTCTTGGCGGCGGCTTCGGGAAGCTCTGCCGGAAAATAGTCACCAGAAATCAACTTCCTCTTCTTGCTCTGTCTAGTTGATGGCGTTATGGACGGTCGAGTCAGCTTGAGCACAAAGATCCCTGGTTCCACAGGTAACTTAAGTGCGGCGCACTTTTACAGGCCATCGGCAATGTCGTTCTAAGCTCTTGGAACATGCTCCATCTATAGGCCATCAAAGTGTTCTTCTAGCTTTCTCACTTCATCAACGTAGGCTTCCATCAACAGACTCTGATAACTCTTGTTCACTTGGCGGACGACAAGCTGCGAGTCACCCCTGACAATGAGCTTCTTGATCACAAGGTCTGCCGCGATCCTGAGACCGGCAAGCAAGCCTTCATACTCTGCAGTATTGTTTGTTGCTTGCTCCTTGGGAAAGTGCATCTGGACTACGTACTTGAGGTGCTCTCCAGTGGGTGCGACAAGTAGCACGCCAGCGCCGGCGCCTTGCAGCGAGAAGGCACCATCAAAGTACATCAGCCACTCTTTGCTTGCTTCCTTGACGGGGATGCTCGTTTCTGGAATTTCTTCATCTGGTGTTGGCGTCCACTCTGCTATGAATTCTGCCAATGCTCTGCTTTGGATAGTTGAAGTACTCTCAAACTTGAGACCAAAGCTTGACAGTTCCAGTGCCCACTCAACAATCCTGCCTGTTGCTTCTGGATTTTGTAGTATCCTCTTCAGCGGAAAACGAGTGACAACTGTGATCTCATGTGCTTGGAAGTAATGGCGCAGCTTTCTCGAGGCCATGAGAAGGCCGAAAAGCAATTTCTGCACACCAGAGTACCTTGACCTAGCCCCCTGCAGAAGGGAACTGACAAAGTAAACTGGGCGCTGTACCATTCTCTTCTGTGTCTCCTCGCGCGCCTGCGCAGATCCATCTTTGTCGGGACCAGAGCTTGTCGGGGAAGTCCCCTGCTTGTCGCTGGGTGCGCCTGTCGTGGTTGCTGGCTCGTCATCTGCCTCCCTCTCTGCTACTAACGCAGCACTAACCACTTGATTGGTTGCCGCTATATACAGCAGCAACTTCTCTTGTGGCTTAGGTGCGACAAGTGTTGGAGTGGAGGATAGGTATCTCTTCAAGTCTTGCAGCGCAGCCTCCGCTTCCGGAGTCCATTTCATTGGACCTGCCTTTTTCAATATTTTCAAAAACGACAGGGCGCGCTCAGCAGACCTAGAGATAAACCTGCTGAGAGCAGCTACGCAACTGGCAAGTCTTCGCACATCCTTGACGCGCTTTGGTGCTTCAATCTGCTCAATGGCCTTGATCTTGTTGGGATTGGCTTCAATTCCCCGCTGAGACACGAAGAACCCGAGAAGCTTGCCGGAGGGGACTCCAAACACACACTTCTCGGGGTTGAGCTTGAGGTTGATCTTGCGCAGATTTGCAAAGGCCTCGTCCAAATCTTGAATCAGAGTTGCCTTGTCCTTGCTCTTGACCACTATGTCATCCATGTAGGCTTCCACATTTCTGTGTATTTGTGGCCCAAGAGCGACATGGACTACCCTTGCAAATGTTGAACCAGCATTCTTTAAACCGAAAGGCATCCGTATGAAATAGTACGTGCCACATGGAGTGATGAATGCGGTCTTCTCCTCATCCTCTTCTGCCATGAAGATTTGATGGTATCCTGAGTATGCATCAAGAAATGAAAGCAAGTCACATCCGGCCGTGGAGTCAACAATCTGGTCAATGCGTGGCAAGGGAAATGGGTCTTTGGGACAAGCTTTATTAACATCGATAAAGTCAATGCAAAGCCTCCATTTCCCGTTTGCCTTGCGCACGACTACAGGATTGGCCAACCACGTAGGATGGAGCACTCCCCTGACAAGGCATGCTGCTTCCAATTTCTTGATCTCTTCTGCGATGAATTCTTGGCGCTCCACTGCTTGCTTCCTGACCTTCTGCTTGACGGGCCGCGCATGAGGACAAACAGCAAGATGGTGCTCAATTACTTTCCTAGGAACACCGGGGATGTTAGACGGTTGCCACGCAAACACGTCGACGTTCGCCCGCAGGAAAGTAATGAGCGCGCTTTCCTATTTAGGGTCAAGAGTGGCACTGATGGTGAAGGTACCACCAGTGCCGTCCTCCCTGGCGGACACCTTCTTGGTCTCTGGCGGAGCTGCCATTGTCTTCTTACACTTGCCGGTGGAGCTCGATGGTGCGTCCTCGACGGTAGCGCAGCACTCCGAAGAGGTGCGCTTGCCGGAGTGGGCATCAGAACTCTTGCCGGACTTGGTCTTCTTCCTCCCCCCGGGAGCTTCAACGGCAAGTGACTCGCGATATGTTGCGGCTGCCGCTTCCCAGTAGATCTTGTCGGCGCAAATAAGGGCATCCTTCTTGTCACCAGGGACAGAGATGACGCTTATCGGGCCTGGCATCTTCAGCATGTTGTATGCGTAGTGAGAGGCTGCCATGAACTTGGCGAGTGCTGGACGGCCGAGTATCCCATTGTAAGGCAATGGAAAATCGGCAACGTCAAAAGTGACCCTCTCAGTCCTGAAGTTCAACTCGCTGCCAAATGTTACTGGCAACGTGACCTTCCCCTTCGGCTTGCTCCTTCCCGGGTTGATTCCTTGGAATGTGCCGGTCTCTTCAAGCTCACTGTCAGGGATCTGGAGTTTCTGGAGTACAGCGGAGGAGATCAGGTTCAAGCCGGCCCCGCCGTCAACTAGCATCTTAGTGACCTTGAGGTTGCGGATAGTTGGTGAAACCAACATCGGCAAGCACCCAACCGCAGTTGTGCGATCAGGGTGGTCCTCAATATCAAAGATGATAGGCGTGCTGGACCATTTCAGAAGCTTGCGTGACTCGACAGGTGGTTCCGCCGCATTGACTTCCCGCACCCACTGCTTGAGTTGGCGGTGTAAAGTATGCAGGGAAGCACCGCCGTCAACACACAAGACCTCTGTGGCTTTCTGGAACTCCTGCTCACTGGTCTCGACATCATCCATGTCTTCGTCGTCATCATCTTCATCCTTATCGCGGCCGTGGGGAGGTCTGTCTCCTTGCCGCTGCTTGGCCTTGCCGCGGCGTCCCCCCCGGCCGGCGCGCTTCTTGCCGGATTCTCCAGCGCCTCCTTGGGCCCTCTCCTTGTCGCGTCGCTCGTATTCAGCCTTTTGCTGCTGGACAAGCTGCTCGACCTTCTTGCAGCTCTGGAGGTCATGGCCCTTGGTGCGGTGAATCTTGCAGTACTGCTTGTCGGTGTCGTCCTGCTTATCGGCGACCGCCACAGTCTGGCAGTTGGTGCATGCGGCAGTCTCCTTGCCAGAGCTACCAGCTTTGGCTTTCTTGGCGCCACCTTCGTTGCCGGACTGCTCAATGACTAGCACATCTTTGCCTTTCTTCTTCCTGTTGTTCCGCCGCCGGTTTTTCTTTGCCGGGGCAGCATCCTCGCTGTCAGATCCTCCTACTCCTGTATTCTCTCTGGGGAGTTTCCTCCCTTCCTCAGCACGTGCACACTTGTCGGCCAGGGCATATAGCTCACTGACGTCTCTGATCTTGCACATCGCCATCTCCTCCCGCATCCTGCGGTTACGCACGTTCTGATGGAACGCGCTAATGACCGCGGCAGGGTGGACATCTGAGATGTTGTGCTGTACACGGCTGAATCTCTGAATGTACTTGCGCAGGGGCTCTCCTTCCTTCTAGGCGAGCAGGTGAAGATCACTCTCTTGGCCATGAGGTTTGTGGCCGCCTGTAAAGGCGCCGACAAACTGATGGCATAGGTCTGCCCAGGAGGATATGGAGTTGTCCGGCAAATGCATGAGCCAGGACCTGACGTTGGGCTTGAGCACCAGCGGGAAGTAGTTGGCAAGGATCTTGTCGTCCCGCCCCCCGGCAGCTTGCACCGCGATGGTGTAGATGCTGAGGAACTCCGACGGATGCGACTTGCCGTCGTACTTCTCTGGTATGTCTGGCTTGAAATTCTTCTTGCTGGGCCACTGGACTTGCCGCAGCTCACGAGTAAACGCAGGGCAACCTACCACGTACGGCAAGTCGCCTGGTTCCCCTGGCGCATGCATGTCGACAGAGGGCCCAGCACGCTGGTCTGATTGACGTCGCGCTTCTCTTCGGCGCTCGATGCGAGTACGAGCGTCTTCTTGCTGTCGTTCGTGAAGAACTTGGCGCTGATCGCGACGAACTCGTGGATCTGATGACGCGGTGGAGTCGCAGTCGAGGTGGATCCGGCGAGTCGGCGATCTTGGCCTTCGGGGCGGAGAGTGCACGGTGGTTGCACCCCCACCGGTCTTGTCGCCACCGGCTCGTGCCTGGCCGACTTGCCGCGGCTGCAATGTACTCGGCTGCCGTGGAGTGTCGCCGTTGGTGAAGCCGATGAGACTCTGAATGGTGGCCCTCCAGTCGTCGATCTTGTCTGCCGCTAGAGGGTAGTCTAGGAGCAGTTGAGCTCGCGCCAAAGCTTCTGCTGAAGTGGCGGGTGGCGGCGGCGAACGGTGTGAGGAGCGGGATATGCTCGGACTTCTAACTATGTTAGAAGGAGCAGTATCTTGTCCAGGCGACCGTGCCCCGCTCGTGCCAGCATGTTGGCGTGCATGCTGGTCTGGAGCACTCCGAGATCCACCAGCTCGATCTTGGTCCAGCGAACGTGTGGTACCGTGAGTACCATGACGCTGCCGGTCCCGCGCCTCCTGGGATGGGCGCGGTGCATGTACGGACGCCGAGGTCTTGGAGTGCGCCCGGTCGTTATGGGAGCCGACTGCACCACCGATGGGCTGCGCAACCTTGTCCTTGGACCTGGCAGCACCATGAACTCCCTCGTCGACGCCCGTTCTTCCGCCGGCGTCTACCCCACCAGCCGTTTGCTCCGGCGGTGGTGGGTTCGGCGTGGACGGAGCAGCCGCCTCCGAAGCCTTCTTCTTCGGCGGCATGTCGATGAAGACGATGAAGATTTAGCTCGTGTGAACGCCGGATCAGGTTCACACAACCTCGACGCTCCCCCTACCTGGCGTGCCAAAGATGTCGGGGAAACTAATCCACGAGCACCTATGGAACCGGCGGACCGAGCCCCTTTCGGGGGCGGAGATCGCACGAAGAGCAGATCGAGGCGAAGCACACGAGCAGTTTACCCAGGTTCGGGCCGCACGGATGCGTAAAACCCTACTCCTGCTTTGTGGTTTGTATTGAGTTCTTGCTCGGGAGCGCTGAGTGCTACAGTACACACCAGCAGCTAACGAGACCGAGCGTGAGTGTTTTCTCCTTCCAACTGTCCAACCCCCCTCTACGTTGCGCATGGGCCTCCTTTTATATGCTCAAGGGGTCACCGACAGGTGGCAACGTAGACAAGGGTAAAAATGGAAAGGTGCTGCGGTTGGTACAGCTACCTACCACAGTGTATCATACCTAACCCTGATGGCAGGGGACAAGGGCATTAAATGCCCGTCTGCGTCGCCCAAATAGTGCAAAAGGGACCGTCAGGGACGCCACCGCTCGCCACGATGGCAATCTTGTCAGCGCCGCTTGCCACTGCGCACCGCTGGCTGCACAGCCTCTCGCCACGTACGCCTGGAAGGGTCCCAGAGCGACACATTGGTGGATGTGCTGGAGCGTGGGTACAGAGTGGTGGCTTGCCGCGGCAAGCGCCTTGCCGCGGTCGTTGTCTTGTCGCGTCCGGGAGCTTGTCGCTCACCGGGACTTGCCGGGACGCGTGGCGCGTCGCGGCAAGTTCCTTGAGATGCCTTGGTTGGCCTTCCCGGCAAGCTCCTCTTGCCGGGGTCTTGTCTCCTTGGCTTGGATACTTTGTTCTTGAATGGCTCCAAAGGAACCACGGAGGACCTTGGCGGTCACCCGGCAAGCCTTGCCGCGGGATGCTGCAACTGCCCGTGCACAAGTTCGGGATACTAGGGGACCCCTACTCTAGTACACCGACACATCAGCATTCATTTTCCTTACGAACCCAACACCCTCTTTCCTCAGGTTTCGGTTCAGAATCTGCCTTTTGAGGACATCACATAGTGTCTGATGCCCTTTAAGACTTTTGTACATCCCTGTTTCAAGCAATGTCTTCAACCTAGCATTCTCATCAGCAATAGCAGTGGTATCCTTAGCAGAGGGGTTAGTTACCACATCAACAGATGAAGATATTGCAACAGTAGCAGCAGTAGAACATTCAGCAACAGAAGTAGCATTATCACGCTCAATGCATTTAAGACATGGTGGTTCAAATCCTTCCTGAGCGGAACTGATCTGTTCGGCGCGAAGTGACTCGTTTTCCTTTTGAAGATCTTCATGAGCCACTCTCAATTTCTCAAGATCTTACTTCCTTTGAAGATAATCATAGGAAAGCTTTTCATGAGTTGTTGAGAGTGTTTCATGACGACTTTCAAGTTCCTCATACTTAACGTGAAGATTTTTTATGTCTTCAATTAAGGACTCAGATCGAGTCATTTCAGCGCCTAACAGATCATCGCTTTTGTCTAACAGTTTTTGAATATGTTCCATAGCTTTCTGTTGTTCAGTTGCAATTTTAGCAAGTGTTTTGTAGCTGGGTCTTGAACCACAATCAGAGTCATCTTCACTAGATGTTTGATAGTGAGTAGTGTGTGTGTTTACCTTGGCACCGCGTGCCATGAAGCAGTAGGTAGGAGCGGAGTAGTCCTTGTCATTTGCATTGGTGCCGGTGATGAAGTCATTGTCTTCAGTGTTGAAGATGGACTTGGCAACGTATGCTGTAGCCAGACTTGCAATGCCAGAATCGGACTCCTCCTCAGACTCCACCTCCGCCTCCTCAGAAGCGGACTCCTCCTCTGAATCCATTTCCTTGCCAACAAATGCACGTGCCTTGCCTGATGAGCTCTTCTTGTGTGATGAAGACTTTGAGGAAGACTTGGAAGAAGACTTTGAGTATTTCTTCTTCTTCTTGTCGTCAGAGTCATATTCCTTGCTCTTCTTCTTCTTTTTGTTCTCATTGTCCCACTGCGGACACTCAGAGATGAAGTGGCCAGTTTTCTTGCACTTGTGGCATGTTTTCTTCTTGTAGTCATGAGCAGAAGCTTCATCGTTCTTGAGCTTGATCGTGAAGACTTCCTGAAGCCTTTCTTCTTGGTGAATTTTTGGAACTTCTTCACAAGCATAGCAAGTTCCTTTCCAATGTCTTCAGGGTCATCAAAACTGCTGTCAGATTCTTCTTCAGATGAGGAGACAGCTTTTGCCTTCAAGGCATGAGTTTGCCCATAGTTTGGACCATAGATATCTCTTTTCTCAGAAAGCTAAAACTCATGTGTGTTCAGCCTCTCAAGTATGTCGGACGGATCGAATGTCTTGAAATCAGGTCGTTCTTGAATCATCAGGGCTAGGGTGTCAAACAAACTGTCAAGTGATCTCAGTAGTGTCTTGACGACTTCATGCTTGGTGATCTCAGTAGCGCCGAGGGCTTGAAGCTCATTTGTGATGTCAGTGAGTCGATCAAACGTGAGCTGGACATTCTCATTGTCATTTCGCTTGAAGCGGTTGAAGAGGTTGCGAAGGACACTGATTCTCTGATCTCTCTGGGTTGAGACGCCTTCGTTGACCTTGGAGAGCCAGTCCCAGACCAGCTTAGATGTTTCCAAAGCACTCACATGGCCATAATGTCCTTTGGTCAGATGACCACAGATGATATTCTTGGCAGTAGAGTCCAGTTGAACGAACTTCTTGACATCAGCAGCAGTGACACCTTCTCCAGCCTTGGGAACGTCGTTCTTGACGACATACCATAGGTCGACGTCAATGGCTTCAAGATGCATGCACATCTTATTCTTCCAGTAGGGATATTCAGTTCCATCGAAGACGGGGCACGCAGCGGAGACTTTAATTATCCCTGCAGTCGACATAGCTAAAACTCCAGGTGGTTAAACCGAATCACACAGAACAAGGGAGCACCTTGCTCTGATACCAATTGAAAGTGCATTATATCGACTAGAGGGGGGGTGAATAGGCGATTTTTATGAAAGTCTTCAAAACATGGAAGTTTCGAAGACAAACGATAGAATTAAACCTATTACCATGCAGCGGAAGGTAGACTACACTAGGTAAACCATAGTCATGTATTCAATGAAGTGAAAGCACAATGACTAATAGCAGCTAGGTAGTAAGGATCAGGTAGGAAGATAATAAGAAGCCAAACAGATCACACAGTCACTCAGTGAAGACAAAAGATAGCGCAAACATACAATGACTTCACAAGGAGTAACAGTAAGTAAAGAGAAGGGAAGGAAGAAACCAGTGACTCATTGAAGACAATGATTTGTTGGACCAGTTCCAGTTGCTGTGACAACTGTACGTCTGGTTAGGGCGGCTAAGTATTTAAATATGAGGACACACAGTCCCGGACACCTAGTCCTGAACACACAGCTCAGGACACCCAGTCCTCACCGTATTCCCCTTGAGCTAAGGTCACACAGACCTTGCCCAATCACTCTGGTAAGGCTTCAAGGTAGACTCCCAAACCTTCACAGACTTCGTTCACCGGCGATCCACAATGTCTCTTGGATGCTCAGAACGTGACGCCTAACCGACTGGAGGATTCACAGTCCTCAAGTGTAATAAGTCTTCAGATCACACAGACAAGAAGACTTAAGTGATGCCTAATTCTCTTTGGCTCTGGGTGGTTAGGGCTTTATCCTCGCAAGGAATTCTCTCTCAAAGGCTTCGAGGTGGGTTGCTCTCAAACGACAAAAGCCGTACTCTGAATCTGAGCAGCCAACCGTTTATGGTTGTAGGGGGTGGGCTATTTATAGCCACTAGGCAACCCGGCCTGATTTGTCTGAAATGACCCTGGGTCACTAAGGAACTAACACGTGTTCCAACGGTCAGATTTCAAACTCACACGGCAACTTTACTTGGGCTACAAGCAAAGCTGACTCGTCCGACTCTGGACAAGATTCGCTCTCATAGTCTTCACTCGAAGACATAGGTTTTGTTTAAGCATCACTTCAGTCATTCTGACTGGTTCTCTTGGACCCCACTTAACAGTGCGGTGGTTCCTATGACTCAACAAAGAATAAAAAGAACTATGAAAGACCTAAGTCTTCGAGCTCCATAGGCTTCATGCGATGTCTTCTCTTGTCATAGTCTTCAATGTGAATATCTTCATATATCACCTTTGACATCAATGTCTTCATACATTTTTAGGGGCCATCTCTGGTAGGAAAACCGAATCAATGAGGGACTTCTACCTGTGTTATCCTGCAATTCTCACAAACACATTAGTCCCTCAACTAGGTTTGTCGTCAATACTCCAAAACCAACTAGGGGTGGCACTAGATGCACTTACACCGGCCCCCCTCTCCCTTGCCCCTATAAATAGAGGGAAGGTGGGAGGGCTGCCGCACCCTTCCCCTGGCACATCCCTCTCCGTCCCCAACACCTCCTCCGTAGTGCTTGGCGAAGCCCTGCCGGAGAACTGCAAGCTCCACCACCACGTCGTCGTGATGCCGGAGCTCTTCCTCAACTTCTCCTCTCCCCTTGCTGGATCAAGAAGGAGGAGACGTCCCCGGGATGTACATGTGTTGAACGCAGAGCCGCCGTTGTTTGGCGCTTAGATCAGAATCAACAACAATCTGAATCGCCGCGAGTACGACTCCTTCATCCGTGTTCTTGTAACGCTTCCGCATCGCAATCTTCAAGGGTATGAAGATACACTACCCTCTCTCTCGTTTCTAGTCTCTCCATGGATTGATCTTTGTGATGTGTAGAATTTTTTTAATTCCTGCAACGATCCCCAACAGGCAGATATATTTAGGAGGTGGAAGAATGAGTTGAAATCAACATATGTCGACAAAGAGAAGACTCCAGAATTCACCGGCCAATTTGAGAAGATAAGAGATCACTGGCCCCCATTTGTGGCCTATAATACATCAGACAAGAGTAAGAAGATGTCAGAGACAAACAAGAAAAATGATGCAAAGAATAAGTTTCACCATCGCACGGGGTCAGGTGTCTACCTCAAAGCCCGGCCATTATGGGACAAAGCTGAGAATGACCTGATTGCTAAAGGGGTCGAACCAGAGACATTGAACTGGCCAGACCGTTCAAGGACTTGGTTCTTCGGGGTTGGGGGAACTTTGGACCCTGAAATAGGGAAGTGCATTTGGACGGACGAGCAACTTGCAATACCCGTCAAGAAGCTTCAGAAGTGTATCGCCGCAGCGCAGCAAGGGACGCTCATTCCCGGCAGAGAGAATGACAAGCTGACCAAGGCCCTCGGGAATCCTAAGCACCCTGGACGAACACGAGGCATGCCAGGCTCTGTTGCGTGGAAGGTTGGGTTTCCCGGCGCAGGCGGTTACAAAACCCGGGAGAGGAAGAGGAAACTTGAGCAGAGCGAAATGTAGAAGCTCAATGCAAGAGTACAAAAGCTAGAGGAACAAGTTGAGAGCCAGCGAGCTACCGGAGCTACCCCAGAAGCTACCCCGCCATCTCAACAGAGAAGCGGCGTGGCTTCCACGGAGCTCGTTCAGTGGCATGACTTCACGGCTCCTAGCTACCCCGTGGATGCTATCACAGAGGCTCAACATTGCCAGCTTATGACGAAATGCCAAAACCTCACCTTGAAGGCGGTTGTCGGCTCTATTGCCTCCTCAACCCAACGGAACTTTTCACTGCCGTCTGATTCCATATGGCTATGTTGTTGTGATGGTGGATGAAGTAATGGAAGGATTTGAGGAGCTCGAGCTTGACCACCCTACAGGTGAAGGGGAGATTCGGCTGGTTCTTGCTCTGAAGACTCCATGTCTATGGCGGAAGGAGTACATCAAGCTTCTGAACTTGACGCCTCCGCCTGCTCCTCCTCCTCCGGTGAGTCAGGGCACTCCGCCTCCTCCTCCTCCTCTAGCGAGTGATCAGGGCACTCCACCTCCTTCTCTGTCTACTCCGGCGCGTGAGGCTACTCCGCCTCCTCCAGTGCGTCTGAGCAGTCCGCCTCCTCCTCCGCCTTGTCAGCAACGGCAGAAGACAGACGCCGCCGCTCCAGTTGCTCCGGTGCGTCGGAGCACTCCGCCTCCTTCTCCGCCTCGTAAGCAACGACGAAAGAGAGATGCCACCGCTCCAGCGGGTAGTAGTACAGTCAGAGGCGGGAGGCAATACAGATACAATCCATCTCTCAAGACTCCTGAAAAGTTACCATACAAGAGGACCGAGGAGGAAAACGCGGAGATCAATCAAGCCGAACTGAGGGACTTTCTTGCAAAGAAACCTCCACCTCCGAAGGAGACGATAGATCCGGTGAAAGCGAAGCGCACTATCGATGCCCTGAAGTGACCACCGCCGCCTTCGCCAGATGACAACCATGTCCATGCTCTTAAAAAGACACTGGAAGATGCATGGCGGTCGGGAACTACTTCAAGTGATAAAAGGTTAGCAGAACGAAGAAGTGGTAAAAAATTCCCTAGCTCGGCGAACAGGCGAACTAATCGTGCCCCCCGCTCAAAGTGTCTAGCAATATCATCGTAAATCTGCCGGGGTGGTGCCCGGTACCAATCCTGCTGATTACCTGGGCGATGATGTAGTGTTTGATACAATGAAGGTGGACCAATTCAGATACCAGTACGGGAAGCCTCTCGTCAAAGATGGAAGTCCTCCTCTAACAACGATGATACGAAGATTCCATGAATGGTACATGGAAACCTGCAGCAAGTCTGAGAAGGATTCTTTGATGATGAGAATTAAAGGGGGGCACGACTCCGTTGGACAAGATCTGATTATTGTTGATTTTGACAAGTTTTTTCAGTTCTACAATCAAAAGGCCCTCGACAAATCACTCGTGGCTTGCTACTGTCTGTAAGTACTACTTCTGTATTTAAGTCTCTATATATAGCTCAGCTCTTTCATTGCATGTATATATAATTATCCTCGCTATATTATGCAGATTGAAGATCGTCCAATGCAAAAAGGCACAAATCTATGACATTGGGTTCATTAACCCAAATGTCATACATGAATGGACGGTTAAACACAATGTCTCAAAAACCAAGGACAACTTGCTACAATCGTTGCTCAAAAATCAAAGCAAGGATAAAATACTCTTTTCTTATAACTTCAAGTGAGTGTTACTGTCTTGTGCATATTCGGTTTCCCTTATTACTCGAGGTTATAGTAATGTAACTGATGAGTTATGCATGCGTGCGCAGCTTCCACTTTATTCTCCTAGAGATTAAGCTTAAGCGGGGAGAAGTAACCGTCTTAGACTCGAGACGAAAAGATCCCGAGGACTATGCGAACATGACTCGAATGCTCCAGAAGTAAGTTCAATCGATCATTATCGCACCATATCGGCAACTTTGTTCATTTCCTGATATCAAGTAATTATTTTCTTTGTCTGGCAGGGTTTGGAAAGAGTTCATCGCAATTTCTCTGGGACTGCCGACCGAGCTGCGATTTAAACACCCGAAAGTAAGTACTACTACCTAGTTTCGCGCATCTCCCATTGATTCTGGCTAGTTTCATCAATACCATTTAGCATGCTTGCTTATTAGTTTCATTGACCTCTATTTCTCGTAAAGTGCTTGTGGCAAGAAGCCGGGAATGATTTATGTGGATACTACGTTTGCGAGCTCATCTACAACGCGGCGACCTCTAATAAGCGGGGCTACTCTGAAAAACAATATGAAGTGCGTAAGCAAAAATATTCATAATTTTATTTTATTACCATCATTTGTGTTGAGTTTCATTCATACACATGTATTGACCCTCTTCTTCAATTTAGATCTGGCAGATGCAGGATGAACTCTTACCAAAAGATCGCATACGAGCAATTCAAGAGGAATTGGCGGGATTCTTTCTTGACCACGTCATCAATCCAGCCGGAGAATACCATGTGGAACTTGACTTCAGATGTTAGGGATTGTAAGAGATCTTATATTGTATATATGTAGCTAGTAGCGTCGGATAGATATACGAAAACTTGTTGTTTGACCAATCTCTCAGAGAAGGAGAGGTCGATCACTTCTCTCTGTATATGTTCATTACGATCTTGTGCACTTAATGGTTTCCTTCATTTGCTTACTAGCTAGCGTGTCGAGTTCTCTCTATACGTATAGTACGTAGCGTCGACCAAGCACAAAGATAAGAGAGGTCACTTCTCTCTATTAGCTAGCTAACACAATATATGAAACCCCTAAATAAACCCTTCAAAAACCCCAACCCCCTCCTCCCCCCCTTCAAAAAAAACAAAAACCCCAGCTCCTGAGCTGCTGACGCGTGGATGATTTTTGATCCCGGTTGGTGTTACCAACCGAAACCAAAGGCCCTCCTGCCTGGGCTCACCGCAGCGGCCACGTGGAGCACCATCTGTCCTGGTTCGTAAGCCAACTGGGACTAAAGGTGTTGGGCTTTAGTCCCAACCCTTTAGTCCCGGTTCCAGAACCAGGACAAATGGGCCTCTGGAACCGAGGCAAATGGGCCTTTTACTACTAGTGAACTTGCAGTAACGCTATGGGCGATTTGGTTTGCCCGCCGCAAGGCGATCCATGAAGCAGAATTTCAATCTCCCATGACAACACATTTGTTTGTAAACAGGTTCATTGAGGATCTGGCCTTGATCCGGGGGGGGGGGGTGGCGGGGGGAGCAACATGTTCAAGCAAACCCGGTAGCTCCCCGCAATGCTCGCGAACCATGGGTTCCTCCACCTACAGGATTCTCAAAGTTCAATGTCGACGCTGCCATTTCTGCACATAACGGAAGGGGCTTTGCCGCTGTTGTATGCAGGGACGGGCGGGGCATGTACCTTGGCGCTTCAGCAATGGTCTATGCGATCACAGACCCACCAACGCTCGAAACTTTGGCTTGTACGGAAGCTTTGTCTTTGGCTCTGGACCTAGATGAACATCACCTGCTGATTGCGTCTGATTGCCAATCAGTTATAAAAGATACAGGAGGAACAAATGCAGCCATAGTAAAGGAGATAACAGCCAGGAGAGAGGAACTTGAAGCATGCAGGTTTCGTTTTGAGAGTAGAAAGAGCAATTTTGAGGCTCATGCTTTAGCTAGATTTGCTATTTCTTTAGAGATTGGCCATCATGTGTGGTTTGGCATCCCAAACCACACGATTCTGTAATTACCCCCATAAACATCATGCATTAATAAAGGTGGGGTCTTTACCTAAAAAACGATATATTTAGGGGGAAATTCGTCGTTTTTACCTATAATTAGCCAGTAGAATGTCGCATACATGTAATTATTTTTTTAACATACATATAATTAGCGACTAAAATGCCGAGAACTGACGTTTGCATTGGTAGACTATAGATAGATATGCAATATCGCTATTCAATATTTGCATTTCTTGTTCACTGCGTATAGACTAGATAGATAGGCAATATCACTATTCGATATTTGCATTTCTAATTCATTGCGATTAGACTAGATACTCCCTCCGTTCCGAATTACTTGTCGCAAATATGAATGTATCTGAATGTATTTTAGTTCTAGATATATTTATTTCTGCGACGAGTAAAAAACAGAGGGAATAGATAGGCCTTTTGATGCCATCTAGTCAGAGTCGGGAAAGGAGCGCCTCATTTAGGTCGTCATCGGCGTCAAGTGCTAGCAGGCAGCGCAGACGACGGAGCTTGACCTGATGCTCAACATCCTCAATGGACCTGCGAGTTGTGAGCTCCAGCTGTCACTACTAGTTCACCTCGTCGACGGGGATGGCCAAGCGGCGACAACCCTCGGTGGGCGCTCATCAAGGACGGAGAGCTCAGAGCACCACCACGTCATGCACTTTCCATCCTTTGCATGAGACTCCAAGCCCACCCACTAAGGGCCAGTTTTTTTCGGCGATTCTCTCAGAATCGCCCCCCTTTCCCAGCTTCTCCCAGAATCGTCATTTTATATATATTTTTTACAACCCTATCTAGTTAAGGTCTAATTATTTAGAATTATAAAAAACATATGAAATGGTGATTCTGAGAAAAGCTTAGGGGGGGGGGGGGGGGGGCGATTCTGATAGAATCACCCAAAAGAACTGGCCCTAACACGGCATGACAGGGGCAAGGTCAGGGACCCCAAGCCTCGCGCACTGGAGGACGACCACGGCTAATGTGGTACAGGAGAGGAAGCCCCGCCTGCCCATGGCGCCGTGTTTTCCTCGACGAGGAGGTTTTAGCCCGTACGCGGTTTGGCGGATGTGGTGCAATCTCAAAATTTGCCGACTCAGTCTCTACGTATCTGTTTGACAAGCGGTCGGCACCAAGCACGGGGAACAATTGAAGTGTGCTGCGCATTCCCTGCAAAACACACGTTATTTCCTCTTAACCTGGCTCGCCAAGGAGCACCCATCTCATCTCAACCAACCCCACACGACACAGGCGAGCTAGCTAGGTTTGGGGTCCATAAACGAGAACCAATTTAACAAATCTGCACAAAGAGTCTACGCAATGCACAACTTCCTGCCACGGCAGTCTCTGTGCCTTGCGTACACAGCCTAACGGACAACGACAACTAAAACCAACATTGTTTTGTTCCACCAAATAAACAGGCTGTAAATTCCTTTGGTCTTTCGATTGTCTGTAGTATAACTCACGGTGGCGCATCAACATTGTCGACCTCTGGACGCATCGCCGACAAGGGAACCTGCAGGCAGATAGTAAGATTGTTGTTAGTAGCTGCTACTCTTGGAAAGGGGAAGGGGCAACAGGAGCCTCCGAGAGTACTGGCAAAGAGGAGAGAGCCATATAACTTCATCAATGCACAGGAAAGAAGCAAAACTGGTGGGTGTCGACAAAAAAATTGATGCAGAAATCAAAGTTCGCATTGAACACAACCAGATGTAGCATGTTTTTCATTTTGTTTTGTTTTGCAGGAAACCAGATGTAACATCTTCTATCTACGACAGTCTAGGAACAGTATATATAAAGCTCAAGTGTTCAAGCTATTCAAATATCACAGGTACAATATAGCTCTGTGTTTGACCGATGAATTACACAAGAGCTCATGGATGAAGCAGATGAATCTTTGATTTCATCTATACACGTTGCAAAGTGGAAGGAAAAACTTTTTATTTGTAAATTACAAGGTGTACTTTTTTTTTGAAGAAAATAGTGAGGCACTAATGTGGTCAATAGCTATATCCTTGAATGGCTAATTGACGAATGATGGATACAAGACATAAGAGATGAGTGGCCAGGACAGTCCAATAAAGTGGCCAGGACATTCCAATAAAGCGGCTGCCAGAGGAGTCACAGAAAAAAATACAAAGGAAACAATGGAGACTGTGAATGCAATCTGAACCTAGAAAAACAGGTTTCTAACAAAACGGGCCTGAAGGGAAGACATCAAAGAAATTTGCAGAGAACATGCATTTGAGCATTCTTCAACAATTGAAGCCATGAATCATACTTTGTAAGATATTACTGTGTAATCATTCAACAGCCAAACCAACAACCAACAAAACAGCAGGCATGAAGATCATGGTCACTATAACTGAAAACTGAAGTAGAACCCAATGAGAATATGCAAGAGATGGAAAAAAACACTTCTCTAAATATATGCAAAAATATCTTGAAAAGGGATGCATATTTTAATCTGTTCACCATTTTTGTTCTAAAATGACACTTACAAAAAGCAAACATTCCGGAAATGATATCGGAGTAGGGACAGATAACTATGGTCCTCTTGTGGAGTAGGGACTGATACCTGGGTGGATAACTTGTTGGAAACTTATGAGAACATAATTATGCTGATGACAAGGTTCTCAACTTCTTAGTGGACGAATACAAAGTTCCTAGTAACTAATAACAGAGCACCTTATCTTGATGTCTCTGCTACATATTTTGTCAGAACCAGAATGAACTATACCATTATCTGGCTGGTCACAAAAGTCTGTAGCAACTGTAAAAAAATTGGCCAGTCAACTAAACAAATCAAGGAGGGATCAACAAATTCTATCCTCAAATGCATCCAAACAAGAGATGTACACAAGAGGCAGATTTGAATAGGAGTTGTGCAAAGGAAGGGCCCATATCAATGTACAGTTGTGTGCACCAAACCTGACAAAAGTATCAGAAGTTTAGAAGCCTCAGACAAGGCAAGGCATCTCTCCCTATTCCTATTTAATTTTCGAATATCCCCTACATGGTTCGCTGCTAGCTGATTGAATGGACAAAAGGCGTCTTACATGAGTTGCTGCTCTGAGCAAAACTGTTGTGTTTCGCTTGATCAAACAAGATACAGTCCAAACCTCTTTTGTACGAATGACTTGGCGTAACTGCTATCAAATAATCATATCTACCTGTTCGAAAGAAACTAACCAAAGCGAAGCATCCAAACTAACAAAATCAATGTAATACCCAACAAAGTAAAAATAAACTCATGTGAGAGGCCATGCACTTACACTCGCGTATGACAAAGTCTCTCGACAACCTACTGACTTCATTGGAGAGATGGTAAAAGTGACAGCCACAGCAGTCAACAAAGTTATCACACTTAAGAGAATATAAATGGCATTATGATTCATGGCTGACATTTTGACTTGAAAGCAACAGCCTCTTAACTAAATAAATTAGAATTGCAGAAAAAAGAAGAGATGTTTTGAATTCCTGAAATCTATATGTAAATTTATTGGTCTATTTAAAGTCTGGATTGACTCACAACAAATGATTTGAGAACGTGAAATTTCAAGGCCCTCTTCTGCTTAGGGCATCTCCAACAGATTGTATGTAAGTCTTGTTGGTAAAATTTCTATGTCATCAACCAACAAGCTATCATACAACTACTTCAATGGGTTGTATGTAAGCTATCCAATAGATGGTGAGAAAATAAATGTGATTGCTCTCTATTTCACCTTGGAGCTTGTGCAAAGGTTGTTGGTTAATCTACATACAACTTTGCTCTCTCTCCACATTTAATACATGCCACATCATCACTATGTCCTAGGTGGCAAATTTACCAACACCTATCTTACAACTGTTGGAGATGCCCTTATATATGCAGAATGATAGGATCCTCATTAAAAGAACCTAATCAACACATATGATCTTCTAAGACAGCTAGTGAAACTAGATGTGTGAGCGTGGATGAGACTTGAGTCTAGATCATCCAATATACTCAGCCAACCCAAAGTACAAACCAAAAACGAAAAGAAAAGAAAATCTCTCCTACTTAAAGAAGACGTAAAGTTCTGTTGTCCGGTCCTCCTTCGTCCAACCTTACGTACATCCCCTCCTTCCTCTCCCTCTTCTAATTTTTCCCTCCCATCTCTGGTTTTTCTATCGGTTTTCCCTGAAGACCGCCTCCCTGCCGGACCATTTATTGACTTGCCGAATAAAATTCCGTTTTCTTTGGTAAGCTAATAAGTTCTTACCAAATATGGGCAGGTAAATCTCTAATATAATATTTATTCCACCGTTGCAACACACAGGCAACTATCTAGTCAAAAATAAAAGAGAACGGCCAGAACGAAAATGTGTTAGCCTATAAGGTTTGTGCATTGATGATTAACTGGAGCCACCATGGGAACTTAGATGCCTAGGGCTCCCAGGTGCGCACCAATGGCGAAGCTCATCCCTGACCACGCCTAAGATCTGCATCAGCGTGTTAAAATTATGTTGTTCCTCGTCCTAAATCATCCACGTGGAGAGGATAAACGACATCAAAATGCAGCGACAGCTTTTTTGTTTCTTACGAAATTTGTTATGAAATGTTTCAAGCAAACCAACAAACCTCTATAAGTAGAAGATAAGTTTGCTCATCAAATAAAATTTCAGTAGTGTATCATTGTGATAACAGCTTCCTACTGTTTAATACGAATAGCTTATTACGAACTTGTATACAAGTCTTAACGAGCATATGCAACTGTTGCTGATACTACAATGACACAAAACCACCAGATCATATATATGCCTGAAATTGATGTGAGCAGTCAAGTTTGTACTATAGCATCTCCAGCTTTCAAGTCCTAACCGTTTATGATTATGAAATGTAATTGCATTTAGCAAACTATTCTGTAAAAATGAGTAGTTCTTTCTCTACTAGTCAAGAAAAGAATAGTAAACAGGAATTGAAGCAATTTCAGCTACAATCAAAGAGTTATGAACAGGATATAATCTAGTCTACCAAGTAAATTGCATCCGATACAAAAGGCTGTGTTATATGATGTAAATACCTCCAAGTGATCACAGATTTGTGTTCAATTTTTGTTACTGCCACCAGCTCCATCCTGCGAACCGCTGTCCTGTGAGCTACTGCCAGCACCGGCATTGTTCCCATCTTGCTGTGGTGTTTGACCTGCCGATCCACCAAACGGCCATGGCAATGACACATTGAATCTCCTTTCCACCACCCTTGCAGTCTCCCCACTCTCCTCCCCTCCTTCCTCAGCAGCACCAGAGCTCCCAGATGTAGCAGCAGCAGCAGCGATACCAACAGCTGACTGTGGGTTTGAGGCCTTATTGCCCTCATAATCGGGATCATCGGTGGGCAGCTCAAAGCGACAAATGGGGCACGAATTGTGGAGCTCCAACCAGGGTACAATGCAATCTGCGTGGTAGATATGCTTGCAGGGCATCTGCTTGGCCCCATCTCCAGGTGAGAAATCTTCCTTGCACACAGCGCACTCGGCGCCCTCTGCCGCCGCAACCATGGCATCTGTGACAACGACGTCAGGAAGAGTGGTCAGAGCGGACTTGGCAGCCGGCGGTGTGCCGTAGCGGTTGGGATCGTTCTCGGCGAGCTGCTCGATGAGTTGCTCCAGTCCCGGGCCGACGAAGTAGTCCCCGTAGCTTGTCCCACCGGCACGGCCGCCTAGGCCGGGGGCGAGGTTGACGCTGGCGTCGTCGAGGAGCACCTGGATGTTGGCGCCCCCCTCCATGAGGGTGTGGATGTAGTTCTGGAAAAACACGAGCGGGTCGAAGGACTCCGGCTCGTTCTCAGGCGTGGCCGTGCCAGCGGCCGAGGCGGCCCCGCTCCCGCTCCTGGACCTAACGCGGCGGCCCTCCTGGAGGTCGAGGATGCTGGTGAGGAAGTTGGAGAGGTCGCTGGAGGGGGGCGCGGCGGCGGATGACGAGGAGGATCGGGACGGGGAGGAGGCGGTGGGCATCATAGGGGGGAAGGCGAAGGGGAAGGGGAGGATGGTGGGGGCGGGGACGGTGACCTCCTCCAGGAAGTCGCCGCGGCAGTCGGGGCATGAGAGCTCGCCGGCGGCCGCGGCGGAGGCGGCGATGAGGACGGTGCGGTTGCATTGGTAGCAGAAGTACTGCTTGCGCGCGAGGGAAGCGTAGTAGGCGGCGCCCGGGGTCGACATGGCGGCGCCCGGCGATCTAGGCAGCGGCGGCGATGCGAGTTTTCTCTACGGAATTTAGGTCTTCGGCTCTCAGTATCTCGTTTAGTCCTTTCTTTTCTGGGTTTCTCCGATTTTATCAAGAGCGGCGGTGACCCCGGACGGTGTTTCCTTGCGGTCCAGAGGAGGAGAGGTTAGTTAGTTTCCGATTGATTCGATTAGATTACAACACGTCAGGCGTCAGAGTTTGGTTCGAATTTTGTTTATCGAGTTGATTTTTTTTCGGGTAATCCAGAAAGCTTTATCAAGCAAGAGCATCTTGGACAATCTGCCAACAGGCTGGTCACAAGGAAGATAGGGATTTATCGGGTTGATTTCGTGTCAAACATTTAACTGACTACCAGTATTCCCTTTTCTTTTTGCAGCGATTTACTGGTATTTTCACCGTTGATTTTTTTTAGAAAAAATTACCTTTCAACCAGCTGATGACTCACGTGTGTCCATCACCTTAGTGGCTGTTCGATTTAAAGTAAGATTGACCGACAAGTTTGCAACATTAGGCATGAGTTTGTAACACAGGCTGTGTTGCAAACATATGATACCCTGACACGTAGCCATCACGTATATAACTTAATCATTTTTATTATTATTATTTTTACAGGAAATTTTCATCGTTGATGGTTTGTGAAAAAAGGCGTGTCTTGTCTACCCCACGGGCGCAGCAATATGTTGTGTGAAAGTTTTGTTTTGCTCAATGACATTATGTAAATTGATTGCAAAAGCTTCATTTAGTAAGAAGTATAATCATCATGATTGAAAGTCTTAGGGTATCTCCATCGTTGACCCGCAAAATTTGCTTCGACATCCGTTCGTGTAAGAGGGGACCAGTCCGCGGACACAGATGTGGGAGCCGGCCATCGAATACTATCATGTATATGTCCGCTAGTAAAAGGTAAATTGAAGTTCAAATCTTGTGCGATCTATAGTGCCTGCGAGATCACCCCAGCACCGGATCACATATCCGATCACAATCAAAAAGTGGCAAGTATGCTTAAAATTTTTTACATGTCTGATCCCGATCACAAAATAATTTCAATTCGGCAGTCCGTGCAAAAAAAATGAGATTTTCTGCCCTGCCGGACCGGCAACCCGAGCCTCCTCCATGCTCAAGGTGTCATCGCCGCCACGTATGTAGCCTTCGCCACCGCCTCCTCCTCCGCCGCCGCCTTCAACTCATCTTTCTGTGCGGCCACACTTTGTAGCGGACGCCTTGCATGATCATTCTTGTGTCGGCATCCAAAGACTCCACCTTCAAGGACAACATCTCGGGCGTCCTCCCTGCTGGAATTTAGTCTACTTTGGGCCAACCCAATAGCAATTTTAGAAATTCCTAATAAATCCTAGAGGCTCACTCAGCCCATTCGTGTAAGGCAAGAGGTGAAACCAAAGTTTAGTCTCACATTGCTAGTTTGGTGGGAGTTGAACCTCCTTATAAGGGAGGGTGTTTCCCCACATGTATGAGCATAAGGATAAGAGGGACATTCACGCGCGCTCCTCCTCCGCCGCCCGCCTCACCACGCCACGCCTCGTCACGACATGTCGCGCCACATCGCGGATTGCGGGAATGAGCCGAGCCGATGTCTTCCCCGACGTCGGCAACCTCTTCGACGACATGGCTTACGCCATTTACCTTCTCTCTGTCAGATTACATGACTTGTTTTATCTTTGTTATAATAGTCATGTTTTATCTAGTATTCTTGTTAATAAAATCATTCGGTAAATTGCTCATATTTCCAACAATCCAAAAATCTTATTATAGGCAATTTACCCTAAGGGGTTTTGCTGCTTCCATGAGACCTCCTATGTTTGAGGGTATCCACTATAAGAGATGGCGCGTGAGAGCAGTCTTATGGTTTCAAACCATGAGTTGCTATGACGCCACTCTTGGCAACCCTGAAGGAGAGTATGATGGTCAACAGGAACAAGCTTTTCAGAAAAATGGATACCCTGTTTAAGACTGCTCTCTTGAGTGTTCTTGGTGAGAACATAGTTGATGCTTATGCGTCAATTGACAATGAAAAAGATATGTGGGATGCACTCGAGGCCAAGTTTGAGGTCTCGGATGCCGGACTGAGTTGTACATCATGGAACAATTCTATGACTACAGGATGACTGAAGAGCGCTCCGTGGTTGAGCAAGCTCACGAGATACAGTCATTTACTAGAGAACTTGAGCACTTCAATTATATGCTACCGAACAAGTTTGTTGTCGGAGGCATTATCACTAAGCTTCCTCCTTCGTGGAGGAGCTTTGCTACCTTACTGAAGTATAAGAGGCGAGAGTTTTCCATTCCGGGTACTCTTGATGTGGAAGAAAAGGCGAGAGCAAAGGACACACGTGCTCGAGGTATTGAGGGAGGATCTAGTGCCAATCCGGTATAGAAGAAAAACTTCCAGTCCCACAAGTTCAAGAACAAGAGCAAGTTTGATGGTAAAGCAAAGTTTGATGGGAAGAACAAGGTTGTACAGCACACCAACTTCAAGAAGAAGAATGACAAGAAGAAAGGTGTTTGTCATGTGTGCGGAGATCCTGACCATTGGGCTCCTAGTTGCCCTAATCGTTATGACAAGCTTCATCTTGGGAAAGCCGGCAAGACCGCTAATGTTGTCATTGGTGACACTGGCATGAAGGATGCTGGGTATGGTATATTTCCCACTATTCTTTCAGTATGTCATTCTCTTGATTGGTTGATTGACATGGATGCTAATGTGCATGTATGCAGTGATATTTCCATGTTTTCATTTTATCAGACCATAGGGACTTCAACCGTGCTGATGGGCAACGGTGCAAGTGCTTCTGTTTGTGGTGTTGACACGATTGGTCTGGAGTTTACTTCGGGGAAGATCATGCGGCTGAAGAACGTGCATTATGTCCCCTCCATCAATACAAATCTTGTTAGCGTATCTCTTCTGTGTAGAGATGGCTACAAGCTTGTCTTTGAGTCGAATAAATGTGTACTCCCTCCGTCCGGAAATACTTTTTATCAAAATGAACAAAAGGAGATGTATCTAAATGTATTTTAGTTCTAAATACATCCATTTTTATCCATTTTGATGACAAGTATTTTTGGACGGAGGAAGTAATATCCAAGTATGGAACTTTTGTTGTTAAAGGCTATGAGTCGGGAGGCCTGATACGTCTCCAACGTATCTATAATTTTTGATTGTTCCATGCTATTATATTATCTATTTTGGATGTTTTATATGCATTAACATGCTATTTTATATTATTTTGGAACTAACCTATTAACCTAGAACCCAATGCCAGTTTTCTGTTTTTTCATTGTTTTAGAGTTTCGCAAAAAAAGAATACCAGACGGAGTCCAAACGGAATAAATCATTCACGATGATTTTTCTTGGACCAGGAGACACCCAGGAGACTTGGAGATCAAGTCGGAGAAGCCACTAGGCGGCAACAAGGGTGGAGGATGCGCCCCCTGCCTTGTCCCCCCCCCCTGACTCCCCAGACCTAATTCCTTTGCCTATATATTCACATATATTCCCAAACCACCAGAAGTATCCACGAAAACACTTTTCCACCGTTGCAACCTTCTGTACCCGTGAGATCTCATCTAGGGGCCTTTTCCGACATCCTGCTGGAGGGGGATTCAATCACAGAGGGCTTCTACATCAACCCTGTTGCCCTTCTAAAGCGTGAGTAGTTTACCACAGACCTACGGGTCCATAGCTAGTAGCCAGATGGCTTCTTCTCTCTCATTGATTCTCAATACCATGTTCTCCTTGATGTTCTTGGAGATCTATCCGGTGTAATCTTCTTTTGCGGTGTGTTTGTCGAGAGCCGGTGAATTGTGGATTTATGATCAGCTTATCTATGGATATTATTTGAATCTTCTCTGAATTCTTTTATGCATGATTTGATACCTTTGTAATTCTCTTTGAATTATCAGTTTGGTTTAGCCAACTAGATTGGTTTTTCTTGCAATGGGAGAAGTGCTTAGCTTTGGGTTCAATTTTGCGGTGTCCTTTCCTAGTGACAATAGGGGCAGTAAGGCACATATTGTATTGTTACCATCGAGGATAAAAAGATGGGGTTTACATCATATTTCTTGAGTTTATTCCTCTACATGATGTCATCTTACTTAATGCGTTACTCTGTTCTTCATGAACTTAATACTCTAGATGCAGGCAAGAGTCGGTCGATGTGTGGAGTAATAGTAGTAGATGTAGAATAGTTTTGATCTACTTGACACGGACGTGATGCCTATATTTCATAATCATTGCCTTATATATCGTCATAACTTTGCGCTTTTCTATCAATTGCTCGACAGTAATTTGTTCACCCACCATATTATTTGCTATCTTGAGAGAAGCCTCTAGTGAAACCTATGGCCCCCGGGTCTATTTTTCATCATATAAGTTTCCGATCTACTATTTTGCAATCTTTTACTTTCCGATCTATAAACCAAAAATACTTACTTTATCGCTTATCTATCTCTATCAGATCTCAGTTTTGCAAGTAACCGTGAAATGATTGACAACCCCGTTATCGCGTTGGGTGCAAGTTGTTTGATTGTTTGTGCAGGTATTGACGATTTGTGTGTTGTCTCCTACTAGATTGATACCTTGGTTCTCAAACTGAGGGAAATACTTATCTCTATTTTGCTGCATCACCCTTTCCTCTTCAAGGGAAAAACCAACGCAAGCTCAAGAAGTAGCAGGAAGAATTTCTGGCGCTGTTGCCGGGGAGATCTACGCCAAGTCAAGACATACCAAGTACCCATCATAAACTCTCATCTCTTGCATCACATTATTCACCATTTGCCTCTCGTTTTCCTCTCCCCCACTTCTAAAACGATTTTCGAAAAGATTTGCCTTTTCTTCACCCCTCTTCCGTTCGTCCTTTTCGTTTGCCTTTTGTTTGCTCGTGCATTAGATCGTTTGTCTTGCTTTCATGGCTAGTCCTCCCATCATTGTTAGCACTCCCGATAATGAAGTCCTCAATTTTAAACAAAGGGAGGGAGAAAATTTAAAAGATGCTTGGTATAGAATTTGCAATGATCATAATAGATCTACTCGAAAGCAATCTACTATCGTTCTTCTTCACAATTTTTATGCGGGCATTACTCCTTGCAATAGATATGTTCTAGATACCATTACCGGGGGGATTTCTTGGGGAGCCACTGTGATAGCCTGGCTTATTAGGGATGATAGACTACTCATATCAATAAGGAATTCCTTATTTTCCGGGAGCCCATTCGGACATAACTCCAAAGTTAAGCGTGCTCGGCTTGGAGTAGTTTCAGAATGGGTGACCGACCAGGAAGTTTCTCATAGGTGTGCATGAGTGAGGACAAAGTGCGCAGAAAAGACTGGTATTGATCAATGGGGCCAGTCTAGATCCCGCCAGGAGTAACGACCACCGGCAGGTGTGTCCGAGGCGTTACAAGTTGGTATCGGAGCTGACCCTTGCGGTTACACGGATGTTTGCGGACAGGTGCGCGGTCATGTTGTGCGTGACGTTTGTGACCCATCATGGTACACGGCATGGCACATGTGCCGGACTGGAAGCACAGATGTATGTGCCAAGAGGAATGTTCCTATGGCCCGATGAGGACGTCGGTTCCTCTGAGTGGGGGTGTATTTGATAGCCTGGCTTATTAGGGATGGTAGACTACTCATATCAATAAGGAATTCCTTCTTTTCCGAGAGCCCATTCGGACAGAACTCCAAAGTTAAGCATGCTCAGTTTGGAGTAGTTTCAGGATGGGTGACCGACCGAGAAGTTTCTCCCGGGTGCGCACGAGTGAGGACAAAGTGCGCAAAAAAGACTAGTATTGATCTGTGGGGCCAGTCTAGATCCCACCAGGAGTGACGACCACCGGCAGGTGTGTCTGGGGCGTTACAGCCACACCTTTGATTCTTACAATGTTATGATAGATTTGTTAGGCCCACCACCTCTTTTGATCAATGAAATTGTTTTAACCTTGGAACATGTGATGCAAAGGCTTGATATTATTGAGAATAAAATTGCTACCATAGAGTTGATTGAAAATTTGGATAAAAATATTCATAATCAGATTACTCAATATGGATCTAAAGTAGGAGTTACTTTAAAGAATCTTAGAGAAAAGGAACCCATAGTTAATGAAAAGATAGATCAAGATTCTACTAGAATTGGCAAACTAGAAGACATTATTACCAACTTGGGTTTCACTTTTTCCTCCATTAAAAATACTCAAAATCTTCCTCCTACTAAGACTGCCAATTTTATTTACGTTCCTAAGAATAAGAGAGAATCTTCTAGTAAAGAAAATGAAGATCTCAAAACAATAAGTGTTCATCCCAATTTTTTTGATATTATTATGGAACCAATTGCCACGAGTGAATTTCTTGATTTCTTGCCTAGGAGTTTGATCATTGATAAAACCAAAGAATCTCCTAAGGACTAAAAGTGTGCAATTGAAGAATTGCATACCAAAAATGACAATACCTAGATCTATTTGTGTTTTATGCCTAGCTAAGGGCGTTAAACAATAGCGCTTGTTGGGAGGCAACCCAATTTTATTTTTGCCTTTTGCCTTTTTTCTCTTTTGATTTGAATAATTCATCTAGCCTCTGGTTAGATGTGGTTTTGTGTTTTAATTAGTGTTTTTGCCAAGTAAGACCTTTGGGATGGCTTACGGTGATAGTTGATTTTATCTTGCTGAAAAATAGAAACTTTTGCGCTCAGGAAAACAATTCTCATTTTTAACAGAAGTGTGATAAAATACAGATTATTTTTTAGAAGATTAATAGAGAAATTTCTCAGGTTGTCCAAACTTTTCAGAAGTTTTGGAGTTACAAAAGTATTCGAGAGTTACAAATTACTACAGACTGTTCTATTTTTGACAGATTCTGTTTTCTATGTGTTGTTTGCTTATTTTGATGAATCTATGGGTAGTATTGGGGGGTATGAACCATGGAAAAATTGGAATATAGTAGATATTACACCAATATAAATAAAGAATGAGTTCATAACAGTACCAAAAGTGGTGATTTATTTTCTTATACTAACGGGGCTTATCAGATTTTCTATTGAGTTTTGTGTTGTGAAGTTTTCAAGTTTTGCGTAAGGATTTGATGGACTATGGAATAAGGAGTGGAAAGAGTCTAAGCTTGGGGATGCCCAAGGCACCCCAAGGTAATATTCAAGGAAAACCAAGAGCCTGGGCATCCCCTCTTTCGTCTTCATCTATCGGTAATTTTACTTGAGGCTATATTTTTATTCACCACATGATATGTGTTTTGCTTGGAGCGTCTTGTATGATATGAGTCTTTGCCTTTTAGTTTGCCACAATCATCCTTGCTGTACACACCTTTTGAGAGGGGCACGCATGAATCGTGATTTATTAGAATACTCTATGTGCTTCACTTATATCTTTTGAGCTAGGCAATTTTTCTCTAGTGGTTCACTTATATATTTTTAGAGCACGACAGTGGCTTTATTTTATAGAAATTTTTGAAATCTCATGTTTCACTTATATTATTTTGTGAGTCTTTAAACAGCATGGTAATTTTCTTTGGTTATAAATTTAGTCCTAATATGATAGGCGTCGAAGAGGGATATAATAAAAACTTTCATATAAAGTGCATTGAATACTATGAGAAGTTTGATTCCTTATGATTGTTTTGAGATATAAAGATGGTGATATTAGAGTCATGCTAGTAAGTAATTGTGGATTGTAGAAATACTTCTGTTAAGGTTTGTGATTCCTGTAGCATGCATGTATGGTGAACCGTTATGTAACGAAGTTGGAGCATGAGGTATTTTTTTATTGTCTTCCCTATGAGTGGTGGTCGGGGACAAGCAATGGTATTTTCCTACCAATCTACCCCCTAGGAGCATGCACGTAGTACTTTGTTTTGATAACTAATAAATTTTTGCAATAAGTATGTGAGTTCTTTATGACTAATGTTGAGTCCATGGATTATACGCACTCTCACCGTTCCACCATTGCTAGCCTCTCTAGTACCGGACAACTTTCGCCGGTACCATACACCCACCATATACCTTCCTCAAAATAGCCACATACCTACCTATTATGGCGTTTCCATAGACATTCCGAGATATATTGCCATGCAACTTTCCACCGTTCCGTTTATTATGACACGTCCCATCATTATCATATTGCTTTGCATGATCATGTAGTTGACATCATATTTGTGGCAAAGCCACCTTTCATAATTCCTTCATACATGTCACTCTTGATTCATTGCACATCCCGGTACACCGTCGGGGGCATTCATATAGAGTCATATTTTTTCTAAGTATCGAGTTGTAAGTAAATAAAAGTGTGATGATCTTAATTATTAGCGCATTGTCCCATGTGAGTTAAAAAATGAGGGGAAGGCCAAAGAAGCCAAACCAAAATAAAAAAGATGAGAGAAAAAGAGAGAACGGGGCAATGTTACTATCCTTTTTTCCACACTTGTGCTTCAAAGTAGCACCACGATCTTCATGATAGAGAGTCTCCTATGTTGTCACTTTCATATGCTAGTGGGAATTTTTCATTATAGAACTTGGCTTGTATATTCCAATGATGGGCTTCCTCAAATTGCCCTAGGTCTTCATGAGCAAGCAAGTTGGATGCACACCCACTTAGTTTTCTTTTGAGCTTTCATAAGCTTATAGCTCTAGTGCATCCGTTGCATGGAAATCCCTACTCACTCACATTGATATCTATTGATGGGCATCTCCATAGCCCATTGATACGCCTAGTTGATGTGAAACTACCTCCTTCTTTTTGTCTTCTCATTCAAACTACAATTCATTTTTTAAAATTATTTCAAATTATTTCCAGATATTTAATTTAATGTTCTAACATGTCTCAACTAAGTCTTGTATTTATTTTAATTGTATTTGGTTCATTTCCAAATTTTATTTCATTGAATTAATTCAAATAAGTGTGAAACTAGTGTTTCTAAGTTTCTATCCAAAAACTATTATATATATTTTTATACTTTTACCAATAGTATATTAAATTAAACTACTTTTCACTAGCTCCAAAATGCAAAAAGAATCACCTAATTTGGATTTGTAGTTTAAAATTTATGCCCTATTTAGTATTTAAATTGTTCTGTTTGAATCAAAATTTGAAATTTTCAAATTTACCTTTTCTAAATTTATTCTAAAACCTCATATCCTAAGATTTAATTTGCAGAAAAAAATCATTCAATTTGGCATGATGGATAATTAGCTATGATGGTTTGAAGTTCCAGGGGATTTTTTACAAAACCACTCTTTTTAATTAACGAATTAGTTCTGGGTAATGTTGTACACGTGGCAGTCTCTGATTAGCTAATATAGTTTTAGAATTAAATTAAAAGGTGTGCGTCTGATCTGGATCTAACGACCCTCATCTAAACATACCAATTCGTTTAAGTGATCTAATCTAGTGCGTTGGATCAAAATCAAATGGTCAGGGACAAAACGAGCTTATCGTGGTGGCTAGGTCACTGAAGACTCACCGAAAAGCTCGGGGACTGCCGTGCACGGCTAGGGAGGTCATCGGGGCGGTGTTCCAAGAGGTTTTCGACGTTGCGAGGGGCTTGGCTAGACGTGGCATGGCTTGGGAAGGTCGGTGGTGGTCCTAGGCGCGGCTAGGGACGACGGAGACGACATCGGGAGGCTCACTAGAGTTGTGGGCATCTCGAGCGTCAACGGCATGCTCAAACCTGGACAAAATCGAGCAGACCAAGAGTTCGGGAGGATCAACGGGATCACGAGAAGGTGTTTGGACATGGCGCACGACCAAATGGATGACGGGGCTCACTAGAGCAAGTCGACTGCGGCGCTGAGCTTCGGTTTCCAACGAAGTCGTTGATGCCATGGGCACTGGGCTTGGAGATGGTGTCCGGCGTGTTTGTCGTGGAGTTGTGGATCGAGTGGCGGCGGTGGCTAGTTGAGTGGGGTCGAAGTTGGCCGGATTTCTCATTGGCGTTTCTAGGTCAAAGCGGCAATGGCGAGCTCGCAGTGAAGTAGCCTGACGGCGAGAGGGTGAGGGGTGACAAAGGGGTTTGAGAGAGCGAGGTGAGGGGTGGCCACGGGGCTCGGGAGGATGGAGTGCATGAGTAGGGGAGGATCGTGGGTGTGTGCATGACGAGGACATGGGCACATGGCTCGGGTGATGGTTGCGAGGTTAGGGGTGTCGGTGTCAAAATCGGCGGATCTCGGGTAGGGGGTCCCGAACTGTGCGCCTAGGATCGATGGTAATAGGAGATGGGGGACACGATGTTTACCCAGGTTCGGGCGCTCTCTATGGAGGTAATACCCTACATCCTGCTTGATTGATCTTGATGAATATGAGTGTTACAAGAGTTGATCTACCACAAGATCGTAATGGCTAAACCCTAGAAGTCTAGCCTGTATGACTATGGTAATGATTATATCCTTCCCAGACTAACCCCTCCGGTTTATATAAACACCGGGGGGGATCTAGGGTTACATAAGAAGGGACCTTCCTCTTCGGTCGCCAAGCTTGCCTTCCACGCCAAGGAGAGTCCAATCCGGACACAGGTACAGTCTTCGGCCTTCATGTCTTCACAGCCCATCAGTCCGGCCCATGGATAACAGGTCGGACGCCCGAGGACCCCTTAGTCCAGGACTCCCTCAGTAGCCCCCGAACCAGTCTTCAATAGCGAGGTGTTCGGCACACAAATTGTCTTCGGCATTGCAAGGCGGGTTCCTCCTTTAATGATCTTCAAGTGATGTATTCGGCCATCGGTTCAATGTCGCTCCCCTAGGCTTCTGCGCATTAAATAACTTCGCCTCCCACGTGTCAAGCAAAGGTGGAAGGTCAGGGTATTTTTGCAGATAACACCCCGTCCATGCAAGGAAGAGCACCTATTAAAGAGATTGGATCCTAGATCCATTCGGCACCATGCAGAGGAAATCCCCGGAAACTGCTTAGGAGAAACCATTCCAGCATGGCTAGCGCCCCCAGCTCCTCCACCCGTTCCGGCCCAAAGAAAGGCTAGTGGGAGAGGTGTTCAGTGTCCCACAGTCAATTAACGAAGCTGCAGACGCAAGGATTTCTTCCCCTGTTGATCTCGTTCCTGTTCGAGCGGTTCAACGGTGAGATTTAGGCAGAGGACTTCCCCAATCCATCTGGGGAGAGCGAGTATGTTTCGTCCCCTACCTACTAAGGGGCGTTGGATTTCCCATTCATCCGTTCCTCTGAGTGCTTTTGGAATACTATGGCCTCCACCTGCACAACTTCACCCCTGCCTCCATTCTGCACATTGTGGGTTATGTCGCTTTATGTGAACTATTCCTGGGTATCGAGGCTCATTTTGAGTTGTGGAGGAAGTTGTTCTGTCTTGTCCCGCGTAATCACGAGGGGTCAATATTTGAAGTGGGCGGAGCCGAAGTATGGCATATCGCTGATACCGGATATCTGTCCAGCACACCAAGGAAGGCATCCGAAGAATGGCCTTCCAAATGGTTCTATATTGAGGACGTCGTGCTTCCCGACCCAGTTCGAAAGGGTCTTCCTGAATCTGCGAGCATTCCGCTGAAGAAATGCCGCAGTTGGCGTCCTCGGAGTCTTGAAGAGGATGACAGCGCAGAAGTTTGCCAGCTTATGAGCAAGATAAAGACGCTCGCTCAGCCCGGACTCACAATAATCGAGGTAATGGCGATCTCCATAGTGCGTGGGGTTCAGCCGCTACAATACAGAGGGCTGCCCATGTGGCACTATAATGAAGAGGATGACGCCTCCCGCTATGGCCGAAAGGGTCCGGATACCCCCGCCGCTCTGGCCAAAATATTGGCCGAGCTGTTTAAAGGGGAGGAAGAGGAGTTTCTTCGCATTAAGCGCAGAGATGGATATTCTATGTATGATTCTCCCAGTTGGGTAAGCTTCGACCCCTCTATTCCACTCATTCCCCTTCCGGATTACTTCCGATAAATTTCAAGTCTGTTTATGATAGCACTGGCGGAAGGTCACCGAAGGACTTCATAGTCCTGCCCCACAGCCGGAGATCCACAACCGGGAGCTAGATTCTGGGTTTGAAGAGGATCCGGATATATTCGTGGTGCTTGCGGGGGGAGTGTTTTACCAGAAAAGCTATGACAACACAGAAGTGGCCATCACCGTCGACTACCCTGGCCTTCTTCCTGCTTCACATGTAAATAATTAAGAAACACCTTCTCTAACAGAGTGCTCTTATTCCGCCTCACCCACCGCACTATATCGTGCTTCACAGGGGAGACGTTCGGTGATTTCAAAGAGATCGGCTCCCGCGCCGGGCAAGCCTTCCAAGAGGAAAGAAAACAAAGACACGACCATGCCTTCATCGAAGAGGTATGAATTCGCCCACTCGCACCTGAGCAGTCACGTCCAACCGTGACCTTCCCGTTTTCCAAGTGTCAGGAGGAAGGTGCGTCATACTATATCCGGAGGTTCGAGTGGTCGTACTTCCCACAACCAGGATTCAAATCCTGCCATGAAGACGGGGCTGATGCAGGGGTGATGCCAGACTGTCCTCTAGACAAGGACTCGGATGATGTATCTGTCACCAACTCGGAAGTGGAGAGTGCCATGAATCATCGGCGTCGCCGGGCCATTTTACAAGACCCTGGCTTTTCAGAAGAGTCGTTTAACGCCTTCAGCTCAGCCGATGAATACATCTAGGCTGCTCGAGATGGGATTAATAGGGCCACAAAACAACATTTGAAAGATGTGCAGGTAAATTCGCTTTGTCTAACTATGATAACCATATGCCAGTAGCCCCCGAGACTTAAAGGAGTTGAAACAACTGATTTAAGGATCAATGTACAACCAGGTGCTTACGGAGAGGAATACCCAGCTAGCTCAGGAACTAGAAAAGTGTCAGCGCTAGCTGCTTGCTGCCAATGCCGAACTAGAGAAATACAAGGCATCTCCCAGTAATATTTTCCTCTATTGAAAATTCATAATGATACCCCGATAGTGTGAAGCTGGGTTCTAATCTTTGTGTTGGGTCATTAGACCAAGTACGAGAGCAGCCGGACGCCGCTCGAAGCGAAGAACACGAAGCCAAAAAGCTACTAGCAGCGGGCAAGCATGTATTGACAAAAGTTGTTGAAGAGAAAAAAGAAACTCCAGGATTCGAACACCAAACTGGGTGAAGAACTGAAAGATGTGCGAGCACAGCTAGCCGACTCTGTGAAGGAGAACAAGAAGCTGTGAGGCGGCATATTCAGTACGTGGATGCTTTTATCTTATAACAGTTTGGAGGTAGCGGTAGCTGATATAGCTGTAATTACAGGTGTATTGACGAACGGCCCCAAAGAGGAAGTGTCCGGATCATCGAATGATCTTCTGCAAGGGCTGTCGCAGTTGCACGAGCAAGCTCGACAGGCTATGCGGAGTGTAGCCAAGGCTTTATGGCCATCCGACTCCCCTCCAGGAAGCATGGAGAAGCTGGTAGAGTTGTTCAAGGGAGCGCAGCGGCGTATCCGGCTGCGGAAGATATCTGCTTGCCGAGAGGGTGGGCGAGAGGCCTGAGCCATGGTGAAGGCGCGATATACCAAGCTGGATCCTAATCACATGGCTCATGTCGGACCGGTAGGGCGGAATGGGGAAGAAATTCCCGTTAGTATAGTATATGACCAAGTAGAGGTGGCCGCCAAATATTCCCAACAGGATTGTAAGTTAGACTTCCTGTTGGAAGGTGTAGAGGAAGAGGTGTTCGAGTCCAAGTGACTGTGTACTTTCCTCGTCTAGCTGAATTGTATATCATTTGTCATGGCAGACCTTTTCGCTTCAACCTCCGGACTCGAAGGTGCAGGGTGTTTCCGAATACCGTCGCGGCCGAATAGGCCGGGGTATGCCTGGAAAATTAGGCGTAGGGGTCATAGTTGCTTGAACAGACAAGTTGTATCCGGCTAGCTATGTTATATTACATTGATATCGTAAGAAACATCTTCCAGAGAGAATAGTTCCGTTAAGGGTTCCTTTCCCTAGGTGTGGATGCATTTAATGTACATGTCCGAATTGTAATGCGAGCACCACAGTTTGTATAACTTCTGGGGGTGCACAATGGAGTGAGTTTAGAAAACATCTTTAATTCACCGACCGAATATTCCCTTAAGAACGCTAGCTTTCGGCTTCACCCAGTCTGAGGTACACATCCGGGTGACCCGGCAGTAACAATCGCAGAGGTGCTCCCTTTATGCCCTTGCCATACTAACGGGGACGTAGGGCATAAGCACAGGAGCCAGGCAACCCAGCTTGGTCAAAACTTAAGTCATATCGATGCATATAGTGGCAAAGAAAAGGTACATATGGAAAAACTCATATGTGAGGAGCTTAATGCTCAAGGAATGACAAGAACTTTTGTCCGAGAAGCCCCCAGGTACAAGTGACATACATATTTAGAGATGTATGTGTCGATGGTGTGCGGTCTAGCCATACCAAAGCGTTAAAGCAAGAAAGAAGAAAATAATCGGAAAAGAGAGAAAAAAATAATGGAAACTACAGGGGAGGAGGAGACGAACAAGGGGTTTGGCGCTAGGCATAGAATCTCTGGAGTCTGGCCACGTTCCAGGGGTTCGGCTCGAGGCGATTGTCTGATGCATCACGAAGACGGTACGCTCCTCCGATGAGAACTTCATCAATTATGAAGGGACCCTCCCATTTGGGCTTGAGTTTGTCTTTTTTCTTCTCCGGCAGGCGTAGAACGAGTTCGCCAACGTTGTAAGTCTTGGCTCGTACTTCTCTGCTTTGACATCTTCGAGCCTGCTGTTGGTAAAATGCTGAACGGGCTTTTGCGACATCATGTTCCTCCTCCAGGGCATCTAGGCCATCCTGCTGATCAAGCTCGGCTTCTCTCTCTTCGTACATACGCACTCGAGGTGAGTCGTGAATAATATCGCAGGGCAATACGGCCTCTACGCCATACACCATGAAGAAAGGTGTGTATTCGGTAGTGCGGTTGGGCGTGGTCCGCAGCCCCCAGAGTACAGAGTCGAGCTCCTCAACCCAGTGCTTGTCTGATTCTTTCAAAGACCACACTAGTCTGGGCTTGATGCCGCTCATAATAAGACCGTTGGCTCGTTCGACTTGACCGTTGGTTTGTGGGTGGTAGACGGAGGCGTGATCGAGTTTAATACCCAGATTAGTACACCAGGTTTTTACATCGTCGGCTGTGAAATTGGAGCCGTTGTCAGTGATGATGCTATGTGGGACACCATAACGGTGCACAACACCGGATATGAAGTCTATCACCGGGCCAGACTCAGCCATTTTGACCGGCTTAGCCTCTATCCACTTAGTGAATTTGTCCACCATAACCAGCAAATATTTTTTCTTATGGCTTCCCCCTTTAAGGGGTCCAACCATATCGAGTCCCATACCGCACAAGGCCAAGTGATGGGGATTGTTTGTAAGGCGGTGGGGGGCATATGGCTTTGATTGGCGAAGAGTTGGCATCCGATGCAATGTTGGACAAGGTCCTGTACATCTGCTCGGGCCGTTGGCCAATAAAACCCTGTACAGAAGGCCTTGCTAACAAGGGCCCGAGCTGCGGCGTGGTGACCGCCGAGTCCGGCATGAATTTCAGCCAAGAGCTGCCGCCCCTCTTCCTCGGATATACATCGTTGAAGGACTCAGGTGGCGCTTTTTTGTAGAGCTCTCCATCATGAACCTTGTAGGACTTTGAACGCCGGACAATGCAGCGGGCCTCATTCTGGTCCTCACGAAGCTCTTTCCTATTGAGGTAGGCCAGGAAGGGTTTGGTCCATGGGGTAATGACTGCCATGATGAGATGCGCCGATGGTGTTATTTCGATGGCTGAGCCCCCGACGACGTCGGTGTTTCTGGGATCTTGGATTATGTTTGGTTCCGGACTAGTATTGCCGTTTTCCCCCTGTGTAACGCCCTGTGGCCGATGTGCCAGGTGTCCTCCAGTTATTCGCTGTCGTTGCTTTGTCATTGATTGCATGTCATGCATTGCATATCATGTCATCATGTGCATTTCATTTGCATACATGTTCGTCTCATGCATCCGAGCATTTTTCCCGTTGTCCGTTTTGCAATCCGGCGCTCCTATCTCCTCCGGTGGCCCTTTCTACCTTTCTTTTGTATGTGGGGATTAAACATTTCCGGATTGGACTAACACTTGCCAAGCGGCCTTGGTTTACTACCGGTAGACCGCCTGTCAAGTTTCGTGCCATTTGGACTTCGTTTGATGCTCCAACGGTTAACCGACGGACCGAGAAGGCCTCGTATGTGTTGCAGCCCAACACCCCTCCATTTTGGCCCAAAACCCACCAAAACCCCTTCCATCCTCTCGGTTGTTCGATCACGATCGCGTGGCCGAAAACCGCACCTCATTTGGACTCTCCTAGCTCCCTCTACCTATAAATATGTGGCTCTCCCCGATTTTTCGCGCAGTCCAAAACCCTAGCATCTTCCCACTCCGCCGCCGGACATGTCCGCCCGCCGGACACGTCCAGCCTCCACCTCACTCCGACCAACCAGAGGCCGCCACGTCGCCCTCCCCGCCGCCGCAGCCAACCGGCCATCGCCACCTCAGCGCCTTACCCTCTCTCTCCTCTCCCTTCACCGCGCTGGCCCTGCAGGCCCATCGCAGGACCGCGGGGCCCAACCGCCGTCGCCACCACCCACGGAGGACCCCGCGCACGCCGCCCGCTGTCTTCTCGGCTTCCGGCCGCCAGAGCTGCACCGGCCACCGCAGCGCACCGCCACCGCGCCGGACTTCGCTCGCCGCGCCGCCGCGCCATCCCACCGGCACCCGCACCTCTCCTCGCCGCCATGTTCCCTCGTCGCCGGCGTCGCCCATCGCCGTCGCCGGTCTGCTCCTTTGTCGTCCGGCGTCCCGTTGCCTCTCCTCGCCACGGCGCGCCTCGGTAGCCGTGCCGGCGTGCCTCGCCGGCGAGCTCCGTCATCTCCGGCCGCCGCCCCGTCCCAGATCCGGCCGGGTGGGACGAGATCCACCCGGTTCCGAACCAAACACGCCACGCATCCCGATCCGCTCCGTCCCGCGTTGACTTTCGCGGAGGTATAATTTCACTAAGTCCCCGAAATTTCCAGATTCTTATGCCCATGTTCATCGTGCCGTAACTTTGCATCCGTAGATCCGTTTTGGGCATATAGCATATCAAAATGTTCATCTCAGAGAGTACATCATTTCATCATTTTCATTTGAGCTCATCTTGATGCCCGAAATGCTGTTGGAAGAGTGCTATTTGAGATAATTGTCAGATCTGCTGCTCCAATTAGATATTTGTCATTTTTGCCATGATTATTGTGTGCATGATATGCCCCTGAGCTCTACATGTGTTTTGTTATATGCTTTGCCATCTTTACAGAGGTGCAACCCATGTATTTTTGTGATGTGTGTGGTGACTAGCACAAGCTTGAAAAGTGGTGCATTCGTTAATGCTGATTTCAGGGACTTAGCAATTCCACCAAGTCCTTGATCTGTTTTTATCAATATGCCATATGTTCATGTTGTTTCCTAGTGATCCGTGCCTCTTTTGAGGATGATCAGTAAGGATGATTTGTTAATCTTGTAGTGCTCTATCCATCCATGTCTTTGGTTGCAATTATGGAGCACCCTAGCTTGAATCAATCGAGCTCTACTTTTGCTATTTCGTAAATCTGGGCAGATTGTCTACTTGTTAGCGATTTTGCCGAGGATGTTGTAGTTGATCCATGCATGCTATGTTATTGTTCTTGCCATGTCTAGCTTGTATAATGTGTATTCTTGATGGGTGTATGATTAGATTGTCATGACTTGCTCTGTAGTGAGTGCATCGAGCTTGTAAACATGCCTACTTGATATCTGATTTTGCATGCTCCAGTTTTCACCAAGTCTGAGAACTGATTATGTTTTTGCCATGTTCACATGCTTGCAAATGTATTTTCTGATCCCTTTTGGCTCAAGGTCACTAAGGGACTTTTGTTAAGCTCTTTGAGTAGCTCCATGCCATGCTTTACTTTGCCATGTTCAGTTCCTATAGCTTATAGTTTTCATGCTCCAAAGTGTGCTACCTGATCTAAAATTCCAGGTTTGTGTTAATTTCACTAAGTCTGAAACCTGTTTACCAATTGCACTTTTGCCATGCTTGTTTGAACCTGTTGATGGATGAATTAGCCGTAGCTCAGTGTTCATCTTTTGTTAAGCTTCTTGAGTGGATCCCTGCCATGTATTTTGTTGTCATCTTTGAGTGTTGTAGCATGTTTAACTTGTTGCATTTAGATAGTCGCTTGCTGGTTATCGCAGACTGGTGCCATATTTGTTTTGCTTGCCATTTCCAAACCGTGCATTCGATTCGGGAGTTCTTTATATCGATTTCAACCGAAATCACCTCACCTTTCCAGTGGCACTCTTGGATTTCCAAGTTGAGGCCAGGTTCATTCATCCCTTGTCAAGTCATACATATGCATCGCATCCCGCATATCATACCATGTTCATGTGTTGGTTGTTTACCATGTTGTGTGCTTCTTTCCGGTGTTTGCTTCTTCGGGTTGGTTCCCGTAACGTCGCGTTTGTGAGGACCCGTTCATCTACGCCCGTTTGTCTTCTTCATGGACCCGTTCTTCTTCCTTGCGGGATCTCAGGCAAGATGACCATACCCTCGAAATCACTTCTATCTTTGCTTGCTAGTTGCTCGCTCTTTTGCTATGCCTATGCTACGATACCTACAACTTGCTTATCATGCCTCCCATATTGTTGATCCAAGCCTCTAACCCACGTTGTCCTAGCAAACCATTGTTTGGCTATGTTACCGCTTTGCTCAGCCCCTCTTATAGCGTTGTTAGTTGCAGGTGAAGATTGAAGTTTGTTCCTTGTTGGAACATGGAGATGTTGTTCCTTGTTGGAACATGTTTACTTGTTGGGATATCACAATATATCTTATTTAATTAGTGCATCTATATACTTGGTAAAGGGTGGAAGGCTCGGCCTTATGCCTGGTGTTTTGTTCCACTCTTGCCGCCCTAGTTTCCGTCATATCGGTGTTATGTTCCCGGATTTTGCGTTCCTTACGCGGTTGGGTAATAATGGGAACCCCTTGACAGTCTGCCTTGAATAAAACTCCTCCAACAATGCCCAACCTTGGTTTTACAATTTTCCACCTAGCCTTTTCTTTCCCTTGGGTTCTGCAGACTCAAGGGTCATCATTATTTTAACCCCCCCGGGCCAGTGCTCCTTTGAGTGTTGGTCCAACCTGTCAGCTGCTGGTGGCCACCAGGGGCAACTCTGGGCTGGCCTACCCGTACTAAGACAATATGAGTGTTCCCTGAGAAAGAGATATGTGCAGCTCCTATCGGGATTTGTCGGCACATTCGGGCGGTGTTGTTGGTTTAGTTTTACCTTGTCGAAATGTCTTGTAACTGGGATTCCGAGTCTAATCGGGTCTTCCCGCTAGAAGGAATATCCTTCGTTGACCGTGAGAGCTTGTGATGGACTAAGTTGGGACACCCCTACAGGGATTTGAACTTTCGAAAGCCGTGCCCGCGGTTATGGGCAGATGGGAATTTGTTAATGTCCGGTTGTAGAAAACCTGAAGTTGACCTTAATTAAAATACATCAACCGCGTGTGTAACCGTGATGGTCTCTTTCCGGCGGAGTCCGGGAAGTGAACACGATGTTGGAGTTATGCTTGACGTAGGTTGTTTAGGATCACTTCTTGATCATACTTTCTCGAACGTGCTTTGCCTTCTCTTCTCGCTCTCATTTGCGTATGTTAGCCACCATATATGCTAGTCGCTTGCTGCAGCTCCACCTCATACCTTTACCTTACCCATAAGCTTAAATAGTCTTGATCGCGAGGGTGTGAGATTGCTGAGTCCCCGTGACTCACAGATACTTCCAAAACCAGCTTGCAGGTGCCGATGAGTCCGTGCAGATGACACAACCAAGCTCAGGAGGAGCTTGATGAAGATCTTGTCCTTTATGCTGTTTCGTTCTAGTCGATCAGTAGTGGAGCCCAGTTGGGGTCAATCGGGGATCTGTGTAGCATTTGGGGTAGTCTTCTTTTATTTTGGCTCCGTAGTCGGGCCTTGTTTCTAACTGGTTGATGTAATGCTTTATTTATGTATTTGTGTGAAGTGGCGATTGTAAGCCAACTATGTATCTCTTTCCCTTATGTATTACATGGGTTGTGTGAAGATTACCTCACTTGCGACATTGCTTTCAATGTGGTTATGCCTCTAAGTCGTGCTTCAACACGTGGGAGATATAGCCGCATCGAGGGTGTTACACCCTGCCACAGCATGGATGGCTTAAAGAGCCTTTCCTGGAAAATATTAGGTGGGACGGGGTCGCGCTTAGCGCCGATACGAGCAAGAACATCCGCCGCTTGATTACTTTATCGAGCCACATGATGGAACTCGAGTCCCTCGAACCGAGCCGACATTTTTATGACTGCGTTATGATACGCTGCCATCTTTGGATCTTTAGCATCAAAATCTCCGTTTATTTGCGATATTGCGAGGTTTGAGTCCCCGCGTACTTCTAGGCGTTGTATGCCCATGGAGACAGCCATCCGGAGACCATGCAATAAGGCCTCATATTCAGTTGCGTTATTGGAGTCTATGTATAGTATTTGGAGAACGTACTGGACGACGTCTCCAGCAGGGGACGTTAAAACGACGCCCACTCCTGACCCTGCCAGCATTTTGGAGCCGTCGAAGTACATGACCGAATTGGAGTATGCGCCATACTCTTTAGGGAGTTCGGCCTCTGTCCATTCGGCGACGTAGTCGGCCAGTACTTGGGATTTGATAGCTCGACGTAGTTTATATGTAATATCAAATGGGAGGAGTTCAATGGCCCATTTGGCAATCCGGCCCATAGCATCGCGGTTGTTTATGATGTCATTGAGTGGTACTTCGGAGGCCACCGTGATTGAACACTCCTGGAAGTAGTGATGGAGCTTTCGGGATGCCATGAAGACCGCATATGCTATTTTTTGATAATGAGGGTACCGGGATTTGCATGGTGTAAGGAGAGTAGATACGTAGTATACTGGCTTCTGAAGTGGTAATTTATGTCCGTCCTGTTCTCGTTCAACGACGAGTACAACGCTCACCACCTGGTGTTGCCGATATGTATAATAACATCGGTTCGCCAGTGTTTGGTGCGGCCAGGATTGGATTGCTCGCAAGAAGGGTTTTTATTTCCTCCAGTCCGGCTGTTGCCGCGTCCGTCCACTCGAAGTGGTCGGTTCGCAGTAGAAGGCGATAGAGTGGCAGTGCCTTTTCTCCCAATCTGGAGATAAAGCGGCTTAGAGCTGCTATGCAACCCGCAAGATTTTGAACTTGTTTAAGGTCTATTGGCTTAGCCAATTGTGACAAAGCTCGGATTTTGGTCGGGTTTGCTTCGATTCCTCTATTGGAAACGATGAAGCCCGACAGTTTTCCAGCGGGGATGCCAAAGACACACTTTTCCGGGTTGAGCTTAATGTCATATGCCCGGAGGTTGTCGAATGTAAGACGTAAGTCATCTATTAGTGTTTCGACGTGCCTGGTTTTGATGACGACGTCATCGATGTAAGATTCTACTGTTTTGCCGATCTGTTTCTCCAGGCATGTTTGAATCATGTGTTGGTATGTGGCACCGGCGTTCTTGAGCCCAAAGGGCATGATGTTGAATCATAATGGCCCATATGGGGTGATAAATGTTGTTGCGGCTTGACCGAACTCCTTCATTTTGATTTGATGGTATCCATAATATGCATCGAGGAAACACAGTGAGTCATGTCCTGCGGTGGCGTCGATGATTTGATCAATGCGGGGGAGGGGGAAGGGATCCTTAGGGCAAGCCTTGTTGAGGTCTTTGAAATCGACGCACAGGCGCCAGGATTTGTCCTTCTTTGGTACTATCACTAGGTTTGCCAGCCAGTCTGGGTATTTGATTTCTCTAATGAATCCGTCCTCGATGAGTTTGGCCAGCTCCTCCCCCATGGATTGTCGCTTGGGTTCGAAAAAGCGCCGCAGTGATTGCTTGACCGGTTTAAACCCCTTTAATATATTGAGGCTATGTTCGGCCAGCTCGCGTGGGATCCCTGGCATGTCTGAAGGGTGCCAGCCGAATATGTCCCAGTTTTCGCGCAGGAATTCTTGTAGTGCGGTGTCAACTGTTGGGTTCAGTTGAGCTCCGATAGATGCTGTCTTCTTAGGGTCCATTGGGTGGACCTGGAATTTGACTATTTCTTCTGCTAGTTTGAAGGATGTGGATTTAGGGCATTTGTCGAGGATCACGTCGTCCCTGTCCACCGTGGAGCGTAGTGCGGTTAATTCGTCGACCGCGAGGGCTTCGGATAGCTCCTCCAGGGCCAGGGATGCGGTTTTGTTTTCAGCGCGTAGTGCTATGTCCGGATCACTGACGAGAGTGATTATACCGTTTGGTCCGGGCATTTTGAGCTTCATATACCCGTAATGGGGTATGTCCTGAAAGCGTGTAAAAGCATCCCGCCCCAACAGGGTGTGATATCCGCTCCTAAAAGGGGCCACTTGGAAAGTTATTTCTTCGGACCGATAGTTCTCCGGCGTGCCGAATACTACGTCAAGTGTGATTTTGCCCGCGCACCGTGCCTCCCGACTAGGAATAATTCCTCGGAAGGTTGTGTTACTTTGCATGATGCGGCTCCTGTCTATTTCCATTTTATGGAGTGTGTCCTCATAAATGAGGTTTAGTCCGCTCCCGCCATCCATGAGGATCTTGGTAAGTCGAAACCCGTCCACGATGGGACTGTGGACTAACGCGGCTGACGCTCGTATTGTTCTATACTTTAGTTCATCACCGGCATTGAATGTTATAGCCGTGTCATTCTAGGGGTTTATCGCAGCAATTTGGCAGACTTCGGCGAGCTCGCGAAGGGCCCTTTTGCGCTTGTTGGTTGAAGCGAATGTCTCAAAGATCGTCAACACTCTTGAGTTATCGTCTTCTGAGGGGCGCCATTCTGGGTCGTCCTTGATGATGTCCTCGCCGCTCTTGGCTACCTGTCGTAGTATCCAACATGCTCTAAGGCTGTGGGTTGCCACGGTATCTGGTGTTGTATGTATTTTGCATGGGCCATCGAGCCACCCCTCCTGAATGGTGTCGTGCCGCATAGCGGTTTTGTGTTTCTTGACTGTTGGACTGGGCGTGCCATGAGGGTGCGCCCTTTTCGCCTCTAGGGGGAGTTGAGTTGGGACCGACAGTTCCCAGCGAGCTGCCTAAGTTTTCCAGGCGCTCTCCATCGCGCTATACTTTTGTACGATGGGTGCTAAGTCAGCGAATTTCAGTACGCGGCGGCGATTGATGGCATTGAGGATTCCTTCATCTACGCAATTGTTGCAGAACGTCGATGTTGCGTCCTCGTCACGACAATCTTTTACCTTGTGCTTGACAAGGAGGAATCTGGCCCAGAAGTGGCGGACCGTTTCCTAGGACTATTGTTTTATGCTCATGAGAGCGTCTATGTCCGGGTGGGTGGGTGGAATTAAATCCGAACCCCGACCTAACCGATTATCCGGAGTCTGACAACCTTTCGGGCTTAACGGTCCGAGTTCTAGAATATCTTCTGATTGTTTAGGACCGCCGTCCGATGCTATGTTCGGAGGGCTGGTCACATCCTTTCGCGGGTGAGTATCCGGCTCTTCCTGATCGGCGATCCGAACATAGTCCGTCTTTGGTATAGAAGAAGACTCGCCGTCCTGCTCCACGACCACCGCAATCTGGTGGGTGATCGGTAGGGTCTCGATTTCTCCTTGATCGATTTTAGGCCTGATCCGATCGTAGTCTGTGGCTATTCCCAAAGCGGCGATGCGATATAGGAGTTCGTTCAAAGACGAAAACTCTATCGGATCCATCTGCTTGGAGTGCTTGGAGTTGATGTGAAGGGGGTTTTCGATGGCCCGAGAGGTCATCGTCGGCTCAACGGCCGAACGGGCGATCATAGTGAAGCCTCCCAATCGGAGGGTTTGGTCCGGGGCCAGAGCTCCCCCGGAGGTGATGTTGTCTTTAAGGACAAGGCGCGCCATCGAGTCTTTCGTCGACGGCACGGTGGAACTCTCAATGAAAGCACCAATGTCGGTGTCAAAACCGGCGGATCTCGGGTAGGGGGTCCCGAACTGTGCGTCTAGGATCGATGGTAACAGGAGACGGGGGACACGATGTTTACCCAGGTTCGGACCCTCTCTATGGAGGTAATATCCTACGTCATGCTTGATTGATCTTGATGAATATGAGTGTTACAAGAGTTGATCTACCACGAGATCGTAATGGCTAAACCCTAGAAGTCTAGCCTGTATGACTATGGTAATGAGTATATCCTTCCCGGACTAACCCCTCCGGTTTATATAGACACCGGGGGGGGGGGGGGAATCTAGGGTTACATAGAGTCGATTACATAAGAAGGGACCTTCCTCTTCGGTCGCCAAGCTTGCCTTCCACGCCAAGGAGAGTCCAATCCAGACACAAGTACAGTCTTCGGCCTTCATGTCTTCACAGCCCATCAGTCCGGCCCATGGACAACAGGCCGGACGCCCGAGGACCCCTTAGTCCAGGACTCCCTCAAGGGGTGACCTGATGTGCAGGCCCCGCCTGTCAGTGGGAGAGGGGGAGAGAGAGCGTGAGCTATGTGGCTAGCTGGCTCGCCTTTTTTTCTCTTTTCTTTTTCTATTTGTTTTTTCTGTTTCTGCTCTCTGTTTTAAAATTAAAATTAAAATTTGAATTTTCCCCTACAAAGAAATTGTTCCAAAAATACCTTGGGAATAATTGTGACTACATGAACTTTTCCTCCAAGGGTTTTGACAAACTAAAATTTGTCAATTACTAGATGGGCCCATTTGCAAGGTTGTTTTATTTTACTTTCTTTCCTGTTTCTGCTTTATTTATTTTATCCATAATTTTATTATAGTTTAATTGCCAAATTAAACTATTTTTCAAACCCCGATCCACTCAAAATATATTGGCAAATATTATCTTAGGAAATTTCTTTCCAGCCCTTATGCAAGTTTTTCTGAAATTAATTTTGGGTGAAACCTTCATGGCTTCCAACTAAATTCAAATTGTAATTTGGATTCAAATGTTGGCCTTGTTGGTCTCAAAAACCAAATGTGCAAGGAAATCCTGGATGCATATGCTTCTAAATTCACAACCAAAAATTAGGGAAAATTTGGGTTATGACAATAGCAGTTATAGCATTGAGTATAAACTCTTAACTATGAACATGGATATATAATAATACAATATTATTGCCTCTAGGGCATATTTCCAACAAACTCCCACTTGCACTAGAGCCAATAATCTAGTTAGCACAGTTCTTTTACCCCAGTGGCAATCCGGTGTTTGTCCATGCTTTGCTTGCGTTATAGCCTTCATCCTATCAAATCTTGAAAACTTTAGATCCATGTGTATCATTTGCAATTCTTTGCATCTATCATGCTTTCACAAGAATTCATAATTTGTGTGAAACTGACTTTGTATGTATTGAATCATTTATAGGACCTTCGATTCCTTAGACTGAGCTATGGAACCACCATTAAGAATAGTGTTCCATTGACACAATCATCTAGAAACCCTATTAAGCTCATAAATGAACTTTTGATTCATCAACCTCCATTGTTGCTTCTAAAGCAATAATATACTTAGCCTTCTGTTATAGAATTCACGACAGTAACTTTCATGAACCAATTCCAAATTACCGTGCCACCACGAACCATTTAATTTAAATCAAAAATCACTTGGAGCACTAATGATGATTTTTCGATGTAGTACTTACAATGAGCATGTATGGATGTAACTTTTGCACCAATCTCTTCACGAGAAACATGCCGTTAGTACTTAACGACATTTCCATTGTTGTCTGATACGTCCCAAACGTATCTACTTTTCCAGACACTTTTGCTCTTGGGACTCTAATTTGCATGTTTTGAATGAAACTAACCTGGACTAACGTTGTTTTCAGCAGAACTACCATGGTGCTATTTTTGTGGAAAAATAAATGTTCTTCGATTGGGCTAAAATTTACAAAGATTATTTTCAGAATATATAAAAATTATTGGCGAAGAAACCTACTGGAGGGGGGCCACCAGAGAGCCACGAGCTCAGGGGGCGCGCACTATGAGCTCGTGGGTCCCACAGACCTCCGTTAGCCCTAACTCCAAGTCCATAAGCACCGTCTCGCGGAGAAAAAAATAGAGAGAGAATGAATCATTGCGTTTTACTATATGGAGCTGCCGCCACCTCCTGTTCTTCATCGGGAGGGATGTTCTAGAGTCTGTTCAGGGCTCCAGAGATGGGGATTCGTCGTCTTCATCATCATCAACCCTTCTTCATCAACAATTGCATGATGCTCACCACCGGGAGTGGGTAATTTCTTCGTAGGGTTGCTAGACGGTGATGGAGTTGGATGAGATTTGTCATGTAATCAAGTCAATTTGTTAGGGCTTGATCCCTAGTATCCACTATGTTCTGAGATTGATGTTGCTATGACTCTGCTATGCTTAATGCTTGTCACTATTGCACGAGTGCCATGATTTCAAATCTGAACCCTCTATGTTTCATGAATATATTTGAACTCTTGATCCTATGTGCTAGTTATATTCACTTGTTATTATTCTGATCCGTAGCCCCCAAAGTGACAATAGTTGGGATATTCTCCGGGGATGACTGTAATTCGAGGAGTTCATGTATTCACCATGTGTTAGTGCTTTGTTCCAGTTGTTTATTAAAAGGAGGCCTTAATATCCCTTAGTGTCTTTATGGACCCTGCTGCCACGGGAGGGCAGGACAAAAGATGTCTCAAGTTCTTATTATAAGCAAGCATGACTATATACGAAATACATGCCTACATAGACTTGATGAATTGGAGCTATTGTGTATCGCTCTAGGTTGTAATTGTTATATGATGAATATCATCCAACACAAATATCCATCGCTAATCCAATGCCTACGCTTTTCTCATATTGATCTTTGCTAAGTTACTACTATTGATACTGTTACAATCATCACAAATTATTGTTGTTACTGCTCATGTTACTGTTGCTACTGTTATTGCTACTATCAAAACTGTCAAACTATTATGCTACTAAACACTTTGCCGTAGAGATATTATTTCTCATGTGGTTGAATTGAAAACTCAACTGCTAAAGGCTCATAAATATTCTTTGGCTCCCTTGTGTCGAATCAACAAATTTGGGTGAAATACTACCCTTGAGGACTGTCGCAATCCCCTGTACTTGTGGGTTATTATTGTCCTATCATCAACAATTTGATCATTCTTGTAATTTTACTCACAGCTTACTTGGAGTACTTGACATATCTGGTTGTTTGCATACCATGGAATATAATTAACACAAGTGTGATTGAAATCATGTATTCTTTCAGGATACAGATTCTTGCTTAAAACTCCTTCCATGTGACTTCGACAAGAAACTCTTCTTGTCTTTTTTCGTACTAAACTATTTTAGTATCTTGTCAATATGTATTTCATCTAAACCCGATTAGATATTACTATCTCCACATATTATTATGCCTAATTCCAAGACTATATTGCCTAAATACTTTATTGAAAAACTAGCTCCAATAAAGTGTTAATTTGTGTCAAGAAATTTATACAATGTCCAATCAACAATGTGTCATGCACACACGATGTTTAGAAATATTATCATGTGCCCACTTACTTTCTTGTAAATACAAGCATCTTTGCTTTCCTCGATGAAATCAAATTATTTGACCGTTTCATCATAACAAAGATTCCAACTCCATTATGCTTGCTTCAGTCCATTATAGGATTTCTTGAAGTTTGCAAACTTACTAGCATCCTCTAGATTAACAAAATTACCTTGGACCATATCACACACTGGTATAGCGAGGTGCTATACAAATGGTTTTTAACCCCTTTCTGCGACGGTGTTCTGAACCATCGCCTAGTGAGTGACTGCGATAGGGTGGTCCTTCCCACAAGACCCAAAAACCGTCGTGGATATGCCCTCCTGGCACACACGCTCGGCAAAATGAGGTCGTGTGCGACTGGTGAGCGATCAAATATGGTTATACGTACAATTATGCTAAAAAAATATAATTATATAGGCCAAGTTGTTTCCGGTCGTAAGTACATCCCACACAGTCAGTCTCCGCTAAATATTTCCATTCATATGTACATTCCACACAGTCAATCCAAGGAATATGTTTCCGACAGTATGTACATCCCACACAGTTAATCCAAGAAGTACATCTCGGTTTGTATATACATCCCACACAATCACTCCAAGGAAACGTTTCCATTTGCAGGTACATCACACACAATTTTCCCCATTAAATCGTTTGTGATAGCATTGCCATTGCACACGATATTAACAATTTTATCGTTTGCGTTATTGAATGCATCACACACGGTGGATAGAAAAAACTGTATGGCAAAGACTGTTCATCACACACACTTTTTATGTGGTAAACATTTGCGCAAGATGGCCTAGAGCAAACAGTTTTCTAGAGGATGTCGTGTGTGATTGTTCATTGATCCAACACGGTTTATTCCTAGAAACTAAGTGCGTTGCCTGAGGTCATCGCCCATGATGTTTTCTCAGTAACCGTTTGCAATAGAAAAAACCCAATTAGCAAGCTAATTGCCCTATTATTAATAATCCATTTATTAATCTAATTGACATTGTCGGCGTTCTGGGAACGGGGGTCTCCAGACTTGCCTGCCTGCGGCCCATGGCGTGGCTCTGCGAGCGGGCCCGTATGACCCATCTTCACCAACAAGCAATTCAAGACCCTCGCGAGGGGCCAAGCCTCGCGAGGCGGATGACACAAGACCTCCTCAAGAGTGGCCTCACCAGGCTGGCTCGTGAGGGGCGGAGAGATCACGGCCAGGCAAACCTCGCGAGGTTCCAATGACGTGAGCCATGACGACCAAGGCCAGGCGGGTGCCAGCGCACGCAGTGTCCTTGTTTCCTCTTTGGTGCTAAGGAAGCAGGCGCATGCGCGGAGTACCGAGGCGTCAAGCAAGGTTTCCATATCGGTGCAACGAGACCAAGACCAGCAGGAAGGCAAGACGGAGGTCACCGTGGAGCCCAAGACAGCGTCACCACCAGAGCCTTTGGCAGGCGAAGACTGCTTTTGTTAGGATAACTTGTACTAGCTGTCCCCTTTCAAATTGACCGTTGTTGGCTCCCTTCCCGCTCAATATTTTGGGAGAGGACCAAGGCCTCTATAAATAGGATTAGCCACCACAGTAGAGAGGAGGGCTCTCGAACTCGTCTCGCATCCACCCGAACAACCACAAGTTCACCAAGCACAAGAATGCCTCTCCTCGGGAGGTTGTTCTTCCCCTTGTACTGTTCATCCTCAGCCCAAGAGGCAATCCACCACCACCACACTAGAGTAGGGTATTACACCACAATGGTGGCCCGAACCAGTATAAATCTTGTGTCCTTTGTGTTGCGAGTTCGTCGAGTTAGTCCTTGAGATCTTAGAGAAGCTAGGACGTGGATAGGTAGGGAGAGATCTTCACGCGCACCCCAGTGTTCGAACCTTGAGGGTTTTGCCAGAACCCGTGATCCGACATTTGGCGCGCCAGGTAGGGGTGCGTCGAAGCTCCCCTTCCGTCGCTCCGCGCCCCGCTGCTTCATCATCTCCATGGCGGATGATAACCCACAAGTATAGGGGATCGCAATAGTTTTCGATAAGTAATAGTGTCGAACCCAACAAGGAGCTAAAGGCAGAACAAATATTCCCTCAAGTTCTATCAACCACCGATACAACTCTACGCACGCTTGATGTTCGCTTTACCTAGAACAAGTATGAAACTAGAAGTACTTTGTAGGTGTTGTTGGATAGGCTTGCAAGATAATGAAGATTACATAAATAAAAAGTAGGGCTGTTTAGATGAAGACACAACTAAGTTAGTTTTAGTAAAGAGCTTTTTGTTACGAGAAAGTTATTTGTCCCTAGGCAATCTATAACTAGACTGGTAATCATTATTGCAATTTTATATGAGGGAGAGGCATAAGCTAACATACTTTCTCTACTTGGATCATATGAACTTATGATTGGAACTCTAGCAAGCATCCGCAACTACTAAAGATCATTAAGGTAAAACCCAACCATAGCATTAAAGCATCAAGTCCTCTTTATCCCATACGCAACAACCCCCTTACTCGGGTTTGTGTTTCAGTCACTCATGCAACCCACTATAAGCGAATCATGAACGTATTGCAACACCCTACAGTGGGCATCCCTCATGCTTGCCCGACACGGAGAGCACCATAGGACAGCACCAATAATAAAACATGCAACTCAAACCAATCTTGATCATCAAATAGCCCATAGGACAAAATGGATCTACTCAAACATCATAGGATAGCCATACATCATTGGGAAATAATATATAGCGTTGAGCACCATGTTTAAGTAGAGATTACAACGGGTAAGAGAGAGGTTATACCACTGCATAGAGGGGGGAAGAATTGGTGATGATGGCGGTGAAGTTGTTGGTGAAGATTGCGGTGATGATGATGGCCACGACAACGTTCCGGCGCCATCGGAAGAGAAGGGGAGAGGGGGCCCCTTCTTCTTCTTCTTCTTCTTCTTCTTCCTTGACCTCCTCCCTAGATGGGAGAAGGGTTTCCCCTCTGGTCCTTGGCCTCCATGGCATGGGAGGGGCGAGAGCCCCTCCAAGATTGGATCTGTCTCTCTGTCTCTCTCTGTTTCTGCGTTCTCAGATTCTTCCCTTTCACCGTTTGTTATATTCCCGGAGATCCGTAACTCCGATTGGGCTGAAATTTTAACACGATCTCTATCAGGATATTAGATTTCTTGCGGAGAAGGAAGGGCACCAACCGCCTTACGGGGTGGCCACGAGGGTCAAGGGTGCGCCTAGGGGGGTGGGGCGCCCCCCTGCCTCGTGCCTCCCTCGGGCACCGTCTCGCGTGGATTTTTCTTCCCAAAAATCATATATATTCCAAAAAAATCTTCATCAGTTTTTATCCCGTTTGGACTCCGTTTGATATGGATATTCTGCGAAACAAAAAACATGCAACAAACAAGAACTGGCACTGGGCACTGTATCAATATGTTAGTCCCAAAAATAGTATAAAAAGTTGCCAAAAGTATATGAAAGTTGTAGAATATTGGCATGGAACAATAAAAAATTATAGATACGATGGAGATGTATCAGCATCCCCAAGCTTAATCCCTGCTCGTCCTCGAGTAGCTAAATGATAAAAAAGATAATTTTTGATGTGGAATGCTACCTAGCATAATCTTGACATCCCGGCAACACATCAGGTGGTGAGCGCCGTACTCGTCGTTGAACGAGAATAGGACAGACATAAATTCCCGCTTTAGAAGCCAGTATACTACGCATCTACTGTCCTTACACCATGCAAATCCCGGTACCCTCATTATCAAAAAATAGCATATGCGGTCTTCATGGCATCCCGAAAGCTCCGTCATTATTTCCAGGAGTGTTCGATCACGGTGGCCTCCGAAGTACCACTCAATGACATTATAAACAACCGTGATGCTACGGGCTGGATTGCCAAATGGGCCAATGAGCTCCTCCCATTCGACATTACATATAAACCACGTCGAGCTATCAAATCCCAAGTCCTGGCCGACTTCGTCGCCGAATGGACAGAGGCCGAACTCCCTAAAGAGTACGACACATACTCCAATTGGGTCATGTACTTCGACGGCTCCAAAATGATAGCGGGGTCAGGAGCGGGCGTCGTTTTAACGTCCCCCGCTGGAGACGTCGTCCAGTACATTCTCCAAATACTATACATAGACTCCAATAACGCAACCGAATATGAGGCCTTATTGCATGGTCTCCGGATGGCTGTCTCCATGGGCATACAACGCCTAGAAGTACGCGGGGACTCAAACCTCGCAATATCTCAAATAAATGGAGATTTTGACGCTAAGGATCCGAAGATGGCAGCGTATCATAACGCAGTCATAAAAATGCCGGCCCGGTTCGAGGGGCTCGAGTTCCATCATGTGGCTCGAGAAATTAATCAAGCGGCGGATGTTCTTGCTCTTATCAGTTCTAAGCGCGACCCCGTCCCACCTAATATCTTCCTGGAAAGGTTCTTTAAGCCATCTGTGGTGTGGCAGGGGGGAAACGACAATACTTGTCCGGATCCAAACATAACCCCAGATCTCGAAAACACCGACGTCGTCGGGGGCTCAGCCACCGAAATAACACCGTTGGCGCATCTCATAATGGCAGTCATTGCCCCATGGACCGAACCTTTCCTGGCCTACCTTAACAGGAAAGATCTTCTTGAGGACCAGAATGAGGCCCGCTGCATCGTCCAGCGTTCAAAGGCCTACAAGGTTCATGATGGAGAGCTTTACAAGAAAATCGCCACCGGAGTCCTTCAATGATGTATATCCGAGGAAGAGGGGCGGCAGCTCTTGGCTGAAATTCATGCTGGACTCGGCGGGCACCACGCTGCAGGTTGGGCCCTTGTCAGCAAGGCCTTCCGTACAGGGTTTTATTGGCCGATGGTGTAGGATCGAAAGTATGTCTAGAGGGGGGGGTGATTAGACTACTTGACCAACTAAAAACTTAGCCTTTTCCCAATTTTAGTTCTTGGCAGATTTTAGCTATCTTAGAGCAAGTCAAGCAATCATCACACAATTCAAGCAAGCATGCAAAGAGTTTATTGGCAGCGGAAAGTAAAGCATGCAACTTGCAAGAATGTAAAGGGAAGGGTTTGGAGGATTCAAACGCAATTGGAGACACGGATGTTTTCCCGTGGTTCGGATAGGTGGTGCTATCCTACATCCACGTTCATGGAGACTTCAACCCACGGGGGGTAACGGTTGCGCGAGTCCACGGAGGGCTCCACCCACGAAGGGTCCACGAAGAAGCAACCTTGTCTATTCCACCATGGCCATCGCCCACGAAGGACTTGCCTCACTAGTGGTAGATCTTCACGAAGTAGGCGATCTCCTTGCCCTTACAAACTCCTTGGTTCAACTCCATAATCTTGTCGGAGGCTCCCAAGTGACACCTAGCCAATCTAGGAGACACCACTCTCCAAGAAGTAACAAATGGTGTGTTGATGATGAACTCCTTGCTCTTGTGCTTCAAATGACAGTCTCCCCAACACTCAACTCTCTCTCATAGGATTTGGATCTGATGGAAAGAAGATTTGAGTGGAAAGCAACTTGGGGAAGGCTAGAGATCAAGATTCATATGGTAGGAATGGAATATCTTGGTCTCAACACATGAGTAGGTGGTTCTTTCTCAGAACATATGAGTAGGAATGGTGTATGTGTTCTGATGGCTCTCTCTGCGAATGGAGAGGAGGTGGAGGGGTATTTATAGCCTCCACACAAAATCCAACCGTTACACACAATCTACCAATCTCGGTGGGACCGAATCAGAAAACTCGATCTGACCGAAATAGTAAACCTAGTGACCGTTAGGAATTTCGGTGGGACTGAGATGCAACTCGGTAGGACCGATTCAGTTAGGGTTTGGGCATAACGTAATCTCGGTGAGACCGATCGCACAAACTCGGTGAGACCGAGTTCGGCAATTAGCTAACCAGAGAGTTGGTCAGGCAAACTCGGTGGGACCGACTTGCTCTTTCGGTGAGACCGAAAAGTTACAAGAAGGAAATAGAGAGTTTGCATTGCATTCTCGGTGGGACCGATTCGCTCTTTCGGTGAGACCGAAAAGTTACGAAAGGGAAACAGAGAGTTTGCAACCCCATGTTGGTGTGACCGAGATCCTTATCGGTAGGACCGAATTGCTAGGGTTTGGCAGTGGCAAATGACAAGTGAAACTCGGTGGCGCCGGATTGACAGAATCGGTATGACCGAGTTTGGCTTAGGGTTTAGGTCATTTGTGGATATGGAAAGGTGGTTGAGGATTTTGGAGCATATCACTAAGCACATAAAGCAAGAGGCTCATTAAGCAACACCTCATCCCTCCTTGATAGTATTGGCTTTTCCTAAAGACTCAATGTGATCTTGGATCACTAAAATATAAAATGAAGAGTCTTGAACTTTTGAGCTTGAGCCAATTCTTTGTCCTTAGCATTTTGAGGGTTCCACTTTCACATCCATGCCATGCCAATCATTGAGCTTTCCTGAAATAATCATCTTGGAATAGCATTAGCTCAATGAGCTATATGTTGTTATGAATTACCAAAACCACCTAGGGATAGTTGCACTTTCAATCTCCCCCTTTTTGGTAATTGATGACAACATATAGATCAAAGCTTCGACAAATAATAATAATCATGAAATACATCGTCGCTTTGAGAAGTATGTGATAAGTAAGAGCTCCCCCTAAATTTGTGCATATTTTAAAATTTGATTTGGACTGCAAATGCACAAGAAGTTAGAATCATGGGTTACTCTTCCATGTCACATACATCTTGGTGGAGCGCTAAAAAAATGATAAGATTGAAATACATGCACTCATCACCAAGAATAGTGAATGATCACAGACAATAGATAGAATGATAACATTTAGCAAGCATTAAGCAACCATTAAGTGTAGCTTATGATCAAACACTTGATCATCGATGTCTCACGAATAATGACATAGTATCGCACACGCAAGCAAACAAAGTTCGAAAAACCACCAAATAAAAACAAGAGAGAATAAAAGCAACACTCTCTCTCGAAGCCTATGATCTATACATTTTCTCCCCCTTTGGCAACAAGTTACCAAAAAGTTCCTAGAGAATGCATAGTGCTAAGTCGACGCTCAGGCTTGATCTTCAGGTGGTGGTGGAGTCCGGAGCACGCCAAGGACGAAGCCTTCAGTAGATGTGGTAGGAGTTGAGGCTGTGGTGGATGCTGGAGCTGGTGGAACAGAGGCTGTAGCTGGTGCAGACACTGTAGCTCTAGTGTCAGCAACTAGCAGTGCAGACGACCTCGGACCTCGTGGCACCCTGGCAAAAGCATCAGTTGTGGTTCTGCCTCTTCTCTCGTTCATGTCGTCCTGGAGCTGCTCCACGGCAGTCTGTATCTCAGTCACTTTGATGTCCAGGTCATAGAACCTCTGTTCCATGATCCTCTCTAGGCTCGCCTGGTTCTGAGTCAGGGTAGCTATACTTTGCTCAATCCGCAGGGTGGACGCTATCAGGTAACCGAGCTGCTCTTGTTTGGTCTTCAAGAAGTAATCAGATGCCTCCGCTTGAGTAGGCATCCTGGCAGCTTTCTCCTTCTTTGCCTTCTCCTTCTGAGCTTGTGCATGGGCAGATGAGGGTTCATTCTCAGTTATAACCACTTGGTTATCCTCAAAATCTGGATGAATGGGCAGGTGTTCCTTATCCAATAAATACACGCCCATGCCCATCTTGGAGTTGATGAGCTCCTGAATCTGTGGGGCATACCCACAACTCCTCTTCTGGTCTGTAGCTGTCCTCTTGATTGTTTCCACAATGAGACTCATGACCTTGAATTTCTGAGGCACGTCAAAGACATGAAGCAAGTTGATCGTGTGACCTCTGATCATCTTGTGATCTCCAGATTTGGGCAGAAGGGTGTGCCTAAGGATCCAGTTGATCGTAGGCAATCCTGAGAGCAGATAGTGCACTAAGCCAAACTTGAACGTGTCGAGCGCTTCATTCGGGATCTCCTTGTACATGTGGGACATGGAGTTGTGATCCATCTTTTTCTTGGCATAACTGTCCAAGTCATCAGCTTGCTCCTCTGGGGCATTGATCAACTTCGCCCATTCTTCAACAGTGGATTGGTACCTTGTACCCTCTGACATCCATGTGATCCTGCCATCCGGATAAAAGTGTGCTGTGGAGTAGAATTGCATGATCAGCTCCTCGTTCCACTTTGTGAGCTTCTGCCCAACAAAGTCTGCAACTCCACACGCACTAAAGCTGTCAAATACACCGGGGTAGTACTCTTCATTGTCCTTGTTGTAGGTCCAGTCGACCCATCTCATGTCACAAACGATTGGCTTCTTGTCAAGAAAAATAGTCTCATAGAAATCTTGCTACTCCTTGGTATGAAATCTGTAATCCACGGCAGTCCTTCTCCTAGAAGCATACAGATCTGCTTCTCTCCATTTCCTCAGCCCTGAATCTCTCCTGAGCTTCATATCCTTAGCCACAGGATGAGCATCGTTGTGGTCTGGGATCTTGGGCTTAAGCTTCCTAAGGACACTCTCTTCCTCTTCTTCGATAGCTTCAGGCACTGGGGCCTTGTTCTTTTCCGCAGCTGGGATGCTTCGTGTGTTTCTCTTTGGTGCATTCTTAGGCTTAGATGCAGCCTTAGGTGCTTCCTTGGGCTTGGATGCAGCTGTTCCTGACCTTATAACATCTCCCATGAGTTTGGCTGCCTTGGGTGCTGGTGCAGCAACCTCTTCTTCTTCTTCCTCCTCATCTACCATGATGGAGGCCTTCCCAAGCACTCTGGCTACAGTCTTCTTCACCCTCTCTTTCCTCCTCTTGCCTTGGCCACCTGCTTCCTCTTCAGATTCTAGGGCAAGCTTCATGGTTTCTTCAGTTGCAGCCTTCCTAGGTTTGGAAGTGGGAACTCTTGCCTTAGACATGGGCAGCCTGCCTGCTGGCCTTTTGATTTTCAGCCCTGGCTTTGTGCCTTGAGCTGGTTCAGCTCTCTTTGATGTGGCCTCTTCCTCTGCCACATAGTCTTCATCCTCAGAATCAGACGTTCTCTTCTTCCTTTGACGTGTGCCAGCCTTAGGCAGATTGCTGGGGGTGCTCCTGCTGCCATCATCAGAAGAACTTGAGGGGCTAGTGCCCTCACTCATCACAACTTGCTGCTCAGACACATTCTGGCTGTCACTTTGATCAGACATGTTGCAAACTGACTGCTGACGCTGTGAATAGATTATGGATAAGATAGAGTGGATGAGCATCACAAAAAGCAGAGATTTTTGCAAAAGATTAATTCAAAAACTTAGTTTTAGTTTTCCACAGAAAGCATCTCGGATCTACCAATTTTCAAAATCGGTGACACCAAAGCAGTTTTGGCACCAGAACTGGTGAACTCGGTCAGACCGCGTCACAGTTCGGTGGCACCGAGACTGCTAGGGTTTCACAGAATTCCAAAATCAGTCGCACCGATAAGTTATTCTCGGTCAGACCGAGTTTCACTTATGCAATGGCAAAAGCCAGATCGGTGGGACCGAGTTTTTCAACTCGGTGGGTCCGAGATGGTTTCGGCGGAAACCTAACCCTAAAATTTTCGAATTAAACCTAATCTACGAGTTCATTGACTGGATAGGAGTGTTTCAATCGTGGCAAGAATCATGATGATCACAATGTGCTAGGAATCGGAGTGGAGAATAGCACAAAGATCGAGTCCATACCCTAGTTCGGTGGAGACTCGCTACGGCGGCAACGGCGGGGCAGAATTCCGTTGACAGCGGCGGAGACCAGCGACTGGAGGCTGCTGGCGGCGAGAAGACAATCCGGAGACCACGAAGGCAGAGCAGGCTACCGCGCGGGCGAAGAGGTTTCGGAGAAATTTCCAAAATTTTGCCTGTCACTATATATAGCCCGACCCTGTTGGTGTGACCGAGTGGAACAACTCGGTGGCACCGAGATGCAAAACTGTGTGCAGTTATTGCAACTCGGTGTGACCGAAAAGTTCAAATCGGTTGCACCAAGATCGAAAACCTAGATCAACCTCGGTAGGACCGAAAATGGAGTATTGGTCAGACCGAGATTCATAAAGAGGTTTTGGAAGTTTAAGTCTATGACGAATCGGGGACTCCGAGCGCTCCTCACACAGAGTGGTTCGAATCTGACTTGATCAAGTTTTGTAATGCAGCATGAATAGAGTTTGAGACGAGAAAAGCATAGATAGCTAGAGGAGGTTCTTAGGCATTCTTGTCCATCCACTTGGCAAAAGAAGAAAGCCAAACAATCAAAACAACAAGTGGATGTCCTCGAATGAGTAAAATATGCAACCAACATGCTCACACAATAAGATGGCAAATGAAATATGTGGCAAAGCATGCACAACCAATTCTAGCATCTATCAAGCAATTTACGATGACTAGGTCATCTATATATGAGTATATTGACTTAGGAGTCAAGTGAGAACACTTGATCATAGGTGATACTCATCGTTTAAGCTCAAGTGGGGTTACCACTTTTACACAAAGCATTGTTGTATTCACATCTTTAGAGTTGCTTTAGCTCAAGTCTTAGAGTAAAGCTCCCCCTAGATGTGATATCCCCCCTAAGAGGGATGAACTAACCTTGGGTTTTGTCGATGATGACTTCATGTAGATGTTTAAGATGTGGATGCTCAATGTTGATGTAGATCACTTGGAGCTATCCATTTGAGTGAATTGCACTTTCAATACCTACATGGGTTAGTCCCACAAGGAACAAACATGGATATCCATAGACATAGAGTGATGCACACACAAGATGATGTCCATGAAAACTTTAGGTTACCTTGTCCCTTGTCTTACCAACAAGAGGGTTTGTGACTCCTTGAACTAGTGCAAGATGTGGAAGTTGATTGCACTTGTTCTTGCCAAAATGATAAGAGTGAAGTATGTTGGCGGAGTCACCCTCAAGAACTCTCTAGTTCTTCTTCTTTTGGATCCACACCATCTTGATGGGAATCCTTGGAGTTGTAGTCATACTTGATGTAGTGGAACTTGAAGTAGTCTTGGGCATCCACTTGACTAAGGTCTTAGGAGCTTCTTCAAATGCATCAATCTCCTCTTGAAGCTTGTCCTTGCCTTTTTGCTTGTAGTCTTGTGGTGGAAGATCATCTTGAGCTTGTGTTCCCTTGAAGGAAGTATCATACTTCTCTTGTTGAGGAATAAACTTTGTCTTGGGGTATTGATCTTCTTCCCATTCAACTCCATTGGCATTGAACTTTCGTTCAAAATCAACACCTTGATTCTTCCGGTGCATTCCTTGCTTGCACACAATTTCCTCGAATTGCTTACTTCCAGCAAGGCTCTTGTAAACACCTTTCTCTATAATTCCCTTCAATAAGCTATTTTCTTGCTCAAGTGTAACTTGGCTAAGAGAATCATTAGTGGAATCAAGAGAACTACTAGAAGCAACAATATTGGATTTAGCATGATCATTGTTACTACTAGAGGAAGAATCTTTCTTATTCTTGTTACTAGTCTTGACTTGAGGCATGTAGGTGGATAAAAGTAAACGCTTGGCAATGTGAGAAGAACTTTTCTTGCGGAGATCATCATTGATTGCTTTTATGAACTCATGCTCTTGCTCAAGATTAAGCTTTTCAAAGCGTAGTTTCTCATGAGCTCTTAAAAGTTCTCGATGATCTTCGAAGATAGTTTCATGGGCTAACTTAAGAGTGTTTAGTTCTTTAGTCAAAGCCTCAATCTTCTCCTTATCATTTTCATTCGTTTTAGCATGATTAATTGATATTTCACCATAATATTCTTCACTAGAGTTGTCAACAAGCAAATCATCATCACCTAACAAGTCATCTTCATCACTATTAAAGTCAACATACTCGGGGTGTGTTACCTTAGGACCTTTGGCCATGAAGCATCTTCCAATTCCTTCATTTGGTGAGTCAAATATGTCGTAGGAGTTGGTTGACACAAGTGCTAGACCGGAAACACCTTCATCTTGAGTATCTTCGGAGTCGGAGTGATAACTTCTCTCAGAGTGGCTGCCGGAGTCGGAGCCGGATACCCATTCACCAACATGAGCTTGATGTCTTCATTTTGTATAGCTCCTTGATGATTTTTCCTTCCTTTCTGAATCCTTGCTTCTCCGTGAGTATCTTCGTTCATAACGATCATCTCTACTCCTTATCTCTCTTGGTGGAGATTCTTTGCTTCTTCTTTTTGGAGAATATTCTCTTCTCTTGTAGGGAGCCGTACACTCATTGGAATAGTGTCCGGGTCTTCCACAATTATAGCAGTTTCGCTCTCGACTAGAAGATCTTTTGTCATTGTAGGACCTTGACTTGAAGCTTCTATCTTTGTTTCTACTCTTGTAGAATTTGTTGAAGTTCTTCACCATTAAGCTCAATTCTTCATTGAAGTTTTGTTTCTCACTTGATGATGTGGGGACTTCACATGACGCTTTGTAGGCACCACTTGATTTATTGTGAAGTTCCTCTTTATCCTTGAGTGACATCTCATGAGCAACAATCCTTCCAATTACTTCCGTTGGCTTGAGATCTTTGTAGTTGGGCATCCTTTGGATTAATGTGCACACGGTATCATATTTCCCATCCAAGGCTCTTAGGATCTTCTTGATGATGAATCTATCAGTCATCTCTTCACTTCCTAAGCCGGCAATCTCATTTGTGATGAGAGCAAGCCTAGAGTACATTTCAGCGACACCTTCACCATCCTTCATCTTGAACTTGTCAAGTTGACTTTGGAGCACATCCAACTTAGATTCCTTGACGGAGTCGGTACCTTCGTGCATATCAATCAAAGTATCCCAAATTCCCTTTGCATTCTCAAGGCGGCTGATTTTGTTGAATTCTTCGGGGCACAATCCGTTGAAGAGAATATCACAAGCTTGAGCATTGTATTGCAACATCTTCAACTCATCCGTGGTAGCTTCACGGTTTGGTTCTCTCCCATCAAAGAACTCACCTTGCAAACCAACACAAACAATAGCCCATACGGTGGGGTTATGTCCAAGAATATGCATTTTCATTTTATGCTTCCAACTAGCAAAATTAGTGCCATCAAAGTAAGGACCTCTACGGTGATAATTTCCCTCGCTAGACGCCATACTCTCCTAGGTTGTGAAACCAAGGCTATGACCACCAAAGGCTATGGAGATCAAGGCAAATGGAGACCAAAGCTCTGATACCACTTGTAGGATCGAAAGTATGTCTAGAGGGGGGGTGATTAGACTACTTGACCAACTAAAAACTTAGCCTTTTCCCAATTTTAGTTCTTGGCAGATTTTAGCTATCTTAGAGCAAGTCAAGCAATCATGACACAATTCAAGCAAGCATGCAAAGAGTTTATTGGCAGCGGAAAGTAAAGTATGCAACTTGCAAGAATGTAAAGGGAAGGGTTTGGAGGATTCAAACGCAATTGGAGACACATGTTTTCCCGTGGTTCTGATAGGTGGTGCTATCCTACATCCACGTTCATGGAGACTTCAACCCACGGGGGGTAACGGTTGCGCGAGTCCACGGAGGGCTCCACCCACGAAGGGTCCACGAAGAAGCAACCTAGTCTATTCCACCATGGCCATCGCCCACGAAGGACTTGCCTCACTAGCGGTAGATCTTCACGAAGTAGGCGATCTCCTTGCCCTTACAAACTCCTTGGTTCAACTCCACAATCTTGTCGGAGGCTCCCAAGTGACACCTAGCCAATCTAGGAGACACCATTCTCCAAGAAGTAACAAATGGTGTGTTGATGATGAACTCCTTGCTCTTGTGCTTCAAATGATAGTCTCCCCAACACTCAACTCTCTGTCATAGGATTTGGATCTGATGGAAAGAAGATTTGAGTGGAAAGCAACTTGGGGAAGGCTAGAGATCAAGATTCATATGGTAGGAATGGAATATCTTGGTCTCAACACATGTGTAGGTGGTTCTTTCTCAGAACATATGAGTAGGAATGGTGTATGTGTTCTGATGGCTCTCTCTGCGAATGGAGAGGAGGTGGAGGGGTATTTATAGCCTCCACACAAAATCCAACCGTTACACACAATCTACCAATCTCGGTGGGACCGAATCAGAAAACTCGGTCTGACCGAAATAGTAAACCTAGTGACCGTTAGGAATTTCGGTGGGACTGAGATGCAACTCGGTAGGACCGATTCGGTTAGGGTTTGGGCATAACGTAATCTCGGTGAGACCGATCGCACAAACTTGGTGAGACCGAGTTCGGCAATTAGCTAACCAGAGAGTTGGTCAGGCAAACTCGGTGGGACCGACTTGCTCTTTCGGTGAGACCAAAAAGTTACAAGAAGGAAACAGAGAGTTTGCATTGCATTCTTGGTGGGACCGATTCACTCTTTCGGTGAGACCGAAAAGTTACGAAAGGGAAACAAAGAGTTTGCAACCCCATCTTGGTGTGACCGAGATCCTTATCGGTAGGAACGAATTGCTAGGGTTTGGCAGTGGCAAATGACAAGTGAAACTTGGTGGCGCCGGATTGACAGAATCGGTATGACCGAGTTTGGCTTAGGGTTTAGGTCATTTGTGGATATGGAAAGGTGGTTGAGGATTTTGGAGCATATCACTAAGCACATAAAGCAAGAGGCTCATTAAGCAACACCTCATCCCTCCTTGATAGTATTGGCTTTTCCTAAAGACTCAATGTGATCTTGGATCACTAAAATATAAAATGAAGAGTCTTGAACTTTTGAGCTTGAGCCAATTCTTTGTCCTTAGCATTTTGAGGGTTCCACTTTCACATCCATGCCATGCCAATCATTGAGCTTTCCCGAAATAATCATCTTGGAATAGCATTAGCTCAATGAGCTATATGTTGTTATGAATTACCAAAACCACCTAGGGATAGTTGCACTTTCAGACGGCCTGAGCAGATGCATAGGACCTTGTCCAGCGTTGCGTTGGATGCGAACTCTTTGCCAATCAAAGCCATATGCCCCCACTGCCTTACAAACAATCCCCATCACTTGGCCTTTTGTGGTCTGGGGACTCGATATGGTTGGACCCCTTAAAGGGGGAAGCCATAAGAAAAAATATCTGCTAGTTATGGTGGACAAATTCACTAAGTGGATAGAGGCTAAACCGGTCAAAACGGCTGAGTCACGCCCGGTGATAGACTTCATATCCGGTGTTGTGCACCGTTATGGTGTCCCACACAGCATGATCACTGACAACGGCTCCAATTTCACAGTCGACGAGGTAAAAACCTGGTGTACTAATCTGGGTATTAAACTCGATTACGCCTCCGTCTACCACCCACAAACCAACGGTCAAGTCGAACGAGCCAACGGTCTTATTATGAGCGGCATCAAGCCCAGACTAGTGCGGTCTTTGAAAGAATCAGATAAGCACTGGGATGAGGAGCTCAAGTCTGTACTCTGGGGGCCGCGGACCACGCCCAACCGCACTACCGAATACACACCTTTCTTCATAGTGTATGGCGTAGAGGCCGTATTGCCCTGCGATATTATTCACGACTCACCTCGAGTGTGTATGTATGAAGAGAGAGAAGCCAAGCTTGATTAGCAGGATGGCCTAGATGCCCTGGAGGAGGAACGCAATGTCGCAAAAGCCCGTTTAGCATTTTACCAACAGCAGGCTCAAAGATGTCAAAGCAGAGAAGTATGGGCCAAGACTTACAACGTTGGCGAACTCGTTCTACGCCTGCTGGAGAAGAAAAAAAAGACAAACTCAAGCCCAAATGGGAGGGTCCCTTCATAATTGATGAAGTTCTCATCGGAGGAGCATACCGTCTTCACGATGCATCAGACAATCGCCTCGAGCCGAACCCCTGGAACGTGGCCAGACTCCAGAGATTCTATGCCTAGCGCCAAACCCCTTGTTCGTCTCCTCCTCCCCTGTAGTTTCCATTATTTTTTTCTCTCTTTTTCGATTATTTTCTTCTTTCTTGCTTTAACGCTTTGGTATGGCTACACCGCACACCATCGACACATACATCTCTAAATATGTATGTCACTTGTACCTGGGGGCTTCTCGGACAAAAGTTCTTATCATTCCTTGAGCATTAAGCTCCTCACATATAACATAGCTAGCCGGATACAACTTGTCTATTCAAGCAACTATGACCCCTACGCCTAGTTTTCTAGGCATACCCCGGCCTATTCGGTCGCGACAGTATTCGGAAACACTCCGCACCTTCGGGTCCGGAGGTTGAAGCGAAAAGGTCTGCCATGACAAATGATATACAGTTCAACTAGATGAGGAAAGTACACAGTCACTTGGACTCGAACACCTCTTCCTCTACACCCTCCAACAGGTAGTCTAACTTACAATCTTGTTGGGAATATTTGGCGGCCACCTCTACTTGGTCATATACTAAACTAACGGGAATTTCTTCCCCATTTGACCCTAACGGTCCTACCTGGGCCATATGATTTGGATCCAGCTTTGTATATCGCGTTTTCACCATGGCCCAGGCCTCTCGCATGCCCTCTCGGCAGGTCGATATCTTTCATAGTCAGATACGCCGCCGCGCTCCCTTGAACAGCTCTATAAGCTCCTCCGTACTTCCTGGAGGGGAGGCGGATGGCCATAATGCCTTGGCAATGCTCCGCATGGCTAGCCGGGCATGCTCGTGCACTTGCGACAGTCTTTGCAGCAGATCACTCGATGATCCGGACACCTCCTCTTCAGGACGGCCTGTCAATATACCTGCAAACATGACTATATCAGTCCCATTTATCTCTGAACTACTTTAACAATAGTTCTAACACATACTGAATATGCCGCCCCGCAGCTTCTTGTTCCCCTTCACGGGATCGGCTAGCTGGGCTCGAACATCTTTCAATTCTTCACCCAATGTAGTGTTGGAATCCTGTAGCTTGTTTTTCTCATCTCTGACGCGGGTTAGCACATGCTCGCCTGCGGCGTGTTGCCTTTTCGCATCTTTTTCTCCCTCTTGGGCGATCCTTAACTTCTCTTCAAGTTGATCAGACAACCCTATTATGCGATCAACAGTAGAATTAGCACAATTGGTATACAATTATTGTTCCTCAATGGAGAGGAACATTACCAGAAGACGAATCCTTGACATTTTCCAGTTTGGCAGTAGCAGCATTTAGTTGCACCCGGCACTGCTCCAGCTCTTGGGCTAGCAAGCAATTCTTCTCTTTAAGGACCTGGTCGTACAACGATCCGTAAATTAGTTGTGCCAACTGCTTTCAGTCTTGGGGCTACGGGCATATGGTTATCCTTTTTTGACAAAGAAAATTTACCTGCACATCTGTCAGATATTGCTCTGTGGCTCTTCTAAGCCCATCTCGAGCAGCTCGGATGTATGCGTCGCCCGAGCTAAAGGCATTAAAAGCCTCCTCCGAGAACTTGGGGTCTCGCAAGACAGCCCTATAGCACCGATGGTTCATGGCACTCTCTACCTCTGAGTTGGTGACGGACATATTTTCTAAACCCTCGACTGAAGGGCAGTCCAGCGCTGTTCCTGCACCAGCCCCAGTCTCCCCGATTGGATCTAAATTCTTGGGAACACCACCGACCGGATCCCCGGACACAGTTTGGCGAACCTTATTCATGTAACCAAACAAACACATGAGTCACAGTCGGATGTGACTGCTGAAAGGCATGTTTATCCGTACCTCCTCGATGAAGGCCTGGCTGTGTCTTCACCCACCTTCCTCTTTGAAGGCTTGCCCGGCGCGGGAGCCGATCTCTTCGAAATCGCTGAGTGTCTCCCCTGTGAAGCACGATACAATGCGGTGGGTGAGGCAGAATAAGAGCACTCTTTTAGAGAAGGTGTTTCTTAATTACTTACATGTGAAGCAGGAAGAAGGCCAGGGTAGTCGGCGGTGATGGCCACTTCTGTGCCGTCATAGCTTGTCTGGTACATTCCCCCCGCAAGCACCACGAATATATCCGGATCCTCTTCAAACCCCGGATCTAGCTCCTAGTTGTGGATCTCCGGCTATGGGGAAGGACTAAGAAGTCCTTCGGTGACCTTCCGCCAGTGCTGTCATAACAAACAAACTTGAAATTTATCAAAAGTAATCCGGAAGGGGAATGAGTGGAATAGAGGGGTCGAAGCTTACCCAACTGGGAGGATCATACATAGAATACCCATCTCTGTGCTTAATGCGAAGAAACTCCTCTTCCTCCCCTTTAAATAGCTCGACCAATATTTTGGCCAGGGCGGCGGCGGTATTCGGACCCTTCCGGCCATAGCGGGAGGCGTCATCCTCTCCATTGAAGTGCCACATGGGCAGCCCTCTGTATTGTAGCGGCTGAACCCCTCGCACTATGGAGGTCGCCATTACCACGATTATTGTGAGTCCGGACTGAGCGAGCGTCTTTATCTTGCTCATAAGCTGGCAAACTTTTGCGCTATCATCCTCTTCAAGACTCTGAGGATGCCAGCTGTGGCGTTTCTTCAGCGGAACACTCACAAATTCAGGAAGACCCCTTCGAACTGGGTCAGGAAGCGCGACGTCCTCAATATAGAACCATTCGGAAGGCCATTCTTCGGATGCCTTCCTTGGTGTGCCGGACAGATATCCAGTATCGGCGATACGCCATACTTCGGCTCTGCCCATTCAAATATCGACCCCTCGTGATTACACGGGACAAGACAGAACAACTTTCTCCATAGCTCAAAATGGGCCTCGATACCGAGGAATAGTTCACATAAAGCAACGTAACCCGCAATGTGCAGAATGGAGGTAGGGGTGAAGTTGTGCAGCTGAAGGCCATAGTATTCCAAAAGCCCTCGGAGGAACGGATGAATGGGAAACCCAACGCCCCTTAGCAGGTAGGGGACAAAACATACTCGCTCTCCCCGGGATGGATTGGGGAAGTCCTCTGCCTGAATCTCACCGTCGAAGGAATCTAGCCCTGCTCGAACAGAAACTAGATCTGCGTGGGGAAGAAATCCCTGCGTCTGCAGCTTCGTCAATTGACTGTGGGACACTAAACACCTCTCCCACTGGCCTTTTTCTGGGCCGGAACGGGTGGAGGAGCGGGGGGCGCTAGCCATGCTGGAATGGTTTCTCCTAAGCAGTTTCCAGGGATTTCCTCTGTGTGGTGCCGAATGGATCTAGGATCCAATCTCTTTAATAGGTGCTCTTCCTTGCATGGACGAGGTGTTATTTGCAAAAATACCCTGACCTTACACCTTCGCTTGGCACATGGGAGGCGAAGTTATTTAACACGCAGAAGCCGAGGGGAGTGACATTGAACTGATGGCCGAATACATCACTTGGAGATCATTAAAGGAGGAACCTGCCTTGCAATGCCGAAGACAATTTGTGTGCTGAACACCTCGCTATTGAAGACTGGTTCGGGGGCTACTAAGGGAGTCCTGGACTAAGGGGTCCTCGGGCGTCCGACTTGTTATCCATGGGCTGGACTGATGGGCTGTGAAGACATGAAGGCCGAAGACTGTACCTGTGTCCGGATTGGGCTCTCCGTGGCGTGGAAGGCAAGCATGGCGACCGACTATGAAGATTCCTTCTTATGTAACTGACTCTATGTAACCCTAGATTTCCTCCCCCCGATGTCTATATAAACCAGAGGGGTTAGTCCGGAAAGGAGATATTCATTACCATAGTCATACAGGCTAGGCATCTAGGGTTTAGCCATTACGATCTCGTGGTAGATCAACTCTTGTAACACTCATATTCATCAAGATCAATCAAGCAGGACATAGGGTATTACCTCCATAGAGAGGGCCCAAACCTGGGTAAACATCGTGTCCCCCATCTCCTATTACCATCGATCCTAGACGCATAGTTTGGGACCCCCTACCCGAGATCCGCTGGTTTTGACACCGACAAACGCCGCCACCGGCCCGGCGGGGAACGAGCAGCAAGCATCCTCGCTGCACCCCTCGGTGCAACGGGACGGCCACACCGCCACTCCATCACTGACCCAGGCCGGTTTGTCATCCCACGCTCGTCGCACTCCCGTGGACGCGCAGGCCGCTCTGTGTATGGCGCGCGAGCTCCCGCGCTACAGCCCCGTCGACGACCTCTACGAGGACTGGTTCGACCATGTCGCCGAGCTCGTCAGCGCTGCAGGGGGCTCCCCCGTGCCGTCCCTCTTGCTGTCTCGTCCTCCGCCAGCCACGGGCGGCGTGGCCCATGGAGTGCCTCCACCACCTCTGCCCCAAGACGGAGTCTTGGCGCCCAGGCGTGCGGCCCCACGGCGTGACCTGCTGCGTTCGGCGCCCACGCAAGAAGAAAGAAGCTGCCAAGAAGCCCCTCGGCCACGAGAAAACGCCCCCGTGCTTCCTGTGCCACCACGACAAGACCATGTGACGCCTGCGGTGGCGGCGCGCGGACCTCGTCAAGGACAAGTTCTCCACCAGTGCAGAGTCCCGATGACCACGGCAGGCTGCCGCGCCTTCACCCCTGAGCTGCGTAGTGTCGCTTGGCCGGGCAAGTTCAAGCCGGACCTGCCTCCTTGCTATGAAGGCACCCCCGACCCCGTGGAGTTCCTGCAGCTCTACGAGCTGAGCATCAAGGCAGCCAACGGCGACGAGAAAGACATGGTTAACTAGTTCCCCATGGCTCTCAAGGATGGTGCCCGCTCCTGGCTCCTGAACCTGCCTCCAGGCTTGATCTCCTCCTGGAACGAGATGCGTGACCGTTTCATTGCCAACTTCCAGGGCACTCGCGACCACCCACCGGCTGCGGGTGACCTACGCCGCATCAAGCAGCAACCATGAGAGACCCTCCAGAAGTACATCCAGCGCTTAAAAAACTTTCGCCTCAAGATCCCCAAGGTGACGGATGAGGCCATCATCTCCACATTCTCTGATGGCGTCCGCGACGTCAAGATGAAGGAGGAGCTCGCCATCCACGAGGAGTTGTGCACGTCTCTTGAGCTGTTCAACCTGGTGACCAAGTGCACAAGAGCTGAGGAGGGGCGCCTCTCCCTCCTCGAGCTCCCGGCTGCGGATCCGGAGGAGAAGAAAGCCAAGGCCAAAGATGTGAAGCGCAAGTGAGCAGCCGTGCTCGCGATGGAGCCGGACACAAAGCGCGGTAGGGACCTGCCCGAGTCATCCAAGAGCAGCCGACCGTTCTGCGCCTTCCATAACCTGCATAGCCACAACCCCAACGACTGTCAAGAGCTCAGAGCCATTCGAGAAGGATGCTTCGGTCGCTGCCTCGAGCGCAACGGCCGGGGCTACGACCGAGGAGGAGGACGTGGTGGCGGACGCTGGGATGACCGTGGCCCGCGCCAGGAGTGGTGCGACCGCCCTCGAGAGGACCGCTGGTAGGACTAGCCTCGTGAAGGTGCCTGGAGGGATCAGCCTCACAAGGACCGTCCTCAGGGCAATGCTGGGCTCCCTCCACTGCCGCCACCAAGAAGGGACGACGACCACCACCAAGATGAGGGGGCTGGGGGCTTCCAGGAGCCGCGTGCTATCGCTTGCATCTTGGGCGGAGCTCAAGCCCCAGCCTCATAGCGTATCTTCAAACAGTTTGCTTGTGAAGTGAATGCAGTCCTCCCCAAGCTCGAGGCCACGCGCCCGCTCAGATGGTCCAACTGCGCCATTACCTTCAGCTCAGCAGATCAGCTCAAATGCGCGGCTACCATTGGCGCCCTCCCCAATGCTTTGTTCGCCTGTCATCAGCAACATGCAAGTCACCAAGACCCTCATCGACGGTGGCGCAGGGCTCAACATCCTGTCCGTTGACACGTTCGACAACCTTCAAGTGCCATACGATCAGCTTCAGCATACCAAGCCTTTCTTAGGAGTGACCGACAGCTCCACCACGCCGATAGGTCAGGTCCGCCTCCCAGTCACCTTTGGAGAACGCAACAACTACCGCATCTAGCTCATCGACTTCGATGTCGCCCACATTCGTCTGTTGTACAATGCCATCCTCGGGTATCCGGCCCTCGCCAAGTTCATGGCCGTGACGCACCACGGCTACAACGTCCTCAAGATGCCAGGAAGCAGCGGGATCATCAGAGTCCCTTGCGAAGAAAGAGATGCGGTGTGCTCCCTCGAGCGCGCCTTCCAAGCAGCGTCAATCAAAGACCCTGGCAACAATGCAGCTCGGTACCCTCCTGAGGTCGTCCCCAAGAAGAAGAAGCAGCTACTCCGTGTCGGGCCTCAGGAGGGGAGTGCCGCAAGTGGCACCTCATCAGGATCAGTGCCCGCACCTGGGGCGCCTCCCTCTGTCTCATAGGAAGGCACGCCCGGCGCCCTCCTTGGACAGGGCTCGGGGGCTCTCTTCTAGAGGGCCTCAAACCTCGCCGATGTCACGAGGGAGGCGCTCGGGCACCACTTGGAGGCGTGTTTCGCGACACGTCTCCCTCAGGAGGATGCTGGACGAGGAGTGCCCAACGCTCAGGAGTTCATCACCAAGGTATCTCAAGAGCTTCAGGAAGCAAAGAGCAATACGCGGCGACCGCCGCCCACCTGGCGTTGCTCCCCACCCAGGCGAGAGTGGTGAGCTACGCGTCTGCATCGACATACGAGGGCTCAACTGAGCTGCATCTCAGGAGCGCTTCTGGCCTTCGCGTGTTGGGCGCTGTGAAGGTCCACCTTACAGCTATGTTCGCATGCCGCTCGGCCTGCCGAGCATGGCCGCTGCCTTCTAGTGCAACCTATGGAGCATCATGGCGAGTCAGGACGCCAGGCACCACGCAGTCATGGCAGAGATGGCGACGGTCCTCAAGGAATCGCTTGGGCCCCAGAGCCTCCCGAGGCTCAGGGCCCTGGTGGCTCGTGAGGAGCGACCCCTTTGCCACGCACCTTCAGCTGCCCCAACTCTCCTTCATCAACGGAACCAGGTGACATTTTCCAAATTCATTTAGCTGGGAGCACCCCCGGGGTGCATTATTCCCAGGCCGCGTGTGTCCGTCCCTGTGGCATGTATCCCTTCTTTTTTATGTCTTTAGCTTACCTTGCTGGGGGCGCCCCTTGGGCTACATCATCCCCAAGCCGCTCGGGCTGGACCCAGTGGCCCGAATCGTTCATGCATTTACCTGAGCTAGTTTGCCTTCCATGCTTAATCTACCTATGATTATCTGTAGGATCGAAAGTATGTCTAGAGGGGGGGGTGATTAGACTACTTGACCAAATAAAAACTTAACCTTTTCCCAATTTTAGTTCTTGGCAGATTTTAGCTATTTTAGGACAAGTCAAGCAATCATCACATAATTCAAGCAAGCATGCAAAGAGTATACTGGCAGCGGAAAGTAAAGCATGCAACTTGCAAGAATGTAAAGGGAAGGGTTTGGAGAATTCAAACGCAATTGGAGACACGGATGTTTTTCCCATGGTTCGGATAGGTGGTGCTATCCTACATCCACGTTGATGGAGACTTCAACCCACGAAGGGTAACGGTTGCGCGAGTCCACGGAGGGCTCCACCCATGAAGGGTCCACGAAGTAGCAACCTTGTCTATCCCACCATGGCCATCGCCCATGAAGGACTTGCCTCACTAGCGGTAGATCTTCACGAAGTAGGCGATCTCCTTGCCCTTACAAACTCCTTGGTTCAACTCCACAATCTTGTCGGAGGCTCCCAAGTGACACCTAGCCAATCTAGGAGACACCACTCTCCAAGAAGTAACAAATGGTGTGTTAATGATGAACTCCTTGCTCTTGTGCTTCAAATGATAGTCTCCCCAACACTCAACTCTCTCTCATAGGATTTGGATCTAGTGGAAAGAAGGTTTGAGTGGAAAGCAACTTGGGGAAGGCCAGAGATCAAGATTCATATGGTAGGAATGGAATGTCTTGGTCTCAACACATGAGTAGGTGGTTCTCTCTTAGAACATGTGAGTTGGAATTGTGTATGTGTTCTGATGGCTCTCTCTAAGAATGAAGAGGAGGTGGAGGGGTATATATAGCCTCCACACAATATCCAACCATTACACACAATCTACCAATCTCGGTGGGACCGAATCAATAAACTCGGTCATACCGAAAAGGTAAACCTAGTGACCGTTAGAGATTTTCGGTGGGACTGACATGCAACTCGGTTGGACCGATTCTGTTAGGGTGTGGGCATAAGATAATCTCGGTGAGACCGATTACACAAACTCGGTGGGACCGATTTGCTCTTTCGGTGAGACCGAAAAGTTACAAAAGGGAAACAGAGAGTTTACATTGCAATCTCGGTGGGACCGATTCGCTCTTTCGGTGAGACCAAAAAGTTACGAAAGGGAAACAGAGAGTTTGCAACCCCATCTCAGTGAGACCGAGATCCCCATCGGTAGGACCGAATTGCTAGGGTTTGGCAGTGGCTTATGACAAGTGAAACTCGGTGGCGCCGGATAGAAAGAATCGGTATGACCGAGTTTGTCTTAGGGTTTAGGTCATTTGTGGATATGGGAAAGTAGCTGAGGATTTTGGAGCATATCATTAAGCACATGAAGCAAGAGGCTCATTAAGCAACACCTCATCCCTCCTTGATAGTATTGGCTTTTCCTAAAGACTCAATGTGATCTTGGATCACTAAAATATAAAATGAAGAGTCTTGAGCTTTTGAGCTTGAGCCAATCCTTTGTCCTTAGCATTTTGAGGGTTCCACTTTCACATCCATGCCATGCCAATCATTGAGCTTTCCTGAAATAATCATCTTGGAATAGCATTAGCTCAATGAGCTATATGTTGTTATGAATTACCAAAACCACCTAGGGATAGTTGCACTTTCATTATCACCTGCTTGATTCTCACCCGCCACGGGGGCTACTCACGCTGGCACGATGCTTGTGCTCGGGTCCGTCCCTGCAACGTCTACAAACCTGAGCGGTCGAGCTCTGGCTCGCGGCATGCCCCGCGCACGTCACCTCACCAGGCCCTCAGTGCCTTCATCTCCTCGCGGAGCAACTAGCTGTGGACCAGCAACCATAATGGCAAACTGTGTCTCTCCTTGTGCTGGCTTGCAGGAATCTCCTGAAGGTGACGGCAGGCGGAACCGCGAGCTCCCTCTTCTCCCATGCAATCCGCTTGCGCGTTAAAAGGGGGGCTCCTGAGCATCATGACTTAGGAGCTCTTACTGGCTCTCCAGCCCTCACCCCTGGCCTTGACCATGGCATGCGACCTGGCATACCAGCGGCGGCTGAGCTCGCTCGAGGGCCGGGACCTGAGGACGCAGATCATGAAGGAGAGCGTGGAGAAGGGGGGAGGCTCGCATGGGCCAGGCCTAGCTGTGCTTTGGACGCCTATGCACGAATGTGGCGCATCATGAGGAATCGACCCCAGACCGTCAAGATAAGTCTCGAGCCCGGGTTGACTGAATCACTAAGGACTAAGAACCGTACTAACCGCAGCCCTGGTGCAGCAACGTCACCCCCCTTTCCTACCTCTCGACGGCTGCTTGAGCGCTAAAGGGGACCTCCCGAGCATCGTGCCTCAGGAACTCTTACTAGACCTCAGGCCGCTCACCTCCTGGCCTTGACCACGACACGTGACCTGGCATACCAACGACGGCTGCAGCCTGCCTGGGGACGGGGACCTGTCAGCATAGAGCGCCAAGTCGTCACGAGGTCGGAAAGGGAGACCGAGGTGAAGTAGGACTCGCTCTTGCGCAAGTTCATAATAGGGACAATATTGACAAGAGGCATTACAAAACCTTTTACACACCCCCACGGGGCATTTCTTGATTCCTCGCAGGGAACAAAAGGCAAGAACTTAGGGAGTCCTAACTACGCGTGCCCCTGAGGATGATGCCATCATCAACAGTGGGCCACCAGAGGCTGGCGCCAACCTCATCCACATCAGCGGTGGCGGCGGCCTGATGCTGCAGCCCTGCTCTGGGCTCGGCGGGAGCTCGGGGGCATGTAGCTGTCGTCGCTCGTCTCCGGAGACTCGACGAGCTCGGGAGAGTCGCTAGACCACCACGAGTCACCGCTATCACTGGAGGAGCTGCAGACAAGGCCTGCGGCAGGCCCAGCACCCACCGCTGCGCTGTCTGGCGACCTCCTTCAGGGCAGCACTCCAGGCGGTGACCTTCCTCGTCGAAGACCTTGAAGAGCAACATGGAGGAGCCGTCATACTCAAAGTGGACCGCGAGGGCGCCCTCCGCGCGGCAGACTCGGGCAATCTCGCCCCAGTCTCGGGTCATGAAGATCCTCCCGGAGGCAACGGTTTCAATTTCCGCTCCAGTCGCCGGGGCGTCGCAGTCGGTGTGCTGCAGCCAAAGCTCGAGAGGTCCCCTTAGCGGCATCTCTGCAGAGAATAAGGAAGGGAAGCGAATCCAAGTGCTCGGGGGCGTCACCGCCCACAACACAAACTCGCGTGAAGAGTCCGCAGCATGGACCCTTGGGGCGACGGCGTGCGCCTTCGCGGCATGGCGGCCTCGGTCCTGGCGCGGGCGGCGGCGCTCACCGCTCCTCCCTCTGGAATCATCGACATGAGAATGCAAGGGCAACGGGTACCCAGGAGGCGGCCTCTCGTACCACGGTCGTGACACCACCGGCCTCACAACCATCCCACGGCGATGGGACCTCCTCTTCTTCGGCGGGAGCAGCTCGGGCTCCTTGAGGGGAGCCTTGCCCTTCTCCGCAGCCGAGAACCTCCCAATCGGTGCCATGACTGCACCAGCAAGGATTGAAGCAAGGAAGGAGGAGAAGCAGGAAAGGCATAGGAGAGATGGGTGATGGGGCTTCGCCCCCACCTCCCATTTATAGCCATAGGGAGGCCAACCCCCATGGCGTGGCTCTGCGAGCGGGCCCGTACGACCCATCTTCACCAACAAGCAATTCAAGACCCTCGCAAGGGGCCAAGCCTCGCAAGGCGGACTACACAAGACCTCCTCAGGAGCGGTCTCACCAGGCTGGCTCGCAAGGGGCGGAGAGATCAAGGCCAGGCAAACCTCGCGAGGTTCCAATGACATGAGCCATGACGACCAAGGCCAGGCGGGCGCCAACATGCGCCGTGTCCTTGTTTCCTCTTTGGTGCTAAGGAAGCAGGCGCAGGCGTGGAGTACCGAGGCGTCAAGAAAAGTTTTCCATATCGGTGCAACGAGACCAAGACCAGCAGGACGGCAAGACGGAGGTCACTATGGAGCCTAAGACGGCGTCACCACCAGAGCCTTTGGCAGGCGAAGACTGCTTTTGTCAGGATAACTTGTTCTAGCTGTCCCCTTTCAAACTAGCCGTTGTTGTCTCCCTTCCCGCTTAATATTTGGGGAGAGGACCAGGGCCTCTATAAATAGGATTAGCCACCACAGTAGAGAGGAGGGCTCTCGAACTCGTCTTGAATCCACTCGAACAACTACAAGTTCACCGAGCACAAGAACACCTCTCCTCAGGAGGCTATTCTTCCCCTTGTACTGTTCATCCTCAGCCCAAGAGGCAATGCACCACCACCACATTGGAGTAGGGTATTACACCACAACGGTGGCCCGAACCACTATAAATATTGTGTCCTTTGTGTTGCGAGTTCGTCGAGTTAGTCCTTGAGATCTTAGCGAAGCGAGGACGTGGATAGGTAGGGAGAGATCTTCGTGCACACCCCAGTGTTTGAACCTTGAGGGTTTTGCCGGAACCCGAGATCCGACAGACATTTCAGATTAAGCACACAATATATTTCATTTCCATATTAAGGAAGCATGATTTCATAATTGAAATAAATCAGAGTACAACATCATATAGCTTTAGCACTCAGCTACCCCATTACACAACTGCACCAGCACCAAGTTTCACATGCAACATCTACACCTTTCTAAACTAGCATCATAGACGAAACATAGACAGATTAATCTCATCTGAAAAATTTCTGAATCGGAAGGCGAATAGTGAGCCTTCATTGATGTTGAAGGTCTTTGCAACTTTAAGCCAGTGCATGTGGATGATTGACCGTCCATCCTTCGTCCTCTTCAGGAACACTTCAATATTGAACCATGGGTGTTGTATGAAAACTTTCCGTGCCTCCTGACTACAAGTGGTTTGAGAGGTAATCATCAGTGAACTTCTTCGCAAAGGCCTGAAAACAAGGATATGCATAAATATCTTCTCCAGATTTGAAATGGCACAAAGGAATTAAAAAGACAAGGTATAACAGTCAGTACCATCCCGTAGTGAACTGATGTCTTCTTCATTGTGTAGACAAAGATCTTGTTGTTTTTGTCGCTAATTTCTTTATCGTAACATTCTTTCTGAGTTTCTTGACTTGACTGATATTAATGGACAACTCATTTCCACATATGCAAAAAGGGTCAAACAGTGGGTCAAAACCTCTGACAACAGGACCTACATGTGCAAGACCAAATTATTAAAAACCTAATATTTAAAAATAAGAAGTGGAGAGGTGTGTTATTAACTGCAACAAGCCTAATATTTAAAAACAAGCAAACATAGTCATTCAAACTTGTATTGTGCAGGTCTAAGTATGCTAGTTATTGGCCCTATTTGGATTCATGGGTTGGAGTTAGTTTGAGCTAGTTTGGGCTCAAATATGAGGGCTAGTTTGAGCTAGTTGCGTCAAACCCACCCAAAACAACTATCCCACCCAAGAGGTGCCGATTGGGGCTAGTTCCCCTAGTGCATTTATTATCAATCTAACACTATCGTGCAGACACCTTTTTGGCTAGGGCTAGTTCAGGGTTAGTCATTGTTTAGTATCATTATTATTTAGGAAACGCAGGATAGCGTAGGATTTATTCTACCTTGACTTGTTCTCCAAGATGACCATGTATTCCTACTAGTTGGATGCCCGTGCGTTGCCACGGAATAAAAATATGTTTTTAGATGGCATAAATATGTTTTTTAAGAATAAAACATTTGTTGCTACTTTTGAAATGATGTTTGTATGATAATTGCAACCATCAAAGGTGTTCGACGGGAGTTCTTCAATTCGTCAATCCAAGCGACATACAAATTCATCTATAGATTAAGATGCAATCAGAAACAATAATTTCCTCATTTCATATTCTCACAACTCTTGTTATTCAAGTCACACATCACCTCGATCAATTATCTCGGGTACCGGATGCTCTTCAACTCAAGTATTTTCATATACCCCACATTCAACACTCAATGTTAGGCCGGAATAACCACCTTCTCCATCTTCTCTTCTACCTTGGTACCCCATACTCCACATGTGCCACCACACATTGCTACAATTGAAATGGAAGATTGTCAATAAGTTGTCTTGATTAGATCCACCTGAGCAGCTTGAACCAAAATAGATCCACCTGAGAAACTTTAATATATTTGCTTTGCAGCTGGCATGTATCCTGATGTTTAAGCCTGGTCTACATTGTATTTAGAAGCATGGATCATCTAACAAAAAGCCGATAAATCATAGTAAAAATTGAATTCTAGAAGAAATGTAACTGGGAAAGTGATTAAAAGATAAAGACTATTCTAGGTACATTTCATTGCGTACGACAACTTTAAGCTATTTGATCTCTCACTGATTGATTGGAGAAAAAGAGCCTTTGTCACTACCATAGGGAATACAAACAAACTTACTATGCCATCTGATCCATGACTAATTGATTGACTGTCATTCAAAATTACAATACTGGAAGTACTATTTACCCTACAGCTTAGCAGGATGAACATCATAAAGTAATTTTGTACAAAAAATACACCAAATAAACAATGCCACTAAGGGGAAACATCAGGAAGAAGGCAATCAACATACGACGGGGGAATGGATTTAGAACTTGTTGGAACTCAACAGCCTGACGAGGCAACATTGAAAGTCGATCCCTCTTTTGACTTAACATTCAACCATAATCTAACCAAATTTTAGTGGTGTGGTTGATATAAGAATTCAAACATTTTAGTTGAGGCTGTAAAAATTAAATGAGAGACCAAAACGCTAGTCAGGCCATATACTCAACTGATAATGGCAGGCTAACACTTCCACAAACACAAAGGAAGTTCTAGGTCGTACAGGTGAACATGCACTACAAGCCTACAAAATATACTTCCATCTCAGGTTTTAAAAGTTTTCACTGAACCTTTTGCTCCCATATCCTATACTAATTTTTAACTTGTATCTTAGGCCTTAAGGGACTATACTACTTAGCATTACAATTTTCTAGATTTCCTTTTAACCCTATTATGGATCGGAGGGAGCACAAACTAAGGGTAAAAGGAAATCTACAAAATTGTAACCAGCTAGTGTTGTACTGCAACCTTTAGTATAGATACTTGAACAGAGAAGAAAAACAAAAATTGTAGATATATATCACATCATCATAAAATTTACTTGGAAGTGACCAATATTATTTAAACAGCTCAACTAAATCAGAGCTTGAGAAGCGAAAGTTCATCTCCTCGATTCCTTCATCATGAAGGAGGTCAGCATCTCCACTTTGCAAACCAACCAAAAAATCTAATCCAGTAGAGGGAAGCCAACTAATGAGATGAGGACGATGGTCGGTTGTGGGGTCACTCCGGTGAGGGTTCGGTGACTGCCAACGGCAAGCCCAGGAGGCAGCTGTGGTGATCATGGAGCCTGCAGATCCGAGTCGCTGTGCATGTCCATCGGACCCATGGGCAGCTGCAGGATTTGGAGAGCGAGTGGCCGGCTGGCCGCTACAATGCTACCAGATCACTCCGTGGTCACGACTAAAGCAACCCCTTCCTCTTTCCCAAGCATACTACCTCCTAACATCATCCTCCCAAATCATTTTCCGCGAAATTTTACAAGGACACAGATGATGCAGTATTTGTATGTATAGTTTTTCTAAAACTGTTTGACACTTTGAAAATTATTATTCCACGTAGGTGCACGTATGAATTTCTCCTATGCAGCTTGCTAGTTTTCTTCACCACCTGATTACATTACCACTGAATCAGGTCAAAAAAGCTCACTAAACTGAATGCAGTGTGCATCAACATAATAACTCATTAATATATAGCTCTGTGATCTCCAAAAATGAATGTAGACATTCAGTTATCAAGGCTGCATTTCTTATGGTTCTTTCAAGAGACTGGCTGAAACATTGCCTTTCAATTATGAAGATAAAGTATGTTTAACAGTCATTTACATGTTTATTTCATTGTAGTGGCAACCCAATGGGAGAACTTTTTCCGTACTTACACATTTGACTCAAGCTTTTTAACCAATGTATAGTTAATTCACTGAATGAAAAGGAAATAATTGATGAAACAGATACGGTGGTTAATTATTTGAAGCATACTACACATACCTAAATGTCTTTGTCAACAGGTTGTGGCACACATTTAGTAGTCAAATATAGATTGCAATGCACCTCTTCTTTTTTGTCCATAATAACTTAATCTGCATGAAAGCATCCAAATTCAGAACAAAGAATATATAAAAAGACATGTTCAATATCTGGAACAAGTCTCCGTGCTACAACAAAGACGATCAAGTCCCCATCTGCCAAACAACAATAAATCATTTGGTCAAAATTTTATTCAGTACAGCCACAATGTGATGTCGTCTCATGCTGTTGATCCTAGTCGCAAGCCTACACTTTGTCCTGGCCTCCTTCATGCTGCAGTTAAGAGAGGAAAAACAAGTGAGAGAAAGAGGGCACAAGAGAGATGGTGGTGTGTCCTAAATAAATCAATCTCTATGAGTAATTATTAATTTACCCTCCCATAGTTCAGAATCAGGGCCTGCTTCTTCACATCCATGACCTGTAGGCTGCAGCGCGCCAACGCTGCTGGCTTCTACACCACCAAATCTATGAGCGAACCTGCATATGAACAAACAAACAAAAACCACCATGTTCGGAATCTGCATGAGTCGAGAGGAAGAGACGAGAATGCCAATGAGGAGAACATGAAAAAACACAAGCTATTTCTACACGCCGACAACGACGGCGACGATGAACTGGTGATTCCCACTGAATCACCATCGAAGCAACGATAGGTCCCTTCGCACGAACTGCGTACGCACCTGGTAATGCATATGCACCTAGTAATGCGTACGCACCTGGTAATGCTGCCACATCATGCTTTTAAATAGCGGATAGTGGACTGGTTGCAGATTAGGGTCTACGTAGCAGAATGCGGATAGCAGGCAATATTGCGGGCGCTATGTCCACATAGCCAATTTTTAAAAAACACTCATAATTGAGATTGTTGTGTATATTTCTAGGCCATTGACAAAAAATATGACACTTAATTTGAGAAATCATAATTTATATAAGAATATAAACTATAATTGAAGAATATTTTGGTCGTGAAACCATGCAAACAAGACACATATACCAAAATAGATTACACAACAGAACAACAAGGACTTATATAGCGAACGATATTGCGGATAGCGGACGATAGCGGTCTAACAAGTGATATTACGCCCGCATCATGACAGCACCCTATTTTCTAACGCAACCTTAAACTAATAGCGGCAGAGTGACGCCACCGCTATTGCGGTCGCAATAGCGGAGGTAGCAGACGCTATTTAAAACCTTATGCCACATAGGTCGGTGCCAATGATTCTTCATCCATGGGCTTGCTTCACCATTCTCCAATGGCATGCCGCACGCGGCACACGTGCACCAGTTCTGATTGATGAGTCTCCTTGCTTGTATGATGAAAAAGAGACCTTATAATCAGAGAATGATGAGTGCCGATGAGAAACAAGAACAGGTTATGGGAGGAACGACAAGGGAAGCGTAAACCGTCATTGATAGCCATCCTTAGAGTCCTCACCGGCGGCGGGCACTACAAAAAAAAGACACATCCGTGACATTTTGGGCTGAACGAATTTTTTTCCTGTCATGCTTATGGCACTTCTATGACGATAACTGTGACAAAACCTGGTATCATCATAGATGTGGTGGGCTCCTACTTCTATGACAAAAATCATGACAGAAAATGGGCTTTTCATCCTAGGCGGGTCAGAGACACGGCTACATGACATTCTTTGGTCCATCCATGACAGAAAAAACCGTGGTAGAAGCGAGGGCGAGGAAAATATCGGGGAGTTCCTGGTTACGGTGGGTGGTCGGGGGCCGAGCGATGTGCGTTTCTCTCATACACATACGCGTGTGGGTGCAAGGCATTGGGCTCTAACTGAACCCGAGCGAGGCGTTCACCTACTGAACCCGAGTGATTGCACTGCAGGCTACGCGTTACTGAACCCGAGCGATCGATTGATCTGGCTGTTAACTGAACTCGATCAAGCGATTCCTTCGCTACTGCTGCTAACCGAAGCCGATCGAACCCTGCTGCCTCCTTCCCTTGATGAACAGTGAGTGTTGTTGGGGGGGGGGGTTGGATGAACTGTTCTCGGTGGGTGGTTGGATGAACAGGACCCCATGGTAGTAGAGGCCGTTGCCGCTGGATGAACAGGACCCCGATCGATCGAGGCGGTTGGGGTGGATGAACAGGATCGTGTGGAGGGCTGGATGAACAGGACAACCCCGTGTGGAGGGCTGGTTGAACAGTAGCCAGTGGAGGGTTGGATGAACAGTAGCCTGTGGAGGGGTGGTTGAACAGGACCCCGTGGAGAGGGCTGGTTGAACAGTAGCCGGTGGAGTATCGGTGGAGGCTGGATAAATAGGAGCTCGTGGATGAACAGTCGCAGGTGGAGGCTGGAGGAGGTCGACGGTGGATGAATAGTAGCCCGTGGAGGCAGTCGACGGCGGAGATGGATAGTATCCCATGGAGTCCCGTTCTGCGGTACACCACTCCTCTCCCGATGAACATGACCCCCGTTTCGACCGTAGCGCTCAAACACAAGCCCGTTTCCTACGTTTTGCGGTACGCCACACCCCTCCTGATCAACAGGACCCCATTTCGACCATAAGAGGTCCAAGAGAAGTCTGTTTCCTCCATTTGGCGGTACGCCAGACCCCTCCCGATGAGCAGGATCTCGTTCCGACCGTGGCCGGTCGAACACAAGGCCATTTCCTCCGTTCTGCGGTACGCCAGGCCTCTTTTCGATCAGATGTTCCGTCCAAGCCGGTTGGCTCCCGATGAACACGAAGACGACGCAGTTTCTTCATTCCAACCCAACCATGTACATGAGCCCTGGCCATACGTATGGACGAGTAGGCGTTCGAGACCCCGCCTGTATGTACATACGCCACCGTATTTACTTTCTTGCACCCTGGCCGTTGTACGTACGTGTACACGATATTAACGAGACTGCGTGACATGCTACATGTGCACCTCTACTACGACACGTGCCCTTCCTTACGCGGCCACGTTTCATCACTGCAGCCTGCAGACAGACCGATCGACCAGTATGTACGTACACGTTCGTGACCAGAATGACAATGCTACGTACGCTTCGACCAGGTGGGTCCCGACTGTTAGGCACTTCCTTGCATGCGAAGATGCAGCTGGTGGGTCCCAGCAGTTAGGGGGGAAATGTTTTTTCATGAAATACGGTGGCCCGTCCAGTGGGTCCCTGTTGTTAGGTGGAGGAATCATTATTTTGCGCGTAATAAGGAGGCACTTCCTTGCTGCGGCCGTGGGCCTAGCTGTCAGCCTCTCCATGTACAGTACTCTTCCGATGGAAGTCGTTCATTGACCACATTGACCACACCGCACCGAGAGCACCAAGGCGGTAGACGACGGTGAGGCCTAGGAAGGGGACGACATAGAGCCGGGGAAGACGCGGCAGTGGACACCCACGCAGAGAGGAGTATGAGGGTTCACTGGTTCTGCTTTAGTGTGAGGCTGTCGTCGCTGCAAGGCCTGGCCAGCGGTGCGAGTAGTAGGGGGCGGTATGGCCTCCACGGCAGCACAGCCGGCCACGGGAGGCAGGAGCAGGCAGCACGACCGGCGCTGCTTTGGGCTGCCGAGCAAGAAGACCAGAGGTTGAAGAAGCACTACGGCCGTTGGATGGACATCGTACGGTCACTAGAGCTAGAATCGTTCATATTGACTAAGTTGACAAAACCCTCCGTCCGCATCAACTTAGTAGGCCCACAAGTCAGCCTCCCATATGGTGGGTCCCAGCTAGCAGGGGGAGTATTCATTTTTTTGTGCATAGTAAGGAAGCACTTCCTTGCGTGTGAAGATATAGCTGGTGGGTCCGAGCTGTCACCGGGGGGAACATTTTTTTCGCGAAATACAGAGGCCCTTCCAGTGGGTCCCAGATGTCAGGTGGTGGAATCATTATTTTGCGTGTAATAAGGAGGCATTTCCTTGTGTGCGGTCATGGACCCAGCTGCCAGCCTCTCCATGTACAGTCCACTTCCGATGGATGTCATTTGTTGACCATGTTGACCACGCCGCGCTGAGAGCACCAGTGCGGTGGATGACGGCGAGGACTACGAAGGGAATGACACGGAGCCGGGGAAGACGCGGCAGTGGATGCCCATGCTGAGGGGAGTACGAGCGTTGACTGGTCGTCTGCGGGGTGAGGCTGACGTCGCCAGAAAATAATAGGATGTGCGGGTGGGTAGAGGGATGGCCTGGCGACTGAGGGAGTCCTGGACTAAGGGCTCCTCGGGCGTCCGGCTTGTTATCCATGGGCCGGACTGATGGGCTGTGAAGACATGAAGGCTGAAGACCGTACCTGTGTCCGGATTGGACTCTCCGTGGCGTGGAAGGCAAGCTTGGCGACCGACTATGAAGATTCCTTGTTATGTAACCGACTCTATGTAACCCTAGATTTCCTCCCCCCGGTGTCTATATAAACCGAAGGGGTTAGTCCGGAAAGGAGATATTCATTACCATAGTCATACAGGCTAGGCTTCTAGGATTTAGCCATTACGATCTCGTGGTAGATGAACTCTTGTAACACTCATATTCATGAAGATCAATCAAGAAAGACGTAGGGTATTCCCTCCATAGAGAGGGCCCGAACCTGGGTAAACATCGTGTCCCCCGTCTCCTGTTACCATCGATCCTAGACGCATAGTTCGGCCCCCCTACCCGAGATCCGCCGGTTTTGACACCGACATTGGTGCTTTCATTAAGAGTTCCACTGTGCCATCGACGAAAGGCTCGATGGCTCGCCTTGTCCTTAAAGACAACATCACCTCCGGGGGAGCTCTGGCCCCAGGCCAAACCCTCCGGTTGGGTGGCTTTACTATGATCGCCCGTTCGGCCGTTGAGCCGACGATGACCTCTCGGGCCATCGAAAACCCCCTTCGCATTAACTCCAAACACTCCATGGATCCGACAGAGTTTTCGTCTTCGAAGAAACTCCTAGATCGCATCGCCGCTTTGGGAATCGCCACAGACTACGATCGGATCGGGCCTAAAACCGATCAAGGAGAAATCAAGGCCCCACCGGTCACCCACCAGACTGCGGTGGTCGTAGAGCAGGACAACGAGTCTTCTTCTATACCGAAGACGGACTATGTTCGGATCACCGATTAGGAAGAGCCGGATACTCACCCGTGAAAGGATGCGACCAGCCATCCGAACATAGCATCGGACGACGGTCCTAAACAATCAGAAGATATTCCGGAACCCGGACTATTAAGCCTGAAAGGTCATTAGACTCCGGATAATCAGTCAGGTCGGGGTTCGGATTTAATTCCACCCACCCACCCGGACATAGACACTGTCATGAGCATAAAACAACAGTCTCAGGAAGCGGTCCGCCACTTCTGGGCCAGATTCCTCCTTGTCAAGGACAAGGTAAAAGATTGCCGTGACGAGGACGCAATATTGGCATTCTGGAACAATTGCACGGACAAAGGAATCCTCAATGCCATCAATCGCCATCGCATACTGAAATTCGCCAACTTAGCAACCATCATACAAAAGTATTACGCGATGGAGAGTGCATGGAAAACTCAGGCAGCTCACTGGGTACCGTCGGTCCCAACTCAACTCCCCCTATAGGTGAAAAGGGCGCACCCTCGTGGGACGCCCAGTCCAACAGTCAAGAAACACAAAACCGCTATGCGGCACGGCACCGTTCTGGAGGGGTGGCTCGATGGCCCATGCAAAATACATACAACACCAGATACCGTGGAAACCCACATCCTTAGAGCATGTTGGATACTATGACAGGTAGCCAAGAGCGGTGAGGACATCCTTATCAAGGAGGACCCAGAACAGCGTCCCTCAGAAGACGATAACTCAAGAGTGTTGACGATCTTTGAGACATTCGATTCAACCAACATGTGCAAAAGGGCCCTTCGCGAGCTCACCGAAGTCTGCCAAGTTGCTACAATAAACCCCTAGAATGACACGGCTATAACATTCAACACCGGTGACAAACCAAAGTACAAAACAGTACGAGCGCCAGCCACGTTAGTCCTCAGTCCCATCGTGGACGGGTTTCGACTTACCAAGGTCCTCATGGACGGCGGCAGCGGACTAAACCTCATTTATGAGGACACACTCCATAAAATGGAAATAGACAGGAGCCGCATCAAGCAAAGTGACACTACCTTCCGAGGAATTATTCCCAGTCGGGAGGCGCGGTGCGCGGGCAAAATCACACTTGACGTAGTATTCAGCACGCCGGAGAACTATCGGTCTGAAGAAATAACTTTCCAAGTGGCCCCTTTTAGGAGTGGATATCATGCCCTTTTGGGGCGGGATGCTTTTACACGCTTCCAGGCTATACCCCATTACGGGTATATGAAGCTCAAAATGCCCGGACCAAATGGTATAATCACTCTCATAAGTGATCCGGACATAGCACTCCGCGCTGAAAACAAAACCGCATCCCTGGCCCTGGAGGTGCTATCCGAAGCCCTCGCGGCCGAAGAATTAACCGCACTACGCTCCACGGTGGACAGGGATGACGTGAACCTCGACAAACGCCCTAGATCCACCTCCTTCAAACCAGCAGATGAAATAGTCAAATTCCAGGTCCACCCAACGGACCCCAAGAAGACAGCATCTATCAGAGCTCAACTGAACCCAACAGTTGACACCGCACTACGAGAATTGCTGCGCGAAAACTGGGACATATTCGCCTGGCACCCTTCAGATATGCTAGGGATCCCACGCGAGCTAGCCGAACATAGCCTCAATATATTAAAGGGGTTTAAACCGGTTAAGAAAACACTGCAGCGCTTTTCCGAACCCAAGCGACAAGCCATGGGGGAGGAGCCGGCCAAACTCATTGAGGCCGGATTCATTAGAGAAATCAAACATCCGGACTGGCTGGCAAACCTGGTGATGGTACCAAAGAAGGACAAATCCTGGCGCTTGTGCGTCGATTTCAAAGACCTCAACAAGGCTTGCCCTAAGGATCCCTTCCCCTCCCCCGCATTGATCAAATCATCGACGCCACCGCAGGACACGACCCATTGTGTTTCCTTGATGCGTATTTCGGATACCATCAAATCAAAATGAAGGAGTCCGATCAAGCCACAACAACATTTATCACCCCATATGGGCCATTCTACTTGAACACCATGCCCTTTGGGCTCAAGAACGCCGACACCACATACCAACGCATGATTCAAACATGCCTGGAGAAACAAATCGGCAAAACAGTAGAAGCTTACGTCGATGATGTCATCAACCAGGCACGTCGAAACACTAATAGACGATTTACGTCTTACATTCGACAACCTCCGGGCGTATGACATTAAGATCAACCCGGAAAAGTGTGTCTTCGGCCTCCCCGCTGGAAAACTGCTGGGCTTCATCGTTTCCAATAGAGGAATCGAAGCAAACCCAGCCAAAATCCGAGCTTTGTCACAATTGGCTAAGCCAACAGACCTTAAACAAGTTCAAAAGCTTGCGGGTTGCGTAGCAGCTCTAAGCCGATTTATCTACAGATTGGGAGAAAAGGCACTGCCACTCTATCGCCTTCTACGGCGAACCGACCACTTCGAGTGGACGGACGCGGCAACAGTCGGACTGGAGGAAATAAAAACCCTTCTTGCAAGCAATCCAATCCTGGCCGCACCAAACGCTGGCGAACCTATGTTGTTATACATATCGACAACACATCAGGTGGTGAGCGCCGTACTCGTCGTTGAACGAGAACAGGACGGACATAAATTCCCGCTTCAGAAGCCAGTATACTACGTATCTACTATCCTTACACCATGCAAATTCCGGTACCCTCATTATTAAAAAATAGCATATGCGGTCTTCATGGCATCCCGAAAGCTCCGTCATTACTTCCAGGAGTGTTCGATCACGGTGGCCTCTGAAGTACCAATCAATGACATTATAAACAACCTGATGCTACGGGCCGGATTGCCAAATGGGCCAATGAGCTCCTCCCATTCGACATTACATATAAACCACGCCGAGCTATCAAATCCCAAGTGCTGGCCGACTTCATCGCCGAATGGACAGAGGCCGAATTCCCTAAAGAGTACGACACATACTCCAATTGGGTCATGTACTTCGACGGCTCCAAAATGATGGCAGGATTAGGAGCGGCCGTCGTTTTAATGTCCCCTACAGGAGACGTCATCCAGTACATTCTCCAAATACTATACACAGATTCCAATAACGCAGCCGAATACGAGGCCTTATTGCATGGTCTCCGGATGGCTGTCTCCATGGGCATACAACACCTAGAAGTACGCGGGGACTCAAACCTCGCAATATCTCAAATAAATGGAGCTTTCGATGCTAAGGATCCGAAGATGGTAGCGTATCGTAACGCAGTCATAAAAATGTCGGCCCGGTTCGAGGGGCTCGAGTTCCATCATGTGGCTCAAGAAAGTAATCAAGCGGCGGATGTTCTTGCTCGTATCGGCGCTAAGTGCGACCCCATCCCACCTAATATCTTCCTGGAAAGGCTCTTTAAGCCATCCGTGGTGTGGCAGGGGGAAAACAACAATACTAGTCCGGATCCAAACATAACCCCAGATCCCGGAAACACGGACGTCGTTGGGGGCTCAACCACCAAAATAACACCATCGGCGCATCTCATCATGGCAGTCATTGCCCCATGGACCGAACCTTTCCTGGCCTACCTTAACAGGAAAGAGCTTCCCGAGGACCAGAATGAGGCCCGCTGCATAGTCCGGCGTTCAAAGGCCTACAAGGTTCATGATGGAGAGCTTTACAAGAAAAGCACCACCGGAGTCCTTCAACGATGTATATCCGAGGAAGAGGGGCGGCAGCTCTTGGCTGAAATTCATGCCGGCTCGGCGGTCACCATGCCGCAGGTCGGGCCATTGTTAGCAAGGCCTTTTGTACAGGGTTTTATTGGCAGACGTCCCGAGCAGATGCACAGGACCTTTTCCAACGTTGCGTCGGATGCCAACTGCTTGCCAATCAAAGCCATATGCCCCCACTGCCTTACAAACAATCCCCATCACTTGGCCTTTTGTGGTCTGGGGACTTGATATGGTTGGACCCCTTAAAGGGGGAAGCCATAAGAAAAAATATCTGCTGGTTATGGTGGACAGATTCACTAAGTGGATAGAGGCTAAACCGGTCAAAACGGCTGAGTCTGGCCCGGTGATAGACTTCATATCCGGTGTTGTGCACCGTTATGGTGTCCCACACAACATCATCATTGACAACGGCTCCAATTTCATAGCCGACGAGGTAAAAACCTGGTGTACTAATCTGGGTATTAAACTCGATTACGCCTCCGTCTACCACCCACAAACCAAAGGTCAAGTCGAACGAGCCAACGATCTTATTATGAGCGGCATCAAGCCCAGACTAGTGCGGTCTTTGAAAGAATCAGACAAGCACTGGGTTGAGGAGCTCGACTCTGTACTCTGGGGGCTGCGGACCATGCCCAACCGTACTACCGGATACACACATTTCTTCATGGTGTATGGTGCAGAGGCCGTATTGCCCTACGATATTATTCAAGACTTACCTCGAGTGCATATGTACGAAGAGAGATAAGCCGAGCTTGATCGGCAGGACGGCCTAGATGCCCTGAAGGAGGAACGCGATGTCGTAAAAGCCCGTTCAACATTTTGCCAATAGTAGGCTCGAAGATATCAAAGCAGAGAAGTACGGGCCAACACTTAAAACGTTGGCGAACTCGTTCTACGCCTGCCGGAGAAGAAAAAGGATAAACTCAAGCCCAAATGGGAGGGTCCCTTCATAATTGACGAAGTTCTCACCGGAGGAGCATACCGTCTTCGCGATGCGTCAGACAATCGCCTCGAGCCGAACCCCTGGAACGCGGCCAGACTTCGAAGATTCTATGCCTAGCGCCAAACCCCTTGTTCATCTCCTCCTCCCCTGTAGTTTCCATTTTTTTCTCTCTTTTCTGATTATTTTCTTCTTTCTTGCTTTAAAGCTTTGGTACGGCTAGACTGCACACCATTGACACATACATCTTTAAATATGTACGCCACTTGTACCTGGGGGCTTCTTGGACATAGGTTCTTGTCATTCCTAGAGCATCAAGCTCCTCACATATGAGTTTTTCCATATGTACCTTTTCTTTGCCACTATATGCATCGATATGACTTAAGTTTTGGCTAAGCTGGGTTGCCTGGCTCCTGTGCTTATGCCCTACGTTCCCATTAGTTCGGCTAGGGCATAAAGGGAGCACCTCTGCAATTGTTACTGCCGGGTCATCCGGATGTGTACCTCAGATTGGGTGAAGCCGAAAGCTAGTGTTCTTAAGGGAATATTCTATCGGTGAATTAAAGATGTTTTTTAAAAAAACTCACTCCATTGTGCACCCCCAGAAGTTATACAAACTGTGGTGTTCACATCACAATTCAGACATGCGCACTAAATGCATGCACACCCAGGGAAAGGAACCCTTAACGGAACTATTCTCTCTGGAAGATGTTTCTTACAATATCAATGTAATATAACATAGCTAGCCAGATACAACTTGTCTGTTCAAGCAACTATGACCCCCACGCCTAGTTTTCCAGGCATACCCCGGCCTATTCGGCCGCGACGATATTCGGAAACATTCCGCACCTTCGGGTCTGGAGGTTGAAGCGAAAAGCTCTGCGATGACAAATGATATACAATTCAGCTAGATGAGGAAAGTACACAGTCACTTGGACTCGAACACCTCTTCCTCTACACCCTCCAACATGCAGTCTAAGTTACAATCCTGTTGGGAATATTTGGCGGCCACCTCTACTTGGTCATATACTAAACTAACGGGAATTTCTTCCCCATTTGACCCTAATGGTCCAACCCGGGCCATGTGATTTGGATCCAGCTTGGTATATCGCGTTTTCACCATGGCCCAGGCCTCTCACGTGCCCTCTTGGCAGGCCGATATCTTCCATAGTCGGATACGCCGCCGCGCTCCCTTGAAAATCTCTACAAGATCCTCCATACTTCCTGGAGGGGAGGCGGATGGCCATAACGCCTTGGCAACACTCTGCATGGCCAGCCGGGCATGCTCGTGCACTTGCGACAGTCTTTGCAGCATATCACTCGATGATCCGGACACCTCCTCTTCAGGACGACGTGTCAGTATACCTACAAACATGACTATATCAGTCCCATTTATCTCTAAACTACTTTAACAATAGTTTGGACACATACTAAATATGCCGCCCCGCAGCTTCTTGTTCTCCTTCACGGAATCGGCTAGCTGGGCTCGAACATCTTTCAATTCTTCACCCAATGTAGTGTTAGAATCCTGTAGCTTATTTTTCTCGTCTCTGACGTGGGTTAGCACACGCTCGCCTGCGGCTTGTTGCCTTTTCGCCTCTTTTTCTCCCTCTTGGGCGATCCTCAACTTCTCTTCAAGTTGATTAGACGACCCTATTATGCGATCAACAGCAGAATTAGCACAGTTGGTATACAATTATTTTTCCTTGGTGGAGGGGAACATTACCAAAAGATGACTTATTGACATTTTCCAGTTCGGTAGTAGCAGCATTTAGCTGCGCCCGGCACTGCTCCAGCTCTTGGGCTAGCAAGCAATTCTTCTCTGTAAGGACCTGGTCATACAACAATCCTTAAATCAGTTGTGCCAACTGCTTTCAGTCTTGGGGGCTACGGGCATATGGTTATGCTTTTTTGACAAAGAAAATTTACCTGCATATCTGTCAGATATTGCTTCATGGCTCTTCTAAGCCCATCTCGAGCAACTTGGATGTATGCGTCGCCCGAGCTAAAGGCATTAAAAGCCTCCTCCGAGAACTTGGGGTCTCGCAAGACAGCCCTGCAGTGCCGATTGTTCATGGCACTCTCCACCTCCGACTTGGTGACGAACATATTTTTCGAACCCTCGGCCGAAGGGCAGTCCGGCGCTGTTCCTGCACCAGCCCCAGGCTCCCCGATTGGATCTAAATTGTTGGGAACACCACCGATCAGATCCTCAGACATAGTTCGACGAACCTTCTTCCTGTAACCAAACAAACACACGAGTCATAGTCGGATGCGACTGCTGAAAGGCATGTTTATCCGTACCTCCTTGATGAAGGCATGGCTGTGTCTTCACCCACCTTCCTCTTCGAAGGCTTGCCTGGCGCGGGAGCCGATCTCTTCGAAATCGCTGAGCGTCTCCCCTGTGAAGCACGATACAGTGTGGTGGGTGAGGCAGAATAAGAGCACTCTTTTAGAGAAGGTGTTTCTTAATTACTTACATGTGAAGCAGGAAGAAGGCCAGGGTAGTCGGCGGTTATGGCCACTTCTGTGCCGTCATAGCTTGTATGGTAAAGCACTCCCCCCGCAAGCACTCCGCATATATCCGGATCCTCTTCAAACCCAGGATCTAGCTCCGAGTTGTGGATCTCCGGCTGCGGGGCAGGATTATGAAGTCCTTCGGTGACCTTCCGCCAGTGCTGTCATAACAAACAGACTTGAAATTTATCAAAAGTAATCCGGAAGGGGAATGAGTGGAATAGAGGGGTCGAAGCTTACCCAACTAGGAGGATCATACATAGAATACCCATCTCTGCGCTTAATGCGAAGAAACTCCTCTTCCTCCCCTTTAAACAGCTCGGCCAATCTTTTGGCTAGGGCGGCGGGGGTATCCGGACCCTTCCGGCCATAGCGGGAGGCGTCATCCTCTCCATTGAAGTGCCACATGGGCAGCCCTCTGTATTGTAGTGGCTGAACCCCTCGCACTATGGAGGTCGCCATTACCCCGATTATTGTGAGTCCTGACTGAGCGAGCGTCTTTATCTTGCTCATAAGCTGGCAAACTTCTGCGTTGTCATCCTCTTCAAGACTCCGGGGATGCCAGTTGTGGCGTTTCTTCAGCGGAACGCTCGCAAATTCAGGAAGACCCTTTCGAACTTGGTCAGGAAGCGCGACGTCCTCAATATAGAACCATTCGGAAGGCCATTCTTCGGATGCCTTCCTTGGTGTGCCGGACAGATATCCAGTATCGGTGATACGCCATACTTCGGCTCCGCCCACTTCAAATATTGACCCCTCATGATTACGCGGGACAAGACAAAACAACTTCCTCCATAGCTCGAAATGAGCCTCGATACCCAGGAATAGTTCGCATAAAGCGACGTAACCCGCAATGTGCAGAATGGGGGCATGGGTGAAGTTGTGCAGCTGAAGGCCATAGTATTCCAAAAGCCCTCGGAGGAACGGATGAATGGGAAACCCAACGCCCCTGAGCAGGTAGGGGACGAGACATACTCGCTCTCCCCCCGATGGATTGGGGAAGTCCTCTGCCTGAATCTCACCGTCGAAGGAATCTAGCCCCGCTCGAATAGAAACTAGATCTACGGGGGGAAGAAATCCCTGCGTCTACAGCTTCATCAATTGACTGTGGGACACTGAACACCTCTCCCACTGGCCTTTTTCTGGGCCAGAACGGGTGGAGGAGCTGGGGGCGCTAGCCATGCTGGAATGGTTTCTCCTAAGCAGTTTTCGGGGATTTCCTCTGCGTGGTGCCGAATGAACTAGGATCCAATCTCTTTAATAGGTGCTCTTCCTTGCATGGATGGGGTGTTATTTGCAAAAATACCCTGACCTTCCACCTTTGCTTGACATGTGGGAGGCGAAGTTATTTAACGCGCAGAAGCCTAGGGGAGCGACATTGAACCGATGGCCGAATACATCACTTGGAGATCATTAAAGGAGGAACCCGCCTTGCAATGCCGAAGACAATTTGTGTGCCGAACACCTCGCTATTGAAGACTGGTTCGGGGGCTACTGAGGGAGTCCTGGACTAAGGGGTTCGCGGGCGTCCGACTTGTTATCCATAGGCCGGACTGATGGGCTGTGAAGAGATGAGGGCCAAAGACTATACCTGTGTCCGGATTGGACTCTCTGTGGCGTGGAAGGCAAGCTTGGCGACCGACTATGAAGATTCCTTCTTATGTAACCGACACTATGTAACCCTAGATTTCCTCCCCCCGGTGTCTATATAAACCGGAGGGGTTAGTCCGGAAAGGAGATATTTATTACTTAGTCATACAGGCTAGGCTTCTAGGGTTTAGCCATTACGATCTCGTGGTAGATCAACTCTTGTAACACTCATATTCATCAAGATCAATCAAGCAGGACGTAGGGTATTACCTCCATAGAGAGGGCCCGAACCTGGGTAAACATTGTGTCCCCCGTCTCCTGTTACCATCGATCCTAGTCGCACAGTTCGGGACCCCCTACCCGAGATCCACCGGTTTTGACACCGACAGCTGCAGCATAGCCACCCACGAGAGGAGGGAGCAGACAGTCCCACCGACGCTGGTTTGGGCGGCTGGGGCAGGAAGATCAAAGATTGAAGAAGCACGACGGCCGTTGGATGGACATCCAATAGTCACTGCTCTGTGTTGACTAAGTTGACAAAGCCTTGCGTATGCGTCAATTTTTTTTAGGACAACGTCATCATGAACCTAGTAGGCCCAGAAGTCAGCCTCCAAATCTATGGAAAACAGCATACAACCCATTAGCCATTATTTTCAATAATTTATAGCCAGTTTGCTAATTCTTAAGGATATTTTGAAGCCCGTATTCTTTTTGTTAGCATTTCAGACCATATATTCTGGGCACTGCTAAAAAAATTAACGAATTTTTTCATATTTTGGTGGGGTCCAAACTCTTTTAATCATGAAATTTCGAGTCACGATAAAAATAATTTTAAAAAATTTATATCAAAATAAAATTCAAAATAATTCTCTGCCAAAAAATGAATGAAAATTAAAATATTTACTAGCAAGATGCCCGTGCGTTGCACGGAACATGAATATGCATTTGTATGAGTAGTTTATCTTGTGGGGGAAAAGGATGAACGAGAGAAGGCCTTATCTGTAAATGTGGAGAGGAGTGCGGGTAAATTGTTATAGTTTCCTTCCTATCCGTTAGATGTAGATCGGATGGCCTATATTGCAGGATGGCAGGTACACCATCATCACTAACTCTGCTTTTTATAAGAGTAGAGAAATCCAGAAAAAACAATATTTTAATGTAACTGCCGGTTGGCTTTGGTTTAAAAATTTACAACCCATTTCTTACAACTTATAGACCATTTTCTGGGGAAGCCCATTTCTTACTACTTACATATCCCTCCTCGTCTTGAAAGATTTGTGGCCCAACAGGGCTGAGAAAAGCAAGTAGGCCTCGGTTGGGTATTCTCCAAAAAAAAGAACTGGACTAACATTTTCAGAAAGAAAAAATATATTGATACGTCTCCAACGTATCTATAATTTTTGATTGCTCCATGCTATTATATTATCTATTTTGGATGTTAATGGGCTTATTTTTACACTTTTATATTATTTTTGGGACTAACCTATTAACTAGAGGCCCAGCCCAAATTGCTGTTTTTTTTTTGCCTATTTAGATTTTTGCCGAAAAGGAATATCAGACGGAGTCCAAACGTAATGAAACCTTCGGGAGCGTTATTTTTGGAACAAACGTGATCCAGGAGACTTGGAGTGGACGTCAAGAAATCAACGAGGCGGCCACGAGGCAGGGGGCGCGCCCACCCCCCTAGGCGTGCCCTCCACCCTCGTGGGCCCCTCGTTGCTCCACCGACCTACTTCTTCCTCCTATATATATCCATATACCCCGCAAACATCCAGGAGCACCACGAAACCCTATTTCCACCAATGCAACCTTCTGTACCCAAGAGATCCCATCTTGGGGCCTTTTCCGGAGCTCCGCCAGAGGGGGCATTGATCACGAAGGGCCTCTACATCAACTCCATGGCCCCTCTGATGATGTGTGAGTAGTTTACCTCAGACCTTCGGGTCCATAGCCAGTAGCTAGATGGCTTCTTATCTCTCTTTGGACCTCAATACAAAGTTCTCCTCGATTCTCTTGGAGATCTATTCGATGTAATCTTCTTTTGCGGTGCGTTTGTCGAGATCCGATGAATTGTGGGTTTATGATCAAGTTTATCTATGAACAATATTTGAATCTTCTATGAATTATTTTATGTATGATTGGTTTATCTTTGCAAGTCTCTCTGAATTATCAGTTTCGTTTGGCCTACTAGGTTGATCTTTCTTGCAATGGGAGAAGTGCTTAGCTTTGGGTACAATCATGCGGTGCTCGATCCCAGTGACAGAAAGGGAAATGACACGTATTGTATTGTTGCCATCGAGGATAAAAAGATGGGGTTTATATCATATTGCATGAGTTTATCCCTCTACATCATGTCATCTTGCTTAAGGCGTTACTCTGTTCTTATGAACTTAATACTCTAGATGCATGCTGGATAGCGGTCGATGTGTGGAGTAATAGTAGTAGATGCAGGCAGGAGTCGGTCTACTTGTCGCGGACGTGATGCCTATATGCATGATCATGCCTATATATTCTCATAATTATTCGCTTTTCTATCAATTGCTCGACAGTAATTTGTTCACCCACCGTAATACTTATGCTTTCTTGAGAGAAGCCACTAGTGAAACCTATGGCCCCCGGGTCTATTTTCCATCATACAAGTTTCCGATCTATTTTATTTTGCAATCTTTACTTTCAATGTATATCATAAAAATACCAAAAATATTTATCTTATTATTATTATCTCTATCAGATCTCACTCTTGCAAGTGGCCGGAAGGGATTGACAACCCCTTTATCGCGTTGGTTGCGAGGTTCTTATTTGTTTGTGTAGGTACGAGGTGACTCGCGCGTGGTCTCCTACTGGATTGATACCTTGGTTCTCAAAAACTGAGGGAAATACTTATGCTGCTTTACTGCACAACCCTTTCCTCTTCAAGGGAAAACTGGGCTCGTCATGTGCTTAAATAAAAGCGTAAGGGCCATAGCCCCCGCACAGTGCGCAGTTGAGCTCCATCTCTAAAACTAAAAAACAACTAGGCGAGATGCTGCGTCCCTGGTGTTATCCGCTCGTCGTGTAATTTTCTCGTTTATTGACTACATTGACAATGGCGTGAGACCTACTGTAGTTGTCAAACAATTAGGAGGAAGTATTTTTTTGGCTTGTAGGAGTAATAACGAGGCACCTGCTTGCGTAATGCAATGACCCTAGTGGGTCCCTACTGTCAGCCTCTCCATGTACAGTCATCTCCTGATTCCTCTCGGTTGTTGACCTTGTTGACAATGCCAGACGTCGGCAGGCACAACGAGCGAACCAAGGCGGAGAACGACGACGAGGCCTCGAACGAGAACGAACCGGAGCAGTGGAAGGTGCAGCAGTGTAGTGGCAGGTGGAGGGTAGTACAAGGGCAACAACATGTAGATGAAGCTTACAAACAGTACAAAAAGCCGATGGATTAATTGTTCATCAAATTTAGACAAGACCCAGATTGAACATGGCAATAACATCTAACTCAACCCCTCTTTTTCGCAATCACAAACAAATGGATCAGTATGATCCATAAAATCAACATCCTGTGCAAAAGAAATTATTGGAGGATGACTACAAGTTGTTGTAAATAGAAGCCGAGCACGTTCAGAAGCCCATTTGTCCACCTGAAGCTTCTTTTTTTGCTGTTCAACATGTCTGTCCGTGAGAAATCTCTTTACGAAAAACTTAAGCCTCATGGACAATAGTAACCTCGCATTCAACAGGAAGAATGTGACAAAGCTTCTATTTGCCTGGTTGGATGCATATCCATCCATCATTATTGTCCTCAGACAAATGTTGTGAGAATTGAGAAAATCCTGATGCTTATTACGCCACCGATTGGTTATACGTTTTTCTCCATGTGGTAGCAGTGCCTAAGTAGACATGAAGATTGAAAATAGTTAAGGTCTGAAAAAAGAGTATGTCGAAAGAGCGACATCTGAACGGTTAATTCTAGTACAATATATACGGGTTTTCAATGTGCATGAAATCATCACCTCTCTATATAATTTCTCCAAAGATCGAAAGCATCACAGCAAGCCAATAATTATGTTCAGATCAAAACTAAACATTCCGATATATAAGATCTTGACAGAATCCAACAGCATTGATAGGCTATCCATGGACGAACTCTTCATTAAGCATATAACATAATATTAGTACCGAAAGTGTACTCCAAGATGATATAGAACTTATGCGCACAACTGGAAAATGCAGCTTATGATTACAAATGGGTAGATGATAATATACGGTACCTGAAAAAGTGAGGAGCCAAACACCAACTTCCTATGATCATTAAACGGATCACAAATTACACCCAAGGTCTCCAGTTTGGGCACAGAGACGACAGTTATTTGTGAAGGTTTATAACAATCATCAAGGAGCAACCTTTGAACTGAAGGGGCATCTTCGATGATGAGCTGCTGTCCTTCAAAACAAATTCCAATGCTTTTAAGGTGAGGCGACTTTATTTGGAGACAACTGATAGGGATTTCTATTCCCAAAACAATCAGCAAGCGCTCCAGGGCAGGGAAACTGGAGTGGATGATGCTGTGCAGTGAGGCCTCGGACAGATAAACTACCACAAGCAGAAGTTATTTTAGCAGTGGGAGTCAAAGCATTTGTACCACATCGTGTGGTAGATGGCACTGGCGAAGGTGGCGGTGTGGAGAGAGGAGGAAAACCACGAGATGGACAATGGTGGTGTGGGCAAAAATTCTTGGTGTGTTCGTGGTACAAAACTTTCGTGGTAATGGTAGAACTCAAACTGCTGGAGTTTTCCGAATTCAGGGGATGTCAGCCAAGCATCCACCATGCAGGGTATGGATAAAAGGTAGCGTGTCGGGAATAAAAGGCATTGAATAGGGCCCTGCTTGTGAGAGGAGACGATGGCTCTAAGGAGATCAAATTCAGGAAGGACAGAAATCTGATGACAGTTGAGATTGAGGGGCGCGGTGCACCATATCGGGCGCCACCGAGTTGAGAGGATTTGTGTGCGGCATCAATCCTTAGTGGGGAGAAGCGAGATGATCTCCTCGAGGATGACGTTTGGGAGATCACTGATGCGGTCCATCAGAGATTCTATCGGTTCCTTAGATCTAGGGGGCTCGCCGCTTCTCCCCCCCCCCCCCCCGCTGCCAGGTGCGGGATCTACAACCGGCGTCGCTGCTAGCGGGAACCTCATTTTCTTGGCGCTGGGGCCAGCCGACTCCATTTTCCTTGTGGGCGTCGCGCCGAGCTCATGGGTTTGAGCAGACTAGCCAGAGACGAGCCTAGTGGCAGTGCGAGTGGGGAAGAAGGAGGGCTGGGGTTTTCTGTATGAGTGGAAGAAGAGGAGCAGGTGTTTTCCGTACGAGTGAGGAAGAAGGTGAGTGGGAGTTTTCTGGACAAGTGAGGAAGATGGGGAGTGGGGGAATTGGGGCGAGACGGAAGCAGGAGAGCGAGCTGCAGTATAAGTGGAAGCGAGGAAGAAGGAGGGTTTTTCTGGGATCGGCCCCTCTTCAAGAAATATGGGCTTCTCCTTGCAAAAAACAAAAACAAATGGGCTTTAAGACGGATAGGCTTTTGTATCGGCCCAGTCGGCTGCCCGTGTTTCATATTGGAGGGCCTTGTGCTAGAGGCAGCCCGAGACACTCTCCAGCTTATTGCCCAATCGAAAGAAAAAAAGAGACGCCTCCAGCTTATGGCTACTCATCGGCAACCTTTTTCAACATGGCATCCACCAAATTAGAGGATGGGTACTGGATGCAGACACTCACACTGGTCGCGTAGCGCGGAAAAATGAGTGTGAAATAACTGGCCTACAATATACTTACTAGATTGTGAAGGTTCATAGGTGTGACAGCCTGGTTTTTGCCCTCTCTTCTTTTTCTGTTTTTATTTGGCTTTGATTTGAATTTAGGGTTTTGAATCTCTTCAGTTTGACTTAAACACTTGGGCACCACCTTGACTGTCACCCAAGTGACTCATTTCTCTCTCTAGCCATCATTTCTTCCCTGATCAACCTCAAAATAATATTAGGAATATTTTTCTTAAATGAAAATATTCATTTTCCCTTTAAAACCCTAACCAGCCACTTGTGCTCCAAAGCAACCCCAATTTTTCTTGCCCCCAAAAATCTAAGAAAATTCACAAACATTGTTTGAACCCTCGGACACCTTCCTGAGCAAAAATATTGCATCACTTTTTGGAATATTTTTTCTACAGAAATGTTTTTTGTTCTGGACAAAAATGGTAGTTTCTTTAGCAACTACCATTTTACTTGCTCCAATGCTGCTGAATTTTCTTGTGCGTCACTACCCTCCTAGATGATTGCTAACCTCCAAAGCTCAGCTCCCAACTCTTAGTACTTTGACCACAGTAAGCTCTCAAAGTTACTGCCCAGAAACTTAACTTGAAGTGAAAATCCATCTTACTGCACCTGAGCTCGGCTCCAAGCACTGGTTCTACCCAAAACACTAAGGACTACACGCCAGACATGAAATTGGGGCCAACTGTGGCTCTATGCCGAAGTTCACGCGGTGACCACGCGTGTGCATGGTGCCAACCCGCTAGTCGCCACGCTCTGAGTGCCGCCGAGTGCTCTGTTCGGCGTGTGCTCGCTTCCCCACCTGCCGCACCTTGCCAACCTGCTCCACCATCTCCGTCTCTACTCCCTTAACTCCCTCCCGGCGCTCACCGACGCCGGAGCTCGCCGCTGCAAGCACGGGCGCGGCCCGGCCAACACAACAGTGCGCCGTGCACTGTGTTCGTCGCCACCCCCTCGTTCTTGTGCTCGTCTCTGCCTGCTCACAGTGCCTGGGTGAGCTGTGTTGCCTTGCCCCTCGCTCACTGATGTCGTTTGTTGCCGGGGGCCGTGTCCAGGTGTCCTTTGGTGGAGCCCGAACCCCTCACCTTGCTCGCCTATAAATACAACCCTCGCCAGCCCTCTCGAGCATCACCAAGCCCTCTCACACACTCCACAAAACCAGTAGGAAGCCGTAGCCCGTCCAGGCAGGCCTCGGGCTGCCTTCCCCGAGCTCGAGCTCGCCGGTGATCCCCTCGGGTCGCTCCTGCAGCTCCATCCCTCCCAAGCTCGGTCCACTCTTCCAGAGCCTCCGCCATGCTTCAGTGGTGCCGTCCGACCCGGTTGGGGCCACTCGTGCAGTCTCTGGTCGCCGTCATCCCCAACTCCGGCGACCTCCGCTCTCTGTCGCCGCTGGAGAGGCCCGTTCCGACACCGTCCGACCACCCCTAGCTAATCTACGGGTACGGGTAGGTGCGCCTTCATCTTCTCTTTCGATCAATCCCCTTTGCTCGGGCCAAGATGCCCTCCTCACCGGCGTGAGCTCCGGCGAAGCTCTGCCGTACTCTGTTTCCCTCTCCCCCTCCCTCTCACCTGACTGGCGGGGCCCGCTGTCAGCCACTCCGGTCGCGCCCAAAGCGGTACGAGTGGAGGCGCCCCGCGGGGTTTACGCCTTTGACGCCGCCCCCAGTTCTATTTGATTTAATTAAAAGTCAAATTATTCCAAAGGGCTTCAAACAATCACAACTTTTTAACCATAAGTCCAAATAAATTGATTCTTTTTGCATTGTGTTCTTAATGAAAAGATCTAGTAGCACACCAAAAATGAGATTTTTCTCTGCTGTCTAGATTTTCTGGTGAATTTCAGAATGGTTCTTGATATTTTCTTTTTGTGTTTATAATTGTTTCCAGAAGGTGAAGCTTGTGTTGAGGATCACCAGGAGGAGTGTGACCCTCATCTGCACTAAGGCAAGCCACATCAACATTTTTATGGCGCCATTGCAATATTTGTGATTTTTCAACTTGAACAAATGATTTAATCCATGCATTTAATTCACTAAATATATATATATATATTCTGTTGGATGCTTGTTTAAGTTGGTATGTTTAGTATATGAAAGTTTACAACTAACTAAGTTAGTTTAAGTCATTAGAAGTAATATTTGATTACGAAGAAGTAATATGTTTATGAAAAAGGAATTAGTTGGCTTAATATTTTCTTGAGTGAGAAAAGAATTATGCTAAGGTATTGTCATGGTTAATTTGTTAAATAAACATAACCAGAGAGGTGTTGTGAGTTATTGAGATCTATGCTTAGTATTGGGTGAAGTTGATCCAATTATTTTCGAGGATATGTGGTGCATATATTAGTGTTGCATTATTATAGCATATCATGACACCGGTTACTTTCACTTTAAGTTGAACCTGATAGTAATTCAACTTGAACATATCGTTGATCGGGTCATGGTGCCACTGAATCGAGATTTTCCCCAGTGCAACCACATTTGCCTTTGTGGGAAGGCCTTTATTCGGCCCATTGTCATGCCTCTGGTCGGTGCCTCCAACAAGGGAAGGTTATGAGCGTGCGTTGCCCTGGCCCGGTAAGCATACATAACCTTGTCTGCCCGTTGTTGTTATGGTACCTTGTCCCCGTTTGGGACCGTTTATGTTTTGCCACGACGGTGGCCATTGGTGGCTTTGGTAGGCACCGGGCCACCCATGACTTAGCCCAGTGGGGAGTGAGTCGGAGTGGCCGGGAGAGTGTCATGCCAATGGAGGGGTTCTGTCGGAATGTCGTTGGTCCACGCGAATGGGAGTGCGAGGCCATGGCTTCTGTTGTGTGGGTACAGTGCGCTACCTCTGCAAAGTGTATTAAATCTATCAATAGCCGAGTCCACGGTTACAGACAAGCTCGAAAGTAGGTCACACCATGGATCAGCGTTTAAATAATTTTGCACACTAAGATAATAACCTTGCACTATTGAAGAGAGGATGGTTGAGAAATCATCTAGATGCTGGAGGCCAAGTTGTTGGCCAGTTTGCGATCCGTGTACGACCACTGTTTGGTTACGAGGTAACCCGATTAAAGACCAAGATGTTGGTCAATTTGTGGTCCAAGAGGGATCACCGTTTGGTAAGCATATCCGAGGGACTTAAGTCATGAGATCATGATCACTTCATCCCAAGTATGATTTGCATTAATGATTCAATTGGGTAGTTATCATGATATTGTTTGTCATTATGTTTATACTTGTTGTGAGCTTACAAGTACATTCAATGTACTGACCTGGCGTGTCATGCCAGCTTTCAGGAAAGTCTCGTTGGAAAGGAGTGCTATCCGAGTCTAGATCGTGTCCACATCAGTGTCTAATACGTCCATTTTGCATCATGCTTTTATATCGATATTTATTGCATTATGAGCTGTTATTACACATTATGTCACAATACGTATGCATATTCTCTCTTATTTTACAAGGTTTACATGAAGAAGGGGAATGCCGGCAGCTAGAATTCTGGGATGGAAAAGGAGCAAATATTAGAGACCTATTTTGCGCATCTCCAAAAGTCCTGAAATTCCATGAGAATTATTTTCAGAATATATAAAAAAATATTGGGCGAAAGAAGTACCAGAGGGGGGCACCCATCGTCCAGAGGGTGGGGGGCGCGCCCCCTGCATTGTGGGCCCTCTGTCAGCCCTCTGATGCCCATCTTCTGCTATATGAGGTCTTTCGTGGAGAAAAAAAATCATAAGTAAGCTCATGGGACGAAACTCCACCGCCACGAGGCGGAACCTTGGCGGAACCAATCTAGGGCTCCGACGGAGCTGTTCTGCTGGGGAAACTTCCCTCCGGGAAGGGGAATCATCACCAACGATCCTCTCATCGGGAGGGGGTCAATCTCCATAAACATCTTCACCAGCACCATCTCATCTCAAACCCTAGTTCATCTCTTGTATCCAATCCTTGTATCCAAACTTCAGATTGGTACCTGTGGGTTGCTAGTAGTGTTGATTACTCCTTGTAGTTGATGCTAGTGGTTTACTTGGTGGAAGATCATATGTTCAGATCCATTATGCATATTAATACCCCTCTGATTATGAACATGCATATGCTTTGTGAGTAGTTACGTTTGTTCCTGAGGACATGGGAGAAGTCTTACTATAAGTACTCACGTGAATTTGGTATTCATTCGATATTTTGATGAGATGTATGTTGTCATCCCTCTAGTGGTGTCATGTGAATGTCGACTACATCACACTTCACCATTGTTTGGGCCTAGAGGGAGGCATTGGGAAGTAATAAGTAGATGATGGGTTGCTAGAGTGACAGAAGCTTAAACCCTAGTTTATGCGTTGCTTCGTAAGGGGCTGATTTGGATCCATATGTTTCATGCTATGGTTAGGTTTACCTTAATACTTCTTATGTAGTTGCGGATGCTTGCAATAGGGGTTAATCATAAGTGGGATGCTTGTCCAAGTAAGGGCAGTACCCAAGCCCCGGTCCACCCACATATCAAATTATCAAAGTACCGAGTGTGAATCATATGAACGTGATGAAAACTAGCTTGACGATAATTCCCATGTGTCCTCGGGAGCGCTTTCCTTTATATAAGAGTTTGTCCAGGATTGTCCTTTTCTACAAAAAGGATTGGGCCATCTTGCTGCACCTTATTTACTTTTATTACTTGCTACTCGTTACAAATTACCTTATCACAAAACTATCTGTTATCGATAATTTCAGTGCTTGCAGAGATTACCTTACTGAAAACTGCTTATCATTTCCTTCTTCTCCTCGTTGGGTTCGACACTCTTACTTATCGAAAAGGCTACGATAGATCCCCTACACTTGTGGGTCATCAAGACTCTTTTATGCCACTGTTGCCGGGGAGCGAAGAGCCTTTGGTAGGGAGAATTTGGTAAGGAAAATTTTATATAGTGTGCTGAAATTTACTGTCACTTGTCACTATGGAACATAATCCTTTGAGGGATTTGTTCGGGGTATCTTCACCACGACTAATAGAGCAAAGAGTTTCTCCTCAACCTATTGAACCTACTAAAAATGTTTACTTTGAAATTCCTTCGGGTATGATAGAGAAACTGCTAGTTAATCCTTTCGCAAGTGATGGAACATTACACCGCGATTTACACTTAATCTATGTGGATGAAGTTTGTGGATTATTTAAGCTTGTAGGTATGCCCGAGGATGTTATCAAGAAGAAGGTCTTCCCTTTAGCTTTGAAGGGAGATGCATTGACATGGTTGAGGCTATGTGATGATATTGGATCATGGAACTGCCAACGATTGAAGTTGGAATTTCATCAGAAGTTTTATCCTATGCATCTTGTTCATCGTGATCGTAATTATATATATAATTTTTGGCCTCATGAAGGAGAAATCATCGCTCAAGCTTGGGGGAGGCTTAAGTCAATGTTATATTCATACCCCAGTCATGAGCTCTCAAAAGAAATGATTATTCAAAAAAATTATGCTCGGCTTTCTCTCAGTAATCGCTCCATGCTCGATACTTCTTGTACTGGATCTTTTATGATGAAGACTATTGAATTCAAATGGGATTTATTGGAAAGAATTAAACACAACTCTGAAGATAGGGACCTCGACGAAGGTAAGGATTCGGGTATAACACCTAAGTTTGATTGTGTTAAATCTTTTATGGTTACCGATGCTTTCCGTGAATTTAGCACTAAATATGGACTTCACTGTGAGATAGTAGCTTCTTTTTGTGAATCCTTTGCTACTCATGTTGATCTCCCTAAGGAGAAGTGGTTTAAATATAATCCTCCCATTGAAGAAAAAGTAGTTGCACCCATTAAAGTTGAAGAAAAGACTGTCACTTCTAATGATCCTGTTGTTCCTACTTCTTATATTGTGTAACATCCCAAATTTTCAATTTGGAATGTTATACATTAGATCATCATGCATATCATATTTTATTTGCTTTTGGGTTTTGATCCTAGAAAATTCTACGCAACTCAAGGACCCACGGAGAGAGTTGGGGATTTCGTTATTTTCATATTTGAGTTTTCTCAAGTTTTGAGAATAGGATCATTAGATTTTATTTATTTTATCATCAATTATTTCTATTACAAAAATATGAGAGAGGGAATAAAATGACTTTCCTAAAATATATAAATATTGAGGATTTAATAATAAAATCAAATAAGATTTATTTCGGAGTTTTTCGATATTTTTATTTGAATTTAGGAAAAATACGCGTTTTTCAAAATTGCATTTAGGGCCCAAATAAATGTTCACTTTGTCTGGCTTGATTTTAGAAGTCCGGTAAAATTTATTTCGGGATTTTTGAAGTCCGTTTAGTATTTCTTTTTATATTTTCTTCCGAGCGTAATTATAAAAAAAACGAAACCGACCTTGGGCCGTGCCCGAGCGGGACTCCGCCCGGGGGACGCCTTTAAATAGCGCCGCACCTGAGCCCCCAGCCCATAACCGCCGCCGCCAGCCCACCCGCCCGCCGCCGCCGCCGCCCGCCAGAGCCGCCGCCGCCGCGACGCGCGTTGCCCGAGGTTCACCGCCGCCTCGAAATCCGTGCCGGTTTAAAAAACGATAGGTTTTCATCGGTTTTATTTTCGGTTTTTTATTATTTTACTATTTTATTTACTTTATTATTTTCAGATTAGGTTAATTAACGAATTAATCCGTTCGTCATTTCTCTTTTTGTCGGATTTTTCCGCGGTTATTTTCTGATCGCGATTTATGATCCGATTTTCGTTTTAGTATAACTTTTTGCTCGTTTATCGGAATCAGGCGATTCAAGCGCCTAGAGTTTCGTCTCGAAACTCTCTAACCGAATAATCAACTTAAACAAGTTTTTGCTACTGTAAAATTTGACTTAGATCCAGATTACTAGAACGAAGTTGTTTTCTTTCACCGTTGTCTTTCTTTGCTTCGTTCGATTTGATTCTTTTTGCCAACCGGAGTTCGTAAGTTGAACCTTCTGGTTAGATCTCTTATTTGAGTTTTACCTGTGCATTAGATGAGTACTTATTGTATGCTTGTTTGTTTGTCCGCGATAGAGTAGCAGGAGTGCGCCGCCTATTACTTCGAATCGTTAGGTTTCTCGGGTCATCGGCAAGGCAAGTAACACTTTGATCATACCTTTTCTACTACCCAGTTTTATTGCATTAGATCAATGCTCACACATTGCATGATTAGGATCTAATTAAACTGTGGGATGGGAAGTAGATGAGGTAGTACGTATTACCTATTTATTATCAAACCTTTGTGAGTTACTTCTACGTTTGCTTATAATGCCATGCTATGCTAGTAGACGTGGATTGGGTGAGTGAAATCCATGACAGATGTGAGTTTGTTAATTAATGGTTTATCTAAGGTGGCAACTTAAACACACATCTGGGTGGATTGAGGCACCTGGGTATTCCAGGACTTGCCTGTTTTCTTTTGGACCGCCACCGAGGCTCAAAGGGATCATGAGACTATTCATACTAGAAACTTCCGTGTGCAGCCACAAGCTATTATGGGCTCTAGCATAGTTGACTAAGTTGTGCGAACTCTTACAGTGGTAGACTAGTAGATGTAGGGGATGTAGGTGGTACGGTCTACCCAATCGTAAGGTGCTAGCGCTTCTGAAAGACTATGTCTCGGCCATCCGTCTTCTTAAACACCATGTAGTACGAGAAAACAATCGGAGGAGATCGAGTCTTGTGGGGAAAAGTGCGCAAACCTCTGCAGAGTGTAATAAACTAATCATGGTTAGCCGTGTCCCCGGTTATGGACATCTTGAGTATCTAGTACCTGGATTATCATGTGAATCTCAACATGTTACTCTAAATTAATTTTGTTGGGTTTTGTTTAATGATGATGCTTAATTGGGATTGAGAATGCTGTCAACCATTCTCAATGTTTAACAACCACCATGATAGTTAAATAAAAGTTATTCCTTTGCAGTAGGGAAAATTGGCTTTACGCAAAACTGTAACCATAGAGCTTTCCACCAGCCAAATATGCATATAGTATAGCCGTTTCATTCCATTACCCTCTATGTGTTACCTTGCCAGCATATTCCATGTGCTGACCCGTTTTCGGGCTGCAACGTTAATGTTGCAGACTTTTCAGATGACGATTAAGGAGTTTTAGGTCATGGTTCTATACTCAGTGATGCCGTTGGAGTTGATGGACTCACTTATCTTCCAAGCCTTCCGCCGTTATCGTTATTAGATGGCCTTAGGCCATATTTATTGTAATAAGTTCTCTTTTGAGACACTCGATGTAATAAGTGTGTGATTGCTACTCTGCTATAAATCCTCCGAGTACTGTTTGGTGTCAGCATTACTGATCCAGGGATGACACCGGAGCACAGAGATCAGACTGTTTGAGGTCTGGTCGCTACAGAGATGGTATCAGAGCACACGCTGACTGTAGGACACGACCACTAAGCTAAAGACCTAGATCACTCTCTTCTCTTCTGACTTCTCATCTTTTCTACTCTTTAGGATGGCGGATGCAAGGAACAAGTTCACACAACCGGATGAAGATACACCCTTTGGACGCCACTTGAAGGAAGTCACTAGATACCTGAACATAGGAGTACCAAGCTTCACGGGAACCTACAACGCCACTTTACCTGAAGAAGAGCGCTGGATGATTCAAGTTCAAGTTCCAGGAAGGACGTTCATGCCAGTCACTGAGCCCATAGAGTTTTCTTTCGATGCACCAACTTGGAGTCTAGGAAAGAGTATGGCAGCCCACATCGCCATGGGACGCATTGGAGAAGTCTACCGCAAGGATCTTAAGATACCATATACCAGATTTGTGGGCGCCGAGATGAACACTGGGAGATGATCAGCACTAGGAAAGATAGATCAATTGCAGCTTTTATCCGAGAGTTAAACCAGCACATTCGACGACAGGAGAATCAGATGTGCGCCGACATGATAGATCTGAAGAAGGCTAAGACTAGAATCAAGGAACTGGAGGAAGAACTCAAGGCTACACGTGAAGATTATGAAGAGGAAATTGAAGTATTGGTGGAGAAGAATGACGACCTGATCAAGAAGATTGGAATATTTATGGGAGGCCCAACACCAGTAGATGAAGACGAAGAACCCAAGGAGATTAGCCCGGAAGACTACATCATCATCAACGGCACCGACTCGGAAGCAGATAGTAGCGATGATGACTATGTTGATGAAGCAGGAGCAGATATCATGGAGTCAACAACTGTAGAATATTTCTAGTAGACCACCTCATCAGTAGTAGTAGTCCACCATGTAAATATAGTAGTCCGAGCACTTTGCGATAGTTAGATCGATTGTATGCCTTTGTTTGTTTGAATGAAGTGAATTGTTTGCTTTTGCCTCATGTGCATATGGGTAGTGTTTTCTCTTTAGACCCCCTCTATTCTTATATCTCATCTTTTCTAAACCCTCAGATGCCTCCGAGACATGACCCCGGATTTGCCTTTCCACCGGAGCTCACCTAGTTGATCCAGCAGCAGAACACATTGATGCAGTTGCTAGTTCAGAATCAGAATAAGGGGAACAACAACAACAACCCACCACCACCACCACCTATTGACCACTTAGCCCGTTTTCTTAGGCTGAATCCGCCGGTGTTTTCCAGTAGCACCGAGCCGATAGTAGCAGATGATTGGCTCCGCAAGACAGCTAGGGAGTTGACCACAGCAGGATGCACAGATGCGGAGAAGGTGAAGTTTGCCGCACATCAGTTAGAAGGACCCGCAGCATCATGGTGGGAGAATTTCACAGCCACCTTCCCAGTCGACACTGTCACATGGGACCAGTTTCAGCAGGCTTTTCGCACTGCCCATGTTTCAGCAGGAGCCATGGCCATGAAGAAGCGAGAGTTTCGTAACTTGCGCCAAGGAGGACGGACAGTTGGCCAGTATGTGGAGGAGTTTAGTAAGTTAGCACATTATGCCCCAGATGACGTTGCTACGGATGCAACTAAGCAGGAGAAGTTTCTGGAAGGACTAAATGATGAGTTGAGCATGCAGTTGATGGTAGCAACCTTCAACAACTACCAGGAGTTGGTAGATTGTGCTCTTATGATTGAAGGCAAGCAGCAGCAAATTGAGAACCGCAAGAGGAAGTATGGACAAGGAAAGTATAATTCAGGAGCTCAGTAGAAGCCACGTTTACCCCTAGACCAGGAGGACATTTTCAGCATACCCATGGAGGAGGTAGCTCACACAATCACAATGGCACCAAGAATGGAAATGGCAATGGATGAAACAACAGCCAGAACCGCACCAACCCCTCAACCCCGGCCAAGAAGGACTTGAGCCAAGTCACTTGCTATAAGTGTTCGAAGCCAGGACATTATGCCAATGAATGTCCTGAAGGCCAAAACGGCAATGGAAGTTCTGGGAAGAAGCCGAACCCTTTCAACAGGGGACAGGTGAACCACGTTAGCATGGAGGAGGTTGAAGCTCAGCCCGATGCAGTAATAGGTAAGTTTTTGGTTAAGTCATTTACTGCACTCGTTCTTTTTGATATTGGTGCATCGCATTCATACATCTCAAGGGGATTTGTGGATAAGTATAACCTACCAACCCAAGCCCTTAGGTCACCCATGTTAGTAACCTCGCCCGGAGCAGAGTATGTGGCTAGTCTATGGTGTGATCGGTTACCATTAAGGATTGGTAACTATGTTTTTCCCTCAGACCTAATAGTATTGGAATCTCAAGGATTGGATGTGATATTAGGCATGGATTGGTTATCAAAGTATGAAGGGAATATTGAGTGTGCTAGCAAGTCAATTTTGCTTACCACACCAGAAGGGAGAAGGATCAAGTATATATCCCGACATGTGCCAAAGAGGACCCAAGTAAATTGCCTAACAGGAATCGTGCAGGAGGAAGTACCAGTGGTAAGGGATTTCCCTAATGTATTTCTAGAGGAGTTGCCTGGCATGCCACCGGATAGAGATATTGAGTTTTTGATTGAGCTATTGCCAGGCACAGGTCCAATATCAAAAAGACCATATAGGATGCCAGCAAAGCATTTGGTGGAAATTAAGAAATAGATTAAAGAATTAATGGATAAGGGATATATTCGCCCAAGTTCTTCACCTTGGGGATCGCCAGTACTACTAGTGGAGAAGAAGGATGGATCGTTAAGGATGGTTGTTGATTATCGAGGATTGAATGAAGTAACGATCAAGAACAAGTACCCACTACCAATGATCAATGATCTGTTTGATCGATTGCAAGGAGCCAAGGTATTTTCCAAGATCGATCTGCGATCAGGATACCACCAGTTGAAGATTCGAGAACAGGATATTCCGAAGACAGCTTTTACCACCAAGTATGGGTTGTATGAGTATACCGTTATGTCATTTGGTCTGACTAACGCGCCTGCCTATTTTATGAACATGATGAATAAAGTGTTTATGGAGTTTTTGGATAAGTTCGTCGTAGTGTTCATTGATGATATCCTGGTTTATTCGAAGAATGAAAAGGAGCATAAGGAGCATTTGCGTTTGGTACTTGGAAAGCTCTGAGAACACCAATTATATGCCAAGTTCAGCAAATGTGAGTTTTGGTTGAAAGAAGTAGGATTCCTCGGACACGTTATATCTGGAGAAGGTATAGCAGTAGATCCCGCTAAAGTTGAAACCGTGACCAAGTGGGAAGCCCCAACAACAGTTGGAGAGATCCGGAGTTTTCTTGGACTCGCAGGATACTACCGAAGGTTTATTGAGAATTTCTCAAAGATTGCGAAGCCTATGACGAAGTTGTTGAAGAAAGATACGAAGTTCATATGGACTAAGCAGTGTGAGGCTAGTTTTTAGGAGTTGAAGCAACGCTTAGTTACCTCACCAGTGTTGATTTTGCCAGACCGGACCAAAGATTATGAGGTGTATTGCGATGCTTCACGTCGAGGACTTGGAGCAGTGCTTATGCAGGAAGGGAGAGTTGTTTCATATGCCTCAAGACAACTGAAGCCCCATGAGTTGAATTACGCTACGCATGATTTGGAGTTAGCAGCCGTAGTGCATGCTTTGAAAACATGGAGACATTTCCTCATTGGAAATCATTGTGAGGTGTACACGGATCATAAGAGTTTGAAGTACATTTTCACACAGAAGGAGTTGAATCTCAGACAAAGGAGATGGTTGGAGCTTATCAAGGATTATGATATGAAATTGCATTATCACCCCGGAAAGGCTAATGTAGTAGCTGACGCATTAAGCCATAAGAGCCATGTCAATACGTTAATGACGGGAGAAATACCCAAGGAGTTAGCAGAAAATCTTCGTGAACTATGTTTGAAAATAGTTCCGAGAGTCTATGTAGCAGCACTAGAGATTCAGCCAACTTTGATGGATAGAATCAGAGAAGCTCAGAAGACTGACAAAGAGATTGCCGCTATAAAGGAGAAACTGAGCAAAGGAAAAGCTAAAGGATTTCGTGAGGATGAGCACGACACCCTATGGTTTGAAGACCGTGTTTATGTGCCCAATGACCCAGAGATCAGGAAGTTGATACTGCAAGAGGCACACGACTCACCATATTCAATTCACCTAGGAAATACCAAGATGTATCTGGATTTGAAGGATATTTTCTGGTGGACTGGAATGAAGAAGGATATAGCAAGGTATGTAGCAGTTTGTGATGTATGCCAGAGAGTAAAGGCAGAGCATTAGAAGCCAGCAGGATTGTTACAACCATTGCCGATACCCGAATGGAAGTGGGATAAGTTAGGCATGGATTTTATCACGGGATTTCCCAGGACTCTTTCAGGCTATGACTCGATTTGGGTTGTGGTTGATCGATTGACGAAAGTAGCTCATTTCATCCCAGTAAAGACCACTTACACCAGTGCTAAGTTGGCAAAGATATACATGACCAGAATAGTATGTCTGCATGGAGTTCCGAGTAGTATCGTATCAGATAGAGGAACCCAGTTTACCTCAAAGTTCTGGAAGCAGTTGCACGAAACTTTGGGAATCAGGCTAGAATTCAGTACAGCTTTTCATCCATAGACAGATGGGCAGACCGAGAGAGTAAATCAGATTTTGGAGGATATGCTGAGAGCTTGTGCGCTAGATTATGGATCTAGTTGGGACGATAATTTTCCATATGCAGAGTTCTCTTACAACAATAGTTACCAAACCAGTTTAAACATGGCCCCTTTTGAAGCCTTGTACGGAAGGAGGTGCAGGACACCGTTGTCGTGGGACGAAGTTGGAGACCGCCAGTTGTTTGGTCCTGACTTGATTAAGGAGTCTGAACAGAAGGTGAAATTGATTCGCGATAAGCTCAAGGTAGCCCAGTCCAGACAGAAGAGTTATGCAGATTCTAAACGCAAGGAGACAGTTTACGAAGTTGGAGACAGAGCTTATCTTCGAGTATCTCCACTTCGGGGAATAAAGCGTTTTGGAGTTAAAGGGAAGTTAGCGCCACGATTTGTAGGACCATATCGAATTTTGGAGCGTATGGGAGAAGTGGCCTACAAGTTGGAATTGCCCAATGGATTGTCAGGAGTTCATGATGTGTTCCACGTTTCTCAGTTAAAGAAGTGTCACGCGGAGATAGCTGACATACCATTGAGAGACACAGTGCCTTTGGAAACTATTCAGTTGGATAACGATTTGACCTACGAGGAGAAACCAGTTAAGATCCTCGAGTTTGCCAGCCAAGTTACCCGCAGCAAAGTTATCAAATTTTGCCAGGTTCAGTGGAGCCACCACACGGAGGATGAAGCCACCTGGGAGCGAGAGGAAGATTTGCTCAAGGACCACCCTCACCTATTTTCTAGCCAACCCGAATCTCGAGGGCGAGATTCATCTTAAGGGGGTAGGTTTGTAACATCCCAAATTTTCAATTTGGAATGTTATACATTAGATCATCATGCATATCATATTTTATTTGCTTTTGGGTTTTGATCCTAGAAAATTCTACGCAACTCAAGGACCCACGAAGAGAGTTGGGGATTTCGTTATTTTCATATTTGAGTTTTCTCAAATTTTGAGAATAGGATCATTAGATTTTATTTATTTTATCATCAATTATTTCTATTACAAAAATATGAGAGAGGGAATAAAATGACTTTCCCAAAATATAGCAATATTGAGGATTTAATAATAAAATCAAATAAGATTTATTTCGGAGTTTTTCGATATTTTTATTTGAATTTAGGAAAAATACACGTTTTTCAAATTGCATTTAGGGCCCAAATAAATGTTCACTTTGTCAGACTTGATTTTAGAAACCCGGGAAAATTTATTTCGGGATTTTTGGAGTCCGTTTAGTATTTCTTTTTATTTTTCTTCCGAGCATAATTATAAAAAAACGAAACCGACCTTGGGCCATGCCCGAGCGGGACTCCGCCCGGGGGACGCCTTTAAATAGCACCACACCCGAGCCCTCAGCCCATAACCGCCGCCGCCAGCCCACCCACCCGCCGGAGCCGCCGCCGCGACGCGCGTCGCCCGAGGTTCGTTGCCGTCTCGAAATCCGTGCCGTTTAAAAAAAAACAGATTGGTTTTCGTCGGTTTTATTTTTGGTTTTTTCGGTTTTTTTATTATTTTACTATTTAAATTATTTTATTATTTTCATATTAGGTTAATTAACGAATTAACCCGTTCGTCGTTTTTCTTTTTCATCGGATTTTCCGCGGTTATTTTCTGATCGCGATTTCTGATCCGATTTTCGTTTTAGTATAACTTTTCGCTCGTTTATCAGAATCAGACGATTCAAGCGCCTAGAGTTTCGTCTCGAAACCCTCTAACCGAATAATCAACTTAAACAAGTTTTTGCTACTGTAAAATTTGACTTAGATCCAGATTACTAGAATGAAGTTGTTTTCTTTCGCCGTTGTCTTTCTTTGCTTCGTTCGATTTGATTCTTTTTGCCAACCGGAGTTCTTAAGTTGAACCTTCTGGTTAGATCTCTTATTTGAGTTTTACCTGTGCATTAGATGAGTACTTATTGTATGCTTGTTTGTTTGTCCGCGATAGAGTACCCGGAGTGCGCCGCCTGTTATTTCGAATCATTAGGTTTCTCGGATCATCAGCAAGGCAAGTAACACTTTGATCATACCTTTTCTACTACCCAGTTTTATTGCATTAGATCAATCCTCACACATTGCATGATTAGGATCTAATTAAACTGTGGGATGGGAAGTAGATGAGGTAGTACCTATTACCTGTTTATTATCAAACCTTTGGGAGTTACTTCTACGTTTGCTTATTATGCCATGCTATGCTAGTAGACGTGGATTGGGTGAGTGAAATCCATGACAGATGTGAGTTTTTTAATTAATGGTTTATCTAAGGTGGCAACTTAAACACACATCTGGGTGGATTGAGGCACCTGGGTATTCTAGGACTTGCCTATTTTCTTTTGGACTACCACCCAGGCTCAAAGGGATCATGAGACTATCATACTAGAAACTTCCGTGTGCAGCCACAAGCTATTATGGGCTCTAGCATAGTTGACTAAGTTGTGCGAACTCTTACAGTGATAGACTAGCAGATGTAGGGGATGTAGGTGGTACGGTCTACCCGATCGTAAGGTGCTAGCGCTTCTGAAAGACTATGTCTCGGTCATCCGTCTTCTTAAACACCATGTAGTGCGAGAAAACAAATGGAGGCGGTCGAGTCTTGTGGGGAAAAGTGCGCAAACCTCTATAGAGTGTAATAAACTAATCATGGTTAGCCATGTCCCCGGTTATGGACATCTTGAGTATCTAGTACCTGGATTATCATGTGAATCTCAACATGTTACTCTAAATTAATTTTGTTGGGTTTTGTTTAATGATGATGCGTAATTGGGATTGAGAATGCTGTCAACCATTCTCAATGTTTAACAACCACCATGATAGTTAAATAAAGTTATTCCTTTGCAGTAGGGAAAAATTGGCTTTACGCAAAACTGTAACCATAGAGCTTTCCACCAGCCAAATATGCATATAGTATAGCCGTTTCATTCCATTACCCTCTATGTGTTACCTTGCCAGCATATTCCATGTGTTGACCCGTTTTCGGGCTGCAACGTTAATGTTGCAGACTTTTCAGACGATGATTAAGGAGTTTTAGGTCGTGGTTCTATACTCAGTGATGCCGTTGGAGTTGATGGACTCACTTATCTTCCAAGCCTTCCGCTGTTATCGTTATTAGATGACCTTAAGCCATATTTATTGTAATAAGTTCTCTTTTGAGACACTCGATGTAATAAGTGTGTGATTGCTACTCTGCTATAAATCCTTCGAGTACTGTGTGGTGTCAGCATTACTGATCCAGGGATGACACCGGAGCACAGAGATCGGACTGTTTGAGGTCTGGTCGCTACATATTGAGAAACCACCTTTCCCTGTTAGAATAAAGGATCATGCTAAAGCTTCAACCATGGTCAACAAAAGTAATATTAAGACACCCAAACCCCCTGAGCAAATTAAGGTTGAACCTAGTGTTGCTAGGGTTGAAGATCTCTTGGCCGATAACATTGGTGGGCATGTTATTTACTTCTGCAATGAATCTGCTAGAATTGCTAGACCTAATACTAAAAATAAACATAGACCTGTTGTAGGCATGCCTGTTATTTCCGTTAAAATAGGAGATCATTTCTATCACGGCTTATGTGATATAGGTGCTAGTGCAAGTGCAATACCTCATTCCTTATACGAAGAAATTATGCATGCTATTGCACCTGCTGAGATAGAAGAGATTGATGTTACAATTAAGCTTGCCAATAGAGATGTTACAATTATGCATGCTATTTCACCAGTTGGGATTGTCAGAGATGTTGAAGTCTTGTGTGGGAAAGTTAAATATCCTACTGATTTTCTTGTTCTTGGTTTCCCACAAGATGACTTTTGTCCCATTATATTTGGTAGACCCTTCTTGAATACTGTTAATGCTAAGATAGACTGCAACAAGGATATTGTTTTTGTTGGTTTATGGGATATGTCTCATGAGTTTAATTTTGCTAAATTTCATAGACAACCCCATGATAAAGAATTGCCTAGTAAAGATAAAATTATTGGTCTTGATTCTATTGTCGTGCCTCCTACTAATCCTTTAGAACAATATTTGCCAGACCATGAAAATGATATGTTTATGAATGAAAGAAGGGAAATAGATGAAGTATTCTTTAAATAGGGACCTATTTTGAAACACAACTTGCCTGTTGAAATCCTAGGGGATCCCCCTCCACCTAAGGGTGATCCTGTGTTTGAGCTTAAACATTTACCTGATACTCTCAAATATGCTTATCTTGATGAGAAAGAGATATATCCTGTTATTATTAGTGCTAACCTTTTAGAGCATGAAGAAAAGAAATTATTGAAAACTCTGAAGAAGCACTGTGCTGCTATTGGATATACTCTTGATGATCTTAAGGGCATTAGTCCCACTCTAAGCCAGCACAAAATAAATCTGGAGAAAGACGCTAAACCAGCTGTTGATCACCAATGACGGTTAAATCCTAAGATGAAAGAAGTGGCAAGAAAAGAAATACTAAAACTTCTGGAGGCAGGTATAATTTATCCCGTTGCTGATAGTCAGTGGGTAAGTCCTGTCCATTGTGTCCCTAAGAAGGGAGGTATTACTGTTGTTCCTAATGATAAAGATGAATTGATCCCACAAAGAATTGTTACAAGTTATAGAAAGGTAATTGATTTCTGCAAATTAAATAAAGCTACTAAAAAGGATCATTACCCTTTACCTTTTTATTGATCAAATGCTAGAAAGATTATCCAAACATACACATTTTTGCTTTCTAGATGGTTATTCTGGTTTCTCTCGAATACCCGTGTCAAAAGAGGATCAAGAAAAGACAACTTTTACTTGCCCTTTTGGTACCTTTGTTTATAGACGTATTCCTTTTGGTTTATGCAATGCACCTGCTACTTTTCAAAGATGTATGACTTCTATATTCTCTGACTTTTGTGAAAAGATTGTTGACGTATTCATGGATGATTTCTCCATTTACGGAACTTCTTTTGATGATTGCTTAAGCAACCTTGATCGAGTTTTGCAAAGATGTGAAGAAACTAATCTTGTCTTGAATTGGGAGAAATGCCACTTCATGGTTAATGAAGGTATTGTCTTGGCACATCAAATTTCTGAAAGAGGTATTGAAGTTGATAAAGCTAAAGTTGATTCTATTGAAAAGATGTCGTGTCCTAAGGACATTAAAGGTATAAGAAGTTTCCTTGGTCATGTCGGTTTTTATAGGAGGTTCATTAAGGACTTCTCTAAAATTTCTCGGCCTCTGACTAATCTCTTACAAAAAGATGTTCCTTTTGTATTTGATGATGATTGTGTAGAAGCATTTGAAATACTCAAGAAAGCTTTGGTTTCTGCAACTATTGTTCAACCTCCTGATTGGAATTTACCATTTGAAATTATGTGTGCTGCTAGTGATTATGTTGTAGGGGCTGTTCTAGGACAAAGAGTTGATAAGAAATTAAATGTTATTCAATATGCTAGTAAAACTCTAGACAATGCTCATAGAAATTATGCTAATACTGAAAAAGAATTTTTAGCAGTTGTATTTGCTTGTGATAAGTTCAGACCTTATATTGTTGATTCTAAAGTAACTGTTCACACTGATCATGCTGCTATTAAATATCTTATGGAAAAGAAAGATGCTAAACCTAGACTTATTAGATGGATTCTCTTGCTACAAGAATTTGATTTGCATATTATTGATGGAAAGGGAGCTGAGAACCCCGTTGCAGACAACTTGTCTAGGTTAGAGAATGTTCTTCATGACCCTCTACCTATTGATGATAGCTATCCCGATGAACAATTAGCTGTCATAAATGCTTCTCGTGTTGCTCCATGGTATGCTGATTATGCTAATTATATTGTTGCTAAATTTATACCACCTAGTTTCACATACCAACAAAAGAAAAAGTTCTTCTATGATTTAAGGCATTACTTTTGGGATGACCGACATCTTTATAAAGAAGGAGTAGATGGTGTTATTAGACGTTGTGTACCTGAGCATGAACATGAACAAATCCTACGCAAGTGCCACTCCGAGGCTTATGGAGGACACCATGCTGGGGACAGAACTGCACATAAGGCATTGCAATCCGGTTTTTATTGGCCTACTCTCTTCAAGGATGCCCGTAAGTTTGTCTTGTCTTGTGATGAATGTCAAAGAATTGGTAATATTAGTAGACGTCAAGAAATGCCTATGAATTATTCACTTGTTATTGAACCATTCGATATTTGGGGCTTTGATTATATGGGACCGTTTCCTTCCCCTAATGGGTATACTCATATTTTAGTTGCTGTTGATTATGTTACTAAGTGGGTAGAAGCTATTCCAACTAGTAGTGTTGATCATAACACCTCTATTAAGATGCTTAAAGAAGTTATTTTTCCGAGGTTTGGAGTCCCTAGATATTTAATGACTGATGGTGGTTCACATTTTATTCATGGTGCTTTCCGTAAAATGCTTGCTAAGTATGATGTTAATCATAGAATTGCATCTCCATATCACCCACAGTCTAGTGGTCAAGTAGAATTGAGCAATAGAGAGCTTAAATTAATTTTGCAAACGACTGTTAATAGATCTTGAAAGAATTGGTCCAAGAAACTTGATGATGCATTATGGGCCTATAGAACTGCATATAAAAATCCTATGGGTATGTCTCCATATAAAATGGTTTATGGTAAAGCTTGTCACTTACCTCTCGAATTAGAACATAAGGCATATTGGGCTATTAAAGAGCTCAACTATGACTTCAAACTTGCCGGTGAGAAGAGGGTTTTTGACATTAGCTCACTTGATGAATGGAGAACCCAGGCCTATGAGAATGCCAAACTGTTTAAAGAAAAAGTTAAAAGATAGCATGATAAAAGGACACAAAAGCGTGAGTTTAATGTAGGTGATTATGTATTACTATACAACTCTCGTTTAAGATTTTTTGCAGGCAAACTCCTCTCTAAATTGTAAGGTCCCTACATCATCGAGGAGGTCTATCGTTCCGGTGCCATAAAAATCAACAACTTCAAAGGCACAAATCGGAGGGTGGTGAACAGTCAAAGTATCAAACATTATATCTCAGGTAATCCCATAAATGTTGAAACTAATGTTATTGAAACCGTAACCCCGGAGGAATACATAAGGGACACTTTCCAGAACGTTTTAGACTCCGAAAAGGAATAGGTACGTGGTACGGTAAGTAAACCGACTCCAAAACAGTTCTAATGGCAATTGATCTCCGTTTTGGAATATTTAAGAAAATACGAAAATAAGAAGTAGTCCGGGAAGGACACGAGGCTTCCATGAGGGTGGAGGGCGCGCCCTACCCCCCTGGGCGCGGCCCTTGCCTCGTGGGCATCTCGTGCATGATGTCTACTACACAACCTTCTTCTTGTAGACGTTGTTGGGCCTCCAAGTGCAGAGGTTTGTAGGACAGTAGCAAATTTCCCTCAAGTGGATGACCTAAGGTTTATCAATCCGTAGGAGACGTAGGATGAAGATGGTCTCTCTCAAGCAACCCTACAACCAAATAACAAAGAGTCTCTTGTGTCCCCAACACACCCAATACAATGGTAAATTGTATAGGTGCACTAGTTCGGCGAAGAGATGGTGATACAAGTGCAATATGGATGGTAGATAAAGGTATTTGTAATCTGAAATTATAAAAACAGCAAGGTAACTAATGATAAAAGTGAGCGTAAACGGTATTGCAATGATAGGAAATAAGGCCTAGGGTTCATACTTTCACTAGTGTAAGTTCCCTCAACAATACTAACATAATTGGATCACATAACTATCCCTCAACATGCAACAAAGAGTCACTCCAAAGTCACTAGTAGAGGAGAACGAACGAAGAGATTATGGTAGGGTACGAAACCACCTCAAAGTTATTCTTTCCAATCAATCCGTTGGGCTATTCCTATAAGTGTCACAAACAGCCCTAGAGTTCGTACTAGAATAACACCTTAAGACACAAATCAACCAAAACGCTAATGTCACCTAGATACTCCAATGTCACCTCAAGTATCCGTGGGTATGATTATATGATATGCGTCACACAATCTCAGATTCATCTATTCAACCTACACATAGGACCTCAAAGAGTGTCCCAAAGTTCTACCGGAGAATCACGATGAAAACGTGTGCCAAACCCTATGCATAGGTTCATGGGCGGAACCCGCAACTTGATCACCAAAACATTCATCAAGTGAATCACGTGGTATCCCATTGTCACCACAGATACGCACGGCAAGACATACATCAAGTATTCTCAAATCTTTAAAGACTCAATCTGATAAGATAACTTCAAAGGGGAAACTCAATTCATTACAAGAGAGTAGAGGGGGAGGAGAAACATAAGATCCAACTATAATAGCAAAACTCGCGATACATCAAGATCGTATCTTCTCAAGAACACGAGAGAGAGAGATCAAACACATAGCTACTGGTACATACCCTCAGCCCCGAGGGATAACTACTCCCTCCTCGTCATGGAGAGCACCGGGATGATGAAGATGGCCACCGGAGAAGGATTGTCCCCTCCGGCAGGGTGCCGGAACGGGTCTAGATTGGTTTTCGGTGGCTACGGAGGCTTCTGGCGGCGGAACTCCTGATCTATTGTGCTCACGGATGTTTTTAGGGTATATGGAGATATATAGGCGGAAGAAGTACGTCAGGGGAGCCACGAGGGGCTCAAGAGGGTGGAGGGCGCGCCCAGGGGGGTGGGCGCGCCCCCTGCCTCGTGACCTCCTCGCAGATCCCCCGACGTGCACTCCAAGTCTTCTGGGCTTCTTTCCTTCCAAAAATGAGTTCCGTGAAGTTTCAGGTCAATTGGACTCCGTTTGATTTTCCTTTTCTTTGAAACCCTAAAACAGGGTAAAAACATAAACTGGCACTGGGCTCTGGGTTAATAGGTTAGTCCCAAAAATGATATAAAAGTGTATAATAAAGCCCATAAACATTCAAAACAGTAGATAATATGGCATGGAGCAATCAAAAATTATAGATACGTTGGAGACGTATCAGCATCCCCAAGCTTAATTCCTGCTCGTCCTCGAGTAGGTAAATGATAAAAACAGAATTTTTGATGCGGAGTGCTATTTGGCATAATTTCAATGTAATTCTTCTTAATTGTGGTATGAATATTCAGATCTATAAGATTCAAGACAAAAGTTCATATTGACATAAAAATGATAATACTTCAAGCATACCAACTAAGCAATTATGTCTTCTCAAAATAACATGGCCAAAGAAAGTTCATCCCTACAAAATCATATAGTTTAGTCATGTTTCATTTTCATCACACAAGAATGCTCTCATCATGCACAACCCCGATGACAAGCCAAGCAATTGTTTCATACTTTAGTAATCTCAAACTCATAAACTTTCACGCAATACATGAGCGCGAGCCATGGATATAGCACCATGGGTGGAATAGAATAATGAGGGGGTCATGTGGAGAAGACAAAAAGGAGAAAGTCTCACATCAACAAGGCTAATCAATGGGCTATGGAGATGCCCACCGATTGATGTTAATGCAAGGAGTAGGGATTGCCATGCAACGGATGCACTAGAGCCATAAATGTATGAAAGCTCAACAAAATAAACTAAGTGGGTGTGCATCCAACTTGCTTGCTCACGAAGACCTAGGGCATTTGAGGAGGCCCATTGTTGGAATATACAAGCCAAGTTCTATAATGAAAAATTCCCACTAGTATATGAAGGTGATAACATGAGAGACTCTCTACTATGAAGATCATGGTGCTACTTTGATGGACAAGTGTGGTAAAAGGATAGTAACATTGTCCCTTCTCTCTTTTTCTCTCATTTTTTGGGGCCTTTTTTATGGCCTTTCTCTCTATTTTTGGGCCTTCTCTTTTTTATGGCCTTTTTTATTCCTCACTTGGGACAATGCTCTAATAATGATGATCATCACACTTCTATTTATTTACAACTCAATGATTACAACTCGATACTAGAACAAAGATGACTCTATACGAATGCCTCCGGTGGTGTACCAGGATATGCAATGAATCAAGAGTGACATGTATGAAAGAATTATGAATGGTGGCTTTGCCACAAATACTATGTCAACTACATGATCATGCTAAGCAATATGACAATGATGAATGTGTCATGATGAATGGAATGATGGAAAGTTGCATGGCAAATATCTCGGAATGGCTATGGAAATGCCATAATAGGTAGGTATGGTGGCTGTTTTGAGGAAGATATATGGAGGTTTATGTGTGAAAGAGCGTATCATATCACAGGGTTTGGATGCACCGGCGAAGTTTGCGCCAACTCTCAATGTGATAAAGGGCAATGGACGGTACCGAAGAGGCTAGCAAGGATGGAAGGGTGAGAGTGCGTATAATCCATGGACTCAACATTAGTCATAAAGAACTCACATACTTATTGCAAAAATCTACGAGTCATCAAAAACCTCGGCACTACGCGCATGCTCCTAGGGGGATAGATTGGTAGGAAAAGACCATCGCTCGTCCCCAACCACCACTCATAAGGAAGACAATCAAATAACACCTCATGTTTCAAATTTGTTGCATAACGTTTACTATACGTGCATTCTACGGGACTTGCAAACTTCAACACAAGTATTTCTCAATTTCACAACTACTCAACTAGCATGACTTTGATATTATTACCTCCATATCTCAAAACAATCATCAAGCATCAAACTTCTCTTAGTATTCAATACTCTATATGAAAGTTTTTACTAATCTTGTATACCTAGCATATTAGGATTTTAAGCAAATTACCATGCTATTTAATACTCTCAAAATAATCTAAGTGAAGCATGAGAGTTCATCTATTTCTTCAAAATAAAACTACCACCTTGCTCTAAAAAGATATAAGTGAAGCACTAGAGCAAACGACAAACTACTCCGAAAGATATAAGTGAAGATCAATGAGTAGTCGAATAATTATGCAACTATGTGAAGACTCTCTAACATTTAATAATTTCAGATCTTGGTATTTTATTCAAACAGCAAGCAAAACTAAATAAAATAAAATGACGCTCCAAGCAAAACACATATCATGTGGCGAATAAAAATATAGCTCCAAGTAAAGTTACCGATGAACAAAGACGAAAGAGGGGATGCCTTCCGGGGCATCCCCAAGCTTAGGCTCTTGTATATCCTTGAATATTATCTTGGGGTGCCTTGGGAATCCCCAAGATTAGGCTCTTGCCACTCCTTATTCCATAGTCCATCGAATCCTTACCCAAAACTTGAAAACTTCACAACACAAAACTTAACAGAAAACTCGTAAGCTCCGTTAGCGAAAGAAAACAAAACACTACTTCAAGGTACTGTAATGAACTCATTCTTTATTTATAGTGGTGTTAAACCTACTGTATTCCAACTTCTCTATAGTTTATAAACTATTTTACTAGCCATAGATTCATCAAAATAAGCAAACAACACACGAAAAGCAGAATCTGTAAAAAAACAGAACAGTCTGTAGTAATCTGGATCAAACGTATACTTATGGAACTCATAAAATTCTCAAATAAATTTCTGGACCTGAGTAATTTATCTATTGATCATATGCAAAAATAATTAACTAAATATCACTCTCCAAATAAAAATGGCAGCAATTCTCGTGAGCGCTAAAGTTTCTGTTTTTTACAGCATGATCAACAAGACTTTCCCCAAGTCTTCCCAAAGGTTCTACTTGGCACATACACTAATTAAAAGCATAAAACCACATATAAACAGAGGCTATATTAATTATTTATTACTAAACAGGAACAAAAAGGAAGGAACAAAAATAAAGTTGGGTTGCCTCCCAACAAGCGCTATCGTTTAACGGCCCTAGCTAGGCATGATGATTTCGACGATGCTCACATAAAAGATAAGAATTGAAACATAAAGAGAGCATCATGAAGAATATGACTAGCACATTTAAGTCTAACATACTTCCTATACATAGGGATTTTGTGAGCAAACAACTTGTGGGAACAATAATCAACTTGCATAGGAAGGTAAAACAAGCATAACTTCAAAATTTTAAGCGCATAGAGAGGAAACTTGATATTATTGCAATTCCTACAAGCATATATTCCTCCCTCATAATAATTTTCAGTAGAATCATGAATGAATTCAACAATATAACCAGCACCTAAAGCATTCTTTTCATGATCCACAAGCATAGAAAATTTACTACTCTCCACATAAGCAAGATTCTTCTCATGAATAATAGTGGGAGTATCATAAGAGACTTGAATACAATAAATTGTTTCCTCATTAAAAGAGTAATGTTCAGAGAAGGGGTAATCATAATCATGACAAGTTTTATAAATATAATCACTACTTTTTATAGCATATGTATCATCACAATAATAATCATAAGTAGGAGGCATGCTATCATCATTATAAATTTGCATATCAAAACTTGGGAGACTAAAAATATCATCTTCATTGAGCGTAGCATCCCCAAGCTTGGGACAAACATTAATTGCAGCAACTATATTCTCAAAAACATAATCTTCATCAAACATAGCATCCCCAAGCTTGGGCCTTTTCATATAATAAGCATAATCACTCTCATCATTAATAGTATAGATAGCACCAATAGTATAGCAATTATCATATTCTTCCAAGCAAGCGTGCCAAAAAGATTTTCAAGATCATAAGAAGCATCATTATCTTCCACAATTATATTTTCATGAGGCACAATAGTAATAGGAGCAGTATTATTTGGGAGAGATATCTTTTTACCTCTCTTCCTTTTTCTTTTCTTCTTCTTCACCACGTCATGTGTGGGTTCAATCCTCTTTTTGGAGCTCCTTATTAATGAGATTGGTTGAATAGGAGGCTCCTCCTCGTTACCTGACTCATCATAAGAAATAATAGGAGGATATTGGGAAGTCTCTTCCCTTTCATTAGTATTCTCTTCATCTTATATTTGTTTTCTTTTCTTTATGTAATTGGCAATATAAGGATTTTCAATACAATTCACCGCACAATACATACAAATTTCCTCTAGGTCAAAATGAAGAACTCTATCAAGGGCAAATTTTGGAATGTCCTTAGTTATACGTTTCATTTCTTCGTAGCCCATAAGCAAACTAAGTTCATTATAATGTGCAAGGGAAATCAAGTCATCACAATTTTTGGACACGATTAGATCGTGAAAGAATTTGCATCGGATAACTAAATGACCACGTTCATTACAAAGCTCACAAGTATGGCCAAGAAAATTTAAATTTTCAGCACAATCATCTAGCCTTTCTTGCAACAATTTAGTTTCTAAGTACTTATGCCTCATGCAATATCTATCTTCCCTATTTGGTGTGTACTTACAAACCCAATGCACTCCACAAAAATTGACATGTTTATAGCAGACATTTTCATCATAACTAGTACAATCATCATTAGTATCATGGATATTCAAATAATTCATACTAACAACATTGCAATCATGCTCATCATTCAAAGATTTAGTGCCAAACATTTTATAGATTTCTTCTTCTAGCACTCGAGCACAATTATCCTTCCTATCATACTCACGAAAGATATTAAAAAGGTGAAGCGTACGAGACAAACTCAATTCAATTTTTTATAGTTTTTATTTTATAAACTAGACTAGTGATAAAACAAGAAACTAAAAGACTCGATTGCAACATCTAAAGATATACCTTCAAGCGCTAACCTCCCCGGCAACGGCGCCAGAAAAGAGCTTGATGTCTACTACACAACCTTCTTCTTGTAGACGTTGTTGGGCCTCCAAGTGCAGAGGTTTGTAGGACAGTAGCAAATTTCCCTCAAGTGGATGACCTAAGGTTTATCAATCCATAGGAGGCGTAGGATGAAGATGGTCTCTCTCAAGCAACCCTGCAACCAAATAACAAAGAGTCTCTTGTGTCCCCAACACACCCAATACAATGGTAAATTGTATAGGTGCACTAGTTCGGTGAAGAGATGGTGATACAAGTGCAATATGGATGGTAGATAAAGGTATTTGTAATCTGAAATTATAAAAACAGCAAGGTAACTAATGATAAAAGTGAGCGTAAACGGTATTGCAATGATAGGAAATAAGGCCTAGGGTTCATACTTTCACTAGTGTAAGTTCCCTCAACAATACTAACATAATTGGATCACATAACTATCCCTCAACATGCAACAAAGAGTCACTCCAAAGTCACTAATAGCGGAGAATGGACGAAGAGATTATGGTAGGGTACGAAACCACCTCAAAGTTATTCTTTCCAATCAATCCGCTGGGCTATTCCTATAAGTGTCACAAACAGCCCTAGAGTTCGTACTAGAATAACACCTTAAGACGCAAAATCAACCAAAACCCTAATGTCACCTAGATACTCCAATGTCACCTCAAGTATCTGCGGGTATGATTATATGATATGCGTCACACAATCTGAGATTCATCTATTCAACCTACACATAGGACCTCAAAGAGTGCCCCAAAGTTCTATCAGAGAATCACAATGAAAACGTGTGCCAACCCCTATGCATAGGTTCATGGGTGGAACCCGCAATTTGATCACCAAAACATACATCAAGTGAATCACGTGGTATCCCATTGTCACGACAGATACGCACGGCAAGACATACATCCAGTGTTCTCAAATATTTAAAGGCTCAATCCGATAAGATAACTTCAAAGGGGAAACTCAATTCATTATAAGAGAGTAGAGGGGGAGGAGAAACATAAGATCCAACTATAATAGCAAAGCTCGCGATACATTAAGATCGTATCATCTCAAGAACACGAGAGATAGAGAGAGATCAAACACATAGCTACTGGTACATACCCTCAGCCCCGAGGGAGAACTACTCCCTCCTCGTCATGGAGAGCACCGGGATGATGAAGATGGCCACCGGAGAAGGACTGTCCCCTCCGGCAGGGTGCCGGAACGGGTCTAGATTGGTTTTCGGTGGCTACGGAGGCTTCTGGCGGCGGAACTCCTGATCTATTGTGCTCACGGATGTTTTTAGGGTATATGGAGATATATAGGCGGAAGAAGTACGTCAGGGGAGCCACGAGGGGCTCAAGAGGGTGGAGGGCGCGCCCAGGGGGGTGGGCGCGCCCCCTGCCTCGTGACCTCCTCGCAGATCCCCCGACGTGCACTCCAAGTCTTCTGGGCTTCTTTCCTTCCAAAAATGAGTTCCGTGAAGTTTCAGGTCAATTGGACTCCGTTTGATTTTCCTTTTCTTTGAAACCCTAAAACAGGGTAAAAACATAAACTGGCACTGGGCTCTGGGTTAATAGGTTAGTCCCAAAAATGATATAAAAGTGTATAATAAAGCCCATAAACATTCAAAACAGTAGATAATATGGCATGGAGCAATCAAAAATTATAGATACGTTGGAGATGTATCAGTGCACTCTCCGGACTCCGTTTTCTTGCAGGATACTTCTTTTGGTCGGTAAAAATTCATTATATAATCTCCCAAAGGTTTTGACCACCGTATCACGCAAATATCTTTTGTCTTTGTTTCGAGCTGTTTCTGCTGCAGATTTAGAGCAAGATGTCTTCTCAAGAGTCAGTCGGGGAGAGTCGGGTGTCTCATCCGACACCGGGGCCAAGAGCAAACAGCCATGCTTACCACTTTGGGCCATCAACTGAGGAAGAGATGGAGGCCGACTTGTAAAGGATAGATTCCACGGAGGAGTATGAAGAAGTTACTTCTCGTTTCCGAGCTGGATTCACTATGGAGGAACTACAGAGCTCATCTATTCCAAACTCAGTCATCCCTTCCAATGTTAGATTTCTTTCTTATGAAAATATGAAAAACTCTGTTACTTGTTCTCCCACAGCTATGCAACATCCTTGGGTGAAAGGAGCTTTAGTTGTCACAGGCAAGCTCCATAAAGAAATAATGGACCTCAAGCAGAAAGTCAATAAGCTCGAAGAAGAGAATCGTATCTTGAGGGGCATCATCGCCAAGAATATCACGTCACCACCCCCGAAGAAGGAGACATAAACACACGGGTATGGGCACTCCCCTTGGCAACTACCAATCTTGGGGGAGTGCCCCAATATCGTACCACCAGCACTTTTATCTTTACCATTTTTCTTAGCTTGATCCTTTTGGTTATATCTTGATCTAGTAGAATAAAGTTTTAGTATGATCTAGTTGTGAGTTTTGCTTTATGATCCTTCTATGTAATCGAGTCCGTGAGCTATATATAATAAAGATTAGTGTTGAGTCAAGGGCTTGATTATTTTGCTATGATCTTGAGGGAATAGAATAAAATAAAAAGAGAAGAAATAAAAGGAAATAAAGAGATCATGTGGATCTTGTGGAGAGTAATGAGCTCACATATAAAGAGTATGATGAATAAAAATTGTTGAGAGTTGACAAACATAGTTTTGGTCACCGTTGCAATTAATAGGAAGTGATAAAGAAAGAGAGGTTTTCACATATAAATATACTATCTTGGACATCTTTTATGATTGTGAGCGCTCATTAAAATATTACATGCTAAAGAGTTGATGTTGGACAAGGAAGACAACGTAATGGGTTATGTTTTATTACATCTGAGATAAATTATATTGTCATGGATCATCCAACATGTCGAGCTTGCCTTTCCCTCTATTTCTAGCCAATTTCTTTGCACCAAGTAGAGATACTACTTGTGCTTCCAAATATCCCTAAAACCAGTCTTGCCACGAGAGTCCACCATATCTACCTATGGATTGAGTAAGATCCTTCAAGTAAGTTGTCATCGTTGCAAGCAATAGGAATTGCTCCCTAGATATGTATGACTTATTAGTGTGGAGAAAATAAGCTTTATACAATCCTGTGATGTGGAAGAAATAAAAGCAACAGACTGCATAATAAAGGTCCATATCACAAGTGGAAATATAAAGTGACATTCTTTTGCATTAAGATTTCGTGCATCCAACCATAAAAGCACATGACAACCTCTACTTCCCTCTGCGAAGGGCCTATCTTTTATTCTTGTCTATTACTTCATATAAGAGTCACGGTGATCTTCACCTTTCCTTTTTACATTTTATCCTTTGGCAAGCACAATGTGTTGGAAAGATCCTGATATATATGGCTAATTGGATGTGGGTTTGCATGAACTATTATTATTGACATTACCCTTGAGGTAAAAAGTTGGGAGGCAAAACTATAAGCCCCTATCTTTCTCTGTGTCCGATTAAAACTTCATAACCATAAATATCGCGTGAGTGTTAGCAATTGTGAAAGAATAAATGATGGTTGAGTATGTGGACTTGCTGAGAAGCTCTTATATTGACTCTTTCCTATGTTATGATAAATTGCAATTGCTTCAATGAGTGAGATTATAGTTTGTTAGTTTTCAATGAAGTTTCTAATTCATACTTGAGTATGTGAATGAATTGTTACTTTAGCATAAGATACCATATGACAATATATATAAGAATGATCATGATGCCCTCATGTTCATATTTTATTTTATCGACACCTCTATCTTTAAACATGTGGACATATTTTCCGATTTCGGCTTCCGCTTGATGACAAGCGAGGTCTAAGCTTGGGGGAGTTGATACGTCCATTTTGCATCATGCTTTTATATCTATATTTATTGCATTATGGGTTGTTATTACACATTATGTCACAATACTTATGCCAATTCTCTCTTATTTTACACGGTTTACACGAAGAAGGGGAATGCCGGCAGCAGGAATTCTGGGCTGGAAAAGGAGCAAATATTAGAGACCTATTTTGCGCATCTCCAAAAATCCTGAAACTCCACAAGAATTATTTTCAGAATATATAAAAAATATTGGGCAAAAGAAGTACCAGAGGGGGGCCACCCACCGTCCATGAGGGTGGGGGACGCGCCCCCTCCCTCGTGGGCCCTCTAGCAGCCCTCTGATGCCCATCTTCTACTATATGATGTCTTTCATGGAGAAAAAAATCATAAGGAATCTCACGGGACGAAACTCCGCAACCACGAGGCGGAACCTTGGCGGAACCAATCTAGGGCTCCGGCGGAGCTGTTCTGCCGGGGAAACTTCCCTCCGGGAGGGGGAAATCATCACCATCGTCATCACCAACGATCCTCTCATCGGGAGGGGGGCAATCTCCATCAACATCTTCAAAAGCACCATCTCATCTCAAACCCTAGTTCATGTCTTGTATCCAATCTTTGTATCCAAACCTCAGATTGGTACCTGTGGGTTGCTAGTAGTGTTGATTACTCCTTGTAGTTGATGCTAGTTGGTTTACTTGGTGGAAGATCATATGTTCATATCCATTATGCATATTAATACCCCTCTGATTATGAACATGAATATGCTTTGTGAGTAGTTACGTTTGTTCCTGAGGACATGGGAGAAGTCTTACGATAAGTAGTCATGTGAATTTGGTATTCGTTCGATATTTTGATGAGATGTATGTTGTCATCCCTCTAGTGGTGTCATGTGAACGTCGACTACATGACACTTCACCATTGTTTGGGCCTAGTGGGGGGCATTGGGAAGTAATAAGTAGATGATGGGTTGCTAGAGTGACAGAAGCTTAAACCCTAGTTTATGAGTTGCTTTGTAAGGGGCTGATTTGGATCCATATGTTTCATGCTATGGTTAGGTTTACCTTAATACTTCTGTTGTAGTTGCGGATGCTTGCAATAAGGGTTAATCATAAGTGGGATGCTTGTCCAAGTAAGGGCAGTACCCAAGCACCGGTCCACCCACATATCAAATTATCAAAGTACCGAACATGAATCATATGAACATGATGAAAACTAGCTTGACAATAATTCCCATGTGTCCTCGGGAGCGCTTTCCTTTATATAAGAGTTTGTCCAGGCTTGTCCTTTGCTACAAAAAGGATTGGGCCATCTTGCTGCACCTTATTTACTTTTATTACTTGCTACTTGCTACTCGTTACAAATTACCTTATCACAAAACTATCTATTACTGATAATTTCAGTGCTTGCAGAGATTATCTTACTGAAAACTGCTTATCATTTCCTTCTCCTCCTTGTTTGGTTCGACACTCTTACTTATCGAAAAGGCTACAATAGATCCCCTACACTTGTGGGTCATCAGTGTCCCTATGCTATGGAGTCCCGCTTCGTCGTCGTTCCGCTGCCGCGTAGTTGTCATGATCGAGGCCCCTTTATGTTCACTAAATAATGTACATATTGTTCAGCCGCACCGTATGTGCCGCTTGGCCTTGCAACTTGTTGTAATATGAACTATGTTCCACTAGCATCAATAAAGCGGTTGCTTTCTGTACCAAGATGTTGTGTATTGCCAGAAGACAAGATCTTTGGGCTGGCAATGCAAGGTAAACTGGTTGCTCTGAGCCGGGGTGCCACAACATTTGGTATCAGAGCCGCACTGACTGTAGGACACGCTAGGCTGCAACCGTGTTAACTGGACGTTACTCGGGGTATAAGTTGAGTGCCGGTACTGATTGTAGCTGGTCGTTGCATTGCATACGCTCGTTTATTTTTTATGCTAACCAACTAATGGCTGTGGGTGTAGATGGCTCCGGTGCCGTATCCGTGCCAGTTGCAGCTGATGTTGCACACGTCGCTGCATCTCCTCCGTAACGTGTGGCATCGGCTGTACCCCCTTGGCAATGATCCAGTCTATCGTGTGTACCGGGAGCGTCTAGTAGACTCAGTGTATGAGTATCACACAGTGGTCACTTTGCGCACCAGTTCATCTTCCAGCACTTATATTCGTACCTTAATGAGCGGTTTCACTTCTACCGCTTCTCAGGCTGTCCAGTTTGCTGCATTTGAGGTCCTCGTCGAGCTGCGTTACAATGAGGTCCGAATGCAGAACCACCCAGGTTTCCACTACTATCCTTCCCTGCACAACAATGGTCGTGTCCGTTTTCGTATCGTTGATCCGGAGTCTGATAGTACTGCTAGCCACCTTTCTCGTTATATCACTGCTAGCTATCTTATGATTCACGAGCTCGCCCGAGAGCTGACTTGTGCTCGTACTGCTTTAGCCGCTACTAGAGCTTCCATTACTCCATCGTCTACGGGATTTACTCCTTATATTCCCTCCCGTTCTTGTTCACCTATTTCACCAGTTACTCCTCCGAGTAGCTCGGGCACCTCGACCGGGAATCCTCTCAGTGCTCCTGCTGAGTGGGTTTCCCTTCTCACTACCCCAGTAGCCCCGATGCTCCAGCCTCATCCTGCACCTGCTCTGGAGGGAGAGCCCTCGAGGCAGCGTCGTCGTGTTACCTTTAACTCGGAGGTTTCGGTTAACATCGTCAGTTCAGGATCCGAGTATGCTTCAGGAGAGGACCCCGCAGCACCAGCAGAGCTTTAGAGCACTCGAGTATCTGCGATTGTCAGGTTGATGTACGGATGTAGTTTTACGAGTCATGATGTTCCGTTCTATGTATGAGAGTAGTCGAGCTTATCATGTCATTTATCTTTTATGTATGAGTCTATGTATAATTATGTTGGAACTTTCTTTTATTCGCTATGCTTCGTTCGTATTCCGTTTTCTTTTGGGTTTTGTCACTGGCTTTTCTCCACTATTTTGGATGTTGCTCATCTTGGATGCGTTGTTTTGGGAAAAACAAACAATAGGATGACACGGGGAGGCAGCAGTAGTGCCGCTTGTGAGGATGTCCCTGTTCGCCACTCCGCACGACAGGCAGGACACTCCCCCAAGCCATACGTTCCACCACCGCGTCCACTGCCAAATCCGCCCTCCACCGAGCGAATTCTGCGTATGTTTGAGGAAAGGAGAAATAATGATCTGATTGAAATATTAAGGAGTGTGCAAGCTATGGTTGGACAGAATGGAAATCAGAACGGTCATTACTCCAAGCTGACAGATTTTTAGAGAACCAAGCCTCCCAGTTTCAGTCAGGTTATTGATCCCTTGGACGCAGGCGACTGGTTCCGAACCATTGAGAAGAAACTTGAGATTGCTCGTACTGAAGAGGATGACAAGGTTCCGTTTGCAACCCATTATCTTGAAGGTGCTGCCGCCATATGGTGGGAAAATGCAAAAGCCATGTGGACTGCTGATGAAGGAATCACCTGGACAAAATTCAAGGATCAGTTTCGTAAATACCATATTCACATGGGAATTATGAAGATCAAGCAGCGCGAATTCCTCGCGCTCCTCCAAGGAAGTCAGTCTGTGAGTGAATATTTGCATAATTTCAATCATTTGGCCCGTTACTCTCTTCATGATGTGGCCACCAAAGAAAGAAAGATTGACAGGTCTCTTGGGGGATTAAACTTGCATCTCCGATGCACCCTCAGTATGTTTGACTTCCCGGATTTCCAAACTCTAGTAAACAAGGCTCTCATTGCTGAAATGGAGCACAAGCTTATACAAGATAATAAGTCTGCAAATAACGATCACAAGCACAAGTTTGAGCCAAGGAAGGAAGTGCATCCAGTGTGAAAGGCTCGTACCTAGCAGCATACTCAGGTAGAGTACAAGCCCAATTTGCAGCAGAATGTTAACAAGACCACTACACAAGTCAAGAATGTCGTGACCAACCCGGTGCGAGATGAGTGCCGGTGCAACAATTCTTGTTTCAGCTGTGGGCAAGCCGGACATTATGCCAGACAGTCTCCAAGACTAATGCTCCATTCAGGCCTCAAGTCCACTTTATGGGGTCATGCCTATCCAGCAAAACATCACTGGGCAGGTCCATCACCTATCCGCAGACGAAGCCCAAGAGAACCCTAAAGTCGTCATTGGTATGTTTTCTGTTAATAGCATACCTGCTGTCGGTGTCAAAACAGGAAGATCTCGGGTAGGGGGTCCCAAACTGTGTGTCTAAGGCGGATGGTAACAGGGGGCAGGGGACACGATGTTTACCCAGGTTCAGGCCCTCTTGATGGATGTAATACCCTACGTCCTGCTTGATTGTTCTTGAAGATATGAGTATTACAAGAGTTGATCTACCACAAGGTCGTAGAGGCTAAACCCTAGAAGCTAGCCTATGGTATGATTGTGTGTTGTCCTACGGACTAAACCCTCCGGTTTATATAGACACTGGAGGGGGCTAGGGTTACACAGAGTCGGTTACAAGGGAAGAGATCTACATATCCGTATTGCCTAGCTTGCCTTCCAAGCCAAGGAGAGTCCCATCCGGACACGGGACAAAGTCTTCAATCTTGTATCTTCATAGTCCAACAGTCCGGCCAAACGATATAGTCCGGCTGTCCGGAGACCCCCTAATCCAGGACTCCCTCAGTAGCCCCTGAACTAGGCTTCAATGACAATGAGTCCGACGCGCAGATTTGTCTTCGACATTGCAAGGCGGGTTCCTCCTTCGAATACTCCATAGAAGATTTTGAACCCAAGGATAGTGTCCGGCTCTGCAAAACAAGTTCCACACACCACCGTAGAGAGAATAATATTTCCACAAATCTAATCTGCTGACACGTTTTGACAGCACGACATCATGTCATGGCCCGGTCATTATACGAACCGTTTTTCTCAACCAGCACCGCACATATCGCGAGACGGTTTTCTTGACACATCTTGTCAAAGCAGAGATCGTGTCCCCTTTATTACGGGATTCTCATCAATACGGACGTGGGTAACCCAACCATGCCATCAATTACGGCGTTTGGGGAATAAGCGATTTTACCAGGCAAGTGGGGAGGCGCATCGCCTCTTCCGCCCCTATAAAGGGACAAGGATTCACCCTTTTTACCCACGCCTTCTTCCTCCTTGCTTAGCCATTCTCGCACACTCGAGCTCCAGCGCCCAAGTTCGCATCTTTCTTCTCAAACCACTCCAAGCATGTCCGGAGCGGGAGGCAAGTGGATGGTCTCCTCCGTTACGAAGGAGAACATCACAAAGTTACGGGAAGCCGGATATCTGGCCGCGGATATCGCGCACCGGCTGCCAGATGCAGGGCAGCTCATCCCTATGCCCGAACCCCATGATAGGGTAGTTTTTCTTACCCACTTTGTCCACGGACTGGGATTTCCCCTCCACCCATTTGTCCGCGGGCTCATGTTTTACTACGGGCTGGATTTTCATGATCTGGCCTCCAATTTCATCCTCAACATATCGGTGTTTATCGTCGTGTGCGAGGCCTTCCTCCGCATCAGGCCCCACTTCGGCCTGTGTCTGAAGACCTTCAATGTTAAACCGAAGGTGGTGGTCAGCCAGCAAGCAGAGTGTGGAGGCGCCATGGTGGGAAAAATGCCTAACGTCACCTCGCTCGAAGGCTCCTACATGGCGACCATAAAGGGGTGGCAATCGGGGTGGTTCTACATCACCGAGCCGCACGACACCAACTGGGTGGCGGCCCCCAAATTTCGATCCGGAATCCCCACGCGGCTCACTTCCTGGAAAGAGAAGGGCCTGTCCTAGGGTTCTTCGGTAGAGCTGACTGGACTCCAGACCTGCATCCGGAACATGATGAGCAAGAAAATCAAGCTCGTCAACATGGTCTAGGTCATGCTCTTCCGCCGGATTCTCCCGTGTCAATGACGGGCATTCAATTTGTGGGAGTTCGACCCGGCCCAGCACCAGATGCTGCGAGAGCTCTATGACACGATGCACAAGGATGTTTAGAGGGTGTTGTTCAAGGGCGCCGAGGTACCTCCTTCCCTCACCGAGGACCGCGGACTCAGCGCAAAGCGCGATGCCAATCCGGTAAGTTTTTGTATGTCACATGGTATTTATTTGCCCCAGTTAAATGATGTGCGAGATCTAAGCTCCCATGCCATTAACAGGACTGTATAAAGACAGCGGAGCAGCTCGATTGCCCAGCCCCCTACCTGAAGATCCCGCAGATGCTCTCCTAACAGAGATGTTGGCTCCGGCACCTTACAAGGTGCCGGCGAAGAAGACCAAGAAGAAGGCCACACGAAAACAAGGAGGAGGGGGAGGAGGAAAGTTCTCTCCCCCCAGCCGGGGGAGACAAGAAAAGGAAGGCCGACCCAACCGGGGAGGCCGAAGGGTCCAAGAAGGGAAGGACCCTCCCTCCGGACTGCTCCACGATGGCTGCCTACAGCGGCGACGAGTGGCTACCCAGGGTCAAGCCCCTGACGAAGTCGTAAGTATCCAGACACCATAGTAATTCATGGTATGTTTTATTGCACTGCTTCTCCTCATGCCAAACATGATTATGCAGTCCGTCCCGAGCTCATCTCGACGTATCCTCGTCGAGCAGTTCATTGGACTCGTCGGATATGAACAGTGGTTCTCTTCCGACCGCCTCCACCCCTCGCCCTACGGACAACATCGAGGTGTTGTCTCGAAAGGCACCGAGCCAAGGGGAGGTGGTCCTAGGGGCACCTCGAGGCGACCTCCCGGACCCTGGGTACAAAGGGAGCAAAACTCCCATGGGCTCCGAGTTCGGCCCCCAGCCGAACACTGCGTCCGAACCTTTGATGGTTCCAGACTCCGGCAGGCAATCCCCCGTTAAGGGGGGCAGCTGCCCGTGCCGGTGTCCTCTGTCCAACCAGAGGCACTGGACAACTTGCTGGAAGCGCTTCGCAGCGCCTCCATCAATGAAGAGCACCGCACTATCATGAGTGCGGTGATCGAAAAAGTTCAGTCCACCAAAAATGGACTGACCGAAGCTTGCGCCAACCTCCTAACAGGCTTTGAGGTAAGCAATCAAAATATAAGAAAATATTACCGCATAGATAGTAGCCCCTGATGCTTTGTTTGGCGTTCGAGAAGAAAGGCTAAATAGAGGATCAAATGACGACTCAGGAGTCTAATCAGAATATGGCTATGTGTATGTGCAGGCTTCACTGCTGGCCGCTGCCGCACGTACTACGGAGGTCTCTGCACTGTAGCAGGACCTGGAGCGGTCCGAGAACAAGCTCGACCTTACCAAGAGGCAGCTCGAGGAGAGCAAAGGTAAGCAATACCTTGTCTATACTTTGAAAAGAAGTTCGGTTGTAACATAATAGGATCATCATGAATTTACCAGGGGCCACGACCGAAGTGGCGACCCTGAAGAAGGCACTGTCCGAGGCTGAAGACAAAGCGGCCAAGGAGCGCATCGAGCGGGAGAAGCAAGAAGCCCGAGTGGGTGATGTGGAGCAAGAGCTCGAGGCTCTTGCCAAAAACACGAGTCCTTGGAGCTTGACTCTAAGACGCGAGAGTCCGAGCTCGCGCAGGCGCTTGAAAGCACCCGGAGCGCCAAGGCTGAAGCCCACAAGACCCTCCAGGAGATTGACACGGTGAAGAAGATAGCAGCGGGTAAGGCATTCGTTATGCAAAGCAAGCATGTGAAGGAAACTTTCCTTTTTCTTACCTGAGTTCGGAGCTCTCCAGGAGCGTTCGCAGATCTTCCCCGTAGTGTACTAGATGCCGCGGAGTTTTACCGAGCTGAGGAGGGGAGCTCGACGAAAAAGTTGTTCTAGTCTCAGTATACTGGGACCGAACACCCAATGCCCTTGAGCGACGAACTGAAGCAACTGGTCGAGCTTCACAAGGCAGCCGAACAGGCCATGAGGGGCCTTATAGTCCGGATGTGGCCTGGCGAGCCCCTATCCTGTAGCTACTTTGGTCTGGCGAGGCGGCTTGCGGAGGCCTGCCCATGGCTTGAAGTCATAAAGCGGTCCGTATGCATCGAGGGTGCGTGCAGGGCTTTTGCCCGGGCGAAGGTGCACTGGGCGAAGCTGGACGCCGTGAAGCTAGTGAAGGAGGGGACGCCGGAGGGCAAGGAGCATCGCTGCCCCGAGATGTATTATGAGAGTGTCCTGAAGGGTTCCCGCCTTGTGGCGGATGAATGTGCCAAGGATGTAATTTTTGAATGAACATGTTCATGTGATCCTGTAATGTGAAACGAGTTCATCTGCAATATGCAACACTTTTTTAATTTAAAATATTACCTTCTGTGCGGCCGCTTATAAAATCTGAGAGTTGGCCAGTCGTCGGCTTCTGCCCCCATGTAACTAGTACTGGGGTGTTCGGGATAAACCTGAGCACTCTTTACCCCAATTTTGGGTCCTTCAAGGGAGGTGTTCAGCGCAACGAACCAGTCAATCGGACTATAAGGCTTTATCACTCTCACTTAGCCATAGAAGTCTACAATTTTAAATTTTGGTGAAGCCCCTAGTATTCGGAAGGCCGAATTTGGGGTGCTATACACGCCTAAGCCGGACAAGGCCGACTCCTTGCCCGAAGCGGAAAAAGTCTTTAAGGACTTGAGACCTCTCGAACAGCGACCAGTCTCTCGCCTTATCATGACAGTCAGTTTTTGGCTTTCTCTACCGAGGTGCTTGTCCGGAAGAACTGGGACACAATCGCAGTAGTTCTCCCACCTCTACCTTAGCCGATATAGCGGAACGTAAGGTACCAAAGCATGGGAGCCAGGCAAACCCAACTATTGACCCAAGACATGATTCGGAGCTGATGCATATAGTGCTATAAGTTCGGGGTGCCACACTATCGAAAGTGTTCGGACTTCTCGCGCCGTATTATGGGGTAAACGAAAGCCCCTGGCGTACTGACCGTACCCGAATGTACGTGTGCGGATTATCGTAAATGGACATATAAGAGAAAAAAGGATAAGTAATGCAATAATAGACTAATGCTATGCATTGTTATTTAAATAATACGTCGAAGCGTACTGGTACAAGTAGAGCAATGAGCAGAAAGTAGGACTATTCGAAATGTCCTATCCAAGGGCAAGCTGCGTATGGATAGTAGAAAGCGGGTATATCAATTATTGTTAGAGACCACCTGGGGTTCCCGTGTACATCTTGGCTTCTTGCTGCCTTGGTTGTTCCTTCCCGTAATGTGTCCGGCAACCGTACTGCCGAAAAGGGCTTCCAGAGAGTTAGGCCTTGAAAGAGAAAAGAAATGATAAAGGTATACAACCCCTAGGGTGGTTAAGCCGCATTGCGGGACGTGCCCTGATCGTGCCCCTGCCTATGTCCATGGTATTTTCAGTGCGTCATTATGTACGCGCGTCACGGATTTCGTCGCTTGACTAGGACTGGGACGGGGGCCGAATTGCTATGCGAGCTCTGAACGTGCCAGGTGATCCTGTTGTAGTTTACTCCGGACTCGCTTGAAGGTGTCCGGGGGCTGTAACGCCGAATTAGTGGTTTTCCTTAAAAGGCTGCTTTGTGCTTCTGCTGCGAGGGCCGCAGTGTGCTCTTCCGTGCGGAGCAAGCGTTCTGTGTTTCCATTTACTGTTATGACCCCCTAGGTCCTGGCATCTTGAGCTTGAGGTATGCGTAATGCGGTACTGCATTAAATTTTGCAAATGTCGTTCGTCCGGGCAGTGCATGATAACCACTGCAAAATGGGACGATGTCAAAGATTAACTCCTCACTTCGGAAGTTGTCCGGTGATCCAAAGACCACTTCCAGTGTGATTGAGCCCATGCAATGGGCCTCTACACCTGGGATGACACCCTTAAAGGTGGTTTTGGTGGGTTTGATCCTCGAGGGATCGATACCCATTTTTCGCACTGTATCCTGATAGAGCAGTTTCAGGCTGCTGTCGCCATCCATAAGGACTTGAGTGAGGTGAAATCCGTCGATGATGGGGTCTAGGACCAGTGCGGCGGATCCGCCATGACGGATACTAGTGGGCTGGTCCCTGCGATCAAACACTACTAGGAAAAGGGCTATAGATAGGATTGATACTAATGGCGCACCATGGAAGCAGTGCACCACTACTATATACTAATGGCGCACCGGTTGGTGATGCGCCATTAGTGTGGAAGACACTAATGGCGCACCAGAAACAGGGTGCGCCACTAGTATTATCTTTTTTCATTTTTCCATACAAACTAATGGCGCATCAGGTCGAAGTGCGCCATTACTAGTTCTAACTAGTAATGGCGCACCAAGCAGACAGTGCACCATTACTGTAAAAAAAATTATTCTTTTTTTGCAAAACTACTAATGGCGCACCGTTTCACAGTGCGCCATTACTTGTTTAAACTAGTAATGGCGCACTATTACCCGGTGCGCCATTAGTATATTTTTTTTTACTTTTTTTGCAAAACTACTAATAGCGCACCACCTGCAGGTGCGCCATTAGTAACCAGGGTTACTAATGGCGCATTTGCTGGTGGTGCGCCATTAGTAACCTGGGACCCCAACAAGATATTTTGGACAGCCCCACACCTACCCACTCACTTTCCCCACTTCATTCCCTCCACCTCTTTCTCCAAGCTTTCGGCTGCCTCCTCCTCCTCACCTCATTTCCACCATAGATTCATCAAAATTAAGTGGTGAAATTACCTTTTTTGATAGGTAAGTAAGGGGAAAGCTATCTTCATGATGTAGATCTACTTTTTTTTCTCCCTAGCTCGCTCCAACAACGTGCACATGCACTTTTTGTGGCCTAGCTAGATCTATGTATGTTTGTGGTGTTGCATGTGTTTGTGGTGTTGCATATATGTTTGTGTTTGAAGGTACCGGTATTTGAAATGCGATAGTTGCCAATATTTTGCCGGAATGTTTTGATTCATTTCCATTTCGGCGAGAATTTTGGCACTATGCATTCTTTTTGGTCCTATTTTTAGGGAAGGTCGTGCCAAATTTTTTCTTGGTTCTAAAATATCGTTTTGCTCTACCCTGCAGGCGTCCATGGTCCGCACGATGACTGAAGGCATCGTGAATAGGTTTTTGAGCTCCGCGAAGGCCGAGATGCTTAAAAAGAACGAGACAGAGATAAGATGTCCGTGTCGAAGATGCAAGCTGAAGAGCCTTATTGCGGACCCGGATTCCGGGCAGGTGCGGGACCACCTGCTCTTGCGTGGTTTCATGGATGGCTATCGGTGGCAAGGTGATGAAGATGACTATGAAGTCGTCCACGGGGGCCGGGCAAGAAATGAGGAAGGGCAACAAGACAAGTACCACCGCGGCGAGGGCGGGCGAGAAGACGAAGAATCTCCAGGACATGATCACGACGGTGATGCTGTACACAGTCACCATGTAGAAGATGTCGTACATGATGATGAGGAAGATCAAGATAAAGGGCATGATCATGAAGATGAAGATGCCGGAGCAGACGACGATGGAGGCTTGGTGCAGGACCCTCATATTCAAGAGCTGCTTCTCAAGTAGACGGATAACACAAGAGCTGCCGCCCGAGAGAAAGCCAAGCTGGATCAACTGGAGATATACGCGGTTACTCCATTGTATGAAGGATGCAGGCCCGAGGATACCCGCCTGAAAGTAACGCTCATGGCTCTGGAGATGAAGGTAAAACACAAAATGACCGACGCATGCTTCGACGAGAACATGTCATTCTGGCACGAATGTCTTCCCAAGGGGAACAAGTGCCCGACCAGTTTCAAGGAGGCGAAGAAAATCGTGTGTCCTCTGGATTTACCGCACGTGAAATACCATGTGTGCATGAACAATTGTATCATTTATCGGGACGAGCATGCGGAGTCTACCATATGTCCGGTGTGCGGCGTCACTCGATACAAGAAGAGGAAGAAAGCTCCTCGAAAATCGGTGTGGTACTTTCCGATCACTCCTCGTCTGCAGCGGTATTTCACAGACCCTAAGGTAGCAGAGCTCCTGCATTGGCACGCGGATAGGGAGGAGAAGAAGCGGGAAGATGACGGAAATGATCCGGAGATAAATAAAAAAGACAAGATGCTGAGTCACCCTAAGGATGTGAGCCAGTGGCAAGCGTTGAACTTCGAATACCCAGAATTTGGGAAGGATCCAAGGAACATCGTGCTGGGCGCGAGCACCGATGGAGTCAATCCGTTTGGCAGCCAGAGAAGCACACATAGCACCTGGCCTGTGTTTGTGTGGATGTATAACCTTCCCCCCTGGTTGTGCATGAAGAGGAAGTACATTCACATGAGTATGCTAATTGAAGGGCCGAAACAACCAGGGAACGACATCAATCTGTATCTGGGGCTGCTGAAGGAGGAGCTAGACACGCTATGGAAAACGCCAGCCAATACATGGGACGCCGCAGAGAAAGAATATTTCCCTATGAGAGCCGCACTGCTCACGACGGTGCACGACTATCTCGGTTACGGATATCTCGCGGGACAGGTAGTCCACAGATTTTCTGGATGCATAAGGTGCATGGATGACACAACGTATCGCCAGCTAGATAGAGATTCCGGGTCTTCGAAAACCGTGTTCATGGGACATCGAAGGTGGCTTCGCGACGATGACCCGTGGAGGAAACACAAGGATCTGTTCGATGGTGAAACTGAACCCCGAAAACGCCCGTGTACGAGGAGCGGCGAGGAAATAGACGAGCTGTTGAAAAATTGGAAAGACTGCCCACTGTCGGGAAAGAAGCAAAAGGCGCCAGAGCCGGGAAAGAAGCGAAAGGCGCCAGAGCCGCTGCTGAAGGTATGGAAAACGAGGTCTGTTTTCTGGGACTTGCCGTACTGGAAGATCCACCGTGTGCCTCATAGCCTGATGACCTATGAGGCGTACGATATCAACGGCTACACATTCTACACCGAGGACAAGGACATGAAGAGCGATGGTTATCAGAACTCCGGGGTAACAATGGAATCCTACACCAGTAACGACAAGGACAGATACTACGGAAGGATCAAGGAGATCTGGGAGCTGAGCTACGCTGGAGAGAAGGTACCGATGTTCCGTGTCAGATGGGCCAAGAGCGTCCTAAAAGAAGACCGGTATTTCAGCACCATGGTTATACCCGAAGCCAAATCCAAGACCATGGGCGCAAACATCACTGCGAAAAATGAGCCATGGGTACTGGCTTCCCAAGTGGACCAATGCTTCTTCATTACCGACCCGTCAAAGCCCAGTCATGTTGTCGTGAGGAGAGGCAAAAGGAAGATCATCGGAATGGATGGAGTAGCCAATGAGCAAGACTTCGACAAGTACGGCAACCCGAAGATCGAACATGACGACGATGATGAAGTAGCAGCACACACCACAAGAAGAAGCAGGACCACCCTACCTAAAGGACGTCCGTTCCACAGAAGAACTCCATTTGCGAAAAAGAAGGGCAAGAAGATTGTGAACAGATAGCTAGCTAAGATCGATTGTATTTAAATCGTAGTCTTCATTTCTCGATTGTATTTCATGGGCACTTTTTGATATCATGAATATTTTTAAATTTCATGGGCACTTTTTGAATTCATGAGGACACTTGATCTCGATCCCCCTCCATCTCGATCTCGATTCCCCCTCCATCTCGATCTCGATCCCAGCCGCACCCTCCCCCGCTAGATCCACCGCCGACGACGACCCACCGCAACCCTCCCCCGCTCCACCGCCGCCGACGAGCACCCGGCCCCCCGCACCCTCCCCCGCTCCACCGCCGATGATATTTTCAAGTAACAAATTTGAACATATTTAAAAAAAATTATTACTGTTTTTATAAAAAATATTACTATTATGATTTAAACAAGTTTGAACATATTTAAACACAAATAAATATAAAAACAACATTTAATATGCATAAAAAATATTGGGGAGCCTAGGAATCAAACCCAGGACCTCCTGGTGTGTGTGCTGCATGCTGACCAGTCGGGCTAGTGGGTGGGTTCTGTTGTAGATAGGGTTAGGTCGTAGATATGGCTAGTGGGCTAGATTAAAACAAAATTCTAATGGCGCACCGAGGGGTGGTGCGCCATTAGAATAGTCGTACTTATGGCGCACGAGGGGGTGGTGTGCCATTAGAAAGCTTCCCCCCACACTAAATCCCCAATCTCTCTAATCTCTCCCCTGCCTCATTGATCTCACCCGCTGCCCCCCGTGTTCGCCGTCCCCCTCGCCGCCCCCTCGCCTCCTTCGCCGTCCCCGAGCAGCATGGCCAGTATGGACCAGGGAGGAGTGCCCCGACGGGCTAGGAAGCTGCTGCTGCCAAGTGACTCTTGGGCCGGGAGGACCGCCGCCGCAGATCGAGGAGGACCGCCACCGTAGATCGAGGACCGCCGCACCGACCAACCTCCTTGCTCATGCCACCCGAACCCGCCTGCCTCTCCCCGACGCCGGCGCGCTAGCCAGCAGGTGAGTGAGGCGACCCTACCCCAATCCCATCTCGTCCCACCGGCAATCCCCATATCCTCGGCACCAGCCGACGGCATGGTTCTTAGTGGAGCGCCACCGATGGTTCTTTATACAGATAGTGGAACTGCATGACCCATATTTGATTCTCATATTTGATTCCCTGAGATTGAACTGTACTAAGAATTTTTCCCATTGAAATTTAGTACTGTGAAATCTAAAGAAAATTTCAGTGACAAGTATCTTGTTGTCTCTTAATAAGAAATCTGAAGAGAATTGTATTGTGAAAGCATGGAACTGCATTTTCTTTGTTTAGCTGTGTTGGATGGATGCCCAGGGCCTCTTTTGCTTCATGCAACAATATTCCAGTGAATTTGGATTCATGCAACAATATGAAACATGTAAGAAGTCCATAATGATAGATGTAACATGTAAGAAGTCCATAATTGATTAATGGATCTGTTAGTTTGGTAGTTTTTTTAGTGTTGCACCTTTTCCTTCGACAACTTGCAGATGTGCACACAGTTTTTTGTGTTCAGTTTAGGAGTTGGTCCTTGGGAAGCATAAATAAAACATTAATAGCAAGTGCAGTCTTGTTACTCCTAGGTATCTACAAATGAGTAGATGAATATTTGTTACTCCAAGAATGTGAACACTTGGTCCATATTTGTCGGCGTTCTGGGAACGGGGGTCCCCAGACTTGCCTGCCTGCGGCCTGCGGCGTGGCTCGAATGGGGGCCCAACATGGCCCATCTTCATCAAGCACAAGACTCAAGACCCTCGCGAGGGGCCAAGCCTCGCGACGTGGACGACACGGCGCATCCTCAGGCGCAACCTCCTCAGGCTGGCTCGCGAGGAGACGGAGATATCAAGGCGGGGTACCTCACGAGGTGCCAGTGACGCAAGCCATGATGATCGAGGGCGCCAGGCGGGCCCAGCGCGCGCAGCATCCTTCTTTCCTCTTTGGTGCAAAGGGGGCAAGCGCAGCCGCGGAGTACCAAGGCATCAGGCAAAGGTTGCCGTTTCGGTGCAACAAGACCAGGACCAAGCGGACTACGAGACGGAGGTCACCATGGAGCCCAGCGCGGCGTCACCGCAGAGCCTTTCGCAGGCGAAGACCACCTTTTGTCAGGATAGATGTACTTGCTGCCCCCCTTCAAATTAGCCCGCCATTGTTGGCTCCCTTCCCGCTCGATATTTGGGAAGAGGACCAGGGCCCCTATAAATAGGACCAGCCACCCACATAGCAGGGGGTTCGATCAGTTGGTAGGTCAGGGTCCAGTTTTGATGAGAAGGCACACAGAGTAGAGAAAGAGAGAGAAAGAGAGAGAGGTGACCGAACTCCTCCCAGCAGTTCGTCGCCCCAGCTAAGAACTGACCCTCGCAAGGCTATTCTTCCTTGTAGTGTTCATCATCACCAGCCCCAGGAGGCAATCCATCTACCACACACTGGAGTAGGGTATTACACCACAACGGTGGCCCGAACCAGTATAAATCTTGTGCCTCTTGTGTGATTCTTTTAGTAGTTTAGATCCTTGCGAGGCGGAGAGGTTGAGGACGTGATTTCCGCGCGCACCCCAGTGTTCGAACCTTAAGGGTCTGCCGGAACCCGAAATCCGACATTTGGCGCGCCAGGTAGGGGTGCGCCGGAATCTGTCTTCCACCACTCCGTTCTCCTCCGACCGAGCGCCGGGCCGCCATTGCTTCTCGCGTCGCCCAGACGGCCCCCGTCGGTGGGCGTCCTCGTCATTCCTCGTCGCCCGCCGTCAATGCAGCCACCGGCCCGGCGGGGGGCGAGCAGCCAGCATCGTCTCAGCACCCGTCCGTGCGGCAAGACGGCCGCACCGCTACTCCATCACTCGCTCCAGCCGGTTCTTCGTCCCGCGCGCTCCGCGCACCCTTGGAGGCTCGGGATGCGCTCCTCGCGGCGAACGAGCTCCTGCACTACCGCCCCGTCGACGACGTCTACGAAGAGTGGCTCGACCGCGTCGCCGAGCTTGTCCGCGCCGCAGGGGGCTCTTCCGCGCCGTCCGTCCCTTTGCGCCACACTCCGCCCCGCGCGGGCAACGAAGCTCCAGAGGCGCACCAGCCGCCTCCCCTCCAAGAAGATGCCATGGCTCCAAGGCGCTTGGCCCCTGGGCGGAACCCGCTCCGTCAGGCGTCAGCGCAGCAAGAGCGGAGCTGCCAAGAAGTTCCTCACCTGCAAGGGGCTGCCAGGGCGCTCCCTTCTCCGGCGTGCCGCGACCTTGCTCCAGCTCCGGCGCGCTAAGACCCCGCCCTGCTCCTAGCTGCAGCGCGTGGGGACCCTCAAGACCAAGCTCTCCACCAACCGAGGCCTTTTGTGGCCACCGCGGGCTGCCACGCCTACACCACTGAGCTGCGCAGCATTGCATGGCCCGGCAAGTTCAAGCCTGACCTGCCTCCTCGCTACGACGGCACAACCGATCCCGCAGAGTTCCTCCAGCTCTATGAGCTAGGCATCGAGGCTGCCGGCGAGGATGAAAAGGTCATGGTGAACTGGTTCCCCATGGCGCTCAAGGAAGGAGCTCGAACCTGGCTCCTGAATCTGGCTCCAGGCACGATCTCCTCCTGGGACCAGATGCGCGCCCGCTTCATCGCCAACTTCCAAGGTACTCGCGACCGGCCACCCGCCATGAGCAACATGCGCCGCATCAAGCAACAACCCGGAGAGACCCTGCAAAAGTGCATTCAGCGCTTCAACAGCACGCGCCTCAAGATCCCCAAGGTGTCCGAGGAGGCCATCATCCCTGCCTTCTCCGACAGCGTGCGCGACGTCAAGATGAAGGAGGAGCTGGCGATGCATGAAGACCTCTGCACCTCCCTGGAGCTATTCAACTTGGCGAACAAGTGCGCCAGGGCTGAGGAGGGACGTCTCTCCCTCCTCGAGCTGCCTGCCACGGACCCAGAAGAGAAGAAGCCCAAAGCCAAGGACGCGAAGCGCAAGGGGCTGCCGTACTCGCGGCAGAACCAGACACAAAGCGGGGCAAGGACCTGCCCGAACCCTCTCGAGGTAGCCAGTACTGCGTGTACCATGACCTCCACACCCATAACACCAACGAATGTCAAGAACTCCGCGCCGTGCAAGAAGGAAGGATCGGTCGTCGCCCTGATCGTGCTGACCGGGGCTACGACCGGGGAGGAGGAAGAAACCCAGGACGCTGGGAAGACCGCGGCCCGTGCCAGGGGTGGCGCGACCAGCATCGCGAGGAACGCTGGCGTGACCTGCCTCGCGAGGGAGACTGGAGGGATCAGCCTCGTGAGGACCGCCCTCATGGCAATGCAGGCCTACCTCCGCTGCCGCCTCGGCCAAGGAGGAATGAAGACCGCCATCAAGACGAGGGGGCTAGGGGCTTCCAGGAGCCGCGCGCAATCGCCTGCATCCTGGGCAGAGCTCAAGCCCCAGCCTCCCAACGTATCTTCAAGAAGTTTGCCCGCGAGGTGAACGCAGTTCTTCCCAAGCTCGAAGCAACGTGCCCCCTCAGGTGGTCGGCGTGCCCCATCACGTTCAGCTCGGCGGACCAGCTCAAGTGCGCGGCCACGGCAGGAGTCCTCCCGATGCTCTGCTCCCCAGTCATCAGCAACGTGCTGGTCACCAAGACCCTCATCGATGGTGGGGCAGGGCTCAACGTCCTGTCCGTGGAAACATTCAACAACCTCCAAGTGCCCTATGACCAGCTTCAGCCAACCAAGCCTTTCTCCGGGATCACCGACGGTTCCACAGTCCCGATCGGGCAGGTCCACCTCCCTGTCACCTTCGGGGCTTGCAGCAACTACCGCATCGAGCTCATCGACTTCGACATCGCCCACATCCGCCTGCCGTACAATGCCATCCTCGGGTACCCAGCGCTGGCAAAGTTCATGGCTGCGACTCACCACGGCTACAACGTCCTCAAGATGCCAGGAAGTGGCGGCGTCATCACGGTGCCCTGTGAAGAGAAGGATGCAGTGTGTTCCCTGGAGCGGGCCTATCAGGCCGCGTCACTAGAAGACCCAGATCGAGGAAGCAGGAGGCTTCCTGAGACCACCCCCAAGAAGAAGAAGACATCGTCAGGCTCGGCCCCTCAGGAGGCAGGCCCCTCAGGGCCCGCGTCTGCCCAGGGGGACCCTCCTTCCATCGCATAGGAAAGCGCGCCTGGTGCCCTCCTCAGGCAGGGCTCAGGGGCTCTCACCTGGAGGGCCACCGACCTAGCCAGGGTCACGAGGGAGGCGCTTGGGCACCATGTGGAGGCGTGCTTCATAGCACGTTTCCCTCAAGAGGGAGCCAGGCGAGGAAGGTCAGACCAGCAGGAGTTCGTTAACAAGGCCATTCAAGAGCTACAGGAGACGAGGATCATGAGAGGTTGCCGCCGCGTGCCAGCTGCGGCCCCACATCCAGGCGAGGATGGTGGGCTGCGCGTCTGCGTCGACGTACCAGGGCTCAATCAGATCGCCACCACGGAGCGCCTCTGGCCCTCGCAAGTGGGGCGCTGCGGAGGTCCACCCCACAGCTATGTTCGCATGCCTCACGGCCTGCCGAGCATGGCTGCGGCGTACCAACGCCTCATGAGGGGTATCGTGGAGGCTCAGGAAGACAGGCGTTCCGCGGCCTTGGCGGAGATGGAGGCAGCTCGCGAGGAGTCACCAGTGCCTCCGGAGCCTCCCGAGGCCCCGGGGCCTGGGGGCTTGTGAGGATAGGCTTCTGCAGCCCGTCAAGTCTGTTGCACCAACGCCACTGCGCCGACGACATCCTCAGGTGACATCTTTCAAGTTCCGTTCTCAGCTGGGAGCACCCTCCCAGGGTTGCATCATTCCCAGGCCGCGTGGGTCCGTCCCCGTGGCATGTATCTGCATTTACCTTTCCATCGTTAGTTTGCCTTGATTGGGGGCGCCCCTCTGGCTGCATCATCCCCAAGCCGCTCGGGCCAGACCCAGCGGCTTGTATCTCCCTAGCGTTTATTTCCAACTATGCATTTGCCTATCACGCTTGATTGCATGATGCCCGTCCGTGGCATCCCTTCTTCTCCATGCCGACTACTTGCACGTTAAAGGGGGGTGCCTGAGCATCGCGACTCAGGGCTCTTACTGGCTCTCCAGCCCTCACCCTCTGGCCTTGTCCATGGCATCGTGACCTGGCATACCAGCGACGGCTGAGACAGGCTCGAGGGCCGGGACCCGAGGACGTAGAGTACCGGCATCTAACCAAATTTTGCAAGGACACATCTCAAGATACGGCCCAGTGCCAGGCGCAACCCGCCTAGAGGTAGGGCCTCGTGAGTCCCGCGCTGGCTCACGGGTGCCCAGATACACCTCACCTACTCCAACCAGCAAGCTCTCGAATGACTAACGATCGACTAATGGCCGCCATGGCAACACCATCTTCTTTCTGTGATGACTCTGCAGGATCCATGGATGGAACTGCGCCAGCCAAGGCCTTCATGAGGTTTCCTTCACCCTCGCCCGCGCGAACCGCTTGCACGTTAAAGGGGGGGTGCCTGAGCATCACGACTCAGGGCTCTTACTGGCTCTCCAGCCCTCACCCTCTGGCCTTGTCCACGGCATCGCAACCTGGCATACCAGCAACGGCTGAGACAAGCTCGAGGGCCGGGACCCGAGGATGTAGAGCAGAAAGGGGAGCAGAGGCGAGGGAGAAGGGGCTCGCGAGGACCTTGCCGAGCGATTCCGCTCCTACCAACGCGCGAACCCAACGGCTCACCAGGAATAATCCCCGACTCTCAAGATAAGTCACCTCCCATAGCGCTGGCTACCGTGGCACTACCACCGCACCTAAGGCAATTCCGTACTAGCGACGTTGCTTCCCTTTCTCACCAAGCAACGGCTGCTTGGGCGCCAAAGGGGACCTCCTGAGCATCGCGACTCAGGGGCTCTTACCGGACCCCGGGTTGCTCACCTCCTGGCCTTGACCACGGCATCGCGACCTGGCATACCAGCGACGGCTAACGCTGCCTTGGGACTGGGACCTGTCGGTGTAGAGCACCAAGCCCTCGCGAGGTTCGAAAGGGAGAACTAAGCTATGATGAAATCAGCAACTCACACAAATCCATAGCAAAGGTCATATATTAACAAACGGGACTACAGACACCTTACAAGCCCCCGTGGGGTGCATTTTGATTCCTCGCAGGGAACAGATCCTAAGGAGTGCTAACTACACGGGCTCCAGCAGAAGATGCCATCATCAACAGTGGGCCGTTAGGCACCGGCGCCAACCACATCCAGATCAGGGTCGGCGACGGCCTGACGAGCCCGCCCTGCTCCGGGAGCGGCGCCGGCTCGGGAGCTCGTAGTTGTTGTCGCTCGTCTCCGGAGTCGCGAAGATCTCGCTGGAGTCGCTGGACCCCCCGGCGCCTTCGCCAAGGGAGCGATCGACAGGCCTAGCCCTCTCCAGGGCAAGGTCATGGCCACCTCTCCCGCGGCAGCACTCCAGCCGGCGCCCGATCGCATCGAAGACCTTGAGGAACATCACTGTAGCGCCGTCGTACTCCAGGAGGACCGCGAAGACGCCCCTCTCCTTGCAGACCCGGGCGATTTCCCTCCAGCCGCGGGACAAGTAGACCTCGCCCGGGGCGGCGACCACGACCTCAGCCTCGGTCGCGAGGGCGCTGCAGCCGGCGTGCTGCAGCCAGAGCTCCAGAGGCCCTCCTAGAGGGACGATAGAGGCGAAGAAGGGAGGCAGATGGATCCAGGATTGAAGAGGAACGACGACGTGGAGCACGAACTCGTGGGAGGAGCCCTCGGCAAGGACTCCGGGAGGGACAACCCACGCCTTCGTGACCCGACGGCTCCTACGATGGCGCCGGCCATGGAGATCAGCATCAACACCCTCGGGGCCCTCGGCGGGAGCGTACAAAGGAAGCGGGAACCCCGGCGGAGCCCGCTTGCACCGAGGCCTCGGCTCCACCTGCCGGTCTACCTCGCCCCGGCTGCAAATGGCGAGCCGTTTCTTCGGCGGGAGCAAGTCTGGCCCTCTCGAGGAGCTTTCCCTTTCTCCATTGCGGAGAACCGATGGATCGGAGCCATCGCACCAAGACGGAGCAAGGATCGGGAAGAAGGAGAAGCCAGGAGGAATGGACTGGAAGGGCACGCGCCATACAGTACTTATAGCCGGCGAAGGCCAACCGCCGACCTCCACGATCACAGGTAATCATGACACGATTTGCATGCAGGGACTTGTCCACCTCGCGCGGTCACCAAGGTGTCGTGGGGAAGTGGAGTCGCCCACGTCCAATCAACCGCCACGCGGCGCCCAAGGCCGCAGGCTGTTAGGCCCGCGGCGCTTCGCCCTTGCCCTTTCGCCTCTCAGCACGGCCAAGCCCATGCGCGCCACGGGCACGGGGGCTACTGTCGGCGTTCTGGGAATGGGGGTCCCCAGACTTGCCTGCCTGCGGCCTGCGGCATGGCTCGAATGGGGGCCCAACATGGCCCATCTTCATCAAGCACAAGACTCAAGACCCTCGCGAGGGGCCAAGCCTCGCGAGGCGAACGACACGGCGCGTCCTCAGGCGCAGCCTCCTCAGGCTGGCTCGTGAGGAGACGGAGATATCAAGGCGGGGTACCTCGCGAGGTGCCAGTGACGCAAGCCATGACGATCGAGGGCGCCAGGCGGGCGCCAGCGCGCGCAGCGTCCTTCTTTCCTCTTTGGTGCAAAGGGGGCAAGCGCAGCCGCAGAGTACCGAGGCATCAGGCAAAGTTTGCCGTTTCGGTGCAACAAGACCAGGACCAAGCGGACTACGAGACGGAGGTCACCATGGACCCCAGTACGGCGTCACCGCAGAGCCTTTCGCAGGCGAAGACCACCTTTTGTCAGGATAGATGTACTTGCTGTCCCCCTTCAAATTAGCCCGCCATTGTTGGCTCCCTTCCCGCTCGATATTTGGGAAGAGGGCCAGGGCCCCTATAAATAGGACCAGCCACCCACATAGCAGGGGGTTCGATCAGTTGGTAGGTCAGGGTCCGGTTTTGATGAGAAGGCACACAGAGTAGAGAAAGAGAGAGAGAGAGAGAGAGAGAGAGGTGACCGAACTCCTCCCAGCAGTTCGTCGCCCCAGCTAAGAACTGACCCTCGCGAGGCTGTTCTTCCTTGTAGTGTTCATCATCACCAGCCCCAGGAGGCAATCCATCCACCACACACTGGAGTAGGGTATTACACCACAACGGTGGCCCGAACTAGTATAGATCTTGCGCCTCTTGTGTGATTCTTTTAGTAGTTTAGATCCTTGCGAGGCGGAGAGGTTGAGGACGTGATTTCCGCGTGCACCCCAGTGTTCGAACCTTAAGGGTCTGCCGGAACCCGAAATCCGACAATATTCAATTGCAGTGAACATACATTTTCACTGTTCTTATATTATTTGCTTGATGTCAGATTATGCTATGAGGATATTAGTCTAAGCCCAGTCTTGGATGCATTGTTTTGTCCTGCGGTGGTTAAACCGGTTCTGAAAATTATCTAGTTTGACCTGTACTTGTCCAGCTATCATAATCTATTCTTTGACCATGGCAGTAGCTGGCATTTTGTTATGATAATTTCAGTATATATCTTACTGTCCTTTGCTGATCTCGTTGTATTTTCAATTCACAGGCAACTCTTCGACGAAGTCTCCTCCAGGTAATATATGTCTCATGCTTTCTAAAGAGTACTAGTATACTGACTAAACTATCCACTTGCTATGCTTAGCTGCTCTGTTGTCTGAATCGTGACACTTTGCCAGCTGAAACTTGCCTATCACACTGTCGCTGCATTGCTCAACTAAAAACACAAATATTTGTAGTTTTTGCCTGTCATAATGCAACTAAGCATACTAGTCTCAACTAAGCATACTAGTTTTTTTAGTGAGACAGTAAGATAGTGAGACTGTAAGAAGGAAACTTCCCAGATTATGTAGAAAGAAAATACTTGGTTTGATAGCAAGTACCATGACATGAATCAAAAAACATATACGGTGGGAAAAATAAAATGGCAGAAACCTGGGAGGTTCTGGTTTGTTGTATCTCCACCAGTTTGGGTTGGTGAATGTGGATGATTTTTTTATCCTGTGAACTCATTGTACTGCTACAAGAATTTGGTATCATCATGGTGTAATTTTGTTAACATTCTGGTTTTGTTAGATAGTGGCTACACTAATCTAGAGTGATACAATTTTCCTTCCCATTTGGTATCATCATGTTCAGTGTATACAGTTATAACATCATGTGGGTTTTTTAAGTCTGTTTACAGCTCATGTGGGTTTTAACATCATGTGGGTTGGTGAATGTGGATGATTTTTTTATCCTGTGAACTTGAATGTTCCAATGCTGTTTTCTTCAGAGGCTACTGTAAAAAACTTGAGCTGCTGTCTTGCAAAGATGATGATCATCTTGCTAGTTTGCTGGGTTTTGTCTCCGACCATTGTGTCGTGATGAATTTGCAGGTACCCCGAGTTGCCCTTGAGTTTGCCGGAATGTCGATTAACTTCCGTTCCGGCAAATTCGGGTACTCCATATGTCCTATTTTCAGCAAAGGTCATGCTAAATTTTTCCGTGAATTTTAGCATGACTTTGCTAAAAAATAGGACATATGGGGTACTTGTGACTAATGCATGGGCCGGGGTATCTTAGTACTTAGTTAAGTAGGATCAACTACCCTGCCATTCTTGCTGCATTAAACAATAGGTGGCAATAGAGCCAAGTTATTAGGCCCAACTTAGAATTCTCCTTAGCATCGATAAACCCTAGATGATAAACCCAACATAGGTGGCAATAGACCCAAGTGATTAGTGCCAAGTGATTAGGCCCAACCTAGGGTGCCTGGGCATCGATAAACCCTAAATGATGAAAACTTAACTTGGCTGCCCCGGATGCCTTGGTGTCGATGAGAACCTAAATGATGTACGCTTAGGCTTTTAGGGTGCCTCGGCGTCGACAAACCCTAAATGATGAAAACTTAGCATTTAGGGTGCCTCGGCGTCGACAAACCCTAAATGATGAAACCTTGGCTTTTAGGGTGCCTCGGTGTCGATGAGAACCTAAATGATGTACGCTTAGGCTTTTAGGGTGCCTCGGCGTCGACAAACCCTAAATGATAAAAGCTTAGCTTTTAGGATGCCTCGGTGTCGACAAACCCTAAATGATGAGACCATGATCTTGTTCCTTGACAATAACCAACTTTTTGGCCAAACTTTTTTCCTATTTAGAGCGAAACATGGCCCACAACGATGAGGCCGGCGGTTCGGGCGGCAAGCAATTCTGGGAGCTGTCCCAGGAGTTGGAGGAAGAACCTCACCGCTATGAGGACGCCGCGGAAGACACCGATCCTGACTACACAACCCCTAGTGGCATCGGGGATGACACCACTGATGATGGCGCCGCGGATGCCACCACTGATGATGGCGGCGCACGCACAGATGGCAGCCAACCGAAGAGGCAACGGAAGGACCGGCGCCCGAACGTGCTCGGCACCGTCAAGGAGGAATTTACTGAAGTGAACTCCGACGGGCATCCGACGGCACCCAAACACGTAGTCAAGGGGTACTTGATTCAGCTCGGGTGCATTCTCCGGAGCACCGCCTCGATCAACACTGAGAACCTAAGGCATAAGGACCGAGGGAATTTGCGCAGCCTCCTCTTCACGAAGCTGCACGAACGATACAAGTTCCCCGCTGAGTTCGCAAACACACGCCTCTCGGGTAATAAAGTGAGCGGTGCCGCCCTCACGACGATGAGCACGGCCCTGTCTACTTGGAAAAGCACGGTGAAGGCAATGATTGACAAAGGTGATAGTTATGAGAAGATCAAGGAAAAATATCCTTTGATGAGCGAAGATGACTACAAGGAGTTCAAGATCAAGTGCGAGAGCACCGCAACCTCCGAATCAAGTAAGTGGGGGAAAGAAATGCGGCAGTTGAACATAGGGGTCCACCAACTCGGTCCCGGCGGTTACAGAGTGGCGGAGCCTTTATGGGACAAGGAGGACACGGAGCGTGCCGAGCAAGGCCTACCACCCCGCTTCGAGAAATACAGTGACAAGTAGACCAGGAACTTTCTCAGGGCCCGGTACAAGGAGGACCCGGTCACAAAGGAGCTTACCACGGATCCGAAGACCAAGGAGCTTGAGCTTGTTCTGGTAAGGAATACACCCCCGCGTAATTAGCTCCATATGGTTGCATTCTAATTAATCCCCAATATTTCTAAATGGTTCACGTTCCTTCCGCAGGACAAAGAAAGCAGTAGCGCGGGGTCATCTCAGAGCTCCCCTTTCGACACCCCTTTGAATAGGGCGTTGAACGTAATGAAAAACAAGGATAAGCTCAGTAAGCCAATGTCAGCTGGTCGTGTGGCCAGCAAAGGCTTGTCCACAAAATGGTCGTCATACTATACCACTGGTGGGCGAAAGGAGAAAAAGACCAGCTCGGAAAGCCAGTCGCGCGAGGTTGAAGCACTCAAGGTGCAAGTGGCGCGGATTCCGGAGATGGTCCAAGAGCAAGTGCAACAACAACTGGGATCGACGCTCACCGGCATTATGCCTACCTTGATTCATGGGATAACGACGTGGATTGCGGGTGGCCAACAGGGGCCGCCCCTGATTCCCAGCTTCACGGCCAGCAACTCGCACAACGCGCAGGCGGCGCCGTTGGTGTCTCCGGCGGCGGCGGTATTGGTGTCTACGGCGGCGGTGCCATTGGTGTCTCCGGCGGCGGCGGTATTGGTGTCTCCGACGCTGGCATTGGAGCTTAATGCACCCGGGTGTACGCCGGCCGGCACCTCGGCAGCAAGCGGCCCCTCCGTCAGTTGCACGCCCGCCGTTGGTGGTGCCTCGACATTAGCCGAGCTCGACGGCATCACGGTAAATAAGCCTCTCGGCCAAGGACTTCATCTCCTTGCCTTTGACTGGGCATCCCTGACGCCCTACATGTTTTCGCAGGGCGCCGCCGACGTTCCTTGCACTCTCCTACACTTCGTGGGCGGCAAGTTGGTCGATGTCGCCAAGGGCAGAATCATTCAACTGGGCAACCCCGTGTTCCACGGTAATCCGATGCCACCCACAATGTATAGGGTTGAAGTGGTTCGGGTGCTGCCAGGCTGCGACGAGCTGTTACCTCCGATTCGACCCGCTGGGGCCGACAAAGAAGATGAGATGATCCTCAGCGCCTGCGTAAGCTGGCCCCTGCTTTGGCCGAAGAGCCAGATTCATTTGGGGCGGGGGACACCACCCCACAGACAAGACCGCCAGTCATGCCGGCGCCAAGCCATGGCAAGAATGCCGCAACGCTACCGGACATGCCGGACATCCCTATGGCACAGGATCCGGACATGCATATGGCACAGGATCGGGACGACAACGACAACGACGATGGTACATTTACCAATGTCGATAAGTACTTTGCCGAACATGGGTACGGTGACGAGTTCTGCGGGCCTCCTTCTCAAGAACCCAAACAAGACGACCGCGATCTAGCTGGTAGGGCCGAGAAACCCAATTGCAACAGGCGTCGTCTGGCGTTCAGTTCTCAGGAGACGCCTCCAGCTACCGCCTTCACCGAGCCTCAGATAGCGGAGGTGCCAAATATTATCAGCCCCAACACGCTCAAGAAGGCGGTCTGTGAGCAGAACTCGGTCCCATTACAGCAGATCAAGAAGAAGGGCCGGAAATGGCCGACTAAAAAGGGCGCCGGTGCGAGCCAGCCGGCACCAAGTACGATCCGTGCTCAGGACGGGCAACCTTCACCTAAGGATATCTCGAGGAGGGTGCATGTGGCGGGTAGGGCGATGCTACCGACAAATATGCTCAATGCTACAACCGGTGCTATGCGGAGTCTGCACGACAGTGTTCTTTCTTTGGAGAAGCGGCGTCTCAGAGAGAATGATGTGGCATACCCGGTTTTCGTGGCCAAGGTGCCAGAGGGCAAGGGCTTTGTGGATGGCGCCATCGGGGGTACGATCGTCCTACGGTTTGCTGACATCTTTGCTATGTTCAACCTTCATCCGCTGCACTACACCTTCGTTCGGCTGTTTTCGCCGAGTATGGAGATGCGGATCATTAGAGACAAGACCCCGGACATCGTGATCGTTGACCCCTTCTACATGCGTGCCAAGCTCTTGAGCAGCACTGGGGACCGCCAAGTCGCGAGTTCACACCTCGAAGACGTCATTCTGGCAAACCCAGATAAGGATAACTTCCTTGTGGCTTACTTTCCCGAGTAAGTCATCCCTTAACCGCCCCATAACATATGATTTCTTAGATTTTGATCGTTCTTTTTTTTCTAACATTCCGTGTTCTGTGCAGTGACACACATTGCACACTCATCCTCTTAAGCCTGAAATATTCCATGGCCATGTATTTCGACCCGAACCGTAACTCCAAGATAGACTACACAAATATCAAGAAAGTTCATGATGATGTTCTCCCTGGCTATGCCAAATCTGGAGGCACCTTCATCAGGGCAGTTCATAAGTACGGCAAGCACGTGTTCGCCCACAATACGATGTTCTACTGCGTCAAGCAGCCGCTTGGCGGTCAGAAGGATGCCTACTACGCCCTCCATCACATGCGGGCGATCGTAAGGGACCATCATCACCTTCTGCTACCAAATAATCTCAAAGATTGGGCCGCGAGCTTGTCGGCAATCCAGGATGCGGACATCAGACAAGAATTCTTTCGCATCCAGTCGGAGTTTGCGGACATCATCCATCAAGATGTCCTTCATACCTCGGGGCAGTTCTTCCTCAGATATCAACCGTCCAACATTGAGATAGATGGAATGCTACAAATGCAGGCTGACAACGCCTGCGATTTCATGACCATCACAACAGACGGCGGCTTCATCCACGCTCCTGTCCATGAGTCGAGTCGAAAGTAGTGATGTGTAGTTCTGAAACACTGGTTGGCTCATGTTGTAATTAAACTTTAATGAATTGTATGTATCTTTGGTTTGGACAGTCGTTTAACTTAGATGTAATCAATGCTATTTATTAGTAGGACCATGAATCGTGTTATTAATGTCTTGCTTTTCTCTTCCGATCCTTTTGTTGCATACTTATATATTGCTTATGTATGTATTGTCTGTTGCTTGGCTTGTGCATAGAGATGCCGTCGTATGTCGTGTACAAGGGTAAGGTTCCCGGAGTCTACGACGACTGGGAGGAGTGTCAGAGACAGGTTCACAGTTTCAGCGGTAACAGTTACAAAGGGTACACCACTAGGGCGGAGGCCGAATCTAGATACGCCCGCTATCTAGCGGGAGAGAGGAGGGAGCGTTGGAGGAACCGGATGAAGACTAGTTTGATCGCGATGATGCTCATCGTGATGACCGCAACTCTCTTCTATGTGATGGTAGTTTAGATGATTGATATCAACTTGTAATGTGAAGACAAACTCGATACTCGCGGTCTCGAGACTTGTAATGTTTTATCTTTGTTCGGTCTTTTGAATTCGGAGACTAATATGATGAATTGTATTCGGAGACTAATCTTCTATTGTATTCGATGAATCTGCTGTTGCTGTGTGCTACTGTCTATATTCTGTCAAATAATATATTTTGTAACCTGTGCAAAAATCAGAAAAGTAAAAAAACCAAATATTCATACTAATGGCGCATCACCACAAGGTGCGCCATTAGTATGCCAAAGGATACTAATGGCGCATCAAGACAGAGTGCGCCATTAGTATGCCAAGTATACTAATGGCGCATCTATCCGCAGTGCGCCATTAGTGTGCCAAAGCACATGGTTAAATATGGCCCCTGGGAGGCACACTAATGGCGCATGGTTTTATATACTAATGGCGCACCAGTGGTGCGCCATTAGTAAAAATTACTAGTGGCGTGCTAGTAATGGCGCACCAGTGATGCGCCATTAGTAGGCAAAACTGGTGCGCCATTAGTAGGTCTTTTCCTAGTAGTGAAAGGTGTCGTGGAATTGTCACAGCAGATGTCCTTAGTGTCAGGACTTAGTCGCGAGGCCAACGCATCTATGTGGTAGCTTGAGAGGGGTTGAGCGGGACGAGAGACGCGATGTTTACCCAGGTTCGGCCCCTCACGGTGGAGGTAAAAGCCTACATCCTGCTTCATTGATATTGATGATGATGACCACGGTTACAAGAGTGCTCTATCTCGAGAGCTATTGTCTAAACCTAACTTGTCCAACTTGTGGAACTTGTGAATCTTGTCCCTTTTGGGGAGCCCTGCCCCTCTTTATATGTGTTGAAGGGCGGGTTACATGTGGAGTCCTATTAGGATTAGGATTACTCTATTACAAGTGGAGTCCTAGTCTTGCTTCCTTTGTAAGGGAATATTCTTTGTGCTTTCCTCATAAACCGGCCCACCATTAAACGTGAACCGGCCTTCTGGGCCATGGGCCTCGTCATCCATCTGACCCGCCCGCCGGGTTACTAATGAACTGCCAAGACCGGGCAGGTAGCCCGTGAACCGCCAAGCTCCGGGCGGGTTACCAGTGAGTCATCCAGTCCGGCCGGTTTATACTTCCGGCCGGTTTACGCCACAGGGTATATCCCCGACAAAAGGTGATCGGACAAGCGGACCATGGGTTGAACTTTGGGGCGACGGGCTCCATCGCATAGACGTCCCTTAGTGCATGCTTCCGCTCCCTCTTGGGAATGTGGGTTGCGTATATCATGTTCACCGTCTTCCCTTGTGGGGGGAACCCCTTCTGTCCTCCCACGTTCGGCGGCCGGGGCTCCTCCTCGTCATCACTATGCAGCCCCTTGTCCTTATTTTCGTCATTTAACTTGCTGGCCTGCTTGAACACCCAGCATTCTCTATTGGTGTGATTGGCTGGTTTGTCGGGGGTGCCGTGGATTTGACATGAGCGTACCAGTATGCAATCCAAACTGGACGGAGCCGGAGTACTTCTTTTAAATGGCTTTTTCCGCTGATCGGATCTAGAGCCTCTGAATCCGGCATTGACTGCCGTATCATCGTTGTTATCGCCATTGTTGCGGCGCTTTGGTATGTTACGACGTGGTCTGCCGTTGGCATCTTTGGTATCTGAAGTGCCCGGATTCCTTGATGTGTTGTTGCTGCGAGCCAGCTAGCTATCCTCGCCCACGCAAAAGCGGGTCATGAGTGTCGTGAGGGCTGCCATAGACTTCGGCTTCTCCTGGCCAAGGTGGCGGGCAAGCCACTCGTCGCGGATGTTATGCTTGAATGCCGCTAGGGCCTCTGCATCTGGACAGTCGACAATTTGGTTTTTCTTGGTCAGGAACCATGTCCAGAATTGCCTGGCCAATTCCCCTGGCTGCTGAGTTATATGGCTCAAGTCATCAGCATCCGGTGGTCGCACATAAGTGCCTTGGAAGTTGTCAAGGAATGCGTCTTCCAAATCCTCCCAACTGTCGACGGAGTCTGCTGGCAAGTTGTTCAGCTAATGTCGAGCTGGTCCCTTGAGTTTTAGTGGGAGGTACTTGATGGCATGTAGATCGTCACCGCGAGCCATGTGGATGTGAAGGAGGAAATCCTCAATCCATACAGCGGGATTTGTTGTACCATCATATGATTCGATATTTACGGGTTAAAACCCTCCGAGAATTCGTGATCCATAACTTCATCAGTGAAGCATAGGGGGTGTGCGGCGCCTCTGTGCCGGGCTATATCACGACGCAGTTCATATGAGTCTTGTCTGCTGTATTCGGCCCGGACGGATTTACTTTTGGTGTATCCAGCGTGACGATCATCGTCCCGTGTTGGCGTGTGTGCCCGTGACCCATATATTGACCTTGCAAGCTTTGCCCTGCTGTCCAATACGTCTCACAGGTCCCGTGTGTTGCCCAGGCCTTGGTATTTTCGATTGAGTGGCGGCGGGGTGTAGGCTGAACTTCAGGCTGAAACGCCTCTCTGGCTTGGCCACATGGTGGCCGGTCAGCTGCATCATACACTGGTGGTGGAGGTTTCAATGCTTCCTCCTCGAGGTTAGCTAACAACCTGCATTTTGGGTAACTCTTGGAGGGGCGCTCGAGTTCGTATTCCTCGGCCGCAAGGACTTCGGTCCATCTGTCTGCTAGCAAGTCTTGATCAGCTTGAAGCTGTTGTTTTTTTCCAGGCTATTTGCTGTGGCCATAAGCCGGCGTTTGAAGTGCTCCTGCTCGACGGGATCCTCAGGGACGATAAATTCTTCGTCGCCGAGGCTCACCTCGTCTTCGGAGAGAGGCATGTAATTGTCCTCCTCCGGTTCTCCATCTTCCGCCTGCTCTGGAGGGCTAGCTTGTTCATCCTCCCGCTCTACATGGGGATTGTGGTTGTCTTCGGCACTATCTGGAGTGTTATTATCTCCTGTGCTGGTATCACTACTTTTGCTGTGGCGGGACTTTGAGCGGCGCCGCTGACGTCGGCGCTTGGGTTGCTTCTTGGAGGGGTTATCTTCCGCTGTCTCGTTGCCATTGCCTTCTTTGGGAGTGTCCACCATGTATATATCATATGATGAGGTGGTGGTCCAGTGCCCTGTGGGCGGTGGTTCCTGTTCGTCTCCTGCATCATCGTCCATACCGTCGATGTCTTCGGAGTCGAAGTCGAGCATGTCGGTTAAATCGTCAACAATGGCTACTAAGTGGGTGGTGGGTGGGCAGTGAATTTCTTCGTTGTCCGCATCCCATTCTAACCGGACATAGTTCGGCCAAGGTTCTCCTGACAAAGAGAGAGACCTTAATGATTTTAGCACATGGCCGAAAGGTGAGTGCTGAAAGATATCCGCGGAGGTGAACTCCATGATTGGCGCCCAGTCGGATTCGATGGGCGCAGATGTAGGCGGCTCGGAGTCCGTGGCCGGAGACGAATCCAGTGGTTCGGCGACACGGCTCTCGTAAGGGGTGAAGTCAGTATCCGGCTCTATCACCACTGAGAGTCTGGCCTCCATGGCAGGGTCTATCCCTCCGCTCTCAGATGGCGCGATTTGCTCCGGATTGATGGCCAGAGTAGTTGCAGATGCGATTTCCCGAATACTGTCCGACGGCAGAGTTACGTCATGCTCGTCATGACTGTGTGGCGCACCTGACACGGGCTCGAATCTGTCGAAGATCGAGTCTCCACGGATGTCGGCAGTGTAGTTCAAGTTTCCGAATCTGACCTGATGGCCAAGGGCGTAGCTCTCGATCTGCTCCAGATGGCCAAGCGAATTGGCCCGCAGTGCGAAGCCGCCGAATACAAAGATCTGTCCGGGGAGAAAAACCTCACCCTGAACCACATCGTTATCGATGATCGAAGAAGCCATCAAGCCTTATGGTGACGACACAGTGGAAATCTCAATGAAAGCACCAATGTTGGTGTCAAAACCGGCGTATCTCGGGTAGGGGGTCCCGAACTGTGCGTCTAAGGCGGATGGTAATAGGGGGCAGGGGACACGATGTTTACCCAGGTTCGGGCCCTCTTGATGGAGGTAATACCCTACGTCATGCTTGATTGTTCTTGATGATATGAGTATTACAAGAGTTGATCTACCACGAGATCGTAGAGGGTAAACCCTAGAAGCTAGCCTATGGTATGATTGTGTGTTGTCCTACGGACTAAACCCTCCGATTTATATAGACACCGGAGGGGGCTAGGGTTACACATAGTCGGTTACAAGGGAGGAGATCTACATATCCGTATTGCCTAGCTTGCCTTCCACACCAAGGAGAGTCCCATCCGGACACGGGACGAAGTCTTCAATCTTGTATCTTCATAGTCCAACAGTCCAACCAAAGGATATAGTCCGGCTGTCCGGAGACACCCTAATCCAGGACTCCCTCACCTACCATTATTTATTCAACTCTGGGGCTTCGCACTCTTTTATTTTGTGGATTTTTGTTGCCCAAAACAAATTTCCTTGTTCGATTTTGAGCAAGAATATGCTGGTACAATACCGAGATCTTTGCTCAGAAGCAATCTGGTCTACAGTGATCTAGATATTAATATCAACGGAGTCTGTTTTCCAACTTCATTGATAGTCATTGATTCTGTCAAATTGGACATTATTTTGGGGTTGAATTGGTTAACCCAATATCAAGTGTGTATTAATTGTGCGACCCCTGAAGTCACTTTGACAAGTCAAGAGGGCCAGACTACAAAATTCTATGGCCGTAGGGGCATACCCAAGATAGAAATGGTCTTCACCGCTGTGGCTGGTGAATTGGAATTAATTCCTGTGGTCAGTGAGTTTCCCGATGTATTCCTAGAAGAACTGTCAGGCATGCCGCTAGATTGAGAGCTTGAGTTTGCAATAGATCTTGTGCCTGGGACCGCACCGTTGTACAAGAAGTATTATCGGATGCCTTCGTCAGAATTGGTGGAGCTAAAGAAACAGCTTGACGAGATGATCCAGAAAGGATAATCCATCCCAGCTCTTCACCGTGGGGATCACCTGCTATATTCGTGGATAAGAAAGATGGTAGTCTCCGTATGTGTGTGGATTACCGCCAGTTGAATGATGTCACCACAAAAAACAAATACCCACTACCCAGGATCGATGATCTATTTGATCAACTCAGTGGGGCAAAGGCATTCTCCAAGATTGATTTAAGGACAGGATACCACCAACTCAAGATTAAAAAGGAAGATATTCCTAAGACCGCATTCACTACACGGCACGGTCTTTATGAATATACCGGTATGTCCTTCGGCCTCACCAATGCCCCTGCTTTCTTCATGCATATGATGAACAAGGTGTTCATGGACTTCCTAGATAAATTTGTGGTGGTCTTCATCGATGACATACTCATATACTCAAAGGGTGAAGAAGAGCACAAAGGACACCTCAGAGCCATATTACAACGACTTCGCGACCATCAGTTGTACGCCAAATTCAGTAAATGTGAGTTTTGGCTCAAGCGAGTTGGATTTCTTGGGCATATGCTGTCTGCAGAAGGTATAGCTATGGACCCAAGAAAAGTAAAAGATGTGCTCGATTGGTTGGCACCCACGACAGTATCCCAAATCCGGAGTTTCCTTGGATTAGCTGGATACTATCGTTGTTTCATTGAAGGTTTCTCCAAGATTGCCAAACCAATGACGGAATTGATAAAGAAAGACAAGAAGTTTGAATGGGACAAGGACTGTGAGAAAAGTTTCAATGAGCTGAAAATCCGGCTGACAACATCACCAGTGTTGACTCTTCCAGACATCTACCGCAACTTTGATGTGTACTGTGACGCTTCCAGACAGGGCCTTGGATGCGTACTTATGCAAGATGGCAAGGTGGTAGCATATGCATCGCGACAGCTACAACCCCACGAAGGAAACTATCCTACTCATGATCTGGAATTAGCCGCGGCGGTTCATGCTATAAAAATTTGGAGGCACTACCTCATTGGGAAGAGGTGCCAAATATTTACCGACCACAAAAGTCTCAAGTACATATTTACTCAGACAGATTCAAATCTCCGCCAACGAAGATGGCTTGAGTTAGTCAAGGACTATGATCTGGGAATTAATTACCACCCGGGTAAGGCCAACATGGTTGCCGATGCACTCAGTCGAAAGCCTATCAGCCTGAATACTATAATGGAATCTTTGCCTCCTGAACTTCAAAAAGAAATTGTTTAGCTCAACTTGGGCATAGTTGGTGCTGGTCTTGCTAATATTATGGAAGTTACTCCTACCCTCGAGGAACAGATCCGCAAGGCCCTGCCAAATGACACAGTCTTACAAGAACATGCCAGGCGTGTGCTAGCAGGATAGACCTCAGATTTTTCTAAGGATCAACAAGGTACACTGCGATTCCGTGGAAGGATTTGTGTACCCAGGCAAGAAGATTTAAGGAAGAGAATACTGTCATAAGCACACGAATGTTCATATTCTATTCACCCCGGAGGTACTAAAATGTACGAAGACCTTCGACAAATATTCCGGTGGCATGGAATGAAGAAGGACATTGCCTACTTTGTGGCCTGTTGCGACATATGCAACAAAGTGAAGACAGAACACCAGAAACCAGCTAGACTCCTCCAACCATTGCCCGTTTCACAATGGAAGTGGGATGATGTTTGCATGGATTTTGTCACAGGGCTACCAAAGACTAAGCGAGGCAATGACGCAGTATGGGTCATAGTGGACACCTTAACCAAGGTAGCTCATTTTATCCCCATCAAAACCACATACCGAGCCGATCAGCTCGCACAACTGTATGTGTCCAGAATAGTTAGTCTGCATGGAGTACCGCGAACAATCACTTCCGACCGGGGGTCACTTTTTACCTCCGCTTTGTGGTCACGTCTCCACCAAGTCTTGGGGACAACGCTAAAATATAGTACCTCTTACCATACTCAGACCGATGAATAGACTGAGCGTGTAAATCAAATACTTGAAGATATGCTTCGAGCCTGTGCCTTGGCCCAAGGACCGAAATGCGAAGATTGTCTGCCGTATGCCGAGTTCTCCTACAACAACAACTTCTAGACCAGTCTAAAGATGTCACCCTATGAGGCTTTGTATGGCCGTAAGTGCCGCACTTCGTTGAATTGGTCTCAAACTGGAGATAGCAGTATTTTCGGAACGGATCGCATGATGGAAGCTGAAAAGCAAGTCAAGGAAATCCGAGACAGATTGCAATTGACTAAATCTCGACAGAAGCGTTATTATGATGCAAAGCACCGACGGATCAGTTTTGAACCTGGAGAACATGTATACCTCCGAGTCAGTCCTATGAAAGGAGTCAAGAGATTCCAGACTCGCAGAAAACTGGCACCCAGGTTTATTGGTCCATTCCCAGTTATGTCCAAGGTGGGTACTGTCACATATCAGTTGGAACTGCCTCCAGAATTGTCAGAACTGCACAATGTGTTCCATGTCTCACAGTTGAGGCGATGTATATCACTGCCCGAGAAAAAGACTGCTATGACAGAAATAGAGTTGGCTAAGGATTTAACCTATGAAGAGAGACTGTTCAGAATTTTGGATGAGATGGAAAGGGTCACTCGTGGTAAAACAAGAAGGTTTTACAAGGTTCAGTGGGAGCATCACACAGAGGCAGAAGCCACTTGGGAACGAGAAGAATTTCTAAAGGCACATTATCCAGTATTGTTTTCCCGAGCAACCGAATCTTGACGACGAGATTCATCCTAAGTGGGGGAGGTTTGTGACAGCCTGGTTTTTGCCCTCTCTTCTTTTTTTTGATTTTATTTGGCTTTGATTTGAATTTAGGGTTTTTAATCTCTTCAGTTGGACTTAAACACTTGGGCACCACCTTGACTTTCACCCAAGTGACCATTTATCTCTCTAGCCATCATTTCTTCCCTGATCAACCTCAAAGTAATATTAGGATTCATTTTTCCCTCTAAAACCCTAACCAGCCACATGTGCTCCAAAGCAACCCCAATTTTTCTTGCCCACAAAAATCTTAGAAAATTCACAAATATTATTTGAACCCTAGGACACCTTCCTGAGCAAAAATATTGCATCACTTTTTCAAATATTTTTGCTACAGAAAATGTTTTCTGTTCTGGACAGAAATGGTAGTTTCTACAGCAACTATCATTTTACTTGCTCCAATGCTGCTGAATTTTCTTGTGCATCACTACCCTCCTAGATGATTGCTAACCTCCAAAGCTCAGCTCCCAACTCTTAGTATTTTGACCACAGTAAGCTCTCAAAGTTACCACCCAGAAACTTACCTTGAAGTGAAAATCCATCTTACTGCACCTGAGCTCGGCTCCAAGCATTGGTTCTACCCAAAACACCAATGACTACACGCCAGATATGAAATTAGGGCCAACCATGGCTCTATGCCGAAGTTCACGCGCTGACCACGCGTGCGCACGGTGCCAACCCGCTAGTCGTCGCGCTTTGAGTGCCGCCGAGCGCTCTGTTCGGTGCGTGCTCGCTTCCCCGCCTGCCGCACCTCGCCAAACTGCGCCACCATCTCCGTCTCTACTCCCTTAACTTCCTCTTGGGGCTCGCCGACGCCGAGCTCACAGTAGCGAGCACGAGCGCGGTCCGACAAACCCAATAGTGCGCCGTGCACTATGTTCGTCGCCACCCCCTCGTTCCCGTGCTCGTCTCCGCCCACTCACAGTGCCCGCGTGACCTGCGTTGCCTTTCCCCTCACTCACTAACGCCGTTCGTCGCTGGGCGCCGTGTCTAGGTGTCCTCCGGCGGAGCCCGAACCCCTCACCTCACTCGGCTATAAATACAACCCTCCCCAGCCCTCTCGAGCACCACCAAGCCCTCTCACACACTCCACAAACTAGTAGGAAGCCGTAGCCTCGCCGGGTAGGCCTTGGGCCGCTAACCCCGAGCTCGGCTCGCCGACGATCCCCTCCGGTCGCCCCCGCAGCTCCAGCCCCTCCCAAGCTTGGTCCACTCTTCCAGAGCCTCCGGCGTGCTTCAGTGGTGCCATCTGACCCGGTTGGGGCCACTGGTGCAGCCTCTGGTCGTCATCATCCCCAACTCCGACGACCTTCGCTCTCTGTTGCCGCTGGAGAGGTCCATTCCGACGCCGTCCGACCACCCCTAGCTAATCTACGGGTACGGGCAGGTGGGCCTTCGCCTTCTCTTTCAATCCATCCCTTTTGCTTGGGCCCAGACGCCCTCCTCGCCAGCGTGAGCTCCGGCGAAGCTCCACCGTACTCTGTTTCCCTCTCCCCTCCTTCTCACCTGACTGGCGGGGCCCGCTGTCAGCCACTCCGGCCGCGCCTGAAGCGGTACGAGTGGAGGCGCCTGTTGGGGAACGTAGTAATTTCAAAAAAAATCCTACGCACACGCAAGATCATGGTGATGCATAGCAACGAGGGGGAGAGTCTGATCTACGTACCCTTGTAGATCGCAACGGAAGCGTTGACACAACATAGAGGAAGTAGTCGTACGTCTTCTTCCCGATCCGACCGATCCAAGCACCGTTACTCCGGCACCTCCGAGTTCTTAGCACGCGTTCAGCTCGATGACGATCCCCGGGCTCCGATCCAGCAAAGCTTCGGGGAGGAGTTCCGTCAGCACGACGGCGTGGTGACGATCTTGATGTACTACCGACGTAGGGCTTCGCCTAAGCACTACAATGATATGATCAAGGTGGAATTTGGTGGCAGGGGGCACCGCACACGGCTAAGGAACGATCTCAATGATCAACTTGTGTGTCTAGAGGTGCCCCTTGCCCCCGTATATAAAGGTTGCCAAGGGGAGGGCTGGCCGGCCAACTATGGAGGCGCAGGAGGAGTCCTACTCCTACCGGGAGTAGGACTCCCCCCCCCCCAATCCTATTCCTAATAGGACTCCCAAGGAGAAAGAGAGGGAGAGAGGTGGCCGGCCACCTCTCCTAGTCCTAATAGGACTAGGGGAGGGGGGAGGCGCGCAGCCCACCTTGGGCTGCCCCTTTCACCTTTCCACTAAGGCCCAATAAGGCCCATTTGGTTCCCGGGGGGTTCCGGTAACCTCCCGGTACTCCGGTAAAATCCCGATTTCACCCGGAACACTTCCGATGTCCAAACATAGGCTTCCAATATATCAATCTTTATGTCTCGACCATTTCGAGACTCCTCGTCATGTCCGTGATCACATCCGGGACTCCGAACAACCTTCGGTACATCAAAATGCATAAACTCATAATAACTGTCATCGTAACGTTAAGCGTGCGGACCCTACGGTTCGAGAACAATGTAGACATGACCGAGACATGTCTCCGGTCAATAACCAATAGCGGGACCTGGATGCCCATATTGGCTCCTACATATTCTACGAAGATCTTTATTGGTCAGACCGCATAACAACATACGTTGTTCCCTTTGTCATCGGTATGTTACTTGCCCGAGATTTGATCGTCGGTATCCAATACCTAGTTCAATCTCGTTACTGGCAAGTCTCTTTACTTGTTCCGTAATACATCATCTCACAACTAACATCTTAGTTATAATGCTTGCAAGGCTTATGTGATGTGTATTACCGAGAGGGCCCAGAGATACCTCTCCGACAATCGGAGTGACAAATCCTATTCTCGAAATACGCCAACCCAACATCTACCTTTGGAGACACCTGTAGTACTCCTTTATAATCACCCAGTTACGTTGTGACGTTTGGTAGTACCCAAAGTGTTCCTCCGGCAAACGGGAGTTGCATAATCTCATAGTCATAGGAACATGTATAAGTTATGAAGAAAGCAATAGCAACATACTAAACGATCGGGTGCTAAGCTAATGGAATGGGTCATGTCAATCAGATCATTCAACTAATGATGTGATCCCGTTAATCAAATAACAACTCTTTGTCCATGGTTAGGAAACATAACCATCTTTGATTAACGAGCTAGTCAAGTAGAGGCATACTAGTGACACTCTGTTTGTCTATGTATTCACACATGTATTATGTTTCCGGTTAATACAATTCTAGCATGAATAATAAACATTTATCATGATATAAGGAAATAAATAATAACTTTATTATTGCCTCTAGGGCATATTTCCTTCAGTCTCCCACTTGCACTAGAGTCAATAATCTAGTTCACATCGCCATGTGATTTAACAGCAATAGTTCACATCACCATGTGATTAACACCCATAGTTCACATCGTCATGTGACCAACACTCAAAGGGTTTACTAGAGTCAGTAATCTAGTTCACATATCTATGTGATTAACACCCAAAGAGTACTAAGGTGTGATCATGTTTTGCTTGTGAGATAATTTTAGTCAACGGGTCTGTCACATTCAGATCCGTAAGTATTTTGCAAGTTCTATGTCTACAATGCTCTACACGGAGCTACTCTAGCTAATTGCTCCCACTTTCAATATGTATCCAGATTGAGACTTTAGATTCATCTGGATCAGTGTCAAAAACTTGCATCGACGTAACCCTTTACGACGAACCTTTTTGTCACGTCCATAATCGAGAAACATATCCTTATTTTACTAAGGATAATTCTGACCGCTGTCCAGTGATCTACTCCTAGATCACTATTGTACTCCCTTGCCAAATCAATGCAGGGTATACAATAGATCTGGTATACAGCATGACATACTTTATAGAACCTATGGCCAAGGCATAGGGAATGACTTTCATTCTCTTTCTATCTTCTGCCGTGGTCGGGCTTTGAGTCTTACTCAACTTCACACCTTGTAATACAGGCAAGAACTCTTTCTTTGACTGCTCCATTTTGAACTACTTCAAAATCTTGTCAAGGTATGTACTCATTGAAAGTCCAATTAAGCGTCTTGATCTATCTCTATAGATCTTTATGCCTAATATGCAAGCAGCTTCCCCGAGGTCTTTCATCGAAAAACTTTTATTCAAGTATCCCCTTTATGCTATCCAGAAATTCTATATCATTTCCAATCAGCAATATGTCATCCACATATAATATCAGAAATGCTACAGAGCTCCCACTCACTTTCTTGTAAATACAGGCTTCTCCAAAAGTCTGTATAAAACCAAATGCTTTGATCACACTATCAAAGCGTTTATTCCAACTCCGAGAGGCTTGCACCAGTCCATAAATGGATCGCTGGAGCTTGCACACTTTGTTAGCTCCCTTTGGATCGACAAAACCTTCCGGTTGCATCATATACAACTCTTATTCCAGAAATCCATTCAGGAATGCAGTTTTGACATCCATCTGCCAAATTTCATAATCATAAAATGCGGCAATTGCTAACATGATTCTGACAGACTTAAGCATCGCTACGGGTGAGAAGGTCTCATCGTAGTCAACCCCTTGAACTTGTCGAAAACCTTTTGCGACAAGTCGAGCTTTATAGACAGTAATATTACCATCAGCGTCAGTCTTTTTCTTGAAGATCCATTTATTCTCAATTGCTTGCCGATCATCGGGCAAGTCAACCAAAGTCCATACTTTGTTCTCATACATGGATCCCATCTCAGATTTCATGGCTTCAAGCCACTTTGCGGAATCTGGGCTCACCATCGCTTCTTCATAGTTCGTAGGTTCATCATGATCTAGTAGCATGACTTCCAGAATTGAATTACCGTACCACTCTGGTGCGGATCTCACTCTGGTTGATCTACGAGGTTCAGTAGTATCTTGTCCTGAAGTTTCATGATCATCATCATTAGCTTCCTCACTAATTGGTATAGGTGTCGCGGAAATAGTTTTCTGTGATGTACTACTTTCCAATAAGGGAGCAGGTACAGTTACCTCGTCAAGTTCTACTTTCCTCCCACTCACTTCTTTCGAGAGAAACTCCTTCTCTAGAAATGATCCATTCTTAGCAACGAATGTCTTGCCTTCGGATCTGTGATAGAAGGCGTACCCAACAGTCTCCTTTGGGTATCCTATGAAGACATATTTCTCCGATTTGAGTTTGAGCTTATCAAGATGAAACTTTTTCACATAAGCATCGCAACTCCAAACTTTAAGAAACGACAGCTTAGGTTTCTTGCCAAACCATAGTTCACACGGTGTCGTCTCAACGGATTTAGATGGTGCCCTATTTAACGTGAATGCAGCTGTCTCTAATGCATAACCCCAAAACGATAGTGGTAGATCGGTAAGATACATCATAGATTGTACTATATCCAATAAAGTACGGTTATGACGTTCGGACACACCATTATGCTGTGGTGTTCCAGGTGGCATGCGTAGTGAAACTATTTCACATTGTTTTAACTGAAGACCAAACTCGTAACTCAAATATTTTACCTCTGCGATCATATCGTAGAAACTTTTATTTTCTTGTCACAATGATTTTCCACTTCACTCTGAAATTCTTTGAACTGTTCAAATGTTTCAGACTTATGTTTCATCAAGTAGATATCCCCATATCTGCTCAAATCATCTTGTAAAGGTCAGAAAATAATGATACCTGCTGTAAGCCTTAATATTCATCGGACCACATACATCAGTATGTATGATTTCCAACAAATCTGTTGCTTGCTTCATTGTTCTGGAGAACGGCGTTTTAGTCATCTTGCCCATAAGGCATGGTTCGCAAGCATCAAGTGATTCATAATCAAGTGATTCCAAAATCCCATCAGCATGGAGTTTCTTCATGCGCTTTACACCAATATGACCTAAACGTCAGTGCCACAAATAAGTTGCACTATCATTATTAACTTCGCATCTTTTGGTTTCAATATTATGAATATGTGTATCACTAAGATCGAGATCCTATGAACTATTTTCATTGGGTGTGTAACCATATAAGGTTTTATTCATGTAAACAGAACAACAATTTATTCTTTTACTTAAATGAATAACCGTATTACAATAAACATGATCAAATCATATTCATGCTCAACGCAAACACCAAAGAACACTTATTTAGGTTCAACACTAATCCCGAAAGTATAGGGAGTGTGCGATGATGATCATATCAATCTTGGAACCACTTCCAACACACATCGTCACTACACCCTTAACTAGTCTCTATTCATTCTGCAACTCCCGTTTCGAGTTACTACTCTTAGCAACTAAACTAGCATCAAATACTGAGGGGTTTCTATACACACTAGTAAAGTACACATCAATAACATGTATATCAAATATACTTATGTTCACTTTGCCATCCTACTTATCCGCCAATCACTTGGGGTAGTTCCGCTTCCAGTGACCAGTCCCTTTGCAGTAGAAGCACTTAGTCTCAGGCTTAGGATCAGACTTGGGCTTCTTCACTTGAGCAGCAACTTGCTTGCTGTTCTTCTTGAAGTTCCCCTTCTTCCCTTTGCCCTTTTCTTGAAACTAGTGGTCTTGTCAATCATCAACACTTGATGTTTTTCTTGATTTCTACCTTCGTTGATTTCAGCATCACGAAGAGCTTGGGAGTTGTTTCCGTTATCCCTTGCATATTATAGTTCATCACAAAGTTCTACTAACTTGGTGATGGTGACTAGAGAATTCTGTCAATCACTATCTTATCTGGAAGATTAACTCCCACTTGATTCAAGCGATTGTAGTACCCAGACAATCTGAACACATGCTCACTAGTTGAGCGATTCTCCTCCATCTTTTAGCTATAGAACTTGTTGGAGACTTCATATCTCTCAACTCGGGTATTTGCTTGAAATATTAACTTCAACTCCTGGAACATCTCATATGGTCCATGACGTTCAAAACGTCTTTGAAGTCCCGATTCTAAGCCATTAAGCATGGTGCACTAAACTATCAAGTGGTCATCATATTGAGCTAGCCAAACGTTCATAACGTCTGCATCTGCTCCTGCAATAGGCCTGTCACCTAGCGGTGCATCAAGGACATAATTCTTCTGTGCAGCAATGAGGATAAACCTCAGATCACGGATCCAATCCGCATCATTGCTACTAACATCTTTCAACACAATTTTCTCTAGGAACATATCAAAAATAAACACAGGGAAGCAACAACGCGAGCTATTGATCTACAACATAATTTGCAAAATACTACAAGGACTAAGTTCATGATAAATTTAAGTTCAATTTAATCATATTACTTAAGAACTCCCACTTAGATGGACATCCCTCTAATCCTCTAAGTGATCACGTGATCCAAATCAACTAAACCATAACCGATCATCACGTGAGATGGAGTAGTTTTCAATGGTGAACATCGTTATGTTGATCATATCTACTATATGATTCACGCTCGACCTTTCGGTCTCTGTGTTCCGAGGCCATATCTGCATATGCTAGGCTCATCAAGTTTAACCTGAGTATTCTGCGTGTGCAAAACTGGCTTGCACCCGTTGTAGATGGACGTAGAGCTTATCACACCCAATCATCACGTGGTGTCTGGGCACGACGAACTTTGGCAACGGTGGATACTCAGGGAGAACACTTCTTGATAATTTAGTGAGAGATCATCTTATAATGCTACCGTCAATCAAAGCAAGATAAGATGCATAAAAGATAAACATCACATGCAATCAATATAAGTGATATGATATGGCCATCATCATCTTGTGCTTGTGATCTCCATCTCCGAAGCACCGTCATGATCACCATCGTCACCGGCACGACACCTTGATCTCCATCGTAGCATCGTTGTCGTCTCGCCAATCTTATGCTTCCACGACTATCACTACCGCTTAGTAATAAAGTAAAGCATTACATCGCGATTGCATTGCATACAATAAAGCGACAACCATATGGCTCCTGCCAGTTGCCGATAACTTGGTTACAAAACATGATCATCTCATACAATAAAATTTAGCATCATGCCTTGACCATATCACATCACAACATGCCCTGCAAAAACAAGTTAGACGTCCTCTACTTTGTTGTTGCAAGTTTTACGTGGCTGCTACGGGCTTAAGCAAGAACTCATCTCACCTACGCATCAAAACCACAACGATAGTTTGTCAAATAGACTCCGTTTTAACCTTCTCAAGGACCGGGCGTAGCCACACTCGGTTCAACTATAGTTGGAGAGACAGTCGCCCGCAAGCCATCTATGTGCAAAGCACGTCGAGGGAACCGGTCTCGCGTAAGCGTACGCGTAAGGTTGGTCCGGGTCGTCTCGTCCAACAATACCGCCGAACCAAAGTATGACATGCTGGTAGGCAGTATGACTTGTATCACCCACAACTCACTTGTGTTCTACTCGTGCAAATAACATCAAACCATAAAACCTAGGCTCTGATACCACTGTTGGGGAACGTAGTAATTTCAAAAAAATTCCTACGCACACGCAAGATCATGGTGATTGCATAGCAACGAGGGGGAGAGTCTGATCTACGTACCCTTGTAGATCGCAACGGAAGCGTTGACACAACATAGAGGAAGTAGTCGTACGTCTTCTTCCCGATCCGACCGATCCAAGCACCATTACTCCGGCACCTCCGAGTTCTTAGCACACGTTCAGCTCGATGACGATCCCCGGGCTCCGATCCAGCAAAGCTTCGGGGAGGAGTTCCGTCAGCACGACGGCGTGGTGACGATCTTGATGTACTACCGACGTAGGGCTTCGCCTAAGCACTACAATGATATGATCGAGGTGGAATTTGGTGGCAGGGGGCACCGCACACGGCTAAGGAACGATCTCAATGATCAACTTGTGTGTCTAGAGGTGCCCCCTGCGCCCGTATATAAAGGTTGCCAAGGGGAGGGCTGGCCGGCCAACTATGGAGGCGCAGGAGGAGTCCTACTCCTACCGGGAGTAGGACTCCCCCCCCAATCCTATTCCTAATAGGACTCCCAAGGAGAAAGAGAGGGAGAGAGGTGGCTGGCCACCTCTCCTAGTCCTAATAGGACTAGGGGAGGGGGGAGGCGCGCAACCCACCTTGGGCTGCCCCTTTCACCTTTCCACTAAGGCCCAATAAGGCCCATTTGGTTCCCGGGGGGTTCCGGTAACCTCCCGGTACTCCGGTAAAATCCCGATTTCACCCGGAACACTTCCGATGTCCAAACATAGGCTTCCAATATATCAATCTTTATGTCTCGACCATTTCGAGACTCCTCGTCATGTTTGTGATCACATCCGGGACTCCGAACAACCTTCGGTACATCAAAATGCATAAACTCATAATAACTGTCATCGTAACGTTAAGCGTGCGGACCCTACGGTTCGAGAACAATGTAGACATGACCGAGACACGTCTCCGGTCAATAACCAATAGCGGGACCTGGATGCCCATATTGGCTCCTACATATTCTACGAAGATCTTTATCGGTCAGACCGCATAACAACATATGTTGTTCCCTTTGTCATCGGTATGTTACTTGCCCGAGATTCGATCGTCGGTATCCAATACCTAGTTCAATCTCGTTACTGGCAAGTCTCTTTACTTGTTCCGTAATACATCATCTCACAACTAACATCTTAGTTATAATGCTTGCAAGGCTTATGTGATGTGTATTACCGAGAGGGCCCAGAGATACCTCTCCGACAATCGGAGTGACAAATCCTATTCTCGAAATACGCCAACCCAACATCTACCTTTGGAGACACCTGTAGTACTTCTTTATAATCACCCAGTTACGTTGTGACGTTTGGTAGTACCCAAAGTGTTCCTCCGGCAAACGGGAGTTGCATAATCTCATAGTCATAGGAACATGTATAAGTTATGAAGAAAGCAATAGCAACATACTAAACGATCGGGTGCTAAGCTAATGGAACGGGTCATGTCAATCAGATCATTCAACTAATGATGTGATCCCGTTAATCAAATAACAACTCTTTGTCCATGGTTAGGAAACATAACCATCTTTGATTAACGAGCTAGTCAAGTAGAGGCATACTAGTGACACTCTGTTTGTCTATGTATTCACACATGTATTATGTTTCCGGTTAATACAATTCTAGCATGAATAATAAACATTTATCATGATATAAGGAAATAAATAATAACTTTATTATTACCTCTAGGGCATATTTCCTTCAGCGCCCCGCGGGATTTACGCCTTCGACGTTGCCCCCCCAGTTCTATTTGATTTAATTCAAATTCAAATTATTCCAGAGAGCTTCAAACAGTCACAACTTTTTAACCATAAGTCCAAATGAATTGATTCTTTTTGCATTGTGTTCTTAATGAAAAGATCTAGCAGCACACCAAAAATAAGATTTTTCTCTTCTGTCTAGATTTTCTGGTGAATTTCAGAATGGTTCTTGATATTTTCTTTTTGTGTTTATAATTGTTTCGAGAAGGTGAAGCTTGTCTTGAGGATCACCAGGAGGAGTGTGACCCTCATCTGCACTAAGGCAAGCCACAACAACATTTTCATGGTGCCATTGCAATATTTGTGATTTTTCAACTTGAAAAAATGATTTAATCCATGCATTTAATTCACTAATATATATATATATTCTGTTGGATGCTTGTTTAAGATGATATGTTTAGTATACAGAAGTTTACAACTAACTAAGTTAGTTTAAGTCATTAGAAGTAATATTTGATTATGAAGAAGTAATAAGTTTATGAAAAAGGAATTAGTTGGCTTAATATTTTCTTAAGTGAGAAAAGAATTATGCTAAGTTATTGTCATGGTTAATTTTTAAATAAACATAACCAGAGAGGTGTTGTGAGTTATTGAGATCTATGCTTAGTATTGGGTGAAGTTGATCCAGTTATTTCCGATGATATGTGGTGCATATATATTAGTGATGCATTAACATGGCATATCATGACACAAGTTACTTTAACTTTAAGTTGAACCTGATAATAATTCAACTTGAACATATCGTTGATCGGGTCATGGTGCCACTGAATCGAGATTTTCCCCAGTGCAACCACATTTTCCTTTGTGGGAAGGCCTTTATTTGGTCCATTGTCATGCCTCTGGTCGGTGCCTCCAACGAGGGAAGGTTATGGGCATGCGTTACCCTGGCCTAGTAAGCATACATAACCTTGTGTGCCTGTTGTTGTTATGGTACCTTATCCCCGTTTGGGACCATTAATGTTTTGCCACGACGGTCGCCGTTGGTGTCTTTCGTAGGCACGGGGCCACCCATGACTTAGCCCAGTGGGGAGTGAGTCGGAGTGGTCGGGAGAGTGTCATGGCAACGGAGGGGTTCTGTCGGAATGCCGTTGGTCCACGCGAATGGGAGTGCGAGGCCATGGGTTCCGTGGTGTGGGTACAGTGCACTACCTCTGCAGAGTGTATTAAATCTATTGATAGCCGAGTCCACGGTTATGGGCAAGCTCGAAAGTAGGTCACACCATGGATCAACGTTTAAATAATTTTGCACACTAAGATAATAACCTTGCACTGTTGAAGAGAGGATGGTTGAGAAATCATCTTGATGATGGAGGCATAGTTGTTGGCTAGTTTGTGATCCGAGTACGACCACTGTTTGGTTATGAGGTAACCCGATTAAAGATCAAGATGTTGGTCAGTTTATGGTGCAAGAGGGATCACCGTATTGTAAGCAAGTCCGAGGGACTTAAGTCACGAGATCATGATCACTGCATCCCAAGTATGATTTCGCATTAATGATTGGGTAATTATAATGATATTGTTTGTCATTATGTTATGCTTGTTGTGAGCTTGCAAGTACATTCAATGTACTGACCTGGTGTGTCATGCTAGCGTTTAGGAAAGTCTCGTTGGAAAGGAGTGCTGTCCGAGTCTAGATCATGTCCACATTGGTGTCCCTGTGCTATGTAGTCCCGCTTCGTCGTCGTTCCACTGCCGCATAATTGTCATGATCGAGGCCCCTTTATGTTCACTAAATAATGTACATATTGTTTAGTCGCACCGTCTGTGCCGCTTGGACTCGCAACTTGTTGTAATATGAACTATGTTCTGCTAGCATTAATAAAGCGGTTGCTTTCTGTACCAAGATGTTGTGTATTGCCAGAAGACAAGATCTTTGGGCTGGCAATGCAAGGTAAACCGGTTGCTCTGAGCCGGGGTGCCACAATATGCTAGTCAACATTCACATTAAACTAAGCTTCAGAAGATACAGTATGCATACTAACATTCAGAAGAACAAAAGTTTAGCATGTTTATGCATCTCAATGATTCACCATACTATAACCAATACAAAGCTGTGAGAAGGTGTGGAAATAAAGAAAATCGGTCGATGCTTCTCTGAGATAAGGGCCTCCCAGGCATGCATTAATTTCCTGGGCATGCTTGATTCTTCTCAATGTTGTGAGCAGTTTGAGCATGTTGGCAACTCCACAGCTAGCTAGCTGCCTTATCTTGCAATTGATGCCGACACATTTGCACCAAACACATGAGGCAAAAGAGATGACTCAACATGAGTCCATATTGTGCAGTTCCCCTGAAATCATCTTCATTGTCCTGAATCTAAAAAGATAGGAAAACAATAGCTATGCTTAAATGGTGTTGCAAAATAGTAGCACATATCAATAGCTCGGCATGACAAAACACGATCATCTGGACGAAGGGGATACTGACCTGCCTGAGGAAGATTATATATAATTTCATAAGTCCTTAGTTCATTTCCACCTTCGACTGCACTGCTTGTTTGCTCCTCGACACATGACATGATTGTTCCACACTGCAATCAGCAAGTCAACATACGAATAAGCTTATTTCATCTTGCGGTGTTCATTGTACCTAGTTACGAATGTAGGAATACCTAGAGCACCGTGAGGTTAGCTGATAGCAGGTAGATGCAGCCATATAATTTTGTGCGGTGCTACCAAAATGGAGGTTTGTATCCCTTCCCATTATGAGAATTCTTCTTGAAGTTGGTAGAATGTGACGGCTTGTTCTTTGCATCAAACTTGCCTTTCCCCTGAGATTTGTTCTTGTTGTTTTGGGGCTGGTTGGGCTGGAAGTTCTTCTTGTGTACCATGTGGGCACTAGAATCTACCTCAGCGACCCGAGCACGTGTGTCTTTTGCTCTCGCCTTCTCTTCAAAATCAAGAGTGCTAATGAGATCCGAAACGAAAAACTCATGTCTCTTGTTTTTCAGAGAAGTAGCAAAATTGTTCCACGAAGGTGGAAGCTTGGCAATGATGGTCCCAGCAATAAATTTGTCCAGCAACACACACTTAAAGTACTCAAGTTCCTTAGCGAGTGACTGTATCTCATGAGTCTGCTGAACAACAGAGCGCTCATCAGTCATTTTGTAGTCACAGAATTGCTCCATGATGTACAACTCGTTGCCAGTGCCCGAGGCCCCAAACGTGGCCTCGAGCGCAGCCCACGTGTCTTTTCCCGTTGTCAAACGACATATATGAATCCACAATGGAATCGTCATGAACACTCAGCAGGGCGGCTATGAAGAGGGTATCCATGTTCTCAAAAGCTTCCTGACGTGTAGGATTAAGATCGCTCTCAGGCTTACCCTTAGTGGCGTCATAGCAGTACATGATCTGAAACCAATATACTGCTCTTGTGCGCCACCTTTTATATTGCACCCCTTTAAAAGTAGGCGGCTTCAAAAGCGTAGCAAAACCACTTGGAGTAAATTGCCTATAATCAGTTTTTTTGGATTGGATTGTCGAATATATGAGCAATTTACTATGATATTTAATCCGAATCAACAGTAAATAGATCATGACGATAATTGCAAAGATCAAAGTAATGATGCAGACTATAACAGGAGGACAGAATCACATACTGTACAGTGGGAGAAGAACCGCTATGGTTGATGTTATCACTCATGTTGTTGATGAAGAGGTTACCGAGGTCGGGGAAGAAGGCTGTTGTTGAGGAAGTCGTCACTGGCAGTAGTCACAGGAGTGTGCTCCCCAAAAACCTGATTGCCCCTCTCCCATACATGATCACAAAAGGCGGGGTTCGAAGGACTGCTGTCCCTTCTCGCGGTGCACACCGGAAGGAGGGTTGGAGAAGAACTGCGTGGTGGCGCTAAGATCTAGAATGGTGCGAAACCATATGATACATCGGCGACTAGGGTAGAGCCTGTCAGGTCGGTCGTGCGAGTAAGACCAAGTATAATAGTAGGCCTTTGGCCCAAACCCCACGTCCAAGTCAATAATAGCCCCACTATCCAAAAGAATAAAAAATGGCTGAGTGATTAAGGCGTCCATTAATTATTGATTAATGACTTAATAAATTTTCCGACCAACAAAAATATAGACCACGTGCATACCTTTTGTCCTTGGACAGGCTCATTCCCGAAGAGCGAGCGTGTAGGTTTGCTATTATCATGCTCATGCAAATGCTAGAATAGATCACATTACAAAGTATCCTAAAAAAGATCACATTATAAAATGGTGCAACTCAAACTCACCTAGCAGTATGGGACTAAACTTTAGTCCCACTCACACCACACTTCGAGCATGGTTAATAGTATAGCCAACATCCGGCTATATGAAGTTGACACATCATCTAGAACCAACCTAATAGCCTGCTAGTATTGTAGTTAGTTCCTTTAGTATAATACTATATTATTAATGGCCCCACATTTTGTCTCACAAAGTATGTTGGAACTCCTGCTACAACCAGCTACAAGTTTACAACCCGCTTCTCTTCTCTCTCCTCTTCTCTCTCCTTCAACTAAGCACAAATACTATATTTAAATCCTTATAGCCTACCTATGTCACCTAATTGTAGTGCTTTCTCAAAGTTACTCTCCACTGTGTAGTCTAAAATGTTGGGCGTGCAGCGGGCAGTGCCCTCAGTCGGCGCACCGCTTCAACGACGGAAGTAGTGAGAGGTCGCGTTGCCCTGACTTGCCATCAATGTGGAGCGGCGGGCTCAACTAGCGTCGGGCGGGAAGTGCACGCAGGAGGGAGGAGCGGTTTTTGATGGGCCAAGAAGGTGAGAAGCCAACTTGGGATCGGTTTGGACGGGGAAATATCATGTGCTCCCATACTCACTAGTTTCATGCATACTCCCACTATAATGCAAAGTAACATAGTAGTAATGTTTTAGATGGCTTCATCTATTAGCTTGTAGACTCATCTTATCTTGGGAAATGGTATGTTACAATAGTAACATATTATGTTACCACTTCTCATTAACTACTTGCCACATAAGCAAAATTTTCTTGGAGTGCGCTAAGTTACTCCCACTATAACTAGCCGTACAAAGTGTGGGCTATGTTGAGGGCGTAGTAAGCAAGCTTCTCATCGTTTTGCGAGTTGACATGACACATCAAAGTAGTAGTTTTTTTTCAAATGTACATCAAAGTACCAGTGTAGTAGTATCCAAAAAGGGCCGACCATGTCCATGGCTACGATCGCATCCCGTGCTCCGTCATTGAGTATGTGCACGATTCACGTGCTATTCAAGAAAAAAACTGCGTACATTCCATTGAAGAAAAAAATTAAAAACAAACACGCCACCGCGTCATGGTCGAACTTTGATTTGTCCATGTGTGGTTCCTGACCCTCCACTAAGTGAACAACTACCAAATGTGTCAAATTATCACGTGAGCTGCCTCTTCATCCAGAAATGAGCTCCACCATGTACCCCCGCACGCGTGTTAGTGAATGAGGCGCAGAGTACGTGCGTCTGTGCGTGCAATTTTTCTCTTCGTGCGCGTACTCCTTTTCTTTGTGGGTGATTCATGCACGTACTCGACCTACGTTGGTGACCGTTGGTGAGTCTCACTTATCTTTACATCTCAACATGTACATCTACATCTGCATCTACGTCTACACTACATCTACATCCACGTCTACTATAATACATCAAGTTTTAAACATGAGACCAGCCATTTTCTTGCATGACACGACCAACTCGTATCGCTTCTTGCTCCTCGTCTCTCTCAAAGTGCGTCTGACAGGCGATTTTGCAGTCGATTGAGGTCGGTTTGCTCACATTCGGCCCCACATGTTATAAATCTAAAAAGAATACTCTGACCAGCGGACCATTGAAAGAAGTATATTTTTCACCCTCAAATGTAAGTTGATGGACAAATAACCCCCCAAAGTCAATTTTGGTACGATTTTTACCCTCAAATATCTAAAACCGGGTATATCACCCCCTTGAGCGGTTTTAGTGTTCACATGTTAGAGTTTAGTCGGTTTTGATTGTTGACTAGGAATTGACTAATTTCTTACACTAATGAAATGACAATGACGCCCTCGGAAGCCACGGATGTTGTCGGAGATGTACCCAATGGACCCCGACCTTCCCTACGAGGAGAGGAGATCATGCGGGTGCCTTTCAAGCTCAAGGGGTCGTCGGGCTACCTTGTCAGCTCATCACCCGCCTACCTTTGGTCCTCCCAGAGCCTCTATCATTGTCGCACAGCTCACCGTGGCGCTCATTTGCAGGTGGGTGTTGCTAGCTAGGAGACATAGTTGAGTTAATCGAGCCCTACTTGAAAATCAATTGTGTCATTGGCCTAAGCTCCGCCACTACTAGAAGAAAACTCCTGCAGAGGAGGTCAATGAGAGGCAGCACCGTGCTACCTACATTGGTCGTTTGATTCATAGGATAGAATGCTATAAGATTTTTTTTCCCATGTAATCATGTGTTAATTGGCAATCTAGCATCCACCCAAAAAAATTTCACTCCCTTTATTTTTCCTATATCAAACATTGGTTTTTTAGGGGAACACTGTGTTAATGCTATGGGATTCAAGTGGACATGCCACTCCAATCCTTTATTTTTCTTTACGAAGAGAGTACTTGCTGCTGCAAGAGCACTGTGTTAATAATGTGCCGCTGCAAGAGCCGCCTATATTAATTGATCATGCAGCAGTTCATTTAGTAGTACTAGGTTAGTAGGTGACCTTGCGCTTGGCTCTTCTCCTCTTCCGGAAGTCGAACAATAATTATGGTACTACAGTAGTACTTCTGGCAATCTAACATCAAATCAACTGCTGCACGTCCATCGCTTGTAAGCAAAAGTTTCTCCTCGTGCTGCGAGCCACCGCGCACGCGTTGGTGAGGGAGCTCGTCATTCTGTGAGTTGACGGGACACATCAAAGTTATTTAGTACTCTCTCCAAAAAGGGACGACCATGTCCATGGCTACCATCCCGTGCTCCGTCATTGAGTACGTGCACTATTCACATGCCATCGAGGAGAAAAAATATTGCGTAGTACGTACTAGGTGCCATTGAAGTGCACGACTCACTTATGCACTGCTTATCTCCATTTTCTTGCATGACACGTGCACCTTGATGCTAGATATCCCGCGTGTGGGCAAAAGGATGAACAAAGCTCACGTAAAAAAGTGGAAGAACATAAGGCCTGTTTGGTTCCCAGCCTAAGGTTGCCACGTCTAACCTTAGTCATGCCACAACATCTTAGACATGTGTTTGGTTCATTGCCACACTTGTGGCTTGCCACACTTCTCTAGTTATATGGTCCACATGTCATAGGCTCAATTTTTGGCTAAATCTTGCCACACTTGTGGTGGCCATAGCCACACTTTTTGTGGCATCCACACTTTGCCTAAGGTTAGTTGTGGCAAAGGGGCTATTTGGTTCTAGGCCTAACATTGCCACACTTTGCCACACATTTTTGCCAAGCTTGTCTAAGGTTAGTTCATCAAAATGAGAGCCAAAAGTTGGCAAGCCTAAGGGAATCTTGCCTTATTTTTTTGTGTGTATGCCATGTGGGGTCCAAGTGTGGCATGACTAAGGTGTGGCTTGAACTAAACACTTACCTCATAGATTCTATCCTCGTAGATTCCCGACGATCGAGAAGGAGCAAGGAACCTCACGGTACAACGTCTGCACTCATAATATTTTATATTACTCCCTCCGTCTAGGTGAATAAGTCATCTTTGGTTGTGCACCGTGACCAAGAAGGAGGAAAAAACAAGAGAACTTAATGTTTACTTGCTAATTAATAGAATTGAATGCAATGAACTAACCAGTGCATGTCGTGTTTGGTAGTCTCGAGTCATTGAAAACATGCACGCCCACATCTCTTGTTGGTTGATATGTCAAGAAACAAGAATACTTATTTGCTAATTAATAGCATTACATGCACGACCGATGACCGAGAAGGAGCCAGCAACCTCGTGGTGGAGCGTCTGCACTCATAATATTTTATATTATTCAGCGATATAAAATCAACCAATCATCTCCACAGTAGACCGAAAGAGTACGGAACACGGCAATGCAGTGTAGTTACATCATATTGTACATGGCCAACCCACGCTATCACCATATTTTCTTGGCCTCCGTGCGACACCTAGCTCTAGTAATCCAGCAGCCCTTATCGCTTCTCGCCTCTCTCAAAGTGCGGCGGGCTGGCGTTTTTGTCGTCTATTGAGGTCAGTTAACTGTGACGCCCGCATAATTAAGCTACAACAATTCCTTGCTAATGATGCCACATCATCATGATTACTGTTGTTAAACTCGTGTTGGTTTGAATCCGGTCCAAATTCAAATTTAAATTGAAGTCAAAAATAAAGAAATTCAAACGTAAAATCTAAAATGTTCAACGCGTGGAAAATAATTTCTGATTATTTGTCATGTTGGAACCAACCTCTTTTTAATTCCCAGGTGCCCCTGAAAATTTATTTAGTGGTTTGACAACTTTTAAAATTGGACTTTATAATTTCTAAAAATGGTTAGACAACTCCTTTTGGCCTCAGACTTTTTGTGTCACCAAGAAATAATGTGCTTGATTTATGAGATAAGTCTCATATCTAATAAAACTTGTTTAGATTTACAGTGTAATGGAAAATAGTAAAAAAAATTAAAATAAAAGAAAGTGCAAACAAGAAAAATAGAAAAGGGCCCCTCCCCCATTGGGTATGTTGGCCCAGCTGGCCGCAACCAGCTAGTCCACCCCGCGCCTCCCTGGCCTAGATGGCCCAACCCCCACTACTAACCCCCTGGCAACCGAAACCCTAGCCCACCACCCGCATAACCCCCCCACTCCCCCTTGATCTCTGTCTCCCTCGCCCCTCACGATCCAGATTGGGATCAGGCACCCCCGTCGCCGCGTCCCCGCTCGCCATCGCCCGCGCCCCCCGACCGTCGCCACCTCACCGAACCACCGCGTCGCCGCCTCGTCCTCCACCTCCCGGACGGACGCTTTCCCGACCTCCTCCTCGCCGGCGCCATCGCGCCTCACCGCCCAACTCCCCTACAACGGGGGTGAGAACCCCATCCCCCTGCTTCCCTCTCCCCGTCGTCTCGCACGTCCATCGTCGCGCTCGGTCACCGCCAACCCCGTAGCCCACGCGCCTTGCTCCCTACGGCCTCGCCTGCGTTTGCTGCCACCGCGCTCAGTGCGCTGGCCGCCCCTGTCTCCCTATCATGCCCGCCGTTTCGCGCCTCCGCTGCCGCTGCTCGCCCGTCCGCATGGCTACTGTTGTGCCTGGATGTCGCGCGTCGCTGCGCCCCTGTGCACTCTGCCGGCGCCACCGCGTCCATTCCCCGCTTGCTCTAGCGCGCCACCCGCACGCGCCCATCCGCCCCACCGCTGCCGTGCAGCCTCGCCGGTGCCCCGCCGCCCGCCTGCGCCGCAACCGCCCCACGCCGCCTCCTCTGCCGCGGTCGCGCCCTCCCCCTCGCTCGTCGATCCTCCCCTGTTGTGGGCCTAGGGGTCGCGCCCCTGGCCGGCCCTTCCCCTCACCGGCGCACCTCTGGCCACCCGGCCTCGCCTGGCTGCCATTCCCGCCGCCTGAGGCCGTGCCCGGCCACAGCCAGCTGGGCTAGTGCCCAGTCGGGTGTGTCCACGCACGCCTGCGTCCGTTCGGGCAGCGCCCGCATCCGCCGCCCGTTAGCCCCCCGGGTCAATGACGTCGGGCCCCACGCCCCTGTTTACTAAAAAATGTAAATGTAAAAAATATTTTAATAAAATTAATTAATTAATTAGCTAAACGGTTAATTAACTTAATTAATTAAACTTAATTAGCCTAACCAGCTAGTTTAGTTAACTAAATTATTAGAGTAGACTAAAACAGTAAATGATAGGGGGGCCATCCCTGTTGACCAGTGAAACATTGACCGGTTAACTGGGACCCCCTGGACCCACATGTCACCCTCTGGTACCCTTCTGTGTACACAGATCTGGTTGCACGTAGCATCTACTCATTATTTTTGAATTAAATTAAATTGCAGAATATCTTTAAAACTTTGAAAATTCCTAGAAAATAAAACGTAACTCAGATGAAAAAGTTTTGTACAGGAAAGTTGCTTAGAACGATGAGACGAATCGGAATATATGACGAGACGAATCGGAATACATGGTCCGTTCGTCTACCATATGTCCCTAGCATAGCGAACCTGCAACCGCCCCCCTTCGTTTCATTTGTCCGAAAATGCCAAACTTCGGGAAAACTTTCCCGGATGTTCCCCCTTCGCCGATATCGTGTAGCCTTGCATTAGTTCACCCCTAGCGCTACTTATTGCTTATCATGTATCTGTTTGCTCTATATTTAATGTTTCTTCCCGTCTTCTCTCTAGTAGACCCCGAGACCGATGCTGATGCCCGTGTGATCGACCTCATCACCGACGACCCCTTCTTCCCTTTCAACGGAGCTTCCAGGCAAGCGCCCCTTTGATCATCCTGATATCGCCCATTCCATTCTCTCATGCTTGCATTAGATTTTGCTACTGTATTTGATTGCTCCTATTCTGATGCATAGCCCGTTTTTGTACCTGCTGTTGTACCTTACATGCTTATCCTAAACTGCTTAGTATAGGTTGGTTAGTGATCCATCAGTGACCCCACCTTGTCCTTGCTGCCCCTACTTCATCATCGACGACTCGATCAATGTGATCGACGACCAGAGCCCGACACCTCACATCACATCATGCCACTTTTGTTGCTCAACTCTGCAGAGTTACTATCGAGTGCCGGGGGTGATACCTCATAACGCACTCCTGATGATGACTCTATAGTGTAGCTATTCGGTCGTGGTCATCGAGGGTGATTCCTCCTTGACCACTCCCGATATGACTCTGTTGTGCAACCCCTCAAGTGTGAACATCGAGGGTGGTTCCCCTTATGTTCACCTTGATGATTACATCGAGTGGAATTCACCGAGGGTGATTCCTCGGGTTTTACCCTTGATGTTTGGACACACGGTTACCTTGACTTTACTTAAGACCATTGTTGAAGTCGGGTCGGCCCTGAGGGGTACCCGCGAGTTGATGTGAAAGTCGGGCGGGCCCGTGGAGCACCTGCGAGTTTTCTACGTGGCACGGCCGGGAAGTCTGGGCCCTTGCTGTAAGTCCATGAGATGGGGTGATGGGTCACATTATCGTGAGTCTCTGCTCGTCTCCACGAGCCCCCAATGCACTAACATGTTTGGGTATTTGTTCTGAGTTGGCCTTTGGCCTTTATGCACTAACCACCACACGAGAATAGATATGGGCCTCGACGTCGCAGTATCAGCCGAAGCTTTGTCAGACGTCTAGTTCAGCATTGTGGTCGGGCCGGATCGTGCCATCCACTTCACGGGTGGTGCTGGTATCCCCTTGCGCACAACGACCTGGAGTGCAACGGGCGATGGGCCCAAGACCCCGGAGTGCTTAGGATGTAGACCGACAGGGACCTCTCTACTGAGCCTAGATAGGGCTGCGACGTGTTGATCTTCCGAGGCTGGGCATTGACCCCAGAAAGGTGTGTCCGACTAGAGTGATCGAGCATGTTGGGTAAAGTGGTGCACCCCTGCAGGGAAGATATATATTCGAATACCATGTCCACGGTAATGGACGTTTAGACTTGTATCTTGATGTATTATAACTAGAACTGGTTACTTGAGACATGTGATGGATATGTGGCTTCGAGATTGCTTTCTCGCAGGGAGTCGAGGAAGGATCTCTGGGCGTTGATGCTACAACATGTTTGTTAAATATAAAATGCTATTCTGTACTCTTCTACATGCTACAAGATGCTTGGAGCTGCTTAAAGATGCTAGTCTTTGATAGGCTAGGCCTTCCTCTCTATTCTGGCATTCTGCAGTTCAGTCCACAGATACATACTGAAAGTGCGTTATATCGACTAGAGGGGGGGGGGGTGAATAGGCGATTTTTATGAAAGTCTTCAAAACGTAAAGGTTATGAAGACAAACAGTACAGATATGCCAATCACTTAAGCAGCGGAAGTTAGATTACACTAGGCAAGCCATGGTCCAGTATTCAATAGAGTGAAAGCACAAGACAAGTAGCTGCAGTGTAATAAGGATCAGGTAGGAAGAAGTTATGAAGCCAAACAAATCATACAGTTATGTTGTGAAGACAGAAGATAAAGCAAGCATGCAATGGCTTCACAGTGTGTAACAGAAAGTAAAAAGGAAGTGAAGATGAAACCAGTGACACGCTGAAGACAATGATTTGTTGGACCAGTTCCAGTTGCTGTGACAACTGTACGTCTGGTTGGAGCGGCTAGGTATTTAAACCAAAGGACACACAGTCCCGGACACCCAGTCCTGAACACGCAGCTCAGGACACCCAGTCCTCACCGTTTTCTCCTTGAGCTAAGGTCACACAGACCTCGCCCAATCACTCTGGTAAGTCTTCAAGGTAGACTCCCAAACCTTCATAGACTTTGTTCACTGGCAATCCATAATTTCTCTTGGATGCTCAGAACGCGACGCCTAACTGGCTGGAGGATGCACAGTCCTCAAGTGTAATAAGTCTTCAGATCACTCAGACACGAAGACTTAAGTGATGCCCAATTTACTCTGGCTCTGGGTGGTTAGGGCTTTTCTCCTCGCTAGGAATTTTCTCTCAAAGGCTTCGAGGTGGGTTGCTCTCAAACGACAAAAGCCGTGCACTAAAATCTGAGCAGCCAACCGTTTATGGTTGTAGGGGGTGGACTATTTATAGCCACTGGGCAACCCGACCTGATTTGTCCGAAATGACCCTGGGTCACTAAGGAACTGACACGTGTTCCAACGGTCAGATTTCGAACTCACATGGCAACTTTACTTGGGCTGCAAGTAAAGCTGACTTGTCCGACTCTGGACAAGATTTGCTCTCATAGTCTTCGCTTGAAGACATAGGATTTGAATTAGGCATCACTTCAGTCATTCTGACTGGTTCTCTTGGACCCACTTAACAGTACGGTGGTTCCTATGACTCAACACAAATGAAATAAAACTACGAAGAATCTAAGTCTTCGAGTTCCATAGGCTTCATGTGGTGTCTTCTCTTGTCATAGTCTTCAATGTGAATGTATTCAAATACCACCATTGTCTTCAATGTCTTCGTACATTTTTAGGGGTCATCTCTGGTAGTAAAACCGAATCAATGAGGGACTTCTACCTGTGTTATCCTGCAATTCTCACAAACACATTAGTCCCTCAACTAGGTTTGTCGTCAATACTCCAAAACCAACTAGGGGTGGCACTAGATGCACTTACAATCTCCCCCTTTTTGGTGATTGATGACAAACTAGTTGAAGTTTTCAACAGGGAATATAATTTGTGAAATTGTAAAGGAATTGTCTTCATAAGCTGCAAGGGCTCCCCCTGAAGATGTGCATATAAGTAATTTGCTTCTGGAACGCAAATGCACGTGGCAGGTTGTACTTGTGGAAATCCACTTCAACTTATGATGACAATCCACCATGCATGTAAAAGCATAGTGACCCGCTTGAAGACTATAAACATCATATGCTTCTCCCCCTTTTGTCAGTGATGACCAAAAAGGTTTGAAGACAGAGTTTTCTACGCGTTCCCAGGCGCAGCAGGGTCGGTGGAGGCGTTTGGTGGTGCAGACGAGCTGGGTGCAGATTCGACACGCGCTGAAGGAGGTGGAGGTGATGTAGCGTCGTCTTCTTCCTCGATGATTCTTGCAGTCACCGTGGCAGCAGATGAAGAGAACTCTGAGTCTTCAAGGGACGGAGTTCCGCGGAGCACAACTCTTGTGGGGGGTGTGGAGTCAAACTTGAATCTCTCTCTGAAGCCATCCTCATGAAGATCAGCTTCAGGGCACAGCATTGTGAGGCCTTTCCAGGTGCGGCGACAAGTTTCATGAGCAACGAATGCATTCTTGGAGGCAAGATTTCTGATGCGGTTAACATCCACCAAGAGGCTTTTCATCTGTCTCTTCAACCAGTCGTGATGCATATCTTGCTTTTGGTGAAGGGCCACAAGAAGCTCTCGATCATTGAGGGCACGAGCGCGCTTCTTGGGTCGCTGAGCAGTTGTGCTGTCAGTGGCTTCAGTGGATGCCGGTGCACGTGTAGTGCTAGCCAACGGATACACCCTGGAGATGGCTTCAACACCTTCAACGTTCTGCGTGAAGCTCTGGTGTTCTGCATTCTGAAGACTTAAGGGTTGCTTGGCAGGCTCTGGATATACAGCTTCAGTAGAGGTGTCCACATCTGGCAAGAAAATCCGATGGTTGCGGGCTGAAGGCTGATATGAGATTGCAGAGTGCAGTTTGATCAGCCTCATTACCCAAGGAGCATAGAACTTCAAACCAAATAAGTCTGAGCCTGACGCTGCAAGTTGGCGGATGAAGAAATCCTGTGCGTTGAAGCATTTGCCATGAAGAATATAGAATATGAGAGTCTTCATTGCACCCTCAACCTCGGCATGTGGAGAGTGTCCCTTAATGGGCCAGAGAGTCCGCCTGATGATGTGATATATGGTTCTGGGCAGGTACTCTAGGTCTTCAACGAAGAACTCAGTTGGATAGGGTGCATCATGGGGCAATGGCTTCATCATTGAGAGCATCTGACTCATATTTGGTTCAGGCCTCTGGAATATGCTCTCAATTGCTTCAGCATGTAGTTGACAGCCTTCCTCGAAGAATTCGCCAGGAGTGGGCAGGCCGGTAAGCTCAATGATATCAAATGCATTGGCTTCGTGATGGACATTGCCGGTCATCCACTCCAGGACCCAAGTCTTCGGATCTCTGTTGTAACCTTTGATATGGAGGGTGGCATAGAATTGCAGTAGAAGCTCTTCATTCCAGTGCTCCTCATCAGTTACAAACTGCAGCAGACCCACTTGCTTAAAGCAATCCAAAGCTTCTTCTAAGCAGGGCAGACCAGCAATGGCTTCAACATCAAGGCGCTTGTGCGGGAAGATGCGACCTTGGTTGTATAAGATGCATGAATAGTAGCTGCGCTGAGGATAGCTCCAGAACCTATCTGATACAATCCTTTCCCTTGAATAGGGGTTCTTGGAGCTGTTGAAGAACGTGTTGTCTGCCTTGAAGCTAGTGATGTTGAAGGAGCCAGGAGCTGATGCAGGATCTGGGAACCTTGGCAGTCGTGGGATTGGCGTCTGGACCTGAGGCTTGTGCTCAACATGGTAATCAAATTGAGGACCTGCAGCAGACTCAGGAACAGACGTATCTGGATCAGTAGCTTCACTGTCTTCAGAAGCTTTGGGTGAGGAGGGCTCCACATTGGCTTCGGTGTTGGTTGTGGCAGCCTCAACATTTTCAGCCTCCACTTGTGTAGTTGGAGGGACAAACGCAGGCACGTTCTCCTGGAGAACTGCTTCTTGTTGGAGCGGGGGAGTTGGAGCTTGTGGTATTTCTTCATTCTCTTCGGCTGATGCAGCCGGAATGTCGTCAGCCGAATCTTGAGGCCTTGGTCCTTTGCGAAGCCTGCGGAATACAGACGACGCCTGCGGAGTTGGAGTGGGCTGGACCTCAGATTCTTCTTCCACTTGTGGGCGATCCGCCCATGATGCGTCTTGTGCGATTGGCGTCAGAGGACGACCAATGCTGATGAGTTTGCTTGTCTCAAGCTGAGGAAGGGCTGCATCATCTTGTACATTGTCTTGGTGACCAATGTCTTCAGCAGCGATGGAGTCGGCTGCTGGAATGTCTTCAGCTTCAGGAGCCTCTGTGGGAGCAGGCTCATGAACTGTCAGCTGACGATCTGCGTCAGGATAGATGACAGAGAGGTGTTCAACCATCAAGGGCTCTGTGGGAGCAGCCTGAGCTTTCTTGATCTTGCGCTTCTTCTTGGTGGGGTCAGAAGGAGAGGCTTCAGAGTGTTTCCTCTTCCTAGCTTCAGCCTCTGCAGTCCGTGTCTTCTTGAGCTCTGAAGCGGTTGACCGGCTCTTTGGCTTCGAGCCAGTCGTAGCAGTGGGGAAGACAATCAGAACAGCTTCTTGTCTTGGTGCCTATGGTTCAGGCACATCAGGCTTCTTCTTTTTCTTCGCGGCCATCCTGGGGTCGATGCCGGGACGCCCAAGTGCCTTGCGCTTCTTGGCCTCATTGTAGGCCTGCACACAGCGATCAGCCAGAGTCTTCATTCGCTCCCGCGAACCCTGAGCTTCTGCACGTTTCTTCAGAAAGTTTTCCTTTAACTCGTGCAACATGATCTTGAAGTCCTTGACTTCTTGGATGCTGAGCCTGGCCATATTCTCCTTGAACTGAGCCTTTTCAAAATCAATTTTCTGCTTCAGTTCAACAATGCGCTGGGCAATTGCAAGTTCTGAAGCAATTTGGAAGGCGACGCTGAGGCCAATGGGCAGCTGCAGATCATCGAAGCTGATATTTGGTGTAGCAAACCACTCATCGATGAAGTTGTGGATGATTGCTACATCAAACAGAGGCAGATTGTTGAAGATTTCAGCCTCCTCCTTGCTCTTGATGAGCTGCTCAAGAGCGCCATCTCCAAGATCTTCGTCGCTGGACAGATCAATGGTTTCGCTGCGCAGAATGGCAGCAGCTGTGAGCTCTTTGCCTGTGTGTGGCTGAGGCTTCTTTGCTTCCTGGGGCTTGGAGACTCGAGATAAGTCTTCAGACTGCGCACTGGCTTCAGGAGGTGCAGTTGCCAATGGCTTCGCCCTTGAGATTTTGGGTGAAGGGGTCTGCTTTGAAGCTTTTGGCTTCTTTGCCCGCTTTGGCTTCGGTGCACCAGGCGCTTCATCAGATTCAGAGTCAGCAGGAGGGTCATTGACGGCAGTCCCTTGGACTAAGATGTGGGTGATGAGGCCCTCAAGATTTGCATACGGACCGATGATATTGGGGTCGGCCTCACGTGTGCCATCTGCCCTTGGTGCGGAGGGACCAGGGTTGAAGTCTAAACCCAATTTCTTTTTGTTGTGCTTCGCTGACCTCTGGGCAAACTGGAAGTTGCGCTTGAACAGATTGTCGTCACGACACCAGAGTAGTGACGACGGATGAGCATCAGCAGGCTGCGGTCCTCTGACCATGCATGGATAGAAGCCTTGAGCAATGGCTTCGTCTCTGGACCTGGGCACGAGATTTTTGTCTAGTACGTCTCCCCATGGTCTCTTGTTGGCGCTTTTCTCAGCGTACTCCTTGGTGACGAAGCGGTATTGGAACCATTGCTCCGCCCAATAGCGTCGAATCCATTGGATTCGTGTCTTGCGCTGATTGTAATCCTCTTCAGGATCTGTATTATACAGCTCTAAGAGGTCATCGGGCAGATCTCTTGATGTTTCCCCTCGACGCTTTCTGCCACCCTTCCTTGCTGGTTTTTCTGCAGCCATGAAGCTTAACTTGGAAGGCTTCAAGACGTTCAAAGGCTTCAAAGGCTTTCTTTTGCTGGACCAACAGGAACTGGCTTCAGGAGAATTGATGTGACGCTGTAAGAACTCTGCAAATGAATGCAGACTATGAGAACCAAAAGATTCTCCCACGGACATGTACCTGTGACAGCATTAAGGTGCGAGGGAAGGGGAAGAGGTCATATGCATTCTCAGAAGATTTTGAAGATAAATCAGTTTAGAAGATATTGACCTCATTGTGCGAAGACATTCACTTATAGAAAAGAAGTTGGTTCCAGATTTGTACGAACCCATAGATCAGTACAAGTGAGGAATCTAACTACTTCATGAAGCACAAGTGAATATACTAGGCAAGTTATGAGATGCAGACTGAGACAGATCTAACTTGTGTGAATAGAAACTTCTTATGGAAGAAAGTGACCGAACTATAGGATCAAAAGAGGCTGTAAAAAGAGGTTTTATTTACCACACTTGGAACTGCTAGACGGAGTGGGAGATGAGGCCGAGCAGTTCGATCCTCCGTGCCCTAACTTGGCGACGGAAGACACCTGCGGCGACGGCGGAGAGAGTGATGTCCGCGGTCGACGTGAAAACGGCGTCGGAGAGGTTGCGGCAGTGAAGCGCTTCGTCGCCGGCGTCGTCGAGAGCTAGCGGTGGCGCTAGGGTTCGTGCGAGGGAGGAAGAAGGAGAAGGAGATAATGACCACGGTGAGTGTGTATTTATAGTCACAGGGGCTGCACTGCGCTATTACACAGGTGCCCCTGACGATTCGCATCTGAACAACACGTGGCCATCATGCGGAGTCTCGGGGGGCAGTTCCACAACCCACGCACGCCTGGATTGTTGGGTGGTCGTTCCTACTTCTCCGGATTTCTTGTGGATGAATGAGCATTGAAAACGGTTTTAAAGTTTGTCTCGGTGTCTTCTGCTGACAAGAACGCAGAGAAGACATTCGACAGTTTCAATAGGATGCATATGACTTGGAGAGATAGAATTTGAGATAGAAAGCATGGAGAGATTAGGGTCCGATCACATTCACTTAGTTCAAAAGATTCAAAACAAGAAGACATAGCTATAAGTGAATGTTGTAGAGGACAGAACACTAGTATATATATATATCTATATAATCCACGTAGTGAAGATAATCATGAAGACATGTAGAGATTGAAGCCAAACCAAATGTGAAGACATTGCTAGGTAACGCCATGAGTGAAGCACTTCAAAAAATAGAACGTTTGGTGGTGGCGTTACCCATCGTATAGGAAGTATTAGACTCAGACACGGCGCACAATTACCGTGGCGCTCCGAAGTCAATTTCCACATTAATGTATTCACACTTAGAATGTATGTCTTCATTGATTGAAGATATACGTTACTTTGTGTGTTGCACATCTAAGTCATCAATATGCATAAGTGTTAGGATGTGTGCCTGATCACAGGACATTTGAGGATTCCAAGATATTTAGCTCACACCGTAACTTGCAAAATCTCTTCTCATCCAAGGGCTTGGTGAAGATATCTGCCACTCTTCAGTTTTGACGTGTATGATATCAATATCTTCCTTTGCAACATGATCTCTGAGAAAGTGATGACGAATTTCAATGTGCTTTGTCTTCGAGTGCTAAACAGGGTTGTTGGCGATCTTGATGGCGCTTTCGTTGTCGCAGTAGAGAGGCACTTGCTTCAGTTGAATGCCATAGTCCTTGAGGGTTTGCTTCATCCACAAAAGCTGAGCGCAGCAAGATCCAGCAGCAATGTATTCAGATTCAGCAGTGGAGAGGGATACACAGTTCTGCTTCTTTGAAGACCAACACACAAGTGATCGTCCCAGAAAGTGACATGTGCCTGATGTAGACTTTCGATCAACCTTGTCACCAGCATAATCAGCATCCGAGAATCCAACTAGATCAAACTCTGAGCCCTTTGGATACCACAATCCTAGAGTTGGGGTGTGAGCCAAATATCGAAGAATTCGCTTCACTGCTAAGTGATGCGACTCCTTTGGTGCCGCTTGAAATCGAGCACACATGCAAACACTAAGCATAATATCTGGCCTAGATGCACATAAATAAAGCAAAGAACCAATCATGGAGCGGTATACATTTTGATCGAACTCTTTACCATTGTCATCAGGACCCAGATGATGTTTGGCTGGCATTGGTGTTGTGAAGCCTTTGCAGTCTTGCATACCGAACTTCTTCAGGCAATCTTTGAGATACTTCTCTTGAGATATGAAGATGCCATTGCGTTGTTGCCGTATCTGAAGACCGAGGAAGAATTTCAGCTCCCCCATCATAGACATCTGGTATTGCTCTTGCATCATATATCCGAACTCCTCACTGTACTTCTGATTGGTGCAGCCGAAGATAATGTCATCCACATATATTTGGCACACAAACAGTTCACCATCATATGTCTTCGTGAAGAGAGTGGGATCTAGGGAGCCAGGTATGAAGCCTTTGCTCTTCAGAAAGTATTTGAGTGTGTCATACCAGGCCCGAGGGGCTTGTTTGAGGCCATATAGTGCCTTATTGAGCTTGTAAACCATGTCAGGATGTTTTGGATCTTCAAACCCAGGTGGTTGTGCAACATACACTTCTTCAATCTTGCCATGAGAAAGGCACTCTTCACATCCATTTGATATAAAAGTATGTTATGATGATTTGCATAGGCCAGCAGTATACGGATGGCTTCAAGTCTGGCCACAGGAGCAAATGTTTCATCGAAGTCAATGCCTTCCACTTGAGTGTATCCTTGAGCAACGAGACGAGCTTTGTTTCTGACAACTTGACCATGCTCATCTTGGTTGTTGCGGTATATCCATTTGGTGCCTATTATGTTATGCTTCCGTGGATCAGGACGCTTAACCAATTCCCATACATTGTTCAGCTCAAACTGATGAAGCTCTTCTTGCATTGCTTGAATCCACTCAGGTTCCATAAAAGCTTCTTCAACTTTCTTGGGTTCTGTGATTGAAACGAATGCGAAGTGTTCGCAGAAATTTGCCAGTTGAGTTGCCCTTGAACGAGTCAGTGGACCAGGTGCATTGATGTTGTCAATTATTCTGTCAATCTGCACTTCATTGGCAACACGAGGATGTATGGGTCAAAGACTTTGCTCTTGCTGATCTATGTTGTCATGGGGAGGAATGTCTTCAGGCTGAGCATTGTCTTCATGTGGATCAGGTGCTGAGATGATAAGTTCTTCTTCAGGATGAGCTTCAGAAGGTATAATTTCTCCAGTTCCCATTAGCTTGATTGATTCACTGGCTGGAACTTCATCTAGCACATTTGGCAGTTGCTCTCTTTGTGAACCATTGGTCTCATCGAACCGCACATCCACTGTTTCAACCACTTTGTAGTGAAAGAGATTGAACACTCTGTAGGAGTGCGAATCCTTTCCATATCCAAGCATAAAGCCCTCATGTGCTTTTGGTGCAAATTTTGAGGTGTGGTGTGGGTCCTTGATCCAGCATCTTGAGCCAAATACTCTGAAGTACCTGACATTTGGCTTCTTGCCAGTTAGAAGTTCATAAGATGTCTTGTTCAGAAGCTTGTGAAGATAAACACGGTTGATTGTATGGCATGCAGTGTCAATGGCTTCAGGCCAGAATTTTCTTGGAGTCTTGTACTCATCTAGCATTGTTCTGGCCATCTCAATGAGTGTTCTGTTCTTGCGTTCGACGACGCCATTCTGCTGTGGCGTGTACGAAGCTGAGAATTCATGTGTGATGCCCAAGGTATCCAGATATGTATCAAGGCCAGTGTTCTTGAATTCAGTGCCATTGTCACTTCTGATGTGCTTTATCTTGGCGCCATAATTGTTCATAGCCCAATTTGCGAAGCGTCTGAAGACATCCTGCACTTCAGTCTTGTAGAGGATTATGTGCACCCAAGTATATCTAGAGTAATCATCAACAATGACAAAGCCATAGAGGCAAGCAGTAGTGGAAAAAGTTGAGTAGTGAGTGGGACCAAAGAGATCCATGTGAAGCAGTTCGAAGGGTCGAGTAGTGGTCATGATTGTCTTTGAAGGATGTTTTGCCCTTGTCATCTTCCCTGCTTCACAGGCACCGCATAAGTGATCTTTCTTGAACTTGACGCCCTCGATGCCTATGACATGCTTCTTCTTCGCAGGGGTGTGGAGGTTCCTCATGCCAGCATGCCCAAGCCTCCGATGCCAAAGCCAGCATTCTGAAGCCTTTGCCAGAAGACATACTGCAAGCTGTGGCCCTGCTGAGAAATCTACCACATACAGATCATCTTTCCGATACCCTTCAAACACTAGAGACTTGTCAGATTCCATTAGTACTAGGCAACGATATTTTCCAAAAATTACAATCATGTTCAAATCGCAAAGCATTGAAACAGACATTAAGTTGAAGCCAAGGGATTCAACAAACATAACTTTATCCATGTGTTGATCCTTTGAGATTGCAACTCTACCTAGACCCAATACCTTACTTTTACCAGTGTCAGCAAATGTGATGTGGCTCTTGTCGGATGGACGTAAGGTTGAGTCCATAAAAAGACTTCTTTTGCCAGTCATGTGATTTGTACACCCACTGTCAATAATCCATTCTGAAGACTCTGAAGGCGCTTGTGTCGTACCCTATAGTGCAGTTAGGGGGATAGGCTTCACGAAGAGAATTGTGAAGCAAAAACATTTGACGAACTAGTGGGTTATGAAAACTTAGATCCAGATTAAGACTAATAGGAAGAGTAGCATGCGTTTCAGGTAGGAAATACATAGTGATGCCATTCGGGCATTTGATCTTGTGCCCCACAAGATTTTTAAGGTCCCCAGCAATAGCGTCAGAAGATTTTGGTTTTCTGCTGGAGACCTTTCCCTGCAAAAGAGAGTTAAGCTTTCTTAACCACCCACATCTTCAAGGGTGGCTTAGAAGCAATAAGTCTAAGTGCAGCATCTGAGAATTTTGGCTTTGGAGCCCTAGCAAACAGTCTAGCAGGCGGGCAATAGTACTCATAAGAATAGGCAGAATAGTTCTTGGTCATATGAACATGACGGTTTGAAGAACCGCTCTCATATGCCTGAGTATGGTTTCCCTGCAAAACATTTGCATTAGTGCGACTCAGTCGAGTCCTCTGTCTGTATGAAGCCTTTGGACCATATGAAGCCTTTGGTCTGAGGTTTGTCTTCTTCATGTGAGGTGTCATGAGGACATTCATAGGAAGATTCTCCAGACACGTTTTTGGCACCCAGATCTTCTTCATAGGCGGTCCATTCCTGCAGTTAGTACCAATGTACCTGGCAAACACTTCACCATTCTGATTTCTAAACAGCTTATAGTTTGCATCAAAGGATTCATCAATGATAATGGGGTTAGCACAATTGAAGCCAGATAGATTGGATGGATCTGCTGAGGATTCCTTTGCAGCAACCCATGTGGTTTTGGGGTACTGCTCAGGTTTCTAGTAAGAGCCATCAGCATTCATTTTCCTCACGAACCCAACACCCTCTTTCCTAGGGTTTCGGTTCAGAATCTGCTTCTTGAGGACATCACATAATGTCTGATGTCCTTTGAGACTTTTGTACATCCCTGTTTCAAGCAATGTCTTCAACCTAGCATTCTCATCAGCAATAGCAGTGGTATCCTCAGCAGAGGGGTTAGTTACCACTTCAACAGTTGAAGATATTGCAACAGCAGTAGCAGTGGAACATTCAGCAACAGAAGTAGCATTATCACGCTCAATGCATTTAAGGCATGGTGGTTCAAATCCTTCCTGAGCGGAACTGATCTGTTCGGCGCGAAGTGACTCGTTTTTTTTGAAGATCTTCATGAGCCGCTCTCAATTTCTCAAGATCTTGCTTCCTTTAAAGATAATCATAGGAGAGCTTTTCATGAGTTGTTGAGAGAGTATCATGACGATCTTCAAGTTCCTGATACTTAACATGAAGATTTTTTATGTCTTCAATTAAGGATTCAGATCGAGTCATTTCAGCACCCAACAGATCATCACTTCTGTCTAACAGTTTTTGAATATGTTTCATGGCTTTCTGTTGTTCAGTGGCAATTTTAGCAAGTGTTTTGTAGCTGGGTTTTGAATCACAATCAGAGTCATCGTCACTGGATGTTTGATAGTGAGTAGTGCGTGTGTTTACCTTGGCACCGCGTGCCATGAAGCAGTAGGTAGGAGTAGAGTCGTCCTTGTCATTTGCATCGGTGTTGGTGATGAAGTCATTGTCTTCAGTGTTGAAGATGGACTTGGCGACGTATGCTGTAGCCAGACTCGCAATGCCAGAATCAGACTCCTCCTCAGATTCCACCTCTGCCTCCACAGAAGCGGACTCCTCCTCTGAATCCATTTCCTTGCCAACAAACGCACGAGCCTTGCCAGTTGAGCTCTTCTTGTGTGATGAAGACTTTGAGGAAGACTTGGAAGAAGACTTTGAGTATTTCTTCTTCTTCTTGTCGTCAGAGTCATATTCCTTGCTCTTCTTCTTCTTTCTGCTCTCATTGTCCCACTGTGGACACTCAGAGATGAAGTGTCCAGTTTTCTTGCACTTGTGACATGTTTTCTTCTTGTAGTCATGAGCAGAAGCTTCATCATTCCTTGAGCTTGACCGTGAAGACTTTCTGAAGCCTTTCTTCTTGGTGAATTTCTGGAACTTCTTCACTAGCATTGCAAGTTCCCGTCCAATGTCTTCAGGATCATCAGAACTGCTGTCAGATTCTTCTTCAGATGAGGACACAGCTTTTGCCTTCAAGGCATGAGTTCGCCCATAGTTTGGACCGTAGATATCTCTTTTCTCAGAAAGCTGAAACTCATGTGTGTTGAGCCTCTCAAGTATGTCAGACGGATCGAGTGTCTTGAAGTCTGGACGTTCTTGAATCATCAGGGCTAGGATGTCAAACGAACTGTCAAGTGATCTCAGCAGCGTCTTGACGATTTCATGTTTGGTGATCTCAGTGGCGCCGAGGGCTTGAAGCTCATGTGTGATGTCAGTGAGCCGGTCAAATGTGTGCTGGACATTCTCATTGTCATTTCGCTTGAAGCGGTTGAAGAGATTGCGAAGAACACTGATTCTCTGATCTCTCTGGGTTGAGATGCCTTCATTGACTTTGGAGAGCCAGTCCCAGACCAGCTTGGATGTCTTCAAGGCACTCACACGGCCGTACTGTCCCTTGGTCAGATGACCACAGATGATATTCTTGGCAGTAGAGTCCAGTTGAGTGAACTTCTTGACATCAGCAGCAGTGACACCTTCTCCAGCCTTGGGAACGCCGTTTTTGATGACATACCATAGGTCGACGTCAATGGCTTCAAGATGCATGCGCATCTTATTCTTCCAGTAGGGATATTCAGTTCCATTGAAGACAGGGCACGCAGCGGAGACTTTAATTATCCCTGCAGTCGACATAGCTAAAACTTCAGGTGGTTAAACCGAATCACACAGAACAAGGGAGCACCTTGCTCTGATACCAATTGAAAGTGCGTTATATCAACTAGAGGGGGGGGGGGGGGTGAATAGGCGATTTTTATGAAAGTCTTCAAAACGTGAAGGTTATGAAGACAAACAGTACATATATGCCAATCACTTAAGCAGCGGAAGTTAGATTACACTAGGCAAGCCATGGTCAAGTATTCAATAGAGTGAAAGCACAAGACAAGTAGCTGCAGTGTAATAAGGATCAGGTAGGAAGAAGTTATGAAGCCAAACAAATCATACAGTTATGTTGTGAAGACAAAAGATAAAGCAAGCATGCAATGGCTTCACAGTGTGTAACAGAAAGTAAAAGGAAGTGAAGATGAAACCAGTGACACGCTGAAGACAATGATTTGTTGGACCAGTTCCAGTTGCTGTGACAACTGTACGTCTGGTTGGAGTGGCTAGGTATTTAAACCAAAGGACACACAGTCCCGGACACCCAGTCCTGAACACGCAGCTCAGGACACCCAGTCCTCACCGTTTTCTCCTTGAGCTAAGGTCACACAGACCTCGCCCAATCACTCTGGTAAGTCTTCAAGGTAGACTCCCAAACCTTCACAGACTTCGTTCACTGGCAATCCACAATTTCTCTTGGATGCTCAAAACGCGACGCCTAACCGGCTGGAGGATGCACAGTCCTCAAGTGTAATAAGTCTTCAGATCACTCAGACACGAAGACTTAAGTGATGCCCAATTTACTCTGGCTCTGGGTGGTTAGGGCTTTTCTCCTCGCTAGGAATTTTCTCTCAAAGGCTTCGAGGTGGGTTGCTCTCAAACGACAAAAGCCGTGCACTGAAATATGAGCAGCCAACCGTTTATGGTTGTAGGGGGTGGACTATTTATAGCCACTGGGCAACCCGACCTGATTTGTTCGAAATGACCCTGGGTCACTAAGGAACTGACATGTGTTCCAACGGTCAGATTTCGAACTCACATGGCAACTTTACTTGGGCTGCAAGTAAAGCTGACTTGTCCGACTCTGGACAAGATTTGCTCTCATAGTCTTCGCTTGAAGACATAGGATTTGAATTAGGCATCACTTCAGTCATTCTGACTGGTTCTCTTGGACCCCACTTAACAGTACGGTGGTTCCTATGACTCAACACAAATGAAATAAAACTACGAAGAATCTAAGTCTTCGAGTTCCATAGGCTTCACGTGGTGTCTTCTCTTGTCATAGTCTTCAATGTGAATGTCTTCAAATACCACCATTGTCTTCAATGTCTTCGTACATTTTTAGGGGTCATCTCTGGTAGTAAAACCGAATCAATGAGGGACATCTATCTGTGTTATCCTGCAATTCTCACAAACACATTAGTCCCTCAACTAGGTTTGTCGTCAATACTCCAAAACCAACTAGGGGTGGCACTAGATGCACTTACACATACCTTCCTTTGTGATACCAATGCATACTTAGTATAGATCTGATGCTTGCGAGTACTTTGGATGAGTAATGACGGTTGCTTTGCTCCCCCTTCCCCCCCTTCCTTCTTCTTTCCGGTTGCTGCGACCAGATGGTGGATCCCAGGAGCCGGATGCCGCCGCCGACAGATACTACTACATGGAGACCACCGATGACCAGGAGTAGTTAGGAGGTCCCAGGCAGGAGGCCTTTCCTCTTCGATCGTTGTTGCTTTTGTGCTAGCCTTCTTAAGGCAGTCTTGTTTAACTTATGTATGTACTCAGATATTGTTGCTTCCGCTGACTCTTGTGTATCAAACTATGTATCAGAGCCCTCGAGGCCCCTGGCTTGTAATATGAAGCTTGTATTATTTCATTTGTGTCTAGAGTTGTGTTGTGATATCCTCTTGTGAGTCCCTGATCTTGATCGTACACATTTGCGTGTATGATTAGTGTACGATTGAATCGGGGGCGTCACATTAACTCATCACATGTTAGCGAGATGCCAATTTCATTCTAAAAAAATTACTGTACTCTATTGTTATGCCAAGAAGAGGAAGCGCTTTGACCGACGGACCAAACGAGACAGGCGTGTCGTGCCGTGAGTGGGTCCAGTTTCTCGTTTTGAACTTGTTTGGTGTAGTCGTAACACTTGGTTTTGACTATTGATAAGATTTTATATAGGGCCTAATGTATTCTTCGAGGATGCCTTTGACTATTGATTAGATTTTATATAATTTGAAAATTATATCATTCGAAGATCCTTTCACGTTCCATTAAAAAAAGATCCCTTCACGTATGAATTTGACTGTATACTTTGAGCAACTTGCATGTCCTATACTGCTCCTGTTTGGATACTCTAACTTAGCTAGAGGTTAGACTAACTCATGACTAACCCTGAACTAACTGTAGCCAAAGAGGTGTTTCGGTGACAGGGTTAGATTGAAAATAAATGCACTTGATGGAGAGAGAAAAGTGATTTTTCAGTGGGCCCAATGAGAACTATCTCCAATTAGCACCTCTTGGGTGGGATAGTTTTTTGGTGGGTTCGGTGCAACTTGCTCCAATTTAACCCTCGTGCTTGGATACTTTAGGGCTATTTGAGCCCCAACTAGCTCAAACTAACTCTAACCCATGGATCCATACAGGGCCAAAGTTAGTCTTGGTAAACACATTAAGCCCTATATACATGGACAGACGGAGTACATGATACTAGCAAACGCTCACCATTAATAGTAGTTCATTGGTTGGTTTCGATTTTTGATTCAGTTGCTGTGCTGCTACCGTACAATATTCGCATGTGGTTGTTTCTAGAGTGAAAAAGGAGGAACTAGTACTTACTGTGGGAAAGGTGAAGTGATGGTTGCTTTGCCCGAGCAACCTATTACTCTGGGAATATGGGAGTACCAGCGGATTCAACGAACAAAGAAATGATGGTTGCTTCGTCTGAGCAACTTACTATGAAGAAGGTGGGGATCTGTGATTTGACTGCTCACTAGTCATTACTACTGCGGTGCAACGACCGGGTGAATCTTTCCCTGCAGTTGTGCACTCAATATTGCTTCATGGCAGGTGGAGCCGGATGAAGGATGTCCCACATGTCAGCGAAACGAAGTTGAATTGTTTCTGGCATTGCTATCAATCCTTCAGGATTTGTTTATATGTACATATAATTTTAATGAAATTGTACTGTGATGCTATGAAGGTTTCAACTTTGGTTCCCGCAGGAAAATTCAACTTAGGATTCATGTGTCCTCTTGCCTCAAGATTATCTCGTTGCAACATTCCATCAAATACAAATGAAACTACCATGGCTGCTAATGCATCTCAATGGTTCGCAGATCAGTGCCAATATTCACATCACAACTGAAGACAAAGTTGTGAGAAGGTGTACAAATAAAGAAAAATATATAATTGATCGATGATGTTCGTAGGCATGGCTCCATTCCTGGGCACAGTGTTCATTGGTTGGCAGCTAGTTTCACCCAGCTCTGTAGCCAAATAGAGGTGTATGGAGGACACCACAATCCGATCATTTTGTGCAGCTCCACTAAAATCGAGCTGACCATCCCTGTTTGCAAAGATATCCCGTCAATGTGATTACAATAATAGTGGAACTAGATGCTGAAACATAACACACACAAATAGAAGCCGATCACCTCTGTGATCTCTCTTTAGGACTAACTACTTGTTGAGGAAGATTAGGCACAGAGTTGGATGAGGAGGATAGCAAAACCAATCTCCCTTTCTGCAGTCCCACAAAAATGTAAAAACGTTGCCCGCGTGACATTTTGGCGGAACTGCACAAAACACTCTTAAGAAAATGATTTGTGTAGTTCACCAAAAGGTCACAATAGCAACGAGGTGAAATGGACATCCCTGTTTGCAAAAGGAGGTAGAAAGGAAACAATTACTGCCCAATAACACGAGTTGAAGACACATACACCGACAAAAAAGAACCATATTCCATGTAATAAGGGAAAGATAGTAGCATGGTGGTTTATCAAAAATGGTTTGAGGACGAGATTGCAAGATGGAAAGTACGCCGGCCGAGATACGTTTTAAGCAAACAACTAAAGAAGATCCACATGCAGCAACATGGGAAGATGGGCAGTGGAGCAAGGCTGGAGGAAGCTGTACCTGAGGGTCGTCGGGATGAAACTAGGAGGGCTCCGGCGGCCAAGAACTGCCCATATTGCGGCAGTGAGCAATTGGCGAAGGCCCTGCATTGCTAGAGCTTGGTCAGAGAGAACGGAGGGTACGACAGACCGGGACGTGCTGCCTCAACGCCATCGAATGGAGAAACGATGCACATCTCCCTTTCCGCCGGCGGACGAGATGCGGCCGGATCACTGACCAATATGAGAGAGAGAGAGAGGGAGAGAGAGGCCACCGCCGCCTTGTGTGAGATGGTGTGACGAGAGACAAACCCCGGCAGGCACGGTCCGTTGTATAGAGTGGAGCGGATTTTTCCATTTTCCCCACGAGAATCATTTTATATTCTGTATGTTACATTGAGGAATATATAACTTTATTTAATACTAACCCGTCAAGTCGAACTTTGTTCCATCCACACGTGGTACATGACCCTCCTTCGAGTAAACAACTGCTAGCTACACGCGTCAAATTATCACGTGGGCTACCTTTTCGTACAGAAACGAACTCCATTGTGTGCCAGCGCGGGTGTAGCCGGGAACGAGACGTGAGTACGTGCCTCCTGCGCGCACCTCTTCTTTAGGTGCAGGTACGTACGTGGGTGGGTGTGAGAGAGATGGTTTGTGCGAAACAAAGGCAATGTGTCGATGATATCTCAAACAAAAAAACGTAACATATGCAATGTGTGTGAAACAGAGTCATGGATATATCATATATAGAGGGAGCGATCCATGAGAAGAGAGTGGAGGGATCATCGGCATGAGATATCGATAGAATCGAAAATAGGGATGAAGTGTGTGGCTGCGCAATCAATAAAGAGTGCCATCAAATTTGTGCTTGCCCACGTCAAAGATACAGGGCGGCTGGCCTACTTGAATTTGAGAGGGCAGAGGTCCAGTTTTTCTCTGTGGATGGATACCTACCTACGACATTCAAACATCTGTGTGTGTGTGGGGGGGGGGGGGGGGAGAGGGGGCAGAGACCTAACTATAGAGAGGTAGATCGACTAGTATATGTGTGGAGAAGGAGAGAGACCTAGCTATGTATTGAGGGAGATCAATCGGCATCCATGCATATGTGTAGCAGAGGAATAAGGTTGGGAGAAAGATAAAGGTAGAGTGTCGGAGGGTTGATGGTGGAGTGGCATCTCACAAATGGTGGGACATGATTGATGTCACACCCTAATTTTTGGCCCTTTCTTTTTCTTTTGATTTTCTGAGATTTTTGCTTGAGTTTTCTTTTTCCGTGGCTGTGTGGTCTGGAAATTGAAGAAGATGACCTCTTCTTTCTTTCCAGAGTGGCCTAGGATCCTCTTATCCATCCCTAGACCTTGCCATTTCCATCATGGACCAACCCCAATATTCTTTTCCTTGGGAATAATCCTTTTTTATTAAAGGAATAACCCAATTTGCCCTAGGTTGTGAAGCAACCTATATTTCCATCACTCCCAAAATTCCCAAATAATTCTCATAAATTTTTGGGTCATATCTTCATGAAATATGGCAACAATTTTCATCTGCCATGTTCCTCATCATGCTCAATTAATCCTTTCCTATTCTGTCCTGAATGGCAGTTTGTGAAGCAAGTGCCATTTACCTTTGCCCAATTGACCCCAAACTTTTTGTACACCTTGTTATGTACAAATAATTGCCTCTTGACAAAATTCAACTTAATTTTCCTAGTAAATATTCCCAAGCAATTTTTCAAAGTTCATGTCCGAGGGAATTGTTTGTGAAGGAAGTACTAGCTAGGTTAATCCAATTGAGTTGAAATTTTTCATGGTCTTTCATATCATTAAATAAAAGCTCTCCACAAGATTTGAGATCATGCAATGCATCCATGTGAGCATAGATTCAAATATTTTTTCTATCCAAATTTTCAGTTAGTGAAGCACGTATATTTTATACTGCTCCATTATGGCTGAAAAGTTTCCTAGGCCTTATCCTACCCATTTAACCTCTCTCCACAAATTTTGGGACCAATTCATCAAGCCATTTCCCTCAGGATTTTTCCCAAGTTTCTGTCCGGAGAGGTGCTGTATGAAGGAAGTACCATTTTGGCTTGGCCAAATGGCATGACATTTTTATAGCACTCTCATATGATCAAACCACCCTTCCATGTACTTTTTCAGCTTAATTCATCACTCCTAGTGAGTGCTTCTTCATGTTTTTGATTCTGGACCAGATTAAGTAGTTGTAAAGCAACTATATTAATTAATGGTCGAAAACCCTCCAAACTTCATAGGATTATTGTCCTTCCTATCCTGAACACCCGAGGCAACTCATTTGTCTCCAAGCTCTTCTCTGTTGATCACTGTAACTTGATTCAGTTTGATACAACAAACTTTAGTGGAGTAATCCCATCGATCCAGAGGCCCTCTGCTTGATCCATCCCCTCCCTCAGGCTCAGTGATGCAGGGACTAATCACCAGACATCTCATGGTAGCCTCTGGAGTCTTCTTGATGCCAGCCTGCACGGTGACCACTGTTTTGGCACGCACTGGCCGCATCCAGAGCGTCTTCTTGCTCGAGCCCCTCCTCTGCTCGGCGTCTCAGCGAGCACGGACATGTCTAGCGTGTTCCCCGCATTGTCTCCGTTCCTCTGGAGCCATTTTCCCGTTCGTTTGCTTCTCCAGTGACCCGTCCGCATTGCCGAATAGTGAGCGCCCACGGGAGCACTCTTGCCGACCGACTCTGTTTGTGCCGTGGCGTCTTCCTCCCCGTGTCCCCGAGCGCCGCTCGTTTCCGTGAGCCTCTGCCACTCGTCCTCTTCCCCCTCGCCGCGTTCCCGCACCTCCCCGTGATCGCTGAGCGTCGCCAGGGCCTCGGCCGGACACGAGCGGAGGCAGCCGAGCTCGAACCGCCTCACCCCGCCTATATAAGCTAGCCCCGGCCTTGTCCAAGCACACCACCGGCCTTCCCACACTCCTCTAGTCCCGCCTAGCCACTAGCCCGAGCCGGAGAAGCTCTCTTCGCTGCCTAGCGCTGCCATGGCCTCCTCCTAAATTCACAGCAACCGGAGCCCTACTCCTCCCCAGGCCACCACCTCTCAACTCACCGAACCCCGGTGAAGCTCCCCACCTCTTCAGCACCTCGTCTCCGTGCCCGTAGGGTTGTGTCCATCCACGCCCAACGACACCGTCCGCCCTGCTCGAGGCCACCATCGCTCCGGTCTTCCCCGGCGTCCGTTCGGTGCAGTGATGGGAGCGGCTCGGCCCCACGAGCACGTCGGTGGTCAAAGCACGACAAATGGTGGTCGGAGCCGGCTAGGCGAGCACCGGCGAGTGTCGGTGTTCTGGGAATGGGGGTCCCCAGACTTGCCTGCCTGCGGCCTGCGGCGTGGCTCAAAAGGGGGCCCAGCACGGCCCGTCTTCACCAACACAAACCCAAGACCCTCGCTAGGGGCCAAGCCTCGCGGGGCGGACGACGCGCAGCTTCCTCAGGCACGGCCTCGTCAGGCTGGCTCACGAGGAGGCGGAGAGATCAAGGCGGGGTACCTCACGAGGTGCCCGTGACGCAAGCCATGACGACTCAGGGCGCCAGGCGGGTGCCAGCCAGCGCAGCGTCCTCCTTTCCTCTTTGGTGCAAAGGGGGCAAGCGCAGCCGCGGAGTACCGAGGCATCAGGCAAAGGTTGCCATTTCGGTGCAACGAGACCAAGACCAGGAGGACTACGAGACGGAGGTCACTGTGGAGCCGAAGACGGCGTCACCACCAGAGCTTTGCGCAGACGAAGACCACTTTTGTCAGGATAGCTGATACTTGCTGCCCCCTTCAAATTAGCCCACCATTGTTGGCTCCCTTCCCGCTCGATATTTGGGAAGAGGACTAGGGCCTCTATAAATAGGACCAGCCACCCACATAGCAAAGGGGGGGGGGTGAGAAGAGAGAGTTTTCCGAGAAGCAGCCAGAGAGAGAGAAGGGTGACTGAACTCTTCTCAGTAGTTCATCCCCCCAGCCAAGAACAGACCCTCGCGAGGCTGTTCTTCCTTGTATTGTTCATCATCATCAGCCCAAGAGGCAATCCACCACACCACACACTAGAGTAGGGTATTACACCACAACGGTGGCCCGAACCAGTATAAACCCTGTGTCTCTTGTGTTGTTCTTTCCATAGTTTAGATCCCAGCGTGGCGGAGAGGTGCAGGTAGGTAGGAGGCGAAATCTCCGCGCGCACCCCAGTGTTCGAACCTCAAGGGTCTGTCGGAACCCGAAATCCGACATTTGGCGCGCCAGGTAGGGGTGCGCCGGAATTCGTCTTCCACCACCCCGTTCTTCTCCGACCATCGCGCCCATGTCTGACGCTCGTCGGGCCCGTGCGGAGCACCGGGCCACCCTCATTTCTCGCGTCGCCCAAACGGCCCCTGTCGGCGGGCGTCCTCGCCGTTCCCCGTCACCTTCCGTCAACGCCGCCACCGGCCCGACGGGGGACGAGCAGCAAGCATCGTCCCAGCATCCGTCCGTGCGGCAAGACGGCCGCACCGCAACTCCCTCGCTCGCCCCAGCTGGATCTTCGTCCCCCGCGCTCCGCGCGCCCATGGAGGCTCGGGCTGCGCTCATCGCGGCAAACGAGGTCCTGCGCTACCATCTCGGCGACGACGTCTACGAAGAATGGCTCGACCACGTCGCCGAGCTCGTCCGCACCGCAGGGGGCTCTCCTGCGCCGTCCGTTCCGCTGCACTACACCCCGCCCCGTGCGGGCGACGAGGCTCCGGCGGCGCCCCGGCCGCCTCCTCCTCAAGAAGACACCATGGCACCAAGGCGCGTGGCCCCTGGGCGGAACCCGCTCTGTCAGGTGCCAGCGCGGCAAGAACAGAGCTGCCAAGAAGTCCCTCGCCCGCAAGAAGCCGCCCGGGCGCTCCCTGCTCCAGCACGTCGCGACCATGCTCCTGCTCCCGCGCGTCAAGACCCCACGCAGCTCCCAGCTGCAACGCGTGGGGACATGCAAGACCAAGCTCTCCGTCACCCAAGGCCTCCCGTGGCCACAGCAGGCTGCCGCGCCTTCACCACCGAACTACGCAGTGTCGCGTGGCCCGACAAGTTCAAGCCAGACCTGCCTCCTCGCTACGACGGCACGGCCAACCCTGCAGAGTTCCTTCAGCTCTACGAGCTGGGCATCGAAGCTGCCAACGGAGACGAGAAGGTCATGGCGAACTGGTTTCCCATGGCGCTCAAGGACGGGGCCCGCACCTGGCTTCTGAACCTGGCTCCAGGCATGATCTCCTCGTGGGACGAGATGCGCAACCACTTCATCGTCAACTTCCAAGGCACTCGCGACCGGCCACCCGCCGTGAGCGACATGCGCCGCATCAAGCAACAACCCGGGGAGACCCTGCAGAAGTACATCCAGCGCTTCAACAACGCACGCCTCAAGATTCCCAAGGTGACTGAAGAGGCCATCATCTCGGCCTTCTCTGACGGCGTGCGCGACGTCAAGATGAAGGAGGAGCTGGCGATGCATGAAGACCTGTGCACTTCCTTGGAGCTGTTCAACTTGGCAAACAAGTGCGCCGGGGCTGAGGAAGGGCGTCTCTCCCTCCTCGAGCTGCCTGCCGCAGACCCAGAAGAGAAGAAGCTCAAGGCCAAGGATGTGAAGCGCAAGGGGGCTGCCGTGCTCGCGGCAGAACCAGACACCAAGCGGGGCAGGGATCAGCCCGAACCTTCCAAGGGCAGACGGTACTGTGTGTACCACGACCTCCACACCCACAACACCAACGAATGTCAAGAACTCCGAGCCGTGCGAGAAGGGAGGATCGGCCGTCGCCCCGACTGCGGTGGCCGGGGCTATGGTCGAGGAGGAGGAAGGAACGCAGGACGCTGGGAAGACCGTGGCCCGCGCCAGGGGTGGCGCGATCAACCTCGCGAGGATCGCTGGCAAGACCCGCCTCGCGAGGGAAGCTGGAGGGATCAGCGTCGCGAGGATCGCCCGCAAGGCAACGCAGGCCTCCCACCGCTGCCGCCGCAGCCAAGGAGAAACGAGGACCGCCACCAGGACGAGGAGGCTGGGGGCTTCCAGGAGCCGCGCGCAATCACCTGCATCCTGGGCGGGGCACAAGCCCCAGCCTCTCAACGCATCTTCAAGCAGTTCGCCCGCGAAGTGAACGCAGTCCTTCCCAGGCTCGAAGCCACGCACCCTCTCAGGTGGTCGGCATGCGCCATCATGTTCAGCTCAGCAGATCAGCTCAGGTGTGCGGCTACAGCCGGAGTCCTCCCGATGCTTTGTTCCCCAATCATCAGCAACGTGGTGGTCACCAAGACCCTCATCGATGGCGGGGCAGGGCTCAACGTCCTGTCCGTGGAGACATTCAACAACCTCCAAGTGCCCTACAGCCAGCTTCAGCCAACCAAGCCTTTCTCCGGAATCACCGACGGCTCCACGGTCCCGATTGGGCAGATCCGCCTCCCTGTCACCTTCGGGGCACGCGACAACTACCGCACCGAGCTCATCGACTTCGACGTCGCTCACATTCGCCTGCCGTACAATGCCATCCTTGGGTACCCAGCGCTGGCCAAGTTCATGGCCGTAACTCACCACGGCTACAACGTCCTCAAGATGCCAGGAAGCGGCAGAGTCAGCATGGTGCCCTGCGAAGAGAAGGACGCGGTGTGTTCCCTGGAACGAGCCTTTCAGGCCGCATCACTAGAAGACCCGGATCGCGGAAGCAGGAGGCCTCCCGAGACCGCCCCTAAGAAGAAGAAGACATCATCCGCCCCGGCCCCTCAGGAGGCAGGCCATTCTGGGCCCGTGCCTGCCCTGGGGGAACCTCCTTCCATCGCATAGGAAAGTGCACCCGTCGCCCTCCTCAGGCAGGGCTCGGGGGCTCTCCCTTGGAGGGCCACTGACCTGGCTAGGGTCACGAGGGAGGTGCTTGGGCACCACATGGAGGTGTGTTTCGAAGCATGTTTCCCTCAAGAAGGAGCAAGGCAAGGAGATCCAGACCCTCAGGAGTTCGTCAGCAAGGCCATTCAGGAGCTACAGGAGTCAAGAGTCATGAATGGCGGCCGCCGCCTACCAGCAGTGGCTCCCCATCCAGGCGAGGATGGCGGGCTGCGCGTCTGCATCGACATACCAGGGCTCAACCGAGTCGCCTCCCTGGAGCACCTCTGGCCCTCGCGAGTGGGGCGCTGCGGAGGTCCGCCCCACAACTACGTTCACATGCCTTACGGCTTGCTGAACGCGGCTGCCACGTACCAGCGCCTCATGAGGGGCACCACGGAGGCACAAGAGGCCAGGCTTCCGCAGCCCTGGCGGAGATGGAGATGGTCCGCGAGGAGCCTCCAGCGCCTCCGGAGCCTCCCGAGGCCCCTGGGCCTGGGGGCTCGTGAGGATCGGCCCCCGCAGCCCACCGAGTCTGCTACACCAACACCCCTTCGTCCTCAACATCATCAAGTGACATCCTTCGAGTCTTATTTCCAGCTGGGAGCGCCCCCGCAGGGCTGCATTATTCCCAGGCCGCGTGGGTCCGTCCCTGCGGCGTGTATCCCTTTTTATTCCATGTTGTTAGCTTACCTTGTTGGGGGCGCCCCTCGGGCTGCATGATCCCCAAGCCGCTCGAGCCAGGCCCAGCGGCATGTATCCCATTTGCGTTTATTTCCGGTTATGCGTTAGAACCACCATGCTTGATTATTTGATGCCAGTCCACGACACCTCTTCTCCTCCATGCCGACCACTTGCACGTTGAAGGGGGGGGGGGGTACCTGAGCATCGCGACTCAGGGCTCTTACTGGCTCTCCAGCCCTCACCCTCTGGCCTTGACCACGGCATCGCGACCTGGCATACCAGCGACGGCTGAGACCAGCTCGAGGGCCGGGACCCGAGGACGTAGAGTGCAGGCATCTAACCAAATTTGCAGGGACACATCACAAAGATAAGGCCCAGTGCCAGGCGCAACCTGCCTAGTGGTAGGGCCCCGTGAGTCCCGCGCTGGCTCACGGGTGCCCAGATACACCTCGCCAGGCCCTACCGTGCCAGCCACGTGTCAGGGCGGGGCTGTACATGCCCCGGGGGCTCCTCCCGGAGGGGGCCCCCCCTCCCACGTACCAGTGGAAGCACCATGCTCCGCGCTGGCTGACGACATTGCCGAGGAGCGGCTATACCCGTACACATATGGTAGCGCTATGCTCCGCGCTGGTGATAAACAACTGAGGGTGGCCCTCGGGCTGCATCAACCTCAGGGAGCCCAGAGCTCAGTGTCTAGCCTCATCATAACGCCTCCCCCCGGGAGTGCCGCGCGAGGGGGCTGGGCACGGGGGCTACGCCTGGGTCACACCCAGACGCACACCGCCCAGCCAGGTCCCCCCGGGCCTGGTTTGTCGCGCGTCTCTCCCCGAGTGGAGCCAAGGTACGAAGGCCGTTTAAGCGTCAAGGGGGACTCCTGAGCATCGTGACTCAGGGGCCTAACTGGTCACGTAGCCCCTCACTCCGTGGCCCCGTCCTGGTTTCCGGTCGGGACCATCGCTGGGTGAGGCACGCGCGCGGCCGGGCTCTGCAGACGTAGAACGATAGATCCACCCGCATCACACCTCCCTACTTGCTGTTCGTGCGCCAAGGGGGACTCCTGAGCATCGCGACTCAGGAGCCTAACTGTCACGTGGCCCCTCACTCCTTGGCCCCGTCCTGGTTTCCGGTCGGGACCAACGCTGGGTGAGGCATGCGCGGGGCCGGGCTCTGCCGGCGTAGAACATAAGCAAGTAGGAAGGAAAAGCGCCAATTTCAAAGAAATTCGAAAGCAAATATTACAGTCCACACTGTTATCCCAATGCCAAACGCAAGTTTAAACGCCTCCCCGAGGCATGATACATGTGCAGGAATTAGAAGCAGGACAGGAGCCGCGACGGAGTCACTTGTTGACGGTGGAGCAGCGCGGATCGGGTTCGCCTCATGGAGTACCGGGGTCGGCAGTGCCTTGCTCTGGCTTGGTGCTGAAGGGCCGGAACTTCCCCAGCAGAGCCTCCGCGTGACCCTTCATGGCCTCGGCAGCAGCAGCGGCATGCTCGCCGCTTGCTGGCTCCAGCAGGCTGTCGAGGTCGACGCCGGGGTCGCGAAGGTAGATGTGGGTGAGGACCCGCGTCAGTGCTGCAGAAGACAGGACATGCGCCTCGGCCTCGGCCGCGGGGCCAAGGCCAAGGGCGACATCTTCAAGAGCGTGAACCAGGAAGGGAAGCAGTGGGATCTCCAGGCCGCTGTCGTGAAGCGTCCTCAGTGAGGAGCGAGCCCTCGCCTCCATCTCCGTGAAGGCCACGCGGTCCTCGGCAAGAACTAGGGCCTTGTCGTCCAGCTCGGCCTTCCTCGCCCCCAACTCCTGCTCCAGCGCGCCTAGGCGGTCGCGGCGCTTCCTGAGCTTGGCCTCCCGGCCCTCGACGGCCGCCTCGCGAGCCTTCACGCCTTCTTCCCGCTCTTGGCGAAGGCGGACCTCTTTTGCGAGCTGATCCCACAGGCCTTGCAGCTCGTCCTCCAGCGCCTTGCAGCGACCACGGACGTCGACCACCTCCCCCAGGGCTGCGTCACGAGCAGCCTTCGCCTCAAGAACGGCCTGCTTCTCCTCGTCGCATGCCGCCGAGGCCTGGACTAGCGCCGCTCGAATCGAAGCGTCGGAGCGAACCCATCCAGAAGCCAGCTCCAAGCGCCCGGCCACCAAGCGAGGGTCGGCGCCAAGAAGATCCTGCCGCAGCCGGTCCAGCTCAGCAACAGCATGATCCAGAACGGTAGAAGGAGTTGGAGAGACAGCAGCTGGTGGAGTAGGAGGAGAAGGCGGCAGCGCGGCCACAGCATCCTAAGGCGGAGTTTGCTACGCCCCAACGGCTGTAGTGGCGGCAGCAGGCAAAGGCACCTCGGGAGTCACTTGGGCTATGGGGGCTGAGCTCGCCCCGGCCGGCTCAGCCAGGCCTCGTGAGGACGACTGGGCAGGAGAAGCCCGTGCGTCGCAGTCACCCTCCAAGAGATGCGGATGTCAAGCCTCAGAAGCAGAGCAAGAAATAAAGACAAGAATCGAACACTTACGGGTCGTCGCCAGTGAGCTCAAGCGGCCTCCGGCCAAATCTGAAGCCTGAAAGCCGGCTGGAAGGGTCAACCTCGGGAAGCTTGGAGGCGGAAGGTGCGTCTGCGGTCCGCCCCGGGGCCGGGGCAGACCCGCGGGAGATCAGCCCGGTCCTGTCCTTCTTCGGGATCGGGGGCGAGCTCCCGCCGTCTTGCTCGTCGCCGTCTTCGTCGTCATCCTCGTCATCATCGCTTGGAGAGAGGCGGAGAACGCGGGACCTGCGCCGGGGGAGGGGAGCCCTCGACTCTTCGTCAGTCGCCTTGGAGTCAGGCCCTTTTCCCCGCTCCCCTCCTTCCTCCTCTCCGCTGGAGTCGTCGGAGGGCACGTCCACCGGTCCCTCGAGAGCTTCCAGGGGCACGGGCCCATCCCCGTTGAAGACGGGCATGGACTTCACTACCCGCTCCCAGTCGTCGCGGAGGAACAAGGTCGTAGGAGCGCCCTCCAACCTTGCTACGTCGCCCCCGACCAGAGATTGGAGGACAGCAGCCAGATCTCCATCGGCTAAGGTCGGCTAAGGTCACAGTACTCACTCCCGACGGGGCATCCACATCGGGAGTGAGTACTGCCGAAGCGGAGCCAGCTGGTGCTCCAGGAACTCTCTCAGAAGCGACGCGCCGGTCAGCTTCGCCGCCGCCATGTTGGCCGGCCTCAGATCCGCGTCCATCTTCTCCAACACAATCTTCGCACGGGGATCCGCGAGCTCTGCTCGACCCCAGTCGCTGGAGCTCATGGGCTGCTCCGTGGGCAAGATCAGCCGAGGGTGGATGCGCCCAGCATCCACCAAGATCCACTTGCTCCTGAAGCCCTCAATCCTTTTCCCAGGGTTTGAGATGGCAATGGCGCAACCGTACGCGATGAAGCTCGCGCACGCGGAAGCAGGACCGCGAGAGGTCCGGAGGTAGAAGTAGTGGCGCAGCAAGGCCACTGAGGGCTGCACCCCAACGTGGGCCTCGCAATAATAAGCAAAGATTGCCAGGAGAAGGACGGAGTTGGGATGGAGATGCAGAGCCTGTAGCTTGTAATGGCGGAGGACAGAGAAGAAGAACTCAGAGAAGGGAGGCACCAGGCCAGCGGCAATGGCACTTACGAAGAACGGATAGAAGGTGCTCCCCTGACCCTCGGGGGTGGCGGAGCCGACCTTGAACACCTTCGCCCCGTTGATGCCCCGCGCCGTCGCTATCCGGCGCAACCGGGCAAGGCTCGCCTCTGAGACGTTCGGCGAGTCCAGGGCAGACGAGTACCAAGCTGCGGCCGGGGACTGACGAGGCGCCATGGCTTCCTAGGTCGCACGGTCGGAGCAGATCTGGAAATTTCGGAGGAAGGGAGGAGAGGCGCAAGAAAGGGGATCTGAGCAGCAACCGGGGAAAGCAAGAAGCAGGGCCTAGGCGGATGTCACTCCTTTATCAATTCGCGCGGTTTCTAAGGTGCCCATGTCCAGTCAACCGCCACGCAGCGCCCAAGGCCGCAGGCTATTAGGGCCCGCGGCGCTTCGCTCTTGCCCTTCCGCCTCCCTGCACGGCCAAGTTCGGGCGCGCCTTGGGCCCGGGGGCTACTGTCGGCATCCTGGGAATGGGGGTCCCCAGACTTGCCTGCCTGCGGCCTACGGTGTGGCTCAAAAGGGGGCCCAGCACGGCCCGTCTTCACCAAGACAACCCAAGACCCTCGCGAGGGGCCAAGCCTCGCGGGGCAGACGACGCGGAGCTTCCTCAGGCACGGCCTCGTCAGGCTGGCTCACGAGGAGGCGGAGAGATCAAGGCGGGGTACCTCACAAGGTGCCCGTGACGCAAGCCATGATGACTCAGGGCGCCAGGCGGGTGCCAGCCAGCGCAGCGTCCTCCTTTCCTCTTTGGTGCAAAGGGGGCAAGCGCAGCCGCGGAGTACCGAGGCATCAGGCAAAGGTTGCCATTTCGGTGCAACGAGACCAAGACCAGGAGGACTACGAGATGGAGGTCACTGTGGAGCCCAAGACGGCGTCACCACCAGAGCTTTGCGCAGACGAAGACCACTTTTGTCAGGATAGCTGATACTTGCTGTCCCCCTTCAAATTAGCCCGCCATTGTTGGCTCCCTTCCCGCTCGATATTTGGGAAGAGGACCAGGGCCTCTATAGATAGGACCAGCCACCCATATAGCAAAGGGGGTGAGAAGAGAGAGTTTTCCGAGAAGCAGCCAGAGAGAGAGAGAGAAGGGTGACTGAACTCTTCTCAGTAGTTCATCCCCCCAACCAAGAACAGACCCTCGCGAGGCTGTTCTTCCTTGTATTGTTCATCATCATTAGCCCAAGAGGCAATCCACCACACCACACACTAGAGTAGGGTATTACACCACAACGGTGGCCCGAACCAGTATAAACCCTGTGTCTCTTGTGTTGTTCTTTCCATAGTTTAGATCCCAGCGTGGCGGAGAGGTGCAGGTAGGTAGGAGGCGAAATCTCTGCGCGCACCCCAGTGTTCGAACCTCAAGGGTCTTCCGGAACCCGAAATCCGACAGCGAGCGTGCCACTCCTCTGGTCCACGGGCGAGCGGGAGGAAGAAGGAGCTGGGCCAGGAGGGCCCCACCTCCCGCGGACCCCACCTGTCAGCCACACATCCTTTGACCCCACCTCGCCACGTCAGATAAGTTGAAACGACTTTTCTGGAATTGCGTCTTCAACTTCTGAAAGCGTACTTTGGTCTTGCTTCGGCTGAAAGTGCGTTTTCTTTTGCAGAAAGCATATTTTGCCCGAATGTGTTTTCAGTTTTCTCAGTCAGGGGCTTGTTTGCAGAATTTTTTTCACAAATAGGTCCCTGGCAGAAAAACGATCACAACTACTTGCTCGTAACTCTGATTGAGGTGAATCCAAAGCCTACTTATTCGTCTCGTCGAGCCCGATTTGTTCATATCATTTTCACTATGTGTTCACATTTTGAAAATGACCATATTGCCCTTGCCCCAAATCAGCCTCCTCCGAGAGAGAATCTTTTTCGCCGAATCTTTCTGCGGTTTCACCGCACCTCTTCCCGGAGCATCCTTCATCCCCAGGCAAGCCACAACCACCATTTGCATGATAACCATGCAGTAGCATTGGTTTTCAACTTGAATCTTAAATAACTGTCTGTTTGTTTTGATACGGTTATCATTGTTTCGGTGATGCTTATAGATCTGTGTTCACTTTCATGCTATGCTCTTTTGCATCTTGTTATCTTGCACTTATTACTAGTATTATTTTTATATGTCTTGCTTGGTAGTAGTACATGTTGGTGTTGGTCATGCTCCTCGGTGCATGAACTATTGTCTGCTACCGAGTACCGTTGATATGCAGGTGCCTTTGCATCTATTTGTTTATATGCTTACCTGGTAGTGTTCTTGGTATGTTCTTGCTTAGTATTTATTGTTGATGCTAGTGGTCATGATATGCTTGTGATGTTCATGCTAGTCAGTATGCCATGCTCATTCGGATATATGCTTTATTGTTGTTGATATGCTTGATGATTATGTTGTACCCCCATGCTTATGTTGATAACATGCATGATAGTTGCATCATGTTATATTGTATGACTCGGCATCATTTGCATTCAAGTTTAACCAGAACTAATTGAACTTGAACAACTGTTGGCTGAGTCATGGTGTGATGAGGACATCAATACCATTGTTACACCCACAGCCCCTGCTGCTATACATACTAGACCAATTACTAGAGCTCGCGCACGCCAATTGAATTATCAGGTACTTTCGTTTCTTGGTAACGATTCTAATGTTCATGAGAATATGATGCTGCCTAAATTGGATATATTTGTTTTGCTTACAAATGAAGGGCCTAGTTTGGACAAGAAAGATAAACCTTGGAGCAAGTTCAAGCATGGAGATGATGGCATGCACAAGGGGATCAAGAACGGAGTTACAAGTGATGATTTCAGGACTTTGAAGCCACCATAAGGAGTGCATGAAGCCTTGGACGAAATATACGAGATGCCACTTCATAAATTTCGTCCAGAGGCTATTCTAGGTGCTGCGTTACCTTATTATTGGGCCAGGTCCATGTATTTTCGAAATACTTAAGTATAGGCCGTTTTTATAGTCCGTATGTGTGGGGAAACAAGAGTTAGGGTTGGTATCAGACCCCTCCTCCAAGGGCCACGAAATTTCCCCCCTCTTCCTCCATATATACAGCCCTTAGGGCATCGTTTAGACTTCAGGTTTTGTTTTGATTAAAAGTTTGCCATAGCTGCAACTTCGCGTACTTCGTTTGTGTCCAACGACCAGACCGAGACGTCACAGAACCCCACCTTCATTAATAAAACTTTCCTCTTTCATTCACAATATCTAGATTGCAATCTCAGTTTCTTGCTTGTTCTTCATTTGCTTGCAGGAAATAGACCCTCGTGGTCAGGTTGATCATGCTCCGGCGTGGTCAATAACCCTCAGAAGTTGGTTTAGCGATTGCTAAGGCGCGATGTCTTCGCACGTTCGTAGTCGGATCGTCAAAGTCGACTCCCACAGAAAACGATATCTATCTCATCGAAACATCGGGACACCTTCGCCTCTATCAAGTGGTATCAGATTTCCAAGTTGCTCGGTGAGATTTTATAGTTTTTCATAGTTTAGATCGAGTCTGTTTTTCATACCTACAGTCCACGAAAAAGCCAAAAAAATTAGGGTTAGTTCATCATATCCGAACCAGTCTGAGCCTTTGCATAGTCTTTTCAGTATTTTGCTTTGTTGAGTTTGCGGTTGCATCATCGTGTCTAGTTGCTGGTCTTAGTGTCTAGTCCTTTAGAGTTTAGAGTTCTGTTCACAAGTAGTCACGCCACCGCCGCATCATCATCATCACCGCTGCCATATACCACCATCATCATCACCGCTGCCATATACCACCATCGTCATCACCGCCAACATATACCACCATCGTCATCGCTGCTGCCATATACCACATATCCACCGCCATCATGATAATCCAAGTCCACCTCTAGCCGTGATACAAGAAAGCAAGCACAACCACCACTATCTTTCAAGAGCACACCTGCTGGGCCTGCGCAGAGCTCTTCTTCTTCCATGGCATCAACAGGGCACACAAGTGATATTATTTGTCGTCGTTGTAAGGGAAGAGGACATTTTGCGAGAGAATGCAAATCTCATCGTGTGATGATTGTTACTGAGGATGGTGGGTATGTGTCTGCTGGTGACTATGATGAGGAGACTTTGGCTCTTATTACACATGAAGAACACAGTGGAGATGATTCTGATCATGAGACGCAATACATGGCTGCTGAAGATGCTGACATGTACGAATGTTTAGTTGCTCAACGTGTTTTGAGTGTGCAGGTTACACAAGCTGAGCAAAATCAGAGGCATAATTTGTTCCATACAAAGGGAGTTGTGAAGGAACGTTCTGTTCGCGTCATCATAGATGGAGGGAGCTGCAATAACTTGGTTAGCATGGAGATGGTGGAGAAGCTATCTCTCACCACAAGACCACATCCACATCCTTACTACATCCAATGGTTCAACAACAGCGGCAAGGTTAAGGTAACACATATTGTTCGTGTGCATTTTAGTATCTCTGCATATGCTGATTATGTTGATTGTGATGTGGTACATATGCAAGCATGTTCCTTATTACTTGGTAGAACATGGCAATTTGATAAAAATTCTATACACCATGGTAGAAACAATTAGTATACTCTTGTTCATAAGGATAAAAATATTACTTTGCTTCCTATGACTCCTGATTCCATTTTGAAAGATGATATTAATAGATCTCATAAAGCAAAACAGGAGAAAAATAAGAGTGAAAATCAGATTGTGGGAAAAGAATTTGAGCAACAAATGAAGCCTAATAAATAACCATCTAGTGTTGCTTCTAAAATTAGATTGAAAAGTGCATGTTTACTTGCCACCAAATCTGATATTGATGATCTAGATTTTAGCAAATCTGTTTGCTATGCTTTTGTGTGCAAAGAGGCCTTATTTTCATTCGAGGACGTGCCTTCCTCTTTGCCTCCTGCTGTCACTAACATTTTGCAGGAGTTCGCTGACGTCTTTCCACAAGACGTGCCACCGAGATTACCACCTATTCGAGGGATTGAGCATCAAATTGACTTAATTCCCGGTGCATCATTACCCAACCATGCACCATACCGTACCAATCCAGAGGAGACGAAGGAGATTATGCGTCAAGTACAAGAACTGCTCGACAAAGGTTATATACGCGAATCCCTTAGTCCTTGTGATGTTCCTATCATTTTAGTGCCGAAAAAGGATGGTACGTCGCATATGTGCGTTGATTGTAGAGGCATTAATAATATTACTATTCATTATCGTCATCCTATTCCTAGGCTAGATGATATGCTTGATGAATTGAGTGGCTCTACAATATTCTCCAAAGTTAATTTGCGTAGTGGATACCATCAAATTCGTATGGAATTGGGAGATGGTTGGAAAACGGCATTTAAAACTAAGTTTGGATTATATGAGTGGTTAGTCATGCCTTTTGGGTTAACTAATGCACCTAGTACTTTCATGAGATTAATGAACGAAGTTTTACGTGCTTTCATTGGATGATTTGTGGTAGTTTACTTTGATGACATATTGATTTATAACAAATCTTTGGAGGAACATTTGGAACATTTACGTGTTGTTTTTATTGCTCTACGTGATGCACGTTTGTTTGGTAACCTTGGAAAGTGCACCTTTTGCACTGACCGAGAATCTTTTCTTGGCTATGTTGTTACTCCACAGGGAATTGAAGTTGACAAAGCCAAGATTGAAGCTACTGAGAGTTGGCCGCAGCCCAAAACGGTCACACAAGTGAGGAGTTTCCTTGGCCTCACTGGTTTCTATGGGCGTTTTGTGAGAGATTTCAGCACTATTGCTGCACCTCTCAATGAGCTTACAAAGAAGGATGTGCCTTTTGTTTGGGGTACCGCACATGAAGAAGCCTTCATGGTATTGAAAGATAAGTTGACACATGCTCCTTTACTCCAACTTCCTGATTTTAATAAGACTTTTGAGCTTGAATGTGATGCTAGTGGAATTGGATTAGGAGGTGTGTTATTACAAGATGGCAAACATGTTGCATACTTTTTTGAAAAATTGTGTGGGCCTAGTCTGAATTATTCTACTTATGATAAAGAATTATATGCTCTTGTTCGGACTTTAGAGACATGGCAACATTATTTATGGCCCAAAGAATTTGTTATACATCCTGATCATGAATCTTTGAAACATATTAAAAGTCAAGCTAAACTGAATCATAGACATGCTAAATGGGTTGAATTCATTGAGACTTTCCCTTATGTTATTAAACACAAGAAGGGTAAAGAAAATGTTATTGCTGATGCATTGTCTCGTCGCTATACTATGCTTTCACAACTTGACTTCAAAATATTTGGTTTGGAGACCATCAAAGATCAATATGTGCATGATGCTTATTTTAAAGATGTAATGCATAATTGTAAAGAAGGAAGAACATGGAACAAGTTCGTCATTAATGATGGATTTGTGTTCCGTGCTAACAAGATATGCATTCCAGCTAGCTCCGTTCATCTTTTGTTGTTGTAGGAGGCGCATGGAGGAGGATTAATGGGACACTTTGGCGTGAAGAAGACGGAGGACGTACTTGTTACACATTTCTTTTGGCCAAAGATGAGAACGGGATGTTGAGCCTTTTGTTGCTCGCTGCACTACATGTCAAAAAGCTAAGTCATGACTCAATCCTCATGGTTTATATATGCCTTTGCCTGTACCTAGTGTTCCTTGGGAGGATATATCTATGGACTTTGTTTTAGGTTTACCTCGAACAAAGAAGGGGAGGGATAGCATATTTGTTGTCATGGATAGGTTCTCGAAAATGGCACACTTTATACCATGTCATAAAAGCGATGATGCTGTTAATGTTGCTAATTTGTTCTTTTGTAAAATTATTCGCTTGCATGGTGTGCCAAATACTGTTGTTTAAGATCGTGATACTAAATTTCTTAGCCACTTTTGGAGATGTTTATGGGCTAAGTTGGGGACTAAACTGCTTTTTAGTACTACTTGTCACCCTCAAACTGATGGACAAACTGAAGTAGTCAATAGAACATTGTCTACTATGCTTAGGGCTGTTTTGAAGAATAATAAGAAAATATGGGAAGAATGCTTGCCTCATATTGAATTTGCTTATAATCGTTCATTGCATTCTACTACTAAGATGTGTCCTTTTGAAATTGTGTATGATTTCCTACCTCGTGCACCTATTGATTTTTTGCCTCTTCCATCTTTGGAGAAGGTTAATTTTGATGCTAAAGAACATGCCGAATTGTTTTAAAAATGCATGAGTTAACTAAGGAAAACATTGAGTGTATGAATGCTAAATATAAACTTGCTGGAGATAAGGGTAGAAAACATGTTGTGTTTGCACCTGGAGATCTTGTTTGGTTACATTTGCGTAAAGATAGATTTCCTAATTTGCGCAATTCAAAGCTAATGCCATGTGCTGCTGGTCCTTTTAAGGTGTTAGAGAAAATAAATGATAATGCATATAAACTTGAGCTGCCTGCAGATTTTGGGGTTAGTCCCACTTTTAACATTGCATATTTGAAGCCTTATTTGGGTGAGGAAGATGAGCTTTCATCGAGGACGACTTCATTTCAAGAAGGGGAGGATGATGAGGACATCAATACCATTGTTACACCCATAGCCCCTGCTGCTATACATACTGGACGAATTACTAGAGCTCGCGCACGCCAATTGAATTATCAGGTACTTCCGTTTCTTGGTAACGATTCTAATGTTCATGAGAATATGATGCTGCCTAAATTGGATACATTTGTTTTTCTTACAAATGAAGGGCCTAGTTTGGACAAGAAAGACGAATCTTGGAGCAATTTCAAGCATGGAGATGATGTCATGCGCAAGGGGATCAAGAACGGAGTTACAAGTGATGATTTCAGGACTTTGAAGCCACCATAAGGAGTGCATGAAGCCTTGGACGAAATATACAAGATGCCACTTCATAAATTTCGTCCAGAGGCTATTCTAGGTGCCGCGTCACCTTATTATTGGGCTAGGCCCATGTATTTTCGAAATACTTAAGTATAGGCTGTTTTTAGAGTCTATATGTGTGGGGAAACAAGAGTTAGGGTTGGTTTCGGACCCCTCCTCCAAGGGCCACAAAATTTCCCCCTCTTCCTCCATATATATAGCCCTTAGGGCGTCGTTTAGACTTTGGGTTTTGTTTAGATTAAAAGTTTGCCATAGCTGCAACTTCATGTACTTCGTTTGTGTCCAATGACCAGACCGAGACGTCACAGAACCCCACCTTCATTAATAAAGCTTTCCTCTTTCATTCGCAATATCCAGATTGCAATCTCAGTTTCTTGCTTGTTCTTCGTTGGCTCGCAGGAAATAGACCCTCATGGTCAGGTTGATCATGCTTTGGCGTGGTCAATAGCCCTCAGAAGTTGGTTTAGCGATTGCTAAGGCGCGACGTCTTCGCACGTTCGTAGTCAGATCATCAAAGTCGACTCCCACAGAAAACGATATCTGTCTCATCGAAACATCGGGACACCTTCGCCTCTATCATGGTGCCACCATATCAAGCTGACCAGTGCAACCACATTTGCCTTTTATGGGGGGGGGGGGTCCTAACTGGTTCTATTGTCATGCCTCTCACCGGTGCCTCCAACAAGGGAAGGTTATGTGCGGGCGCTACCTTGGCTGGGTAGGACGACATAAGCCTTGTGTGCCCGTTGTTGTGATTGGTATACCATTGTCCCCGTTTGGGACCATTTTGTTTTGCCATGACGGTGGCCATTGATGCCTTTGGTAGGCATGGGGCCACCCAATTAGCCCAAAGGGGAGTTTGTCAGAGTGGTCGAGAGAGTGTCATGGTAGTAGATCGGTTTTGTCGGAACGCCGTTGGTCCACCCGAATGGGAGTGCGAGGCCATGGGTTCTGTGATGTGGGTACAGTGTGCTAACCTTTGTAGAGTGTGTATTAAATCTATCGGTAGCTGCGCCCGCAGATAAGGGCCTAGTTTGTAGTTTGTCACACTATGGGTCAACAGTAATAATAATAATGTGCTTAATAACAACCCTAGTTCGATGATGAGAAATAAATTGATTGTGATCGGGAGATGATCACCGTAGTATTGAGGATACCGAGTTGTTGGATATTTGTGGTGTTATGCGAGAGTCAAGGGTAAAGGTCAAGCTCCTTGTGGTCATGAATGATTACTACGGTATTGTTAATACCAAGCTTGATTGGATCCTGAGATGATCGTATGATGTCTGTGATGGTAAGTTTATGCATGTGATGGTTACGAGGTAACCCGAGCAGAGTATGTTGGTGCATGATAACGTCATCATGTTGCATGCTAGTATCATCATGTTTACATGTTCATGCCATGCTCATATTGTTCTAGCCGTATCATGTTGTACATGCCAGGTTGTTCAGATAGTATCATGTTAATCCTTGTTAACCTGTAAATGCCATGTTGTTGTCTGTATTGATTGCTCTTGGTTGCCGTGAGCTTGCAAATACATTCAATCTACTGACCTGGCGTGTCATGCCAGCTTGCAGGTCATGCCGGATCTGATTGCTTTTTTGCCGTGGATTCCATGTCTGCGAGCTATGATAAGAGTTCTAGCCAGAGTCCCTGCGGGGTGGAGTTCACCACCATTGTCGTTGTTCCGCTGCTAGAGTTATTCCGCCACTTCGCATTGTTCTGCTGCTTGCATGGAGCAACCGTGGCAGGCATAGTGTCGCCGTGCCGATGTAATCCCCTTGTACCCATATAGACTGTAATAAATAGCTTATTTGTTGTATGCTAAGCAGTACCATATTCTAGAAGACTTCTCCTCGATCTCTAGGCTGGAATACGAGGCGTTCCGGTTTCTCTGAGCAGGGGTGCCACAACGCTTGGTATTATAGTAGGTCTGGCTGTCGGACGCACTAGCCCGCGAGAGCGTTAGAAAGTGGTAGTATATAGCCCAGTTGGTTTGTTGCACTTGATTGCTGCATCTGTTTGTTGCATAGCATGCATATAGATTATTATCTGGTCGCTGATAGTAATCTTGCGTGCGTAGGTGGTATCGGTTTTGGTACCCTACCTACACCCTTCCTCTTTGCATACCTGCTCTTTGGTGTTCGACGTCGTCTCTGTCCCAATAGAGTGATGCCCTGGTACCCAGTGTTCTAGACACCCTTTGCAGGAGTTATGCTCAGGTATCACATCGACAACTTTCTGCCATCCACCCATATTGTTTCGGTGATAGACATGTATCTATCCCGAATCATGCTATCCATCTCGTCCCTTTGGCAACCCTTACTGATATTTGTTATCAGAAAAGGGCAATGCTAGCAAGCCTTGATTTTCCTCTGCTATCCTACCCTGTCATTCCATTCTTTGGACATGTACGATTCCCTTTCGTACGCTTGATGATGATGTGGTCGTGACCTTTGTGTCTCGCTACATGATCACGAAGTCCGTCCTCGCCTCCGTATCCATCCAGTTGCAACCGGAGTTTAGCCAGCGCTTGGTGTAGCCTTGGTTACACCAATTCCTTCCCAACATGGATTTCACTTTCGTGCACACCGCCACAGCATATTAGACCGCAATACCAGAGTTTCTACGAGATTTGTGTGCCTAGGTATGCATGCATTTTTTGGTGTGAGTAGCAGTAATATGTGATGTTGCTTGATTATTTATATTATTAGTATGCTTGTGTGCTTTTGTTTTCGTCGTTTCTTTTCTTTCTTTCTTTGGGCCTTCGGTGTTACATATTTTCCCCTCATTAAAGTTGCTCGTCAACCGACACCGGACTGATACGTCTCCAACGTATCCATAATTTTTGATTGTTCCATGCTAATATATTATCAACCTTGGATGTTTTATATGCATTTATATGCTATTTTATATGATTTTTGGGACTAACCTATTAACCTAAAGCCCAGTGCCAGTTTATGTTTTCCCCTTGTTTTTGAGTTTTAGAGAAAAGGAATACTAAATGGAGTCCAATTGACGTGCCAATTTTTGACTATTTTGATGGACCAAAAGAAGACCCCGGAGTAAAAGAGTTGGGCCAGAAGAGTCCCGGGCCGTCCACGAGTTGGGGGCGCGCCCACCCCCCGGGCGCGTGGGCCTACCTCGTGGACGACTCGGGCACCTTCTTGACGTGAGACCTACGCCAAAAATTACTATAAATATGGAAACCTCCAGAAAATAACCTAGTGTCACAGCCCTAGCTCTGGCCTTTGCTTGTCATTGCATATGCATCCATGGATCATCTTAAATTCCAGTAAATTGAATTGAGGGAATTCTCAACCCTCAGAAATCACCTCAGAAATAATCAACATTAAAAAAATCTCTTCAAACAAGCCCAAGAAAATGTTCCTGTTAATATCTGGAAATATTGGCAAGAGATAAAATTCAAACCAATATTTTTAGAATCTCAGGAATATTTATTTTGGGCCCTTGAATTAATCCAATAAATATTTGAATTGGACTTATATTTATTACATAATAAATATATGTTCAATAATTCTGGAAATTGTTGTGTGGTTGACCACTTAGTTCGCACAACTATTTTCATGAAGTTTTGAAGTGATTTAGTATTTTTGCTAAATCGGAAAACAAAGACAGAAATAGAAAATAGAAACAAATAAAAAAGGAAAGCAGAGAGAGAGAAGCCCACCTGGACCTTACCTGGCGGCCCAAGTGGCCGGCCCAGCCCACCTGGCCCCCTCCCCTGTCGTCTTCCTCCTTTCCCAGGAGGATGGGCGTGTGGCCGCCGTGCGCGCACACGCGCCCCGGCCACGTCCTGCTTGCCGCTTCCCCAACCCCTTGGAGATGCCACACACCTCCCTGGCGCCACATCCACTTCTCCCTCCGACCCTATCCTCCTCTGCTCTCTCTCCCTCCCGCGACCGAACACCACCATCGCCGCCGCTCGCTGCCAACGCGCCCACCGAGCTCGCTTGACCTCCCCACCGTATCCCTAGGCTCTGCCGCGGCTCTGCACATCGACGAGAAGAACAAAACAAGCCCCGGGAGCCCCTGAGCCTCGCCATCGCCGTCGTCCTCATCCTCGGGAGCCGACCACCGCCATCATCGATTCGCCGGCCATAGGACATCCCCGCGCAAGCCGAACCCATCATCGTGATCACTGTGAGCTGCACCGTCGTTTCGGCCTAGCGCTCGCTGTAGCACCGTTTTCCATGACGCCTGAAGCATGCCGCCACACGAGCTCGTCGCCGACGAGGCTCCAGTGGCTAATCGGCCCGTTCATATGCCTGTTGGCTTTGTGAGAGCCCGCGGAACGCGTAGGTGCTACCCGTTGATCCTCCCGTGCACGGTGTCATCGTTTTCATCGGCGCCCGAACTCCGGCGGCCGCAACCAAGCTCGCCACCGTCGACTCCGACCACCCCAGGCCCGGAGACCACCACCATCCGACGTGCCATCGCGTCAGCTCTCCGTAGGGCCAAAGGGCGCACCGAACGGTGCACTGTAGGCGAAACCCGAGCCACCCCGGTGCGTCTCCGCCGCGTTTTTGGTCGTCGCCGGTGAAACTCCGGCGAGCCAACGTGGCACACTTAGTTAATACTAATGACGCCATTAGCTGATCACTGTGCCACTGACGGATGGGACCCACGCGCTAATTAACCCCAGAATTTATTCCCTGTTTAACTTAGACTAACCAACCGAGCCCACATGTCAGGTTGACTTTGCTGACGTGGCCTTTGACCGGTCCCACCTGTCGTTGACTCGAGCCAGCACTGTGTGACTGACCAGTGGACCCCACTGGTCAGGTTTGACCTGGTCAACCGCAGTTGACTTGCTGAGGTCAGCATGATGCAATGCTGATGCAGTAAATGATTTTCTGGATTTTAAATAATTCAGAAAATTCCAGAAAATAGCCAAAACTTCTAAAATTCATAGAAAATTATCTATAACTCAGAATGAAATAAATTATATATGAAAAATTATCAGAAAAATTCAAGGAATCTGTTTATGGCATTTGCATACATGTTTGAACAACCTAGGGTTGATGTACAGGGCAATTTGCATAATTGTCATTTAAATAAGCACATATGGAGTTTGAATTTGAACCCTTGGTTCAAACCAACTTCATTTAATATGATTGCTAGTGACATTAGCTCAATCAACAGCATATTGCCATGACATTATCATGCATCATAATTGTTGCATTGCATTGATTGTGTTCCTCTTTGTTTGCCGGTATTTGTCCCCTCTTGATAGACGTGGTTCCGATGATGAGTTCGATGACACCGATGAAGAACTATACTATCTTCAGAAGTGCCAGGCAAGCAAAACCCCCTTGTTCATTCCGATACAATCCCACTCTCTCGCTCCTGCTCTCTTTTACTGCATTAGGACAACAATGATTCAACTGTTACTTGCTGCGGTAGTTGAACCCCTTATCCTCTGCATGACCTATCATTGCCACAATAAATAGATGAAACCCACTAGCATGAGTAGGAGTTGTTTGAGCCCTGATGTGCCTACTCATTCATGCTTGTTTGTCATGCCTGCTACTGCTTAGAGTTGAGTCAGGTCTGATTCATCGGGGATGAATTGGAACAGTGATGAACATGTCCTACTGTGTGAGCTAAGTGTGTGAACACGATTTTGTAAAGGTAGCGGTGAGAGGCCATGTAGGAGTACATGGTGGGTTGTCTCATTTAAACCGTCCTCAGGAACTGAGTTCCGTGTTTGTGATCCATGAACAGCTACTACCACGCATTGGGCCCGAAACAAATGGACCATCTTGACTTATTAACTGCCCTTGCCCTCTGTCCAGGAGTTGCAACTAGTTTCTCGTGTTTGTAGGATATGTGTTGGCGGCCGTGCGTAGCGCTGACCCTAGGGGTGGGCTATGATGCGGTAGATACACTGTGGCACGGTGTACCGGGCGCCCGTTTGGTGTCTCGGGAACCCTGCACACATCGTTTCGGGCTGTGAGCGAAACTCCGGCCAGATCTCCTCGTGGATGGAACCCGAATAGGCGATAAACCTGGACTAAAGACTTGTGTGGTTAGTCAGGTCGTGGCCGACTCCCTCGCCAGGCTTCCGCTTGAAGGTTGCCAAGATACGTGACATGTACATGGTGGTAAGTGGCGAGAGCGTGTGTGAAGAGGTACACCCCTGCAGGGTTATAAATGATCTATTCGAATAGCCATGTCTGCAGTAAAGGACTTCTGGGTTGCCTATAACAGTTCATAGACAAGTGAAAGTGGATACTCTAAAATGCGCAAGATAAGCGTGAGTGCTATGGATGGCGTTCTCGTAGGGAGACTGGAGCGGATCCATAGTGGTGTATTGATATGGTGAATATGTGGACTCGTGTGCGCCACCTCAAAAGAGTTGCTTGCAGTCGTAGTTCAGGTTAGCCACTAAGTCAAAGCTGGCTTATTGCAGTTAAACTCCACCACCCCCTATATTGATACCGATGCGTATGTAGATAGTTCTGATGTAAGTCTTGCTGGGTACATTTGTACTCACGTTTGCCTATTTTATGTTTTGCAGAGAGACGTCAGTCTCGCTAGTAGTTTCGTGTGGACTTCGATGTTTAGCTTGATACCTCAACTACGATCTTGTGCCCTCGGCAGGATCTGGTAGATAGTCAGGCTTCTCAGCTTTCTTCATTTGTAGTTGTCTGTACTCAGACAAGTTAAGCTTCCGCATGTGCTTGATTTGTATGCTATGATTGTTGGGTCATGAGACCCATGTTTGTAATATCTCGCTCCACGGAGCCTAATGAATAAATACTTGAGTCGTAGAGTTATGTTGTGATGCCATGTTGTATTTACACATATCGAGCATATTGTGTGTATGATTGAAATGCTTGGTATGTGTGGGATCCGACAATCTAGTTGTTTATCCTTGGCAGCCTCTCTTATGGGGAAATGTAGTCTAGTGCTTCCATGAGCCATAGTAGTCCGCTATAGCCTGGTTCACCGGAGTCCTGTTAGCCCAGCACTACTGCTCAGGACACCTTACTGGCCGGCATGTGTTTCACTTCATTCCTGTGTCTGTCCCTTCGGGGAAATGTCACGTGGTGACACCCGGAGTCCTGTTAGCCCAGTGCTACAGCCCAGATTCACACGCTGCTGACCGACATGCTCAATGTGATTCATGTATGCCTGTCCCCATAGGTTGGTGCCGCTTTGGGTTCACGACTAGCCATGTCGGCCCGGGTTCTCTGTCATACGGATGCTAGCGACACTATCATATACGTGATCCAAAAGGCGCAAACGATCCCGGGCCATGGTAAGGCGACACCCGTGGGAATACCGTGCGTGAGGCCGCAAAGTGATATGAGGTGTTACTAGCTAGATCGATGTGACTTGGAATCAGGGTCCTGACAGCTTTGGTATCAGAGCCTGACTGGATTACCAAGCCAGACTGGTCGAAGTTGAGTCTAGAAATGCTTTAGTTATATAAGGGAATTGATTGTGGGATGGAACGTAAGGCTCTTTTTATTCCTTATACCTCATGCCTTCTGATTTGAGTCAACCTCTTCTTTTCTACAGGGATTAAGAACTAGGCCTTCTCATCTATCTATCAGGATGACGTGTTACTAATCCATAGAATTATAAGATTTTTGGATTCAAGCCCAGTTCAGTTCCTACTACTTCCATATGTTCATAGCTGGCCTCAAAACCTTGATATTGTGTTGTTGAGTGGTTATGCCACCATTTTGCAGGATGTCTCAAATCTTTTGAGCATTTACAGCCGTTATGCTGTCCGAGTCATCCCAGGTCTGCAAATAGTCTAATGCAATTGCAAACCCCTTCCTCCTATTCCTGATATCCATTTGGGCCAGATTAATCACACTAATCAGTGAGTTGAGGTACTCTGTTGCCTCGACATATATGTTGGAGCTATTTATGGCCTTAGGTGTTTTAGGGAGTCACCTAGTGATCTAGCCATGTTTTGTATCCCCAGTGTGTGATTCTGGCCATTATTCTCGAAAGCATCCCGTGATGCTATGTAGTAGTAGGTACTCTATTCATGGGTTCTTGAACCCAAGATTCACCCTACTTACCTCATGTTGATAGTGTTGCTAGTTCCTTTAGGATATTAGTAACCTTTGCGATAGTCCTCGAGGTTCGTGGTACATCTTTCTTCCAATTATCATGAACCACTCTTGGCAGGAGTTCTTTTGAACCAAAAGGTCACGACAGAGTGCTGCTGATGAGTTCTCCATTCTATGTTGTGACTCTGCCAACCCTACCTTTCTGCATGGGTTATCCGGAAGAAATATGTTGAACTCGTTCGACATAGTAATCTATGCATCCACAACTCAGAAAAAGTTATATGTTCCTTTGAGTTGTCCCCCTTCCGTTATATTCCAACCTTCGTCTATCAATTGATAGTCAAGAGTATGTGAACATTCGTTCATCGGTGCCTATTACTCTTGTGGTTCGTCGAGCCGTTCTATTTCAGAATGACTAGGAGAAACAAGCTCCAGTACCTCATCCATTTCTAGGATTGGGTCAAAGCAGTTGTATTCCGCAGATCAAACGCCAATCCAGCTTTTGCTCTGTTCTACCTTGGGGTATTGCCATCTTTATGTCAGGATTGTCATGAGAATTGCACCACCTCTTATGAATTCTTGACGCAGTAATACTTCTCGCTATCATTATTCATTCCTTGGTACTGTGTTGTCGCAACCAGAATGCCGACAAGTGAATCATGATGTGTGAAATCAATACTCCTAGCAACCCCGTTGCTTGGTAGTTAATGGACAATAATCTTATCCTTAGCGTGACGATTATTAAATCATCATCCTAAGATTGATCATGCTACCTAGTCCTTATTTTCGGTGCACTCCTCGATCAATGAGTTAGGATTGTGTCAATCCCTCACTCTTATGATCATATCAACTTGCCCTGAAAAGCAAGGTTGTTCTCGAGCTTAGTAACATATCGGTGGTTCGTGACTCTCCGAATATCTTCTCGGAAGTGCTACGAGGTTGTCACCTGACCGCTATGTTAAGTTGATCAAGTTGGTTTCTTGTAAACCACCCCTTCTCCAAGAATCCGTGTTGGATATCCCTGAGCTGGTTGGTTAAGCTAAACAACAACTTGGAGAGTTGGAGGATAGAAACTTGTCTAACTTATTTCATGTTAAGGGATATCCTTTTGTGTGTGTGTGTGCTGAAGGAAGGTGATATCTCCATCGATTGGTCCTCGTGATTAGTTGTTGGATCTATTGCCTTGTCAAAACTTTGACTTGAGTACGGGCTATCGTCAAGTCAAATCAGAACCAACGATGTTCGTAATGTTGTCTTACTCGTGGATGATCCCTCAAGCATACACCATTACATCTTTTGGTCTGACCAATGCTATCACCGTCTTCACATGATGGTGAAAGTCCAGTCATATGGAAATTCCGATGAGTTGCTGTTGAGCCCATCAGTAGCATCTTGTCTCCCCCATGATTTGTGTTAAACGTTAATCTAGTGTTGGAAACTTTGTAAACAATGCCTTCATGTTCCGTTCATGAAGCATATGCTTTGATGGAAGAAGTGACTTCCTCGAATTCATGTGCATTTGGTGTAAGTTGCCGCCATGAATTTGAGAAAGGTTTGTTTTGTTTCCTCTGGAATCATCCCAAGTTAGTCACGCATATGTGCGAAGTACTCTATGGTTTGATAGGTTGGCCGCCTCCATTCTGTATGTGTTCCTAGCACACCAAGCCACTGATTGATTTGTTCAAGGAGAAGAAGTTCTTTCTTAGGATCCGGACTTATGAAAGGACTGCGTTATCCTCGTTGATGGTTCCCAACCAGGACTCGGTAGTGTTTTGTTGTAAGACTACTATGTGGTCATGTTTGTCTGGGACAACGTGTTCACATGTTTGTAGCAGAACCCGCTCATGTTTTGGAGATTGCTACCAAGCTCATCTCCCGAGAATCTCGCAACGCCATCTCGTTGGTTTGTGTTGCAAACTTTCCTTTTCCGGACATGCTGTCTAGAATACCTTGTTACCAACCAGATCTGAATCTCAGGCAGGTATGATGGTTGGAACTATTCCAAGATCTATAATGTAGGTTCCGGCAAGGTTGATGCTCTGGCCGACACACCTAGCCGGAAGATCTATCATTGTAGTATCTTGATTGATCTATTTGACCATCTTGTCCATGAGGATTTCATGCGACTTATTCTAGAAGTTGCTCCTTAGGGTTCCTTGTGCTCTTAGTCTCTTCGATTTTACCATGACCAATCAAACAGTGGAATCACCCTCGACTGTTGAGTTCTCCTCAGTTACTAGAATCTTTCCCAGCATTAGCATTTTGTTCCTAGCTTGCACCACCATTGTGCCAACCCCCCATGGGTTGCCCTTCTCAGTAGTTGCTGTCCAATATCATCTTCAAATGTGGACTTGTCATGGGTCCCATCCATTTCCGGTGATAAGCAAAAATCATCCATTGCTTTGTCTTCAACAAGGTAGTCCACATCATCCATTCTGGTGTGAGTATGCCATTCTTTCGAATTCGTTCAAACGATCATTTGTGATTGCCTTAGGGTGGTATAGAGAGTTGCAATGATCTTTGAATAAAAAGTAATTCTTTTGGCCACTTAAGGGAATAATTCTACGAGTCACCTCCCCCGAGGTGTACCGTAATGGGATCATGGCAGTTTCTCCTCGCTACTGTGAAACCCTTGTCAATTGTTTCTTCCATCCTTTTAAAGGTGTGTTTTGTGTCTCAGCTCAAGAGATGTTCAACATCTCATTCTGCGAGTTGATCATGAGTTGCTCGGTCTTTAAGAAGATCGATTCCTATAGAGTTATCTTGCTCTTTTTATCCTCGTGTTGGGTGAAGATCTCACAAGCAAAGATGCCAAGAACAATATGACGCAAGGAGTCGACATCTTTAAGAAGGGCAGTTGGATCATGAAGATCGTGTTATTAGCTTTGTGTCCCCTCTGTCTTCTTACCTCACGTCCTGAATCTCGGGACGAGATTCTTGTTTAGTGGGGGTGAGTTGTCATAGCCCTAGCTCTGGCCTTTGCTTGTCATTGCATATGCATCCATGCATCATCTTAAATTCCAGTAAATTGAATTGAGGGAATTCTCAACCCTCAGAAATCACCTCAGAAATAATCAACATTAAAAAAATCTCTTCAAACAAGCCCAAGAAAATGTTCCTGTTAATATCTAGAAATATTGGCAAGAGATAAAATTCAAACCAATATTTTTAGAATCTCAGGAATATTTATTTTGGGCCCTTGAATTAATCCAATAAATATTTGAATTGGACTCATATTTATTACATAATAAATACATGTTCAATAATTCTGGAAATTGTTGTGTGGTTTGGGTTAAAGACCACTTAGTTCGCACAACTATTTCCATGACGCCTGAAGCATGCCGCCACACGAGCTCGTCGCCGACGAGGCTCCGGTGGCCAATCGACCCCGTTCATATGCCCGTTGGCTTTGTGAGAGCTTGCAGAACGCGTAGGTGCTACCCGTTGATCCTCCCGTGCACGGTGTCGTCGTTTTCATCGGCGCCCGAACTTCGGCGGCCGCAACCGAGCTCGCTGCCATCGACTCCGGCCACCCCAGGCCCGAAGACCACCACCATCCCACTTGCCATCACGCCAGCTCTCCGTAGGGCCAAAGGGCGCACCGAACGGTGCACTGTAGGTGAAACCCGAGCCACCCCGGTGCATCTCCGCCGAGTTTTTGGTCGTCGCCGGTGAAACTCTGGCGAGCCAACGTGGCACACTTAGTTAACACTAATGACGCCATTAGCTGATCACTGTGCCACTGACGGATGGGCCCCACGCGCTAATTAACCCCGGAATATATTCCCTGTTTAACTTAGCCTAACCCACCGGGCCCACATGTTAGGTTGACTTTGCTGACGTGGCCTTTGACCGGTCCCACCTGTCGTTGACTCGAGCCAGCAATGTGTGACTGACCAGTGGACCCCACTGGTCAGGTTTGACCTGGTCAGCCGCAGTTGACTTGCCGAGGTCAGCATGACGCAATGCTGATGCAGTAAATGATTTTCTGGATTTTAAATAATTCAGAAAATTCCAGAAAATAGCCAAAACTTCTAAAATTCATAGAAAATTATCTATAACTCAGAATGAAATAAATTATATGTGAAAAATTATCAGAAAAATTCAAGGAATCTGTTTGTGGCATTTGCATGCATGTTTGAACAACCTAGGGTTGCTGTACAGGGTAATTTGCATAATTGACATTGAAATAAGCACATATGGAGTTTGAATTTGAACCCTTGGTTCAAACCAACTTCATTTAATATGATTGCTAGTTACATTAGCTCAATCAACAGCATATTGCCATGACATTATCATGCATCATAATTGTTGCATTGCATTGATTGTGTTCCTCTTTGTTTGCCGGTATTTGTCCCCTCTCGATAGACGTGGTTCCGACGATGAGTTCGATGACACCGATGAAGAACTATACTATCTTCAGAAGTGCTAGGCAAGAAAAACCCCCTTGTTCATTCCGATACAATCCCACTCTCTCGCTCCTGCTCTCTTTTACTGCATTAGGACAACAACAATTCAACTGTTACTTGCTGCGCTAGTTGAACCCCTTATCCTCTGCATGACCTGTCATTGCCATAGTAAATAGATGAAACCCACTAGCATGAGTAGGAGTTGTTTGAGCCCTGATGTGCCTACTCATTCATGCTTGTTTGTCATGCCTGCTACTGCTTAGAGTTGAGTCAGGTCTGATTCATCGGGGATGAATTGGAACAGTGATGAACATGTCCTACTATGTGAGCTAAGTGTGTGAACACAATTTGGTAAAGGTAGCGGTGAGAGGCCATGTAGGAGTACATGGTGGGTTGTCTCATTGAAACCGTCCTCAGGAATTGAGTTCTGTGTTTGTGATCCATGAACAGCTACTACCACGCATTGGGCCCGAAACCAATGGACCCTCTCGACTTATTAACTGCCCCTTGCCCTCTATCCAGGAGTTGCAACTAGTTTCTGGTGTTTGTAGGATATGTGTTGGCGGCCGTGCGTAGTGCTGACCCTAGGGGTGGGCTATGACGCGGTAGATAAATCGTGGCACGGTGTACCGGGCGCCCGTTTGGTGTCTCGGGAACCCTGCACACATCATTTGGGGCTGTGAGCGAAACTCCGTCCGGATCTCCTCGCGGATGGAACCCGAATAGGCGATAAACCTGGACTAGAGATTTGTGTGGTTAGTCAGGTCATGGTCGACTCCCTCGCCAGGCTTCCGCTTGAAGGTTGCCGAGATACATGACGTGTACATGGTGGTAAGTGGCGAGAGCGTGTGTGAAGAGGTACACCCCTGCAGGGTTATAAATGATCTATTCGAATAGCCGTGTCCGCGGTAAAGGACTTCTGGGTTGCCTATAATAGTTCCTAGACAAGTGAAAGTGGATACTCTAAAATGCGCAAGATAAGCGTGAGTGCTATGGATGGCGTTCTTGTAGGGAGACGGGAGCGGATCCATAGTGGTGTATTGATATGGTGAATATGTGGACTCATGTGCGCCACCTCAAAAGAGTTGCTTGTAGTCGTAGTTCAGATTAGCCACTGAGTCAAAGCTGGCTTGCTGCAGTTAAACTCCACCACCCCCTTTATTGATACCGATGCATATGTAGATAGTTCTGATGTAAGTCTTGCTGGGTACATTTGTACCCACGTTTGCCTATTTTATGTTTTGAAGAGAGACGTCAGTCTCACTAGTAGTTTCATGTGGACTTCGATGTTTAGCTTGATACCTCAGCTACGATCTTGTGCCCTTGGCAGGATCTGGTAGATAGTGAGGCTTCTCAGCTTTCTTCATTTGTAGTTGTCTGTACTTAGACAAGTTAAGCTTCCGCATGTGCTTGATTTGTATGCTATGATTGTTGGGTCATGAGACCCATGTTTGTAATATCTCGCTCCTCGGAGCCTAATGAATAAATACTTGAGTCATAGAGTTATGTTGTGATGCCATGTTGTATTTACACATATCGAGCATATTGTGTGTATGATTGAAATGCTTGGTATGTGTGGGCTTCGACAATCTAGTTGTTTATCCTTGGCAGCCTCTCTTATGGGGAAATGTAGTCTAGTGCTTCCATGAGCCATAGTAGTCCGCTACAGCCCGGTTCACCGGAGTCCTGTTAGCCCAGCACTACTACTCAGGACACCTGACTGGCTGGCATGTGTTTCATTTCATTCCTGTGTCTGTCCCTTCGGGGAAATGTCACGCGGTGACACCCGGGAGTCCTGTTAGCCCAGTGCTACAGCCCAGATTCACATGCTGCTGACCGACATGCTCGATGTGATTCATGGATGCCTGTCCCCATAGGTTGGTGCCGCTTTGGGTTCACGACTAGCCATGTCGGCCCGGGTTGTCTGTCATACGGATGCTAGAGACACTATCATATACGTGAGCCAAAAGGCGCAAACGGTCCCGGGCCATGGTAAGGCGACACCCGTGGGAATACGGTGCGTGAGGCCGCAAAGTGATATGAGGTGTTATTGGCTACATCGATGTGGCTTGGAATCGGGGTCCTGACACCTAGATCGAGAGTTCCGCCGCCCGAAGCCTCCGTAGCCACCGAAAACCAATCTAGACCCATTCCGGCACCCTGCCAGAGGGGGGGAATCCCTCTCCGGTGGCCATCTTCATCATCCTGGCGCTCTCCATGATGAGGAGGGAGTAGTTCACCCTCGGGGCTAAGGGTATGTACCAGTAGCTATATGTTTGATCTCTCTCTCTCTCTCTCTCTCTCTCTCTCTCTCTCGTGTTCTTGAGTCGGCACGATCTTGATTTATCACGAGCTTTGCTATTATATTTGGATCTTATGATGTTTATCCCCCTCTACTCTCTTGTGATGGATTGAGTTTTCCCTTTGAAGTTATCTTATCAGATTGAGTCTTTAAGGATTTGAGAACACTTGATGTATGTCTTGCATGTGCTTATCTGTGGTGACAATGGGATATCACGTGATCCACTTGATGTATGTTTTGGTGATCAACTTGCGAGTTCTGTGACCTCGTGAACTTATGCATAGGGGTTGGCACACATTTTCGTCTTGACTCTCCGGTAGAAACTTTGGGGCACTCTTTGAAGTTCTTTGTGTTGGTTGAATAGATGAATATGATATTGTGTGATGCATATCGTATAATCATACCCACGGATACTTGAGGTGACATTGGAGTATCTAGGTGACATTAGGGTTTTGGTTGATTTGTGTCTTAAGGTGTTATTCTAGTATGAACTCTAGGATAGATTGAACGGAAAGAATAGCTTTGTGTTATTTAGTACAGACTCTTGAATAGATCGATCAGAAAGAATAACTTTGAGATGGTTTCGTACCCTACCATAATCTCTTTGTTTGTTCTCCTCTATTAGTGACTTTGGAGTGACTCTTTGTTGCATGTCGAAGGATAGTTATATGATCCAATTATGTTATTATTGTTGAGAGAAGTTGCACTAGTGAAAGTATGAACCCTAGGCCTTGTTTCCTAGCATTGCAATACCGTTTACGCTCACTTTTACTACTTGCTACCTTGCTGTTTTTTATTTTCATATTACAAATACCCATATATACTATCCATATTGCACTTGTATCACCATCTCTTCGCCAAACTAGTGCACCTATACAATTCACCATTGTATTGGGTGTGTTGGGGATACAAGAGACTCTTTGTTATTTGGTTGCAGGGTTGCTTGAGAGAGACCATCCTCATCCTACGTCGCCCACGGATTGATAAACCTTAGGTCATCCACTTGAGGGAAATTTTCTACTGTCCTACAAACCTCTGCACTTGGAGGCCCAACGATGTCTACAAGAAGAAGGTTGTTTAGTAGACATCACGAACCCGAGGAATCAGTAAGGAATTCAAATATTTGGAAACTTAGCTAAATAGAATGGAATCATCAGCAGACTGCAGTGAAATTGGGAATGTATCGTCTAAATGCCAAAGAAATCCTGGATGGACTGTCAGTATCAAGTTTGCATTAGTGTGCACTCTTCACAACAATATGGATAAGCAAGTCTCCCTCAGTGTACACTCTTCATAGCAGTGATAATCAAATAAGCAATAAGATGAATTGTGTGCCAGATTGAAGTATGTTATCAGTCAAACGTATGGGTCAGATGCAAGGTTTGATTCTTCGTTGAGGATGATTTTGAAACAAGATATACCTGGAAGCAAGCGAGAATGTGCCATGTATTCAATACTTAGAAAGGAGGATAGTCTAGCAAACCTAGTTGCATACAAGTAATCAACAGCAGAAAAATTAAGATGGTATGTGTATTGGTAATCGCTCTGCATATCACAAAGAGAAGCTTCTGGTGTAAGCAACCCAGTCTTTCCTCGCAAGCTACCAGAGAAGCTTCCGATGCAAGGTTCATCTATCTTCCTAAGTATGCTACATGGATGACTTCCCGTGCAAGATACTCTGTCTTCTTTAGTAAGAAACCACGAAAGCTTTTGGTATAAGGTGTCGAGTTTTCCCCAGCAAGTCTTTAAGGGGGGGGGAAGCTTCTGAAGCATGATACCCAGTCTTCCTCAGCAAGATACTCTTGATGGCTTCCAGCATAAGCCATCCAACCTCCCTTAGTACAACATTGGTGCAAGATATTACACTATGCATTGACAGCATATGGAAGTGTATCCCAAGCACAAACCCGCAACAATTTGGTCAGAAGCAAGAACCTCCCTCAGAACACACACACACACAGACACACACACACACACACACACACAGATATATATATATATATATATATATATGCGGTCAGCATATCACCAAGGAGATGAGGATAAAAGTATGCCTGTCGAAATATTTCCCCTGACAGTATCTATGGCACACGGAGAAGCAATATGACCAAGCTCTTTCAGCAAAGGATCCAGACCAAGAAAACGGTAATGAAGGAGCAAGACCGACGATGCAGGTATGAAAACTGCTGCATGCCCCACATAGTGCAAATACCCCAGACAGTCTGAGTCTGTATCAATCACCATGGATATTCACCTAAGGGCTCTACTCAATTTTGGTAAGGGCCCCATATCCAGACAACCCGCTCAGTTAACCCCATATGCACATATTTGTCAGTATCGCATATCTAAGTCTGCCCTGTCAGACCAAAGGTCAATTCGACGGTTTGATCGCAACAACTATGGTAAAGCATCACACAACCTACTCTCCCCATGGATATGTCGATAGAATGAATAATTAGAAGGGTGGATAACAGTCTTCAAGCATGTGTCCTCACTTATGAGAATCATCAAAGGATATCCTTGTCAGGACCACCATTCTCCTGTCAGAACCACCATTAGTCGGGTTTGCAGATACTATCATATAAGGTCGTACCCCTTTATGATGGCCACGACAGGTGACAACCAACTATTTGGTACAAATCTAATACTCAAAGACAGTGGAGCCAGTCAAGATGATTCAGAAACTCCATGAGAAATCAACATCAGTTAGAAAAATGGTTATGAACCACCTCACTGTTTGAACCTGGAGGACCCACAATTAGCTGAGATACCCAATGGAAGGAGTAAAGAGATTGGGTGTCCACCAGAAAAATCTATTCACAACTCCATGAAAGGTTGTTAGTGCCGGATGACACATCCATCGGAATTCACTCTCGGACTTGTGAAGACGGACATCTATTCCAGTCATGGTAATCTCAGCTAAGTCAACAGATATGAAAATAATTGGAGCCAATATAAGCATGAGCGGGTAAGGTAAGATCTTTTAGAATGTGGATACAGTGAAGCAAACCACCCAGAGCCGGGCAGTCTCGCCATATGAAATTCAGTGGGGAACAAACAATAAAGGAAAAAGGATACCCGAGTTGGAAATGGTTTCCTTAAGTCGGTATATTCGTACTTGTTCCCGAGCAACCAAATCTCGAGGACAAGATTTCTTTAAGGGGGGAAGGTTTTTCACAGCCTGATTTTTGGCCCTTTCTTTTTCTTTTGATTTTCTGAGGTTTTTGCTTGAGTTTTCTTTTTCCATGGCTATGTGGTATGGAAATTGAAGAAGATGATCTCTTCTTTCTTTCCAGAGTGGCTTGTCATCCTCTTATCCATCCCTAGACCTTGCCATTTCCATCATGGACCAACCCCAATATTCTTTTCCTTGGGAATATTCCTTTTTCTATTAAAGGAATAACCCAATTTTCCCTAGGTTGTGAAGCAACCTATATTTCCATCACTCCCAAAATTCCCAAATAATTCTCATAAATTTTTGGGGTCATATCTTCATCAAATATGGAAACAATTTTCATTTGCCATGTTCCTCATCATGCTCAATTAATTCCTTTCCTATTTTTTCCTGAATGGCAGTTTGTGAAGCAAATGCCATTTACCTTTGCCCAATTGACCCCAAACTTTTTGGACACCTTGTTATGTCCAAATAATTGCCTCACGCCAAAATTCAACTTAATTTTCCAAGTAAATATTCTTGAGAAATTTTTAGAAGTTCCTATCTGAGGGAATTGTTTGTGAAGGAAGTACTAGCTAGGTTAATCCAATTGAGATGAAATTTTTCACGGTCCTCCATATCATCAAATAAAAGCTCGCCACAAGATTTGAGATCATGCAATGCATCCATGTGAGCACAGATTAAAATATTTGTTTGTGTCCAAATTTTGGGTTAGTGAAGCAAGTATATTTTGTACTACTCCATTATGTCTAGAAATTTTCCTAGGCCTTATCCTACCCATTTAACCTCTCTCCACAAATTTTGGGACCAATCCATAAAGCCATTTTCCCTCAGGATTTTTCCCAAGTCTCTGTCCAGAGAGGTGCTGTATGAAGGAAGTACCATTTTGGCTTGGCCAAATGGCATGAAATTTTTATAGCACTCTCATATGATCAAAACACCCTTTCATGTACATTTTCAGCTTAATTCATCACTCCTAGTGAGTGCTTCTTCCTGTTTTTGATTCTGGACCAGATTAAGTATTTGTAAAGCAACTATATTAATTAATGGTCGAAAACCCTCCAAACTTCACAGGATTTTGCTCGAATGCGTTTTCAATTTTCTCAGTCAGGGGCTTGTTTGCAGAAAACTTTTCACAGATAGGTCCCTGGCAAAAAATGATCACAACTACTTTCTCGTAACTCCGATTGAGGTGAATCCAAAGCCTACTTCTTCATCTCGCCGAGCGCGATCTATTCATATCATTTTCACTATGTGTTTACATTTTGAAAATGATGGTATTGCCCTTTCCCCAAATCAGCCCCCTCTGAGGGAGAATCTTTTTCGGTGAATCTTTCCGCGGTTTCACCGCACCTCTTCCCGGAGCATCCTTCATCCCCAGGCAAGCCACAACCACCATTTTCATGATAGCCATGCAGTAGCATTGGTTTTAAACTTGAATCTTGAATAACTATCTGTTTGTTTTGAAACAGTTATCATTATTTCGGTGATGCTTATAGATCTGTGTTCACTTTCATGCTATGCTCTTTTGCATCTTGTTATCTTGCACTTATTACTAGTATTATTGTTATATGTCATGCTTGGTAGTAGTACATGTTGGTGTTGGCCGTGCTCCTCGGTGCATGACTATCGTCTGCTACCGAGTACCGTTGATATGCAGGTGCCTTTGCATCTAGCTGTTTATATGCTTACCTGGTAGTATTCTTGGTATGTTCTTGCTTAGTATTTATTGTTGATGCTAGTGGTCATGATATGCTTGTGATGTTCATGCTAGTCAGTATGTCATGCTCATTCTGATATATGCTTTCTTGTTGTTGATATGCTTGATGATTATTATCTACCCCCTTGCTTATGTTGATATCATGCATGATAGTTACATCATGTTATATTGTATGCACTGGTGCGCGTCGGTCCTAAACAAATGGTTTTTAACCCCTTTCCGTGAAGGCATTTGGAACCGTCGCCAAGTGAGTGTGTGCGATAGGGTGTCCTTCCCACCTGACCCGGAAATCGTTGGGGATAGGCCCTCCTGGGACCCAGGATGGGGCTGTGTGTGATCGGGCGAGGCATCGAAACCCAATCATTTCCCTAGGTATGTACATCCCACACGGTAATCCGAGAAAATCATTTCCGTAGGTATGTACATCCCACACGGTAATCTGAGAAAATCTTTTCTGTAGGTATGTACATCCCACACGGTGAATCCCAGAAAAACATTTCCGTTCGTATGTATATCACACACAGTAAATCTAAGGAATACGTTTTCGTTCTTATGTACATCCCACACAGTTAATCCAGGGAAAACGTTTCCGTTCGGACGTACATCCCACACAGTTTTATGTGTAGGCTCGTGTCTGAAAGGTGTAACTATCACACACGGTCTTCCTTGGTTAACCGTTTCCTTTTATCAACTATATCACACATGATTTGATGAAGAAAACTGTGTGGCATTGGGCTATCCATCGCAAGCGCTTTTACTGCTAGAACCGTTTGCAAAGATCCATGACACATTTAGCAGGTTTATTAGTTTACAATTAATAATTCCAGTATTACGCAAATTCATATTTCATGTCGAACAGTTGTGTGCCAATTTCATATCAGGCACATAAATATATTATAACATCACACCACGGTAGCTACATGAAAACAACACAATAAAACATATAACTAGTTCAACTTCATAAGAATAATATATTCATTTCCCTAATCGAGATCATCCAGGCTAATCTTATCCACCTTTGCTTTCAGTTCTGTAAGAACCCGTTTTGCACGGGCCAAATGGGAAAGTGCCCCCTCCTTCGCCAACACCATCTTAGCAAAGTCTGATTTAAAAAATCTGAGCTCATTCTCCACCTTCAACTTTTTATCCCACATCTTGAAATATGCTTCAGCGTTGACAAGACTTTCTCTAAGCCTACGTGTGTTCTCTTCCTCATACATGCTCCAGAGCTTCGTTAGGCACATCTTCAAAGACTGTGGCCACTCTTGATCAACCCACTCTAAGTAAGAACACTTCCGTTCATCCTATAATATTTAAAACTAGATCAGTAACAATTGTAGGGGAAATGAGTTTATAACAACATAGAAAATCACCAATGCTTATTTTGAAAAACTGAAGAAACATGTTAATTATGACATATCTTCTCAAAAAGATCAATATGCAAATGAAATAACTGGTACTGAGACAACAACCAAATTCTGGAACATCAGAAGCTATAATTAACTACAACGACGCTACAAGTTCTTACTCGTGTACAATAAATAAAAAACTGGACATTTTATGAGGAAGGTAAATATAATTGCAACAGCATAGCGACAGTGTTTGGACGACAACAAATTGATACTAACAGGTGTGTACATGCACAAATTTAGTAACATAGAACTAATAGCACTAAGGCCGTCCACTATGTATGCCAAAACTGGGGTAAACACAACCGTTCCTACATCTCACACCGGTGCCCTGCACTGGCGAGCCAATGCATCGGAAAAAATCAGGGACCCGGACTCCAGAGCACGTAGTTGCTTCGATGCCCAGTTCCTTCGTGCCATAAAGATTTAGTATTTTACTACTTGGCTGCTCGGATGTGTGGACCAAAGTTGGCTGCACAAACAGTTGAAGCGGTGCCAAATAATTTTCTAATGGCACCGCTGATGAGATGGCAACAATTTATGATACTAGGTACAAACTGTGCACTGTCTTAGGATGCGTTTGGTTGAAGGTGCGGTATGAATAGGTTGGGACCGTGACAGTGTCTGAATCACATCTAACAAATGATTTGTAACAATGAAAGAGGGTCTAACCTTCTCTACACATGCCAGAAACTTCCTCTCACTGTACATAGAATCAAATGCAACTAGCTTCACACATGGAGATTGATGGTGACAACGAGCAGATAGATCTTCAGCCACCCCGCTCCATTCGTTGCCAGTGATGGTCTTAGGGAGCTACAAGAAGAAGAAACTACTCAAATCGACCTCCGGGTAAATATCCTTCATTCCAAGTCATAGCCCGAGAGAGAGAAGAGAGGCATACCCGGGTGGTGAAGGAGTAGTCACCGGAGTAGGAACCGATGGAGATGTCTTTGAAGAAAACCATGGCGACCCCGATAGTAGGATGCGAGATAACGAGAGCAAGGAAGCGGCTATAGCTTAGCAAGGAAGGAAGGAAGGAGGAAATATGGGAAATGTGACTTGTGGTCGGGGAGAAAAGGGGGTGGGGAAGGGGTAGATATTTTGGCGGTAGGCCAAAATTTTGGAAACGTGGAGGGAAACTTTGCGCACGGTGCCGCCGGACCATTCACTTTGAACGATTGTGTGCATCGCAAACGATTCTTCTGCTTTACACCCATGGGATGAGTTTGATAATTCAAATTTTGGTCTCAAGGCATGGGCACATTCACTTTGAACGCACGCGGTGCTGCCGGACCATTCACTTTGAACGATTGTGTGCATCGCAAATGATTCTTCTGCTTTACGCGCATGGGATGAGTTTGGTAATTCAAATTTCGGTGCAAATTTCCCCGGGTACGTCATTGCATAATTTAACATCGCTTGCTCATTTTGGCACACAAAAGAGTGTACAACAGACATACCACACTTACTGAATCGAGCAATTTTAGTAATTACACAAAGCCAGTTGACCTAAACATTGCTCTAACAAAAGACCAGCATTAAAAACAAAACCTAAGTATGCATAATGAAAAATCTACCACTGCGCCGGCCTATGCATCGCCGGTGTGAGATGAGACGTCGACGACTTGTCCTGGCAATAGGCCACCGTTGGTGGAATCGGAGCCCCCCTGTTGAAGTCGACCCCATCCTCGTCCTCGTCCTCGGCACCGCCCTTAAGGTTGTAGTACTCGTAGTAGTGCCTGCACCAGACCTCGTGTTGGTACTCCACCGACGATTCCTCGATGGACAGACTCTTCTCTACCTCGACCTCGGCCACACGCAACTCCTCCTCCTGGTGCTCCTCGATCTCTGCCGCCTCCTGCATCTCCAGCTCCCGCTCCGCGACCTCATGAGGAAGCAGGTGCTCCATGGCCACTGCCGCCTTTTCAAACATGGGTTGCATGCTGAAGTCCGAGGTGGCCTGGAATATCTTGGCATGTGCATCCTCGATCTTACCATGGATGGCCTCGACCCGGGCCAGGGCGACATCAGCGGCATGGACGGCAGCTCGAGCGCTCTCGATGTTTGCAGCTACAGTCGCAGTAGCAGCTGCAGCTGTTTCGGCTGCTGCAGCTGCCCTGTCGGCTGCCGCAGATGGCCTCTCGGTGGAAGCGGCCGCCTCAATGCGGATGTGGTAGCACTCTCGACGTAGGCGGCCGCGCTCTCGGTGCAGGAGGCGGCGCTTGGGAGGGGGGACGCGGCCATCGTATGGGCCTTCACGAAGCGTTTCCACGGTGTCATCTTTGCAACAAGGGGGTGCGAGAATGGGGATCGGGATTCATGGATTCATGGGTTGCCGGCACTAGAGCAGACGAGCCGGCGAAGCTTAAGGAGGGATACTTAAATAGACCCAGATATTTTCATCGCAAACGGTTCCTAGAAAACAACTATGTGTGATGTTATAGATATTTTTTATTAGCTGTGAAAGACGAATTTGGAATAAAGTGCCAACAGATGGTGTTTTAAATGAACGAGAAATTTTGTAGTACTAATACAATTGTCATGTCAAATTTTGGAAAATTTCAGGGGTCATTTGACCTTCTAAGACATTTAAGTGATTTTCTAGCCATTTAATGACCGTAATTGAAATTTGAACTCCATGTACATGCAACAGCTAACCATAACGATTTGAAAACTCATATTTCGTGTACTTGTGTGCGATTTAATTCCATGTGCAGTAAATTGGAAGGAATTTTCAAACATATTGGTCTAACGGCTATGACACAATTAAGCATGGAGTGACATGGCATTTTAATTCCAAAAAATAAAAAAATCAGAAACACATGAAACCTTGGTTGATGTAATGTCATGCCACCAAGATGATGTGATAAAAAAATTGGCATGTTTGACCAAAGTTTGCACACCCCTCACAAACCGAAGCAACTCACTAGAAGGCTTGTTGTTCCGAGAGGGAACAATGCATGTTTGATGACGAACGGGAGATAGCTTCTTCTTATGGACTTCAATTTTTTTCTATGTCTAACATGAACTATTACAACTATAATGTGAAAGTTCTGAAAATTCTAGGGGTCATTTGACCTTTTAAAGACATTTAAGTGATTTTCTACCCATTTAATGACCGTAATTCAAATTTGAACTACATCTACATGCAACGCCTAACCAAAACGGTTTGAAAAATCATATTTGTGTACTTGTGTGCGAGTTAATTCCATGTGCAGTAAACTAGAATGAATTTTCAAACATATTTGTATCACGACATGGACACATATGCATGAGTACGTATGCATGGAGTGGCATGGCATTTTAATTCCAAAAAAAAATCAGAAACACATGAAATCTTGGTTGATGTAATGTCATGCCACCAAGATGATGTGGTAAAGAAATTGGCATGTTTGACGAAAGTTTGGACACACACCCCTCACAAACTGGCACAACTCGCTAGAAGGTTCATGGTTCCGAGAGGGAACAATGCATGTTTGATGACGAACGGGAGATAGCTTCCTCTTACGACCTTCAAATTTTTCTACGTCTAACATGCACTACTACAACTATATTTTTAAATTTTGGAAAATTCTAGGGGTCATTTGACCTTTTAAAGACATTTAAGTGATTTTCTAACCTTTTAATGACCGTAATTCAAATTTGAACTACATCTACATGCAATGCCTAACCACAACGGTTTGAAAAATCATATCTATGTACTTGTGTGCGAGTTAATTCCATGTGTAGTAAATTAGAAAGAATTTTCAAACATATTGGTCTCACGACATGGACACATGCATACATATGCATGGAGTGACATGGCATTTTAATTCAATAAAATAGAAAAATGATCAGAAACACATGAAACCTTGGTTGATGTAATGTCATGCCACCAAGATGATGTGGTAAAGAAATTGGCATGTTTGACAAACGTTTGGATACACACCCCTCACAAACTGGAGCAACTCCCTAAATGGTTCGTGGTTCTGAGAGGGAATAATGCATGTTTGATGACGAACGGGAGATAGCTTCCTCTTACGGCCTTCAAAATTTTTCCTACGTTTAACGTGCACTAATACAACTGTCATGTGAAAATTTGGTAAATTTCAGGGGTCATTTGACCTTTTATAGACATTTAAGTATTTTCTAACCATTTAATGACCGTAATTCAAATCTTAACTACATCTACATGCAACGCCTAAGCATAACGGTTTGAAAAATCATATTTTTGTGTACTTGTGCGTGAGTTAATTCCATGTGCAGTAAATTAGAAGGAATTTTCAAACATATTGGTGTCAAGGCATGGGCACATGCATGGAGTGCATGCCATGGCATTTTAATTCCCCAAAAAAATTAAAAATGATCAGAAAACATGAAACCTTGCTTGATTTAATGTCATCCACCAAGATGATGTGGTAAAGAAATTGGCATGTTTGACAAAAGTTTGGACACACACCCCTCACAAACCAGAGCAACTCGCTAGAAGGTTCGTGGTTCCGAGAGGGAACAATGCATGTTTGATTACGAACGGGAGATAGCTTCCTCTTACGGCCTTCAAATTTTTCTACGTCTAACATGCACTACTACAACTATAATGTGAAATTTTGGAAAATTCTAGGGGTCATTTGACCTTTTAAAGACATTTAAGTGATTTTCTAACCATTTAATGACCGTAATTCAAATTTGAACTACATCTACATGCAATGCCTAACCAAAACGGTTTGAAAAATCATATCTGTGTACTTGTGTGTGAGTTAATTCCATGTGAAGTAAATTAGAAAGAATTTTCAAACATATTGATTTGCTAAGATGGATACCTACACCACTCAATAGTTCCAAATCTTGTTTTTTATCCCATAGGAAAGAAAATGCTTCAAGCAATTTTGTCCTTTCCTCCTCCGTCATACGACGGTCTTCACAACCTTCCACCGGAGGCTTTTCTCTGTTTTCCTCCTCTTTAGCCATTGCTTCTTGAATCATATCTTTGTCTCACGACATGGACACATGCATACATATGCATGGAGTGACATGACATTTTAATTCAAAAATATAGAAAAATGATCAGAAACACATGAAACCTTGGTTGATGTAATGTCATGCCACCAAGATGATGTGGTAAAGAAATTGGCATGTTTGACGAACGTTTGGACACACGCCCCTCACAAACCGAAGCAACTCGCTAGAAGGTTCGTGGTTCTGAGAGAGAACAATGCATGTTTGATGACGAACGGGAGATAGCTTCCTCTTGCGGCCTTCAAATTTTTCCTACGTTTAACGTGCAACCGTCATGTGAAAATTTGGTAAATTTTAGTGGTCATTTGACCTTCTAAAGACATTTAAGTGATTTTCTAACCATTTAATGACCATAATTCAAATTTGAACTACATCTACATGCAACGCCTAACCAAAACGGTTTGAAAAATCATATTTTTGTGTACTTTTGTGCGAATTAATTCCATGTGCAGTAAATTATAAGGAAATTTCAAACATATTCGTGTCAAGGAATGGGCACATGCATGGAGTGCATGCCATGGCGTTTTAATTCCAAAAAAATAAAAAATGATCGGAAAAGCATGAAACCTTGCTTGATTTAATGTCATGCCACCAAGATGATGTGGTAAAAAAATTGGCCTGTTTGACGAAAGTTTGGACACACACCCCTCACAAACCGGAGCAACTCACTAGAAGGTTCATGGTTCCGAGAGGGAACAATGCATGTTTGCTGATGGACATGAGATAGCTTCCTCTTACGGCCTTCAAATTGTTTCCTATGTTTAACATGCACTAATACAATTGTCGTGTGAAAATTTGGAAATTTTCAGGGGTCATTTGACCTTTTAAAGACATTTAAGTGATTATCTAACCATTTAATGACCGTACTTCAAATTTGAACTACATCTACATGCAACGCCTAACCAAAACAGTTTGAAAAATCATATTTTTGTGTACTTATGTGCGAGTTAAAAAATCATCTGACGATGTAAATATCTGGTGTTCAAAAAAGAAAATGTAAAGATCTGGCAAGACAAACGGCCCCCACACGATTGGCACTCTATCTCGCGGCTCGAGGTTTGGTAAGTTATTGGTGGGGATCATTAATCAGACACAGTTCTGTATTGGAAATCGCCAGCTATTATGTTCACACACAGATTTGCTGCGGGAATTGTGTGTAATTCAAACTACAGTACTCGTAACTTCTGGCGACCGGCGTGTGTACTGTCCCCGTCGATCTAGATTCCGACCGCCAATAAATACTACCTTCCTCACGTCATCCCACCTGCATTCTCATCTACATCCTCCCCTCGCTCGCCCTCTCTCTCTCTCTCTCTGTGTGTGTGTGTGTGTGTATGTGTCTCAAATCTCTGCCATGGCACCGCCGGTCTGCCCACGCGCTGACGAAGAGTCGCCGACCCCCGAGGACGCTCACTCGATTAGCAGCGACGAGGACCCCTACGCGCCACTTGACGAGGTTGCGCCGGACCCCCCAACTTTGGATTGGTTTTGGGGCCAGTACAATCTTTTTCTGTGGAAGTCGCTGCCGCCGGCTGAGAAAGCCAGGCAAGTGGCGTTCAAGAAGGAGATGGCGGAGGAGGAAGCCAGGTATCAGGCGGCCTGTGATGCCCGTGATGCCGCCTGGAAAAAGGAGGTTATGGAGCTTTGGGGGCGGGCGCATCGTCGTGCCGAGGAGGTGTACAAAGACGGGTACTTCACGAGGAAGGTCATAGGCGCTGGGCGCCTCGTCGCTGCGTGGACACTACTAGGAAATGGCCTACTAATGGCACACCAGCTTTGCCTACTAATGGCGCATCACTGGTGCGCCATTACTAGCACGCCACTAGTAATTTTTACTAATGGCGCACCACTGGTGCGCCATTAGTATCTGGTATACTAATGGCGCACCAATGGTGCGCCATTAGTATAGGCCATGGTGCGCCATTAGTATAGGCCACTGGTGCGCCATTAGTATAGGCCATGGTGCGCCATTAGTATTTTTGAATTTTCAAGGCGGGAAAATAGTAGTGGCGCACCGTCTAACCCCCACCGTGCGCCATTGCTATTTTTGAATTTTGAATTTGGATCTGGATCGTGATTTTTTTGCCCATTTTTTGCTAGTTTTTTTGCTCGTTTTTGGCACGATATTATTTCAAATTTTGTTCCTGTTTTTGGATCTTGTACGTTCTTTTTCCGTGTTCTTTTGCCGGGGAGGAGTTCGCCGGAGAGGAGGAGGAGGAGGTCACCGGAGAGGCGCTCGCCTACATGGCCGGAGAGGAGGAGGAGGTCGCCGGAGAGGAGTTCACCGAAGCATCAAAGAGGAGGAAGGAGAAACCATGAGGGAATGGGAGGAGAGGAGGGAGGAGGAGCTCACCGGAGAGGAGGGAGGAGAAACCGTGAGCGGAGGGGAGGGGAGGAGAGGAGGGAGGAGGAGGTTCCCGAAGAGGAGGAGGTCGCCGGAGAGGAGGAGGAGGTCGCCGGAGAGGAGGAGGAGGAGGAAGTCGCCGAAGAGGAGGAGGGTAGTATGGTGGAGGAGAGAAGGGAAGATGGAGTGGAGGAGAGGAGGAGATGGAGTGGAGGAGAGGAGAGGAGATGGAGTGGAGGATAGGTGGAGTGGAGGAGGTGCGCCCAGCCATATATACGGCATAGTAATGGCGCACCGTGGGCAGGTGCGCCATTACTATTTTTTTTGATTTATTTTGAGTTTTGAAGGCGGGAAGATACTAATGGCGCACCGTGGGAAGGTGCGCCATTAGTAACTCTTTTTTATTTTTTTGACTTATTTTGAATTTTGAAGGTGGGAAGATACTAATGGCGCACCGTGGGCAGGTGCGCCATTAGTAACTCTTTTATTATTTTTATTTTTTTGACTTATTTTGAATTTTGAAGGCGGGAAGATACTAATGGCGCACCGTGGGCAGGTGCGCCATTAGTAACTTTTTTTTATTTTGTTGACTTATTTTGAATTTTGAAGGCGGGAAGATACTAATGGCGCACCATGGGCTGGTGCGCCATTAGTAAGTTTGAATTTTTTTTGCCTCTCCAGATCTTAAAAGCCCCGTATCTTTTTTCTGTTAGGTTTTTGAGGATTTTGAAAATGTTTAACGGGGTTCCCCTGGTTAAATTCGGATGTAACTTTTTGAGTAGATGATTTTTCATATAAAAAACTTTTTCATCCGAGTTAGTATGCAAAAGTTATGCCCATTTTTACAAATTCTCGAGAGATTTTGCAAATGAAGTCGAAATTCATATTTGCAAATTTTCCCAACAACTAGACCCCATATCACATGGGAAACTTATTTTCTTTTATTTTTTTTTGACATTTTCATCATTTTCTTTTATTTTTTTTAAAACAGAAAAGGTGATCCACAGGGGGGGGGGGTGCATTCGGTGGAAGTGGTGGCCAAGTTACTAATGGCGCACCGTGGCATGGTGCGCCATTACTAGTTCAACTAGTAATGGCATACCACTCCCACGGTGCGCCATTAGTAGTTTAAAAAAAATTAAATTTTTTTTACTAATGGCGCACCGTGGATGTGGTGTGCCATTACTAGTTCAACTAGTAATGGCGCACCACTCCCACGGTGCGCCATTAGTAGTTTTGAAAAAAAATTATTATTTTTTACTAATGGCGCACCCGCGGATGTGGTGCGCCATTAGTATTTGGACACTAATGGCGTACCAACGCATGGTGCGCCATTAGTATGTAGTAATGGCGCACCACATGTCTGGTGCGCCATTAGTGTCAATTCCATCTATAACCCTTTTCCTAGTAGTGGGAGGTGGGCCAATAAGCTCCAGCGTGCCACCGATGAGGAGATCCGGTAGGCACCCAACAAAATGGCAAGATCGGCCGCGCGCGTCCGCCAGCAAGAGGCAGATCGGTACGTCAAGCGCTGCGAGGCGGAGGAGTCGGAGTACTGCCTCCGCACTGGGAAGACGCCGCACACCAGGGAGCTGCTGGCAAGGGGCTGCCGGAATACTGCCGCCAGGAGGGATTATTAGTTTTAGTATTGTCCGTTTTTAGTTTTATGCATTGTACCTAGTAGTTAAGTATCATCATGTATATGTGATTATATTATATAAGGCGAACGGCGGCACCTGTTGGTGTCAAAACCGGCGAATCTCGGGTAGGGAGTCTCGAACTATGCGTCTAAGGTCGATGGTAAAAGGAGATAGGGGACACAATGTTTACCCAGGTTCGGGCCTTCTCTATGGAGGTAATACCCTACTTCCTGCTTGAATGATCTTGATGAATATGAGTGTTACAAGAGTTGATCTACCACGGGATCGTAATGGCTAAACCCTAGAAGTCTAGCCTGTATGACTATGATTATGATTAATCTCTCTACGGACCTAGCCCTCCGGTTTATATAGGCATCGGAGGGATCTAGGGTTACACAAAGTCGGTTACAAAAAAAGGAAATCTTCATATTCGGTCGCCAAACTTGCCTTCCATGCCAAGGAGGGTCCCATCCGGACACGGGTAGAGTCTTCAGTCTTCATACCTTCACAGCCCAACAGTTCGGCCCATGGCTAATAGGCCGGACGCCCGAGGACCCCTTAGTCCAGGACTCCCTCAGTAGCCCCCGAACCAGACTTCAATGACGAGGTATCCGGTGCGCAGATTGTCTTCAGCATTTCAAGGCGGGTTCTTCCTCCGATGACTTCAGAGTGATGTACTCGTCCTCCCATTTAATGTCGCACCCCTCGGCTTTTGTGTATCAGCAACTTCAGTTCCCATGTGTCGAGCGAAGGCGAGAGGTCAATGTGTTTTTACACATAACACCCCATCTATGTAAGGAGAAGCGTCTATTTAAAGAGATTGGATCTCAGATCCATTCAGCACCATACGGAAAAATCCTCTGAGCGTGCCAGGAAAGTCCATTCCAACATGGCTGACGCTCCAGGCTCTTCATGCCGCCCCTGCGTTCCCTAAAAAGGCGAATGGAAGAGGTGTTCCGTATCCTATAGTCAGATGTTGAAGCTGCAAACATAGGGATTCCTTCCCCCCACGGATCTAGTCCCTGTCCGAGCAGGATTGACCTCCTTCCATGGCAGGGCTCAGACTGAAAATTTCCCCAATCCATCCAGGGGGGAATGAGTATGCTTCGTCCCTTATCTGCTAATAGGTGTCGGATTTCCAATTCATCCATTCCTCCGAGGGCTTCTGGAGTATTATGGCTTCCAACTGCACAACTTTACTCCTGCCTCCCTCATTCATATTGCGGGTTATGTTGCTCTTTGTGAGATATTCCTGGGTTGTGAGGCCCATTTCGAATTGTGGAGAAAACTATTCTGTCTTGTCCCGCGCAACCGCGAGGGGTCAATATTTGAAGTGGGCGGAGCGGAAATGTGGCACATCACCGAGACCGGATACCTGTCTGGCACACCAAAGAAGGCATCCGAAGAGTGGTCCTTCGAATGGTTCTATATTGAGGATGCCACATTTCCAGACCCAGTTCGGAGGGGGCTTCCCGAATTCACAAGCGCTCCTTTTAAGAATCGCCACAGCTGGTGCCCTCGGAGCCTCGAGGAGGAAGATAGTGCGGAAGTTCGTCAACTCATGAGCAAGATAAGGACACTTGCTCAGTCCGGGTTATCCATAGTTGAAGTAATGGCGACTTCAATAGTACGGGGGGTTCAGCCACTCCAGTACAGAGGTCTCCCCATGTGGCACTACAACATGGAAGATGACGCCTCCCGCTGTGGCCAAAAGGGTCCGGATACCCCCGCCGCTCCGGCGAAAATATTGGCCGAACTGTTCAAAGGGGAGGGAGAGGTATTCCTACATATTAAGCGTAGAGATGGATTTTCCATGTACAGTCCACCTAGCTGGGTAAGTCCCAACTCCTTTGCTCTACTCACTCCTCTCCCTGAGCTACTTTCAATGAGTATTAACCCGTCCATTTATAATAGCACTGGCGAAAGATTTCGGAAGGGCTTCACAGCCCCGCCATACATTCCGAGGGCCACAATCGGGACCTTGATCCTGGATTCGAGGAGGATCCGGATATATTCGTGGTGCTCGAGGATGGGGTGTTTTACTAGGAGAGCTATGACGGCACAGAGGTGGCTATTACCGCCGATTATCCCGGCCTTCTCCCTGCTTCACACATAAGTAATCAGGAGACATCTTATCTGAAAGTGTTCTCTCATTCTGCCTCACCCACCGCACTGTCATGTGCTCAAAAGGGGAGGCATTCGGTGTGCCATGCTGTCCCAGGGGCATCTCCGAAGAGAGCGCCCCCCACACCAGGCAAGCCTTCGAAGAGGAAGGCAAACGAAGATACGACCGAGCCTTCATCAAAGAGGTATGGATTTGCGAATATGCATATTGGTAGTCACATCCAACTGTGACCTTTCTGTTTGTCCTGTATCAGGAAAAGAGTGTGCCGGACTATGTCCGGGGGTCCGGTCGGTCGTACTTCCCACAGCCAGGATCCAGATCCAGCTGTAAAGACGAGGGCTGATACGGGGGTAACGCCGGATTGTCGTCCAGCCGAGGATTCGGATGATGTATCCTTCACCAACTCAGAGGTGGAGAGCGCCATGAATCATCAGCGTCGAAGGGCCATTTTACAAGACCCCGGATTTTCAGAAGAGCTCGGCTGATGCATACATCCGGGCTGCTCGAGATGGGCTTAACAGAGCCACAACACAGCATTTAAAAGATGTGCATGTAAGTTTACTTGGTCCGAATACGATAACCATGTGCCAGTAGCCCCCGAGACTTGAAGCAGTTGGTACAACTGATTTAAGTATCGTTGTATAACCAAGTTCTTATGGAGAAGAACAACCTGCTAGCCAAAGAGCTAGAAAGGTGTTAGACGTAGCTAACTACTGCCAGTGCCGAACTGGAGAAATCCAAGAAGGCGTCTCCTGGTAATGTTCCCCTCCACCGAGAAAACATAATGGTATACCAAGAATACTAAGACGGTTGCTCGCCCCTTATTAGGATCACTAGATCATCTGCAAGAACAACTGAAAGCTACTCAAGGCAGAGAACGAGAAGCCAAGAAACTGCTAGCCGCGGGCGAACGTGTGCTGAGAAAAGTCGTGATGGAGAAAAACAAGCTCCAGGATTCGAATACCCGATTGGGCAAAGATTTGAAAGATGTACAGGCCCAGCTAGCTGACTCCGCAAAGGAGAATAAAAGGCTACGAGGCGGCATATTCAGTATGTGGTTGAACTTACCTTCGAATAACTCGAAGGTGGAGGGGACTGACAGAGTTATGTCTGCAGTATGCTGACCGGTCGTCCCGAAGAGGAGATGTCCGAATTTCTGGGTGATCTGCTACAAGAGCTGTCGCAAGTGCACGAGCAGGCTCGGTAGGCGATGCGAAGTGTTGCCAAGGCCTTATGGCCATCCACCTCCCCTCCAGGAAAGATGGGGGAGCTTATACAATTGTTCAAGGGAGCGCGGCGTCGCTTTCGATTGTGGAAGATATCAACCTGCCTGGAAGGTGCGCGAGAAGCCTGGGCCATGGCGAAAACACGGTATACCAAGCTTGATCCGAATCATATGGCTCGGGTTGGACCTCTAGGGTCAGATGGAAAAGAAGTTCCCGTTAATTTGGTATATGACCAAGTAGAAATAGCCGCCAAGTATTCCCAGCAGGATTGTAAGCTAGACAACCTGCTGGACGGTATAGAGGAAATTTTTGAGTCCAAATGACTATGTACCTTCCTTGACGTATGTAACTCTAGCTGAATTGTAAAACGATTGTCATGGTAGACCTTTTCGCTTCGACCTCTGGACCCGAGGGTGCGGAGTGTTTCCAAATACATGAGCGGTAAAATAGACCAGGGTATGCGTGGAAACCAGGCATAGGGGTCATAGTTGCTTGAATAGACAAGTTGTATCCGGCTAGTTATTTTATATTACATTATGTAAGAAACAACTTCCAAAGAGAATAGTTCCGTTAAGGGTTCCTTTCCCTGGGTGTGCATGCGTTTAATGTGCATGTCTAAACTATGATTGAAAAAATCGCAGTATATGTAACTTCTGGGGGTTCACGATGGAGTGAATGCGGAAACATCTTTAATTCACCGACCGAATATTCCCTTAGAATGCTAGCTTTCGGCTTCACCCAGTCTGAGGTACACATCCGGATGACTCGACAGTAACAATCGTAGAGGTGCTCCCTTTATGCCCTAGCTGAATTAACGGGAACATAGGTCATAAGCACAGGAGCCAGGCAACCCAGCTTGGCCAAAATTGAAGTCATATCGATGCATATAATGGCGAAGAAAAGGTACATATGGGAAAAGACGCATATGTGATGAGCTTAATGCTCGAAAAATAATAATAGCAAGCTTCCGTCCAAGAAGCCCCCAAGTATAATGGACGTACATATTTGAAGATGTATGCGTCAGGGGTGCAAGATCTAGCCGCATGAAAGCTGTAAAGCTAAAGAGAAAAAACGAAAAGGGAGAAAAAATAATGGAAACAACAGGAGGAAGGAGACGAACATAGTGTTCGGTGCTAGGCATAAAATCGTCGGAGTCTGGCCGCGTTCCAGGGGTTCGGCCCTAAGCGATTGTCTGACGCATCACGCAGGCCGTACGGTCCTCCGGTGCAAACTTCGTCAATGATGAAGGGACCCACCCACTTGGGCTTGAGTTTGTCCTTTTTCTTCTCCGGCTGGCATAGAACGAGTTCGCCAACATTATAAGTCTTGGCCCGCACTTCTCTGCTTTGATACCTGCAAGCCTGCTGTTGATAAAATGCGGAACGGGCTTTTGCGACATCGTGCTCCTCCTCCAGGGCATCTAAGTTGTCCTACCGATCTAGCTCGGTCTCCCTCTCTTCGTACATGTGCACTCGAGGTGAGTCATGAATAATGTCACAGGGTAACACTGCCTCTGCGTCGTACACCATGAAGAAATGTGTATATCCAGTAGTACGATTGGGCATGGTTCGCAGCCCCCAGAGTATGGAGTCGAGCTCCTCAACCCAGTGCTTGTCTAATTCTTTCAAAGACCACACTAGTCCAGGCTTGATGCCGCTCATAATAAGACCATTGGCCTGTTCGACTTGACCGTTTGTTTGTGGATGATAGACAGAGGCGTAATCGAGTTTGATGCCCAGATTAGTGCACCAGGTTTTCACCTCATCGGCTGTGAAATTGGAGCCGTTATCGGTGAAGATGCTGTGTGGAACACCATAACGATGTACAACACCGGATATAAATTCTATCACCCGCCCGGACTCGGCCGTTTTGACCGGTTTGGCCTCTATCCACTTGGTGAATTTATCCACCATGACCAGCAGATACTTTTTCTTATGGCTTCCTCCTTTAAGGGGTCCGAACATATCGAGCCCCCAGACCGTGAAAGGCCAAGTGATGGGGATTGTTTGTAAGGCGGTGGGCGGCATATGGCTTTGGTTGGCGAAGAGTTGGCATCCGATGCAATGTTGGACAAGGTCGTGTGCATCTGCTCGAGCCGTCGACTAATAAAAACATGTACAGAAGGCCTTGCCAACAAGGGCCCAAGCTGTGGTGTGGTGCCCGCCGAGACCGGCATGAATTTTAGCCAGGAGCTGCCGCCCCTCTTCCTCGAAGATACATCTTTGAAGGACTCCGGTAGCGCTTCTTTTGTAGAGTTCTCCCTCGTGAACCTTGTAGGCCTTCGAATGCTAGACAATGTGGCGAGCCTCGGTCTGATCCTCAGGGAGTTCCTTCCTGTTGAGGTAGGCCAAGAAGGGTTCAGTCCATGGGGCGATGATTGCCATAATGAGATGGGCCGATGGTGTTATTGCGGTGGCTGAGCCCCCGATGATATCGGAATCTGGGGTTGTGTTCAGATCCGGACTGGTGCTGCCGCTATCCCCTTGCCACACCACGGATGGCTTAAAAATCTTTTCTAGAAAGATGTTAGGTGGGATGGGGTCGCGCTTGGCGCCGATACGACCAAGGACGTCCGCCGCTTGATTACTTTCTCAAGCCACGTGATGAAACTCGAGCCCCTCAAACCGGGCCGACATTTTTAGGATGGCATTGCAATATGCCACCATCTTCAGATCTTTGGCATCAAAGTCTCCATTTATTTGAGATATTGTGAGGTTTGAGTCCCTACACACTTCCAGGCATTGTATGCCCATGGAGACGGCCATCCGAAGACCATGCAATAAGGCCTCATATTCGGCTGTGTTATTGGAGTTCGTATATAATATTTGGAGTACATATTGGAGGACGTCTCCCATGGTGGACGTTAAAATGACACCCACTCCTAGCCATGTCAGCATTTTGGAGCCATCAAAATACATAACCCAGTTGGAATATGTGCCGTACTCTTTAGGGAGTTCGGCCTCGGTCCATTCGGTGACGAAATCAGCCAATACTTGGGATTTAATGGCTCGACGCAGTTTATATGTTATGTCAAATGGAAGGAGCTCAATGGCCCATTTGGCAATCCGGCCCGTGGCATCGCGGTTGTTTATTATGTCATTGAGTGGTACTTCAGAGGCCATCGTGATCGAACACTCCTGGAAGTAGTGTCGTAGCTTTCGCGATGCCATGAAGACCGTGTATGCTATCTTTTGATAATGAGGGTACCGGGATTTGCATGGTGTGAGGACAGTGGATACGTAGTATACCGGCTTCTGAAGCAGAAATTTGTGTCCGTCCTGCTCTCGCTCAACGACGAGCACGGCGCTCACCACCTGGTGTGTTGCAGATATGTATAATAACATAGGTTCACCGATGGTAGGCACAGCCAGGATTGGGTTGCTTGCTATAAGGGTTTTTATTTCTTCCAGTCAGGCCGTTGCCGCATCCGTCCACTCAAAGTGATCGGTGCGCCACAGAAGGTGATAGAGTGGCAATACCTTTTCTCCCAATCTGGAGATAAAGCGGCTTAAAGCTGCCATGCAACCGGTGAGTTTTTGGACTTGTTTAAGGTCCGTTGGCATAGCCAATTGTGAGAAAGCTCGGATTTTGGCTGGATTTGCTTCAATTCCTCTATTGGAAACGATGAAGCCCAGCAGTTTTCCCGCGGGGACACCGAAAACACACCTTTCTGGATTGAGCTTGATGTCATATGCACGGAGGTTGTTGAATGTAAGACGTAAATCGTCTATGAGTGTTTCAACGTGCCTAGTTTTGATGACAACATCATCCACATATGCTTCAACTGTCTTGCCAATCTGTTTCTCCAAGCGTGTTTGAATCATGTGTTGGTAGGTGGCGCCAACATTTTTGAGCCCGAAGGGCATGGTGTTGAAGCAGAATGGCCCATATGGGGTAATGAATGCTGTTGCGGCTTGATCGGACTCCTTCATTTTAATTTGATGGTATCCGGAATATGCGCCGAAGAAGCACAATGAGTCGTGTGCTGCAGTAGCATCAATGATCTGGCCGATGCGGGGGAGGGGGAAGGGATCCTTGGGGCAAGCCTTATTGAGGTCTTTGAAATCGACGCACAGGCATCAGGATTTTTCTTTCTTTGGCACCATCACCAGGTTTGCCAGCCAGTCCGGGTGTTTTATTTCTCGAATGAATCCGACCTCGATTAGTTTGGCTAGCTCCTCTCCCATAGCTTGATGTTTGGGTTCGGAAAAGCACCGAAGTGTTTTCTTGACCGGTTTATATCCCTTCAATATATTGAGGCCCTGTTCAGCCAACTCGCGAGGGATTCCTGGCATATCAGAAGGGTGCCAGGCGAATATATCCCAATTCTCGCGCAGGAACTCTCATAGCGCGGCGTCAACCGTTGGGTCTAGTTGTGCTCCAATAGATGCTATCTTCTTGGGGTCCGTTGGATGGACTTGGAATTTGACTATTTCTTCTGCCGGTTTGAAGGAGGTGGATTTGGGTTGTTTGTCTAGGATCACATCGTCCCTGTCCACCATGGAGCACAGTGCGGTTAATTCTTCGGCCGTGAGGGCTTCAGATAATGCCTCGAGGGCCAGAGATGTGGTTTTATTTTCGGCACGGAGTGCTATGTCCGGATCACTAGCGAGAGTGATTATGCCATTGGGCCCAGGCATCTTAAGCTTCATGTTCCGTAATGAGGTACAACTTGGAAGCGTGTAAATGCATCTCGCCCTAAGAGGGCGTGATATCCATTGTTGAAAGGGGTCACTTGAAAGGTTATCTCTTCAGACCGATAATTCTCCGGCGTGCCAAATACCATGTCAAGTGTGATTTTTACCGCACACCGTGCCTCCCGACTGGGAATGATTCCTCGGAAGGTCGTGTTGCTTTTCTCGATGCGGCTCCTATCTATTTCCATTTTTTGTAGTGTATCCTCATAGATGAGGTTTAGTCCACTGCCTCCATCCATGAGAACCTTGGTGAGCCGAAAGCCGTCCATGATTGGGCTGAGGACCAAGGCAGCTGGTGCTCAGACTATCCTGTATTTGGCTCATCGCCGGCATTAATGGTTATAGCCATGTCATTCCAAGGGTTTATTGTTGCGATTTGGCATACTTCGGCTAGTTCGCGGAGTGCCCTTTTGCACCTATTGCTTGAGGTGAATGTTTCGAAGACCGTCAATACTTTAAGGTCGTCGTCTTCTGGTGGTGTTGTTCTGGGGTATTCCTGGTGAGGATATCCTCACCGTTCTTGGCCACTTGCCGGAGTATCCAACATGCTCTAAGGCCGTGGGTTGGTATGTTATCTGGTGTTGTGTGTATTTTGCATGGCCCATCGAGCCATCCTTCCAGAATGGTTCCGCGCCCCATAACGGGCTTATATTTCTTTACTATTGGTCCAGGCATGCCATGAGGGTGCGCCAGTTTCGCCTGAATGAGGGGTTGAGTGGGGACCGATGGTTCCCAACGGGCTGCCTGAGTTTTCCAGGCACTTTCCATTGCGTTGTACTTCTGTACGATAGTTGCCAAGTTAGCGAAGTGTAATATGTGATGGCGGTTGATGGCATTGAGGATTCCCTCGTCCATGCAATTGTTGCGAAACGCTAAGACCGCGTCTTCGTCACGACAATCTTTGATCTTGTTTTTAACAAGGAGGAATCTGGCCCAGAAGTGGTGGACCATTTCCTGAGACTGCTGTTGTATGCTCAAGAGAGCGCTTATGTCCGGGTGGGTGGGTGGATTTAAATCCGAACCCTGACCCAATTTTGGACCTGGAGTCTGAAGATCTTTCGGACTTAGCAGTTCGGGCTCCGGGATATGAACTGATTTTCTGAGCTTATCGTCCGATTCTATGTTCGGAGTACGAGGCGCGTCTTTCTGCCAGTAGGTGTCCGGCTCTTCGAGATGGTAGATCCGAACATAGTTTGTCCTCAATATAAAGGAAGAGTTATCTTGCTCCTCGACTACCGCTATCTGGTGGGTGATTGGCGGAGTTTTAATTTCTCTTTGGTCGGGTTTAAGCCCAATTCGATCGTAGTCCATAGCGACCCCCAAGGTGGCAATGCGATCTAGGAGTTCATTTAAAGACGATAACTCCGTCGGATCCATCTGTTTGGCGTATTCAGAATCAACGCAGAGACGATTTTTGATGACTCGAGAGGTCATTGTCGGCTCAAGGGCCGAACGGGCGGTCATGATGAAGCCGCCCAACCGAAGGGTTTGGCCTGAGGCTAGGGCTCCTCCGGAGGTGATATTTTCCTTGACGACAAGGCGATCCATCAATCCTTTTGACGACGGTGCAGTGGAACTCTCAATGAAAGCACCAATGTCGGTGTCAAAACTGGCGGATCTCGGGTAGGGGGTCCCGAACTGTGCGTCTAAGGTTGATGGTAACAGGAGACAAGGGACACAATGTTTACCCAGGTTCGGGCCGTCTCTATGGAGGTAATACCCTACTTCCTGCTTGATTGATCTTGATGAATATGAGTGTTACAAGAGTTGATCTACCACGAGATTGTAATGGCTAAACCTGAGAAGTCTAGCCTATATGACTATGATTATGATTAATCTCTCTACGGACCTCCCCTCCAGTTTATATAGGCATCAGAGGGATCTAGGGTTACACAAAGTCGGTTACAGAAACAGGAAATCTTCATATTCGTTCGCCAAGCTTGCCCTCCACGCCAAGGAGGGTCCCATTCGGACACAGGTAGAGTCTTCAGTCTTCGTACCTTCATAGCCCAATAGTCCGGACGCCCGAGGACCCCTTAGTCTAGGACTCCCTCAGCACCCATGTGAACGGCGCGGCGGGCGTCCAGTGCAAGTACGACGTAGTCGGCCTCTGGTGCAAGTACGGCGCTGAGGGCCTCTGCCCACTCCTGGCGAGGAATGGGGGGTGTTGACGGGACGTGTACCCAGCTGTGACACCATGTCGACAGCAGGCAAGCGCCGCTTGATCCGGTCTTGCTGTGCGGCCCGCCGCGCCTCTCACTCTGCGGCGCTCCAACAGTCTCGCCATGTGGCGAGCTGTAGCCTATCACCACGGACGCGCCTAGCTTGCTCTGCGGCGCGCCATCGATCATGTTGTGCGGCGAGCTGCAGCCTGTCGGTGTTGACATGCCTATCTTGATCCGCGGCGCTCAAGCCCCATGCGCCAAAGGTCTGCTCAACCCTAGCAATGACGCGCATCACGGCGTCGTCCATCGCGTTGCCGGGGAGTGCCTCGGCCTCGACGGGCTGTGGCGCCTGCTCATTTTCCTCGTCAATGTGGTTGATGGCAGATGCGACACTTTGGTGGGTTGGCATGCTTGGAAAAGGTGGATGTGCTACAGGCTACACTTGTCGTCTCCGTGTGTCACGCACCCCCTATGCGCAATATAGCAGGGTGGCGGGAAATAGGCGAGGAAATGGCGGAAACGGTGGCGTGTTCATAAAACGCCATCAATTAATGGAAACTTAGCATCGAGCTAGCACAAGAAGTAGATGATGATCAGATGAACACGGACCACACTAGGGAACCCGTCGGTGATGAATTCATCAATCCCAAATGGTTGAATACAAGCAAGCGTTTGCCCACAACACACACGACCTACTCCATCACAAATAGGTCGGATGGATCAACTGTATGCCACGTATCGCACATTGTCAAAAAGTAATGCGGTAGAGCTTCTTTAACATGTGTTAAAAAATAAAAAAATAAAAAGACAAGGACCTCGAGGTCAAATTAGCTGAGGGAATGGGGCATTTCGATCATCGACACAACTTCCCATCCAGTCACCCATCCGATGGCTGCTCCAGCCTGAGCATACTTTAGTTGATAGTTTTCTTACATGAGCTACTGGTGGAACATCTAGTCCTTGCTGATAGGAATGCCTCTTCACATTCTTATGGCGTATCCGGATGATCGCCCATCCCACAATGGCCAATAGATGTTGTGTAGACAGAGCATATCACATACGTCTTATTAGAAGCAGTCGTCTGCATTATTATCGGTCTTCGCACACATTTCTGATTACAGAACTATTGCCGCGTATCACACACATCTTGTTATATTGAACCGTTTCTGTTGTCTTGCGTAATCACAAACAGTTCATGTGAGTGAATCGTATGATGTACATCGCACACACCTTGATCGAGCTGACTGTTTCTTTTGTGTTGCCTAATCACACACAGTTCATCCCAGTGAACCGTATGTTGTATATCACACATGCCTTCATCTGGCTGCCCATTTCTTTTGTTCCTCCTCATCGCAAACAGTTAATTAAGCTGAACCGTATGCCCGGCATCGCACACGCAACTAAAATCTGAACCCTGTTTGATGCATCCTCCATCACAAACGTTTTGCACCCTTTTGACGGTTATTTTACAACACCGTTTGCGATTATGGCATCACACACAATTTCGTCGAAGGGTCTCTGATCGTAGTGTCGTGTTAGCAGCATCCTGCAGTAGTGATGACTCAGCATCATTTGCATTCAAGTTTAACCGGACCTAATTGAACTTGAACAACCGTTGGCTGAGTCATGGTGCCACCATATCAAGCTGACCAGTGCAACCACATTTGCCTTTTATGGGGGGGCCTAACTGGGTCTATTGTCATGCGTCTCGCCGGTGCCTCCAACGAGGGAAGGTTATGAGCGGGCGCTACCTTGGTCGGGTAAGATGACATAAGCCTTGTGTGCCCATTGTTGTGATTGGTATACCATTGTCCCCATTTGGGACTGTTTTGTTTTGCCACGACGGTGGCTGTTCATCCCTTTGGTAGGCACGGGGCCACCCATGACTTAGCCCAAAGGGGAGTTTGTCGGAATGGCCAGGAGAGTGTCATGGCAGTAGATCGGTTTTGTCGGAACGCCGTTGGTCCACTCGAATGGGAGTGCGAGGCCATGGGTTCTGTGATGTGGGTGCAGTGTGCTAACCTCTGTAGAGTGTGTATTAAATCTACCGATAGCCGCGCCCGCAGATAAGGGCCCAGTTCTTAGTTGGTCACACTATGGGTCAACAATAATAATAGTAATGTGCTTAATAACAACCCTGGTTCGATGATGAGAAAGAAATTTATTGTGATCAAGAGATGATCATCGTGGTATCGAGGATACCGAGTTGTTGGATATTTGTGGTGTTATGCGAGAGTCAAGGGTAAAGGTCATGCTCCTTGCGCTCATGAATGATTACTACGGTATTGTTAATACCAAGCTTGATTGGATCCTGAGATGATCATATGATGTCCGTGATGGTAAGTTTATGCATGTAATGGTTACGAGGTAACCCGAGCAGAGTAAGTTGATGCATGATAACATCATCATGTTGCATGCTAGTATCATCATGTTTACATGTTCATGCCATGCTCGTATTGTTCTAGCTGTATCATGTTGTACATGCCAGGTTGTTCAGATAGTATCATGTTAACCCTTGTTAACTTGTAAATGCCATGTTGTTGTCTGTCTTGATTGCCCTTGGTTGCTGTGAGCTTGCAAGTACATTCAATGTATTGACCTGGCGTGTCATGCTAGCTTGCAGGTCATGCCGGATTTGATTGCTTGTTTGCCGTGGATTCCTTGTTTGCGAGCTAGGATAAGCGTTCCAGTCCGAGTCCCTGTAGAGTGGAGTTCACCACCGTCGTCACTGTTCCACTGCTAGAGTTATTCCACTGCTTCGTATTGTTCTGTTGCTTGCATGGAGCAACCGTGGAAGGCGTAGTGTCGCCGTGCCGATGTAATCCCCCTGTACCCATATAGACTATAATAAAGAGTTTATTTGTTCTATGCTAAGCGGTATCGTATTCCAGAAGACTTCTCCTCGATCTCTGGACTAGAATACGGGGTGTTCTGGTTTCTCTGAGCTGGGGTGCCACACCTGCTAGACAAATGGAAGGTACGAGTGCAATATCAATAAGAGAGGGCCGGGGATGTCTGTATGTCTATGCACGTGCGTGTGAGAGATGAGTCGGGAGGTATGCAAGGATGATGAGGCGAGACGATATGGTTGTGGTAAGCATACATAACTACATAGGACGATCAACCGTCGTGTGTTCGAGAAAGGGAGAGACATAACTAGTGAGGTAAGTCTATTGGTGCATTGGGAAAAAGAATTATAGTCGACCTAGCTATTGTTGGAAATACACCCTAGAGGCAATAATAAATTAGTTATTATTATATTTCCTTGTTCATGATAATCTTTTATTATCCAAGCTAGAATTGTATTGATAGGAAACTCAGATACATGTGTGGATACATAGACAACACCATGTCCCTAGTAAGCCTCTAGTTGACTAGCTCGTTGATCAATAGATGGTTACAGTTTCCTGACCATGGACATTGGATGTCGTTGATAACGGGATCACATCATTAGGAGAATGATGTGATGGACATGACCCAATCCTAAGCCTAGCACAAGATCGTGTAGTTCGTATGCTAAAGCTTTTCTAATGTCAAGTATCATTTCCTTAGACCATGATATTGTGTAGCTCCCGGATACCGTAGGAATGCTTTGGGTGTACCAAACATCACAACATAACTGGGTGGCTATAAAAGTGCACTGCGGGTATCTCCGAAAGTGTCTGTTGGGTTGGCATGAATCGAGACTGGGATTTGTCACTCCGTGTGACGGAGAGGTATCTCTGGGCCCACTCGGTAGGACATCATCATAATGTGCACAATGTGACCAAGGAGTTGATCACAGGATGATGTGTTACGGAACGAGTAAAGAGACTTGCTGGTAACGAGATTGAACAAGGTATCGGGATACTGATGATCGAATCTCGGGCAAGTACTATACCGGTAGACAAAGGGAATTGTATACGGGATTGACTGAATCCTTCACATCGTGGTTCATCCGATGAGATCATCATGGAACATGTGGGAGCCAACATGGGTATCCAGATCCCACTGTTGGTTATTGACCAGAGAGAGATGTCTCGGTCATTTCTGCATGATTCCCGAGCTCGTAGGGTCTACACACTTAAGGTTCGATGACGCTAGGGTTATAGGGAAAGTATGTACATGGTTACCGAATGTTGTTCGGAGTCCCGGATGAGATCCCGGACATCACGAGGAGTTCCGGAATGGTCCGTAGGTAAAGATTTCTATATGGGAAGTCCCGTTTTGGTCACCGGAAAAATTGCGGGCGCTATCAGTAACGTACCGGGACCACCGGGAGGGTCCCGGGGGTCCACCGGGTGGGACCACCAGCACCAGAGGGCTGTGTGGGTCAAGTGTGGGAGGGTACCAGACCTATGTGGGCTGGTGCACCCCCCACCAAGGCCCAAGGCGCAGGCAGAGTGGGAGGGGGCAAACCCTAGGTCCAGATGGGCCTTAAGGCCCACCCTAGGGCGCCCCTCTCTTCCCCCCTCTGGCCGCCACCCTAGATGGGATCTAGGGCTGCCGCCCCCCTTGGGGAGGGAACCCTAGAGGGGGCACAACCCCTCCCCTCCCCCTATATATACTTGAGGTATGGGGCTGCCCAACAGATGATTTGATCTCTCTCTTGGCGGAGCCCTACCTCTCTCCCTCGTCGTCTCTCGTAGTGCTTGGCGAAGCCCTGCTGGAGTCCCGCGGTCCTCCACCACCACCATGCCGTCGTGCTGCTGCTGGAGGTAGTCTTCCCCAACCTCTCCTTCTCCCCTTGCTGGATCAAGTCATGGGAGACGTCACCGGGCTGCACGTGTGTTGAACGCGGAGGCGCCGTTGTTCGGCGCTTAGATCGGAATCAACCGCGATCTGAATCGCTACGAGTACAACTCCTTCATCCGCATTCCTGTAACGCTTCCGCATCGCGATCTACAAGGGTATGTAGATGCACTCCCTGTCCCTCGTTGCTAGATGACTCCATAGATTGATCTTGGTGATGCATAGAAAATTTTGAATTTCTGCTACGTTCCCCAATAGTGGCATCATGAGCTAGGTCTATGCGTAGTTTCTATGCACGAGTAGAACACAAGTTGTTGTGGGCGTCGATTTTGTCAATTTACTTGCCATTACTAGTCTTATCTTGATTCGGCGGCATCGTGGGATGAAGCGGCCCGGACCGACCTTACACGTACGCTTACGTGAGACTGGTTCCATCGACTGACATGCACTAGTTGCATAAGGTGGCTAGCGGGTGTCTGTCTCTCCCACTTTAGTCGGATCGGATTCGATATAAAGGGTCCTTATGAAGGGTAACTAGAAATTGGCATATCACGTTGTGGTTTTGCGTAGGTAAGAAACGTTCTTGCTAGAAACCCATAGCAGCCACGTAAAACATGCAACAACAATTAGAGGATGTCTACCTTGTTTTTGCAGGGTGTGTTATGTGATGTGATATGGCCAAAAGGATGTGATGAATGATATATGTGATGCATGAGATTGATCATGTTCTTGTAATAGGAATCACGACTTGCATGTCGATGAGTATGACAACCGGCAGGAGCCATAAGAGTTGTCTTAATTTATTTATGACCTGCGTGTCAATGAAAACGCCATGTAATTACTTTACTTTATTGCTAATAGTTAGCCATAGTAGTAGAATTAATAGTTGGCGAGGCAACTTCATGAAGACACGATGATGGAGATCATGATGATGTAGATCATGGTGTCATGCCGGTGACGATGGTGTTCATGCCGCGCCTCGAAGATGGAGATCAAAGGCGCAAGATGATATTGGCCATATCATGTCACTTTATGATTTGCATGTGATGTTTGTCATGTTTACATCTTATTTGCTTAGAACGACGGTACCATAAATAAGATGATCCCTCACTAAAATTTCAAGAAATTTTCCCCCTAACTGTGCACCGTTGCTAAGGTCCGTTGTTCCGAAGCACCACGTGATGATCGGGTGTGATAGGTTCTAACGTTCGCATACAATGGGTGTAAGCCAGATTTACACACGCAATACACTTAGGTTAACTTGACGAGCCTAGCATGTACAGACATGGCCTCGAAACACGGAAGACCGAAAGGTCGAACATGAGTCGTATAGGGGATACGATCAACATGAAGATGTTCACCGATGATGACTAGTCCGTCTCACCTGATGATCGGACACGGCCTGGTTGACTTGGATCATGTATCACTTAGATGACTAGAGGGATGTCTACCTGAGTGGGAGTTCATTGAATAATTTGATTAGATGAACTTAATTATCATGAACATAGTCAAAAGGTCTTTGCAAATTATGTCATAGATCACGCTTTGGTTCTATTGTTTTAGATATATTCCTAGAGAAAATTTAGTTGAGAGTTGACAGTAGCAATTATGCGGACTGGGTCCGTGAACTGAGGATTGTCCTCATTGCTGCACAGAAGGGTTATGTCCTTAATGCACCGCTCAGTGTATTGAACCTCGAGCATCGTCTGTAGATGTTGGGAAACATCTGACATACACGTTTTGATGACTATGTGATAGTTCAGTACGTAATACTAATAGTTTCGAATTGTGGCACCAAAGATGTTTTTGAAACATCGCATAACATATGAGATGTTCCAAAGACCGAAATTGGAATTTCAGACTAGTGCCCACGTCAAGAGGTATGAGACCTCTGACAAGTTTCTTAAGCCTGCAAACTAAGGGAGAAAAGCTCAATCGTTGAGCATGTGCTCAGATTGTCTAAGTACTGCAATCACTTGAATCGAGTGGGAGTTAATCTTCCAGATGAGATAGTGATGATTCTCCATAGTCACTGCCACAAAGCTATTGGAGCTTCGTGATGAACTATAACATATCAGGGATCGACATGATGATCCTTGAACAACTCACGATGTTTGACACCGCGAAAGTAGAAATCAAGTAGGAGCATCAATTGTTGATGGTTAAACCACTAGTTTCAAGAAGGGCAAGGGAAAGAAGGGATACTTCATGAGACGGCAAGTCAGTTGCTGCTCTAGTGAAGAAACCCAAGGTTGAACCAAAACCCGAGACTAAGTGCTTCTGTAATGAGGGGAACGGTCACTGAAGCAGAACTACCCTAGATACTTGGTAGATGAGAAGGCTGGCAAGGTCGACAGAAGTATTTTGGAAATACGTTATATTAATGTGTACTTTACTAGTACTCCTAGTAGCACCAGGGTATTAAAATACCAGTTCAGTTGCTAAGTGTTAGTAACTCGAAATAAAAGGCTACGGAATAAACGGAGACCGGCTGAAGATGAGATGACGATATGTGTTGGAAGTGTTTCCAAGGTTGATGTGATCAAGCATCGCATGCTCCCTCTACCATTGAGATTGGTGTTAAACCTAAATAATTGTTATTTGGTGTTTGCGTTGAGCATAGACATGATTGGATTATGTTTATCGCAATACGGTTATTCATTTAAGGAGAATAATGGTTACTCTGTTTATTTGAATAATACCTTCAATGGTCTTGCACCTAAAATGAATGGTTTATTGAATCTCGATCATAGTGATACACATGTTCATGCCAAAAGATATAAGATAGTAATGATAGTACCACGTACTTGTGGCACTGCCATTTGAGTCATGTTGGTATAAAACACATGAAGAAGCTCCATGTTGATGGATCTTTGGACTCACTCATTTTTGAAAAGATTGAGACATGCGAACCATGTCTATTGGTAGATATGCATGAAGAAACTCCATGCAGATGTATCATTTGGGCTCACTTGATTTTGAATCACTTGAGACGTGCAAATCATACCACATGGGCAAGATGACTGAAAGGCCTCGTTTTCAGTAAGATGGAACAAGAAAGCAACTTGTTGGAAGCCCACCTTCATCAAGCACAAGGCTCAAGACCCTCGTGAGGGGCCAAGCCTCGCGAGGCGGATGACACGGCGCATCCTCAGGCGCAGCCTCCTCAGGCTGGCTCGCGAGGAGACGGAGATATCAAGGCGGGGTACCTCGCAAGGTGCCCGTGAAGCAAGCCATGACGATCGAGGGCGCCAGGCGGGCGCCAGCGCGTGCATCGTCCTTCTTTCCTCTTTGGTGCAAAGGGGGCAAGCGCAGCCGCAGAGTACCGAGGCATCAGGCAAAGCTTGCCGTTTCAGTGCAACAAGACCAGGACCAAGCGGACTGCGAGACGGAGGTCACCATGGAGCCCAGCACGGCGTCACCGCAGAGTCTTTCGCAGGCGAAGACCACCTTTAGTCAGGATAGATGTACTTGTTGTCCCCCTTCAAATTAGCCCGCCATTGTTGGCTCCCTTCCCGCTCGATATTTGGGAAGAGGACCAGGGCCTCTATAAATAGGACCGGCCACCCACGTAGCAAAGGGACCGGTTTTGATGAGAAGGCACACAGAGTCGAGAAAGAGAGAGAGAGAGAGAGAGAGAGAGGTGACCGAACTCCTCCCAGCAGTTCGTCGCCCCAGCAAAGAACTGACCCTCGCGAGGCTGTTCTTCCTTGTAGTGTTCTTCATCACCAGCCCCAGGAGGCAATCCATCCACCACACACTGGAGTAGGGTATTACACCACAATGGTGGCCCGAACCAGTATAAATCTTGTGTCTCTTGTGTGATTCCTTTAGTAGTTTAGATCTTTGTGAGACGGGGAGGTTGAGGACGTGATTTCCGCGCGCACCCCAGTGTTCGAACATTAAGGGTCTGCCGGAACCTGAAATCCGACATTTGGCGCGCCAGGTAGGGGTGCGCCGGAATCTTTCTTCCACCACTCCGTTCTCCTCCGACCGTCGCATCCATGTCCAACGCTCGTCGGGCCCGCGTCGAGCGCTGGGCCGCCATCGCTTCTCGTGTCGCCCAGACGGCCCCCGTCGGTGAGCGTCCTCGTCGTTCCCCGTCGCCTGCTGTCAACACCGCCACCGGCTCGGCGGGAAACGAGCTGCAAGCACCACCCCAGCATCCGCCTACGCGACAGAGCAACTGCACCGTGGCACCGACGCCTCTGGTCATTGCGGCCCTCCTGGGCGGCTCGCAGGCGCCGCCCACAAGTCGCCACATCAAGCCTTTTGCCCGCCGGGTTAGCTCCACTGCCGCGCGGTAGGGGGCTCCCCCGGACCGGGCGGCGAGCGAGGTCGATCTGACCTTCAGCTCGGAGGACCACCCCACCAACCAGGTCGACTCAGGCGCGCTCCCCTTGTTGTGCACCCCCACCATCTGCCAGGTGGCCTTCACCTGAACCCTCATCGACGGCGGCGCGGGCCTCAGCGTGCTTTCGGTCGAGACTTTCGACCTCTTCTGCATACCCCGGGAGCGGCTGCGACCCAGCCGATCCTTCTCGGGCATCGGGGGCGGATCGTCCGACTCCCTGGGACAGATCCGGCTCTCGGTGACCTTCGGCACCTACGACAACTTCCGCACGGAGACGATCGACTTTGACATCGCCCCCATCGGCCTTCCCTGCAACACCATCCTCGGCTACCCGGCACTGGCCCAGTTCATGGCCGCCACGCACCCGGCGTACAACCTCATGAAGATGCCCGGGAGCAATGGTACCCTCACCGTGCGCGGGGACACCGGGGACGCCCTGCGAGTACTCGAGCTCGCCTTCAAGACGGTGGCGTCGGCACGGCCCGCCAACTCGGAGGCCCTTGAGCCCAAGGGGGCTGCGCCCGCCAAGAAGAAGCAGTTATTCACCCAGGACAAGGCAGAGACCAAGCAGATACCCGTCGATGAGGACGGGTCCTCCAGTGCCACTTTCACCATAGGCGCCAACCTCCAGCCTGAGCAGGAGGAGGCCTTGGTCAAGTTCTTGCGCGCACATAAGAAGGTATTTTCTTGGGAACCCGATCAACTGGCAGGGATCCCCAGGAGTGTCATCGAGCATCACTTCAACGTGTGCCCAAATGTGCGCCCCGTGAAGCAGAAGGCCAGGCGGCAGTCCGTGGAGAAGCAGGCCTTCATTGTTCAAGAGACCCGCAAGCTAGAAGCCGCTGGGGTCATTCGCGAGGTCCGATACCCGAATTGGTTGGCCAACCCTGTTGTTGTGCCCAAGAAAGGGGGGAAGGAACGCATGTGTGTCGACTTCACCAACCTTAACAAGGCGTGCCCACAAGATCCGTTTCCGCTCCCCCGCATCGACCAGATCGTCGACTCCACTGCGGAGTGCGACATGCTATGCTTCCTGGACGCCTTCTCCGGGTATCACCAGATCAAGATGGCGGTAGAAGACGTCGAGAAGACCGCCTTCTTGACCCCGTGTGGGGTATACTGCTATACATGCATGCCGTTCGGGCTGCGCAACACGGGAGCAACCTTTCAGCGGCTGATGCACATCGCCTTGGGCCCGCAACTCGGAAAGACTGTCGAGGCCTACGTAGATGACATTGTGGTAAAGTCTCGGGAGGCCAAGACCCTGATACAAGACCTAGAGGAGACCTTCACGAGCCTCGGCGCAGTAAACCTGTGGCTCAACCCGGAGAAATGTGTGTTTGGCGTTCCCTCAGGCAAGCTTTTGGGGTTCCTCGTGTCCCATCGTGGCATCGAGGCCAACCCCGAGAAGGTCAAGGCGGTCGAGGACATGAGCCCGCTGAAGACCCTCAGAGAGATGCAGAAGCTTACTGGGTGTGTGACCGCGCTAGGGTGTTTCATCTCCAAATTGGGAGAACAAGCGCTGCCTTTCTTTCAGCTGATGAAGAAGAAGGGGCCCTTTGAATGGACTGAAGAGGCAGATAAGGCATTTCAAGATCTCAAGAGGTATCTGACCAGTCCCCCAGTCATGGTGGCTCCGCGCCCTCGGGAGCCCCTGCTGCTTTACCTCGCCGCCACTCCTTACTCCGCCAGCGCAGCCCTGGTGGCGGTTAGGGAGGAGCGCCAGGTCAAGACCGCAGCGGCGGCCCGAGGCAAGGCAAGACGGGAACAAGGAGAGCCTGCGGAAGCCGCAACCACAATGGAGGAGGGGAAGCTGCCGAAGAATGTACCAGAGGCAGGAGAGGCCGCACGCCCGGATGGGCCACCTCCCGAGGTCACTTCACCTCGCGAGGCGCCCCCACCTTCCGAGGGCGTCACGACCGCAGATGCTCTCAGCCTAGTTGAGCACCCGGTCTACTTTGTTAGCACAGTGTTATAGGACGCGAGGGCGCAGTACCCAATGCCTCAGAAGGTCCTCCTCGTGCTACTGGTGGCCTCACGCAAGCTACGTCACTACTTCCAGGCCCATCCCATCAAAGTCGTCTCATCATACCCCCTGGAGAGAGTGCCCCGGAGCCCAAACTCAGCCGGAAGGGTCGCCGAGTGGAACATAGAGCTACAGGCGTTTCAGCTCGAGTTCAGCACAACCAGGGTCATCAAAGGAGCAGCGTTGGCAGATTTCATGGCGGAATGGGCGGAGGCACCAGGCCTCAGGGACAACGAGGATCGGTCCCTCTCTCCAGGGAGTGAGGCGCCGGAAGGCTGGGTCATGTATTTCGATGGGGCGTTCTCCAGACACGGCGCGGGGGCTGGTGCGGTGCTGATATCACCCACTCAGGATAAGCTCTACTATGCCGTGCAGCTCTGTTTCCAGCAAGGTGAAAAGGTCTCCAACAACATTGCAAAATATCAGGGACTGGTAGCCGGGTTGAAGGCCGCAGTAGCCCTGGGAGTGAAACGCCTCACCGTCAAGGGCGACTTGCAGCTCCTAGTCAACTTCTCCAACAAAGAGTATGAGCCGAAGGACGAGCATATGGAGGCCTACCTAGCGGAGGTCTGCATGATGGAAAAGCAGTTCTGGGGGCTGGAACTGCAGCATGTGCCTCGCGGCACCAATCAGGAGGCCGACGATATTGCCAAGCGCGCATCCAGGCGGTTACCCCAGGAGCCTAGCGTTTTCGAGGAACGGCTCTTCAAGCCCTCAGCTCTGCCGTCACTGTCAAACACGGCTCAACCCTTGGAAGAGCTCCCCCAACCACCTGCCTCGGGAGCTCCGACCTGTGGCCCGGCCTCAGGAGCATGCCTGCTCCCGGCGATGGAGTCTCAGGAGGGTTGTTGGATCACCGAGCTCCGGAGCTACCTGGCGCAAGGGACCTTGCCGGAGAGGGAGGAGGAAGTAGAGCGAGTGGCGCGGCAGGCCACGGCATACTGCATCAGAGATGGAGAGCTCTACCGAAAGCGACCAAACGATGTACTTCTGCGTTGCATCTCCAGGGAACAAGGAAAGGAACAACTGGAGGACATACACGGCGGGGACTGCGGGCACCACTCATCATCATGGACCCTCGTCGGCAAGGCGTTCCGCAGCGGTTTCTATTGGCCCACCGCGCTCAACGACGCAATCGAATTGGTAAAGGCCCGCGAAGCCTGCCAGTTCCACGCCAAGCAGATCCATCAGCCAGCAGGAGGCTTGTAGACCATCCCCCTTTCATGGCCATTCGCGGTCTGGGGGCTGGACATCCTGGGCCCGTTCCATCGGGCGCCAGGGGGCTATCGCTACCTCTACGTCGCCATGGACAAGTTCACCAAGTGGGCTGAAGTGGAGGCCGTCCGCACCATCCCCGCGGGCTCCACGGTCAAGTTCATCAGGGGCATCGTGAGACGGTTCGGGGTGCCGAACCGCATCATCACAGACAACGGTTCGCAGTTCACCAGTAACCTCTTCAAAACATACTGTGCTAACCTTGGAACGCAGATATGCTACGCTTCAGTGGCGCACCCCCGAAGCAACGGCCAGGCCGAGCGAGCTAACGCGGAGGTCCTGAGGGGCTTCAAGACCAGGACGTTCAAGAAGAAGCCGGAGGCCTGTGGCCGAGGCTGGTACGACGAGCTTCAGTCCGTGCTGTGGTCCATCCGCACCACCACGACCAAACCGACTAGAGAAACCCCATTCTTCCTGGTCTACGGAGCGGAGGCAGTCCTCCCTCACGAGGTCAGACATCGCTCCGCGCGGGTCCTAGCGTTCGACGAAGTGCAGCAGGACGCCATGCGGGGGACGGACCTCGTGTTGGGGGAGGAACATCGCCGGGAGGCCGCGCTGCGAGCGGCGAGGTATCAGCAAGCGCTGCGGTGGTACCACTGCCGCAACATCCGGCCCAGGACCCTTGAGGTAGGATACCTCGTGCTCAGGCGGTTCCTCTCCAGGGAGGGGTTGCACAAGCTCTCTCCCATGTGGGAGGGCTCGTTCAAGGTTGTTCATGTTTCCAGGCCTGGCTCCGCGCGCTTGGGGACTCAGGAGGGAGTGCCGGTCCAGAACGCGTGGAACATCCAGCACCTCCGGAGGTTCTACCCCTAAAAAGGCCCAGAGCCTGTGAAGCAAGGCGAGTGCCTGTGAAGCTATCTCTTTGGGAAAGGCCCAGAGCCTGTGAAGCAAGGCGAGTGCCTGTGAAGATCATCGCTTTGGAAAAAGGCCCGGAGCCTATGAAGCAAGGTGAATGCCTATGAAGATCATCCCCTTTTTTGGAAAGGCCTAGAGCCTGTGAAGCAAGGCGAGCGCCTGTGAAGATCATCGCTTTGGAAAAAGGCCCGGAGCCTACGAAGCAAGGCGAATGCCTGTGAAGATCATCCCCTTTTTTTGGAAAGGCCCAGAGCCTGTGAAGCAAGGCGAGTGCCTGTGAAGATCGTCGCTTTGGAAAAAGGCCCGGAGCCTGTGAAGCAAGGCGAGTGCCTGTGAAGATCATCTCTTTTTGAAAAGGCCCAGAGCCTGTGAAGCAAGGCGAGCGCCTGTGAAGCTATCGCTTTGGGAAAGGCCCAGAGCCTGTGAAGCAAGGCGAGCGCCTGTGAAGCTATCGCTTTGGAAAAGGCCCAGAGCCTGTGAAGCAAGGCCAAGGCCTGTGAAGCTCGCCGCCCCGTGACACTCTCACGTAATAATGAGTGGGGCTGTACACACCCCGGAGTCTCAGGAGCGCCGGCCTCAGGCCCTGGGGCTCCCTCCCACGCCCAGTGGCAGCACTTAGCTCCGCGCTGGTGAGAAGATGTCGAAGACTAGATTAGGTGCCGGACGCGGCTTTTTCATTAGCTTTCCGTAGTTGACGTCTTTGTTTGCATTTGGAGTCTTATTGAAGTTGTCGCTGTTGCTGATTTGTGGTTCGTCGATTTTCGCTCCTCGCTTTGGTTTCTCTCGTAAACAACCTCGCGAGGGACGGTGCATAGACGTCCTCGCGAGGGTTTCTGCCCTAGCCGCAGGAAGGCTTTCACGACCCTGGCGCATTACAGGAGCACCCCTTCTAGTCCGTGCCCCTCGGGTACCGCGACGCGCACACAGGGCCTGGGTCGGTCGCCCCACCCCCCGGCAGGGGTCGAAAACTATCTACGCACAGGCAAGAAATCAAGAGGTGCAAAAAATGAGGTCAAGGTAATAGCTAAAACGGCAATGTTTCCCAACACGCCCCAAGGGGGCTCCATACAGCTGTTCTGTCTTACACAGGGAACAAAAGAGAAAGGAAAAAGACGAGCCCGGCGCAGCCCCCCTCACATTGGCCCGTGGAGGCGATGCGGGCTGCCTCAGGGCCTCAGGCCGACTCCCTCTCGCTCTTCACCGGGGCACGACGGCGGGCGGACGAACCGCCGCCTCCCAAGCAAGCTCGGCGGCGCGGGGGAGGACTGCTGCCACCGCTGGAGGAGTCGCTTGAGGAAGAGCTAACGAAGCTTGGGGAGTCGCGGACGCCGCCATCCGCGCGGGCGCTATCTCCTCCATCGCCATCGGAGCGGGGCCCGCGGACGCGGTCGTCGTCCTCGGGGCAGCACCCCGCGCGGCGACCATCTTCCCCAAACACCCTCACATAGAGGGTGGCGTCGCCGTCGAACCTGAAGTGCAGAGTGCACCGACGCTCCAGGCCGCGAGCACGGGCGAATGCCTGCCAGCCACGAGTGAAGGCCAAGTCCCCGCTGGCGGAGACCTCCAGCGCGACCCACGAGGACCTGCTGCAGCAGCCTCTACCTGTAGCCAGAGGCCGCCAGGAGCGCCGACCGGGAGTTCACCAAGGAGGAAGCGAGGGAGCGGGAGCCGGGCGGGAGTCGGCTCCGCCGACTAGACGATGAACTCCGTTAGCGCCTGCACAGTGCAAAAGCGCGGCCTGGGAGAACGCGCGACCCAGGTGCGTCCTTCGGCTGCGGCGGCCCGCCCGCCGCCGCGTTGGGAGCCGCCCCCATGGCCACCGAACGCGGCCGGGGCGGCCACCGGGTGCTTTAGAGGGCTCCCACGACCACACTTGGGCGGGGGAGAGGCAGGACCAACCTGGAGGGCCTTCCCCTTCTCTGCAGCCGAGTACCTCCTCGATGGGGCCATCACACCAAGACGGAGTGGGAACTGAAGCGAATGGGAGAGTAAGAAGAGATGGACTGGAAGGGCACGCGCCGTACAATACTTATAGCCGGCGAAGGCCAACCGCCAGCCTCCTCGATCACAGGTAATCATGACACGATTTGCATGCAGGGACTTGTCCACCTCGCGCGGTCACCAAGGCGTCGTGGGGAAGTGGAGTCGCCCACGTCCAATCAACCGCCACGTGGCGCCCAAGGCCGCAGGCTGTTAGGGCCCACGGCGCTTCGCCCTTGCCCTTTCGCCTCTCAGCATGGCCAAGCCCATGCCCACCACGGGCCTGGGGGCTACTGTCGGCGTTCTAGGAACGGGGGTCCCCAGACTTGCCTGCCTGCGGCCTGCGGCGTGGCTCGAATGGGGGCCCAACATGGCCCATCTTCATCAAGCACAAGACTCAAGACCCTCGCGAGGCGGACGACACGGCGCATCCTCAGGCGCAGCCTCCTCAGGCTGGCTCGCGAGGAGACGGAGATATCAAGGCGGGGTACCTCGCGAGGTGCCCGTGACGCAAGCCATGACGATCGAGGGCGCTAGGCGCGCGCCAGCGCGCGCAGCGTCCTTCTTTCCTCTTTGGTGCAAAGGGGGCAAGCGCAACCGCGGAGTACCGAGGCATCAGGCAAAGGTTGCCGTTTCGGTGCAACAAGACCAGGACCAAGTGGACTGCGAGACGGAGGTTACCATGGAGCCCAGCGCGGCGTCACCGCAGAGTCTTTTGCAGGCGAAGACCACCTTTAGTCAGGATAGATGTACTTGTTGCCCCCCTTCAAATTAGCCCGCCATTGTTGGCTCCCTTCCCGCTCGATATTTGGGAAGAGGACCAGGGCCTCTATAAATAGGACCGGCCACCCATGTAGCAAAGGGACCGGTTTTGATGAGAAGGCACACAGAGTAGAGAAAGAGAGAGAGAGAGAGAGGTGACCGAACTCCTCCCAGCAGTTCGTCACCCTAGCTAAGAACTGACCCTCGCGAGGCTGTTCTTCCTTATAGTGTTCTTCATCACTAGCCCCAGGAGGCAATCCATCCACCACACACTGGAGTAGGGTATTACACCACAATGGTGGCCCGAACCAGTATAAATCTTGTGTCTCTTGTGTGATTCCTTTAGTAGTTTAGATCTTTGTGAGATGGGGAGGTTGAGGACGTGATTTCCGCGTGCACCCCAGTGTTCGAACCTTAAGGGTCTGTCGGAACCCGAAATCCGACACACACAATTAAGACATTGTGGAAATTGTTTCACAACTAATACTGCCTGGACCACCATAGTGTGATGGTGTGTCCGAACATCATAACTGCACCCTATTGGATATGGTGCATACCATGATGTCTCTTATTGAATTACCACTATCGTTTATGGGTTAGGCATTAGAGACAACCGCATTCACTTTAAATAGGGCACCACACAGTTCCGTTGAGACGACACCGTATGAACTATAGGTTTAGGGAAACCTAAGCCACCGTTTCTTAAAAGTTTGGGGCTATGATGCTTATGTGAAAAAAGTTTCACGCTGATAAGCTCGAACCCAAAGCGGATAAATGCATATTCATAGAATACCCAAAAATAGTTGGGTATACCTCCTATGTCAGATCCGAAAGCAAAAGTGATTGTTTCTAGAAACGGGTCCTTTCTCAAGAAAAAGTTTCTCTCGAAAGAATTGAGTGGGAGGATGGTGGAGACTTGATGAGGTTATTGAACCGTCACTTCAACTAGTGTGTAGCAGGGCACAGGAAGTTGTTCCTGTGGCACCTACACCAATTGAAGTGGAAGCTTATGACAGTGATCATGAAACTTCGGATCAAGTCACTACCAAACCTCATAGGTCGACAAAGATGCGTACTACTTCAGAGAGGTACGTAATCCTGTCTTGGAAGACATGCTGCTAGACAACAATGAACCTATGAGCTATGGAGAAGCGATGGTGGGCCCGGATTCCGACGAATGGCTCGAGGCCATAAAATTCGAGAGAGGATCCATGTATAAAACAAAGTATAGACTTTGAACGAACTACTTTATGGTCGTAAGGCTGTTAGGTGTAGATGGATTTTAAAAGGAAGACACACAATTATGGTAAGTGTCACCACTAATAAAGCTCGACTTGTCGTTGAGATGTTTCCCGACAAGTTCAAGGAGTTGACTACGATGAGACTTTCTCACTCGTAGCGATGCTAAGAGTCTGTTGGAATTATGTTAGTAGTTACTGCATTATTTATGAAATCTTGCAGATAGGATGTCAAAACATTGTTTCCTCGACATTTTTCTTGAGGAAAGGTTGTATGTGATACAACCAGAAGGTTTTGTCAATCCTGAAAGATTCTAACAAGTATGCAAAGCTCCAGCAATCCTTCTAAGGACTGGAGTAAGCATCTCGGAATTGGAATGTACGTTTTGATGAGATGATCAAAGATTTTGGGTTTATACAAAGTTTATGAGAAACTTGTATTTCCAAAGGAGTGAGTGGGAGCACTATAGAATTTTTGATGAGTATATGTTGTTAACATATTGTTGATAAAAAATGATGTAGAATTTCTAGAAAGCATGCAGGGTTATTTGAAAAGTGTTTTTCGATGGAAAACCTGGATTAAGCTACTTGAACATTGAGCATCAAGGTCTATAAGGATAGATAAAAACACTTAATAGTACTTTCAAATGAATACATACCGTGACAAGATTTTGAAGGAGTTCAAAATAGATCGGCAAAGAAGGAGTTCTTGGCTGTGTTACAAGGTGTGAGTATTGAGTAAGACTCAAGACCTGACCACGGCAGAAGAGAGAGAAAGGATGAAGGTCGTCCCCTATGCTTTGGACGTAGGCTCTATAGTATGCTATGCTGTGTACCGCACCTGAAGTGTGCCTTGCCATGAGTCAGTCAAGGGGTACAAGAGTGATCCAGGAATGGATCACATGACAGCGGTCGAACTTATCCTTAGTAACTAGTGGACTAAGGAATTTTCTCGATTATGGAGGTGGTAAAAGAGTTCGTCGTAAAGGGTTACACCGATGCAAACTTTGACACTAATCCGGATGACTCTGAGGAGTAAAATCGGATTCGTATAGTAGAGCAGTTATTTGGAATAGTTCCAAGTAGCGCGTGGTAGCTGCATCTACAAGATGACATAGAGATTTGTGAAGCACACATGGATCTAAAAGGTTCAGACCCATTGACCGATAAAACCTCTCTCACAAGCAAGATATGAACATACCCCATGGGTGTTGGATTCATTACAATCACATAGTGATGTGAACTGGATTATTGACTCTAGTGCAAGTGGGAGACTGTTGGAAATATGCCCTAGAGGCAATAATAAAGTGGTTATTATTATATTTCCTTGTTCATGATAATTGTCTATTGTTCATGCTATGATGGTATTAACCGGAAACCGTAATACATGTGTGAATACATAGATCGTAATATGTCCCTAGTAAGCCTCTAGTTGACTAGCTCGTTGATCAATAGATGGTTACGGTTTCCTGACCATGGACATTGGATGTCGTTGATAACGGGATCACATCATTAGGAGAATGATGTGATGGACAAGACCCAATCCTAAGCCTAGCACAAGATCGTGTAATTCGTATGCTAAAGCTTATCTAATGTCAAGTATCATTTCCTTAGACCATGAGATTGTGCAACTCCTAGATACCGTAGGAATGCTTTGGGTGTACCAAATGTCACAACGTAACTGGGTGGCTATAAAGGTGCACTGCGGGTATCTCCGAAAGTGTCTGTTGGGTTGGCACGAATCGAGACTGGGATTTGTCACTCCGTGTGACGGAGAGGTATCTCTGGGCCCACTCGGTAGGACATCATCATCATGTGCACAATGTGACCAAGGAGTTGATCGCGGGATGATGTGTTACGGAATGAGTAAAGAGACTTGCCGGTAACGAGATTTAACAAGGTATCGGGATACCGACGATCGAATCTCGGGCAAGTACTATACCGGTAGACAAAGGGAATTGTATACGGGATTGACTGAATCCTTCACATCGTGGTTCATCCGATGAGATCGTCGTGGAACATGTGGGAGACAACATGGGTATCCAGATCCCTCTGTTGGTTATTGACCAGAGAGAGATGTCTCGGTCATGTCTGCATGATTCCCGAGCCCGTAGGGTCTACACACTTAAGGTTCGATGACGCTAGGGTTATAGGGAAAGTATGTACGCAGTTACCGAATATTGTTCGGAGTCCCGGATGAGATCCCAGACGTCACGAGGAGTTCCAGAATGGTCTGGAGGTAAAGATTTATATATGGGAAGTCCCGTTTTGGTCACCGGAAAAGTTCCGGTTGCTATCGGTAACGTACCGGGACCACCGGGAGGGTCCCGGGGGTCCATCGGGTGGGACCACCAGCACCGGAGGGCTGTGTGGGTCAAGTGTGGGAGGGGACCAGCCCTATGTGGGCTGGTGCGCCCCCCACCAAGGCTCAAGGAGCAGGGAGAGTGGGAGGGGGCAAACCCTAGGTCCAGATGGGCCTTAAGGCCCACCCTAGGGCGCCCCCCTCTCTTCCCCCCTCTGGCCGCCACCCTAGATGGGATCTAGGGCTGCCGCCCCCCTTGGGGAGGGAACCCTAGAGGGGGCGCATCCCCTCCCCTCCCCCTATATATACTTGAGGTATGGGGCTGCCCACCAGATGATTTGATCTCTCTCTTGGCGCAGCCGTACCTCTCTCCCTCCTCGTCTCTCGTAGTGCTTGGCGAAGCCCTGCTGGAGTCCCGCGCTCCTCCACCACCACCACGCCGTCGTGTTGCTGCTGGAAGGAGTCTTCCCCAACCTCTCCTTCTCCCCTTGCTGGATCAAGGTGTGGGATACGTCACCGGGCTGCACGTGTGTTGAACGCGGAGGCGCCGTTGTTCGGTGCTTAGATCGGAATCAACCGCGATCTGAATCGCTACGAGTATGACTCCTTCATCCGCGTTCCTGTAACGCTTCCGCATCGCGATCTACAAGGGTATGTAGATGCACTCCCCTCTCCCTCGTTGCTAGATGACTCCATAGATTGATCTTGGTGATGCGTAGAAAATTTTGAATTTCTGCTATGTTCCCCAACAACTATATATAGGGAGATTGGTACATATACATGCATGCATGTGTTAGAAGCAAATAAGATCCGGAGAGACAGACAGGGGGAGAGGGGTGCGGCTAGGAGGTGGTGCGAGAGTGTAACGCCCTCGATGCGGCTATAGCTCCCACGTGTCGAGGCACGACTTAGAGACATAACCGCATTGAAAGCAATGTCGCAAGTTAGGCAATCATCACAACATCCCATGTAATATATATAATAAAAGGGGAGATACGATAGTTGGCTTACACTCGCCACGTCACATGAAAGTACATAAATAACATACATCATCCAAACACTCATGGCCCGACTACGGCGCCCAAATAAAAGACAACCCAACAAGCGACATAGGTCCCGATCACCCCAACTGGGTACCACTACTGATCATCAGGAAAAGACACATAGTAACGCTGAGAATCCTCGTCGTACTCCCAGTTGAGCTCAAGCGCGCCATCTGGAGCTGTATCATCTGTCCCTGCATCTGGTGTAATAGTAATCTGTGAGCCACAGGGACTCAGCAATCTCGCACCCTCGCGATCAAGACTATTTAAGCTTAATAGGTAGGATGGGGGTAAATGTAAGTGGAGCTGCAGCAAGCGTCTAGCATATATGGTGGCTAACTTATTCGCAAAAGAGAGCGAGAAGAGAGAGCAAGGCATGAGCGAGGAACTAGAGAGTAACCTGCGCAAACATAACTCCAACACCATGTCCGCTTCCCGGACTTCGCCGAGAAGAGGCCATCACGGTAACACACTCAGTTGATTCATTTTAATTAATTAAGGTTCAAGTTATCTACAACCGGAAATTAACAAATTCCCATCTGCCCATAACCGCGGGCACGGCTTTCGAAAGATCAATCCCTGCAGGGGGGTCCCAACTGAGCCCATAACAAGCTCTCACGGTCAACGAAGGAATAGACCTCCACCCAAGACACACCGATCAGACTCGGTATCTCGGTACAACAAGACGATTTGACAAGTTGAAACAAGTCCAGCAACACCGCCCGAATGTGCCGACAAATCCCGATAGGAGCTGCACATATCTCGTTCTCAGGGCACACTCAGATGAGAAATCCTACGAGTAAAACCAACCCTCAAGTTGCCCCGAGGTGGCCCCACAGTCTACTCGGTCGGACCAACACTCAGAGGAGCACTGGCCCGGGGGGGGGGGGGGGGGTTAAAATAAGATGACCCTCGGGCTCCGAAAACCCAAGGGGAAAAGAGGATAGGTGGCAAATGGTAAAACCAAAGTTGGGCATTGCTGGAAAAGCTTTAATCAAGGCGAACTATCAAGGGGTTCCCATTATAGCCTAACCGCGTAAGGGACGCAAAAAATCCGGGAACATAACACCGATATGACGGAAACTAGGGCGGCAAGAGTGGAATAAAACACTAGGCGAGAGGCCGAGCCTTCCACCCTTTACCAAGTATATAGATGCATTAAGAGAACATAGCAATATAATGATATCCCAACAAGTAAATAAATGTCCCAACAAGGAACGACTCCAATCTTCACCTGCAACTAACAACGCTATAAGAGGGGCTGAGCAAAGCGGTAAGATAGCCAATCAACGGTTTGCTAGGACAATGGTGGGTTAGAGGTTCAACATGGCAATTGGGAGGCTGACAAGCAAGTGGTAGGCATCGTAGCATTGGCAAAGCAAAAGAGCGAGCAAACTAGCATAGCAAAGATAGTAGTGATTTCGAAGGTATGATCATCTTGCCTGCATAGTTGTCAGAGTTGACTGGATCCTAAAAAGCAAACTCAACGGGCTCCTCGTTAGCGAACTCATCTCCCGGCTCTACCCAAACAATACAAACAAGCAACAAGGATACAATCAACCACGTGCAAACTCAAACAATAAGATGCAATGATGGTATGCTATGCGGGATGCGATGCGGGATGCAAAATGCAAGATGTGACAGGAAATGCATGAACCTGGCCTCAACTTGGAAAACTAAGTGTGCCACTGGATAGAGGGGATTAAATCGCTTGAAAACGATATAAAGATCATTGGAATCGGAGTTACGGTTTGGAAATGGCAAGCGTTTTAAGATATGACACCGGTCTGCGATTTACAGCAAGTAGGCATCTAAATGCAACGAGATGAACATGCTACAGCCACCAAACATGACAACAAAATACATGGCAGGGATGCCCACAAGATGCTTAACAAAACACTAGCACTGAGTCATGGCCAAATTCATCCATTATGAGGTTCAAACAAGCATGGCAAAAACGCAAATGCAAAACAGATTTCAGACTTAGTGAAATTAACACTAGTCTGGAATTTCAGATCACGAAGCTCTCTTCGGGGCAGCAAAACAACATGATACATGACCTGATTATGAAAAGTAAGAACATGGCATGGAGCTACTCAACAAGCTTATCAAAAGTCCCAAAGTGACCTGGGCCAAAAGGGATCACAAAATATACTAACAAGCACACGAACATAGCTCACCACAATCAGTTTTCACACGTAGTGAAAACTGAGACATGCTGGAATTTAACTCACGAAGGCATGTAAACGAGCTCGATGCACTCACTACGTTGCAAGTCATGGCAAGGCAAGCATATATCCATTAAGAAGACACAAAATGCTAGCTAGACATGGCAAGAACAATGGCATAGCATGCACGGATCAATAACAATAGCATCGGCAAAATCGCAAACAAGTTGACGATCTGCCCAGATTTACCACGAAGCAAAAGTAGAGCTCGATTGACTCAAGCTAGAGTACGCCACATGTGCAAACAAAGACATGGATGGATAGAGCATAACATGATTAACAAAACTCCTTACTGATCATCCTCAAAACAGGCATGGATCACTAGGAAACAAGCTGAACAAATGGCATCATGAACTAAATATACCCAGACTTAGTGAAATCCACTAAGTCCCTGAAAACAGATCTACCAAGTGCCTCACTTGGCAAGCTTGCACAAGTCACCACACACATCCTAAAAATGCATGGGTTGCACCTCTGGAAAGAAGACAAAATGCTTAACAAATCATATGAAGGACTCACAGGAATAGCATGCACACAATAATCATGGCAAAAATGACAAAGGTCTAAGATGAACTAGCAGATCTGACAATTATCTCACGAAGCCTCCTTCTCGCAGCATTTCGGGCATCAAGATGAACTCAAATGAAAATGATGCAATGGAATGAAATGATGTACTCATCGAGACGAACATTTTGATATACTATATGTCCAAAACGGAGCTATGGATGCGGAGATATCATCGGTCAAAGTATGCATAAAAAACTAGGGGTTAGGGACGAAAGTCAACCGAGATGACCCAGATCCAGATCTGGCGCGGCTTACGGAGTTCGCCGGAACACTGTTCACCGGAGTTCGTCACCGGCGTTCGTCGTGGCCGGAGAAGAGGGAGGAAGAGGCCGGGGCGGCCAAAGTGGTGGCGGCGTGCGGCGGCGGCGTCCCGCGGCGGCGCAGATCCGCCGGAGGAGGCGAGGCGGCGGGGCCCCGACGCGGTGGCGTGGCGGCGCCGGCCGGTGACGGCGGGGCGGCGGCGGCATTCGGAGAAGACGGCGGGCGGCGGCTTGCGGGCGAGGAGGCGGCGGAGGGAGTCGGGCGCGGGGCGCGGTGGCCGGCTGGGCCGCGGGGGCCCTCCCGCGGGCCGAGCGGGCCGGCTGGCGGCGCGGCGAAGCGGTCCCCTCGGGGACACGTGGCAGCACCGGGCTGGTCGGCGGAGGGGCGGACGTTGTCTGGTCCGCACCGGACACGTCCATCAGCGGCGGATGTTTTTTTAGGGTTTGGACGGGGAAGAAGATCCGAAATTGGAGGGGTGCTATTTATAGGCATAAGTGGAGCTAGGAGAGTCCAAATGAGGTGCGGTTTTCGGCCACGCGATCGTGATCGAATGCTCTAGATGATGGAGCAGAGTTTGGTTGGTTTTGGGCCAAATTGGTAGGGTGTTGGGCTGCAACACACACGAGGCCTTTTCGGTCCCTCGGTTAACCGTTGGAGTATCAAACAAAGTCCAAATGGTACGAAACTTGACAGGCGGTCTACCGGTAGTAAACCAAGGCCGCATGGCAAGTCTCGGTCCAATCCGGAAATGTTTAAACCCCACAAACAAAAGAAAGCTAGAATTGACCACCGGAGGAGAACAAAGCGCCGAAATGCAAAACGGACAACGGGGAAAATGCTCGAATGCATGAGATGAACACGTATGCAAATGCAATGCACATGATGACATGATATGAGATGCATGAAAACGAAAACAACACACGGAGACAAGACCCGAACCCGAGAAATAAATATAACTTAACGCTGGAAACGGCAAGAGTTGGAGTACAAATTGGGAAAGTTATATCTGGGGCGTTACAACACTCCACCACTACGAAAAGACCTCGTCCCGAGATCTAGGACTGAAAGAACTTCGGGTACTCAAAACGGAGGTGATCCTCGTGTTCCTAGGTAGCTTCACGGTCGGAATGGTGTGACCACTTTACTTTGAGAAATTTGATTGACTTGTTGCGAGTCCTGCGTTCAGTCTCTTCAAGGATTGCAACTGGGTGCTCACGATAGGAGAGATCTTCTTGGAGCTCAATGTCCTCAAAGTTGACGGTGCGGTCAGGCGTCTTGAAGCACTTTCGAAGCTGAGAGACATGGAACACATCATGAACATTTGCAAAGTTTGACGGAAGCTCGAGTTGATAGGCGAGGTCGCCTCTCTTGCTGACAATCTTGAAAGGTCCGACGTATCTAGGGGCAAGCTTCCCTTTGATATCGAAGCGACGAGTCCCTTTCATAGGAGAGATGCGGAGGTACACATGATCTCCGATCTCGAAAGCCAAATCACGATGCTTACTATCATAGTAGCTCTTCTGGCGGGATTGGGCTGCTTTGAGGTTATCACGAATGACCTTGCACATTTCTTCTGCCTCTGAGATTAGGTCATTACCCAGCAGCTGACGTTCAACGGTTTCATACCAGTTGAGAGGGGCACGACATTTCCTACCATACAGAATTTCAAATGGGGCCTTGCCCGAACTTGCTTGAAAACTGTTGTTGTATGAGAATTCAGCATAAGGAAGACAATCCTCCCACTTCATGCCGAAGGAGATCACACAAGCCCTGAGCATATCTTCAAGAATCTGGTTGACACGCTCGACTTGACCGCTTGTTTGAGGATGGAAAGCAGTGCTGAAGCGGATGTTGGTGCCCATGGCCTTCTGAAAAGAATCCCAGAACTTGGAGGTAAAGATGCTGCCACGGTCTGAAGATATCACTTGAGGAATACCGTGCAGAGAGACAATTCGAGAGGTATAGAGTTCCGCCAATTGAGCTGCAGTGATTGACTCTTTGATAGGCAGAAAGTGAGCCACTTTGGTGAGCTTATCAATGACAACGAATATAGCATCGTTGCCACGCTTGGACTTTGGAAACCCAGTCACGAAGTCCATTTCAATGTGGTCAAACTTCCATTCTGGAATGGCAAGAGGTTGGAGGAGACCTGCTAGCCTTTGGTGTTCTGCCTTCACTCTTCTGCAGACATCACATTCATTGACGAATTGAGCGATCTCACGCTTCATTCGAGTCCACCAATAAGTTTGCTTAAGATCCTGATACATCTTCGTACTCCCAGGGTGGATGGAGAGGAGGGAATTGTGAGCCTCGTTCATGATCACTTTATGAAGTTCACCTTTGGGTACAACAATTCGATCCTCGAAGAAGAGAGTGTCCTTGTCATCAAGGCGGTAGCACTTGTACTTGGACTGACTCTTGGCAATCCCAATCTTCACCTTTTTCACCATAGCATCAAGAAGCTGGGCTTGGCGAATCTGGTCTTCCAAGGTAGGAGAGACTTGAAGGTTGGCGAGGAAACCTTGAGGAACAATTTGTAGATTAAGTTTGCGGAAAGCTTCACAAAGCTCGGGTTGATAAGGCTTGAGAATCAGACTGTTACAATACGCTTTTCTGCTCAAAGCGTCAGCAATCACATTGGCCTTGCCTGGAGTATACTCGATACTCAGATTGTACTCTTGAATCATTTCGACCCATCGAGTTTGCCTGAGGTTGAGATTAGGCTGGGTGAAGATGTACTTGAGACTCTTGTGATCAGTGAAAATGTCCACTTTTCTTCCCAATAGAAGATGTCTCCAAGTCAACAAAGCATGCACAACTGCCGCAAACTCGAGATAATGAGTGGGGTAGTTCTTCTCATTAGGCTTCAACTGGCGAGAGGTATAAGCAACAACTTTCTTCTCTTGCATCAGTACAGCACCGAGACCTTGGAGAGAGGCATCACAAAAGACCTCGTACGGCTTGGATTCATTAGGCGGAGTCAGAACTGGAGCAGTGATCAACTTCTCTTTCAAAGTGTTGAAAGCAATATCACACTCCGGAGACCAAACGTACTTGACGTGCTTCTGAAGAAGATTTGAGAGGGGCTTCGCGATCTTAGAAAAGTTTTCAACGAATCTTCGTCAGTAGCTTGCGAGACCGAGGAAGCTACGGAGTTGCTTCACGTTCTGAGGAGGTTCCCAATTCACAATTGCAGACACCTTCTCAGGATTCATGACAATGCCCTTGGCAGAGATGATATGACCAAGATAAAGAACCTCATCGAGCCAAAATTCACACTTGGAGAACTTGGCGTAGAACTAATGTTCCCTGAGCTTGTCAAGAACCAAACGCAAGTGCTTGGCATGATCTTCCTTGTTCTTGGAGAAAACCAGAATGTCGTCGAGATAGACCAAAACGAAGTCATTGGTGTAGGGGTTGAAGATGAAGTTCATCATGCGAGAGAACGTCGGAGGAGCGTTGGCGAGGCCAAAAGACATGACAGTGTATTCATATGACCCATAGCTTGTCCTGAAAGTCGTCATGGGAATATCTTGCTCACGGATTCGAATACGATGATAACCCATACGGAGATCAAGCTTGGAGAATACTTTGGCACCCTTGAGTTGTTCGAACAGCTCATTGATGTTGGGGAGTGGGTATTTGTTCTTGATGGTCTTCTTGTTCAATCGATGATAATCAACACAAAGTCGGTCCGTTCCATCCTTCTTCTTCACAAAAAGAACACCACAACCCCATGGAGAAGAACTAGGCCGGATGAGACCCATTCTTTCTTGAATATCGAGTTGTTTCTTCAGCTCCTTCAACTCTTCAGGTCCGAGCTTGTAAGGACGCTTGCACACAGGTTCCGTACTGGGCTCGAGATCAATAACAAATTCGACTGGCCGGTGCGGAGGCATTCCTGGGAGCTCTTCTGGGAAGACGTCTTGATACTCACAAACGACTGGAATCTGCTAAATAGAATCCAATTCACCCTTCTCATTGAGAGAAAACAACCGGATTGTATCATCACGAGCGGCAAAGACGATTACATCCTCAGACGAATGAGTCAGTTGAATCTGCCTAGCTGCACAATCAAGCTGAGCCTTGTGCTTAGAGAGCCAGTCCATCCCGAGGATAAGATCGATATCCGAATTACCAAGAACCACCGGAGAAGAGAGAAACTTGTAATCGCCCAACGTGATAGAGATATCGGGAGCAACCAAACTTGAAGTCAAAAGCTTGCCGGGAGAAACAACTTGCATGGCTTTGGGCATAATCTCAGTATCAACATTGTGCTTCGATGCAAACGGGCATGACAAGAAAGAATGCGATGCACCAGTATCCAAAAAGTACTTTTGCGGGAACATCGTTAACAGGAAGGTTACCCATGATGACATCTGACGAATCCTCTGCCTGAGCTGCGTTCATCAAGTTGACCTTGGCGGACTTGGGGTTATGCTTGACCACTGCTGTACTTGCCGATCTCACAGGAGGAGGAGGAGGAAGACGCCTTTGGTTGAAACACTTGTTGGCGTAGTGACCCTTCTATTGGCACTTGTTGCACATGACCTCTGAAAGCGGACGATGGTACGGAGCACTTGATCTTGGAGCTTGCGACGAAGACTTGTTTTGAAAACCAGGGTTTGGTGGGTGGGAAGAACCACTACCACCTTTGCTCTTCTGCTGATACGGCTGACAGAATGGAGGAGGAGAAAGCCAATACTTCTGCTGCTTGGCCACTTGAGTAGAGGAAGAAGGCGTAGTGTCTCTGACTCACTTCCTGGAAGCATCACACCTCAACTGAGCAGCCTCTTGCTTCAGTGCCATGTTGTAGAACTCATCGTACCTCAACGGCTCAAAGAGGACAAGAGTGAGCTGAATTTCTTCCCTGAGACCACCCCTGAACTGGTATATCATGCTCTTCTCATCAGGAACATCCTGCTTGGCAAAACGGGCGAGCTTCTGGAACAACTTGTTGTAGTCATAGACAGACAAAGAGCCTTGCTTCAGATTGCGGAATTCCTCACGTTTGCTTTCAGTCACACTCTGAGGGATGTGATGAGCTCGGAAATCTCGACGAAAATCATCCCAAGTGATCAAACGTCCACCTCTGGAATCCTTGTACTGCTGGAACCACTCTTCAACCTGATCTTTGAGTTGGAAGGAAGCGAACTTGACGAAATCTTCAGGCCTGACGTTGCTGCATTCAAAATGCTTGCCCAGGTCCACTAGCCAATCGTCGGCATCGGTTGCCTCAACACAATTGCTGAACGTCTTTGGACCATTTGCAAGGAACTGGTTCAGCGTAGCAAAATGGTTCTGATTGTTGCCTTGATTCCCTTGACTGCCTTGATTGCGCTCTTGGAGGATTTGCATGATCAACTGTGTGTTTGCATTGGTTGCGGCCATCACAGCTTGCCAAGCCTCCGGAGGAGGTGGAGGTGGTGGCGGATCAGGATTCGGAGTCGTGCGTGTTGGAGGAGCCATCCTGAAGAGGTTGACCACCATTAGCACATAGATAGACAAATATTGAAGCTAAATCCAATGGAATGAAAATTGCAACATAAAGTCTTCACATCCGAACAAAATGAACGAATGCACTTCTCTTGAAGTGGTCACATATCCCTAAATTGCGAAGCCACGTAGAATTAGGTAGAAGAGGTAAATCAACAAGGGATGGAATCAACATATGACTTCGAAGCAATTCGAATACCACTACTCAAAACAAAAACAAAGGATTGGCTTGTGAAATAAGCCGGAACAAACATATGATAGAGATTTCGTCCGAAGTTTTCGTGGTGGGACCTACACGGGCTCGATCGTACAGCACCATCATGTACAAGGCAGTGCACATGACATACGAAGCGTCCCTGAGTCAGCATAGCAAAGGACTCTTTAAGACACAACGAGACCACTGTAAAGTCGACCGTGAATAGGCGAACCACTAGATGTCGAACCCAAATTTCATATCATACATCTGTCGGAAGGATATCCTAAGAGCTACTTGAATTCCCACCTATGAAACTCCCGAAACTTTCCGGTTATGCAATCAGGTGTTGGGGATACAGGGGAAGCATAATATCTCACCCAAACTAGCAATACCTACATCCAGTTGTATCCATCCTTCAACACATAACCAAGAAACCTTCGGAAACCATCTACCTCAACCTTCGAAAAGCATCCGTTATACAAGTTATGGCGATACTCCCGAACTCCCGCCCCAGTACTGGGTGGCGTCGAGGTTATCTCACCAACGAACTGCATAAAGGAGATTTTCGATGTCGGCGAACATATCTCAAGTATTCCAGAATTGCAACGATAAAATTATGAACACCTCAGAGCTCAACTCCCCGGGACACTTCCACTAAACCCCTGACAGGAGTCACCAAGACAGTGTTCTCATCATAAGCCATCGGAACGATTCCAAGATACTCGCGTGATCCTAAAAAAAATTTAGTGAAATTTGAGAAGAGAAGAGTCAAAACTCTACGTCAGGATGCCTTACCAGAGCGATGAGGAGACTAGGAAGTAAAAAGAATTCCTAAGCTCTCCGATATATAATTCCTAAATGACTCAAAACATTTTTTATAGACACAACTCGGCTGCTAAAACGATCAATCAGTGGGGGCTCCTAAGGTCGGGGAAGGCTCTGATTACCAATTTGTAACGCCCTCGATGCGGCTATAGCTCCCACGTGTCGAGGCACGACTTAGAGACATAACCACATTGAAAGCAATGTCGCAAGTTAGGCAATCATCACAACATCCCATGTAATATATATATAATAAAAGGGGAGATACAATAGTTGGCTTACACTCGCCACGTCACATCAAAGTACATAAATAACATACATCATCCAAACACTCATGGCCCGACTACGGCGCCAAAATAAAAGACAACCCAACAAGCAACATAGGTCCCGATCACCCCAACTGGGCACCACTACTGATCATCAGGAAAAGACACATAGTAACGCTGAGAATCCTCGTCGTACTCCCACTTGAGCTCAAGCGCGCCATCTGGAGCTATATCATCTATCCCTGCATCTGGTGTAATAGTAATCTGTGAGCCACAGGGACTCAGCAATCTCGCACCCTCGCGATCAAGACTATTTAAGCTTAATAGGTAGGATGGGGGTAAATGTAAGTGGAGCTGCAGCAAGCGTCTAGCATATATGGTGGCTAACTTATTCGCAAAAGAGAGCGAGAAGAGAGAGCAAGGCGCGAGCGAGGAACTAGAGAGTAACCTGCGCAAACATAACTCCAACACCGTGTCCGCTTCCCGGACTCCACCGAGAAGAGGCCATCACGGTAACACACTCAGTTGATTCATTTTAATTAATTAAGGTTCAAGTTATCTACAACCGGACATTAACAAATTCCCATCTGCCCATAACCACGGGCACGGCTTTCGAAAGATCAATCCCTGCAGGGGGGTCCCAACTTAGCCCATAACAAGCTCTCACGGTCAACGAAGGAATAGACCTCCACCCAAGACACACCGATCAGACTCGGTATCTCGGTACAACAAGACGATTCGACAGGTTAAAACAAGTCCAGCAACACCGCCCGAATGTGCCGACAAATCCCGATAGGAGCTACACATATCTCGTTCTCAGGGCACACTCATATGAGACATCCTACGAGTAAAACCAACCCTCAAGTTGCCCCGAGGTGGCCCCGCGGTCTACTCGGTCGGACCAACACTCAGAGGAGCACTGACCCGGGGGGGGGGGATTAAAATAAGATGACCCTCGGGCTCCGGAAACCCAAGGGGAAAAGAGGCTAGGTGGCAAATGGTAAAACCAAAGTTGGGCATTGCTGGAAAAGCTTTAATCAAGGCGAACTATCAAGGGGTTCCCATTATAGCCCAACCTCGTAAGGGACGCAAAAAATCCGGGAACATAACACCGATATGACGGAAACTAGGGCGGCAAGAGTGGAACAAAACACTAGGCCAGAGGCCGAGCCTTCCACCCTTTACCAAGTATATCGATGCATTAAGATAACATAGCAATATAATGATATCCCAACAAGTAAATAAATGTCCCAACAAGGAACGGCTCCAATCTTCACCTGCAACTAACAACGCTATAAGAGGGGCTGAGCAAAGCGGTAACATAGCCAATCAACGGTTTGCTAGGACAATGGTGGGTTAGAGGTTCAACATGGCAATTGGGAGGTTGACAAGTAAGTGGTAGGCATCGTAGCATTGGCATAGCAAAAGAGCGAGCAAACTAGCATAGCAAAGATAGTAGTGATTTTGAAGGTATGATCATCTTGCCTGCACAGTTGTCAGAGTTGACTGGATCCTCAAAAGCAAACTCAACGGGCTCGTTAGAGAACTCGTCTCCCGGCTCTACCCAAACAAGACAAACAAGCAACAAGGATACAATCAACCACGTGCAAACTCAAACAATAAGATGCAATGATGGTATGCTATGCGGGATGCGATGCGGGATGCAAAATGCAAGATGTGACAGAAAATGCATGAACCTGGCCACAACTTGGAAAACCAAGAATTCCACTGGATAGAGGGGATGAAATCGCTTGAAAATGATATAAAGATCATTGGAATCGGAGTTACGGTTTGGAAATGGCAAGCGTTTTAAGATATGACACCGGTCCGCGATTTGCAGCAAGTAGGCATCTAAATGCAACGAGATGAACATGCTACAGCCACCAAACATGACAAAAAAATACATGGCAGGGATGCCCACAAGATGCTTAACAAAACACTAGCACTGAGTCACGGCCAAATTCATCCATTATGAGGTTCAAACAAGCATGGCAAAAACGCAAATGCAAAACAGATTTCAGACTTAGTGAAATTAACACTAGTCTGGAATTTCAGATCACGAAGCTCTCTTCGGGGCAGCAAAACAACATGATACATGACCTGATTATGAAAAGTAAGAACATGGCATGGAGCTACTCAACAAGCTTATCAAAAGTCCCAAAGTGACCTGGGGCCAAAAGGGATCACAAAATATATTAACAAGCACACGAACATAGCTCACGCACAATCAGTTTTCAGACTTAGTGAAAACTGAGACATGCTGGAATTTAACTCACGAAGGCATGTAAACGAGCTCGATGCACTCACTACGTTGCAAGTCATGGCAAGGCAAGCATATATCCATTAAGAAGACACAAAATTCTAGCTAGACATGGCAAGAACAATGGCATAGCATGCACGGATTAATAACAATAGCATCGGCAAAATCGCAAACAAGTTGACGATCTGCCCAGATTTACCATGAAGCAAAAGTAGAGCTCGATTGACTCAAGCTAGAGTACTCCACATGTGCAAACAAAGACAAGGATGGATAGAGCATAACATGATTAACAAAACTCCTTACTGATCATCCTCAAAAGAGGCATGGATCACTAGGAAACAAGCTGAACATATGGCATCATGAACTAAATATACCCAGACTTAGTGAAATCCACTAAGTCCCTGAAAACAGATCTACCAAGTGCCTCACTTGGCAAGCTTGCACAAGTCACCACACACATCCTAAGAATACATGGGTTGCACCTCTGGAAAGAAGACACAATGCTTAATAAATCATATGAAGGACTCACAGGCATAGCATGCACACAATAATCATGGCAAAAATGACAAAAGTCTAAGATGAACTAGCAGATCTGACAATTATCTCACGAAGCCTCCTTCTAGCAGCATATCGGGCATCAAGATGAACTCAAATGAAAATGATGCAATGGAATGAAATAATGTACTCATCGAGGCAAACATTTTTGTCAGGACCCCGATTCTAAGCCACACCGATCTAGCCGGTAACACCTCATATCACTTTGCGGCCTCACGCACGGTATCCCACGGGTGTCGCCTTACCATGGCCCGGGACCCTTTGCGCCTTTTGGCTCGTGTATATGACAATGTCGCTAGCATCCATATGACCGAGAACCCGGGCCGACATGGGTAGTCGTGAACCCAAAGCGGCACAGACCTATGGAGACAGGCATACATGAATCACATCGAACATGTCGGTCATCAACGAGTGATTCCGGGCTATAGCACTGGGCTAACAGGACTCCGGGGGATCCCGGGCTGTAGCAAGCTAGACAGGACTCCGGAGATCACCGCGTGACATTTCCCCGAAGGGACAGACATAGGGACGAAGTGAAACACATGCCGGCCAGTCAAGTGTCCTGAACAGTAGTGCTGGGCTAGCAGGACTCCGGTGAACCAGGCTGTAGCGGACTACTATGGCTCGAGGAGCACTAGACTACATTTCCCCATAAGAAAGGCTGCGAAGGACAAACAACTAGATTGTCGGATCCCACTCATACCAAGCATTTCAATCATTCACACAATATGCCCGATATGAGTACATACAACATGGCATCACAACAAAACTCTACAACTCAAGTACTTTATTTAAAGGCTCCAGGGAGCCATACATAACATATTCATATAGGTAGGGTCACATGACCCGACACTCAAGTCATACAGTCATACAAGCACATGCGGAAGCAACTAGTCTGAGTACAGACTCTAGAAAGAAAGAAGGCTTCTCGAAGCCTGTCTATCTACATAAGGCCCTCCATGGCCTGGATCACCACCTGGGTGGCTAGTCACTCGTCGACGTCAAGGTCTACGTAAAACCCATCGGAGGGGGCAGTGTTGTCGTCTGAAAACAATAAATAAGCAAACATGAGTACAAAGGTACTCAGCAAGTCTTACATCAGAACCTACTATACATGCTCATTCTCAAGAAGGTGGTGGGGTTTATGCAGCAAGCCAGCTTTGACTCTTGGCTAAGCTATCCTATGGAATCTTTTAGCAAAATAGTTTTCGCACACGAGTCCACTACTCACCATCACAATACTCCACCGTGGATCCTCCCTCGTAACCTGCGAGAGGGCCATCCTCGGTACTCACACTTATCTTGAGTCTTTTAGTAGTATCCATTAACTTGTCTATGAACTGTATAGGCAACCAAGTAGTCCTTTACCGCGGACGCGGCTATTCGAATAGTTTTATACCCTGCAGGGGTGTACTTCGTCATACACGCTTTCACCGCTTACCGCCGTCTACACGACATGTACTCGGCAACCTTCAAGCGGAAGCCCAGCGAGGGTGTCGGCCACGGCCTACCTAAACACCTAAGCCCCTAGTCCAGGTTATCGCCTATCCAGGTTCCATCCGCAGGGAGTCCGGCCGAGGTTTCCACATACGGCCCCGAACGATGTGAACAGGGTTCCCGAGACACCAAACGGGTGACTCGGTACACCGTGCCATGGTGTATCTACCGCAACATAGCCCACCCCTAGGGTCAGCGCTACGCACGGCCGCCAACACATATCCTACAAACACCAGAAACTATTTGCAACTCCTGGACAGAGTACTAGGGTGGCTAAGAAGCCGAGAGGGTCCATTTGTTTCGGGCCCAATGTACGATAGTAACTGCATCTTAAATCATACATACAGATCTCAGTTCTTATGGACGGCCTCAATGAAACAACCCACCATGTACTCCTACATGGCCTCTCATCGATACCTTTACCAAAACATGTTCAACACATCCCACATATTACTGGCACAAGCATTTCACTCTAGCCCATCACCCAGATGAACCAGACCTGACACAACTCTAAGCATAGCAGGCATAGCAAGGTAGGAATCACAAAACATGGCTCAATCAACTCCTACACATGCTAGTGGGTTTCATCTAGTTACTGTGGCAATGACAGGTCATGCAGAGGATAAGGGTTCAACTACCGTAGCACACAGCAGTTTGAATCGTGTTGTCTTAATGTAGTAAACAAGAGCAGGAGCGAGAACATGGGTTGTATCGGAATGATCAATGGTTGCTTGCCTGATGGAGTGGTAACGGGATACTGCCCTTCAGTTGGATACTCGTGAATATCCTCGGAGGCAGAACCTACCACGAATAACACAACCGAGCACAATCAACACATGACGATATGCAACAATATGATGCATGCTATGACATGGCAATATGGATGTGTCTTGGCCTAATGCAAGCTAAAACAGAAGGGTAATTGCTTATTTGAACCAAAGGTTCAAGTGTTAGCTCATTTAACTTGATCATATTAGTGCATCACATTATATTGCATAAACAGTAGGTTTAACTTGTTCTGACATGCATGAAACCAGTACCAATGGATAGCTTGGTTTTTTCTGATAATTTTTCATATATAATTTGTCTCATTTGGAGTTATGGTTGAATTTCTATGAATTTTTGAAGTTTAGGCAATTTTCTGGAATTTTCTATATAAAATTCAATCCAGAAAAAGAGTTATTGCGTCAGCATGACATCACCCTGATGTCAGCAGGTCAACTGGGCGCCTCCAGGTCAAACCTGACCAGTGGGGTCCACTGGTCAGTGACACAATCAACTAACCAAGTTAATTAGCCCTAACTAACTTAGTTAGCCGGGCGGGGCCCGCATGTCAGTGGCTCAGCTAATTAGCTAAGTTTATTAACACTAATTAACTAACTCTAATTAAGCAGGCGCCTGGGCCCACACGTCAGTGAGTCAGGGGGGGAGTCAACCCAGCCAACCGGGGTCAAAACACGCCGGAGTTGACCCCGGCTCGTCGCCGGCAAGGCCAGAGACGGCGGAGGGGCTCGGAATTCCTCCTCCGGCGACCAAATGGCCAGCGGAGGGCATCTACGTGGAGCTGGGACTCGCCCGCATCCATCTGTGCACACGGCAGGGGCTGGGATGGCCCGAGCTCGCCGGAGGCAAGCTCGTGGCGGTGGCCGGAGTTAGGGGCTGGTGCGGTTAGCGCTAGGGGGCACGGTAGGTCGAACGGGTGGGTGCGTTAGGCTCCTGGGGACGCGTTGAAGACAGTGGTGCGCTCGGACGCGTGCTCGCACGGCCGTAGTCACGACGGCGAGCTTCGGGTGCTCGCGGGGCAACGGCTACGGGGCGAAATCGACGGCGTGGCTAAGGGGAAAAGGACCGGGAGCTCACAGCGGTGCCGTAGGGGTGGCTAGCGGGCTCGGGGGCGACCTTGACGGCGCGAATCGACGGCGAGGAGCTCGGGCGGCCGAGGTTGAAGAAGAGCTCGAAGTCGACGATGCAGGGCTTCCGGCGGGGCATGGTTCGGTGAGGGGGTCGAGGACGACGTTGCGGAGCTCGTGGGCACAACCGAGGGGCGAGGGGGTGGCTGTGGCCGTGGTGGTTCTCGTCGGCGGCGACAGCCGCATTCTGTGGAAGAGAGGGGGAGAGCCAGAGGAGGGGATGAGCACGGGGGAGGGGAATGAGAGGGCCAGGGGGTGCGTGGCCGTCTCCGTGGCATTGGGAGGGAGTCCGGAAGCAGGAGGTGGCGCGCAGGGGGGGAGGTGGCGCGCGCGTGCCGGCGAGCGCCGGCACACGCCCGCGTCCTTCTGTCCGAGGAGGGGGACGACAGGAGGCAGCGGGGTGGGCTGGGCCGCCAGCTGGAGATGGGCTAGGTAAGTGGCCCATGGCCTTTCCCTCTTTTTTTTTGTGTTTTTCTATTTCTGTTATTCTGTTTTGATTTAGTTTAAATACTAAATCATGTTATAAAATCCTGAAAATATTTATGGACACTTACTGAAATATTTCAGTGGCCCAAAAAATAGTTCCAACATTATTTGAGCATTTGAATTATTTAATAGTATTTAAATGCCCAAATTCAAATATTTATGAATTAAATCAATGCCCCTTTTGTTGACCTAAAATTATATGCACCATTTTTCCCAAGGGTTCTAACCCAAGGCAAAGAGGGTGAACATTTTTGAAGGGCATTTCAGGTTCATTGAATTTATTTTTTAGTAAACCCTAGTTGATTTCAGGGGGGGTGGCTGGGGGTTCTGCTTTCCCCATTTCAATTTTCTGATGAAGGTAAACATGATGCACACTCTAATGCATAATCTAGCTGGGGTGTGACAACTCACCCCCACTCAATAGAATCTCGTCCCGAGATTTAGGATCATCTGGGAAGAAGGTGGGGTACTCGAGTCGAAGACGATCCTCCCTTTCCCAAGTGGCTTCCTTCTCGGAATGGTGTGACCATTGAACCTTGAGAAACTTGATATTATGACGTCGAGTGGTACGCTCGGCTTGATCAAGGATACGAACGGGGTATTCCCGATAAGAAAGGTTATCTTGTAAATCAAGCGTTTCGTGGTCCACTCCATGGATAGGATCCGCGAAGCAACGCCTGAGTTGCGAAACGTGGAAGACATCATGAACTCTGGAAAGATGCGGAGGTAGTTCCAATTGGTAGGCAACTTCTCCTCGTTTGGCAAGAATGCGAAAGGGTCCAATGTAACGAGGAGCCAATTTGCCTTTGATACCGAAACGATGGGTTCCCTTTAACGGGGTAACCCGAAGGTAAGCTTTCTCGTCAATTTCAAATGTCATAGGCTTATGTTTACAATCATATTGACTCTTTTGGCGAGATTGGGCTGCTTTCAATTTCTCACGAATAACGCGAACCTGCTCTTCTGCTTCCTGAATCATATCCGGGCCAAAGAGTTGTCTTTCCCCGGTTTCTGACCAGTTAAGAGGCGTTCGACATTTTCGTCCATAGAGAACTTCGAAGGGAGCCTTGCCCAAACTAGCTTGATAGCTGTTGTTATAAGCAAACTCCGCGAATGGAAGGCATTTCTCCCAACTCATTCCAAACGAGATAACAGAAGCTCGGAGCATATCTTCCAGAATTTGATTGACTCGCTCTACTTGACCACTTGATTGAGGATGGAAGGCGGTGCTAAAGGAGAGATGAGTTCCCATAGCATTTTGGAAACTTTCCCAAAATCGAGAGGTGAAGAGACTTCCACGGTCTGAGTTAATTTCCAATGGGACACCATGAAGAGACACTATTCGGGAGATGTATAAGTCAGCTAGCTGGCTAGCGGTGATACTCTCACGAACAGGTAGAAAATGGGCTACTTTGGAAAGACGGTCGATCACGACGAAGATGGCATTATTCCCCCTCTTGGTCCTGGGAAACCCAGTGATGAAATCCATACTGATTTTGTCCCATTTCCATTCAGGAATAGCCAAAGGTTGAAGGGTGCCAGCAGGCCGTTGATGCTCTGCTTTAACACGACGACAAACATCGCAATTAGCAATGTATTGAGCGATTTCTCTCTTCATCCTAGTCCACCAAAACCTCTGGCGTAGGTCTTGATACATTTTGGTACTACCGGGATGAATGGTGAGAGGGGATTCATGAGCTTCCTTAAGGATCAGTCGCCTCAGGTTTCGCGCCTTTGGAACCACCAGGCGATTCCCAAAGTATACAACACCTTGATCATCAATGGAGAAACAATTCACGACTCCTTTCTTAACGTTTCTCTTGATACGGGAAATTCCCGGATCTATCTTCTGTGCCTTGATGACCTGATCCATAAGGGTAGGTTCCGCTACCAGGGTGGATAGGAATCCTTGAGGAACAATGTGAAGATTAAGCTTGCGAAATTCCTCATGGAGAAGTGGTTGACTTTGTTGTAACATCAGGTTGTTACAGTAGGACTTACGACTTAGTGCATCGGCCATGACATTGGCCTTGCCAGGGGTGTAAGTTATTCCTAAGTCGTAATCCGAGATCAACTCGACCCAACGTCTTTGCCTGAGATTCAAATCTGGTTGGGTGAAGATATATTTCAAGCTTTGGTGATCGGTGAAGATCTCGCAACGATTACCGAGAAGGTAATGTCGCCAGGTTTTGAGTGCATGGACTACAGCTGCAAGCTCTAGATCATGTGTGGGATAATTTTCCTCATGTGGGTGTAATTGCCGTGAAGCATAGGCAATTACCTGACGATCTTGCATGAGTATGCAACCTAGTCCTTGTCGCGAGGCGTCGCAATAGATAATAAAGTCCTTGGAGAAATCTGGTGGTACCAGTACGGGAGCAGATGTCAGGCGTCTTTTCAGTTCCTGAAAACTGAACTCGCACTGTGGAGTCCACTCGAACTTTTTATCTTTCTTGAGGAGTTCAGTTAGAGGTTTAGCAACCTTGGAGAAATTCTCGACGAAGCGGCGGCAATAGCTCGCTAGGCCAAGGAAACTCCGAACTTGCTTGACCGTTTCAGGTGGAGTCCAATCAAGGACGGCTTGAACTCGCTCAGGATTGACAGCAATACCCTTACCAGAGATTACATGGCCTAGATAGGTCACTTCTGACAACCAAAATTCACACTTGGAGAATTTGGCATAAAGGCGATGCTCTCGAAGTTTCATCAATACCAGCCTTAGATGTTCGGCATGTTCCTCTTCATTCTTGGAGTAGATGAGTATGTCATCGAGGTATACTACGACGAACTTGTCCAAGTACTCCATGAAAACCGAGTTCATTAACCGGGAGAAAGTGGCCGGGGCATTGGTTAAACCGAAGGACATGACGGTGTACTCGTATTGGCCATAACGAGTAACAAAAGCCGTTTTGGGAATGTCCCCGTTTCTGATTTTTATTTGATGGTAGCCCAACCTCAAATCCATCTTGGAGAAGACTGAGGATCCAGCGAGCTGATCATACAGGTCATTGATCCTGGGAAGCGGGTATTTGTTCTTGATGGTGACCAGATTGACAGGTCGGTAATCCACAACCATTCGATCCGTTCCATCCTTCTTCTTGACGAAGAGGACGGGGCAAGCCCAAGGAGAGGAGCTAGGACAGATGAACCCTTTGTTCAAGGACTCATCGAGTTGGTTCTTAAGCTCGGCTAGTTCTAAGGGTGCCATCTTGTAGGGTCTTCTAGCAATTGGAACGGTTCCTGGAACAAGGTCTATCACAAACTCGACATCCCGGTCAGGTGGAACACCTGACAGTTCTTCCGGAAACACATCCGGGAAGTCTCGGACTACCGGAACGTCCTCAAGGTCTGGAAGAGGGTTGGCATTGAGAGAGTAAAGTTGGCGCTTGGCCACTCGAGTTAAGACATTAACTGTCTTGCCCGAGGGATGAGTAAGTTGAACGGTTCTAGTGGCACAATCGATCTTGGCATAATGAGCCGACATCCAGTCCATACCCAAGATGATGTTTATGTCGGAGGACTTGAGAGCTATTAAATATGCGAGGAAAACAAGCCTATCGACAAGAATTTCGTTCCCATGGCTTACCTTAGAAGTTTGCCATTTGGAACCCGGAGTTTGAATTACCATGGAAGTGGGCATGTCACAGAATGTCGTGTTATGCAACCGAGCATAATTCTCGGATATGAATGAATGAGATGCTCCAGTATCGAAAAGAACAGATGCCGTATGGCAGTTAACAAGGAGCGTACCAAGGACGACGTTGGGATCCTCATGAGCCTCTTCGGCTGAAACATAGTTGACATGGCCACGTGCAGTAGTGGCCGGCTTGGCGTAGAAAGTCTTTCCCGTGGGCTTACCACGGCCAACGGACTTTCCAGCTTGATTGGGGTTGTTCTGGGGACACTCTCGACTATAGTGACCCGGTTCTCCACACTTGAAGCATGTTACCACAGTGGGGCGTGGAGCAACATTAGCAGCGGGGCCACCATAGGGCTTGGACGGTGCAAATTGCTGGTTGGGACGAGGCGCCTCAAAGGATGGCCTCGGGGTGAATCTGGGTGGCAGTGCGGTGCTTGGAATCCACACCCGGCGCTTCTGAGCTCCAGAGCCGGATGAAGACCCAAAATCACGGGAGTGCTTGCGTGAAGCGTCATAATCAGTCTGGCCTGTCTCAGCACTGATAGCTTTATTGACCAGCTTCTGGAAGGATGTGCACTCGTGCAGACGGAGATCGCGGCGAAGCTCAGGGCTAAGTCCCTTCCGGAACCTTGCCTGCTTCTTGGCGTCAGTAGAAACCTCTTCGGGAGCATAGCGTGCCAGGTTCCCAAATTCTTGGCTATATGCATCCACAGTCAGCCGTCCTTGGGTGAAGTTGCAGAACTCCTCCCTCTTGCGATCCATGAGGCCTTCCGGAATGTGATGCTCACGGAAAGCCTCGCTGAACTCAGCCCAGGTAGTGATTTGGCCGACCGGGCGCATAGCTTCGTAGTTTTCCCACCAATGGCTAGCGGGGCCCTCGAGATGATAAGCAGCATAGGTAACCTTGCCGGCTTCGGCTACGTTGGCAGAACGTAGCTTGTGGGTGATGCTGCGAAGCCAATCATTCGCGTCGAGGGGCTCGACGGAATGGTTAAACTTTGGTGGGTACAGCTTGATAAAGTCGTTGATTGACACCAAGTCATTTCGTGGGTGGCGTGCAGTGTTCTGCTCAATCCGCTCCAGCAGGCGGTTGGTCTCACGCTTGTTCCTTTCCGCCTCCAGCATCACTTCGGCCAGGGAAGGCGGGTGAGGCAAATTTTCACCTCTAGCTGTATTGGTTTCCCCCCGCTCTGGGACAGCAGGGTTGCCGCGGGTGTTGACCATCCTAGGAGGAAAACAAGACAACGGTTTAGACAAGGATGGCTCAAACTTAACAGGGAAGTGCAGAATGTAAAGGATAACACGGAATGCAGAGATGGTCATTCGTATGCCATGGTAATATAAAACTGCCATATATACACCAACGGTCATACTCGTCATACATAGTTTAGTACAAGCCCATGCTACAGTACAACTATGAAGGTAGACGTTACATCTCATCGGAGGCATTCCGAGTCCCTATACATTATTTGTCTACACCTCCAGAATCGATTACACACCAAGTCGTATTCCACAAGTCACACAGGACAGTGGGGATACAACTACTACAATACTAGTGGTACTACTACTAACTCAGATAGCTCCGTAGTAGTCCTCATAGAAGTCACCTCCATAGCCTGGAAGTTCAACGCGATCATCCGGAAACAGACGGTCCTGAGGAGCCTGTGGACCATAGGCGCTAGGATGAGGTCTTGGACCAACAAACGGTGGCCTGCGGGGACCAAGGGGTGGGGTGATGCCTCCCACATCACGCCAATCCACCATGTCTGGCAGAGCTGCTCTCACAGGATACAGATCCCTGGTATCCATACATCCAGCTTGCACCGCGGGTGCAAACCGAGTCAATGTGGCCCAATGATCAGCACAGGTATTAAAGAGCTCCAGCCTCAAGGCCCGATTCTCTCGGTCCTTATCTTCGAGCATCTCAGCGGTGGTACGAGTTAATGAGTCCTCCTAAGTGGAGTCAGCATAGATAGCCTGAAGATACCCCTGCGCTCCCGGAAGTGAAGCTGGCATGTAACGGAAGTCAGTGTTCCGAAGCAGGCCAGTCCGGACTCGCAAGATGGTCATCATGGAATAGGCAGCATCCTGCACAGCCATCTCAATGGTAACTCCGAGTCCATAGGAACAGTGAAGGGGCTCGGTAGATCCAGGATAGGAAGGAAATATCCTGACGGTGCAGAAATACTGGCTTTGATTAAAGTCGCGGAACTGCTCTTCAACAGTGCATTCGGGATACCAACGGTATCCTGTCTCGATCATGACCCGGACCAACATAGCAGTATGACCGGGCACGTCGAGGCACCTAGTCAGGCGAACCACTTGATTTTGAGAATGGTTGGCCATCTGAAAGCACAACCACAAGACAAAGACATCAGAATTCCTAGGGAAAATTGGGCAGCATAACGGCTGTAAATGCTCAGAAAAAGATTTGAGACATCCACAACAGTTCACAATACCGCTCAACAGCATCATATCAAGGTTCTGATTCAAATAACAACATACTAAAATAGTAGAAACTGGACTGGAACTCGTAGCAATAATCCTATAAACTACATACAGATTAGTAACACGTGAACCTGATAGAAGAAGAGAGCCTAGTCCTTAACCCACGTTGAATGAGAAGAGAATGACTCAGATCAGAAGCATAGGGTAAAGGAGTAAAAGAACCTTACGTTCCCTCCCACAATCAATTCCCTTACATATAACTAAAGCATTTCTAGACTCGACATCGACCAGTTTGGCTCAACGAACCTACAGGCAGTCCGGCTCTGATGCCAACGCTGTCAGGACCCCGATTCTAAGCCACATCGATCTAGCCGGTAACACCTCATATAACTTTGCGGCCTCACGCACGGTATCCCACGGGTGTCGCCTTACCATGGCCCGGGACCGTTTGCGCCTTTTGGCTCGCGTATATGACAATGTCGCTAGCATCCATATGACCGAGAACCCGGGCCGACATGGCTAGTCGTGAACCCAAAGCGGCACAGACCTAGGAGACAGGCATACATGAATCACATCGAACATGTCGGTCATCAACGAGTGATTCCGGGTTGTAGCACTGGGCTAACAGGACTCCGGGGGATCCCGGGCTGTAGCAGGCTAGACAGGACTCCGGAGATCACCGCGTGACATTCGCCCGAAGGGACAGACATAGGGACGAAGTGAAACACATGCCGGCCAGTCAAGTGTCCTGAACAGTAGTGCTGGGCTAGCAGGACTCCGGTGAACCGGGCTGTAGTTGACTACTATGGCTCGAGGAGCACTAGACTACATTTCCCCATAAGAAAGGCTGCGAAGGACAAACAACTAGATTGTCGGATCCCACTCATACCAAGCATTTCAATCATTCACACAATATGCCCGATATGAGTACATACAACATGGCATCACAACAAAACTCTACAACTCAAGTACTTTATTTAAAGGCTCTAGGGAGCCATACATAACATATTCATACAGGTAGGGTCACATGACCCGACACTCAAGTCATACAGTCATATAAGCACATGCGGAAGCAACTAGTCTGAGTACAGACTCTAGAAAGAAAGAAGGCTTCTCGAAGCCTGTCTATCTACATAAGGCCCTCCATGGCCTGGATCACCACCTGGGTGGCTAGTCACTCGTCGACGTCAAGGTCTACGTAAAACCCATCGGAGGGGGCAGTGTTGTCGTCTGAAAACAATAAATAAGCAAACATGAGTACAAAGGTACTCAGCAAGTCTTACATCAGAACCTACTATACATGCTCATTCTCAAGAAGGTGGTGGGGTTTATGCAGCAAGCCAGCTTTGACTCTTGGCTAAGCTATCCTACGGACTCTTTTAGCAAAATAGTTTTCGCACACGAGTCCACTACTCACCATCACAATACTCCACCGTGGATCCTCCCTCGTAACCTGCGAGAGGGCCATCCTCGGTACTCACACTTATCTTGAGTCTTTTAGTAGTATCCATTAACTTGTCTATTAACTGTATAGGCAACCAAGTAGTCGTTTACCGCGGACGTGGCTATTCGAATAGTTTTATACCCTGCAGGGGTGTACTTCGTCATACACGCTTTCACCGCTTACCGCCGTCTACACGACATGTACTCGGCAACCTTCAAGCGAAAGCCCAGCGAGGGTGTCGGCCACGGCCTACCTAAACACCTAAGCCCCTAGTCCAGGTTATCGCCTATCCAGGTTCCATCCGCAGGGAGTCCGGCCGAGGTTTCCACATACGGCCCCGAACGATGTGAACAGGGTTCCCGAGACACCAAACGGGTGACTCGGTAGACCGTGCCATGGTGTATCTACCGCAACATAGCCCACCCCTAGGGTCAGCGCTACGCACGGCCGCCAACACATATCCTACAAACACCAGAAACTATTTGCAACTCCTGGACAGAGTACTAGGGTGGCTAAGAAGCCGAGAGGGTCCATTTGTTTTGGGCCCAATGTACGGTAGTAACTGCATCTTAAATCACACATACAGATCTCAGTTCTTAGGGACGGCCTCAATGAAACAACCCACCATGTACTCCTACATGGCCTCTCATCGATACCTTTACCAAAACATGTTCAACACATCCCACATATTACTGGCACAAGCATTTCACTCTAGCCCATCACCCAGATGAACCAGACCTAACACAACTCTAAGCATAGCAGGCATAGCAAGGTAGGAATCACAAAACATGGCTCAATCAACTCCTACACATGCTAGTGGGTTTCATCTAGTTACTGTGGCAATGACAGGTCATGCAGAGGATAAGGGTTCAACTACCGTAGCACATAGCAGTTTGAATCGTGTTGTCTTAATGCAGTAAACAAGAGCAGGAGCGAGAACATGGGTTGTATCGGAATGATCAATGGTTGCTTGCCTGATGGAGTGGTAACGGGATACTGCCCTTCAGTTGGATACTCGTGAATATCCTCGGAGGCAGAACCTACCACGAATAACACAACCGAGCACAATCAACACATGACGATATGCAACAATATGATGCATGCTATGACATGGCAATATGGATGTGTCTTGGCCTAATGCAAGCTAAAACAGAAGGGTAATTGCTTATTTGAACCAAAGGTTCAAGTGTTAGCTCATTTAACTTGATCATATTAGTGCATCACCTTATATTGCATAAACAGTAGGTTTAACTTGTTCTGACATGCATGAAACCAGTACCAATGGATAGCTTGGATTTTTCTAATAATTTTTCATATATAATTTGTCTCATTTGGAGTTATGGTTGAATTTCTATGAATTTTTGAAGTTTAGGCAATTTTCTGGAATTTTCTATATAAAATTAAATCCAGAAAAAGAGTTATTGCGTCAGCAAGACATCACCCTGATGTCAGCAGGTCAACTGGGCGCCTCCAGGTCAAACCTGACCAGTGGGGTCCACTGGTCAGTGACACAATCAACTAACCAAGTTAATTAGCCCTAACTAACTTAGTTAGCCGGGCGGGGCCCGCATGTCAGTGGCTCAGCTAATTAGCTAAGTTTATTAACACTAATTAACTAACTCTAATTAAGCAGGCGCCTGGGCCCACATGTCAGTGAGTCGGGGGGGAGTCAACCCAGCCAACCGGGGTCAAAACACGCCGGAGTTGACCCCAGCTCGTCGCCGGCAAGGCCATAGATGGCGGAGGGGCTCGGAATTCCTCCTCCGACAACCAAATGGCTAGCGGGGGGCATCTACGCGGAGCTGGGACTCGCCCGCATCCATCTGTGCACACGGCAGGGGCTGGGATGGCCCAAGCTCGCCGGAGGCAAGCTCGTGGCGGTGGCCGGAGTTAGGGGCTGGTACGGTTAGCGCTAGGGGGCACGGCAGGTCGAACGGGTGGGTGCGTTAGGCTCCTGGGGACGCGTTGAAGACGGTGGTGCGCTCGGACGCGTGCTCGCACGGCCGTAGCCACGACGGCGTCGAGGCTCAACGGAGGCGAGCTTCGGGTGCTCGCGGGGCAACGGCTACGGGGCGAAATCGACGGCGTGGCTAAGGGGAAAAGGACCGGGAGCTCACAGCGGTGCCGTAGGGGTGGCTAGCGGGCTCGGGGGCGACCTTGACGGCGCGAATCGACGTCGAGGAGCTCGGGCGGCCGAGGTTGAAGAAGAGCTCGAAGTCAACGATGCAGGGCTTCCGGCGGGGCATGGTTCGGTGAGGGGGTCGAGGACGACGTTGCGGAGCTCGTGGGCACAACCGAGGGGCGAGGGGGTGGCTGTGGCCATGCTGGTTCTCGTCGGCGGCGACGGCCGCGTTCTGTGGAAGAGAGGGGGAGAGCCAGAGGAGGGGATGAGCACGGGGGAGGGGAATGAGAGGGCCAGGGGGTGCGTGGCCGTCTCCGTGGCATTGGGAGGGAGTCCGGAAGCAGGAGGTGGCGCGCAGGGGGGGGGGGGGAGGTGGCGCGCGCGCGTGCCGGCGAGCGCCGGGCACACGCCCGCGTCCTTCTGTCCGAGGAGGGGGACGACAGGAGGCAGCGGGGTGGGCTGGGCCGCCAGCTGGAGATGGGCCAGGTAAGTGGCCCATGGCCTTTCCCTCTTTATTTTTTTGTGTTTTTCTATTTCTGTTATTCTGTTTTGATTTAGTTTAAATACTAAATCATTTTATAAAATCCTGAAAATATTTATGGACACTTACTGAAATATTTCAGTGGCCCAAAAAATAGTTCCAACATTATTTGAGCATTTGAATTATTTAATAGTATTTAAATGCCCAAATTCAAATATTTATGAATTAAATCAATGCCCCTTTTGTTGACCTAAAATTATATGCACCATTTTTCCCAAGGGTTCTAACCCAAGGCAAAGAGGGTGAACATTTTTGAAGGGCATTTCAGGTTCATTGAATTTATTTTTTAGTAAACCTTGTTGATTTCAGGGGGGGGTGGTGGGGGTTCTGCTTTCCCCATTTCAATTTTCTGATGAAGGTAAACATGATGCACACTCTAATGCATAATCTAGCTGGGGTGTGACAATTTTGATATACTATATGTCCAAAACGGGGCTACGGATGCGGAGATATCATCGGTCAAAGTATGCATAAAAAACTAGGGGTTAGGGACGAAAGTCAACCGAGATGACCCAGATCCAGATCTGGCGCGGTTTACAGAGTTCGCCGGAACACTGTTCACCGGAGTTCGTCACCGGCGTTCGTCGTGGCCGGAGAAGAGGGAGGAAGAGGCCGGGGCGGCCGGAGTGGTGGCGGCGTGCGGCGGCGGCGTCCCGCGGTGGCGCGGATCCGCCGGAGGAGGCGAGCCGGTGGGGCCCCGGCGCGGTGGCGTGGCGGCGCCGGCAGGCGATGGCGGGGCGGCGGCGGCATTCGGAGAAGACGGCGGGCGGCGGCTTGTGGGCGAGGAGGCGGCGGAGGGAGTCGGGCGCGGGGCGCGGTTGCCGGATGGGCCGCGGGGGCCCTCCCGCGGGCCGAGCGGGCCGGCTGGCGGCGCGGCGAAGCGATCCCCTCGGGGACACGTGGCAGCACCGGGCTGGTCAGCGGAGGGGCGGACATTGTCCGGTCCGCACCGGACACGTCCGTCGGCGGCGGAGGTATTTTTTAGGGTTTGGACGGGGAAGAAGATCCGAAATTGGAGGGGTGCTATTTATAGGCATCTGTGGAGCTAGGAGAGTCCAAATGAGGTGCGGTTTTCGGCCACGCGATCGTGATCGAACGCTCTAGATGATGGAGCAGAGTTTGGTGGGTTTTGGGCCAAATTGGTAGGGTGTTGGGCTGCAACACACACGAGGCCTTTTCGGTCCCTCGGTTAACCGTTGGAGTATCAAACGAAGTCCAAATGGTACGAAACTTGACAGGCGGTCTACCGGTAGTAAACCAAGGCCGCATGGCAAGTCTTGATCCAATCCGTAAATGTTTAAACCCCACACACGAAAGAAAGCTAGAATTGACCACTGGAGGAGAACGAAGCACCGGAATGCAAAACGGACAACGGGGAAAATGCTCGAATGCATGAGATGAACACGTATGTGAATGCAATGCACATGATGACATGATATGAGATGCATGAAAACGAAAACAACACACGGAGACAAGACCCGAACCCGAGAAATAAATATAACTTAACGCCGGAAATGGCAAGAGTTGGAGTACAAATTGGGAAAGTTATATCTGGGGCGTTACAGAGAGGCCTACTATGTCAAGGGGGGAGAAGTGTGCGAGTATGAGATCGATGAAAAGAGGGGCGGAAGTGTACACATGCATGGAACCGTATTGGACATAGGGGGGCATTGACGGTGAGAAGAGAAGAGGTGAAGTATGTGTTTGTTGTAGGCACACTTGGCTAGAGAGGTATATCGACCGGTGTGTGCTAGAAAGAAGGAGCCGGGGGGCCTACACACACTGCGGGTGAACGACCTAAAGAGAAATAACGAACGTGCGCGATGGAGGGGACGCTGAGGGAGGGTGAGAGGGGGCGGGCGTGTGCATGCGCGATAGAAAGTTAGTGCTAGCTAGCTACAAAGAGAAGAGGACTGTGAAGGTGTAAAAGACGAACAGACATCATAATTCATTATAAAAAAGTGGATACAGATACTTGAAGAAGATATCATAATGTAGAACATTGATTATAATTTGGGCTAATGTGTGGCTTTTGTAGCTCAGGGCTAAATACTTGTCATAATATAGGGGCGGGGCACTATACTTTGTGTGATAAACATGGTGTATGTATGGAACATGGTTTAGATTATGAATATCTAGTTAGTACATCAAATGTACTGTTATTTGGAATCAACATCAAGTGTATTCAAAAATTGAATTCGAGTTCATATAGTACACATAGTTAATATCTATCTCTATAGTAATCATGTGGTGTGTTGTTAAGGTAATACACGAATGATGGTTGAAGTTGGCAACAATCATGATTATAGATTCTTATTGAAATAGAGAAACGAATTCAAATTTAGTTCGAATTGCAGCGGTAGTATAGACATTTGGAATGCACTAAAATGTTGGTATGAGTAGGTTACATGCATTATACAGCCAGCAAAAAAATATAATTGGACATAACATGGATTCATAGCTTTGAATAGCATTTGTATAGTAAAACGGGACAAGACTCTCTCTTTGTGTGGTGTGAATAGTTCTATATTTTTCATTTTTTCCGTTGAAGGAAGTGCGAATTGATTTGGTACGTACAAGTATAATATTACACGTTAGGCTTGTCCCTAAAATTCAACCCACACCCTGTTATATCCTGAAAATTTAGATATTGTGCTCCCAAAACTGGCGCCTTCACAACCCATGCCTTGCTATCCCAAAATTACAATGTGCGCAAAAACTCCCTCTAGCTGCCAAATCGCGACACGCGAAACCCGCCTTCTAACCCTGAGACGAAAGGGCCGCTAGATCAAATCAGTGGGGGTACTTTTATAACACACCCTACATTTTGGACAAGCGCGTCCCTAAGTCATGGTTCCCCCTCCCATCGCCTCCTTTTCGCCATTCGAAATCCGAGGCTGCCATAACCTCTCCGCTCTAGCCGCGAAACCCCACCCTTGGTCATCCTCCACCTCACCGCTGCCCAGCCGGAGCCTCTTCCCCGATGACGTTGTCCACCGCAATAGGTCGACGTCCCTCCTCCACCTCCTAGGACGAGGATCCGTCGTCCATCTCGTCGTCTTGCTGGTTCAGCCGCCCCGTCCTCCACCTCCAAGGAGCTGCTCCGATGATCGTCTCATCTATCGCAGCTGCTCCATCCCCACAGCGCCGCCTTAACCTGCTCCACCGGAACCACAACATCCTCACCGACTCCTCGGACGAAGCTGAGGCCTACTCAGCGCCACCAAAGAGGTTTAACACTCATCACATCACACCTTCTCCTTAACTCGACCTGCCGGCACCGACGGTGCTCCATCCCGCACCCCAATGGAGCGGCTACCTCAAAGTCGGCACCACGAGCGACATCTCCATGGTGGCTCTCCCCCAGTGCGAGGCCCCTTCGGCGGTGGCGTCCATACCAGCCAGATCTGCTCCTGCTACTCTGGCTCTCCCTCGCGTTGTTGCTGCTCCGGCTCTCGCTCACTCGCACTGCTGCTGCTGCTCCGGCTCTCGCTCGCTCATTCGCTCACTCTGCTGCTGCTTCTCTCCCCCTCGCTCGTGCTGCTGCTCTTCTCCGATTTAGCTACACTTCAGTCGACTGAATCGACTTTTGGGTCAGTCGATTTTCAGGGGGGGGGGGCTCACCGGAGTTAAGGAAGAACCACCCACAGCGGGGAGGGGGGCTCGTCTGAGAGATATCCCACTATCTATCTTAGGGTTCAGGGTTGGGTTGGTGGTCACCGGTGGTGGGGGGCACGGTTCTGGGGCCGTGGCATGGGGATTGCAGGAGAAAAAGCTCGGCGCAGGGGGGGCTAGATGGCTGGCTAGGGCGGCGGCGGACCGGCGGTGGGGAGTTGTTTCGGGGCGGTGAGGGGGCGGCGGACCGGCGGTGTGGAGTTGTTTCGGGGCGGCGAGGTGGCGCGGGGCCGGCGGTTCGACTGGTGGTGGCTAGCGGCTCAGGGGGGGTGCAGGTTGAAGATGAACTGCAGGCCCTCCCTAAACTACATGTGAAGTGCCTCTCTGCTACCATTGTGTTCAGTTTCGACAGTAACATTCAGATTCCACAGTAAATTTCAGTTTCAATAGTTAAGTTCAGAGTCAACAGTTTTTACCTCATCTGTTGTAGTCAGGTCATTTTTGGTGGTAATGTATTTTACATCATCTATAGGAGATGCTATTAGAATCCCACTTGAGATTAACGATGTCTGTCTTGTGCTTCTTCAGCCTCGACGTCTTACGGCTCACTGGAGCGGCTCCAACGACGGAACGATCCATCACAACAAAGCAGTGCCCTAGACACCATCTACAGATTCCTTAGATCTTCCTCCACACCTCCGACAACCACCCCTGCCTCAACTTCTTCAGCGACCAACCCAATGATGCTGAGGTCGACATGGCTACGGCAAAGAGGTTGTACACTTATCGCATCATTTATTACTCTACATTCATGTCGATCCATTAGTGTCGTGGGTTTGTCACGGCAGATGTCCTCGTGAAAGGACTTAGTTGTGGAGCCATCACTACGGGTTAGCTTAGAGGGGTTAAACCGGACAAGGGACATGAGGGGTTTTATACTAGTTTGGCCCCTTCGATGAAGGTAAAAGCCTACGTCTAGTTGTCCTTGGTATTGCCGGGGTTTCGATGACCAGGGAGCGAATCTGCTTTGCCTGGGTCTCGAGTTGTTGTGTGTTGTCCTTAAACCGCTTCCGGGTCGTCCCTTTATATACACAGGTTGACACCCGCCGGTTTACAGAGTCCCAAGGCCGGATCATAAACGTGTCCGGCTCGGTCTCTATCCTTCCTATCTTATAATGCAAGTTACATGAGAAAGTCGGTTTACATCTACATGCCTTAATTCGCCTTTGGGCCTTGGGCCTTCATAAAGCGCCTCCATCCTTACGTCTTCATGGGCTTCTGATCTTCTTGGAGTTAATCTGGCTACTCCTGGCTGGTTTACGCCCAGTAGTAATATCCCCAACATTAGGCCCCAGATTGATTTGAACTTGTTCATGTCAACCTTCAACACTTAGAAAAATTCTTCCCTTGCATCTTCACCTTGATCTTGTAAACCGTCGTGACGTCATACTCCAGGATCATGTTAAATCACCATGACATCATTTTGTTATTAAAAAATGGTACATCTCACCCTCAGTTAATGAGCCTCCGACAAACATGGTGACCGCTCCTATTAGGTATCCAATATTCCGACCCCTTGATTCTCGCGCCTGTTACCTCCCCCCTTTACCTTATAAATAGGGCCACGGGTCATTTCCTTTTTTCCGCTCTGTATCTTCGCTTCTTCTTCCTCCTCGCGATGCCTCCGCACCCGAGCACCACCGCCATCGCTGAGTTTTGCTTCCGCCTCTCCGTTGGCCGCTGCATCGACCTGGTTGCACCAGAGAGCCGCGGCGTACCTCCGCTGCTGCAACAGCCGCTGTAAGTCTTTCCCTTTCCTCCTTTGTAGATCTATCTACGGTTTCATTGTTCATCGAAGTTCATTGAAGCTTCGGCACTGTTCTTCCCTGTTTCTCCTTAGTCCATGGAAAAACCCTCAAGCTTGATGTATTCCTTATCGTTTGCTATCACAACAAACCCTTATGTGCAAAAAAACTGATCTGGACCTTTGTGAACTACTTCGGGATCAATCTTTTTAGGTCTAAATCTTTTTGCTTTTCCTGTCTTACAGTAGATCCAAAATTTCCATGTAATCTTGTGAAACCTGTTTTACCTTACTTAGTCGTTCCTGCCTTAGATCTATATCCTCTTCATTACATAGGCAGTTTACCTTTGTAGAAAACAATCTATCACATACCATTAGTCCCCTTGTAAACTGACAATCCCTTTATCTCCATTACCATACTCCGGTTTAGCAGTATGTATATACCTTTGTTCTGTTTATCGCTTTGGCATTCATCATTGTATCATCCTCTGGTTTACGAAATTTACATACTTTGATTTCTTTATCCCGTTGCACCTTATACACTACCATGAATGAATTGTAAACCGGTATTTATTTTCAGCTTTTCACTTGCAATGGCCAAGCAGTTTTATTCCTGCAACTGGGCTTCCTCCCGGGTTACCGAGGAGCAACTGAATGGTATGATGAAAATCGGTACCTTACCAAAGAAGAACGAGATCCGTTGGCGCGTTCCTGGGCCGGAAAATCCTCCCACCCCTAAGCAAGGGGAAGTAGTGATGTTTGTTGATCACATAGGCCATGGCTTCAAACCGCCCGGGTCAAAGTTTTTCTGAGATGTGCTTGCCAGCTTTCAACTCCATCCTCAAGATATTGGACCCAACTCGGTATCCAATATATACAACTTTCAAGTGTTCTGTGAAGTGTACCTACAAGAAGAGCCAACTGTTGAGCTGTTCCGGGATTTCTTCCATCTGAATTGGCACACCAAATTTGTAGACAGACCCAACACTGAACTTGGTGGCGTCTCCATTCAAAAAAGAAAAGAGGTTGAATTTCCTCATGTCAAGCTGCACAGTCACCCTAAAGAGTGGAATCAAACTTGTTTCTACTATGAAGACACCTCCCCTGAAGACGAGAATCCTCTGCTGGGTTACCATGCCCACCGGCTTGCCAATACTCATCCACTTCCACAATGCCTAAGTGCCCAGGAACGGGCCCCGTATGCACCTCAACTCGCCAAGCTGAGAGCCTTCTTGGCCAACGGTTTAACAGGTGTAGACTTTGTCCATTGTTGGATATCGTGGAGCATCTTGCCGTTAAGTCGCCGCTCCGGCTTAATGTGCAAATATACTAGTGAAGTAGAAGACTCCCAATGTTATATCAATATTCAGCTAATAGATGAGGAGGTCACTAAGGCCGTCAAGAAGATATTGAATGAATCGGAAGCTGTCTGTCGCAAAACCGGTTTAGACCCTTTTTACACGAAAAACAAACCGCCTGCTGTAAGTAATGTTCCTCCGCTTTACACTTGATATCCTTAGACTGTACAATCCTTGAATACCCTTCTTTTTACCTTTAACAGGGTGATGATCCGTTTTGGAACAAGAAACCTCAAGAGAAAGCGGCAAAAACTGCCCGCCCTAAAACCAAAGCCGTCAAGAAAACCACAAAGCGGAAAGCGCCTGAACGCATCAGTATGGAACTGGATGACGACCCAGATGAACCGAAAGTTGAGGTAGAACTTGATTCACTTCGTTCCCTTTTCATGCATCTCATTGACAATGATACTTATCAGGAGGACGTGGAGGGCAGCCAAGCTGACGATGTAGAGGTAATTATCCTTTCCCCCGGTTCAGACTCTATGCCAACACAAAAAAAAATCTGTCAAGCGGTCCGGAAAGTAAGCTTTTATCATCCTCTTGCTCACTTGGATCCAACATTTATTTTGAAGACGCAGTAGCACGAGGCTTGCCGCACCACCCGGCAGAGCGACCAAAAGGTCACTTCGGCTGGTTTACCTGACACCCCGGTTCAAAAGCGCCGATCTAAGGTCTCACCTCCTTCCGACAATTCTTATCCCAAGGCAGGTTATTTCCGACAACCTCTTAATCCGTCCGATTCGAATTATCAGGTGGCACCTCCCTCATCCTCTGGCGAGTCAACAGTGACCCAACTTCCTCCTCTCAAAACTGTAGCTGGGTGAGTACTTCAACCTCTTCTTTCGATGTTTCCATACTTTATATAATATGCTTAACTTTCACATCTTTTTCTGTTTTAGAGCCAAAGCCAGACCCAACAAAAAGGCTCGGGTGAACAATCCGCCCGAAGACCAGGTGGTTCTTGAACCGGAGCAAACGGTTGAACCGGAACAAACGGTTGAACCAGAGGGTCCCAATCCTGAAGCTACTTTCGATGAACCACCCCCTCAAGATCACAATATTGATGAACAACCAGAAGTTAACACTGCTGTACCTGATAATGAACCAGCAGATCCAATCCGGGCTGATGATAAGTCTTCTAGCCCGGTGGGAGCTACTGACACTCCATCAACTCCAGCAAAGACTGCTGGAGACAAAGAAGGCGATGTTATCATTACCGGTATGAGCCACAGCTCTCCTGGCCATCCTGTTATATTGGCGAAAATAGTGCCAAGCAAGAGCGTGCTGCCATGGAAAAAGGCAAATGGAGCACCGACTTGTCAAGTTACGTCCATCTCAGCGCTCATGAACTCCACTCCGGTTTTCTAAACCGTCTGCACTCAAACCGTGATTATGAAGCTGGTTTGGTGAACCTGATGAAGGAACGCTATGAGGTATTTTTTATCACTTTTCCTTTCTTAAATCCAAAGTACAAGTATCATGCCAAGTAGCCCCCAAGGACCGGTTTATGATGTTAATCATAAACCGGGACTTTGTAATATCTTAATCCTTGCATGCTGATCCTCCATAAGTCAAGTCATCGTTGGAAACAAACCGGTATTTGATCATTGTATTCCTCTAGCTTTCATCGGTGTAGCCCCCAAGGGCCGGTTTATCTTTGCAAGGTCAACCGGGTCTTGAATCAATTCATCAACTTTGAACAGATGTACATTAGCCCCCAAGTGTTAAGGATAATGCTTGCATTGTACTTGAGACTTGTGAAAAATATGTTGATGATAGAGCAAATAGGCATTAGCGCCCAAGTACAAAGTGCATAAATTGTTATACGCTTTGTACTTCATAACCTGTTTTGATGATATACCTCAACTTTGTAGGCTGAGCTGAGTAAAAAGGATGCTCAAACCACGAACCTTCAGGAGAACGTCAAATCTCAGCAAGCAGAGGCTTCCAAGGCCAAGGAGGAGTTAACAAATGCCCTAGCAGCCATGGAAAGGCTGAAAGAGGCTTTCAACAAAGAGCGTGCAGACTGGGAAACAAAAAAGGCCGGTTTGAAAAAAAAGGGCCGAGGACGCAGAGGCAACCCTGAAGCCGGTGGTTGCAGAACTGACCGGCTTAAAGCAGCAGATTGATGCCATGACTTCTGTTGTGTTTGGTAAGTACCCTCTACGGCAGTTTGTCTAACTCACAATATTATATCAATGATCAGTTTACGGATGTTTAACCATGACAGGGACCCGCATTGCTCACCTAGGCGCTGACATGCGTATGAAGCTTAAAGCGGCCTATACCTTGATAGAACATCTGTTCTCTGGATCGCAGCGAGCCATTTGCACTATAGCGTATAACAAGCCTCCGCCATCGCTGATAAAAGAAACTATTGAAAAGCTGGCTATGCTACCTGCCCGGATCAACGAACTGAAGGGATCAACCGCAAGATCAGGAGTGCTGACCACGCTAATCCGGGCCAAGGCATGGATTCTGGATCTTGAACCGGCAGATATCATCAAAGGGTATCCTGGTGTGAAAGAAGATGGCTCAGACTTCAATAACGATGATCTTCGAAGGCTGACAAAGGAGATGCGACCAATAGCAAGCAAACTGGCGGAGGACACGGATTTATCTCATTTCCAACTGGTTTATGATGCTGAGGGAAAAAGACAGCCTGCGTTGATCCATAATGTTGAACATCTTGTGCCACCAATCTGTAAGCATACTTACGCTCCTGACATTGATCCCTCCAATCTTATCCATGAAGAGGCCATTTTTCAAGCCTTAACCGGAATCGATTGGTCAACGGTTGATTTCCAGCGTCTGGGGAGGGATGAAGAGAATGTGACCACGCAAGATAACCCTCAATCGTCAAGCCGACCCGATGAAGAATCCTAAACCGGTGGCCGGTTTATCAGCTGCCGTCTGCCACTCTTTTGAAAGCACTTATTCAATTTGGGGTGTTGAAAGCACCTTGTAATAGGATAGCATGAACACCTTATCTGCCATGCCATCGAGCATGTTTTGTGTTGCTTAATACTGAAAACTTGTCCTGCATGTGGGATCTATTTATGCATAGTCCATTATGTTCCTGCATATAAGAACTTGAAAGTGTTCTAGTGGTTTACCACTAGACGGATCATGATGCCCAAAAAATATATACATAACTTGGATGGATAACCAAGATTTGTATTAACTAGATATAAAATAAATGATACCTGTGATATATCTTCGTTGGCTGACCAACTGTTGGTATAATAGGAGTGAAAATACCCATCTGTAGGGTTGATGACTCCTTTCCCTCTTGCTGGTTCATGTAAAACCACACTGGTTTGTTCGTATAATGCTGGTGACCTGTAGCCAAAACCAGACCGGAGCAATTTACTGCCGCTTTAGAACTGATAATGTACTGACAAGTGAGCGTTGAAAGCCATGCCAGGTTGTAATAAACACCGGTTTATCAGAAATATTCATAAATACCTTATCAAAAGATATTAAAAACAACAAATCAAAAAGAAATAATACAAGGCTTTTCATGGGCTGCCAGGCCCTAAATCGAGGCTTTTCATGGGATGCCAGGCCGCTGAGTTAAACCATTTTGCAAAGCCTTTTAAGATGGACCTCAATCTTTAACCAATCACCGTTTTAACTTTGACAAGTTCAGGGTCCATGAGATTGACTTGTCAAAAGTTCGATGTGTCATACCAGGTTTACCTGGACTGTGTGGCTTACTTAAAGAGGCAGGATAACCCGAGGTTTTAAGTGAATACACCTGGCTTCCAAGCCTGGCTTGATAGCCTATTAGAAGGGTGCAAACTCGTTGTTCTTTGAGAAGCATGGAGCCCCTAGGTAATATTTGAGCTGTGCTCAGTGGTTACCTATGTTTGAGTTGTGCTTGATGCAAAAGACCCTCTTTGGTTCCACATCATTTCCTTTTGGCTTGAAGCATATCAAGAGGTGTAGCTGTGGTGTGAAGACAACCAAGCCCCCTAGTGATATCCCTTTTTGGTTTTAAACCGACCAAGAGGTGTAGCTGTGGTGTGAAGACAACCAAGCCCCCTATTGACTTCCTTTATATCCGTGTGGCCTTATGGGCCGGGTTAATAAAACTCTATTTTGTCAGTAGAAGCCCCTGTGGAACCGCACATGATGTAAAAAAGAACAGAGACCCCGCTTTAGCCGAGGCTCCGGTTTATTATATAATATATACATTGTCACAAGTATGTACAGAAGAAGAGCCTGTGGCTCAAGTATAGTAAGGCCGAAGAAGGGCTACATTCCACGGCCGCTTGGTCTCCTCCTCCGATTTATGTGAGTCTTTGTGCTCTCGAACATCGATAAGGTAGTATGACCTGTTGTGTAGGTTTTTGCTGACCACAAAAGGTCCTTCCCAAGGTGGGGATAACTTGTGCATATCCGTTTGATCCTGGATGAGCCAGAGCACTAGATCACCCTCTTGAAAATTTCTGGTTTTAACCCGGCGGCTGTGATAACACCGGAGATCTTGTTGATAAATCGCCGAACGTGCCGCTGCGAGATCACGCTCCTCATCTAATAGGTCCAGTGAGTCCTGACATGCCTTCTCATTGCCAGCTTCAACGTAAGCCGTCACACGGGACGATTCATGACGGATGTCACTAGGAAGAACCGCCTCTGCTCCATAAACCATGAAGAAAGGTGTATAACTCGTCGATCTATTTGGTGTGGTGTTGATACTCCATAACACAGAAGGCAAATCCTCCACCCAACAACCCGGTGTTCGCTTTAAAGGAACCATAAGCCGGGGTTTGATACCTCTCAAAATTTCTTGATTTTCCCTCTCAGCTTGACCATTAGACTGGGGGTGAGCTACTGACGCTACATCAAGCCGGATGTGCTCACGTTGGCAAAATTCCTTCATCTCACCCTTTGACAGATTAGTACCATTACCAGTTATAATACTGTGTGGAAACCCAAACCAGAATATCACCTTTATGATGAATTAAACCGCCGTGGCTGCATCACACTTACTAACTAGCTCTGCTTATACCTACTTGGTAAACTTGTCAACTGCCACTAACAGGTGGGTCTTTTTGTCCTTGGATCTCTTAAAGGGTCCAACCATATCGAGCCCCCAAGTTGGAAACGACCAAGTAATTGGAATCATTCTCAACTCCTGAGCCGGAACATGAGCACGGCGTGCAAATTTTTGACAACCGTCACACCTTTTGACTAAATCCTCAGCATGAACATGAGTCGTCAACCAATAGAAGCCATGACGAAAAGCTTTAGCCACCAAGGATTTTGAACCGGCATGGTGACCACAATCTCCTTCGTGGATTTCTCGCAAAATCTCACAACCCTCTTGAGGAGACACACAACGCTGAATTGCCCCTGTGACGCTGTAACTATGTAACTCCCCATTGATTATGGTCATTGACTTGGAACGCCGGATTATCTGCCGGGCCAAGGTTTCGTCCTCCGGTAACTCGCCCCGGTTCATGTAAGCCATGTACGGGACTGTCCAATCAGGTATAACATGCAAAGCTGCCACCAATTGGGCCCCCAGGTCAGGAATAGCCAACTCTTCCTCTATGGGTATCTTGACCGACGGATTATGTAGTACGTCGAGGAAGACATTAGGTGGCACCAGTTTACGCTGAGAGCCTAGGCGACATAAAGCGTCCGTCCCTTCATTCTTTCGCCGGTCTATATGGTCAACTTGATAGCCCTTGAAATGACCAGCCACTATGTCCACCTCTCGTTGATATGCAGCCATGAGTGGGTCCTTAGAATCCCAAGTGCCACATACCTGTTGGGCCACCAGGTCCAAGTCACCGAAGCACTTAACCCGGCTTAAGTTCATCTCCTTAGCCATCCATAGACCGTGGAGTAAGGCCTCGTACTCAGCTGCATTGTTAGTACAAGGGAACATTAAGCGAAGAACATAACAAAACTTGTCACCTCGTGGGGAAGTTAATATGACTCCAGCCCCCGAGCCCTCCAATTGCCTGGACCCATCGAAGTGAATAGTCCAATAAGTGTTATCTGGCTTTTTCACTGGTGCCTGCAACTCTGTCCAATCATTGATGAAGTCCACGAGTGCTTGAGATTTGATCGCTGTGCGAGGTGTATACTTGAGCCCATGAGGTCCAAGTTTAATAGCCCACTTGGCAATCCGACCAGTTGCTTCTCTATTTTGAATGATATCTCCCAGAGGGGCTGAACTGACCATTGTGATAGGATGACCCTAAAAATAATGCTTGAGCTTCCGGCTTGCCATAAGCACCCCATACACAAGCTTTTGCCAATGCGGATACCTCTGCTTTGATTCGATAAGCACCTCACCGATATAATAAACTGGCCGTTGAACCGGATACTCCTTTCCAGCCTCCTTGCGCTCCACAACAATAGCCACACTAACAGCCCGGGCATTAGCAGCCACATATAGCAGTAAAGGCTCTTTATCGAATGGAGCCGCAAGGACAGGTGGTTCAGCTAACTGCCTCTTCAAATCCTCAAACGCTTTATCAACCGCATCACTCCAGACAAAGTCATCCATTTTCTTTAGCATCTGATATAAAGGGATAGCTTTCTCCCCGAGACAACTGATAAACCGGCTCAAAGCCGCAATCCGGCCGGTTAAACGTTGAACGTCATTGATACATGCCGGTTTAGCCAGGGACGTGATTGCTGATTTTTTTCCGGATTAGCCTCAATGCCCCTGTTTGACACCAGAAAACCCAAGAGCTTGCCTGCTGGAACACCAAAGACACATTTGTCCGGATTAAGCATCATCTTATAAACCCGGAGGTTGCCAAAAGTATCCCTCAAGTCATCTATCAATGTTTCCTCCTTCCTGGACTTCACCACAATATCATCCACATATGCATGAACATTACGCCCAATCTGTTTATGAAGACAATTTTGAACACAACACTGATAAGTCGCCTGGGCACTCTTGAGCCTGAAGGGCATGGAGACATAGCAGAAGGCTCCAAATGGAGTTATAAAAGCTGTCTTCTCCTGGTCCTTAACTGCCATTTTGATCTGATGATAACCAAAGTAAGCATCTAGAAAACACAAACGGTCACAACCCGCCGTAGCATCAATAATCTGATCAATGCGAGGGAGGGCAAAGGGATCTGCTGGACAAGCTTTGTTCAAATCTGTGTAGTCCACACACATACACCAAGTCCCATTTTTCTTAAGAACCAGCACCGGATTAGCTAACCATTCAGGGTGAAAAACCTCCATGCTAAACCCTGCGGCCAATAGCCGAGCTACCTCCTCACCAATAGCCTTACGCCTTTCTTCGCTGAAGCGGTGGAGAAACTGCCTGACCGGTTTAAACTTAGGATCTATATTAAGTGTGTGCTCAGCGAGTTCCCTCGGTACACCTCGCATGTCAAAAGGCTTCCATGCAAAGATGTCCTAGTTCTCATGGATGAACTCGATGAGCGCGCTTTCCTATTTGGGATCCAGGTTTGCGTTGATGCTGAACTGCTTGGATGAATCGCCAGGAACAAAATCAACCATCTTAGTGTCTATGGCCGATTTAAACTTCAACGCCGGATCGTGCTCCGTAGTTGGCTTTTTCAAAGAAGTCATGTCTGCCGGATCAACCTTGTCTTTATAAAACTTCAGCTCTTCTATGGCACAAACCGACTCAGCGTAAGCCGCATCACCTTCCTCACATTCCAAAGCAATCTTCCTGCTCCCATGTACTGTGATGGTCCCCTTATGACTTGGCATCTTAAGCTGCAGATAAACATAACACGGCCTCTCCATGAACTTGGCATAAGCCGGTCGCCCAAACAGGGCATGATACAGACTCTTGATTTTCACCACCTCAAAAGTCAATGTTTCTGACCTTGAATCGTGATCATCTCCAAAGGCCAACTCCAGGGCTATCTTTCCCACTAGATACGCAGACTTACCGGGCACCACACCATGAAAAATGGTGTTCGACGTTTTAAGATTCTTATCTGTCAACCCCATACGGCGGAAAGTATCATAATAAAGAATATTGATACTGCTTCCCCCATCCATAAGCACCTTGGTGAACTTATACCCCCCAACTTGAGGTGCCACCACTAAGGCGAGATGACCCGGATTATCACCCGGGGGTGGTGATCCTCTCTACTCCATAAAATGGGCTACTCAGACCAGCGCAGATACCGAGGCACCGCTGGTTCAAAAGAGTTTACTGCCCTCTTGTGAAGCTTCTGATCGTTTTTACACAAGCTAGTGCTAAAGACGTGATACTGCCCACTATTCAACTGCTTCGGATTGCTCTGACAACCCGACTGCTGCTGCTGCTGATTCCCCTGATGGTTATAACCTCCTTGATTGCCCTGGTTTACTTGATGGCCAAGTTCGGTTTGATTGCCTTGGAATCCTGAACCGGAGCTGCCACCTCCGTAACCCGGCCCATGAATACCGCCTCCTGAACCGCCGGGTGGGTACCGCCTCCTGAACCGCCGGGTGGGCCGTTGTCATATTGAAACTTATTGGAATTCTTAAAATCCCGCAAAATGAAACAATCCTTCCAAAGATGTGAAGCTAGCCTTTCCTTCGATCCGTGCTTCGGACAAGGCTGATTTAACAGGCGCTCCAGATTGGGGCCTGACCCTCCGCACCTCTAAGGCTGTTTACCCTTATGACGCGGACCGTTGTCCTGAGCGTTGGTGTTAGCCACAAAGTCCAAACTATTGTCTGCCTTGCGCTTGCCATTATTCCCATGACCTGCCAGATTGTGCTGTTGCCCCTTGGTATTGCCGTTTTTTCCCTTTCCCCGGTTTTTCATCCTCAGACTCAGGGTCTTTGGTACTATCTGAATCGGCGTATTTCACCAAAGCAGCCATAAGAGTTGACATGTAATTGCAGTGATGCTTGAGCCTCCCTAGCTTCAATTTTAATGGCATAAACCGACAGTTGCCTTCCAACGTCAAAACTGATGTATCAGCATTAATGCGGTCTGATGAATGCAAAATAGATGTGACTCGCTTCACCCAATGCGTAGTAGACTCCCCCTCCTCTTGAACACAAGTGGCTAGGTCCACAATTGACATATGCTGCTTACATGTATCTTTGAAATTCTGGATAAACCGGTGCTTTAGCTCAGCCCATGACCCGACAAAGTTAACTGGTAAGCTCTTTAACCAAGTTCAAGTTGTCCCCTCTAACATCATGGTGAAGTATTTTGCACACACCGCTTCATCCATGTCCAGCATCTCCATCGCCATCTCATAACTCTCCACCCATGATTCCGGTTGTAAATCAGCGGTGTAATTGGGCACCTTACGAGGGCCTTTAAAATCCTTGGGCAGTCGTACATTACGGCAAAGCGGGGGTAAGACACGGCACCCCTAAAGAACTGAAGACTATGTCGGGCTCCACCGAGGTGGTAGGGCGAATCAGAGTAGGTTGACGAGCGGCGTGCAGAGCCGCTAACTCGGCTTCTCGACGTGCACGGCCATGATCCACCACATCCTGTGCATTAGCACCACCACCTGCCGGGTTGTGTCCTCGTGGCGAGTTATGGTGACGCGCACTGCTTGACACGGCCGGTTCATCCTCAATGTGCCTACTGTAGCCCCGACTCTGACGGGGGGTGGAATGAATCCTCTCACGACTATGCGAATAAGCTTGCTGCTGGTTTAAAGCTGTTTGAAGGAGCTCTCTGGCCCGTTGTCTCTCAATCGCCACTGGTGACTCGCTGTCAGTTGGGAGGGCTGCCAATCGTGAAGCGGCGGCCACAATGTTATCCAACGGGTTGGAGTAATTCCCCAGGGGTGTCGGAACATACTGCGGCACAACATTGTTCTGACGAGGCGGGTTCATCGTGTGTGGCTGAACCGGCACTCCTGTTCCTGGCGCCTCCGTTCGATTTACCACTGGCTGGTTACTGGCTCCGGCTCCTAGCGTGTTGAAGAGATTTCTTGGCTCATAACACGGCGGGAGGTGCGACCGATATCTCCTTCTCATGACCTCATCCGAGGCATTCTGGTCCAACCTAAGTCGGTAGGCCTGAGCTTCCAACTCGGCCCGTTCTGCAGCCATCCTGGCGTTCTCTGCTGCCAGGTCCGTTTTAGCCTAAGTTATCTGATCCTTCACCTTTGCAATCTCCGCATTGTGCTGATCTTGGGCTGCCGCGTCCACCTCCGCGGCCATCAATGTTGCCAAAACATCGAACAAATCAGACAAAACCTGAGCGGGAGGCGGCGCAGAGCCCCCTACTCCTGCTGGCATTGCCGTTGCTAAACAGGAGAACATTGCTGCGGTGGTAGAAGAGTGCTGCGCTGGTTGTGTACCGACCATGAAGATCGTGACCCGGCTTGGCAGATCGAGGGGGTCCAGAATATTGTTGCCATCAGAACTCCCACTAATCCGGCCGTCCTGCAGCTGATACAGCGACTCGGTTTCTTTGGTTGAAGACTCGTCATAAGAACGGACAACGGCCTCCCCATCAGATGCCCGTCCATCCTCATATTCCGCTCCATGGATGACACCTATGAAAACATGCCTTGGCGTGGGCTGAACCGGGGTAGCTCTTGCACACTGAGCCATCTCGATGATGTCGGTGCAGGTGTCCGGCTCAAGGCCCGGTTCATCGATCTTGCCAATGAAGACGTGAATTCCGCCAAAGGGGACTTGGTACCCGTATTCAACTGAACCGGCCTCGGGACCCCATCCTGCATCGTCGATGTAGAGCTTGCCGTGATGACTCTTCGTCATCCGGCCCACAGTGTATCCCTTGAGTCCTTCGAAACTGCCCTTCAAGAACTCGAAACCATCGTGCGACAGCCCCACGGTGGGCGCCAACTGTCGTGGGTTTGTCACAGCAGATGTCCTCGTGAAAGGACTCAGTTGTGGAGCCATCACTACGGGTTAGCTTAAAGGGGTTAAACCGGACGAGGGCCACAAGGGGTTTTATACTAGTTCGGCCCCTTCGATGAAGGTAAAAGCCTACGTCTAGTTGTGCTTGGTATTGCTGGGGTTTCATTGACCAGGGAGTGAATCCCCTTTTCCTGGCTCTCGAGTTGTTGTGTGTTGTCCCTAAACCGCTGTCGGGTCGTCCCTTTATATACACAGGTTGACGCCCACCGGTTTACAGAGTCCTGAGCCAGATCATAAACGTATCCGGCTCGGTCTCTATCCTTCCTGTCTTACAATGCAAGTTACATGAGAAAGTCGGTTTACATCTACAGGCCTTAATTCGCCTTTGGGCCTTGGGCCTTCATAAAGCGCCTCCATCCTTACGTCTTTATGGGCTTCTGATCTTCTTGGAGTTAATCCGGCTACTCCTAGCCGGTTTACGTCCAGTAGTAATATCCCCAACAATTAGGGCTATTTTGGTTCAACGGAAAAACATAGCAATAGGAAATTTTCCAATGGCACTCTACTATTCAATTATTCATGCATTTTGTTGAAAGGAATGGAGCAAAACATCCACTTGGACCTATTTTTCAAAATCCTATGCATGAGAACAAGACCAAGTGCATTAGTGGCAGAATAACATTCTAATTGTACACGATTTCGTATGGTTTCACTTTATTTTGGCCATGTTTGTTTGCATTCCTCTGCTCCTCCAATTCCTGTGAACCAAACACCCAAGTTGACAGAAATCATGTGTTCACAAATGCTCTGTTTCCCATGTGCATTCATATCCTATTCCGGTTTTTCCTCCTATCCCTGCGTTTTTAGAATCATGCAAGCCAAATGAGTCCTTACAGAATTACTTTAGTTACAGGTAGGTGTCGAAGAAAACTTTGTGTGGTTTGTCCTGCTCCTGCCATGCCGTCGTCCACTTCACCTGAGCTGCTCCATCGACAGAAGCATCCACCAAACCAGAAATCACGACTCCTGACCGTCTTTAGCCGCCTCAGATCTCCTTCCCGGCCGTTGGCGCCCACCGCAATGGCCTCACCATCATCGACTCAGCAGATGAACCTGAGGAGTACACGGGTCCACAAGAGAGGCCGCACTCTTTTGTTTCTGCTTATGTTATGCATTGCTTAATATTACCTGCTACTTTATTGTCCTGTTCACCTCTTAGACTCCAAGTCAGGTCCAAATTGATGTTCAAACTTGAGTTCTAAATTAGTTGCGGGGCACATATCGAGGTAGCAATGAATTGTATCTCTATCTTATAGCTGCTTCACCTAGGGTATGCCTATGTTGTTCATCTTGGGTGGGAAACAAATAGTAAAGCAATCATCATCTGTTTTTTATTAAATTACTAGCACATATGCCCGTGCGTTGCAGCGGATAGAAAAAATGTCGCACTCCTCTAGCCGAATAAATATAGTTCTTTCTTAACATGAAAAAACTATGCTTTCTACCAAATCATTTTTGCAGAACTGATTAGGAATGTATGGGTTGTTTGGTTTGCAATTTTTCTATTTTATTTTGACCTCCACTATGTCATGTGTTATCCACCGACAATGGTGTACTCATTGTCCGCGCTTAATGCGAGACATGTGTAGTGTGAGAGACTGAAGGGCCTGCGATATTGGGTTAACTGTTATGACTGGTTCACTAATCAAAAATCGAAAACTGGAATCACGAATAATTATATTAATGATATTTTCTAAATCTTAGCCTTCTTAGCTTGTTTCCACAACCACGTTGCCGACGTTGTATGTACCGGTGCTGCAAATTTTCATCCTTTCCTTCCCTGATTAATTCCTTTCCTTCTAAAGGCAAGGCGAGTTTAATTCCTTTCCTTCTTTAGGCAAGGTGAGCTTTATTCCTTCCAGCCAACCGTACATGCATCTCCCTCTCTCTATCCTCCATCCTCCAACCAACAAGCGTGTATGCATCTTCTTCTTTATTTGGTCTTTCTCTTATTGTTTCTCCAGACTACTCGTGGATGTATTTAAATCGATAAGATTTTACCTAAAGAAGGAAGGTGGGGCCAATTGGTACCATTAGATACATAGAAGTGACATGGGCTCTTTAACTACTAAATGAATCCAATTTTGTCACGGACTAATAACCAGCTTAGTTGTCCTTTTGATGGTAGGGTGCTGGTCTAGAGTTTGAACCGTCACTAACACTATATTTTTCTGTTTTTCTGTGATGCCGAACACCAGCGTGGCAGCAAAAGAGAATGCCAACATAAAAGAAATTTTTGTTTTCTTTTTTCAATAATAGTTAGCTATAGGTGGCCTGGTTTGTGCGCGTGGGCTCAAACTAAGCGGGCGGAGTTTGAATCCTCATAAGCCCATTTATTTTATATTTTGGTTTGAAGCATTTTTTACATACAATGAAAAAAACTATATGACAGACGAAAAAACAAATGACGCATGAAAAACATTTGTATGGACCAAAAAAGATGGAGAAACAATCCTCCCTTTAATATTAGGTAAAGAAAGCAATCATCAGCCTTCTATCATTATTTTTGGTTCCATCCATTGGTTGTTACCATTACTCTAGATTTCTGCATGCTCTCCTTACATAATCTCACTATATTTTTTTGTATGCATGTCAGATATTGTACATAGTCACGCTGAACATGTAGAGAAAAAAAGAAGAGTTTTGCGCGGCAATACAATGTCATGTAGACATCGCTCCATGGTGGGTTCAATGGCAAAACCTCCCCCCTCTCCAGATTGTAATCCAGAGGAAGATATCTGTGTTGAGGCAGATTCAGACGCAGCTAGCCACTCCTATTTACCCCCAAGGTGTTTGCTCTAACTTGGCATGATGATGTTAGTCATATCATGCATATGTTGCCTTGTAGTGCCTACTTTCGACATCATATATGTCATCTTCTTAGTTTAGACATGTTCTGTAATGCCACCTGTTTAGTTTCAATATCATATATGGGAATTATGCAGTCTCATGTCTTTTAGCCAGCCGTAACATATGTGAAATGTGCAATGCCATCCTGTTCCAGACATCATATATTTGAATGATATCTTGCCCATCCTTTTCTTCATTACATTTTCATTTGTCGACAATGTTTGTACATTAAACTACTCTTCCTGTGAATCAGCCATTTGAGTGGGTGATGAAAAAAATCTGTAGTGAAAACAAGGCCTTCAGAGCAGACAGTGCTACCCGTCGAAGCAGATCTCTTGCTGGGTCCCGATAGCTCCTCAGAGATAGATCCATAGACAGATGACCAATCCTATTCCCCACCGAGGTGTATGCTCTAACTTGGCACGGTTATACTGCTCATATCATGCATATGGTATCTTGCATTGCATTGCATAGTTTAGAATCATATACACAATATTCAACACCATGTTCTTAGTTCAGACATCATATATGTGAATGCCCTCTGCTTACCATATAAATCACATATGTGAATTAAATCATGCGATCCTGATTACTTAGATAACATCTATGTGAATTATGTCATGCGATCCTGTTTAGTTAGTCATCATATATTTGAATTATGTTATGCTATGCTATACAGTTTAGATAGACATCATATATGTGATATTATGTCATGCTATCCGTTTTAGTTAAAGAATATACATGTCAACTATTTCATGCCCTCTTTTTTCCACACTATCTATTGCATCTGTCTCTCATACAATGTCTGTACATTCAACTATGTTTCCTGTTTATCAACCATTTGAATTGGAGCGGGTGATGGCAGTATCTAGCGGAGTAAAAACACAGTCTTCAAATAAAACAGTGCTACCTCTTGGTGGAGATAGCACCCCAGTTGTACATGCGCTAGAACCAACCCTACCACACATAACCTAGACTCTCACAGATTTTACCCCTACTGCGATGGAGAGAGAACCAGCTTCACCCAATCTAACCCCAACCCCAGCAGATAGTAACCCAGTTCCTGTTGACACAACACCATCTCCACCACAGATCTCCCAAACAAGAGCAGTTAGTAAGGCAGCTCCAGTGCCCAAAGTGCCAGTACTACCACGACGAACCCCAACTCCACCAGTTAGTACACCTATTCCTGTGGAGGAAGCACAACCACCCATTCATAGTTTAGCATCTATCACATTTGATGTTGTTATCCTATGTGCGTATATTCCCATCATGGAAATATTATATTGAAGATGAAGGAAAATGCCAGTTGCAGGTGTTTGTCCAGGAGTTATGTGTAAGTGATGTTATTCATGGCAATTACCTTGATTTTTCCCATACATTCTACCTCCATGATGGTTATAATAGATCAAATTTTCTCATTTTTATCTATAGAGAAGGACCGATTTGGAAACTCAGGATGAGGTAACCTGTGCTAATACCTCTGCTATCTTCAAGAATGCTTGGTGGCAGTATCAGAATTACCTGAAGAAAACGTACTTCACTGGCAAAGAAACTCGTCAAATTCCCTTACGTTCTCCTGAGACACATTTACTAGACGATGGCTGGGAACACCTTGTTATGTACTAGTCCCGAACCAAGAATGTGGTGAGGTCTATGAGCTCATTTTATTTTACGTACTATATGCTTGTGTCTTACTGTACTCTGTTCATGTAGAACAAGTGCTTTAACCTGATGAACAACTGTTCTCATTCAAGATTCCATTGATATCGTGCATACTGCTTTGCTCTTGTATCACTGTATTTACTCATACAAACTTATTTTTAAATTGAACAATCCAATAGCACAACAGGTATGTTTACGCATGTTTCTTTAACAGGTTTGCTCTTATAAATAGCTCTCTTGATTTCAATTTCAATTGTGTATACAGTTGACTTCTCATATCATGCACATTACTAGCATCGCAACATGGCCAATAGTGTTGTTGTACATGTAGACCCGTGGTACCCATCTGAAATCTTGTTGTGCCATGTAGTTTCCCACACTTTGTATTCTTTCAGTGTCACCTTCTCTTGAACTGATATGATTTGAACCGTGTCTCTATTTTGATTTGGCAAGACAATTCGGTGACCATAGGACATAGATATATGTTTGTTTGATGCTTTTATAATGTACTACTTAGCAATAGAAGACTTGGTAGTTTAATCTTGTCCACCTTACTAATGAACTGGTTCACCGAAATGAGTTTCATATACTAGTACATGCTAAACCTGTTATGTCTCTTCTTGTTTCTTCTTTAGAATGCTGATAGAATATTGGGGAAGAGTGCCTTATTACACAATGGTAAATGAAGTAATGTAGATAAGGTCTAGGATCATGAGACATCCTTGTTGGTCTCCAACAAAGCTGGTAAAACAACTAAGGAAAACTATCTTGAAGACAGTGAGACAACCCCAAAGTCCTGTCTTGGTTTACTGTTCGAGTTACTGGCCACTACCGCTTGCACAAGCTATTCAAACTCACTATCTGAATCAGTTCGGTTTCTTGAGTCTCAACTACAAGCTGAAAGACATCGATCAGTTGTGCTGCGACAAGAAGTGGAAGGAGTGCGGATGTCCCTGGAGCATTCAGATGCATACTTTTTGGTGCAATAGCAAGCATTGGAGGATTTTAGCACCAAACAGGACAAAGCTAATAAGCTTGCTAAGGTTATTGCCAGCATGGTGGATACCCAAGATAACGTTTCTTGAGCTCTTCTGAAGTTGTTTCAGTTGTGGACTTGTTTTGCTACTGCATTTATTTGCACTGGTGGCCAATTTTGGCGGCCAGTGTATGCAATATGCTGCTTTGTTCCCTATATTTGCACCGGTGGAGAACTTGGATGCCCAGTGGATGTAATATGTGTAATCTATACCTACTATTAAAGGGAATAGGTATTCTTGGTTTGGTTTAGTCCGTTACATTTGGTTTACACACGTTAAGCGATCTGGGCTAGTTACTTGTATGTTGATGGGCCTTTTATGGGCTTTCATAGAGAGATTGCGAAAAATAATTGGGTCAAAATAAATCAACATTGTGGGAATTGAACACAAGACCTCCTGTCTATCTCTTAGATGTAACAACCAAAGACTTATGCACCTTTCATATTTACTAAATCCCAACTCACTTTAAATATACGAGTGGCAGTCATCATGTTTATTTATTTATTTTTTGCGAGAAAAGGAGTTGATATTAAAACGACCAAATTACTCAAAGGTCCACACAGAAAAGGAAATTACAACCAAGCCCCTCTGCAACCCGACTACGTCGGCACCGTGGACGAGCCAGTGACGCGCCGTTCGCCGCTGCTCGCTGACGCCTTGGATCGAAGCAGCCCCCGGGCAAAATGGGAAGTCTCCGATCAACGGTCCCTGAGGACCTACTCCCAGGGCCGTCGTCGTCGTCGCACCGCTCAGCATCGCCTTCCTTCTCTAGATCTTCAATCGCCGAAATCACCATCCCTTGATCTCCGGCACGGGGGAACCGTGCACGGCCTCTCCACCGAGCAGCGAGCATGAAGAAAGGAGCTGGTCAACCATGGAGCTCCACTGGAACTTCACCGTCGAAGGGGAGACCAACACCTGCAAAAGGTCGATCCAGTCGCACCGTCGCCTCCACGACGCCACTGGCTGGCTCCCTAGGCACTCATACACTATGTACACGCTGCAAATCGGGCCTCCCCCGTCCTCCCGCTGCCGGAGCGTCCGACGGAGGGCGAGGGAGCCGCTGATTCGGCAACGGCGAGGTGGAGAGCCCAGGGTTCGCACAAATCGCCCTTCGTTCCTGTAGATGGGGAAGGGTGAGGTCCAAGACTCATGTTTAGGGAGAGCTAATTAAGCGAATGAGCTAATAAAGGAAGGATTGTGGGCTTAAATACACTACTTAAACAAATGTGGCTAATTAAAGAAAGGATTATGGGTAAATCGGTGGAATAACTATTATAAAAATTGTGGTCTTAATAAATTCTACATGAAGGATTTGAGGTAAAAAGATAGGATAATTAAAAGAAAGGATCTATAGGCCTTAATGTGTTGGGGCTACTAAATTAGAAAAGGAAGGATTTGATTCCCGACTAAACTGGGTGAGGACTTCATGGTAATTAATGAAAGGATCATACTTAAATGTCATTAAAAAGGATTGTATTTAAATGAAATCAGTGGGACATTACACCTCGCAAAGAAAATATGAACACGACTAAATTGTGACATATTTTTTTATGTTCTTTTTGTAGAAGGACGATGCTGTGTTGCAACATGTTCTTCATAATGAATCCGATGCTGTGGGACATTATGCTTGTGCAAAACATTAATTTTCCCCATTGCAACGCACGGGCATATGTGCTAGTAGTTGTAATAGGATAGTGTTAGTTGCTTGGTTATTTATTTCCTTATTGTCTTATTTAGTTGTTTGCTTGTAGTCACTGCAGTTATTTTTCCGCATTTTTCTAGTGGCCACAATGACCTATTTTTGGTAACTAGGCCACAATAATCAAGGCAACACACGGACTGTTGTAACCATGTGCCTCCTGCGGGCCGTAGGATCCATGGGCCTTCTACGGGCCATAGGATCCATGGACTTTCTATGGGCCGTATGATCCATGGGCCTTCTACGGGGCGTATAATCATTTCTCCAAACATGGGTCATATTATTCGTGAACCATAACAGGCCATTAATAGGACGTATTTAATAACGGTTTGAAAATAGCCCAACGGGTTAACAGGCCACAAACGAGCCGAATGTAACCACAGGTTGAATTTGGCCCACAAACGGAACAGACCAGTAATGAACCAAAACTAACCGAATTCTAGAAATGAGCCCAAGAAGAAATGTGCCCTGAGAAGGCCGAAAGTTAACATGGGCTGGAAACGTCCGATGAAATAATGGGCTGTAAATGGGTATAAAGCGATACACTGTTCATTATGGGCTAGTTTCATCTTGGGCCTTTAATGGGCCCAGAGTTACAAAGGGCCTCATATGGGCCGAAAGACTTCATGGGCCATACATGGGCTGAAAGTTACAATGGGCTGGAATCATATTGGATGGCGCAGATGAAGCTACCGATATTAGTTCCGATAGGCCGTAACGAGCCGGGAGTTTGCAGGCCGTAAATGGGCTATATACAACATGTCGTTAACTAGCTTTCTGTGGGCCGGCCTATTACCTTTTGACCAAGTTAAACGGGCCGGCCTTTTCGTCGGAATGGGCCTCTATTGGGCCGTTCCACGTGTCGACATATCATAGGCACCTCATCTCCAATGAGTGGATGACATCTGTCCCAACGGTGAGCCAACACGTGTTTCCTCTGGCCAATGAGAATTTTACATGTGCAAAATCCCCATTGGTTCAGGCTGTTAATGGGTTATCGGATCCAAAACCGGACCCGATAGCTTAACAGCGACCTGTTATAGTGGATGGCACATGTCGGTTACCCTTGACGAAAACACTTCCATGACGTGCCATTTATCATCATGGAAGTGGACACTTCCGTGATGATAATTTTGGTAATGTCATGGAACACTTCTATGACAGCACATGTATGACTATCTTGATTCTGTCATAAAATCGTCATGGATGTACATGCATGACAGAAAACATGACCTACCATGACAAATACATATCATCGCGGAAGTGCAATTTTTTGTAGTGGGGTGGATAGGATGTGTCGGCTGTGCTACACTCGTACCACCCTATGCAGGCATCGTGATGATCCTGGCCCTGGGTACATGCGTTGAAGGTTGATTAGATCAATCAAACATCGTTGAGCAACCAATTACCACCTAGATCAATAAAGGATACCCGAACATAAAGAAATAGTAGAACACGACCTGCTAGCCTGTCCGCCGGAGCAGAATCACGTGTGATCATCCATCACCTGCTGTCATACCTGCGGCGCCCTCTAGAAGCCTGGCACTCACCGCACCTTCCATCGCACCGAGAACCCCTTCCTAACGGCGTCCCCAATGGTGGCATACTAGCGTTCTCGGCGGCCAGCGCATCCGCCATGGTCGAGTCGTACCACTGCACCTGTACACCATCCCTAGGCCCAATGTCCTCTAGCGCTGACATGTCGGCGCTCTCCTTCTACGCCACCGCCAAGCTCGGCGTCCCCAACGGTGGCGTGCTGGCGTTCTCGGTGGCCATCTCATCCACCATGGCCGAGTCGTACCGCTGCACCTGCACACCAACTCCAGGCCCAATACGCCCTCTAGCGCCGACGTACCGATGCTCCCCCTTCTGCGCCACCGCCCATCGCCAAGCTCGCCGATGGTTGGACATGATCTAGAGTGGTACACATAAGAGGGAGGAGTAGAGAATTTCTTCATGGGACTGGACTAGCGCCGACAGCTTGGACCGCTACCGCGGGGCAGACGAGGAGGTGAGAGCAGGAGACATTTTTTCTCAGGAGCCGGGAGAGAGACGGGGTCAGGAGCCATGTGGTGCGCGACACGAGGAGGCTGCATGGGCGTGGGATCGTGCGTTCATGGGTCGTGGTTTTTTTGGCCTTTTTCAGGCGGGGATGGAAGAAGCGGTGGGAGGACTATCGATAGCTAGCGATAGGAGGGGGGTCGAACCAGGTTAAACCATCACGACGTTGAAACCCCCTTTAATAGTAGATATATATATATATATATATATATATATATATATATATATGTCCATGGGGCTCAAGCAATACAATCAACTATTCGACCAATCACTCTCTCTCTCCCTTTTAACTGTCATGATCTAGAAACTAACTCTAACCTCTAGCTAAGTTATATTATTCAAACAGTGCCATTGTTTAATCAAATGGAAAGGCATGTTAATTACTCCATCCAGTCCTTTTTACTCCGCATAAAAGAATTGTCTAAGTCAAACTTCATAAAGTTTGACCTTATTTATATGAAAAAATATCAACATCTAGGATGCTAAAGTTATACAATATGAAAATTTAAGTCATGACACATTTACTGATATTTTATTTCATATTGTGAATGTTGGTATTTTGTTCAATAAAGTTCGTCAAACTTTATGAGGCTTGACTTTAGACAAATCTTATATGTGAAATAAAAAGATTCGGAGACAGTACAACATGCTTAACAGCAACCATATATAGTCATTCATAGAGCTATTGTTAACTTTGGTATTGATGAAATTGAACTCCACAGTTCATACTAGCACATATAGAACATCACACTGTTAATAGCTGAAATAAACAAGGCATACTATGAACAACCAAAGATGGCAATTGAAACTATACATATGCTAACTAAAAACAACCGAACAACCATAAATCGTAGAAACAAACAAGGCGTAATACAAACAACCTAATGTAGCAATAAATACTAGATATGTTCTCACTACAAAAGGGGTTTGAGAAAACAAATCATGGGTTTCCTCACTTGTCACAGATTGGCTCCTCCTCGTGGTCTCCATCGATGAGGTCTAACTTGCCAGCTCAGGATTCCAGGCGAGCGTCACAGAATGTGTCCTTCATAAATGACAAAAGGGCACCATGGCGATGAAGGATGGCAAAATGTTCATAATGATTCGCAGGAGATCAGTGGTAGGGTCATCAATGAGATCGACGGCTGTCGAACCCGAAGGGCTGGGGGTAGGCAACTTAACCTGTGACATAACCCACATCAAGCCGTCGGTGTCGACGACCTCGATGTCGTAGCTAGCGTTTGCGACATGCCAGAATACTCTAGCCCGTTGATTGAAAGGCTCAATCTAGGTCCAGTCATCATCATCAGATTCCTCGGCGGCCACCTCGCCGATGTCAGGCGAAGAGTCCGTGGTAAAGCTCTTTTGGGCCATTCGCTCCTCGAGCTCCCTGAGAAGCATAGCCGGGCTTAGGCTACGATGCTCTGGAGTGGGGGAGGGGGTGGGGATAGGGATCTCTGGGAAAGGGGGCACTTCACAGGCGTCATCTAAGAAACTCAGGGCGGCAATGGTATGCATATCGGTGGGTAAACTGCACGGGAAGATCGGCAAAGGTTGACGATGGAGGCGGCATGGGGGCGGTGGCGACCTAGCTAGGTTTGGAGCGAGGGAGGGGTGGCGTGTATGTGTGTGAGCGGGGGATTTGGGGTGAGCGAAGGATTTGGGGTGTGTCTGGAGGGGGTCCAGGGTGGTGCTTGAGGAAATGCCACAAGTACTGAAATTTTACTAGGCGGGAGTAAAATGGCAGGGCCATCGAAAATTTGGATCAAGGGATTGAAGCAGAGCGGGGCGGGAGTAACGAACATCACACGCGGTTAAAACATAATAATCATGTGCTATCAAACAGAAAAACACTCCAGCCGAGCAGATATTTTTGAGATTGCGAGGGATGGAGGCAGGAGTAAAATGTCGGGGCTCCTGAAAATTTGGATCTACTGATTGAAGTAGAGCGGGAGTAACAGACATCGCACATGGTCCAGACATACTAATCGTGTGCTATTAAATAGAAAAACCATCTACGCCGGTAGATATTTTCGAGATTGCGAGGGAGTAGATATTTTCGAGAGGTGGAAGGAAGCCTCGTGGAGCCTAATCTATTGTGATCATATGGGTGACAGGGGTAGGGGCAAGGCACACGGGTAGTCCTAGGGAACCGTATCTGTTTCATATCCGATCATAGACGGTTGCTGTGTCCGACTCATCTGCATTTTATAATGTTGGTCAAAAAACGCGGGAAAAGGGTCAGTACACGAACACACTTGCATGTGGACCAAATATATGAATGAAAAGGGTGGTTTGACGTTCAAATACCCAATGCACAACTTTCATGTTGCACCTGTCGCACATAGCGCACGTTATTATTGCTAGCCCCCCCCAAACACACACACACACACACACACACACACACACACACTTCGTGTTGCCGGGAATCCTAGCTATGAAAGCATGCCCCCAAATAGCTAGGTTTGACATCTCACTGTACCATAACACAAAGCTGAAAGGAGTACATCAACCCCCCCCCCCCCTTGCTTCCGATCAAATGTGGACCGTGTGTGGGCCCACTGATGTGTTCTTCTGGCATTAGATGGGTGACACCGCTTACCAACCACACCTACGGGTGGCCCGATGTGTGTGTGTGTGCATGTGTGTGTGTGAAAACGATGTGCCATGATATTTAAATAACCAAATCACGAATTTGATGTGGCACATGTGCATCGCAGATTAACCGGGCATCCCCGACCCCACGGAGGTTCATCTAGTATGAAGTAGTACTATGCCCCCCAACACACTTCATACTAGATTTGTAAGACTGACCAAGAAGAATTAACACTTGGTCATGTAACCTATCTTGTTTGTTGGGTCAAAGTCATGCATTGACGTTCCACATGTGGCCCCACAAAATAGGCTAGCTTGTCGCCAATAACCACGTGAGGGAGTGCCTAAAGAAAACCACTGCGTGCATGTGTCCCAAAGATATATATGTATTAAGTATCATGTGGTGTTTGAATATACCCAGTGCACAACATTGATTCATGTGTATGCGAGCCCTCGAACTTAATTAGGTCTCAAATCTCACCAAGATCGATGTACGACTATACAGTAAAGCGAACCAAGAGAAGAAGAATCCACCCTGGTAACCTCTCTCACGTTATTGGTCGAAGTGATGGAGACGTCCACGCGGGCCCACGAATATATAGGCCATCGATGATAACCAAGCGGGGGAGAGTGTCCAAAGACAACCACTACATGTATGTGCCCCAAACATATGTATGGACATGCGTGATGCATGCATATATGTTTGAATATCAAAAGCACAACATTTTGATGTGCTTCATGCATTCGTCAAAAAACGCACACTCACCACACAGATCTGGTTCATGATGCGTCGTGTGCTCGCCCCCCCCCCACTTCGACCCGGTGGGAGGGATTCATGCATACACATGCGCGCAATGTATAGTTGCATGTACCAAACCGTATAAGACGAACCAAAAATTAATCCCCTCCTAAGTATAAGTCAAATCAACCTCTATCGCTGTCGGTCGAAGTGATTGACCAAGCGGGCACACGGAGATGGACGAAGCATTTCACCGATAACCCCGTGAGTGAGTGCTAGGGGACAACCGCCATCGCTTGCTTGTGGGCCAAACACATGTATGGAGATGTGTGGTTGTGATGTTTGAATACCTAATATACATGCAGAACTTTAATGTGGTACCTGCCTCGAAAACCTTTAAGTCCCCCACACGAATCGAGGTTCATGACACGTAGTACATACATGTTGCCCCCTCCCCTCTTCGACGCGTAATATATACTCCTACGTACGTACCGTAGCACAAACCGAAAATAATCCTCCTTGTTTGTCAAATTACCTCTCTCTTTGTGTCATATATTAGATGGACGATGACCTCACATGCCCATGAAGGGAAGAGTCGCAAGCGAATGAGTGACAACCATCGTCCGCACATGGCCCAATGTGTTGGTGATGTCTTTAATACCCAATATGCACAACTTCTTTGCGCCACCTGCCTCGAAAACCGAAAAGTCTCCACACGGAGTGAGATTGATTCATGACGTGTGTGTAGTATATATGTGCTGCCTCGGCCCCTCCTCCCTTCTTCGACGTGTACTATATACTCCTACCACAACACAACCCCAAAAGAAACCTCCTTGCTGGGTCAAAGTGATATAGGACAACCTCGCGGGCCCACAGATCGAATCATCGCACGTTAGTGAGTGTCCTATATGACGTGTAGTATTGCCCCTGGCCGCCCTCTTCAACACGTACTATATATATAGTCCTAATGTACGTATAACGAAAATCAAAAAATGACCATCCTTGTTGGTCAAATTAACCTCTCTCATCGTATGTCATAGTGCTGGATGGTGACCTTGCGGGCCCATGCGAGTGAGTGTCCTAGGACCACCGCATGCATGTGGCCCAAACATGCATGTCAAACTTTTTCTGCAGCAAACATGCGACCAAAAGAGTTTAGTGTTGAAAATTGAAAAAAATAGATAACATCTATTCGTTTTTTATACATTGATTGATTTCTTAGGGATTTAAATGTGCAAAAATCAAATTTGATCTACATGAGACCCATGATAGCGCACGAAAATGGATTACAAAATCATATGTGTACGTGTCCCTGGGTGCATGTTTAGTCCACATGCAAGAAATTTCTAACATCTAGAATCTTGATTTTAAAATCCAATAAATCCAAAACTAGGTTGAAATTCATGAAACTTATCGTGGTGTCATATGGACACCAATAGATTGTGATAATTTTTTTTCAAATTTGAGACAAGTTTTGATATAAGCTTCTTACATATAGGAAACAGTAAATAATTATCAACCAATATCTCAAACGAACTCTTTATTTGAACCATGTGCATTAGACCAACAATGTAAGTGTGTGTCGGATTTCGGGTTCCGGCAGACCCTTGAGGTTCGAACACTGGGGTGCGTGCGGAGATTTTGCCTCCTACCAACCTGCACCCCTCAGCCTCGCTAAGATTTAAGCTACGGAAAGAACAACGCAAGAGACACAGGGTTTATACTGGTTCGGGCCACCGTTGTGGTGTAATACCCTACTCCAGTGTGTGGTGTGGTGGATTGCCTCTCGGGCTGATGATGATGAACAATACAAGGAAGAACAGCCTCGCGAGGGTCTATTCTTGGCTGGGGTGATGAACTGCTGGGAGGAGTTCAGTCACCCTTCTCTCTCTCTCTCTCGGATTTTGATGCCCCCTCCTACTATGGTGGCTAGTCCTATTTATAGAGGCCCTGGCCCTCTTCCCAAATATCGAGCGGGAAGGGAGCCAACAGCGGCGGGCTAATTTGAAGGGGGACAGCTAGTACCAGCTATCTTGACAAAAGTAGTCTTTGCCTGCACAAAGCTCTGGCAGTGACGCCGTCTTGGGCTCCACGATGACCTCCGTCTTGCAGTCCTCCTGGTCTTGGTCTTGTTGCACCGAAATGGCAACCTTTGCCTGATGCCTCAGTACTCCGCGGCTGCGCTTGCCCCCTTTGCACCAAAGAGGAAAGGAGGACACTGCGCGGGCTGGCACCCGCCTGGCGCCCTTGGTCGTCATGGCTTGCGTCACGGGCACCTCGTGAGGTACCCCGCCTTGATCTCTCCGCCTCCTCACGAGCCATCCTGATGAGGCCGTGCCTGAGGAAGCTCCGCGTCGTCCGCCCTGCGAGGCTTGGCCCCTCGCGAGGGTCTTGGGTCTGTGTTGGTGAAGATGGGCCGTGCTGGGCCCCCCTTTGAGCCATGCCGCGGGCCGCAGGCAGGCAAGTCTGGGGACCCCCGTTCCCAGAACGTCGACAGTAGCCCCCGGGCCCAAGGCGCGCCCGGGCTTGGCCGTGCAGGGAGGCGAAAGGGCAAGAGCGAAGCACCGCGGGCCCTAACAGCCTCGGCAACTTCATGGATTGGACAAGTCCCTGCATGCAAAGTGGGTCACAATTACCTACGATCGTGGGGGCCGTCGGTTGGCCCTTGCCAGCTATAAGTACGGATCGGCGCATTCCCTTCCAGCTCATCTCCCCTTGCTTCTCCTTCTTCTTCATGGCCCCATCGAGGAGGTTCTCGGCTGCAGAGAAGGGGAAGGCTCGCCAGGTTGAGCATGCCTCTCCCCCGCCCAAGCGCGGCCGAGGGCGCCCTCGCAAACATCCTGTGGCCACCACGGCAGCTCCCCGCGGCCGTGGGGACGATTTCCAGCACGGTGACGGGCGGATTGCTGTGGCCGGGGGGCGCGCTCCGGTCGCGCGTCCCCCTAGGCCGTGCTTTCACGCTGTAGAGGTGCTGCCTGAGTTCGTCGTGTGGTCGGCGGTGCCGACTAGCACCCGGCTTCCACTTCCTCGCTTCCTCCTCGGCGAGCTCCCAGCCGGCGCCCCGGGCGGCCACTGGCTTCAGGCCGACGGCTGCTGCAGCCGGGCCTCATGGGCTTCACTGGAGGTCTCCGCACCTGGGAGCCTGGCGCTAGCCCGCGGTTGGCAGACGTTTGCCCGCGCGCGTGGCCTGGTCCATCGGTGCACCCTGCACTTCAAGTTTGACGGCAATGCCACCCTCTACGTGAGGGTGTTTGGGGAAGATGGTCGCCACGCAGGGCGCTGCCCTGAGGACGACGACCGCGGACGGGAACCTAGCTCCGGCGATGATGGAGAGGACAGTGCTTGCGTGATTGGCGGTGCTCAGGGTTCCCCAAGCTTCTCCGGTTCTTCTTCAGGCGGCGACTCCTCTAGCGGTGGCCGTGGTCATCCTCCACGCCGTCGTATCTGCTTGGGAGGTGGTAGCGTGTCCGCCCGCCGCTGCGCCCCGGTGAAGCGCGAGAGGGAGTCTGCTTGAGCCCCGGAGGCAGCTCGAGTTTTCCCTGCAGGCCGGTGTGAGGCGAGCTGTGCCTGATTTGTTCTTTCTTTTCCTTTTTCCTGCGCAAAAAGACACTAGTGTGGAGCCCCGCGGGGGCGTGTTTGGGTTATTGCTGTTAATCATCGTTTCGCTTCCATTATCGTGCCTTCCGGCTACGTGCCCACGCGTGGATAGTTCCCGGCCCCAGCCGTGGGGGGCGACCGACCCAGGCCCTGTGTTCGTGTCGCGGTGCCCATGGGGCACGGACTGGAGGGGTGCTCCTGTAATGGACCCAGGTCGCGAACCCTTTGAACGACTAGGACAGGAACACTCGCGAGGGCGCTCGGCTGCCCCCTCCCTCGCGAGGCCTTGCATAAGAGAAATCGAGGCAGGAGAGCGAAAAGTCGAAGAACCACAAGCCAAAGACGGCAACATCTTCAATAAAACTTCGAACGAGAAGGAACAAGCCAACTGCGGAAAGCAAATGAAAAGCTGCGTCCGGCACCTAATCTAGTCTTCGACGTCTTCTCACCAGCGCGGAGCTAAGTGCTGCCACTGGGCGTGGGAGGGAGCCCCAGGGCCTGAGGCCGGCGCTCCTGAGACTCTGGGGCGTGTACAGCCCCAACTCATTATTACGTGAGAGTGTCACGGGCGGCGAGCTTCATAGGCGTTGGCCTTCTTCACAGGCTCCAGGCCTTTTCCAAAACGCGATAGCTTCACAGGCATTCGCCTTCTTCATAGGCTCTGGGCCTTTTCCAAAACACGATAGCTTCACAGGCATTCGCCTTCTTCACAGGCTCTGGGCCTTTTCCAAAACGCGACAGCTTCATAGGCATTCGCCTTCTTCACAGGCTCTGGGCCTTTTTAGGGGTAGAACCTCCGGAGGTGCTGGATGTTCCATGCGTTCTGGACCGGCACCCCCTCCTGAGTCTCCAAGCACGCGGAGCCGGGCCTGGAAACATGAACAACTTTGAACGGGCCCTCCCACATGGGAGAGAGCTTGTGCAGCCCCTCCCTGGAGAGAACCCGCCTGAGCACGAGGTCTCCTACCTCGAGAGTTCTGGGGCGGATGTTGCGGTAGCGATATCGCCACAGCGCTTGTTGGTACCTCGCCGCTCGCAGCGCGGCTTCTCAGCGACGTTCCTCCCCCAGCACGAGGTCCATCCCCCGCATGGGGTCCTGCTGCGCCTTGTCGAACGCCAGGACCCGCGCGGAGCGACGTCTGACCTTGTGAGGGAGGACCGCTTCGGCTCTGTAGACCAGGAAGAACGGGGTCTCTCTAGTCGGCTTGGTCGCGGTTGTGCGGATGGACCACAACACGGACCGAAGCTCATCGTACCAACCTTTGCCGCTGGCCTCCAGCTTCTTCTTGAACGTCCTGGTCTTGAGGCCCCTCAGGATCTCCGCGTTGGCTCGCTCGGCCTGGCCGTTGCTTCGGGGGTGCGCCACCAAAGCATAGCATATCTGCGTTCCAAGGTTAGCACAGTATGTTTTGAAGAGGTTACTGGTGAACTGCGAACCGTTGTCCGTGATGATGCGGTTTGGCACCCCGAACCGGCTCACGATGCCCTTGATGAACTTGACCGTGGAACCCGCGGGAATGGTGCGGACAGCCTCTACTTCAGCCCACTTGGTGAACTTGTCCACGGCGACATAGAGGTAGCGGTAGCCCCCTGGCGCCTGAGGAAACGGGCCCATGTTATCCAGCCCCCAAACTGCGAATGGCCATGAAAGGTGTATAGTCTGCAGGCCTCCTGCTGGCTCATGGATTTGCTTAGGGTGGAACTGGCAGGCCTCACAAGCTCTCACTAGTTCGACGGCGTCATTGAGTGCGGTGGGCCAATAAAACCCACTGCAGAACGCCTTGCCGACGAGGGTCCGTGATGATGAATGATGTCCACAGTCTCCGCCGTGTATATCTTCCAGCAGTTCCTTCCCTTGCTCCCTGGAGATGCAGTACAGGGATACATCATTTGGTCGCTTCCGGTAGAGCTCTCCATCCTTGATGCAGTATGTCGTGGCCTGGCGTGCCACTCGCTCTGCTTCCTCCTCCTTCTCCGGCAGGGTCCCTTGCGTTAAGTAACCCCGGAGCTCCGTGATCCAGCATCCCTCATGAGGTTCCATCGTAAGGAGCAGGCATGCTCCTGAGGCCGGGCCATAGGACGGAGCTCCTGAGGCAGGTGGCTGGGGGAGCTCCTCCCAAGGCTGAGCCGTGTTTGACATTGACGGCAGGGCCGAGGGCTTGAAGAGCCGCTCCTCGAAAATGCCAGGCTCCTGAGGTAACCGCCTGGACGCCTGTTTGGCGATGTTGTCGGCCTCCCGATTTGTGCCACGGGGCACATGCTGCAACTCCAACCCCCAGAACTGCTTCTCCATCCTGCGGACCTCCGCAAGGTAGGCTTCCATGTGCTCATCTTTCGGCTCGTACACCTTGTTGGAGAAATTGACAAGGAGCTGCGAATCGCCCTTGATGGTGAGGCGTTTCAATCCCAGGGCAGCTGCGGCCTTCAAGCCCGCTATTAAACCAACATACTTCGCTATGTTGTTGGAGACCTTTTCACCTTGCTGGAAACAGAGCTGCACAGCATAGTAGAGCTTGTCCTGAGTGGGCGATATAAGCACCGCCCCAGCCCCAGCGCCATGCCTGGTGAACGCCCCATCGAAGTACATGACCCAGCCTTCTGGCGCCTCGCTTCCCGAGGAGACGGACCGATCCTCGTCGGCCTTGAGGCCTGGTGCCTCCGTCCATTCTGCCACAAAATCTGCCAACGCTGCTCCCTTGATGACCCTGGTCGTGCTGAATTCGAGCTGAAACGCTTGCAGTTCTATGTTCCACTCAGCGACCCTTCCAGCTGAGTTAGGGCTCCTAAGCACTCTCTCCAGGGGGTATGACAAGACGACCTTGATGGGGTGACCCTGAAAATAGTGCCGCAGCTTGCGCGAGGCCACCAGTAGCACGAGGAGGAGTTTCTGAGGCATGGGGTACCGTGCCCTCGCATCCCGAAACACCGTGCTGACGGAAGTACACTGGGTGCTCAACGAGGTTGGGTGCGTCAGTGCTGGTGGCTCCCTTCGGAGACCCTAGCGCCTCTTGAGGCGATGAGGCCTCCTGAGGCTGGCCATCTGGGAGAGGGGCCTCTTCCGCCTCCAGTGCACTCCTCTACGGCGGCTGATCCTCCTCAGCCGCGGTGGCGGTTTCTGTGGGCCTTCCTTGTTCCTATTCTGCCTTGTCCCGGGCTGCTACCGCAGTTTTGATTCGACGCTCCTCTCTAACCGCCACCAGGGCTGCGCTGGCGGAGTAGGGAGTGGCGGCGAGGTAAAGCACCAGGGGCTCTTGAGGGCGCGGAGCCACCATGACCGGTGGGCTGGTCAGGTATCTCTTGAGATCCTGGAACGCCTTGTCGGCCTGTTCAGTCCACTCAAAGGGCCCCTTTTTCTTCATTAGCTGGGAGAAGGGCAGCGCTCGTTCCCCCAACTTGGAGATGAAGCGTCCCAGCGCGGTCACGCGCCCAGTGAGCTTCTGCATCTCTCTGAGGGTCTTGCGGGCTCATGTCTTCCACCGCCTTGACCTTTTCTGGGTTAGCCTCGATGCCTCGGTGGGACACGAGGAAACCCAAGAGCTGGCCCGAGGGGACTCCGAACACACACTTCTCTGGGTTGAGCCGTAGGTTCACTGCGTTGAGGCTCGCGAAGGTTTCCTCCAGGTCTTGTATCAGGGTCCTGGCCTGTCGAGACTTTACCACAATGTCATCGACATAAGCTTCAACATTCTTCCCGAGCTGCGGGGCCCAAGGTGATGTGCATCAGCCGCTGAAAGGTCGCCCCTGCGTTACGCAGCCCGAATGGCATGCATGTGTAGCAGTACACCCCACACGGGGTTAGGAAAGCTGTCTTTTTGACGTCTTCTACCGCCATCTTGGTCTGGTGATACCCAGAGAAGGCATCCAAGAAGCATATCAGGTCGCATTCCACGATGGAATCGACGATCTGGTCGATGCGGGGGAGCGGGAGCGGATCTTGCAGGCATGCTTTGTTGAGGTTGGTGAAGTCGACACACATGCGCTCCTTCCCTCCCTTCTTTGGCACAACGACGGGGTTGGCCAACCAATCCGGGTATCGGACCTCGCGAATGACCCCAGCGGCTTCTAATTTGCGGGTCTCTTGGACGATGAAGGCCTGCTTTTCTGTGGACTGCCACCTGGCCTTCTGCTTCACAGGGCGCACGTTGGGGCACACGTTGAGGTGATGCTCGATTACACTCCTAGGGATCCCTGCCAACTGGTCAGGCTCCCAAGCGAATACCTTCTTGTTTATGCGCAGGAACCCGACCAGGGCCTCCTCCTGCTCGGGTTCGAGGTTGGCGCCAATGGTGAAAGTGGCATTGGTGGACCCGTCCTCATCGACGGGTATCTGCTTGGTTTCTACCTTGTCTTGGGCGAACAACTGTTTCTTCTTGGAGGGTGCAGCCCCCTTGGGCTCGAGGGCCTCCAAGTCGGCGGGCTGTGCCGACGCCGCTGTCTTGAAGGCGAGCTTGAGCACCCGCAACGCGTCTCCGGTGTCCCCGTGCACGGTGAGGATACCGCTACTCCCGGGCATCTTCATGAGGTTGTACGCCGGGTGCGTTGCGGCCCTGAACTGGGCCAGCGCTGGGTAGCCGAGGATGACGTTGTAGGGGAGGCCGATGGGGGTGATGTCAAAGTCGACCAGCTCCGTGCGGAAGTTGTTGTAGGTGCCGAAGGTTACTGGGAGCCGGATCTGTCCCAAGGAGCTGGATGACCCGCCCCCAACGCCTGAGAAGGGCCGGCTGGGTTGCAGCCATTCCAGGGGTATGCAGAGGAGGTTGAAGGCCTCGACTAAGAGCACGCTGAGGCCCGCGCCGCCATCGACGAGAGTTCTGGTGATGGCCACCTGGCAGATGGTGGGGGTGCACAGCATGGGGAGCGCACCCGAGCAGGCCGAGTTGGAGGGGTGGTCCTCCGAGCTGAAGGTCAGGCCGGCCTTGGGCGCCGCCCGGTCCGGGAGAGCCCCCTGCCGCGTGGAAGCGGCGCTGACCCGGTGGATGAACGGCTTGACGTGGTGACTTGTAGGCGCCGCCTGCGAGCCGCCCAGGAGGGCCGCGACGACCGAGGGTGTTGGTATAGCGCGATGGGCGGGGAAGAGGCTACGTGGCTCTTCCCAGGAGGCCACGGAGGCTGCCGGCAGGGGGCAGCCATGTGCGTGGAGCGCCGGTGAGGGCCATGAGGAGCCAGTTGGCCATGACCCTATCGTCACCTCCGGCTTCGAGGAGGGCCTCCTCGCTCGCCAGCAAGAAGGCCAACGGATCTATCGCACCGCCGTAGCGCGGCGGCGTCGTTGGCTTGAAATTGTTCAGCCACCGTACCCGTTGCAGGGCTGGGGCCAGGGCTCGGAGCCCCCTGGCCCCCGTGCTGGCGCCGCGGCCGGAGCGGGCGACGCGCTTCTCATCGCGAGGCAGGCCGTGGCGGTGGCGGAAGAGAAAACCCCGGTGCACCCCCTACCTAGCGCGCCAAATGTTGGATTTCGGGTTCCGGCAGACCCTTGAGGTTCGAACACTGGGGTGCGCGCGGAGATTTTGCCTCCTACCAACCTGCACCACTCAGCCTCTCTAAGATTTAATCTACGGAAAGAACAACGCAAGAGACACAGGGTTTATATTGGTTCGGGCCACCGTTGCGGTGTAATACCCTACTCCAGTGTGTGGTGTGGTGGATTGCCTCTCGGGCTGATGATGATGAACAATACAAGGAAGAACAACCTCGCGGGGGTCTGTTCTTGGCTGGGGCGATGAACTGCTGGGAGGAGTTCAGTCACCCTTCTCTCTCTCTATCTCGGATTTCAATGCCCCCTCCTACTATGGTGGCTAGTCCTATTTATAGAGGCCCTGGCCCTCTTCCCAAATATCGAGCGGGAAGGGAGCCAACAGCGGTGGGCTAATTTGAAGGGGGACAGCTAGTACCAGCTATCTTGACAAAAGTAGTCTTTGCCTGCACAAAGCTCTGGCGGTGACGCCGTCTTGGGCTCCACGATGACCTCCGTCTTGCAGTCCTCCTGGTCTTGGTCTTGTTGCACCGAAATGGCAACCTTTGCCTGATGCCTCAGTACTCCACGGCTGCGCTTGCCCCCTTTGCACCAAAGAGGAAAGGTGGACACTGCGCGGGCTGGCACCCGCCTGGCACCCTTGGTCGTCATGGCTTGCGTCACGGGCACCTCGTGAGATACCCCGCCTTGATCTCTCCGCCTCCTCGCGAGCCAGCCTGATGAGGCCATGCCTGAGGAAGCTCCGCGTTGTCCACCCCGTGAGGCTTGGCCCCTCGCGAGGGTCTTGGGTCTGTCTTGGTGAAGATGGGCTGTGTTGGGCCCCCCTTTGAGCCACACCGCGGGCCGCAGGCAGGCTAGTCTGTGGACCCCCGTTCCCAGAACGCCGACAGTGTGATGCTTTAGTTAAGCAATAAAGCAGCATAATTAATCATCAAAAAGGAAAAATCAATATAATACATGCCGCGCACATGTCCCATGTGGCGGACGAGCATGCGTGAGTTGACGAGACACATGCTAGCAGGCAGACCGGGAGGCCAAGGCATGCGCGTGTTCGCTACGCACTCACCGTGGGGCGTGCTAGTAGTTGTGTGAAATGATGGTAGGCGTGCCAGCAGTCCGCCGTGCAGGCTCACCAGGAGGCGAGTCAGCCCTTTGACCACCGCCCACCTCGCTCCCACTACTCCATATTAATGGCGCGCCCGATCCACTGGTCATAATAGGCGGCCGCACACCCCTTCCACAGTTGTCACCGCCGCATGGAGTGTATTAGGATTTTACCGAAGCGCACCATCGGTGGGAGTGCCGACGCCGGGGCTAGTGAAGCACCCGCGCAACTCATGAAGCTGGGCGCAGAGGTTGCTATCGCCGCCGACTGAGGGAGTCCTGGATTAGGGGGTCCTCAGACAGCCGGGCTATATCCCTTGGCTGGACTGTTGGACTATGAAGATACAAGATTTAAGACTTCGTCCTGTGTCCGGGTGGGACTCTCCTTTGCGTGGAAGGCAAGCTTGGCCGTTTGGATATGTAGATCTCCTCCCTTGTAAACGACTTTGTGTAACCCTAGCCCCTCCGGTGTCTATATAAACCGGAGGGTTTTAGCCCATAGGACAACAACAATCATACCATAGGCTAGATTCTAGGGTTTAGCCTCTCCGATCTCGTGGTAGATCAACTCTTGTAATACTTATATCATCAATATCAATCAAGCAGGAAGTACGGTATTACCTCCATCGAGAGGGCCCGAACCTGGGTAAACATTGTGTCCCCCGCCTCCTGTTACCATCCGCCTTAGACGCACAGTTCGGGACCCCCTACCCGAAATCCGCCGGCTTTGACACCTACATTGGTGCTTTCGTTGAGAGTTCCACTGTGTCGTCACCATAAGCCTCGATGGCTCCGTCGATCATCGGCAACGATGCGATCCAGGGTGAGGTTTTCCTCCCCGGACAGATCTTCGTATTCGGCGCTTCGTAGTGTGGGCCAACTCGCTCGGCAATCTGGAGCAGATCGAGAGCTATGCCCCTGGCCATCAGGTCAAGTTTGGAAGCTTGAACTATACCGCGGACATCGGCAGAGACTTGATCTTCGACGGATTCGAACCTATGTCAGGTGTGCCGCACAGTTACGATGAGCATGATTTAGCTCTACCATCGGACAATGTTCGAGAGATCACACCTGTAGCTACTCCGGCCCTCAATCCGGAACAGATCGCGCCATCCGAGGACAGGTGGATGGACCCCGCCATGGAGGCCGCATACTCAGCGGCGATAGAGCCGAATACTGACTTCACCTCCTACGAGACCTACGTTGACGGACCTTTGGATTCGTCCCTGGCCACAGTCTCCGAACCACCTGCGTCCATACCTATCAAATCTGATTGGGAGCCGATCACGGAGTTTTCCTCTTGGATATCTTTCAGCACTCGTCCTTGGGCGATGTGCTAAATTCATTAAGGTCTCTCTCCTTGTCAGGAGGCCTTTGGCCAAACTGTGTTCGGCTCGAGTGGGAAGCGGACGACGAAGAAATTCATTCCCCACCCACCACCCACTTAATAGCCACTGTCGACGACTTAACCGACATGCTTGATTTCGGCTCCGAAGACATCGATGGTATGGACAGCGATGCGGGAAACGAACGGGAACCACCGCCCGCAAGGCGCTGGACTGCCACTTCATCACATGATATATACATGGTGGATACACCCCAAGAAAATGATGACGAGGAACGGGAGGAAGTAGCAAATGACAATTCCCTCGAGAAGCAACCGAAGCGACGGCGTAAGCGCCGCTCCAAATCCTGCCCCGGCAAAAACAACGATAATAGTGCAAGAAAGAGTAACACCCCAGTCGACCCCCAAAGGAGACAACGACCACATGAACACAATGGTGGAGCAGGGTGAACCAGCGGACGGCGAACATAGTACGGAGCCGCTGCCAGGTCACGATGACCCCGAGGGTAAAACTCATCAACCTGTCTCCAGAGACATGAATAGTCCGGACGATGATGCACACATCATCCCTGAAAAACACTTGGAACAAGAGAACCTTCATAAAAGGCTCATTGAAACCGCGCGGAGCCTGAAGAAGCAGAAGGAAAGGCTTAAGACCGCGCAGAATACGCTCAACAACAAATGGAATAAAGTGCTTGACACGGAAGAAAAGTACGGCAGTAATCGCCACACAAAAAGCTATCCAAAGCGCAAGTTGTTGCCTGAATTCGACGATGAGGCTTTAGACCCCACTCAGCCGGAAAATAAAACGGCCGATCAACCGGACCGGCCACCCCGTGGTCGCGATAGGGCGGCTAACGATGACGTACACAAGTCAGCACACGACCTACGTGAGGACCTACACAAAAAAGCCGGTTTGACCAGGTCCATTTATGGACCTAGGAAGCGTGTTCCAGCACAAAATCATCGCCGCCCAAATGACTATACTGACAGAATAATGGTTCGGAATCAAAACCAAACACTACAACCGTCAGACACACCCAAATATAGGGGTGCCGCACACCCCCTATGCTTCACTGACGAGCTACTGGATCATGAATTCCCAGAAGGATTCAAACCCGTGAACATAGAGTCATATGATGGAACAACAGACCCTGGTGTCTGGATTGAGGATTTTATCCTTCACATCCACATGGCTCGTGGAGATGATCTCCACGCCATCAAATACTTGCCCTTAAAGTTGAAAGGACCACCTAGGCATTGGTTGAAAAGCCTCCCTGAAAACTCAATTGGAAGTTGGGAAGAGCTCGAGGATGCTCTCAGGGCTAATGTTCAAGGGACCTATGTCCGACCTCCAGATAAAGAGGATTTAAGTCACATAATTCAACAACCCGGAGAGTCAACATGAAAGCTTTGGAACAGACTCCTAACTAAGAAGAATCAAATTCTCGATTGCCCGGATGCCGAAGCCTTAGCGGCTTTCAAACATAGTGTCCGGGACGAATGGCTTGCCAGGCACCTCGGCCAGGAAAAACCAAGGAAAATGGCAGCCCTAAACAGCCTTATGACCCGATTTTGCGCGGGCGAGGATAGTTTGCTGGCCCGCAGCGGCACCAGTGAGCCAAGCACATCCGAAGTCACGGATGGCAATGGAAAACCACGACGCAATAAAAGCAAGCATCGAAGCAATGAAGACAGCCCAGACAACACGGCGGTAAACACCGGATTCAGGGGCTCTCGACCCGGTCAACGGAAAAAGCCATTCAAAGGCAGCAGAGATGGACCGTCTAGGCTAAACAAGATTCTGGACAGATTATGTCAGATTCACGGCACCTCTGATAAACCTGTAAATCACACCAACAGAGAATGCTGGGCCTTTAAGCAGGTCGACAAGCTAAACACTGAACAGAAGGGGAGGGAGACACCAAGTGAAGACGAGGATGAGCCTCACCAACAAAACACTGGGGGACAGAAAAAATTCCCACCAGAAGTGAAAACAGTGAACATGATTCACGTAACGAAGAGGAGGAGCACATGCACGCTCTGAGACGTATGCACCGTAGAGCCCGTTACCCCCAAGTTCAACCCTTGGCTGGCCTGCCCAATCACTTTTGATCGTAGGGATCACCCGACTAGTATCCGACACGGAGGATCGGCTGCCTCGGTACTAGACCCAATAATTGACGGTTACCATCTCACCCGAGTCCTTATGGACGGCAGCAGTAGTCTTAATCTGATATATCAAGACATAGTCCGCAAAATGGGGATAGACCCAACAAGAATCAGCCAAAGCAATACCACCTTTAAAGGAGTAGTACTAGGCCCAAAGGCCCGCTGCACGGGCTCTATAGTACTAGAGGTTGTATTCGGTTCTCCCGATAACTTCTGAAGTGAAGAATTAACCTTCGACATCGCTCCATTCCGAAGAGGCTATCAAGCACTACTCAGAAGAACAGCCTTCGCTCGCTTTAACGCAATACCGCATTACGCTTATCTTAAGCTCAAGATGCCCGGTCCACGTGGCATCATCATAGTTAGTGGAAACTCAGAGCGTTCCTTACATGCGGAGGAATGTACGGCGGCTTTCGCAGCCGAACACTGAACAACCCCTCCAACCAGAATAAATGATCGGTCGTCAAGACCGCGGACACGGCTAGACGAGTCCTGCACCCCCTCACTGTAACAGTTTAGATAAACCCGAGATTGGGTCGGTGGATATACCCCCATAGGTGGCGCTAGGGGCTTGATAACCCACAAGTATAGGGGATCGCAACAGCTTTCGAGGGTAGAGTATTCAACCCAAATTTATTGATTCGACACAAGGGGAGCCAAAGAATATTCTCAAGTATTAGCAGCTGAGTTTTCAATTCAACCACACCTGGAAACTTAGTATTTGCCGCAAAGTGTTTAGTAGCAAAGTAATATGATAGTGGTGGTAACGGTAACAAAAGAGTAATGAAAGCAAAGTAATATTTTTGGTATTTTGTAGTGATTGTAACAATAGCAACGAGAAAGTAAATAAGCGTAAACCAGTATATGGAAAGCTCGTAGGCATTGGATCAATGATGGATAATCATGTCGGATGCGGTTCATCATGTAACAGTCATAACATAGGGTGACACAAAACTAGCTCCAATTCATCAATGTAATGTAGGCATGTATTCCGAATATAGTCATACGTGCTTATGGAAAAGAACTTGCATGACATCTTTTGTCCTACCCTCCCGTGGCAGCGGGGTCCTAATGGAAACTAAGGGATATTAAGGCCTCCTTTTAATAGAGAACCAGAACAAAGCATTAGCACATAGTGAATACATGAACTCCTCAAACTAGGGTCATCACCGGTAAGTATCCCGATTATTGTCACTTTGGGGTTAACGGATCATAACACATAATAGGTGACTATAGACTTGCAAGATAGGATCAAGAACTCTCATATATTGATGAAAACATAATAGGTTCAGATCTGAAATCATGGCACTCGGGTTCTAGTGACAAGCATTAAGCATAGCAAAGTCATAGCAACATCAATCTCAGAACATAGTGGATGCTAGGGATCAAACCCTAACAAAACTAACTCAATTACATGATAAATCTCATCCAACCCATCACCGTCCAGCAAGCCTACGATGGAATTACTCACGCATGGGGTGAGCATCATGAAATTGGTGATGGAGGATGGTTGATGATGATGATGGCGACGAATCCCCTTCTCCGGAGCCCCGAACGGACTCCAGATCAGCCCTCCTAAGAGGTTTTAGGGCCTGGCAGCGGCTCCGTATCGTAAAACGCGATGATTTCTTCTCTCCTATTTTTTTCTCCCCGAAAGCAGTTATATAGAGTTGGAGTTGGAGTCGGGAGGTCTCCAGGGGGCCCACGAGGTAGGGGGCGCGCCCTAGGGGGGCGCACCCCCACCCTCATAGCAAGGGTGTGGGCCCCTGGTCTTCATCTTTGGCGAGGATTTTTTATTATTTATTGTAAGATATTTCATGGAGTTTCAGGTCATTCCGAGAACTTTTGTTTTCTGCACATAAAACAACATCATGGAAATTCTGCTGAAAACAACGTCAGTCCGGGTTAGTTCCATTTAAATCATACAAGTTAGAGTCCAAAACAAGGGCAAAAATGTTTGGAAAAGTAGATACGACGGAGACATATCAACTCCCCCAAGCTTAAACCCTTGCTTGTCCTCAAGCAATTCAGTTGACAAACTGAAAGAAATAAAGACAAACTTTTACAAACTTTCCTTGCTCTTGTTGTTGTAAATATGTCAAGCTAGCATTCAAGTTTTCAACAAAGATTATAACTAACCACATTTGCAATAATTTTCAGGTCTCATGATTACCCATATCAATAGCATAATCAACTAGCAAGCCATAATAATAAATCTCGGATGACAACACTTTCTCAAAACAATCATAATATGATATAACAAGATGGTATCTCGCTAGCCCTTTCTGAGACCACAAAACATAAATGCAGAGCACCTTTAAAGATCCAGGACTGACTAGACATTGTAATTCATGGTAAAAGAGATCCAATCATAGTCACACCCAATATAAATTAATATTGATGAATGCAAATGACAGCTGCGCTCTCCATCTAGCGCTTTTAATAAGAGGGTGATGACTCAACATAAAAGTAAATAGATAGGCCCTTCGCAGAGGGAATAGGGATTTGTAGAGGTGCGAGAGCTCGGTTTTGAAATAGAGGTGAATAATATTTTGAGCGGTATACTTTCATTGTCAACATAACAACCAAGAGATGGCGATATCTTCCATGCTACACACATTATAGGCGGTTCCCAGACAGAATGGTAAAGTTTATACTCCCCCTCCACCAACAAGCATCAATCCATGGCTTGCTGGAAACAATGAGTGCCTCCAATATACATCAGGTCCCAGGGGGAGTTTTGTTTTGCAATTATTTTTGATTTAGTTTGCATAAAGCATGGGACTGGGCATCCCAGTGACCAGCCATTTTCTCGTGAGTGAGGCGCGGAGTCCACTCCTCTTGAGAATAACCCGCCTAACATGGAAGATACATAAAACCCTAGTTGATACATGAGCTATTTGAGCATACAAAACAGGATGATTATTTGAAGGTTTAGAGTTTGGCACATACAAATTTACTTGGAACGGCAGGTAGATACCGCATATAGGAAGGTATAGTGGACTCATGTGGAATAACTTTGGAGTTTAAGGAGTTTGGATGCACAAGCAGTATTCCCGCTTAGTACAGGTGAAGGCTAGCAAAAGACTAGGAAGCGACCAACTAGAGAGCGACAACAACCATGTACATGCATTGAAATTAATAAAAATTGGGTGCAAGCATGAGTAGGATATAATCCACCATGAACATAAATATAGTGAAGGCTATGTTGATTTGTTTCAACTACATGCGTGAACATGTGCCAAGTCAAGTCACTTAAATCATTCAGAGGAGGATACCACCCTATCATACCACATCATAACCATTTTAATAGCATGTTGGCACGCAAGGTAAACCATTATAACTTATAGCTAATCAAGCATGGCACAAGCAACTATGATCTTTAATTGTCATTGCAAACATGTTTATTCATAACAAACTGAATCAAGAACGATGAACTCATCATATTTACAAAAACAAAAGAGTTCGAGTTCGTACCAGCTTTTCTCATCTCAGACAGTCCATCATATATCATCATAATTGCATTTCACTTGCACGACCGAACGATGTGAATAATAATAAGAGTGCACGTGCATTGGACTTAGCTGGAATCTGAGAGTATTCAATAAATAGGAGAAGACAAAGCAATATGGGCTCTTGGTTAAATCAACAATAAAGCATATAAGAGCCACTTCAACAATTTAATCAATGTCTTGTCCTAGTGACACCCAAACAAAAGAAAAGAAATAAAACTATTTACACGGGAAAGCTCCCAACAAGCAAAAGAAGAACATGAAATCTTTTTGGGTTTTCTTTTTAGTTACTACTACAAGCATGGAAATTAAACTGATTAAAAGGTACAACTAAATATTTTGGTTTTTTCTTAAGGTTTATTAAACACACAAGAAGAAAGCATAAAAGGAAATAAACTAGCATGGATGATACAACGAAAAAGTATGAACACCGACATCTAGCAATGAGTGTGTGTGAACATAAATGTAATGTCGGTGAGAAATACGTACTCCCCCAACTTTAGGCATTTGGCCTAAGTTGGTCTATGGCCATGGCTGGCCTGGCTGGTATCCATAATAATAGTTGTTGGGGTCGTACTGTAATGCAGCAGCTATCGCCTGCTGAGCTGCAGTGTAGCAACGAGCAGCCTCTTCTCTCCTCTCGTAATCATCTGCCTCCTCTTTGGTAATAGTATATCCTCCTCTTGCCTGATAATCAAAGAAAGCAGGAGTAGGGAGAGCAATACGGACAGCACGACGTGTGTCAAAGATTAGTCGGTACCGGAGAGGTGATTCGTTCCTCTCGACAAAATGGTGAGAAACCATAGAATCAAAATCTAAATAAGCAGGAGGCAACTCCATGTCTCCTTCAAGAACGTCTATCTCAAGAAATTTATCTAAGCGGGTTGCATAAATTCCTCCAAAGAAATCTCCATTATATCTATTATGATGCAACCTACGAGCTACAATGGCTCCCATATGATAAGATTGGTCTCCTGACACAGCACTCCTGAGAATGCTAAGGTCAGGGACACACATGTGACATGCTTCATCCTTAGCATTTATGCACCTACCTATGAAGAGAGCAAAATAATGTATAGCAGGAAAGTGAATTCTCCCTATGGTAGCTTGCGTTATATCTCTAGATTCCCCTACAGTTATACTAGCAAGAAAGTTTCTAAATTCAGATTTAGGGGGATCTCTAACACTACCCCATTGTGGAAGTTTGCAAGCAAAAGTGAAATCCTCTAAGTCCATGGTATAAGATTTTTCATAAAGATCAAACATGACTGAAGGAGAATTACGCGAATATGAATACTCAAACCTCCTCACAAAAGAGCTTGTGAGATCATGATACTAGGGGCATTTGTCTGCCTCAAAGTCCTCAAGACCGGCATTATGCAAATATGCATTAAATTCTTCTTTAATTCCCGTTTGATCCATAAAAAAATTAGAAGGCCACTCACAAGGACGCACTGGAGCGTCTCTTGGTGGCTCTTCGTCAGCATCACGCATTGCAAGCCTGGGTCCTTGCTTCCTTGAAGAACCACCTTGGAACATTTTCCTAAGCATATTTATTCCTCTGAAAAATTCTGAAATTTTTAGTAACTTCGAAATAAAAGTTAACCAAACTAAATAATATTGATAGCAACCACTCCTACAAGTGCCTAGGGCCTATATCATGCATCAGAACTACTTTTGACCATATAAATTTGACATGCAAGCTCAAGAACAGGGTCACCTAAGCAGCAAAAATTTGCAATGACTAAAGCACTAGAACAAAACTAACTGGACCAATGGAGGAGTCACATACCAAGGAACAATCTCCCCAAGAAGTTTTGTGAGAGGTGCTTTGAGCAAGGAGATCGAAAATGGCAGCAAACAGGGCTGGAACTCGTGCTTGAGTTGGGTTTTCATGTTTGTGGGAGGAAGAGGAAGAGGATGGGTGCAGGAATAAGTGGAGGAGGGCCACCATGGGCCCACGAGGCAGGGGGCGGGCCCTAGGGGGTGGGCGTGCCCTCCACCCTCGTGGCAAGGTGGTTGGGCCCCCTGGTGTGTTCTTTGTTCCATAAATCCTCAAATATTCTAGAAAAAATCATATTTAATTTTCAGGGCATTTGGAGAACTTTTATTTTCGAGGTATTTTTATATTGCACGGATAATCAGATAACAGAAAAAAATTTATTTATTTTTACTTTATTTCAACTAAATAACAGAAAGTATAGAGAGGGTACAGAAGGTTGTGCCTCTAGTTTCATCCATCTCATGCTCATCAAAAAGAATCCACTAACAAGGTTGATCAAGTCTTGTTAACAAACTCATTCCGATTAACATGAAACCGGAGAAATTTCGAATAATACTAGGTTACCTCAACGGGGATATGCACATCCCCAATAATAAGTATATCATATTTCTTCTTGATAGTAGGAAGAGGAAATTCGAAACCTCCAAATATAATCGATGGAATTTTTCTGATAGAATTGATACTATGAACTTGAGGTTGTTTCCTCAGAAAGTGTATCGCATGCTCATTACCATTAACATGAAAAGTGACATTGCGTTTGTTGCAATCAATAACAGCCCCTCTAGTATTAGGAAAAGGTCTTCCAAGAATAATACACTACTAGGAAAAGGGCTATAGATAGGATTGACACTAATGGCGCACCAGGGAAGTAGTGCGCCACTACTATATACTAATGGCGCACGAGTTGGTGATGCGCCATTAGTGTGGAAGACACTAATGGCGCACCAGAAAACAGGTGCGCCACTAGTGATAAATTTTTTTTTATTATTTTTACATACATACTAATGGAGCATCCTATGTCTGGTGCGCCATTACTAGTTCTAACTAGTAATGGCGCACCAGACAAGGAGTGCGCCAGTACTGATTTTTTTAATTCTTTTTTTGCAAAAGTACTAATGGCGCACCGCTTCACCGTGCGCCATTAGTAGTTTAAACTTCTAATGGCGCACCCTGTGAAAGTGCGCCATTAGTATATATTTTGATATCATGAATATTTTTAAATATCATGGGCACTTTTTGATATCATGAATATTTTTAAATTTCATGGGCACTTTTTGAATTCATGAATATTTTTTCAAATTTGATGATATTTTTTCATATTCAATATGATAAAATATTGAATATTCATGAGGACACTCGATCTCGATCCCCCTCCATCTCGATCTTGATTCCCCCTCCATCTCGTTCTCGATCCCACCCGCGCCTCCTCTCCCCTCTTCATTTTTTAAAAAATAATAAAAAAAAAGTGTAGACTACAATTGTTGTTAAACAACAATTATTACTGTTTTTATAAAAAAAATATTACTGTTTCATACTCATATTCATTTTCTAAAAAATTATTACATGCAACAAAAAATATTACTTATGGCGCACCTCTGGCTGGTGCGCCATTAGTAAGATTTCCCCTAGCTAATTCCCTCCCTCTCGCCAGATCCCCTTCATCCCTCTCCCTCGCCCCCTAGCTAATTCCCCCCGCTGCCATGACCCACGCCGCCGCCGACGACCCCCCACACCCTCCGCCGTTCCACCGCCGCCGACGACCCACCGCACCCTCCCCCGCTCCACCGCCGCCGCCGACCCCCCGCACCCTCCCCCGCTCCACCGCCGCCGCCGACCCCCTACACCCTCCCCCGGCCCGCTCCACTACGGCCGCCGACACCCTGCACCCTCCCCCGCTTTTTGATAATATTTTCAAATAACAAATTTGATGATATTTTCAAATAACAAATTTGATGATATTTTCAATTAAAAATAAAAAACAAATTTGATGATATTAAAAAAACAAATTTGATGATATATTTTGTTCTAGTCCTCATGAAAAGAACAAATTTGATAAAAAACAAATTATTAGATGCAACAAGAAATAATGAAAAAAAGAAGTTACTAATGGCGCACCAGAGGAGGGTGCGCCATTGCTATGAGAAAAAAAAAGTTACTAATGGCGCATGAGAGAATGGCGCGCCATTGCTATGAGTGTTTTTATGGCGCACCCCTCGACGATGCGCCATTACTAACATTCCCCCCTCTATAGCTGGATACCCGGCCCTTCGCCCGATACCTCCTTCCTCCCTCGCCAGATCCCCTTCCATCCCTCGCCACACCCGCTCCGGCTCCCCCGCGCCGCCGCCCCCGCTCCCCTGCGCCGCCGCCCCCGCACCCCCCGACCCGCGAAGCACGTGGCCGCCGGCCTCCCCATGACCAATGGAGGCGCCCAGGAGGACTACCGTCGTATTCCTCTTCGACTACGAGGACCCGGACGAGCTCGGACGCCCTCGAGCCACCCCTTCGACGCCGCCGCCGACCCCGACTCCTCCGGCGACTGGCCACGCCCGCCCAGGTACCTCTCCTCCTTCCTCCCTCTCCACCCTTCCTCCCCATTCCCTCCCTCCCTAGTTCTTCTTGCTATATGGATCAGAACATATCGAGCATTACTATTGCTATATGGAGCATTACTATTGTTCTTCTCTGAACCATTACCATTCCCTCCCTCCCTAGTTCTTCCTCCCCATTAATTTGCAGGATCAGAACAAGTTTGTAACAGGATGCTCTACAATGTTGATTAGGTGCATTACTATTGCTATATGGAGCAGCAATTTACTATTGCTATATGCTCTAGTTTGTATCAATGTGATTGTAGTTTTTCTTGTCATCAAGTTTAGTTGATGTTTATTTAAATATAGCTTATATGATCAGCCACTCTATGTATGATTGTGGCTTGAAGGTTCTGGAAGAATGTTTTTCCATCAAATTCTATCTGGTGGCATTGTCCTAGACTCCCTAGTTGTGTTGTTAATTGTGCTTCTATTAAAAGAATTTGGAGTTACTCACTGTACTAGAACTCTGTAGGTTGAATTTTGGTTAAATAATACTGACGTTATGAGAATGTAAGCACCCATTATTGCTACTGATATCATTGGCTCATTGCTGCCTTTGTGCAATGCAGAACTGTTAAGAGTGATTTGGAGGATTCAAGATTCTATGAAGCTCTTTTGACATTTAAAACTCAAAACTGAAGGTACTTAATAAACTCAAAAGCATTGATGATAACTCTTGTTGCCTAGAAACAGAGGTAGTTTACATATTGCATTGCTGGTGTTTGTTTATGTTCAGAGTTTAAGCATGTGTAGTGTAGTGTAGTGTAGTGAGCTTGTTCTAGTGTAGTGAGGTCTGAACCATTGCACGATGTAGTGTAGTGTAGTGAGCTCCGAAGCATGTTTAGTGTTGAGTACTTCAAGTTTACTGAACCTATTCATTTTTGTGGACTTAGTGAACATGATAAGACAAGCCAGATGCTCTATTTTTAATTAACAGTAATCTATGATCAGCAACAGTTTCTTTCACTACTTTTTAGTTAACAGCAATCCATGATTTTTTCAGCTAAAACTATTCATGATTTTTTGTTGGGTGACCTATTAGATCTGGAATGGAAGCTCACATAAGTTGAGCTGATTTTTGTCCATATGAAAGCAGAGGACCATATGGCATGTGGCCTTTTCATCCATATGAAAGTAGAGGCACATTGTGGTGCTAGTTTCCTGGGTTTTGTCTCCGACCATCGTGTCATGATGATTTTGCAGGTACCCCAAGAGGCCCTTGAGTTTGCCGGAATGTCGATTAACTTCCGTTCTGGAAAATTCGGGTACTCCATATGTCTTATTTTCAGCAAAGGTCATGCTGAAATTTTCCATGAATTTTAGCATGACTTTGCTAAAAATCGGACATATGGGGTACTTGCTACTAATGCATGGGCCGGGGTATCTTAGTACTTAATTAAGTAGGATCAACTGCCCCGCCATTCTTGCTGCATTAACCATAGGTGGCAATAGAGCCAAGTGATTAGGCCCAACTTAGAATTCTCATTAGCATCGATAAACCCTAGATGATAAACCCAACATAGGTGGCAATAGAGCCAAGTGATTAGGCCCAACCTAGGGTGCCTCGGTGTCGATGAGAACCTAAATGATGTACGCTTAGGCTTTTAGGGTGCCTCGACGTCGAAAAAACCTAAATGATGAAAGCTTAGGCTTTTAGGGTGCCTCGGTGTCGACAAACCCTAAATGATGTAGTTTTGAATTATGAACGTAGGATATGTCGTCATCATCATCGGACGATGAAAGTCTCCTGGTGGAGTGCGACTGGTGCCACGACGATCGAGGTCTATGCGACATGCCTCACCTAGATGATGATCGGCGCTTCAGCATTAAGCTCGAGGAGACCTTCGAAGTTGAAACAGTACACAACAACGACAAGTGTTATTTTCATAATTAAGCATGACTTCAACTATTTCAACGTGTAATTTTCATCTTTTATAATTCAAGTATAGCTTATCCCATGCCATGCAAGACTCTATGTCTTGGAGAGGATGGATTTTGAAGACCATGAAATTTCTGAAACAAAGAAAATTCACCTAAGGACTCATCACGATGTGGACTTTGAAGTAAATCTATATAATTCTGAGAGCATAACCCATTTTGGTTGCAAAAATTGGGAAGCATTTTGCAAGATGTATGGCTTTGATGAGGGTATGCTTATCACCATGGATCTTGGTAATCCTGACATCAACCAAGACAATATGGACATTTGGGTCCTTGTTGATACGCCTCCAGTTCTACCGCTATGTGAGTTTCTCAAACATAGTTATTAGATAATTTATATTGTTTATTTCAAAATAGTTGACAGCTTATTTCCATTGACAGCTTATTTTTATTGTTCAAAGAATGTGCGGGAGATGGTAGACAAAACCCACTACACCGATGGCTCTGAATTAACAACTTACAAGGACAAAAATCATTTGGTCGGATTTTGTACTGACATTGAGAATTACAATATCTACAATCAAACTCCTCAACATTATGGTAAATACGTGCCACTAGTGCATGTGTTCAACTACGGTAACTACCATGGAGATACCCTGGTAAGATTTTTACTATTACGACATCCGTGCATCTTTTGCATACTTCTAAAACTAGTACATCATTGCTAACTATGAAGTTATTACTATGTTTTTCAACAGATAGTCCCAGAGAATTGTGTGCCTCTTATGATGTATCTGAAAGGTAGTGTTAATGTTTTGAACATACAGCCAGGTCATCCTACGAATCTCAACTGTCCATACGAGATTTCTAAAAGAAGTGGAGACATGAAAATCAAAGGATGGAAAAATGTATGGACAGTCGTAAGGAGCTTTTTGTAAGCAAAAGGAAGTGAAGCGCAAGAATTGGAGACAGGATGTTCTCCATTCTCCATAATGGAGAGTTAGGGTCTATATTGTTTTATGCTATTTTAGCTTAAATAGGGTATTTAGGTCCTGCCTAATACTGATGATCATGTGCTAAGAACAATTAAGTAGGGTTGGCTCGAAGACTATCAAGATGATGATCCTATGACTTGTTATGAATAACGAGTAGAAGTTGTATGATGATGATTAGTAGGACTTGTTATGGATTAGTATTACTTCCGACAAACTCGATACTCGCGGTCTCGAGACTTGTAATGTTTTATCTTTGTTCGGTCTTTTGAATTCGGAGATTAATATGATGAATTGTATTCGGAGACTAATCTTCTATTGTATTCGATGAATCTGTTGTTGCTATGTGCTGCTGTCTATATTCTGTCAAATAATATATTTTGTAACCTGTGCAAAAATCAGAAAAGCAAAAAAAACCTAATATCCATACTAATGGCGCACCACACAAGACACTAATGGCGCACTGTGATCATCACACTAATGGCGCATTAACTGCTGGTGCGCCATTAGAATGCCAAAGCACATGGGTACATATGGCCCCCTGGGAGGCATTCTAATGGCGCACTGCAGGCTGTTCTAATGGTGCACTACATGGTGCGCCATTAGAACACCAGATACTAACGGCGCACCGGTGGTGCGCCATTAGAATTTAATTCTAATGGCGTGATGCCAGTGGCGCACCGGTTGTGCGCCATTAGAAGGCAAATTCAGTGCACCACTAGCATGCCTTTTCCTAGTAGTGATAGACATACTATCGTCCTCGGGAATATCAAGAATAACAAAGTCCGTTAAATAGTAACGTTTGCAACCACAACAGACACATCCTCACAAATACCGACAGGTATAGCAGTTGATTTATCAGCCATTTGCAAAGTTATTTCAGTAGGTGTCAACTTATTCAAATCAAGTCTACGATATAAAGAGAGAGGCATAACACTAACACTGGCTCCAAGATCACATAAAGCAGTTTTAACATAGTTTCTTTTAATGGAGCATGGTATAGTGGGTACTCCTGTATCTCCAAGTTTCTTAGGTATTCCACCCTTAAAAGTATAATTAGCAAGATGGTGGAAATTTCAGCTTCTGGTATCTTTCTTTTATTTGTAACAATATCTTTCATGTACTTAGCATAAGGATTCATTTTCAGCATATCAATCAATCGCATATGCAAAAAGATAGGTCTAATCATTTCAGCAAAGCGCTCAAAATCCTCATCATCCTTTTTCTTGGATGGTTTGGGAGGAAAAGGCATGGGTTTCTAAACCCAAGGCTCTCTTTCTTTACCATGTTTCCTAGCAACAAAGTCTTTCTTATCATAACGTGGATTCTTTGATTGTGGGTTATCAAGATCAACAGCAGGTTCAATTTCTACATCATTATCATGACTAGGTTGAGCATTATTATGAACATCATCATTAACATTTTCATTAGGTTCATGTTCATTGCTAGATTGTGTTTCAGCATCAGAGATAGAGATATCATTTGGATTATCAGGTGGTTCAGCAATAGGTTCACTAGAAGTTTGCACAGTTCTATCATTTTTCTTTTTCTTCTTTTTAGAAGAACTAGGAGCATCAATATTATTTCTTTGAGAATCTTGCTCAATTCTCTTAGGGTGGCCTTCAGGATACAAAGGTTCCTGAGTCATTCTACTAGTTCTAGTAGCCACTTTAACAACATAATTATTTTTCTTACTATTCATCTCATTGAGCAATTCTTTTTGAGCTTTAAGTACTTGTTCTACTTGAGTGGTATCCATAGAAGCATGTTTGCTAACAAGTTTAAGTTCACCTCTAATATTAGCCATATAATCACCCAAGTATTTAATCATATCAACATCTTGTTTTAATTGTCTACCAAAATAAGCATTGAAGTCTTCTTGCTTAAACATAAAATTATCAAACTCATCCAAGCATTGACTAGCAATTTTAGTAGGAGGTGTTTCAGCTTTATCATATCAATAGAGAGAATTTACCTTTACTACCTGTGTCGGGTTATCGAGGTCTGGAGGTTCTTCAATAAATAGAGGATTAAGATCATATGTTTCTTCAATAGGCGGTAAATTAAGACCATGTATTTCTTCAATAGGAGGTAAATTCTTAACATCTTTAGCTTTAATACCTTTTTCTTTCATAGATTTCTTTGCCTCTTGCATATCTTCGGGACTGAGAAATAGAACACCTCTCTTCTTCGGAGTTGGTTTAGGAATAGGATCATTAATTGGAGCAGGAGCTGGCTCAGGAGGTGCCCGGTTATTTTCATTTGTCAACATATTATTCAATAAGATTTCAGCTTCATCCGGTGTTCTTTCCCTAAAAAAACCAGCACAACTATCCAGGTAATCTCTGGAAGCATCGGTTAGTCCATTATAAAAGATATCAAGTATTTCATTTTTCTTAAGAGGATGATCAGGCAAAGCATTAAGTAACTTGAGAAGCCTCCCCCTAGCTTGTGGGAGACTCGCTTCTTTAATTTGCACAAAGTTGTATATTTCCTTTAAAGCAACATGTTTCTTATGAGAAGGGAAATATTTAGAAGAGAAGTAATAGATCATATCCTGGGGACGACGCACACAACCAGGATCAAGAGAATTAAACCATATCTTAGCATCACCCTTTAATGAGAACGGAAATATTTTAAGGATATAAAAGTAGTGAGATCATCATTAATGAACAGGGTGGCTATATCATTCAATTTAGTAAGATGTGCCACAACAATTTCAGATTCATAGCCATGAAAAGGATCAGATTCAACCAAAGTAATTATATTAGGATCAACAGAGAATTCATAATCCTTATCAGTAACACAGATAGGTGAAGTAGAAAAACAAGGGTCAGGTCTCATCCTAGCATTTAGAGATTGCTTATTCCATTTAGCTAATAACCTTTTGAGTTCATATGTATCTTTGCAAGCTAAAATAGCTAAAGAAGCTTCTTGATCAAATAAATAACCCTCAGGAATAACAAGCGATTCTTCATCATCACTTTCATCATCATAATCAGATTCAATATTTTCAATCTCTCTAGCCCTAGCAAGTCGTTCCTCGAGAAAATCACCAAGTGGCATAGTACTATCAAGCATAGAAGTAGTTTCATCATAAGTATCATGTATAGCAGAAGTAGCATCATCAATAACATGCGACATATCAGAACGAATAGCAGAAGCGGGTTTAGGTGTCGCAAGCTTACTCATAACAGAAGGTGAATCAAGTGCAGAGCTAGATGGCAGTTCCTTACCTCCCCTCATATTTGAGGGATAAATTGTTGTCTTAGCGTCTTTCAAGTTCTTCATAATGATAAGTAGATATAAATCCCAAGTGACTCAAAGAATAGAGCTATGCTCCCTGGCACCGGCGCCAGAAATTAGTCTTGATAACCCACAAGTATAGGGGATCGCAACAGCTTTCGAGGGTAGAGTATTCAACCCAAATTTATTGATTCGACACATGTGGAGCCAAAGAATATTCTCAAGTATTAGCAGCTGAGTTGTCAATTCAACCACACCTGGAAACTTAGTATCTACAGCAAAGTGTTTAGTAGCAAAGTAATATGATAGTGGTGGTAACGGTAACAAAAGAGTAATGAAAGCGAAGTAATATTTTTGGTATTTTGTAGTGATTGTAACAATAACAACGAGAAAGTAAATAAGCGTAAACCAGTATATGGAAAGCTTGTAGGCATTGGATCAATGATGGACAATTATGCCGGATGCGGTTCATCATGTAACAGTCATAACATAGGGTGACACAGAACTAGCTCCAATTTGTCAATGTAATGTAGGCATGTATTCCGAATATAGTCATACGTGCTTATGGAAAAGAACTTGCATGACATCTTTTGTCCTACCCTCCCGTGGCAGCGAGGTCCTAATGGAAACTAAGGGATATTAAGGCCTCCTTTTAATAGAGAACCAGAACAAAGCATTAGCACATAGTGAATACATGAACTCCTCAGACTACGGTCATCATCGGTAAGTATCCCGATTATTGTCACTTCGGGGTTAACGGATCATAACACATAATAGGTGACTATAGACTTGCAAGATAGGATCAAGAACTCTCATATATTGATGAAAACATAATAGGTTCAGATCTGAAATCATGGCACTCGGGCCCTAGTGATAAGCATTAAGCATAGAAAAGTCATAGCAACATCAATCTCAGAACATAGTGGATACTAGGTGTCGATGGGAACGACACCTATGGGATCACAAGAATCCCTACTATGGTTAGCGGGGCGCGGGGTCGTGAGAAGAGCGGATCAAACAGATAGCACACGGTTCATTTATCCAGGTTCGGGCCGCGAGGATGCGTAAAACCCTACTCCTACTTTGGTGGATTGTATATCTGTGTTCTTGAGCTAGCTATGGGGCGTGAGGAGCTCCAAAAAGCCGAATCCTTCTCCTGGTCGCCTCGGGCCTCCTTTTATAGAAAAAGGGGTTCCACAGTGGCACACAGGAGGTGGAAAGGGTACAGTGATGCAAGGTTATCCCTCGCATTCCATGACAAGGGGCATTTAATGCGTCTTGCTTAGGTGTCCTTGCTTTATCGGGGACGGGGGAGAGATCTGTCTCGTCCATCACCGCTCCTTCTTGTGTCGACACGCGCCCTGGCCAGCGATGCCTGAGATGCCACCTAGGTAGGAAGGCAGCTGGGGTGGTGCAATGGTGGGTCTTCACGAAGATCTGCATGCCACCACGCAGGTGCCTTCCCAGCTAGTTGGGTCGGCAGCTGCATGCATGCGGTGGTGGAGGTTTAGTCAGCGCGGGCCTGATGGTGGCCCCGCAGGTGTCCTTGGTAAGGGCCTTGCTGGGGCCCCAGCAAGGGTCTTGCCGAGGCGCCTGCTGTCATCCCCGGCAAGGCGCTTGCCGGGGGCCTTGTGGTCTTCCTCGGCTGGGATGGTTGTCATCTCCTTAGTGCGTATCTGATCTTGAATGTCTTCACAAAGATCTGCATGTCGCCACGGGGATGTCTCCCGAATCCTTGCCCTTTGGGGGCAGTGGACTCAAGGGTAATTTTCTCCGTAGGCGTGGGACAAGTCGCCGCGGCAAGGGTCTTGCCGGGGCTGCTGGAACTTTCTCCCGGCAAAGATCTTGCCGGGGGCGTCCGCTTCATCCCCTTTGCTCTTCGTGGTCTTGGCCTTGGCGTCGTTCTAGTTCTCTTGAGCTTCGGTCTTACCCTGGCTCACCTCCCTTGCCTTGCTTGGTGTGGTGGTGCCCGCGGCTGATACTGCCCGTGCACAGTTATAGGGGTACAAAAAGTGTACCCCTCTTTTTGTACACTGATAGGAGCCCCCGGGCCTGGGCCACACATAAGCGCAACGCGTTGTTGGGCTAGGCCCAAAAATGGTGCGCGGGCAGGCGGGGCGGTTTTTACCGCGGTAAGATTCTTCGCGCACTGCGCTTCCAACGATTCCCGTGCGTGGCGCGGCATGGGGAGGCGCGTGTGACGTGGGCGGCATGCGTGGGGTTGGTTCCCGCAGGCATGCGTCACATTGTAGTAAAGGGGCGGTTCACGCCTTCCCCATAAACGGAGGGAGGCGTGGAGGTGTGACCTATTTACTGAATGGGGCTAAGGCGCGGTCTTCAAGGCGTCCACATCCCATGATCACGGGGTGGGAAACCGGGCCGTCGCTGGTTGGGGCGGCAGGTCGGTCCTGGCTCCCTGCGCCTTCTGTATCTTGATTGGCCGAGCGGGGTGGCCGAGCCCCAACCCCGATCCTTTATAAAGAGTGGGAGGGGGATGGCGTCCCGCATTCTTTCATCTTCTTCTTCCTTCAGCTTCTGCTCCTCCCTTCCATCCGTCATGGAGAGAGGGAATCCCGGTCCTTCAACAGTGGCGGCGAGGGTCGCCGCTCGACAACGCGTCCCTCCTTCTTCCGTGCCTGTGGTGGCAGAGCCAGCCGCGAGGGGAAGGGGGAGGGGGCGAGGCCGTGGGCGAGGCCGGGGCGCTCGGGGAAGAGGAGGACGGGGCGGCACGCCGGCCTCGCCTCTGCCAGCAGCTCCTCCTCCAATGGAGGGCCATGTTGGGGATGATCCTTGTGAGTTCTTCGTCAGGCTGCGCCGGCCACCGCGTCGTCGCCTTCGTCTCCCGACTCCATTTGCGTGGGAGATGGAGCTGGATCCGCCGGAGTCGTTGCGGCTGCACATGAGGGGCTGCAAGATCAGTGGCACGCGGGTCCGCGTCGACTTCCCTGCCCCTCACGTGATGTATCTTTGTCGGGGATGAAAGACATTTGCTCATATCCACCGCTTGACAGAGGGGCTCACTCTCCATTTTAAGCTGATGGAGGGTGGCCTTCTCTCTGTCAAGGTCTTCGGGTTCTTTGGGACCCGTGCAAGGTGCTGCATGGAGAGCTCTTCCGATAGTGAAGACTCCTCCTCGGGTGGGAGTGACGAGGAGGACAGTGGCAGCGACGACGAGGGTAGTAGGCGGCAGGATGACGGGTCCGATTAGGTGTCGGGTGCCGCTCCGTGCGGCATCAGCGACCCCATCATCCGTGTCACCGGCTCCTTGAACTTCTTGGGGTCGTCTCCTTGGACGGCTGGCGTTGGGAGGCTGCGGAAGAGGAAGAGGGCGGGCGGCAAGGCCGTCAAGTCGGAGTACGCGGGCACCGGCGCCTTCAACGCGTGCTGACGTCCCGCCGCCTCGTCTTCGTGCTGTGGTTCCGGCGCTGCCATCACCATCCAGCCTTTGGACGGCCACCAAGATATTCTCTTGGTCTCTTCTGCCACCCGTAGCTCGCCTAGGCACTCCTTTTGTCCCTTTCGCCTCCTGGACCTGCCTCCTGAGGAGAGGGACAAGAAAGGGATTATGGGCACCTTATCTCTCTTTAGTTTGTAAGCCTTCGGGCCTTTGTTGAATTTAAAACTTGTAATCCCATCATTCATGTTTTTCATTCCCTATGGACTGTACTTGAGTGGAATGTTTTTAATGAAAAAGGGATGCTTGCCGGGTCATTTGTTTGTGGGTGGAACCCACGACCAGGAGTAAATCCTTGATATCTTCAAGATAAACATTTCCTTGCCCGGCAGCAGGCCTTGTCGTCTCCCCACTTCGCTCGACCTTCCTCACGCCTTTGGCGGAGGCAGGGATGAGGCGGGTTCAGGCTCCTTGTTTCATCCATTCGCTGTCGCGACTACGACCAAACTTGGCCCCAGGAACGAGCCCTAGGGCCTAGAGTTATGGGAGCACGGTAGCTAGGGGAAAACGAGGTTTCACATACCTCAGTCCATAATGGAATGCATGATAAGGGATGAAGAACTTATCTGAAGCTGCAGTCCCCGGTAACCCTGGTTCGCCGTGGGTGAATCTTTGCTCTTGCAGCCCCTGGCAATACTGGCTTGCCAGGGGCTAGATGCTGGTCTGTTCCTCTTTTTTTCCTACCCAAGTGGTTCGGCACGGATATCCGCGTGTCCTGTGAACCAAAGAAGACAAAAGAAAGACAAAGAGACGCACACTCGACCTCTAAGCTAGGGGTTAGTTGCCGCTAAGCACTATCAACCCTAACCAAGGACGAGACTCGACCTAGCATGCATGCTATTACTCAGGGCGCCAGCGCTTCATTTACTTATGCTCAGGGTCTACGCCTAGCTTTGTACAAAGGGTTACATGCGTCATCGGCAATGCTCGTACAAAAGGTGGCTTGCCGGGGGGCCCGGCAAGCCGCGCCTCACGGGTAAAACATGCGAAGATGCTCAATGTTCTAGGAGTTACTCACCAGAACGGCATCTTCGGTCTCCAGGCGGACTGCGCCGGGCCTGGTGACTCGTATTACCCTATAAGGGCCTTCCCACTTTGGCGTCAACTTGTTGGAATTCTTTGCCGATTGAACGCGCCGAAGAACAAGGTCGCCTTCCTCAAAGTTTCGGGCATGAACCTTGCGGCTATGGTAGCGGCGCAAGGCTTGCTGGTAGCATGCTGCTCTCACAGCCGCGCGAAGACGATCTTCCTCAAGGAGCGTTGCGTCATCTTGCTGCAATTGCTCTTGCTCAAGCTCGTCATAAGCGAGTACTCGAGGTGACCCGTATATGAGTTCCGTGGGGAGAACTGCTTCTGCCCTGTATACCAGGGCAAAGGGTGTCTGGCCGGTGGCTCGATTTGGTGTCGTTCTAATTGACCAAAGAACCGCCGGCAATTCATCAATCCAACGCCTTCCACTCTTGTGCAGTCTGTCAAAGGTCTTTGTCCTCAGGCCACGTAGTACTTCAGCATTTGCCCTCTCAGCTTGACCATTGCTTCGTGGGTGAGCAACGGAAGCGAAACAGACCTTGCTGTCGAGGTCTTGAATATATTGCATGAAGGTGTGGCTTGTGAACTGCGTGCCGTTGTCGGTGATAACCCTATTGGGTACACCAAAACGGCACACTAGTCCTTTGAAGAACTTGACGGCCAACTGTGTTGTGACCTTCCTCACTGCTTCCACTTCTGGCCACTTTGTGAACTTGTCGATCGCAACGTACAAGTACTCAAAGCCCCCGATAGCGCGGGGGAAAGGGCCCAGTATGTTGAGCCCCCAGACCAAGAAAGGCCAGGAGAGAGGAATGGTTTGAAGGGCATGAGCTGGCTGATGAAGCTTCTTTGAATGGAACTGACACGCTTCACACCTGGTGACTAGTGTCGTCGCATCCTGGAGGGCGCTGGGCCAGAAGAAGCCTTGCCGAAATGCTTTGCTGGCAAGGGCCCTTGACCCGATGTGGGATCCACATATGCCTCCATGTATCTCCGCCAACAGCCCCAGTCCTTCCTCTCGAGGGATACACTTCAATTTCACGTTGTCCGGCCTCTTTCTGTACAGGACATCATCGACGAACTGGTACATAGTAGAGCGACGGGCTACTTTTTCTGCTTCTTCCTGCTCCTCAGGAAGTTCCCCTGTTTAGAGGAATCGGACGGTATGCTGTGCCCACGCTGGAGCCTAGGGCTCGACGGCGAGGACTAAAGGCATTTCCTCCGCTATCGGAGTGGCTGTCTCCATGGCAAGGGCTTGATGCTCTGTCGGAGCTAGCCGTCCCATGGCAGGCTCAGTGTCTCCGGCAACATCCTTGCCGGTGGCTTCGGGGAGCTTGGTGGGAAAGTACTTGCCGGGCCCTGATTTTCTCCTCTTGTTCTGCTCTGTTGATGGATCAACAGATGGTTGAGTTAGTTGAAGCACAAAGGTACCTGGTTCCACAGGTAGCTTGAGGGCATCACGTTTTGACAGGTAATCGGCGATATCATTCTCCGCTCGGGGAACGTATTCTGCCTGTATACCGTCAAAACGCTCTTCCAGCTTTCTCACTTCATCGACGTAGGCCTTCATCAACGGGCTCTGGTAATCCTTGTTGACTTGCTTGATGACAAGTTGTGAGTCGCCTCTGACGATGAGTTTCTTGATTCCGAGGTCCGCCGCGATCCTAAGACTGGCAAGCAGCCCTTCGTACTTAGCCGTATTGTTTGTTGACACCTCCCTGGGGAAGTGCATCTCGATCACGTACTTGAGGTGCTCTCCGATGGGCGCGACAAGTAGTACGGCAGCCCCGACGCCCTGTAAGGAGAAAGCTCCATCAAAGTACATGACCCAGTCGCAACTTGCCTCCTTGCCGGGAAGAGCAGTCTCTTGGGTTTCTTCGTCGGGCGTCGCGGTCCATTCTGCAACAAACTCCACCAGGACTTGGCTTTGAATCGTTGAGGTACTCTCAAACTTGAGGCCAAAGCTGGATAGTTCCAGTGCCCACTCTACGATCCTTCCCGTTGCGTCTGGATTGTGCAATATCCATTGCAGAGGGAGGCGAGTGACGACAGTGATTTCGTGCACCTGGAAGTAGTGACGCAGCTTCCTCGAGGCCATAAGAAGGTCGAAGAGCAGTTTCTGCACACCGGAGTACCTCGATCTAGCCCCCTACAGGAGGGAACTAACAAAGTAGACCGGGTGCTGCATCATTTTCTTCTTCGGCGGCACTTCAATTGGCTGCTTCGTCTCGGCATCAGTGGCATCGGGCTCCGTCGCTGCTATTACCTCATCATCGAGTTCTCTCTACACCACTAGTGCGGCGCTGACCAGCTGGTTCGTTGCCTCTAGGTACAGCAGCAACGGTTCCTGTGGCCTAGGCGCAACTAGTATTGGCACGGAGGAGAGGTACCTCTTCAAATCTTGCAATGCTGCTTCGGCTTCTGGTGTCCACTCAATCGGGCCCGCCTTTTTCAAAATCTTGAAAAAGGGAAGGGCGCGCTCGGCGGACTTGGGAATGAACCTGCTCATGGCAGCGATGCAACCAGCAATCTGACGCACATCCTTGACTCGCTTGGGCGCTTCAATCTGCTCTATAGCTTTGATCTTGTCTGGATTGGCCTCTATCCTATGCTGTGGCACAAAGAACCCGAGAAGCTTGCCAGACGGGACGCCGAAGACGCACTTCTCAGGGTTCAGCTTGAGATTGATCTTGCGTAGGTTTGCAAATGTTTCTTGTAAATCCGATATGAGGGTTGCCCTGTTCTTGGTTTTGACCACAATATCATCCATATAAGCTTCCATATTTCTATGGAGCTGGGGTTCAAAACCAATCTGGACCGCCCTTGCAAACATTGAACCAGCACTCTTCAACCCGAAAGGCATCCGTATAAAGCAATACGTACCAAATGGGGTGATGAATGCCATTTTCTCTTCATCTTCCCATGTCATGAAGATCTGGTGGTAGCCGGAGTAGGCATCGAGGAATGACAACAGATCACACCCAACTATGGAGTCAACAATCTGGTCGATGCGCGGCAACGGGAAGGGGTCTTTGGGACAAGCCTTATTAATATCTATGTAATCAATACATAGCCTCCACTTCCCATTTGCCTTGCGCACTACCACCGGATTGGCCAACCACGTTGGATGGAGCACTCCTCTTACCAAACCCGCTTCTTCCAGTTTCCGGATCTCCACTGTGATCAACTCTTGTTGTTCCAAAGATTGCTTTCTGACCTTCTGCTTGACGGGCCGCGCATGAGGACAGACAGCATGGTGGTGCTCAATCACCTCCCTGGGAATGTCGGGGATGTCGGATGCTTGCCATGCAAACACATCGACATTCACCCGTAGGAAAGTGACGAGCACGTCTTCCTATTTGTCGTCAAGGGTGGAGCTTATGGTAAAAGCTCCTCCCGTGTCGTCCTCCTTGACAGAAACCTTCTTGGTTCCCGGTGGTGTGGCCCTGGAATTCTTGTTTCTGTCGGCGGAGCTCTCTGGCACGTCCTCGACGGGAGCGCTACACTCCGAAGAGGTGCGCGTGCCGGAGTGGGTGCCTGAGGTCTCACCGGTCTTCTTCTTTTGCCTTCCCGGGGCTCCAACGGCAGGAGCAAGCGCCTTAGCAGTGGCGGCTGCTGCAACTGCTTGTTGGTAGAGTTGGTCAGCGCAAATTAGCGCGTCCTTCTTGTCTGATGGGATGGTGATGATCGTCACAGGCCCAGGCATCTTCAGGGTGTTGTAGGCGTAATGTGACGCCGCCATGAACTTGGCCAGCACTGGGCGGCCAAGGATCCCGTTGTAAGGCAAGGGGATCTTGGCAACGTCGAACACAATCCTTTCCGTCCTGTTGTTCAGATCACTCCCAAAAGTCACGGGCAACGTGACCTTTCCCTTTGGTTGACTTCTTCCTGGGTTGACCCCCTGAAACATGCCCGTCTCTTCGAGGTCTTCATCAGGAATCTGCAATTTCTCGATCACGGCAGGCGATATGAAGTTCAGACCGGCCCCGCCATCGACTAGCATCTTTGTCACCTTGAGGTTGTGTATTGTTGGTGAAACCAACAATGGCGAACACCGACTGCAGTAGTGCAATCAGGGTGGTCCTCAGTGTCAAAAATGATAGGTGTGCTGGACCACTTCAGCGGCCTTTGGGCATCAAACGACGGTTCCGCCGCTGTAATCTCACGCGCCCACTGTTTAAGCTAGCGGTGAGAGGTATGCAGCGAGGCGCCTCCATCGACGCACATGGCCTCTGTAGCTTTCTGAAATCCTTGGTCACTAGACTCATCGTCCTCTTCGTGATCGTCATCTTCTGGCTTTTTGTCACGGCCCCGGGCGGGCCTCTCCTGCTGTTTATCTTAGCCGCGACGGCCCGCCTGGCCGTCATGCTTCTTGCCGGACCCCTCAGCACCGCCCTGGCCTTTCTCCTTGTCCCGCCTCTCATATTCAGCCCTCTGCTTCTCAGCAAGGAGCTCAACCTGTCGGCAGTTCTGGAGCTCATGGCCTTTGGTGCGATGGAGCTTGCAGTATTGCTTGTTGGAGTTTCCTGGCTTCTCCGCAGCCGCCAAGGCCCGGCAGGCGACACATCCGGCAATTTCCTTGCCGGGGTCATCTGCCTTGGTTTTCTTGGCGGAGCTGGCATCGCCAGATCCCTCGACGGCAAGCACATCTTTACCTTTGCGCTTCCTGTGGCGGTGCCGGCCTTTCTTCGCCGGGGCGGCAGTATCCTCATTTGAGGAGTCAGTTTCCACGCCGGCATCTTCGTCGGGTTACTTCCTTCCCTCTTCAGCTCGGGCACATTTTTCAGCAAGAACATAGAGTTCTGCCACATCTTTCACCTTGTTCATTGCCAGTTCTTCGCGCATCTTGCGGTTACGCACGTTCTGTTGGAACGGGCTGATGATGGCGGCAGGGTGAACATCAGGGATATTGTACTGTACCCGGCTGAACCTCTGTATATACTTGCGCAGACTCTCGCCTCCCTTCTGGGGAATGACATGCAGGTCGCTTGCTTGGCCATGGGCTTGGTGACCTCCAGTAAAGGCACCCACAAACTCATGGCACAAATCTGACCAGGAGGAAATAGAGTCTACCGGCAAGTGCATCAACCACGACATGGCATTGGGTTTAAGGGCCAATGGAAAGTAATTCGCAAGCACCTTATCATCGTGGGCTCCGGTGGCTTGCATCGCGATGGTGTAGATGCTGAGGAACTCAGACGGGTGAGTCTTGCTGTTGTACTTTTCGCCAATGTCGGGTTTGAAGGTGCGGTGAGTGGGCCACTGGAACTGCCGCAGCTCACGGGTAAAAGCCAGACAGCCTACCTCGTAAGGTAGGCCTCCAGGGCTCTCCGGGGCTGGGTGGTTCACAGCAGGCCCTACTCGCCTGTCTGACTAGTGGCGCACTCCACGCCGGCGCTCGATAGTGGTTCGAGCGTCTTCATGGGCTCGTTCCCGAAGAACTTGGCGCTGGTCACAGTGGGTCCACGGGTCAGACGATGCTATGGAGATGTCGTCGCCCGCGACGTCGCGGCGAGACAATGTCCGTGGGACCGGATGGGGAAGAGGTGAATGCACCGTGGTCGCGGCGCCGCCGGCTTTTCCGGCACTGGTCCGCGAGACTCCATCAGAGCGTCGACCCGAGGGCCCCACCGGGCTTGGTTCATCTTTGTTGGCCACCGCAACAAGGCTTCGGATAGTGGCTCTCCATTCGTCGAGTTTCCCTGTAGTGGGAGGAAAGTCGAGGAGCAACTGCACGCGCGCCAGGGCCTCTGCCGGCGTCGGTGTAGCGAAACCAGCACGGATCACGACGCGCATCGACTTCTGACCATGTCAGAAGGAGCTCTATCACGACCCCGCGGTCGCATGCCGTTTTCACCAGCGCCTCAGCGAGTGGGCAGGTCTTCTACGTCCAGAGAGTGGCGCTCGGGGCTCTTCCCGCGGTGACACCCGGGATCTTTGGCATGATTACGCTGTTCGTCGTGCGCTACCTGGGAGGAGCGCGCTGTTGGCGTCGGCGTGGGAGTCTTGGAGGCCCTTGCGTCGCCTTTGGGCGGGGCGGCGATGACCTTGCAAGGCCCCGCTCCACCCGCGAAGGGCTGGGCTCCGCCTTTGGATTTGGCGACGTGTGGACCGTTACCAGGCGCACAAACATCGCCGCCTCCCAAACTCCGACTGCTGGGATGGTGTTGGTGTTTGCGAGCAGCGCCCCGGGTCCTTTCTGCGACTGGTCCACTGCTCGCCCGCATCGGGACGGGCTGTCCGGCTTCCGACTGGCCGACCGCCACCGTCGTCTTCTTCTTGGGCGCCATGATGATGAAGAAGCGTTGAACTAACTACTAAAGCCGATTCTCACAACTGCGCCCCCTACCTGGTGTGCCAAATATGTAGGTGGGAACGACACCTATGGGATCATAAGAATCCCTACTGTGTTTAGCGTGGCGCGGGGTCGTGAGTAGAGCAAATCAAACAGATAGCACACGGTTCGTTTATCCAGGTTTGGGCCGCGAGGATGCGTAAAACCCTACTCCTGCTTTGGTGGATTGTATATCTGTGTTCTTGAGCTAGCTATGGGGCGTGACGAGCTCCAAAAAGCCGAATCCTTCTCCTGGTCGCCTCGATCCTCCTTTTATAGAAAAAGGGGTTGCCATAGTGGCACACAAGAGGTGGAAAGGGTACAGTGATGCGAGGTTATCCCTCGCATTACATGACAAGGTGCATTTAATTCGTCTTGCTTAGGTGTCCTTGCTTTATCAGGGACGGGGGAGAGATCTGTCTCGTCCGTCACCGCTCCTTCTTGTGTCGACATGCGCCCTGGCCAGCGATGCCTGAGATGCCACGTAGGTAGGCAGGCAGCTGAGGTGGCGCAGTGGTGGGTCTTCACGGAGATCTGCATGCCGCCACGCAGGTGCCTGCCCAGCTAGTTGGGTCGGCAGCTGCATGCATGCGGTGGTGGAGGTTTAGTCAGCGTGGGCCTGATGGTGGCCCCGCGGGTGTCCTCGGTAAGGGCCTTGCCGAGGCGCCTGCTGTCATCCCCGGCAAGGCGCTTGTCGGCGGCCTTGTGGTCTTCCTCGCCTGGGATCTCGCCAAGGGTTGTCATCTCCTTAGTGCGTATCTGATCTTGAATGTCTTCACAAAGATCTGCATGTCGCCACGGGGATGTCTCCCGAATCCTTGCCCTTTGGGGGCAGTGGACTCAAGGGTGATTTCCTCCGTAGGCGTAGGACGAGTCGCCGCGGCAAGGGTCTTGCCGGGGCTGCTAGAACTGTCTGCCGGCAAGGATCTTGCCGGGGGTGTCCGTTTCGTCCCCTTTGCTCTTCATGGTCTTGGCCTTGGCATCATTCTAGTTCTCTTGAGCTTTGGTCTTACCCTGGCTCACCTCCCTTGCCTTGCTTGGTGTGGTGGTGCCCGTGGCTCAGACTGCCCGTGCATAGTTATAGGGGTACAAAAAGTGTACCCTCCTTTTCATACACCGACACTAGGGATCAAACCCTAACAAAACTAACTCGATTACATGATAAATCTCATCCAACCCATCACCGTCCAGCAAGCCTACGATGGAAATACTCACACACGGCGGTGAGCATCATGAAATTGGTGATGGAGGATGGATGATGATGACGACGGCGACGAATCCCCCTCTCCGGAGCCCCGAACGGACTCTAGATCAGCCCTCCCGAGAGGTTTTAGGGCTTGGCGGCGGTTTCGTATCATAAAACGCGATGATTTCTTATCTCCTATTTTTCTCCCCGAAAGCAGTTATATAGAGTTGGAGTTGGAGTCGGGAGGTCTCCAGGGGGCCCACGAGGTAGGGGGCGCGCCCTAGGGGGGGCGCCCCCACCCTCGTGGCAAGGGTGTGGGACGCCTGGTCTTCATCTTTGGCGAGGAATTTTTATTATTTATTGTAAGATATTCCGTGGAGTTTCAGGTCATCCCGAGAACTTTTGTTTTCTGCACATAAAACAACATCATGGCAATTCTGCTGAAAACAACGTCAGTCTGGGTTAGTTCCATTCAAATCATACAAGTTAGAGTCCAAAACAAGGGCAAAAGTGTTTGGAAAAGTAGATACGACGGAGACGTATCAGGGCTTCCGGCATGTAAAAAGGGTTTTTTTTCTCTTGCAGATGACAATCGTGCTAGACCCTTCCAGGACATGGCACAACGGAGACACAGGCGCAAACGTGCAGCAGGGCCCCGCTCAAAGGTTTCTTTTTAGATTAAGACCCTGTGTAAACCTTTCTCACTGTCTCTTGTTGCTTTACGCTCTCCGAATACTTAACACAACCGAGAGTGATGCTGACATTATTGGCATTTTCGCCACTTCAGACTAATGCACGTACCTAGAAATTCAGGGTTCATTATCAAGGGCTTTGCTCAGCCCGGTATATGTTGTAAAGTCCGAATACCTTAGGGAGTGTTCGGCGTCGCGAGTTTGGCCTTATATGCATCAGCTCTGAATCATGTCTTTGGTCAAATGTTGGGTTTGCCCGGCTCCCGTGTTTTGCTACCTTACATTCCGCTCTATCAGCTAAGGTGGCACCGGGAGAACTACTGCGATTGTGCCCTGGTTCATCCGGGTGAGCACCTCACTGAAGAAAGCCGAAAACTGACTGTCATGACAAAGTGTGAGACTGGTCAACCACTCGATGACTCAGCGGAATCTTCGCGATTCCTCCGCGTTAACGAGGGACCAGTTTCCCGGTCATGTATGTACGCGCACCGTATTCGGAAAAGCGCCAAGGTACCAGGGGCTATATAGTAGCCCCACTATCAAACTCCTATGGCTAAGTGAAAGTGTTAAAGAAATATAGGCTGGTTGCCTTGTTCGCCGCGCTATCACCTCCTTCATGGACCAAGACGTTGGATCAAGTGTGAATACTTGCTTTTCCGAACACCCCCGCATTATGTGAGTGGGGGCTGAAGCCGACGATTGCAAACTTTCAGGTTATATACATACATAAAACGGCCGCACAGGAGGCATCATAACACTTTCAGGCAAAAGTATAAACATAACCTTTATAATTCAAAGAATATTGTTTTTACAATTGGGACACATGTCACTCGAACATGATACTCTTCGAGCACTGCGCCTCTATTAACCGAGCGCCTTCTAGGACTTCTCCTAAATAGTGCTCGGTCGAGAGTTGGCCTACGGCCGGACCCTGGGTTGCAATAACGGTAGCATCCATCTCTGCCCAGTATGTCTTAACACGGGCAAGAGCCATCCGCGCACCCTCTATGCACGCCGACCTCTTTACGGCATCAATACGCTGCACATCACCAAGGAATCGTTGCACTAAACCAAAATAACTATTCGGCTTTGGCCCTTCCGGCCAAAGATGAACCACGACAGACCTCATAGCAAGCCCGGACAACCTATGGAGCTCCGCCCACTCGACCATTTGCTCATTTAAGAGCAGTGGGCATGTCGGAGCACTGAACTGTGGCCAAAACAACTTCTCTACTTCATGATCTTCTTGATCTTTGAAAAACGTAGTTGCATCAGTAGCACTCATTGCCAAGTCCGCGTACGTGTCTGCAGCACTCCATAATCGATCTAGAGGGGCATACTTCAGATCTCCGAACTTCGTCCACAACAAAAAGGGCTTTCCAGTCGTGATATCTCCGGCTTGACAGAGCTCCTCCTCCGCCGCTCTGATTTTAGAACGGGTTTCCTTGGCTGCCTCCACGGCTCTCGTTAGGTCAGCCGCTCTCACTTGGCTTTCCTTTTCAAGAAGCTCATATCGGCCGGCGGCTTCATTCAGCTCAACATCCATCTTGGCTATTTTATCCTTGCTCTTGCGATGAGCAGCCTGTTCACCTCTTAAGTCTCCGGCCGCCTTTAGGGCGTCCGCATCACTTCACCTGGCTTGTTCCTTGGCTCGGGCAAGTTCCGCCCAAAGGGTCTCCACGGCGGCGGCTCCATTTGCAGTCACATCATACATTAGATACTAGCATCATGCCCCTCTTAATATCTGTTGACCACCCGAAAATACATACCCTGTGCCTCGTCAAGCCACTTGTTTACACGCGCAATGTCGACATCTACCGTGTCAAGTTGCCGGCTTAGTCCGGCAAGATCGGCAGTCCGGCCAGCCACCGGACCGTCAGCCGCCTACATTGGATAGAAGAATGATCATTACCTGGGATTATGATTCTCTGTTTGCCGCCTCTCGATAGCAACCAGAGTCTCAGGGGCTACTATCGGAATAGAGCACACCTAGCGAGTGCGGTACCATCAAAAATTTATATATTACTTTGCGTACCTCAAAGCCTCTTAGCAGGCTCGCAAAAGCTTCATGCAACCCACTTTTGGCGGATGAGATCCTCTCGATCACAGTACCCATTAAGGTACGATGCTCCTCTGAGATTGCCGCTTGCTCCAAAAGATTCATCAGTGCGTCCGGTTGCGCACCGGACAATCCCAGACTCTTCAATCGCTCCCCTTAGGAGCCGAATACTCCAGACTTCGGGTAGCCGAAGGGATACCTTCTGGCTTTGGCGGATCAGGAGAAATCCTCCGTGATGACACCTCAGGGTCATCCGCCCCAGTAGGTGGGTTGACAAGGGGAGGCATTTCGCTCTCCATCATCTCCAGAAGAAGATCCCCCGAGGACGAACTCTATCGGGAAGGGCTATGATCCGGACCAAAACATATGTCTCGGTTATTGTCCGCGGAGATAAGGCAAAATATGTTTACCAAAAGTACTTATGTTCACTTACAGCTCGGTGGAGGGCTGACCCCCATGCGGGCACTGGGCGGCAAGGACGCCCTCCGAGGCAGGGCCTCCTGGCAAGGGTTTATTCTCTCGTTTGGAAACCTTTGTTTCCAAGTCTTCAGGAGCGGTCCTTTTCCTTCCTTGGGAAGAGGGAATTTCGGATTCTTCTCCCCGATTATCCTCCTTCATGCAGGTACTAATTCCCCCGGTTTGGATGAGTAATACATGAGGCTCGCTTTCGGCTTCTTCGTCTCTCCTTTTATCTTCCCCCGAGGGCACTTGATATGGTGCGTACTCCAGCATCCTGGCTAGTACAGGATCCGGCAAGCCCACGGGAAGGGGGGCCGAACACCTGATCATCTTTGCCTTTCTTACCCAGTCCTGGCCAAGAGCAATTCTTCCAGAATTATGTTATGGCAAATGAAAGGATAGTGTGTTCGTTCATGGAAATACTTACCTGGGTATCTGGACGATTACAGTTGAGACCCGCATCCTCGGTGGTGTTCGGACACTTTATTTGTGATCTGAAGAACAATTTATACATCTCTTCGAGCATCCCACCGAAGAACTGCTGAATAGTTCGCGGCCCTTCCGGGTTGAACTCCCACATACGAAGAGATCGACATTGGCATGGCAGGACCCGACGAACTAGCATAACTTGCATTACTTTGACGAGACCGACGTCCCTCTTGAGGAGATCTCGGATGCGACTTTGCAATGTCGGCACGTCATTAACCGGCCGCCAGTCTAGCCCCTTGTTGGCCCATGACGCCAGTTGTGGTGGGGGGCCTTAACGGAAGGCGGGGGCAGCCACCCACTTAGTACTTTAGGGAGGTGTGATGTAAAACCACTACCACTGCCATAAGTTGGATATCTCCGGGAAGGAACCCTTTGGCCATGGGGCATCGACACCTTTGCTTATTGTGGCACCTCCTCATTCTGCGTGTCGCCCATCGATCATCTTTGGCTTCACATTGAAGGTCTTCAGCCATAAGCCGAAGTGTGGGGTGACGCGGAGGAAGGCCTCACATACGACGATAAACGATGAGATGTGAAGGATGGAATCTGGAGCTAAATCGTGGAAGTCGAGCCCATAATAGAACATGAGCCCTCTGACAAAGGGATCAAGACTAAAGCATAGCCCTCGGAGGAAGTGGGAAACAAATACGACACTCTCGTTGGGTTCGGGAGTGGGGATGACCTGTCCTCGGGCAGGCAGCCTATGCGAGATTTCGGCGGTCAGATACCTGGCCTCCCTTAGCTTCTTGATGTCCTCCTCTGTGATAGAGGAAGCCATCCACCAGCCCTTAAGGTTGGATCCGGACATGATTGAAGGTCTGAAGCGCTTCGCCTGAGCCTTGGGTGTTGGAACTTGGGTTGGGGGAAGGGAGGGATTGAGCACGATAAGAAAAGGACAGGCTTTGGCCCCTTTATAAAGAGGGCGAATATCAAGCGTCCTCCGCGTGGCCGTTTGGAACTTGCGTAAAATCGAGGAGTCATACTAACGAGCACAATTGGGTTACCCACACCCGTATTGATGAGAATCCTGTTATAAGGGGACACGATCTCTACTTCGACAAGACGTGCCAATAAAACCACCTCGCAACACGTGCAGTGGCTGGTTGGGAAAAACGGTTCGAATAATGATCGAGGCCAGGGCGTGATGTCACGTTATGAAAAGTTGTCAGCAGATTAGATTTGTGCAAATATTATACTCTCTACGGTGGTATGTGGAATTTGTTTTGCAGAGCCGGACACTATCCTTGTGTTCAAAATCTTCTATGGAGAATTCGGAGGAGGAACCCGCCTTGCAATGCCGAAGACAATCTACGTGCCGTACTCATCGTCATTGAAGCCTGGTTCAGGGGCTACTGAGGGAGTCCTAGATTAGGGGGTCCTCGGACAGCCGGACTATATCCCTTGGCCGGACTATTATACTATGAAGATACAAGATTGAAGACTTCGTCCCGTGTCCGGGTGGGACTCTCCTTTGCGTGGAAGGCAAGCTTGGCCGTTTGGATATGTAGATCTCCTCCCTTGTAAATGACTTTGTGTAACCCTAGCCCCTCTGGTGTCTATATAAACCGGAGGGTTTTAGCCCGTAGGACAACAACAATCATACCATAGGCTAGGTTCTAGGGTTTAGCCTCTCCGATCTCATGGTAGATCAACTCTTGTAATACTCATATCATCAAGATCAATCATGCAGGAAGTAGGGTATTACCTCCATCGAGAGGGCCCGAACCTAGGTAAACATTGTGTCCCCCGCCTCCTGTTACCATCCACCTTAGACGCACAGTTCAGGACACCCTACCCGAGATCTGCCGGTTTTGACACCGACACCGACGAGGTCTCGTGCGGGTTAGCATGCATGCTAATAATTCGTAGCCAGATCTTAAGAAATGATTTTGACCGCCAGCCGCCTCGCTCCATGAAACGATGGTATCAGAATGCCAGAAGTCCGCCGCGCAAGCTCACCGGGAAGCGAGACAGCCTTTGACCGCCGCCCGCCTCGCTCCCACTGGTCCATATTAATGGCGCGCCCGAGCGGCCGCACCCCCCATCCTCGCCACACACACAATCCTCTATCTCCTCCTGCATCCTCGATGCTGCTCTCAGTCCTCAAAGCTGGCACCCCCCATCACAACTGCAGGATGGTCCGAACGCGATAGTCAAATCAGAGACCCTTCGACAAAACTGTGTGTGATGCATCAATCACAAACGGTGATGTAATAAAAGTGTCAAAAAGGATGCAAAACATTTGCGATGTCATCGACATCAAACACGGTTCATACTAGAGTTGCGTGTGCGATGAGTGGCAAACGGTTAATCCAGAAGAACTATTTGCGATGATGCAGAACAATGGAAACGGGCAGCCAGATGAGGGTGTGTGTGATATACGGCATATAGTTCACTAGGATGAACCGTGTGTGATTAGGCAACACAATGAAAATGGTTCAACTGAACAAGATGTGTGTGATATGCGGCAAACAGGTCCGTAATCAGAAATGTCTGCGAAGACCAATAATAACACAAACGATTGCAGCTAATAAGCCATGTGATTTGCTCTATCTATAGAAGAATAACATGTATATATATAACTGAAATAAACATCCAATTACATAAGTGACTTACAAATTATTCGCACAAACCTCAGTAAACAATTGCATGCATTCTAAACTAGGAGAAACGATCATCTAGTCATCTACTTCTTGTGACGCTCCCGCCACTGCTCTGTGGCTCGATCCCTCGTCTAGGGAAGGAAGAAGACACTCCCTCATGTCAATGATCTGCATGTACATCTCGTAGGTTGTGTATGCGTCCTTGGTCGCATACTTGACGTGTTGTTCATCCAGTCTCTCATGCCAGACACTATGCCAGGCGTTCTTGTCCTTCTTGCTCTCATCCTTACTCTTCATGTAGTAGGGGTCGATGATGGATGAGGCGAGGTCAACCAGGGAGTTCTGTTTGTTGTTGTTGCTGCCCAAGACCTTGTAGTGGTCCTGGATGTTGACAAGATTCTGGCATTTCAAGCCCTAAACCTTGAGCGCTTTTAGATCATTGGTGGTGTCCACCGTAGCGAAACTGTAGTCGAAGCTATTGATAAACCGGGAGAAATGCTCGCAAGGCCTTGTGGCCAGGTGGCAGTGGTAGACGAGGACGTCATGTCGCACACACAACTGGGTGACGACAACCTTCTGATCGTGCCCGACATGACCGATGGTGCACTCGAGGTCAAAGCCGACCACTTGGTACTTGTCCTTGGTAAGCAACTGCTCCATAGTTTGGATGGAGCTCTCCACCGAGACCGGATCGTTCATGTACACCACCGAGAGGGCCTTCCCCCTCACGTGGGTGTCCACTACGTGATGCGTGGTGAACTGCCCGCCGTTGTCATTGTCGGCCGCTGGGAGAGCCATTGGAGCCAAGGGGAGCGCCATTGGAACCGCTGGATGTCCTCTCTTTATGTGTCGTCGTGGATGTTCTTATTGTGTCGTGTGGTGCGAGAGATGAAGGTAAATGGCCACCGGAATAAACGGGGGCCGGGCGTCCTGGATTCTCGGTGCGTCTACATGGAAGTTTTTGCAGCGGGTAACTGCATCGTGGCGCCGCGCCCGGCGCAACCGCATGCACACGAACGTGCATGATCATGCGCCGGCCCCAAACACTGGCAGCACGCATGGAGGGACGAGCGCAGAGCGCCCGGAGGGACGCGAGAGTAGAGCACACGTGGGGGGACGCGAGCAGAGCATATCGCGGCCGCCTCAACCGCAAGCAACCACATGCATAGAGCAGTTGAACACACGTGAAATGGTGGCCTACGAGTTGTTCGACAGTTGCGTCGTTCCATAGAGAGCGGCCGTGTGCTACTACCTTCGTCTTGGTCTATTAGTCCCCTATATATTCTATGACATACTTTGCCCTTAAATTTAACCAACAAAATGTTAATGCATGTTGTAAAAATTATATAATTGGAAACTATGTTCAAATACGAATCCAACTATATAATCTTTGGCCACATGCATTTGTATTTTATTAGTTAAATCCTCCTTATAAACCAGGATAGGGGTATAGTAGGTAATTAAATTGCAAATGTTTTTTTATTAATCGTATGTGTACGTGGCCTTTCGTCCTCCTCTCGCACATCTTGTCACCCCGCAGCCGCAGACGGATTATAGCGCAAGCTTGTGCGGTGCAGGGGTGTTCTTTTGGCCAAACGGTGGCTCGAAGTGGCGACAATGAATCATCGCTGAGCCCGTTCCCGTGCAACCTCGCAGGTTCCCGCGCAAGCTTCCCGCCTGACTATGGGGACCCCGACTCATAAGTCGTGATCACCGAATGCACGTGTACAGTGATCCCAGAGATCAATGCTCACTTAACACACAGAAACTAAATAACAAGAGTCTTACATCCATACATACCGTGTTACACAAATTACGACCATTATGGTCAAGTCTTACATAGATAAAGCCCTAAGGGCTAAACATCAAATGAAACATAAGCAGCGGAAATCCTTGTCGATAAGTAGAACCCATGCCATCTGCCTTAACCCTACAGGCATTCTGACCGGGGAACGTCCTAGTTCACATGTTCGTCTTCAAAGAATTCTTCTTCGAACTCCTGTTCTTCCATGCCTGGCCAATTAAATAACCAGTGGCAAGCCAATGAGTACTTTGAATGTACTCGCAAGCAACCCATGTTTTGGTTCAAGGTACAACAATGTATGATATAGGTAAATTTTTGCGGAAAGCTAGTTTTTGAGTGCGATGACATGTTCAACAGCTTGTATGACATGCATTAGGAGAATTCAAGTAACCATGAGGGCAGGTTACAGATATCAGCATAAATAGAGTGGGCACCAACCCAACTCAATCATGTCAAGTCCTTTGACTTGACCCAAGTAGTGGTATCATCATAAAAGGAGTGGGCACCAACCCATCTCAATCATGTCAAGTCCTTTGACTTGACCTGAGTAGTCTTCCCACTTATCCAAACACTCATGCTGGTTCGAAAACATGTGGACGTAGTTTAAGCAGCACCGCCCAACTGTCCTTGATCGTGGACACGGCTATTCGAATAGTTTTACACTCTCCAGAGGTTGCACACTTTACCCACAAGATCCGGGGAACTTCCGTGTCATCCACGACCCGCGGTACCTCAAGTACCCGGGGTAAGCACCCGATCACTATCTTTCCCTAGATGACACTAACATGGAGTCCACTCGATTGGTAGTAGCCCCCGTGCCCAACATTTCACAACTTGAAATTGTGGAGCCTCGCTCCTATATTCATCACGTACCACTGGCATGGGGTACCAACGGTGTGTCTGGTGCCCCATAAAAATGTTCTTGGCTGCCCTACCTGGCACGGCCCCGTCCCGAGAGAGAGCACCAACTCTCCCCCGTCACTAGTAATGCGGGCTCCAAGCTAGTATCGGTCTAGGTAATCAATAATGCCCTTTCCCATATAAGGGTAGAGTGGTTGCGCATGTATGGTTGGGACAGTCGACAAATCTTAAATCTAATCCGTTTTCGAAAACAACACACACACTTGCCTCGGTACACCACTTCGTCATCAAGTGATTACCCATCTCATTGTCTCCCTCGGGCATAAGTGGCACCTGACGGGGTTTTCAAAAAGTCTTTTGAAAGTACTTGTCTCCATCACCATGCATTTTCCCGTCCCTTTTTGCGTAGCACTACTTTAGCATCCTATATATTCCCACCGGCATAACCCTCATAAGGAGGTAGGGTCATGCACAATGCAAGTATCAACAAGGAGGGAATGAAGGCAACCCACCATAGTGGCTACCCTCTCATCATGATTCCGATGCAACAATAATAAAGTGCTATATGAAATGCATAAAAAGGGTTTCATAGACATGGTCAAAGGGCTGCTTGCCTGGTTCAACAAGGTCTTCTGGGACTTCAAAGTCTTCTGGTCCAACTCCTTCGTCAGCAACGCAATCTATCGTCGCAAAATAATAACGAGAAAATAAGGCAATAATAAAACAGAAAAACCAAAGTGCTCAGAAAAATGTCAACTCATTTTTGTAAAATACTAGGTTGAAAATTAAGAAGGGGAAAACTAAGAAGGGGAAAATTCCTAGTTTTGGATTTGGAGTTATACAAGAGGGGATATGGATTTTCAAACAGAGATTAAACTGCTCAAATTTGAATTTAAATTTGAATAGTGCATAAAAGTTGGTTGGATTTGAATGAAAGTGGCACCATTAAATAGGTGGGATTTTAAGAAAAATATGGGAGTTGGAATTATTGCATTTGGATTATTATTTAATCCTGTGGAATTTTTGCAAAAGCCACAGAAAAGGAAAAAGAAAAAGGCACTACTCCTGCTGGGCCAGAACAGCTGCGGGGCAGCAGGCCCAGCCAGCGGGCCGGCCCAGCCGCGCCAGCGCATGGCGCGCGCCCCTGCCCACCCCTTTTCAAACCTGACGGGCGGGGCCCGCAGGGCAGAGAGAGAGAGGGGCGCGGGAACGTGGGAGAGGATGATAGGCAGGGCCCGCCTGTCATCACTAACCCGCGGACAGGGGGGGTCGCGGCGCTCACCGGTGTCGATGCAGGCCACGGCGAGCTCCGGCGAGTGCGGGGATGGCCTCAGGGGACTCCCGCACGTCGGTGGGTGGTGGACTTGGCCGGCGGGGGTGCCTGGTTTGCCAGCGACGAGGGGCTGCGGCGGAGGAGCTTCGGCAGGTGGCGACTCCGGCCGTTTCCGGTGGCTACAGAGAGGGGAAACAAGGGGGAAATGATTAGTGGAATGCAGGGGCTCCAGATCGAGGTAGAGGAGGAGCGGGGGAGTCCTATACCTCACAAACTCCAGCGAGCCGAAGCGGCGGAGCTTGAGCTCGATCTCGAGCTCGGGCGGCTCTGGAGAAGAACTGGGGGTGCAGGGAGAGGCGTTGGTGGTGCAGGGAGCGAGTGGTGAGGAGAGAGGGGCTCGGGGAGGCCCTTAAGTAGGCGAGCCACGGCTCACCGTAGACCCATGCGCCGGCGAGGTTGTTGCCGTGGCTGTGGGTCACGGGGGCGCGTGTGGGCATGTCTGGGGTGTTGGTATGGGCGGTCTACGCCTAGAGGGAGGGAGAGAAGGAGCGGGGAAGCATCAGGGCAGCGCGTGTGTGTGCCGCGCCATTGGCGCGCTCGGGCGGCTTCTGTTCGCTAGCGCGGAGACGCGGGGAGGAGGATAGAGGAGGGGGGCGACAGCATGGCATGCTACGGACGTCGAGGTGACCTCGGGGGACACGAGGGGGAGAGCCGAGGTGGCCGGATGCGCTTGTCCGGGGGCGGCTACAATGCGGGAGCGCACTGTAGCACGCTCCAGAGCGCCCAAATGGCCGGCATGGCCATTCTTTATGCATGGGGAGCGCGTCCTCTGGTGTCTAGCAGGTCTAGGGGGGCGTAAAGAAGAGGAGAGGGGCTTTGGATGCCATGGATGGCCACTAGGGTGAGGAGGGAAGTGAAGAAGATGGGTACAGGGGCTGTCCAGAGAGAGAAAAAGAGGTTTTCATCCCCCCAACAATTGAGTTTGGGTTAGGGAAGCTTACTGGGGTTAGAATATGACTATAAGGGGCTGTGGTAAAATTTTGAGCTCTCCAAGAATAATGGAAGGGGTCAAAACAGAAGTTTTTGCAAAATGCCAGAAGGTGTTTGATAAAGTTTTGGGCAAGTAAATGAACTAAAATTGCCATGATACTTAACAGGGTGGAAAGACACTTAGAAATAGGGTGTGCCACCAAATTTGAGCTTATTTGGGAAAAGTTGCCAATGTAGCTTTGGCAAACCCTAGAAATTAGCAGAAATGGACTTGTGAAGATCTAGTTGAGCAAATCACTTCTCCATGATGCACCACTTGGTTTAGTGGCCTCATGTGGTGATTTGCACATGCTCACAAAAGATGGGGTCAAGGAGAGAAAGTTGGTAGTACAAACTTGTCCAAATTTGGTTCTGGTCAGAGAGGGTTTTGGGGCATTTTGGTGAACCAAAATGACTTTAATTGACATGAGGCTTTGCAAGGTGATCACAATATGCATTTGTGACTTGCTGGATTTTTCTTGGATTTTTATGAAAATATTTCCTGTAGAAATATTTCAAATCCTTGAAATGGGCAGAAATGGTCTTGGGAGGTTTTGTCCAATATTTTGAACATGGCCATGTGTTGAAACTCTTATATATGGAAAATATATGTCCACTGAGTTTCCCTAAATTTTCTCAAATATTTTTGAAACATTAAAAATAATTTTAACCTATTAAAGACCATTTTTGGCCTTAAGAAAAAGCCTTTAAATAAAATAGGAAATTAGCTTTTAAAATTATACTTTTGTGGTTTATGGGAGTCCTATATCTAATAGGTTTCAAATATACTTTTTGAAAGATTTTTACTGCCCTGAATTAAGCACTTGCAGTACAAATCTTAATTCAGGGGTTTTTGGAAAACTAATTTTTGAAAATACCTTTTTGGCCAAATTATTTTTGTAAGAAAATACTATATTGTACTATACACATGGCATGATCATTGGGCAGAAGTTTGGGGCAAGGAGATTAAGTATAGAAGGTGGAGTTGTGTTGACTTTAAAGAGCACTTGAAAAGCATAGAGAGAAAAACCAACTCCAAATAAAAATCAAATAATGCAAAAGTTTTTGTTGGTCCAAATTTTCATGCTTTAATAATGCAAATGAAGAGTTACAAAATGCAGGGTGTGACAGACCTACCCCCCCCTTACAAGAATCTCGTCCCCGAGATTCCTAAACTAGGCTTTAAAGAGATACGGAAACTCGGATCTAAGGTAGTCTTCACGTTCCCAGGTTGCTTCTGCCTTAGAGTGGTTGCTCCACTGGACCTTGAAGTACTTGATCGCACGGCTTCGAGTGCGTCACTCGGCCTCATCCAGAATGCAGACGGGCCTCTCGTGGTAAGTCAAATCAGGCTGAAGGTCAATGGCTTGGTGCTTGACGTTCTTGTAAAGATCGGGCTTGCCTGGTGCTTGGAGACACTTCCGAAGTTGGGACACGTGGAATACGTTGTGTACATCGGATAGTTCCGGTGGCAGTTCCAACTGGTAAGCCACTTCTCCACGTCGTGCGGTGATCTCGAAGGGGCTGATAAATCTTGGTGCGAGTTTTCCCTTAACGTGGAAACGCTTGGTTCCCTTAAGAGGAGTCACTCGTAGGTATACATGGTCTCCGACTTGGAAGTCTACTTGTCGGCGACGAGTGTCGGCATAGCTTTTCTGTCTGGACTTGGCGGTCTTCAGTTTTTCTCTGACTATCTGAACTTGCTCTTCTGCTTCACGGAGGATATCGGGCCCAAAGACTAGTCCTTCTCCTGTTTCCGACCAATTGAGGGGTGTGCGGCACTTGCGCCCATACAACACCTCAAATGGTGCCATCTGAAGGCTTGACTGATAACTGTTGTTGTAGGAGAACTCGGCAAAAGGGAGGCAATCTTCCCACCTAGCTCCATATGCTAAGACACAGGCTCGAAGCATGTCTTCGAGTATCTGATTTACTCGTTCTGTCAGACCTCCAGTCTGTGGGTGGAAAGCAGTGCTGAAGGACAACTTGGTCCCCATGGCCTCTTGGAACTTCCTCCAGAATCTTGAGGTGAACTGGGTTCCTCGGTCTGACACAATCTCCTTGGGAACACCATGAAGGCTTACGATTCTGTTGATGTATAGAGTTGCTAGCTGGTTGCCATCATAAGTGGTTTTCACAAGAATGAAATGGGCTACTTTAGTCAAGTGATCGACTATGACCCAGATGGAGTCATGTCCCTTGTTTGACCTAGGTAGTCCAGTGATGAAATCCATTCCGATTTTATCCCATTTCCACTCAGGAACCTTGAGTGGTTGGAGCAATCCAGCAGGTCGCTGATATTCAGCTTTGACCCTTTGACATACATCACACTTTGCAACATAGGTGGCAATCTCCCTTTTCATGCCATGCCACCAGAATCTTTCCTTCAGGTCTTGATACATCTTGGTTCCTCCGGGGTGAATGGAATACGGGGTGTCATGAGCTTCTTGCAAGATCAAATTCTTGAGCTCAATTTTGTTGGGTACGCAAACGCGATTTCTGAACCACACAATTCCTTGCTCAGCCTCTGAGAATCCTGGGGCCTTGCCTGCCTTGATCTTCCTCTTGATGCCTTCAATACTCTCGTGTCCCTTCTGAGCTTCCTTGATATCATCCATCAGGGTAGGCCTAACTTCAAGGTTGGCTAAGAATCCTGGTGCAACCAGTTCCAACCCGAAGCTTTCAAGTTCTTCAGACAAGCCAGGTAGCCTTTCCTTAAGCATGGCATTTAAGGAACAAGCCTTCCTGCTTAATGCATCTGCTACCACATTAGCCTTTCCAGGGTGGTATTGAACACTGAGGTCATAATCCTTGATCAACTCTAGCCATCTTCTTTGCCTCATGTTCAACTCCTTTTGTGTGAAAATATACTTCAGACTTTTGTGATCCGTGTATATCTCACACCGCTTCCCTAGGAGGTAATGTCGCCATGTTTTTAGGGCATGAACTACAGCTGCCAACTCAAGGTCATGAGTAGCATAGTTCTCTTCATGAGGCCGTAGCTGCCTTGAAAGGTAAGCTACGACTCTGCCTTCTTGCATGAGGACACCTCCCAGTCCGGTTCTTGACGCATCACAATATATCACAAACTCCTTGTGTATATCTGGTGTGGCAAGAACTGGGCAGTGGTCAATCTCTTCTTCAGCTCCTGGAAGCTCTCTTCACACTTCGGCGTCCATTCAAACTTCTTGTCCTTCTTCAAGAGCTGAGTCATAGGTCGAGCAATGCTTGAGAATCCTTCAACGAACTTGTGGTAATACCCCGCGAGTCCGAGGAAGCTTCTGACTTCCTTCACATTGCTTGGGGATTGCCATTCAGTCACGGCTTCAATCTTAGTGGGATCGACCGACAATCCTTCTTCAGTCAAAACATGACCCAAGAATCCAACTTCGCATAGCCAAAATTCGCACTTGCTGAACTTGGCATACAGTTGGTGCTCTCGAAGCTTATCTAGGACCATCCTCAAGTGTTGCTCGTGCTCTTCTTCCGTCTTCGAGAAGACAAGAATGTCATCAATGAAGACAATGAGAAACTTGTCCAAATATTCCATGAAGACCTTATTCATGAGATACATGAAGTAAGCTGGGGCATTGGTCAATCCAAAGGACTTGACCGTGCACTCATACAGGCCATATCTGGTTACAAATGCCGTCTTCGGAATATCTTGGGGTCTGATTTTCAGCTGGTAGTACCCAGATCTGAGATCAATCTTGGAGAACACCTTGGCTCCATTGAGTTGATCAAACAGATCTTCAATCTTGGGAAGTGGATACTTGTTTTTGATTGTAACTTCATTGAGGGAGCGGTAGTCAATGCATAAGCGGATGGTACCGTCTTTCTTTGTCACAAACAGAACAGGTGATCCCCAAGGGGAGGCACTAGGGCGGATAAATCCCTTCCTCAACTGCTCTTCCAGTTGCTTCTTCAATTCTGCTAACTCTTCCGATCCCATTCTATAAGGCTTCTTATAGATGGGTCCTGCTCCGAGTATGAGCTCGATGATGAACTCAATGTCTCGGTCAGGAGGCATTCCTGGTAGCTCATCAGGAAAGATATCGGGGTATTCACATACTACCGGTACTTGCTCCAGTCCAACTTCTGACAGAGAGTTGACTTGGGTGGCTTGAGCAGAGGAGGGGTTGGAGGCATAACTAACTTCGACTCCTTGGTCATTGGTCACGGTGATAGTCCAGTTGGCACAATCTAGCAAGCCTTGGTGCTTGATGAGCTAATTCATTCCTAAGATCACATCCAAGCCTTGTGATCTTAAGATGATAAGGTCTGCTTGGAAGTCTACCCCATTAATGACAATCCCGACTCCTTTACATCCTATCTTGGCTCTCATCTCCGCTCCGGGGGTTTGTACCACCATGGGGTTATTCAGGGGTGTAGGTGTCATGCCACTTTTTAATGCAAACTTTTGGGTGACAAATGAATGCGTGGCTCGAGAATCAAACAAGACAGTTGCAGGTGTTGAATTGACAAGGAACGTACCCAGCACGACGTCCAGGTCTTCCTGGGCTTCTTCTGCAGTGACATGATTCACACGACCCTTGCCGTTGTTGGGCAGGTTGCGGGGAGCTTGGTTCCTTGGTGGCATTCCACGGCCTTGTCCTGGGTTTTGCGCATTGGGGCGCGGTGCATTGGGCTTCTTGTTGGGACAATTCTTCGAGTAGTGACCTGCCTGACTACATCCGAAGCAAGTGACTTGATTGGGGTTGCTGCTCTTGCCGGCATTGTTATTGGGGTTGTTGTAAGCTGGCCTGGGATTGGCATACTGCTGAGGTGGATAGTTGGTGCGGGGTGCAGGAGCTCTTGGCTACTGATAGGTTGGCTTGACCGGGGCTGGCTACCATCGGCGAGGCTTCTAGTTGCTGGAGCTACCCTTGCTGATCATCTTGCGCTTACGAGTGTCATCCAAAGCGCATCGCTTGTCTTCAAGCATAAGTGCCTTGTTCACCAGATCAGGAAAGGTCGGGCAGTCACACACAACAAGCGAGTACTGCAAAGTCTGGTTAAGGCCTTCCATGAAGCGCTCCCTTTTGGCAGCATCAGTGCTGATGTCTTCAGGGGCATACCTTGAGAGAACGCTGAACTTCTGCATGTACTCCTTGACAGTGTTGCTACCTTGCTTCAGGGCTCGGAACTCACACTTCTTGATGGCCATGATTCCGAAGGAATGTGGGCCTTGCGGAATTCTGCCTTGATGTTACTCCAAGTGATGTTTTGCTCAGCATGCATGGCCTTGAATCCATCCCACCAAGCTCTAGCAGTTCCCCCGAGACAGTGAGCAGCATAAGCCACCTTCTCACGGTCCTCAATGCATCCGACTAGTTCCAGCAGATCCTCAATGGTGCGGACCCAGTCGTCTGCATCCAGGGGTTCAGCAGTCTCGATGAAGGTGGGTGGTGCATGTTTCTTGAACTCCACCAGTGTGGAACGTGCATTGCCGTTTCTCGCCGGCTGGCGGTTGACAGCTTGAGTGATAATCTGGAGGGCTGCAGTGTTGACTTGGCGTTCCTCTCACAAGGCTTGGAGAAGCTGAGCCATGTCCATGCTTGGAGGTGGTGGCAGCGGTGGAGTTTGTCCCTGGGTTTGGTCCTGACTGGCTCCTTCTCCGGCTTCTGGCTGCTGGGTAGAGGTACCAGTACGAGTTACAACAGGCATCCTGTCGGAGCGGTCAAGGTCTCACGATTGAGAAAGATGGGGAAGCAATATAGATGGGATGCCTAGTAAGGGGGTTGGTATGACACTGACTGCTTTCATGCAAGGGCCAAAAGGCCGAACACATTCATTAAAAACCAAATGGGTGATGTAGTCGCTTACAAGTTCCAGAGGGAAAGTACGACGTCCATCAAACACATCGAAAGCAAACACAACACTACATGGTTTCATATGAACCATTACAAGGACTCGACTTCGCATAGGGGGTACACGACCTATCCTACCGCAAGGGTTACTAACGGGCATATCCGGGCTGCAAATGATGCCTAAGTGGTGGAATGCTCGGTCGCGTAGTCTGGCTCTTCTGGGTCTTCCTCCTCGTCATCGGTGGCCTGACTTCCTTCTTCACATGAAGTGGTGGGGGAGTGGAGGAGCTCAACACGGCGTTGCTTTGTCGGAGGTGCGAAGAGCTTGCAGTATTCCTTTGAGCTCATGCGGTGTTGCTGTGGTGGTTCTCCGTCTTTTCGGGGTCTTCCGCCTCTGTATGCGATTGCAGGTTGTCCAAGGGGAGCACCTTCCTTCTTGATCCTATCCTTCTTCCCTTGTGCTCGAAGAAGAAGTGCCTTGGTCTCATGAAGTTCCTTTCGGAGTTCCATCGATTCCAAGGCCAAGCGTTGTGCCAAACTATCGGCACAAAGGCTCAAGTAGGTCTGGAATCGAAGTGGAAGTCCTTCCTCTAATGGTGGAGCTGGTGCACTGCTCTCGTCCTCACCTTTCTTCCGAAAAGGCAAGAAACGGATTGCCAACTTGTCTGCCATCTCCGGAAGAAGGTCTCGGAGGCGGGTGAGTGCCTTGAGGGTTGCCATCTCGACGGCAAGGACTAGTGTTGCCATCTGGGGTCCCTCAAAGAACCATCTTGTTGGGGAGTTGTTGGCCTTCACGATCACTTCCACTTGATACTCCGTCTTGGTGTCATTGATCCAATGCTCGTGGTAGATGTAAATGGGGGCTCGGTGGTACTGGCACTTCTTGAGGCTATCCTCGAGAAGCACGAGAAATCCTGTGGTCAGGAAGTCTACAGGTACGGCAGCCATCTACAAAGGTTGAATGGGAGAGGTCAATAAGGGAAATATATCTTGGGTTTGGGGTAAGCTTAGAAAAGAAGAGGAGTTTAGATGGTCTCAAGCTAACTAACGCCCATGCTAACTAAGGCTTCCTACAGTCAAGATGGCTCTGATACCAGCTCTGTGGGGACCCCGACTCATAAGTCGTGATCACCTAATGCACGTGTACAGTGATCCCAGAGATCAATGCTCGCTGAACACACAGAAACTGAATAACAAGAGTCTTACATCCATACATACCGTCTTACACAAATTACGACCATTATGGTCAAGTCTTACATAGATAAAGCCCTAAGGGATGAACATCAAATGAAACATAAGCAGCGGAAATCCTTGTCGATAAGTAGAACCCATGCCATCTGCCTTAACTCTACAGGCATTCTGACTGGGGAACGTCCTAGTTTGCATGTTCGTCTTCAAAGAATTCTTCTTCGAACTCCTGTTCTTCCATGCCTGGCCAATTAAATAACCAGTGGCAAGCCAATGAGTACTTTGAATGTACTCGCAAGCAACCCATGTTTTGGTTCAAGGTACAACAATGCATGATATAGGTAAATTTTTGCGGAAAGCTAGTTTTTGAGTGCGATGACATGTTCAACAGCTTGTAAGACATGCATCAGGAGAATTCATGTAACCATGAGGGCAGGTTACAGATATCAACATAAATAGAGTGGACACCAACCCAACTCAATCATGTCAAGTCCTTTGACTTGACCCAAGTAGTGGTATCATCATAAAAGGAGTGGGCACCAACCTATCTCAATCATGTCAAGTCCTTTGACTTGACCCGAGTAGTCTTCCCACTTATCCAAACACTCATGCTGGTTAGAAAACATGTGGACGTAGTTTAAGCAGCACCGCCCAACTGTCCTTGACTGTGGACACGGCTATTCGAATAGTTTTACACTCTGCAGAGGTTGCATACTTTACCCACAAGATCAGGGGAACTTCCGTGTCATCCACGACCCGCGGTACCTCAAGTACCCGGGGTAAGCACCCGATCACTATCTTTCCCTAGACGACACTAACATGGAGTCCACTCGATTGGTAGTAACCCCCGTGCCCAACATTTCACAACTTGAAATTGTGGAGCCTCGCTCCTATATTCATCACGTACCACTGGCACGCGGTACCAACGGTGTGTCCGGTGCCCCATAAAAATGTTCTTGGCCGCCCTACCTGGCACGGCCCCGTCCCGAGAGAGAGCACCAACTCTCCCCCGTCACTAGTAATGCGGGCTCCAAGCTAGTATCGGTCTAGGTAATCAATAATGCCCTTTCCCATATAAGGGTAGAGTGGTTGCGCATGTATGGTTGGGACAGTCGACAAATCTTAAATCTAATCCGTTTTCGAAAACAACACACACACTTGCCTCGGTACACCACTTCGTCATCAAGTGGTTACCCATCTCATTGTCTCCCTCGGGCATAAGTGGCACCCGACGGGGTTTTCAAAAAGTCTTTTGAAAGTACTTATCTCCATCACCATGCATTTTCCCGTCCCTTTTTGCGTAGCACTACTTTAGCATCCTATATATTCCCACCGGCATAACCCTCATAAGGAGGTAGGGTCATGCACAATGCAAGTATCAACAAGGAGGGAATGAAGGCAACCCACCATAGTGGCTACCCTCTCATCATGATTCCGATGCAACAATAATAAAGTGCTATATGAAATGCATAAAAAGGGTTTCATAGACATGGTCAAAGGGCTGCTTGCCTGGTTCAACAAGGTCTTCTGGGACTTCAAAGTCTTCTGGTCCAACTCCTTCGTCAGCAACGCAATCTATTGTCGCAAAATAATAATGAGAAAATAAGGCAATAATAAAACAGAAAAACCAAAGTGCTCAGAAAAATGTCAACTCATTTTTGTAAAATACTAGGTTGAAAACTAAGAAGGGGAAAATTTTCAAACAGAGATTAAACTGCTCACATTTGAATTTAAATTTGAACAGTGCATAAAAGTTGGTTGGATTTGAATGAAAGTGGCACCATTAAATAGGTGGGATTTTAAGAAAAATATGTGAGTTGGAATTATTGCATTTGGATTATTATTTAATCCTGTGGAATTTTTGCAAAAGCCACAGAAAAGGAAAAAGAAAAAGGCACTGCTCCTGCTGGGCCAGAACAGCTGCGGGGCAGCAGGCCCAGCTAGCGGGCCGGCCTAGCCGAGCCAGCGCACGGCTCGCGCGCCCGCCCACCCATTTTCAAACCTGACGGGCGAGGCCCATAGGGCCGAGAGAGAGAGAGAGGGGCGCGGGAACGTGGGAGAGGATGACAGGCGGGGCCCGCCTGTCATCACTAACCCGCGGACAGGGGGGTCGCGGCGCTCACCGGCGTCGATGCAGGCCACGACGAGCTCCGGCGAGTGCGGGGATGGCCTCAGGGGACTCCCGCACGTCGGTGGGTGGTGGACTTGGCCGGCGGGGGTGCCTGGTTTGCCGGCGACGAGGGGCTGCGGTGGAGGAGCTTCGGGAGGTGGCGACTCCGGCCGTTTCCGGTGGCTACATAGAGGGGAAATGAGGGGGAAACGATCAGTGGAATGCAGGGGCTCCAGATCGAGGCAGAGGAGGAGTGGGGGAGGCCTATACCTCGCGAACTCTGGCGAGCCGAAGCGGCGGAGCTCGAGCTGGATCTCGAGCTCGGGCGGCTCTGGAGAAGAACTGGGGGTGCAGGGGGAGGCGTTGGTGGTGCAGGGAGCGAGTGGTGAGGAGAGAGGGGCTCGGGGAGGCCCTTAAGTAGGCGAGCCACGGCTCACCGTAGACCCGTGCGCCGGCGAGGTTGTTGCCGTGGCTGTGGGTCACCGGGGCGCGCGTGGGCATGTCTAGGGTGTTGGTAGGGGCGGTCTATGCCTAGAGGGAGGGAGAGAAGGAGCGGGGAAGCATCAGGGCAGCGCGCGTGTGTGCCGCGCCATTGGCGCGCTCGGGCGGCCTCTGTTCGCTAGTGCGGAGGCACGGGGAGGAGGAGAGAGGAGGGGGGCAACAGCGTGGCATGCTACGGACGTCGAGGCGACCTCGGGGGACACGAGGGGGAGAGCCCAGGTGGCCGGATGCGCTTGTCCGGGGGCGGCTACAGTGCGGGAGCGCACTGTAGCGCGCTCCAGAGCGCCCAAATGGCCGGCATGGCCATTCTTTATGCATGGGGAGTGCGTCCTCTGGTGTCTAGCAGGTCTAGGGGGGAGTAAAGAAGAGGAGAGGGGCTTTGGATGCCATGGATGGCCACTGGGGTGAGGAGGGAGGTGAAGAAGATGGGTACAGGGGCTGTCCAGAGAGAGAAAAAGAGGTTTTCATCCCCCCAACAATTGAGTTTGGGCTAGGGAAGCTACCTGGGGTTAGAATATGACTATAAGGGGCTGTGGTAAAATTTTGAGCTCTCCAAGAATAATGGAAGGGGTCAAAACAGAAGTTTTTGCAAAATGCCAAAAGGTGTTTGATAAAGTTTTGGGCAAGTAAATGAACTCCAATTGCCATGATACTTAGCAGGGTGGAAAGACACTTAGAAACAGGGTGTGCCACCAAATTTGAGCTTATTTGGAAAAAGTTGCCAATGTAGCTTTGGCAAACCCTAGAAATTAGCAGAAATGGACTTGTGAAGATCTAGTTGAGCAAATCACTTCTCCATGATACACCACTTGGTGTAGTGGCCTCATTTGGTGATTTGCACATGCTCACAAAAGATGGGGTCAAGGAGAGAAAGTTGGTAGTACAAACTTGTCCAAATTTGGTTCTGGTCAGAGAGGGTTTTGGGGCATTTTGGTGGACCAAAATGACTTTAATTGACATGAAGCTTTGCAAGGTGATCACAATATGCATTTGTGACTTGCTGGATTTTTCTTGGATTTTTATGAAAATATTTCCTGTGGAAATATTTCAAATCCTTGAAATGGGCAGAAATGGTTTTGGGAGGTTTTGTCCAATATTTTGAACATGACCATGTGTTGAAACTCTTATATATGGAAAATATATGTCCACTGAGTTTCCCTAAATTTTCTCAAATATATTTGAAACATTAAAAATAATTTTAACCTATTAAAGACCATTTCTGGCCTTAAGAAAAAGCCTTTAAATAAAATAGGAAATTAGCTTTTAAAATTATACTTTTGTGGTTTATGGCAGTCCTATATCTAATAGGTTTCAAATATACTTTTTGAAAGATTTTTACTACCCCGAATTAAGCACTTGCAGTACAAATCTTAATTCAGGGTTTTTTGGAAAACTAATTTTTGAAAATACCTTTTTGGCCAAATTATTTTTGTAAGACAATACTATATTGTACTATACACATGGCATGATCATTGGGCAGAAGTTTGGGGCAAGGAGATTAAGTATAGAAGGTGGAGTTGTGTTGACTTTAAAGAGCACTTGAAAAGCACAGAGAGAAAAACCAACTCCAAATAAAAACCAAATAATGCAAAAGTTTTTGTTGGTCCAAATTTTCATGCTTTAATAATGCAAATGAAGAGTTACAAAATGCAGGGTGTGACACTGACTCAGTGAAATCCCCCAAGATCCCAATGCTTACCGACCTGCTATATAAACCCTCACGGTCGGCAAGTCCCGCGTCGCATTTCCCCCTCCCTCCATGTAGCTTATCTCGTGTGCTTCTCCCACAATCTCCAATGGCACCGGCCCATCGTCTTCGCTCAGCCACTCTGCCAGCATCAGAGGATAGCTCCAGCTGGGAGGCTACACTGCGGCGGCGGCGCATTCCCCGGCGTAGTGTAGTGCGCGTGGCGTCCTTGTTGGGTGTGCGCGGCACACCCACCACACGCTCCACCGCGGCTGCCCGTCAACAGCTGTTGCCGGCCGCCGTTGCCGCCACACCACCGTCGAAAGCCAGGGCCATCGCTCGCTCGGCCGCCATGGCCCGAAGGCGGGAGGTGGCCGTCGTGGCCGCCACCCCACTACTGGCCATCCTGGCCATCACCCGCTCCGCCACCGCGGCCTGAAGGAGGGAGGTGGTGGTCGTGGCCGCCAACCCATCATCGGCCGCTGTGGCCGCCAGCCCACTGTCGACCACCGGTGTCATCACCCGCTCCGCCATCGCCGCCCAAAGGTGGGAGGTGGAGGTGGAGGCCTGCACATGCGTCAGCGACCTTGCGCGCTACACCGAGTTCCTACGGGAGGAGGAGGAGCGCCTCGTCGAGCATGCAAAGAGCCTTACCGCTGACGTGGCCGCAGCACACGCCGCCTCATAGGCAAGGAATCAGGAGATCTACGAGGAGAACCACCGCTTCGAGAGGAGTCGTCTGCAGCGGCAGAGGGCGTTCGAGGTGAGCATCGCTGAAGGTGCAGTAGCGGCAGGCACCGTCTTGCAGTTGTCTAGCTCATCAGTAGGTTCCTCCTCCTCTGCCTCTTACTGAGCGTGCTTGGCAGAGGAGAGGCTGCCGAAAGTAGTACAAATCCCCTCCGTAGTAGTAGTATTTATGGGCTATTTTGTTCAGTTCATCTGACAATAGATGTGGTCGAACTGTACAACGTACTTAAAATTAGCTAGTATATATAGTTGAACTAGCTATTTCAGTACGTGGTTGGCAACAATTGAGGAAAAGTTTGGTCGATTCAGCTGTCAAGTTGAACTGTTTGTATAAAGAACGACTGCTTAATCTATGAATGAAATCTATGCTTAATTACCGAATTTTAGTTGCAAAAATTAGATAGTGCTAGTGATTTTTAGCTGCATATTTTGACAAATCACAATGTTACAAGGTTGACAAATGGCAATGTTACTAGATCAACAAATGTCAATCTTTCTAGTTTGACAAATGGCAATATACCCAATATGATTAATGCAAATATTGAGAAATTGTATGTACGTGGTTGCACACGGGTCATCCAAAACAACCGTTTGCATTGAAGGGAAGTACAAATCCTGCTCGGCACATTTTCTCTTGGCTCAGCGCCGAAGTCTGGCTTTGCATATCGTATTCAATCTGAACTGTTTGCATTGAAGAGATGCACAAATCATGCACTATGAATTTTCCATTGACTTAAGGGGGGAAGACCAAAGCTCTCACTTTGCATGCGGGTGTTTTATCTAAAACATTGGTGATCAAGAGATGTGCAAACCCTGCTCGACACATTTTCCCTTGGCTTCCTGGGGAAGCTGTCGGTTTGCATACGGGTGTTCTAACTAAAATGTTTGCGATGAGTGTTTTATGTTTGAAAACTATTGACGTTTTTTTCCAAAGAAAATCATTTGATAAGTCTGTACATTAAGAGAGAGAAATGCAAGTTCATTCAAACCACATCTTTCATTCAGTCACACTGTGAATTTATATTCGTATGATTGAGATACAATATTAAACCCCAAAAAAACTATTTCCGGCGGCGGCGGAGGCGGTGTGCCGCGCAATCATTGTCGTTGTCATCCTCTGGGACGCTATTGTTGAAGTCTTCAAGGAAGCACAAAATGTTCTTCACATGGAAACCAAACATCATGTCATCGCGCGATTGACGGGCGGGGCACGGGAGGACGGCAACTGGTGGCGCTGAGAGGTAGCGGTCGATGGCGGCGTCGCATGCCGCTGAGGGGGGCGCGTGCATGGGCACGTGCACGGCGGGTGCAGACAAATGCACGGGGAGCGGCGCCGCGGTGGGTGGAGGGGCCCGCATGGGCACGGGGCACGGGCGCTGGCGCTGGCATGTACACGAGCTCGTGCGGGTCCGCGGAGACCTCCTGACTCCCATGGCTTCCAGCTCTGCGATAGTGCTCAGCGACCAGCCCGTTAATGCTACGGGGATGGTCGCTAGCGCGGGCGCAGGGATGGGAGCTGGGATGGGAGCGGGGGAAGCAACCGTCGCGGCTAGCTCGTTCAGGGCCTTGTCCATGAGGCCCCATTCCTCCTTATTTTCTATCTCCTTCGGCTCGAAGTCGACCTCACCAAACTTGAAGACTAGTGGCAGACGATCCTTCTGCGCCATGGCGTTGGTGGATGTTTGCATCAGGGAGGGGAATGTGAGGCGAACAGTAAGGCCGCCCATATTAAATAGCAGCTCAGGCGCCATTAATGGAGAGGATGTGAGCAAGGCGGATGGCCATGGAAGTCAAAGGGCTTGCTTTCGAGTGAGCCTGTGCAGCGTATAGCTCGCACACTTCTGATATGTCCATTTTGCATCATGCTTTTATATTGATATTTATTGCATTATGGGCTGTTAATTCACATTGTATCACAATAATTATGCATTTTCTCTGTTATTTTATAAGGTTTACATGAAGAGGGAGAATGTCGACAGCTGGAATTTTGGACTGGAAAAGGAGCAAATATTAGAGACCTATTATGCACAACTCCAAAGGTCCTTAAACTTCACAGAGAATATTTTTGGAATATATAAAAAAATATTGGGTGAAGAAAGCACCAGAGGGGGCCACCTACCAGCCAAAAGGGTGGAGGGCGTGCCCTACCGCCTTAGGCGCGCCCCCCGTCCTTGTGGGCCCCCCTGGCAAGTCCCCGACACCCATCTTCTGCTATATGGTGTGTTTTGACCTGGAAAAAAAATCAGAAGGAAGCTTTTGGGACGAAGCGCCGCCGTCTTGAGGTGGAACTTGGGCAGAACCAATCTAGGGGTCTGGCGGAGCTGTTATGCCGGGGAAACCTCCCTCCGGGAGGGGGAAATCGAAGCCATCATCATCACCAACGATCCTCTCATCGAGAGGGGGTCAATCTCCATCAACATCTTCACCAACACCATCTCCTCTCAAACCATAGTTCATCTCTTGTATCCGATCTCTGTCTCAAAACCTCATATTGGTACCTGTGGGTTGCTAGTAGTGTTGATTACCTCTTGTAGTTGATGCTAGTTGGTTTATCCGGTGGAAGATTATATTTTTAGATCCTTAATGATAATTAAAATTCCTCTGATCTTGATAATGAATATGCTTTGTGAGTAGTTATGTTTGTTCCTAAGGACATGGGAGAAGTCTTGTTATAAGTAATCATGTGAATTTGGTATTCATTCTATATTTTGATGAGATGTATGTTGTCTCACCTCTAGTGGTGTTATGTGACCGTCGACTACATGACACTTCACCATGATTTGGGCCTAGGGGAAGGCACTGTGAAGTAATAAGTAGATAATGGGTTGCTAGAGTGACAGAAGCTTAAACCCTAGTTTATGTGTTGCTTCGTAAGGGGCTGATATGGATCCATATGTTTCATGCTATGGTTAGGTTTACCTTAATTCTTCTTTAGTTGCGGATGCTTGCGAGAGGGGTTAATCATAAGTGGGAGGCTTTCCAAGGAAGGGCAGCACCCAAGCACCGGTCCACCCACATTTGAAATTATCAAAGTAACGAACGCGAATCATATGAGCATGATGAAAACTAACTTGACAACAATTCCCATGTGTCCTCGGGAGCGCTTTGCTTTATATAAGAGTTCTTCCAGGCTTCTCCTTTGCTACAAAAAGGATTGAGCCACCTTGCTGCACCTTAGTTACTTTTATTACTTCTTACCCATTACGAATTATCTTATCACACAACTATCTGTTATCGATAGTTTTAGTGCATGTAGAGAATACCTTGCTGAAAACCGCTTGTCATTTCCTTCTGCTCATTGTTGGGTACAACACTCTTACTTATTGAAAGGACTACGATAGATCCCCTATACTTTTGGGTCATCAAGACTCTTTTCTGGCGCCGTTCCCGGGGAGTGAAGCGCCTTTGGAAAGGAAACATTTATATAGTGTGCTGAAATTTACTATCACTTGTTACAATGGAAAGTAATCCTTTGAGGGGCTTGTTCGGGGTATCCTCACCTCGACCGGAAGAGCAAAGAGTTGCTCCTCAACCTACTGCACCTACTGAAAATATTTATTATGAAATTCCTTCGGGTATGATAGAGAAACTGCTAGCTAATCCTTATGCAGGAGATGGAACATTACATCCTGATATGCACCTAATCTATGTGGATAAAGTTTGTGGATTATTTAAGCTTGCAGGTACGCCTGATGATGTTTTCAAGAATAAAGTCTTCCCTTTATATATGAAGGGAAAGGCACTGACATGGTATAGGCTATGTCAGGATATTGGATCTTGGAACTACAACCGATTGAAATTGGAATTTCATCAGAAGTTTTATCCTATGCATCTGGTTCATCGTGATCGAAATTATATATATAATTTTTGGCCTCGTAAAGGATAAAGTATCGCTCGAGCTTGGGGGAGGCTTAAGTCAATGTTATATTCATGCCCCAATCATGAGCTCTCAAGAGAAATTATTATCCAAAACTTTTATGCTCGGCTTTCTCATAATAATTGATCCATGCTCAATACTTCTTGTACTGGTTCTTTTGTGAAGAAGGATATTGAATTCAAATGGGATTTATTGGAAATAATTAAATGCAACTCTGAAGATTGGGAACTCGATGAAGGTAAGGAGTCAGGTATAAACCTTAAGTTTCACTGTGATAAACCTTTTATGGATACCGATGCTTTTCATGATTTGAGCACTAAATATGGACTTGACTCTGAGATAGTAGCTTCTTTCTGTGAATCATTTGCTACTCATGTTGACCTCCCTAAGGAGAAGTGGTTTAAGTATCATCCTATTGGGGAACGTAGTAATTTCAAAAAAAATCCTACGCACACGCAAGATCATGGTGATGCATAGCAATGAGAGGGAAGAGTATCGTCCACGTACCCTCGTAGACCGTAAGCGGAAGCATTATGAGAACATGGTTGATGTAGTCGAACGTCTTCACGATCCGACCGATCCAAGTACCGAATGCACGGCACCTCCGAGTTCAGCACACATTCAGCTCGATGACGTCCCACGAACTCTGATCCAGCAGAGCTTCACGGGAGAGTTTCGTCAGCACGACGGCGTGATAACGGTGATGATGTTGCTATCGACGCAGGGCTTCTCCTAAGCACCGCTATGATATGATCGAGGTGGATTATGGTGGAGGGGGGCACCGCACACGGCTAAGGGATCAATGATCAACTTTTGTGTTCTAGGGTGCCCCCTGCCCCCGTATATAAAGGAGCAAGGGGGGAGGCCGGCCGGGCGCCCTCCTAGGGCGCGCCAGGAGGAGGAGTCCTCCTCCTAGTAGGAGTAGGACTCCCCTTTCCTACTCCTACTAGGAGGAGGAAAGGAAGAGGGAAGGGGAGAAGGAAGGAGAGGGAGGAAAGAAGGAAAGGGGGGCCGGCCCCCTAGTCCAAATCGGTTTGGGCTAGGGGGAGGGGCGCCCTGTCTCCTCTCTTCCACCACTTGGATCATGAGGCCCAATACTTCTTCCCCGTATTCCCGTAACTCCCCGGTACTCCGAAAAATACCCGAATCATTTGGAACCTTTCCGATGTCCAAATATAGTCGTCCAATATATCAATCTTTACGTCTCAACCATTTCCAGACTCCTCATCATGTCCCTGGTCTCATTCACGACTCCGAACTACCTTCGGTACATCAAATCACATAAACTCATAATACCGATCATCACCGAATGTTAAGCGCGCAGACCCTACGGGTTCAAGAACTATGTAGACATGACCGAGACACATCTCCGGTCAATAACCAATTGCGTAACCTGGATGTTCATATTGGCTCTACACATTCTACGAAGATCTTTATCGGTCAAACCGCATAACAACATACGTTGTTCCCTTTGTCATCGATATGTTACTTGCACGAGATTTGATCGTCGGTATCTCAATACCTAGTTCAATTTCGTTACCGGCAAGTCTCTTTACTTGTTTCTGTAATGCATCATCCTGCAACTAAATCATTAGTTGCATTGCTTGCAAGGCTAATAGTGATGTGCATTGCCGAGGGGGCCCAGAGATACCTCTCCGGCAATCGAAGTGACAAATCCTAATCTCGATCTATGCCAACTAAACAAGTACCATCGAAGACACATGTAGAGCACCTTTATAATCACCTAGTTACGTTGTGACGTTTGGTAGCACACAAAGTGTTCCTCCAGTAATCGAGAGTTGCATAATCTCATAGTCATAGGAACATGTATAAGTCATGAAGAAAGCAATAGAAGTAAACTAAAATGATCAAGTGCTAAGCTAATGGAATGGGTCAAGTCAATCACATCATTCTCCTAATGATGTGATCCCGTTTATCAAATGACAACTCATGTATATGGTTAGGAAACATAACCATCTTTGATCAACGAGCTAGTCAAGTAGATGCATACTAGTGACACTCTGTTTGTCTATGTATTCACACATGTATTATTTTTATGGTTAAGACAATTCTAGCATGAATAATAAACATTTATCATGAAATAAGGAAATAAATAATAACTTTATTATTGCCTCTAGAGCATATTTCCTTTAGTCTCCCACTTGCACTAGAGTCAATAATCTAGATTACACAGTAATGATTCTAACAACCATGGAGCCTTGGTGTTGATCATGTTTTGCTCGTGAGAGAGGCTTAGTCAATGGGTCTGCAACATTCAGATCCGTATGTATCTTGCAAAACTCTATGTCTCCCACCTGGACTTGATCGCGGATGGAATTGAAGCGTCTCTTGATGTGTTTGGTTCACTTGTGAAATCTGGATTCCATTGCCAAGGCAATTGCACCAGTATTGTCACAAAAGATTTTCCTTGGACCCGATGCACTAGGTATGACACCTAGATCGGATATGAACTCCTTCATTTGCTGCTTCCGAATCAACTACGTAATCCCCTTCACACGTAGATCTCGCCACAACGCTTTTTATAGAACTGCTCCAACTGACAGCTCTACCGTTCAATATAAACACGTATCCGGTTTGCGATTTAGAATCGTCCGGATCAGTGTCAAAGCTTGCATCGATGTAACCATTTACGACGAGCTCTTTCATAAACGAGAAAAATATCCTTAGTCCTTTTCAGGTATTTTAGGATGTTCTTGACCGCTCTTTAGTGATCCACTCTTCGATTACTTCGGTACCTCCCTGCTAAACTAATAGCAAGGCACACATCATGTCTGGTACACAACATTGCATACATGATAGAGCCTATGGCTGAAGCATAGGGAACACTTTTCATTTTCTCTCTATCTTCTACAGTGGTCGGGCATTGAGTCTTACTCAACTTCACACCTTGTAACACAGGCAAGAGCCCTTTCTTAGCTTGATCGATTTTGAACTTCTTCAAAACTTTATCAAGGTATGTGCTTTGTGAAAGTCCAATTAAGCGTCTTGATCTATCTCTATAGATCTTGATGCCCAATATATAAGCAGCTTCACCGAGGTCTTTCATTGAAAAACTCTTATTCAAGTATCCTTTTATGCTATACAGAAATTCTATATCATTTCCAATCAACAATATGTCATCCACATATAATATTAGAAATGCTACAGAGCTCCCACTCACTTTCTTGTAAATACAGGCTTCTCCAAAAGTCTGTATAAAACCATATGCTTTGATCACACTATCAAAACGTTTATTCCAACTCCGAGAGGCTTGCACTAGTCCATAAATGGATCGCTGGAGCTTGCACACTTTGTTAGCACCCTTTGGATCGATAAAACCTTTAGGTTGCATCATATTCAACTCTTATTCTAGAAATCCATTCAGGAATGCAGTATTTACATCCATTTGCCAAATTTCATAATCATAAAATGCGGCAATTGCTAACATGATTCGTACGGACTTAAGCATCGCTACGGGTGAGAAGGTCTCATCGTAGTAAACTCCTTGAACTTGTCGAAAACCTTTTGCAACAAGTCAAGCTTTGTAGACAGTAACGTTATCGTTAGCATCAGTCTTCTTCTTGAAGATCCATTTATTCTTGATGGCTTGCCGATCATCGGGCAAGTCAACCAAAGTCCATACTTTGTTCTCATATATGGATCCCATCTTAGATTTTATGGCCTCAAGACATTTTGCAGAATCTGGGCTCATCATCGCTTCCTCATAGTTCGTAGGTTCGTCATGTTCAAGTAACATGACCTCCAAAACAGGATTACCGTACCACTCTGGTGCAGTCCTTACTCTGGTTGACCTGAGAGGTTCGGTAGTAACTTGATCTGAAGTTTTATGATCATCATCATTGGCTTCCTCACTAATTGGTGTAGGTGTCACAGGAACCGGTTTCTGTGATGTACTGCTTTCCAATAAGGGAGCAGGTACAGTTACCTCATCAAGTTCTACTTTCCTCCCACTCACTTCTTTCGAGAGAAACTCCCTCTCTAGAAACGATCCATTCTTAGCAACAAATGTCTTGCCTTCGGATCTGTGATAGAAGGTGTACCCAACAGTCTCCTTTGGGTATCCTATGAAGACACATTTCTCTGATTTGGGTTCGAGCTTATCAGGTTGAAGCTTTTTCACATAAGCATCACAGCCCCAAACTTTAAGAAACAACAACTTCGGTTTCTTGCCAAACCATAGTTCATAAGGCATCATCTCAACGGATTTAGATGGTGCCCTATTTAACGTGAATGCAGCTGTCTCTAAAGCATAACCCCAAAATGATAGCGGTAAATCAGTAAGAGACATCATAGATTGCACCATATCTAGTAAAGTACGATTACGACATTCAGACACACCATTATGCTGTGGTGTTCCGGGTGGCGTGAGTTGCGAAACTATTCCGCATTGTTTCAAATGAAGACCAAACTCGTAACTCAAATATTCTCCTCCACGATTAGATCATAGAAACTTTATTTTCTTGTTATGATGATTTTCCACTTTGCTCTGAAATTCTTTGAACTTTTCAAATGTTTCAGACTTCAAGGGTGCATGACCATAAAATATATTACTCATATGAATAGAACAACCATTATTCTCTGATTTAAATGAATAACCGTCTCGCATCAAACAAGATCCAGATATAATGTTCATGCTCAACGCTAGCGCCAAATAACAATTATTTAGGTCTAAAACTAATCCCGAAGGTAGATGTAGAGGTAGCGTGCCGACGGCGATCACATCGACTTTGGAACCATTTCCCACGCGCACCGTCACCTCATCCTTAGCCAATCTTCGCTTAATCCGTAGTCCCTGTTTCGAGTTGCAAATATTAGCAACAGAACCAGTATCAAATACGCAGGTGCTACTGCGAGCTTTAGTAAGGTACACATGAATAACATGTATATCACATATACCTTTGTTCACCTTGCCATCCTTCTTATCCGCCAAATACTTGGTGCAGTTCCGCATCCAGTGACCAGTCCCTTTGTAGTATAAGCACTCAGTCTCAGGCATAGGTCCAAAGTTGGGTTTCTTCTCTTGAGCAGCAACTTGTTTGCCGTTCTTCTTGAAGTTCCCTTTCTTATTCCCTTTACCCTTTTCTTGAAACTGGTGGTCTTGTTGACCATCAACACTTGATGCTCCTTCTTGATTTCTACCTCCGCAGCTTTTAGCATTTTGAAGAGCTCGGGAATCGTCTTATCCATCCCATGCATATTATAGTTCATCACGAAGCTCTTGTAGCTTGGTGGAAGTGATTGAAGAACTCTGTCAATGACACTATCAACAGGAAGATTGACTCCTAGTTGAGTCAAGTGGTTATGGTACCCAGACATTCTGAGTATATGTTCACTAACAGAACAATTCTCCTCCATCTTGCAGCTGTAGAACTTATTGGAGACTTCATATCTCTCAATCTGGGCATTTTCTTGAAATATTAACTTCAACTCCTAGAACATCTCATATGCTCCATGACGTTCAAAATGTCATTGAAGTCCCGGTTCTAAGCTGTAAAGCATGGCACACTGAACTATCGAGTAGTCATCAGCTTTGCTCTGCCAGACGTTCATAACATCTGGCGTTGCTCCTGCAGCGGGTTTGGCACCTAGTGGTGCTTCCAGGACATAATTCTTCTATGCAACAATGAGGATAATCCTCACATTACAGACCCAGTCCTTGTAATTGCTACCATCATCTTTCAACTTTGCTTTCTCAAGGAACGCATTAAAATTTAACGGAACAACACCCATAAAGCATGGTGCACTAAACTATCAAGTAGTCATCATACCGAGCTTTTTTCAAAACATTCATAACGTCTGCATCTGCTCCTACAATAGGTCTGTCACCTAGCGGTGTATCAAGGACATAATTCTTCTGTGCAGCAATGAGGAAAATCCTCAGATCATGGACGAAGTCCACATCATTTGTAACATCTTTCACCATAGTTTTTCTCTAGGAACATATCAAAATAAACGGGGAGCAACATCGCAAGCTATTGATCTACAACATGGTTATGCAAATACTATCAGGACTAAGTTCATGATAAATTAAAGTTCAATTAATCATATGACTTAAGAACTCCCACTTAGATAGACATCCCTCTAGTCATCTAAATGATCACGTGATCCAAATCAACTAAACCATGTCCGATCATCACGTGAGATGGAGTAGTTTTCAATGGTGAACATCACTATGTTGATCATATCTACTATATGATTCACGCTCGACCTTTCGATCTCTGTGTTCCGAGGCCATATCTACATATGCTAGGCTCGTCAAGTTTAACTCGAGTATTCCGCGTGTGCAAAACTGGCTTGCACCCGTTGTATGTGAACGTAGAGCTTATCACACCCAATCATCACGTGGTGTCTCGGCACGACGAACTTTGGAAACGATGCATACTCAGGGAGAACACTTGTACCTTGAAATTCAGTGAGAGATCATCTTATAATGCTACCGCCAATCAAGCAGAATAAGATGCATAAAGGATAAACATCACATGCAATCAATATAAGTGATATGATATGGCCATCATCATCTTGTGCCTTTGATCACCATCTCCAAAGCACCGTCATGATCACCATCGCCACCGGCTTGACACCTTGATCTCCATCGAAGCATCGTTCTCCTCATGCCAATTATTTCCTCCACGACTATCGCTACCGCTTAGTGATAAAGTAAAGCAATTACACGGCGATTGAATTTCATACAATAAAGCGACAACCATATGGCTCCTGCCAGTTGCCGATAACTATGTTACAAAACATGATCATCTCATAGAATAAAATTTAGCATCATGTCTTGACCATATCGCATCACAACATGCCCTGCAAAAACAAGTTAGACGTCCTCTACTTTGTTGTTGCAAGTTTTACGTGGCTGCTACGGGCTGAGCAAGAACCGTTCTTACCTACGCATCAAAACCACAATGATATTTCTTCAAGTTAGTGTTGTTTTAACCTTCAACAAGTACCGGGCGTAGTCACACTCGGTTCAACTAAAGTTGGAGTAATTGACACCTGCCAACCACCTGTGTGCAAAGCACGTCGGTAGAACCAATCTCGCGTAAGCGTACGCGCAATGTCGGCCCGGGCCGCTTCATCCAACAATACCGCCGAACCAAAGTATGACATGCTGGTAAGTAGTATGACTTGTATCGCCCACAACTCACTTGTGTTCTACTCGTGCATATAACATCTACGCGTAAACCTGGCTCTGATGCCACTGTTGGGGAACGTAGTAATTTCAAAAAACTTCCTACGCACACGCAAGACCATGGTGATGCATATCAACGAGAGGGAAGAGTATCGTCCATGTACCCTCGTAGACCATAAGTGGACGCGTTATGAGAACGCGGTTGATGTAGTCGAACATCTTCACGATCCGACTGATCCAAGTATCGAACGCACGGCACCTTCGAGTTTAGAACATGTTCAGCTTGATGACGTCCTATGAACTCCGATCCAGCAGAGCTTCATGGGAGAGTTTCGCCAGCATGACGGCATGATGGCGGTGATGATGTTGCTACCGACGCGGGGCTTCTCCTAAGCATTGCTACGATATGATCGAGGTAGATTATGGTGGAGGGGGGCACCGCACACGGCTAAGGGATGAATGATCAACTTGTGTGTTCTAGGGTGCCCCTACCCCCGTATATAAAGGAGCAAGGGCTGAGGCCGGCCGGCCCTCCTAGGGCGTGCCAGGAGGAGTCCTCTTCCTAGTAGGAGTAGGACCTACTCCTACTAGGAGGAGGAAAGGAAGAGGGAAGGGGAGAAGGAAGGAGAGGGAGGAACGGAGGAAAGGGAGCCCGGTACCCTAGTCCAATTCGGTTCGGGCTAGGGGGGCGCGCGCCCTGCCTCCTCTCTTCCCCCACTTGGCCCATGAGGCCCAATACTTCTTCCCCGTATTCCCGTAACTCCCCGGTACTCCGAGAAATACCTGAATCACTCGGAACCTTTTCGATGTCCGAATATAGTCGTTCAATATATCGATCTTTACGTCTCGACCATTTCGAGACTCCTCGTCATGTCCCCGATCTCATACGGGACTCCGAACTACCTTCGGTACATCAAATCACATAAACACATAATACCGATCGTCACCGAACGTTAAGCGTGCAGACCCTACGGGTTCGAGAACTATGTAGACATGACCGAGACACATCTCCGGTCAATAACCAATAGCGGAACCTAGATGTTCATATTGGCTCCTACATATTCTACAAAGATATTTATCAGTCAAACCGCATAACAACATACACTGTTCCCTTTGTCATCGGTATGTTACTTGCCCGAGATTCGATCGTCGGTATCTCAATACCTAGTTCAATCTCATTACCGGCAAATCTCTTTACTCGTTTTCGTAATGCATCCTGGAGTAAGTGGTACTCGGGCGTCCGGCCTGTTATCTATGGGCCGGACTGATGGGATGTGAAGACATGAAGACCGAAGACTGCACTGTGTCCGGATTGGACTCTACTTGGCGTGGAAGGCAAACTTGGCGACCAAAGATTCCTTCTTATGTAATCGACTCCATGTAAACCCTAGATCCCCCCGGTGTCTATATAAACCGAAGGGGGTAGTCCGGAAAGGACCACATATACTCATTACCATATTCTTAGTCTAGACTTCTAGGGTTTAGCCATTACGATCTTGAGTTAGATCAACTCCTGTAATACTCATATTCATCAAGATCAATCAAGCAGGAATGTCGGATTTCGGGTTCCGGCAGACCCTTGAGGTTCAAACACTGGGGTGCATGTGGAGATTTTGCCTCCTACCTACCTGCACCCCTCCGCCTCGCTAAGATCTAAGCTATGGAAAGAACAACACGAGAGACACAGGGTTTATACTGGTTCGGGCCACCGTTGTGGTGTAATACCCTACTCCAGTGTGTGGTGTGGTGGATTGCCTCTTGGGCTGATGATGATGAACAGTACAAGGAAGAACAGCCTCGCGAGGGTCTGTTCTTGGCTGGGGGGATGAACTGCTGGTTGGAGTTCAGTCACCCTTCTCTGTCACTTGGATCTCGATCGTCCCTTCTCTAAACCCTCTTCTAGAAGAACTCTCTTCAAAACCCCCTTTTTTCTCTCTGTGGGTGGCTGGTCCTATTTATAGAGGCCCTGGTCCTCTTCCCAAATATCGAGCGGGAAGGGAGCCAACAATGGCAGGCTAATTTGAAAGGGGATAGCTAGTACCAGCTATCCTGACAAAAGTAGTCTTTGCCTGCACAAAGCTCTGGCGGTGATGTTGTCTTGGGCTCCACGATGACCTCCGTCTTGCAGTCTTCCTAGTCTTGTTGTTGTTGCACCGAAATGGCAACCTTTGCCTGATGCCTCGGTACTCCGTGGCTGCGCTTGCCCCCTTGGCACCAAAGGGGAAAAGAGGACATTGCGCGGGCTGGCACCCGCCTGGCGCCCTTGGTCGTCATGGCTTCCTTCACGGGCACCTCATGAGGTACCCTGCCTTGATCTCTCCGCCTCCTCGCGAGCCAGCCTGATGAGGCCGTGCCTGAGGAAGCTCCGCGTCGTCCGCCCCGCAAGGCTTGGCCCCTCGCGAGGGTCTTGGGTCTGTGTTGGTGAAGATGGGCCGTGCTGGGCCCCCCCTTCGAGCCACGCCGCAGGTCGCAGGCAGGCAAGTCTGGGGACCCCCGTTCCCAGATCGCCGGCAGTAGCCCCCGGGCCCAAGGCGCGCCCGGGCTTGGCCGTGCAGGGAGGCGAAAGGGCAAGAGCGAAGCGCCGCGGGCCCTAACAGCCTGCGGCCTTGGGCGCCGCGTGGCGGTTGATTGGCGCCTCGGCAACTGCACGGATTGGACAAGTCCCTTCATGCAAAGCAGGTCATGATTACCTGCGATCGTGGGGGCCGTCGGTTTGGCCCTCGCCAGCTATAAGTACTGATCGACGCGCGCCCTTCCAGTTCATCTCCCCTTGCTTCTCCTTCTTCTTCATGGCCCCGTCGAGGAGGTTCTCGACCGCGGAGAAGGGGAAGGCTTGCCAGGTTGAGCATGCCTCTCCCCCGCCCAAGCGCGGCCGAGGGCGCCCTCGCAAACATCCTGTGGCCACCACGGCAGCTCCTCGCGGCCGCGGAGACGCTTTCCAGCACGGTGACGGGCGGATTGCTGTGGCCGGGGGGCACCTCCGGTCACGCGTCCCCCTAGGCCGCGCTTTCCCGCTGCAGAGGTGCTGCCGGAGTTCGTCATGTGGTTGGCGGAGCCGACTAGCACCCGACTTCCACTTCCTCGCTTCCTCCTCGGCGAGCTCCCGGCCGGCGCCCCGGGCGGCCTCTGGCTTCAGGCCGACGGCTGCTGCAGCCGGGCCTCATGGGCTTCACTAGAGGTCTCCGCAGCCGGGAGCCTGGCCCTGGCCCGCGGTTGGCAGACGTTTGCCCGCGTGTGTGGCTTGGGCCGTCGGTGCACCCTGCACTTCAAGTTTAATGGCGATGCCAACCTCTACGTGAGGGTGTTTGGGGAAGATGGTCGCCGCGCTGGGTGCTGCCCCGAGGACGACGACCGCGGCCGGGAACCCAGCTCCGGCGATGATGGAGAGGACAACGCTCACGTGACTGGCGGCGCTCGGGGTTCCCCAAGCTTCTCCAGTTCTTCTTCAAGCGGCGACTCCTCTAGCAGTGGCCGCGGTTAGCCTCCACGCTGTCGTATATGCTTGGGAGGTGGTAGCGTGTCCGCTCGCCATCGCGCCCCGGTGAAGCGTGAGAGGGAGTCTGCCTGAGCCCCGGAGGCAGCTCGAGTCTTCCCTGCAGGCCGGTGTGAGCCGAGCCGTGCCTGATTTGTTCTCTCTTTTCCTTTTTCCTGCGCAAAAAGACAGTAGTGTGGAGCCCCGCGGGGGCGTGTTTGGGTTATTGCTGTTAATCATCATTTTCCTTCCGTTACCGTGCCTCCGGCTACGTGCCCGCGCGTGGATAGTTCCCGGCCCCAGCCGTGGGGGGCGACCGACCCAGGCCCTGTGTTCATGTCGCAGTGCCTGTGGGGCACGGACTGGAGGGGTGCTCCTGTGATGGACCCAGGTCGCGAACCCTTTGAACAACTAGGACAGGAACACTCGTGAGGGCGCTCGGCTGCCCCCTCCCTCGCGAGGCCTTGCATAAGAGAAATCAAGGCAGGAGAGCGAAAAGCCAAAGAACCACAAGCCAAAGACGGCAACATCTTCAATAAAACTTTGAATGAGAAGGAACAAGCCAACTGCGGAAAGCAAATGAAAAGCCGCGTCCGACACCTAATCTAGTCTTCGACGTCTTCTCACCAGCGCGGAGCTAAGTGCTGCCACTGGGCGTGGGAGGGAGCCCCAGGGCCTGAGGCCAATGCTACTGAGACTCCAGGGCGTGTACAGCCCCAACTCATTATTACGTGAGAGTGTCACGGGCGGTGAGCTTCACAGGCATTGGCTTTCTTCACAGGCTCCGGGCCTTTTCCAAAACGCGATAGCTTCACAGGCATTCGCCTTCTTCATAGGCTCCGGCCCTTTTCCAAAACGCGATAGCTTCATAGGCATTTGCCTTCTTCACAGGCTCCGGGCCTCTTCCAAAACACGATAGCTTCACAGGCATTCGCCTTCTTCACAGGCTCCGAGCCTTTTCCAAAATGCGATAGCTTCACAGGCATTCGCCTTCTTCACAGGCTCCGGGCCTTTTCCAAAACGCGATAGCTTCACAGGCATTCACCTTCTTCACACGCTCTGGGCCTTTTTAGGGGTAGAACCTCCGGAGATGCTGGATGTTCCATGCGTTCTGGACCGGCACCCCCTCCTGAGTCTCCAAGCGCGCGGAGCCGGGCCTGGAAACATGAACGACTTTGAACGGGCCCTCCCACATGGGAGAGAGCTTGTGCAACCCCTCCCAGGAGAGAACCCGCCTGAGCACGAGGTCTCCTACCTCGAGAGTTCTGGGGCGGATGTTGCGGCAGTGATATCGCCGTAGCGCTTGTTGGTACCTCGCCGCTCGTAGCGCGGCTTCTCAGCGACGTTCCTCCCCCAGCACGAGGTCCATCCCCCGCATGGCATCCTGTTGTGCCTCGTCGAACGCCAGGACCTCCGCGGAGCGACGTCTGACCTCGTGAGGGAGGACCGCTTCGGCTCCATAGACCAGGAAGAACGGGGTCTCTCCAGTCGGCTTGGTCGCGGTTGTGTGGATGGAGCACAACACGGACTGAAGCTCATCGTACCAACCTCTGCCGCATGCCTCCTGCTTCTTCTTGAACGTCCTGGTCTTGAGGCCCCTCAGGACCTCCGTGTTGGCCCGCTCGGCCTGGCCGTTGCTTCGGGGGTGCGCCACCGAAGCGTAGCATATCTGCGTTGCAAGGTTAGCACAGTATGTTTTGAAGAGGTTACTGGTGAACTGCGAACCGTTGTCCGTGATGATGCGGTTTGGCACTCCGAACCGGCTCACGATGCCCTTGATGAACTTGACCGTGGAACCCGCGGGAATGGTGCGGACAGCCTCTACTTCAGCCCACTTGGTGAACTTGTCCACGACGACGTAGAGGTAGCGGTAGCCGCCTGGCGCCCGTGGAAACGGGCCCAAGATGTCCAGCCCGCAGACTGCGAATGGCCACGAAAGGGGTATAGTCTGCAAGCCTCCTGCTGGCTAATGGATTTGCTTGGCGTGGAACTGGCAGGCCTCACAAGCTTTCACTAATTCGATGGCGTCGTTGAGTGCGGTGGGCCAATAAAACCCACTGCGGAACGCCTTGCCGACGAGGGTCCGTGATGATGAATGATGTCCATAGTCTCCGCCGTGTATATCTTCCAGCAGTTCCTTCCCTTGCTCCCTGGACATGCAGTGCAGGGATACATCATTTGGTCGCTTTCGGTAGAGCTCTCCATCCTTGATCCAGTATGTCGTGGCCTGGCGTGCCACTCGCTCCGCTTCCTCCTCCTTCTCCGGCAAGGTCCCTTGAATTAGGTAACTCCGGAGCTCCGTGATCCAGCATCCCTCCTGAGGTTCCATCGTCAGGAGCAGGCGTGCTCCTGAGGCCGGGCCGCAGGTTGGAGCTCCTGAGGCAGGTGGCTGGGGGAGCTCCTCCCGAGGCTGAGCCGTGTTTGACATTGACGGCAGGGCCGAGGGCTTGAAGAGCCGCTCCTCGAAAACTCTAGGCTCCTGAGGTAACCGCCTGGACGCCCGTTTGGCGATGTCGTTGGCCTCCTGATTGGTGCCACGGGGCACATGCTGCAACTCCAACCCCCATAACTGCTTCTCCATCCTGCGGACCTTCGCAAGGTAGGCTTCCATGTGCTCATCTTTTGGCTCGTACACCTTGTTGGAGAAATTGACAAGGAGCTGCGAATCACCCTTGACGGTGAGGCGTTTCACTCCCAAGGCAGCTGTGGCCTTCAAGCCCGCTATTAAACCTTCATACTCCGCTATGTTGTTGGAGACCTTTTCACCTTGCTGGAAACAGAGCTGCACAGCGTAGTAGAGCTTGTCCTGAGTGGGCGATATAAGCACCGCCCCAGCCCCAGCGCCATGCCTGGAGAACGCCCCATCGAAGTGCATGACCCAGCCATCTGGCGCCTCACTTCCCGGGGAGAGGGACAGATCCTCGTCTGCCTTGAGGCCTGGTGCGTCCATCCATTCTGCCACAAAATCTGCCAACGCTGCTCCCTTGATGACCCTGGTCGTGCTGAATTCGAGCTGAAATGCTTGGAGTTCTATGTTCCACTCAGCAACCCTTCCAGCTGAGTTAGGGCTCCTGAGCACTCTCTCCAGGGGGTATGACGAGACGACCTTAATGGGGTGACCCTGAAAATAATGCCGCAGCTTGTGCGAGGCCACCAGTAGCACAAGGAGGAGTTTCTGAGGCATGGGGTACCGTGCCCTCGCATCCCGCAACATCGTGTTGATGAAGTACACAGGGTGCTGAACGAGGTTGGGTGCGTCAGTGCTGGCGGCTCCCTCCGGAGACCCTGGCGCCTCTTGAGGCGATGAGGCCTCCTGAGGCTGGCCATCTGGGAGAGGGGCCTCTTCCGCCCCGGTGCACTCCTCTGCAGCGACTGATCCTCCTCAGCCACGGTGGCGGTTTCTGTGGGCCTTCCTTGTTCCTGTTCTGCCTTATCCCGGGCTGCTGCCACGATTTTAATTCGACGCTCCTCTCTAACCGCCACCAGGGCTGCGCTGGCAGAGTAGGGAGTGGCGGCGAGGTAAAGCACCAAGGGCTCTTGAGGGCGCGGAGCCACCATGACCGGTGGGCTGGTCAGGTATCTCTTGAGATCCTGGAACGCCTTGTCGGCCTCTTCTGTCCACTCAAAGGGCCCCTTTTTCTTCATTAGCTGGAAGAAGGGCAGCGCTCGTTCCCCCAACTTGGAGATGAAGCGCCCCAGCGTGGTCACGCGCCCAGTGAGCTTCTGCATTTCTCTGAGGGTCTTTGGCGGGCTCATGTCTTCCACCGCCTTGACCTTTTCCGGGTTAGCCTCGATGCCTCAGTGGGACACGAGGAAACCCAAGAGCTTGCCCGAGGGGACTCCAAACACACACTTCTCTGGGTTGAGCCGTAGGTTCACTGCGTTGAGACTCGCGAAGGTTTCCTCCAGGTCTTGTATCAGGGTGCTGGCCTCCCGAGACTTTACCACGATGTCATCGACGTAAGCTTCAACATTCTTCCCGAGCTGCGGGCCCAAGGAGATGTGCATCAGCCGCTGAAAGGTCGCCCCTGCGTTACGCAGCCCGAATGGCATGCATGTGTAGTAGTACACCCCACACGGGGTTAGGAAAGCTGTCTTTTCGACGTCTTCTACCGCCATCTTGATCTGGTGATACCCAGAGAAAGCAGCCAAGAAGCATAGCAGGTTGCATTCCATGGTGGAATCGATGATCTGGTCGATGTGGGGGAGCGGGAATGGATCTTGCGGGCATGCTTTGTTGAGGTTGGTGAAGTCGACACACATGCGCTCCTTCCCTCCCTTCTTTGGCACAACGATAGGGTTGGCCAACCAATCCGGGTATCGGACCTCGCGAATGGCCCCGGCGGCTTCTAATTTGCGGGTCTCTTGGACGATGAAGGCCTGCTTTTCTATGGACTGCCGCCTGGCCTTCTACTTCACAGGGCGCACATTGGGGCACACGTTGAGGTGATGCTCGATTACACTCCTAGGGATCCCTGCCAACGACGGGTATCTGCTTGGTTTCTGCCTTGTCTTGGGTGAACAACTATTTCTTCTTGGCGGGTGCAGCCCCCTTGGGCTTGGGGGTTTCCAAGTCGGCGGGCTGTGCCGGCGCCGCCGTCTTGAAGGCGAGTTTGAGCACCCGCAGCGCGTCTCCGGTGTCCCCGTGTACGGTGAGGACACTGCTGCTCCTAGATATCTTCATGAGGTTGTACGCCGGGTGCGTCGCGGCCATGAACTGGGCCAGCGCTGGGTAGCTGAGGATGGCGTTGTAGGGGAGGCTGATGGGGGTGATGTCGAAGTCAACCAGCTCCGTGCGGAAGTTGTTGTAGGTGCCGAAGGTTATTGGGACCCGGATCTATCCCAAGGAGCTAGATGACCTGCCCCAACGCCTGAGAAGGGCCGGCTGGGCTGCAGCCGTTCCAGGGGTATGTAGAGAAGGTTGAAGGCCTCGACTGAGAGCATGTTGAGGCCCGCACCGCCATCGATGAGAGTTCTGGTGACGGCCACCTGGCAGATGGTGGGGGTGCACAGCATGGGGAGCGCACCTGAGCAGGCTGAGTTGGAGGGGTGGTCCTCCGAGCTGAAGGTCAGGCCGGCCTTGGGCGCCGCCCAGTCCGAGAGAGCCCCCTGCCGCGTGGAAGCGGCGCTGACCCAACAGACGAATGGCTTGACGTGGTGACTTGTAGGCGGTGCCTGCGAGCCGCCCAGGAGGGCCGCGACGACCGGGGGTGTTGATGTAGCGCGATGGGCGGGGAAGAGGCCGCGGTGCTCTTCCCAGGAGGCCACGGAGGCTACCGGCAGGTGGGGCAGCCATGTGCGCGGAGCGCCGATGAGGGCCATCGGGAGCCAGTTGGCCATGATCCTATCATCACCTCCCACTACAGGAATCTGTTAATTTGTCGTCTGTGGATTACAGACGGCAAAGATTTTGCCGTTAGCAGCTGACGGCAAAGTCAGATGGCAAATTCAAAGTTGACAAAGAGTTCTTTGCCGTCAGCATTTAGTCGGGCAGACGGCAAAACTCCATATTTGCCGCCAACCGGAATAATAGCATACGGCAAAGAAAAACAACTTTGCCGTCAGCCATACTCTGTATTTGCCGTCTACCTCATACACCCAAGACGGCAAACAAAATTATTTCATTTAAAAAAATATGAAAAAAAATAATTTCACAGCGATTTCACCATCAACAAGAATGGATGACGACCGAATGGATTTTACAAGACACAAATACTCTATTTGCACAGTATATCCATCATCACAATATTGGCATAGAAATACCCTCTTTACATATGAAGTTCTCCATTTACATGACGAACAAATGAACGAATCTGCACACAAAAAAACTACAATATTTCACAAAAAACATCAGACGAATAGGCCCTTGCAAGTGGCAAGATCCGAGCGTGGACGTTGAGCTCGAGGCGGCAGATGGTGGTCTTGGAGGAGGATGCCGCGGTGGGAAGGAGGAGGAGGATCCCGCGACGCCCCCTGCTCAGGCGGCGGCGAGCTCTTGCGTCTTGTCCAGATCGAAGGGCGGCGGCGGTTGACGAGTAGAGGAGCTCGGGATCGGGAGGAGGGGCGGGGTTGCGGGCAGGGAAGAGGAGGACCCCACGGCGAGGAGGAGGAGGATGCTGCGGTGGCCTCCTGCTTAGGAGGCAGCGAGCTCTTGTGGGCCGGCCGGATCAAAGGGTGGCGGCGGTTGACGAGCAGGGGCTCGGGATCGGGAGGAAGCGCGGGGGTCGCGGGAAGGAAGGAGAAGGTGGATCCCGCGGCTAGGAGAAGGAGGAGGATCCCGCGGTGGCCTCCTACAAAGCCGGCGGCGAGGCTGGGTCGACCGGAGCGGCGGCGAGGTAGATCGAGAGAAGGGTGCAGGGAGGCAGAGGAGGGGGTCGGGTTGGGAGAGAGAGACCGGTGGGGATAAGGGAGAGATGGGCGGGTTGGGAGAGAGAGTGGTGGGGTCGGCGTGGGACAGAGCGGTGTGTGGAGCAGATGAGCAGATCGTGGTGTGTGTAGCAGATGATGCCATGTCATCGATCCGTGGGTTCGATCCACGTGATGTGTTTTCTTGTTTGCCGTCATAAATTTCTTTTACAGACGGCAAAGAATGTCTTTGCCGTCTTCATTTTTTTTACAGACGGCTAATACATACTTTGTCGTCTCCATTTTTTTACAGACGGCAAAGACATCTCTTTGCCGTCTGTAAAAAAATGGAGACAGCAAAGTATGTCTTTGCCGTCTGTAAAAAAAAGGCAGACGGCAAAGTATGTTTATGCCGTCAGTCATTCTTTGCCGTCAGCAGCTGACGGCAGAAGTGATATTTGCCGTCTACCCCGATGAAATGCTGACGGCAAAGAGCAGTACTGACGGCAAATCTCCTGTTTCCTGTAGTGTCCGGCTTCAAGGAGGGCCTCCTCACTCGCCAGCAAGAGGGCCAGCGGATCTGTCGCGCCGCCGTAGCGCAGCGGCTTCGTTGGCACTAACTTGTCCGGCCACCGTACCCGCTGCAGGGCTGGGGCCAGGGCGCGGAGCCCCCTGGCCCCCATGCTGGCGCCGGCGGCCGGAGCGGGCGACGCGCTACTCATCGCGAGGCAGGCCGTGGCGGTGGCGGAAGAGAAAACTCCGGTGCACCCCTACCTGGCGCGCCAAATGTCGGATTTTGGGTTCCGGCAGACCCTTGAGGTTCGAACACTGGGGTGCACGCGGAGATTTCGCCTCCTACCTACCTGCACCCCTCCGCCTCGCTAAGATCTAAGCTATGGAAAGAACAACACGAGAGACACAGGGTTTATACTGGTTCGGGCCACCGTTGTGGTGTAATACCCTACTCCAGTGTGTGGTGTGGTGGATTGCCTCTTGGGCTGATGATGATGAACAGTACAAGGAAGAACAGCCTCGCGAGGGTCTGTTCTTGGCTGGGGGGATGAACTGCTGGGAGGAGTTCAGTCACCCTTCTCTCTCTCTTGGATCTCGATCGTCCCTTCTCTAAACCCTCTTCTAGAAGAACTCTCTTCAAAACCCCTTTTTTCTCTCAGTGGGTGGCTGGTCCTATTTATAGAGGCCCTGGTCCTCTTCCCAAATATCGAGCGAGAAGGGAGCCAACAATGGCGGGCTAATTTGAAAGGGGACAGCTAGTACCAGCTATCCTGACAAAAGTAGTCTTCGCCTGCACAAAGCTCTGGCGGTGACGGCGTCTTGGGCTCCACGATGACCTCTTTCTTGCAGTCTTCCTGGTCTTGGTCTTGCTGCACCGAAATGGCAACCTTTGCCTGATGCCTCGGTACTCCGCGGCCACGCTTGCCCCCTTGGCACCAAAGGGGAAAAGAGGACACTGCGTGGGCTGGCACCCGCCTGGCGCCCTTGGTCGTCATGGCTTGTGTCAGAGCATATATCTCCCTCGCGCAATGCGAATCGACCACCACGTGGTCAGGACAGGGCGACGGAACGGCCACCCCGTGGTCGAGATAAAGCAGCAACTCTGGCCAAACAGCAGACCGCCCCACCACCCCATCAAAATAGGGACGAAAGCGTCTGGAGTCATATGTACGACCTCCAATAGATCCTGGATAGTAAAGCAGGACACACAAGATCGATCTACAGATCACGAGAATGTGCCTCGAGGTGCAACGACGGCTATGTACTCGGACGTGACAAACCTAACCACGCTCGAGCCGAATGCCGCAGACGGACTCCTTCAGAGCTCCGCCACGATGCGGCCCGATATAGAGGCGCCGCACACCTGCTCTACTTCACAGATGAAGTACCGGATCATGAATTACCCGAGGGGTTCAGGCCCGTCAATATCGAATCATATGATGGCACAACCGATCCTGCAGTATGGATTGAGCATTTCATCCTCCACATCCACATGGCCCGAGGAAACGACCTCCACGCCATCAGATACCTCCCATTAAAGCTCAAAGGACCAGCTCGACATTGGTTAAATAGTCTGCCTCAGAACTCCATCGGTAGCTGGGATGTCACACCCTAGCTGGTTCATGCATTAGAGTGTTGCATCATGTCTACTTTTACAGAAACTTGAAATGGGGATGACAGAACCCCCAGCACCCCCTGGAAACAACTAGGGTTTACTAAAATTATTTTCAATGAACCCAAAATGCCCTTCACAAAATGTTCATCATTTCTGGATTGGGTTAAAACCCCTGGCAAAAATGGTGCACTCTTTTCTAGGACATTCTGGATTCTCTAAATTAAATCATAAGTATTTGAATTTGGGCATTTAAATGCTATAAAATATTTTAAATGCCCAAATAATTCTAGATTTAAGTAAGGGCTATTAGGAATAATCCCAACAGAGCCCACAATTATTTTCAGGATTTTAGTAAGTGCCTAAGTATTTTTAATAAAGCCCTAAAGTTACAGAAAAATAGGAAAAGAAAACAAAACAGGAAAAGAGAGAAAGAGAAAGGCTTACCTGGCGCCCACCCAGCAGGCCCACCTACTGGCCCAGCCCAGCCACCGCTCCAACGAGCTGCTTGGCTTGGCCAGGCAGGCAAGCAGCTGCTCGACGGCGAGCACAGCATGCGTGCCACGCAGCTGCCCGCCGCCTCGCCGCTCCCCTCGTCGAGCTGTCGATGTGGGACGAACCCCGGTGGAAACATGTGTGACGAAGTACACCCCTGCAGGGTATAAAACTATTCAAATTGCCGCGTCCATGGTAAAGGACTACTTGGTTGCCAATACAGTTCATAGACAAGTTAATGGTTACTATTAAAAGACTCAAGATAAGTGTGAGTACCGAGGATGGCTCTCTCGTAGGATGATGAGGGAGGATCCTCGGTGGAGTATTGTGTTGGTGATTAGTGGACTCGTGTGCGAAAACTATTTTACTAGTTGTCGTGGTTTTGTCACGGCAGATGTCCTCGTGAAAGGACTTAGTCGTGGAGCCATCGCGACGGGTTAGCTTGAAGGGGTTAAAGCGGACACAGGGACGCAAGAGAGTTTATACTAGTTCGGCCCCTTCAGTGAAGGTAAAAGCCTACGTCTAGTTGTGATGGAATTGATGGGGTTTCAATGACTAGGGAGCAAATAAGCTTCGCCTAAGTCTCGAGTTGTTGTCTGTTGTCCTTGAACCGCCGCCGGGTCGTCCCCTTATATACATGGGTGACGCCCGTCTGTTCACAGAGTCCCAATACCGGCTCATAGATGTGTCCGGTTTGGTCTCTACTTATTCCTAACTTAGAATACAAGTTACATACCAACGCCGGTTTACGGCTACAGGCCCTGAACCGACTATGGGCCTTGAGCCCTCATCTGCCTTCTTGGGTTTTAACATACTTAACTACTGATGAAGTTAACCCGGCCCAGATAGGCCGGTTTACGCCCAGTAGTGATATCCCCAACATTAGGCCCCAGATTGATTTGAACAGGTTCATGTCAATCCTTAGCAAAAATCTTCATCTTCAACATCTTCGTGTGGTTTGTTGAACCGCCGTGACGTCATCTTCTCTGGTTGTTGTAAACCGGCGTGACGTCACCTGTTATAAAGAAACTTATCCATGATACCTTTTTTGTTTAATAGGTCTGCGACAATTGAGGCGACAACTTCGTTTCCAAACCCACGGTCCCTTGATCTTCGTGCCTGGCACATGTCCTTTGCCTTATAAATAGGACTAAGGGGTCATTTCTTTTTCCCCTTCGTGCCCTTTTGCTTTGTCTTCCCCGCGTCGTCCATCTTCGGAGCTCCGCCGCCGTTGACGACCTCTGCTCCAACCTTGGCCGCTGCATCACCCTGATCGTACCAGAGCATCGCGGCGACCTTCTGTTTCCTCCTCGGCTCCGGTGAGTTCTTCACCTTTTCCTCCGTAGATCCGTTCTAGGGTTTCTAAGTTCTTCAGTGTTCATCGTCTGCTTCATACTCATATGATAGAACTTAGATGAACATGTGAACCTTTTCTCCGTGTAGCGGTAGTTTTTAGCATCCGCCTTCACTTACAAGCCTCCAGATCATAGATCTACCTGTAACTCTCCCAATTGATTCGGTACTGCTCTTTTTTGAACCTTGAATATTTTCCTTCTTTTCTAAACTTGCTTCAGATCCGTCACCGTAGAGAAAACTTGTGAAATCTGTTTCTGTACACTTACCCATCAACAATCTCAACTGTTTCAATGCCTAGATCCGGCGGTTTAACTTGGTGTAGAAAAATTAACAACCCAGTATATACCATTAGTCCCCTTGTTGAACCGCCAGATGTTGTTGCTTCATAAAACTCCTGTTTAGATAGAACTGTCTCCGGTTTAATATTGGACATGCCAGTGTACTTTAATCAATGTATTCTTGAACCGGAATCACTTATTTTGTAGATTTCATCATGGCCAAGCAAGTATATGAGTGCAACTGGGTCCCTTCTCGCGTCACAGAGACTGAACTGAACAACTTAGTCCTGATCGGCGCTTTAGGCAGCAAAAATACCATCCATTGGAGGGTCCCTGGCGAAGAATGCCCTCCCACACCTCAAAAAGGAGAACTCATCATTTTCATAGATCACTTAGCCCGGGGCTTTAAGCCGCCCGGTTCTAAATTTTACCGGGACGTTTTGGCCAATTTTCAACTCCACCCACAAGACATTGGCCCCAACTCTATTACAAACATGTGTCACTTCCAAGTACTATGTGAGGCGTTCTTTCAAGAGGAGCCCACCGTTGAACTGTTCAGAGACTGCTTCCATCTAAACCGCCGCACTGAGTTTACTAACGGTTCCAACACAGAATTGGGTGGTGTGGCGATTCAGAAAAGGAAAGAAGTCACATACCCTCACGCCAAGCTGCACAGCCACCCCAAAGAGTGGAATCAAACATGGTTCTATTGCAAAGACACCTCCCCTGCTGGTGAAAATCCTTTGCCTCGCTTTCGTCCGGAGCGGCTTAGCAATACACACCACTTTCCGCAAAGGTTGACTGCCAAATTTCTTATGAAGACCCAACAGCACGAAGCTCGCCGCACGACCCGGCATAGCGGCCAGGTAGTTACCTCCGCCAGTTTATCGAATAGTCCGGTTCGGAAACGCCATTCAGAGGTCTCTAATTTGCCTGTCAGTGCTTGTCCTAAAATGGGCTGTTTTTGTCAACCTCTTAATCCGTCTGACTCCGATTATCAGGTCACCTCCCATTCATCATCTGGCGAATCATCAGCTACCCAGCTGTCGTTGCTCAAAATGGTGCTTGGGTAAGCCATACTTATCATAATGCTTCTGGTGTATTACTTTGTAGCATATACTATGCTGACCTTTGTTACTCCTTTCAGGGCCAAGCCTAAGCCAAGCAAGATGGCTCGCCTAGATAAAGCGGCTGAAGAAGATGCTATTCCTGAACCGGACAGAGTACTCAACCCTCCGGTCCTATTGACCAGCCCAGAAGCCCCATCCGGATTGAGAAATCCACCAGTCCATCCAAGTCTACAGATAAACTGACGGCCCCAATGCAAACCGGCGACGCCAAGGATGATGAAGTTGTTATTACTGGCATTGGCCATACAGAGCCAAGCAATCCTGTCGCTTTGTCAAACCATACTGGCAAGGAAGAATTAGCTGCCTTTGGCAAGGGCAAGTGGAATGTTGATCTGGCGACTTACGCTGCTCTAAATGCCCAAGACATCCATTCCGGCTATCTTAACCGGCTGTATACCAGTCGTGACTATGAAGTCGGTCTGGTTAACATGATGAAAGATAAATATGAGGTAACTTCCATATGCTCTTTCTTGCTTGTATGCTTCAATTCTTGCTGACTCGCCTAGCCCCCAAGGACCAGTTTGTAATCTTGTTTCAAACCGGGACTTACTAATATAAATCTTAAAACCTCGAAATTCGCTGATGTAGCCCCCAAGGGCCGGTTCAACTTAGTGTAGTTAAACCGAGACTTAAGTATTTAATATCGCTGGATCAGAACTTATTTGAACAAATAGCCATTAGCCACCAAGTGCCAAGTTGAATACTTGTATTGATCTTGGGACTTTATAATCAAGTGAAATATGAAAATCAAATAGGCATTAGCCCCCAAGCGCCAAGTGCATAACTTGTTATGTGGTTGGTTCTCAATTCTTGCACTGCTTGCTGAATCATATAACTGTCTGTATGCAGCCTGAACTGAAGACAAAAGAGACCCAAATCACCGATCTCCAACAAAATCTGAAGTCCCAACAAGCTGAAACCTCGAAAGCAAAAGAGGAATTAACCAGCGCTTTAAGCGCCATGGAACAGCTTAAGGAGGGCTTCAAGAAAGAGCGGGCGGATTGGGCCACTGAAAAATCCTCTTTAACCAAACGAGCAGAAGATGCCGAGGCTGCACTTAAACCGGTGGTGGACGAACTGGCCAGCATAAAGCGGCATGTGCATGCCATGACCACTGCTATTTTTGGTAAGCTGGTTTGATTTCTGAATTGATTCTACCGTCTTACAGAGCTGCCAGTTTGTTAATCCTTTTTGATATTTCAGGGACATGCATTGGTCATTTGGGGTCAGATGTGCGGAAGAAATTGAAAGTCGCCTATACGTTGATCAAACAACTGTACACTGGTGCACATCGGATCATCTATACTGCATCCCACAACAAGCCGGCACCCACTTTGATTTAGGACACTCTGCAGAAACTGTCGGTGCTTCCTGCCTGGGTGGAAGAGCTGAGGAAATCTACTGCTCGAATCGGTGCGATCAATGCTTTAATCCGTGCAGAAGCTTGGGTGCCGGATTTTGATCCTATTGAAGTGGCTCAGGGCTATCCCAGCTTGAAGGAAGACGGGTCAGAGTTTAGTGAAGCCGATCTGCGAGCAATAAACTGGGAGGTGCGTCCGCTAGCTTGTCAATTGGCTGAAGAAGCAGACTTGTCTCATTATCAAGCCCAATATGACAATCAAAACAAGCGAGTAGCTGCACCAATTCATAAAGCGGAAAATCTTATCCCTCCAATCCGTAAGCATACTTACGCTCCCGATACTGAACGTCGTTGCTGATCCATGATGAAGCTGTCTTTCGAGCATTAATGGGAATCGACTGGACAACTATTGATTTCCAGCCACTGGGTAGAGAAACTGAAGTTGAAGCGGCGCGGGATGACCCACAACCATCAGGCCAGGCTGGTGACCAAGCTTGAACCGGAAGCCGGTTTAAACTGCTTCTCCTTTGAAAAAACAATGATATTGTTTTGGGCACCGTGTTGCCTTGTAATAGGCTAGCTGATACTCTTGATTTTGATATGCCTTCGTGCATAATTACTGCAACTTGTTCTTCCTTTGGGTGATGAACTTTCCAAAGTATTTTCTGCAATATAAAAATCTTAAAGTGCCACCGCGGTTATACCGTCAGGCGGAGTATGATATCTGCATATGTGAAATCAAAATATCTGAAATGTAAGCATATGATCAAATCTTTGAGATACATGATGCCTGCCATCGTTGTGCATGAAGTTGGCTTAGCCAATCTTGAAACAGAGGTTCCATAAACCCACACTGTTGGAGGAGATAGCAGCTCCTGTTTATATATAATGCCGGTTTACCATGTAAACCGTGCTGGGTTATAATAAAGCACCGTGTTACTCCGTAATAGGATGTTAACAAAAGAATCAAACCGGGCAAATAGTCTCTGGATTAAAAATGGACCGTGTTCCGTCAATTGACAGTGTGAACCGGTTTTAAAATTTTATCAGTTTAAAAAACGCAAAAAAAAGAAATATCTATCAAAGAAAATTGTGAAGCAAAGGCAATGATAAAACTATTTGCAAAAGAGGCTTATTTGAGCCGATCAGATGGCGTTACCATGGTCGGACATGACCAAGCTCCCGATAGGTGTAGCTATGGTCCAAGTCAGCCAGGTCCCCAAATGAAACCGTGGCATTTATGCCGATCAAGAGGCGTGGCAATGGTTCGGATTCGACCAAGCCCCCAAGTGATTCTGTGGCCTTAGGCCGATCAAGAGGCGTGACTGGTTCAGACGTGACCAAGTCCCCAAGTGATCTGGTGGCTCTCGCCTATCAAGAGGTGTTGCATTGGTTCGGATACCACCAAGCCCCCAAGTGATATAACATGATGCTTTTGAAAAGCTAACTCAAGGGGTAAACCGGAGGCCGCTTTAGAACAACTCCGTGTAACCACACATGATGTACAAGAACAGATACCCCGCTTTAGCTGAGGTTCCGATTTATTATATTTAATCATAATATATACATCGTCGTAATATGTACATAAGTAGAGCCAATGGCTCAGGTATAGTAAGGCCAAAGATGAGCTATGTTCCACGGCCTGTTGGTCTCCTCCTCTGATGTACGTGAGTCTTTATGCTCTCGAATATCGATCAGATAGTATGACCCGTTGTGCAGATTCTTGCTGACCACGAAAGGTCCCTCCCAAGGTGGGGATAGCTTATGCATATCAGTGTCATCTTGGATGAGCCGAAGCACCAAATCTCCTTCCTGAAAGGTTCTGGTTCTGACTCGGCGACTGTGATTACGATGAAGATCCTGTTGGTAAATCGCCGAGCGGGTGGTTGCTATGTCACGTTCTTCATCCAACAAGTCCAAAGCATCTTGCCGTGCTGTCTCATTGTCCGCTTCAACATAAGCCACCACACGAGGTGAGTCATGACGGATATCACTGGGGTGAACCGCCTCCGCTCCGTAAACCATGAAGAACGGTGTGTATCATGTTGATCTGTTGGGTGTAGTATTGATGCTCCATAACACAAATGGTAACTCTTCTACCCAACAACCCGGTGTTCTCTGCAAAGGAACCATAAGCCGGGGCTTGATGCCTTTCAAGACCTCTTGATTAGCCCTTTTTGCTTGACCATTGGACTGTGGGTGTGCCACTGATGAAACGTCAAGCCGGATGTGCTCCTGTTCACAGAACTCCTTCATGGCACCCTTGGACAAGTTGGTACCATTATCTGTGATGATACTGTGTGGAAAGCCAAACCGGAAAATCACTTTTTTGTTGAACTGAACCGCCGTGGCCGCATCACACTTGCTAACAGGTTCTGCCTCCACCCACTTTGTAAACTTGTCAACTGCCACCAGGAGGTGGGTCTTCTTATCTTTGGAGCTTTTGAAAGGCCCAACCATATCCAGCCCCCAAGTTGCAAATGGCCAAGCAATTGGAATCATTCTCAATTCTTGAGCCGGCACATGAGCATGTCTTGAAAACTTTTGGCAACCGTCACATCGTCTAACCAGATCCTCCGCATCAGCATGAGCGGTTAACCAATAGAAGCCATGGTGAAACGCTTTAGCTACCAAAGATTTTGAACCGGCATGGTGACCACAATCTCCTTCGTGGATCTCACGCAAAATTTCACAGCCTTCTTCAGGAGACCCACAGCATTGAAACGCCCCTGATACACTGCAATGACTTGGACTGCCGGATTATCTGTTGGGCCAGAATCTCATCCTCTGGTAACTCGCCCCGGTTCATGTACGCCAGGTAAGGAAGCGTCCAATCCGGAATGACATGAAGAGCTGCCACCAATTGAGCCTCCGGATCAGGAATAGCCAAATCCGCTTCACTAGGGAGGTTGACCGATGGGTTGTGCAGCACATCCAGAAAAACATTGGGCGGGACCGGTTTGTGCTGAGAGCCCAGTCGGCTTAAAGCATCCGCCGCTTCATTCTTCCGTCGGTCCACGTGGTCCACCTGATAGCCTTTAAAGTGACCTGCAACAGTATCCACCTCACGACGATATGCTGCCATGAGTGGGTCCTTGGAGTCCCAAGTGCCAGATACTTGTTGAGCCACGAGGTCCGAGTCACCGAAACACTTACCTCGACTTAGGTTCATCTCCTTAGCCATCCGGAGACCATGGAGCAAGGCTTCATACTCAGCTGCATTGTTAGTACAAGGGAACATTAAGCGGAGAACGTAACAAAACTTATCACCTCGTGAGGAAGTTAATACGACTCCAGCCCCCGAGCCTTCCAATTGCCTGGATCCGTCAAAATGGATGGTCCAATATGTGTGATCCGGCTTTTCTTCAGGTGCTTGCATTTCTGTCCAATCATTGATGAAATCAACAAGTGCTTGAGACTTAACCGCCGTCCGAGGCACGTACTTCAATCCGTGCGGCCCAAGCTATATAGCCCACTTGGCAATCCGGCCAGTCGCTTCCCGGTTCTGGATGATATCCCCCAAAGGAGCAGAACTAACCACCGTAATTGGGTGCCCTTGGAAGTATTGCTTAAGCTTCCGGCTTGCCATAAAAACTCCGTACACCAGCTTCTGCCAATGTGGATACCTTTGCTTGGACTCAATGAGTACCTCGCTGATATAATAGACCGGACGTTGAACCGGATGCTCCTTACCTGCCTCCTTTCACTCCACCACAATAGCCATGCTGACCGCATGAGCATTAGCAGCAACATATAGCAGTAACGGCTCCTTGTCAATGGGAGCGGCGAGCACAGGCGGATTGGCCAATTGCCGCTTTAAGTCCTCAAATGCTTCATCAACAGCGGAACTCCAGATGAACTAATCCATCTTCTTCAACATCTGATATAAAGGGATTGCCTTCTCACCAAGGCGGCTGATAAACCGGCTCAACGCGGCAATCCGGCCTGCCAGGCGTTGAACATCATTGATAAACTGTGGGGACCCCGACTCATAAGTCGTGATCACCGAATGCACGTGTACAGTGATCCCAGAGATCAGTGCTCACTGAACACACAGAAGCTGAATAACAAGAGTCTTACATCCATACATACTGTCTTACAAAAATTACGACCATTATGGTCAAGTCTTACATAGATAAAGCCCTAAGGGCTGAACATCAAATGAACACAAGCAGCAGAAATCTTCGTTGATAAGTAGAACCCAAGCCATCTGCCTTAACCCTACAGGCATTCTGACTGGGAAACGTCCTAGTTCGCATGTTCGTCTTCAAAGAATTCTTCTTCAGACTCCTGCTCTTCCATGCCTGGCCAATTAAATAACCAGTGGCAAGCCAATGAGTACTTTGAATGTACTCGCAAGCAACCCATGTTTTGGTTCAAGGTACAACAATGCATGATATAGGTAAATTTTTGTGGAAAGCTGGTTTTTGAGTGCAATGACATGTTCAACAGCTTGTAAGACATGCATCAGGAGAATTTAAGTAACCATAAGAACAGGTTACAGATATCAACATAGATAGAGTGGGCACCAACCCAACTCAAACATGTCAAGTCCTCTGACTTGACCCAAGTAGTGGTATCATCATAAAAGGAGTGGGCACCAACCCAACTCAATCATGTCAAGTCTTCTGACTTGACCCGAGTAGTTCTTCCCATTTATTCAAATACTCACACCGGTTCGAAAACATGTGGACGTAGTTTAAGCAGCACCGCCCAACTGTCCTTGACCGTGGACACGGCTATTCGAATAGTTTTACACTCTGCAGAGGTTGCACACTTTACCCACAAGATCCGGGGAACTTCCGTGTCATCCACGACCCGCGGTACCTCGAGTACCCGGGGTAAGCACCCGATCACTATCTTTCCCTAGACGACACTAACATGGAGTCCACTCGATTGGTAGTAACCCCCGTGCCCCACATTTCACAACTTGAAATTGTGGAGCCTCGCTACTATATTCATCACGTACCACTGGCACGGGGTACCAACGGTGTATCCGGTGCCCTGTGAAAACAGTCATGGCCGCCCTACCTGGCACGACCCCGTTTCGAGAGAGTGCACCAACAACCCTCCCGTCACTAGTAATGCGGGCTCCAAGCTAGTATCGGCCTAGGTAATCAATAATGCCCTTTCCCATATAAGGGTAGAGTGGTTGCGCATGTAAGGTTGGGACAGTCGACAAATCTTAAATCTAATCCGTTTTCGAAAACAACACACACACTTGCCTCGGTACACCACTTCGTCATCAAGTGGTTACCCATTTCACTATCTCCCTCGGGCATAAGTGGCACCCGACGGGGTTTTCAAAAAGTCCTTTGAAATTATTTTTGTGTAGCAACTACTTAGCATCCTATCTACTCCACCGGCATAACCCTCATAAGAAGGTAGGGTCATGCACAAATGCAAGTATCAATAAGGAGAAGACGAGGGCAACCCACCAAAGTGGCTACCCTCTCATCACGATTTCCGAAGCAATACTAAATAAGTGCTATATGACATGCATAAAAAGGTGCTTCATAGACATGGTCAAAGGGCTACTTGCCTGGCTCAACGAGGTCTTCTGGGTCTTCAAAGTCTTCTGGTCCAACTCCTTCGTCAGCAACGCAATCTATCGTCGCAAGGTAATAACGAGAAAAATAAGGCAATAATAAAACAGAAAAATCAAAGTGCTCAGAAAAATGTCAACTTATTTTTATAAAATACTAGGTGGAAATCTAAGAAGGGGAAAATTCCTAGTTTTAGATTTGGAGTTATACAAGAGGGGATATGGATTTTCAAACAGGGAGTAAACTGCTCAAATTTGAATTTAAATTTGAACAGTACATAAAAGTTGGTTGGATTTGAATGAAAGAGGCACCATTAGATAGGTGGGATTTTTCTAAGATTTTAGGCGTTGGAATTAATTCATTTGGACTAATATTCTGTCCTGTGGAATTTTTACAAGACAGAGGAAAAAGGAAAAAGAAAAGTGGCACTGTGCCACTGGGCCAGAAAGGCCACAGTGCAGCAGGCCCAGAGGGATCCAGCCCGCGCAGGCTGCCACGTCGAAGGCGTAAAGGCAAAGTACGCCTTCAGCCGATGCAGCGAACCGGTGCGCGCGCGTGTGCATTTGAACCTGACGGGTGTGGCCCACCCGTTAGGGTGTGCGGCTGACCAACGGGCCCCACGGCCGTCATCTTCAACCCAAGGCCAGAGGGGCGGCGAGCTCACCGGCGACGTTCCCGGGCACGGCGAGGTCGGGTGAGGGCACGGCTGGACTCCTCGTCGTGTCGCCGTTCGGGTGGTGCCGGAGTCGGTCGCTGGGGTGCAAGGGTTCGCCGGCGACGAGGTATCGCGGTGGAGAAGCTTCGGCCGTCGATGGGTCCGGCCGTTTCAGGCTGCAAACAAGGCAGAGGAGAGAGGGGAAAAAGTCAGTGGGATGCAAGGGCTCCAGATCGAGGCAAGGGAGGAGCGGGGGAGGCCTGTACCGTGGGATCGATGGCGACCCGAGGCGGCGGAGCTCGAGCTCGATCTCGAGCTCGGGTGCTCCTGGAGAGGGGTGAGTGGCGCAGGGGGGTGATTAGGGGAGTGAGAGAGCGAGTGGTGAGGAAAGGGGGGCTCAGGGAGGCCTCTTTATAGGCGGACGGCGAGGTTCCGTAGACCCGTGCGCCGGCGAGCTCATGCTCGTCGCAGCAGGGCTCGGGGGAGACAGGCACGGTGTCTGGGGCGTTCGTGGGCTTGGTCCAGAGCGAGGGGAAGAAGAGAGGGAGGGAGCAGGGGGGCAGAGGCGCGCGCGTGTGAGCCGCGCCATTGGTGCACTCGGGCGGCCTTTGTTCGCTAGTGCGGAGGCGCGGGGGGCGACAGCGTGGCGTGCTGCGGACGTCGAGGCAGCCTCGGGGGACATGAGGGGGAGAGCCGAGGTGGCCGGATGCGCCTGGTTGGGGGCGGCTACAGTGCGGGAGCGCACTGTAGCGCGCTCCAGAGTGCCCAAATGGCCGGCATGCTGTTCTTTTATGCAAGGAGAGCGTGTCCAATGGTGTCTAGAAGGTCTAGGGAGGAGTAAAGAAAGGGGAGGGGGCATTGGATGCCATGGATGGCCACTGGAGTGAGGAGAGAAGAAGAAGAGGGGTGGAAATGGGGCTGTCCAGAGAGAGAAAGAGAGGTTTTCATCCCCCCACAATTGAGTTTGGGCTAAGAATATGATTATAAGGGGCTGTGGTAAAAATTTGGGCTATCCAAGAATAGTGGAAGAGGTCAAAACAGTGGTTTTTGCAAAATGTCAGAAGGTGTTTGTTAAAGTTTTGGGCAAGCAAATGAACTCCAATTGCCATGAGAATTTACAACATGGAATGACACATACAATTAGGGTGCTTCACCAAATTTGAGCTCATTTGGGCAAAGTGGCCAATGCAACTTTGGCAAACCCTAGAAATTAGCAGAAATGGACTTGTGAAGATCTAGTAGAGCAAATCACTTCTCCATGATGCACCACTTGGTGTAGTGGCCTCATTTGGGGATTTGCACATGCTCACAAAAGATGGAGTCAGGGAGAGAAAGTTGGTAGTGTAGAGTTGTTCAAATTTGGTTCTGAATAGGAAGGGTTTTGGGGAGATTTCATGGGGTTATACTATTCCTCATGACATGATACTAGGCAAGATCATCAAACATGTCATAGGTGACATGCTAGAATTTCTTGGAATTTTTGGGGAATATTTCCTGTAGAAATATTTCAAATCCTTGAAATGGGCAGAAATGGTTTTGGGAGGTTTTGTCCAATATTTTGAACATGACCATGTGTTGAAACTCTTATATATGGAAAATATATGTCCACTCAGTTTCCCTAAATTTTCTCAAATATTTTTGAAACATTAAAATAATTTTAACCTATTAAAGACCATTTATGGCCTTAAGAAAAAGCCTTTAAATAAAATAGGAAAATAACTTTTAAAATCATATTTTTGTGGTTTATGGGAGTCCTATATCTAATAGGTTTCAAATAAACTTTTGGAAGGATTTTTCACACCTCAAATCAAGTACTTGCAGTGCAAATCTCAATTTAAGGGATTTTGGAAAACTAATTTTAGAAAATCCTTTTTGGCCAAATTATTTTTGCAAGAAAATACTATATTGCACTATACACATGGCATGATCATTAGGCAGAAGTTTGGGGCAAGGAGATGAAGTATAGAAGGTGGAGTTGTGTTGACTTAAAGAGCACTTAAAAAGCACAAAGAGAAAACCAACTCCAAATAAAAGACAAATAATGCAAAAGTTTTTGTTGGTCCAAGTTTTCATGCTTTACTGATGCAAATGAAATGTTACAAAATGCAGGGTGTGACAGACCTACCCCCCTTACAAGAATCTCGTCCCCGAGATTCCTAAACTAGGCTTTAAAGAGATACAGAAACTCGGATCTAAGGTAGTCTTCACGTTCCCAGGTTGCTTCTGCTTTAGTGTGGTTGCTCCACTGGACCTTGAAGTACTTGATCGTGCGGCTTCGAGTGCGTCGCTCAGCCTCATCCAAAATGCAGATGGGCCTCTCGCGGTAAGTCAAATCAGGTTGAAGGTCAATGGCCTGGTGTTTGACGTTCTTGTAAAGATCAGGCTTGCCTAGAACTTGGAGACACTTCCGGAGTTGTGACACGTGGAATACGTTGTGCACATCAGATAGTCCAGGTGGCAGTTCCAACTGGTAAGCCACTTCTCCATGTCGTGCGGTGATCTCGAAGGGGCCGATAAATCTTGGTGCGAGTTTTCCCTTAATGTGGAAACGCTTGGTTCCCTTAAGGGGAGTCACCCGTAGGTATACATGGTCTCCGACTTGGAAGTCTACTTGTCGGCGACGAGTGTCAGCATAGCTCTTCTGTCTGGACTTAGCGGACTTCAGATGCTCTCTGACAAGCTGGACTTGCTCTTCTGCTTCACGGAGGATATCGGGCCCAAAGACTAGTCCTTCTCCTGTTTCTGACCAATTGAGGGGTGTGTGGCACTTGCGCCCATACAACACCTCAAATGGTGCCATCTGAAGGCTTGACTGATAACTGTTGTTGTAGGAGAACTCGGCGAAAGGGAGGCAATCTTCCCACCTAGCTCCATATGCTAAGACACAGGCTCGGAGCATGTCTTCGAGTATCTGATTTAGTCGTTCTGTCTGGCCTCCGGTCTGCGGGTGGAAAGCAGTGCTGAAGGATAACTTGGTTCCAATGGCCTCTTGGAACTTCTTCCAGAATCTTGAGGTAAACTGGGTTCCTCGGTCTGACACAATCTCCTTGGGAACACCATGAAGGCTTACGATTCTGCTGATGTATAGAGTTGCTAGCTGGTTGCCATCATAAGTGGTCTTCACAGGAATGAAATGGGCTACTTTGGTCAAGTGATCGGCTATGACCCAGATGGAGTCATGTCCCTTGTTCGACCTAGGTAGTCCAGTGATGAAATCCATTCCGACCTTATCCCACTTCCACTCAGGAACCTTGAGTGGTTGGAGCAATCCAGCAGGTCGCTGATATTCAGCTTTGACCCTTTGGCATACATCACATTTTGCAACATAGGTGGTAATCTCCCTTTTTATGCCATGCCACCAGAATCTTTGCTTCAGGTCTTGATACATCTTGGTTCCTCCGGGGTGAATGGAATATGGGGTGTCATGAGCTTCTTGCAAGATCAAATTCTTGAGCTCAATCTTGTTGCGTACGCAAATGCGATTCCCAAACCACACAACTCCGTGCTCATCCTCTGAGAATCCTGGGGCCTTGCCTGCCTTGATCTTCTTCTTGATGCCTTCAATACTCTCGTGTCCCTTCTAAGCTTCCTTGATATCATCCATCAGGGTAGGCTTGACTTCAAGGTTGGCTAAGAATCCTGGTGCTACCAGTTCCAAACCGAAGCTTTCAAGTTCTTCATACAAGGCGGGTAGCCCCTCCTTAAGCATAGCATTCAAGGAACAAGCCTTCCTGCTCAATGCGTCTGCTACCACATTGGCCTTCCCGGGGTGGTATTGAACACTGAGGTCATAATCCTTGATCAACTCCAGCCATCTTCTTTGACTCATGTTCAATTCCTTTTGGGTGAAAATATACTTCAGACTTTTGTGATCCGTGTATATCTCACACCGCTTCCCTAGGAGGTAATGCCGCCATGTTTTTAGGGCATGAACTACAGCTGCCAACTCAAGGTCATGAGTAGCATAGTTCTCTTCATGAGGCCGTAGCTGCCTTGAAAGGTAAGCTACGACTCTGCCTTCTTGCATCAGAACACCTCCCAGTCCAGTTCTTGACGCATCACAATATATCACAAACTCCTTGTGTATATCTGGTGTGGCCAGAACTGGGGCGGTGGTCAATCTCTTCTTCAGCTCCTAGAAGCTTTCTTCACACTTCGGCGTCCATTCAAACTTCTTGTCCTTCTTCAAGAGCTGAGTCATAGGTCGTGCAATGCTTGAGAATCCTTCAACGAACTTGCGGTAATACCCCGCGAGTCCGAGGAAGCTTCTGACTTCCTTCACATTGCTTGGGGATTGCCATTCAGTCACGGCTTCAATCTTAGTGGGATCGACCGACAATCCTTCTTTAGTCAAAACATGACCCAAGAATCCAACTTCGTGCAGCCAAAATTCGCACTTGCTGAACTTGGCATACAGTTGGTGCTCTCGAAGCTTGTCTAGGACCATCCTCAAGTGTTGCTCGTGCTCTTCTTCCGTCTTCGAGAAGACAAGAATGTCATCAATGAAGACAACAACAAACTTGTCCAAATATTCCATGAAGACCTTATTCATGAGATACATGAAGTAAGCTGGGGCGTTGGTTAATCCAAAGGACATGACCGTGCACTCATACAGGCCATATCTGGTTACAAATGCCGTCTTCGGAATGTCTTGGGGTCTGATTTTTAGCTGGTAGTACCCAGATCTGAGATCAATCTTGGAGAACACCCTGGCTCCATTGAGTTGATCAAATAGATCTTCAATCTTGGGGAGTGGATACTTGTTCTTGATTGTAACCTCATTGAGAGAGCGGTAGTCAATGCATAAGCGGATGGTACCGTCCTTCTTGGTCACAAACAGAACAGGTGATCCCCAAGGGGAGGCACTAGGGCGGATAAATCCCTTCCTCAACTGCTCTTCCAGTTGCTTCTTCAATTCTGCTAACTCTTCTGATCCCATTCTATAAGGCTTCTTATAGATGGGTCCTGCTCCGGGTATGAGCTCGATGATGAACTCAATGTCTCGGTCAGGGGGCATTCCCGGTAGCTCATCAGGAAAGACATCGGGGTATTCGCATACTACCGGCACTTGCTCCAATCCAACTTCTGACAGAGAGTTGACTTGGGTGGCCTGAGCAGAGGAGGGGTTGGAGGCATATCTAACTTCGACTCCTTGGCCATTGGTCACAGTGACTGTCCGGTTGGCACAATCTAACAAGCCTTGGTGCTTGATGAGCCAATCCATTCCTAAGATCACATCCAAGCCTTGCGATCTTAAGATGATAAGGTCTGCTTGGAAGTCTACCCCATTAATGACAATCCCGACTCCTTTACATCCTATCTTGGCTCTCATCTCTGCTCCGGGGGTTTGTACCACCATGGGGTTATTCAGGGGTGTAGGGGTCATGCCACTTTTTAATGCAAACTTTTGGGTGACAAATGAATGCATGGCTCCAGAATCAAACAAGACAGTTGCAGGGGTTGAATTGACTAGGAACGTACCCAGCATGACGTCCGGGTCTTCCTGGGCTTCTTCTGCAGTGACATGATTCACACGACCCTTGCTGTTGTTGGGTAGGTTGCGGGGAGCTTGGTTCCTTGGTGGCATTCCACGGCCTTGTCCTGGGTTCTGCGCATTGGGGCGCGGTGCGTCGGGCTTCTTGTTGGGACAATTCTTGGAGTACTGTCCTGCCTGACCACATCCGAAGCAAGTGACTTGATTGGGGTTGCTGCTCTTGCCGGCATTGTTATTGGGGTTGTTGTAAGCTGGCCTATGGTTGGCATACTGCTAAGGTGGATAGCTGCTGCGGGGTGCAGGTGCTCTTGGCTGCTGATAGGTTGGCTTGACCGGGGCTGGCTGCCACGAGCGAGGCTTCTGGTTGCTGGAGCTACCCTTGCTGATCATCTTGCACTTACGGGTGTCATCCAAAGCGCGTCGCTTGTCCTTAAGCATGAGTGCCTTGTTCACCAAATCAGGAAAGGTCGGGCAGTCGCACACAACAAGCGAGTACTGCAGTGTCTGGTTAAGGCCTTCCATGAAGCGCTCCCTTTTGGCAGCATCAGTGCTGACGTCCTCAGGGGCATACCTTGAGAGAACACTGAACTTCTGCATGTACTCCTTGACAGTGTTGCTTCCTTGCTTCAGGGCTCAGAACTCACGCTTTTTGATGGCCATGATTCTGGAAGGAATGTGGGCCTTGCGGAATTCTGCCTTGAAGTTGCTCCATGTGATGTTTTGCTCAGCATGCATGGCATTGAATCCATCCCACCAGGCTCTAGCAGTTCCCCCGAGACAGTGAGCAGCATATGCCACCTTCTCACGGTCTTCGGTGCATCCAACTAGTTCCAGCAGATCCTCAATGGTGCGGACCCAGTCGTCTGCATCAAGAGGTTCAGCAGTCTCAATGAAGGTGGGTGGTGCATGCATCTTGAACTCCACTAGTGTGGATCGGGCATTGCCGTTTCCCGCCGGCTGGCGGTTGACAGCTTGAGCGATCATCTGGAGGGCTGCAGTGTTGGCTTGGCGTTCCTCTCGGAAGGCTTGGAGAAGCTGAGCCATGTCCATGCTTGGAGGTGGTGGCGGCGGTGGAGTTTGTCCTTGGGTTTGGTCCTGACTGGCTCCTTCTCCGGCTTCTGGCTGCTGGGTAGAGGTACCAGTACGAGTTACAACAGGCATCCTGTCGGAGCGGTCAAGGTCTCATGATTGGAAAAGATGGGGAAGCAATATAGATGGGATGCCTAGTAAGGGGGTTGGTATGACACTAACTATTTTCATGCAAGGGCCAAAAGGGCCAAAACACATTCATTAAAATCCAAATGGGTGATGTAGTCGCCTACAAGTTCCCGAAGGAAAGTACGACGTCCATCAAACACATCAGAAGCAAACACAATGCTACATGGTTTCATATGAACCATTACAAGGACTCGACTTCGCATAGGGGTACACGACCTATCCTACCGTAGGGGTTACTAACGGGCATACCCGGTCTGCAAATGATACCTAAGTGGTGGAATGCTCGGTCGCGTAGTCTGGCTCTTCTGGGTCTTCCTCCTCATCATCGGCGGCTTGACTTTCTTGTTCACTTGAAGTGGTGAGGGAGTGGGGGAGCTCAACATGGCGTTGCTTTGTCAGAGGTGCGAAGAGCTTGCGGTATTCCTTTGCGCTCATGCGGTGTTGTTGTGGTGGTTCTCCGTCCTTTGGGGGTCTTTCGCCTCTGTATGCGATTGCAGGTTGTCCAGGGGGAGCACCTTCCTTCTTGATCCTATCCTTCTTCCCTTATGCTTGAAGAAGAAGTGCCTTGGTCTCATGAAGTTCCTTTCGGAGTCCCATCGATTCTGAGGCCAAGCGTTGTGGCAAACTATCGGCACAAAGGCTGAAGTAGGTCTGGAATCAAAGTGGAAGTCCTTCTTCTAATGGTGGAGCTGGGGCACTGCTCTGATCCTCACCTTCCTTCCGATAAGGCAAGAAACGGGTTGCCAACTCGTCTGCCATCTCTGGAAGAAGGTCTCAGAGGCGGGTGAGTGCCTTGAGGGTTGCCGTCTCGACGGCAAGGACTAGTGTTGCCATCTGGGGTCCCTCAAATAACAAGCTTGTTGGGGAGTTATTGGCCTTCACGATTACTTCCACTTGATACTCCGTCTTGGTGTCATTGATCCAATGCTCATGGTAGGTGTAAACGGGGGCTCAGTGGTACTGGCACTTCTTGAGGCTATCCTCGAGAAGCACGGGGAATCCTGTGGTCAGGAAGTCTTCAGGTACGGCAGCCATCTACAAGGGTTGAATGGGAGAGGTTAATAAGGAAGTATATCTGGGGTTGGGTGAGCTTAGAAAAGAAGAGGAGTTAGATGGTCTCAAGCTGACTAACGTCCATGCTCACTAAGGCTTCCTACAGTTAGGATGGCTCTGATACCAGCTCTGTGGGGACCCCGACTCATAAGTCGTGATCACCGAATGCACGTGCACAGTGATCCCAGAGATCAATGCTCACTGAACACACAGAAGCTGAATAACAAGAGTCTTACATCCATACATACCGTCTTACACAAATTACGACCATTATGGTCAAGTCTTACATAGATAAAGCCCTAAGGGCTGAACATCAAATGAACACAAGCAGCGGAAATCTTCATCGATAAGTAGAACCCAAGCCATCTGCCTTAACCCTACAGGCATTCTGACTGGGAAACTTCCTAGTTCGCATGTTCGTCTTCAAAGAATTCTTCTTCGGACTCCTGCTCTTCCATGCCTGGCCAATTAAATAACCAGTGGCAAGCCAATGAGTACTTTGAATGTACTCGCAAGCAACCCATGTTTTGGTTCAAGGTACAACAATGCATGATATAGGTAAATTTTTGCGGAAAGCTGGTTTTTGAGTGCAATGACATGTTCAACAGCTTGTAAGACATGCATCAGGAGAATTTAAGTAACCATAAGAACAGGTTACAGATATCAACATAGATAGAGTGGGCACCAACCCAACTCAAACATGTCAAGTCCTCTGACTTGACCCAAGTAGTGGTATCATCATAAAAGGAGTGGGCACCAACCCAACTCAATCATGTCAAGTCTTCTGACTTGACCCGAGTAGTTCTTCCCATTTATTCAAATACTCACACGGGTTCGAAAACATGTGGACGTAGTTTAAGCAGCACCGCCCAACTGTCCTTGACTGTGGACACGGCTATTCGAATAGTTTTACACTCTGCAGAGGTTGCACACTTTACCCACAAGATCCGGGGAACTTCCGTGTCATCCACGACCCGCGGTACCTCGAGTACCCGGGGTAAGCACCCGATCACTATCTTTCCCTAGACGACACTAACATGGAGTCCACTCGATTGGTAGTAACCCCCGTGCCCCACATTTCACAACTTGAAATTGTGGAGCCTCGCTCCTATATTCATCACGTACCACTGGCACGGGGTACCAACGGTGTATCCGGTGCCCTGTGAAAACAGTCATGGCCGCCCTACCTGGCACGACCTCGTCCCGAGAGAGTGCACCAACAATCCTCCCGTCACTAGTAATGCGGGCTCCAAGCTAGTATCGGCCTAGGTAATCAATAATGCCCTTTCCCATATAAGGGTAGAGTGGTTGCGCATGTAAGGTTGGGACAGTCGACAAATCTTAAATCTAATCCGTTTTCGAAAACAACACACACACTTACCTCGGTACACCACTTCGTCAGCAAGTGGTTACCCATTTCACTATCTCCCTTGGGCATAAGTGGCACCCGACGGGGTTTTCAAAAAGTCCTTTGAAATTACTTTGCCTCCTCACCATGCATACTCCTGCCCATTTTTGCGTAGCAACTACTTAGCATCCTATCTACTCCACCGGCATAACCCTCATAAGAAGGTAGGGTCATGCACAAATGCAAGTATCAATAAGGAGAAGACGAGGGCAACCCACCAAAGTGGCAACCCTCTCATCAGGATTTCCGAAGCAATACTAAATAAGTGCTATATGACATGCATAAAAAGGTGTTTCATAGACATGGTCAAAGGGCTGCTTGCCTGGCTCAACGAGGTCTTCTGGGTCTTCAAAGTCTTCTGGTCCAACTCCTTCGTCAGCAACGCAATCTATCGTCGCAAGGTAATAACGAGAAAAATAAGGCAATAATAAAACAGAAAAATCAAAGTGCTTAGAAAAATGTCAACTTATTTTTATAAAATACTAGGTGGAAATCTAAGAAGGGGAAAATTCCTAGTTTTAGATTTGGAGTTATACAAGAGGGGATATGGATTTTCAAACAGGGAGTAAACTGCTCAAATTTGAATTTAAATTTGAACAGTGCATAAAAGTTGGTTGGATTTGAATGAAAGAGGCACCATTAAATAGGTGGGATTTTTCTACGATTTTAGGAGTTGGAATTAATTCATTTGGACTAATATTCGGTCCTGTGGAATTTTTACAAGACAGAGGAAAAAGGAAAAAGAAAAGTTGCACTGTGCCACTAGGCCAGAAAGGCCACAGTGCAGCAGGCCCAGAGGGATCCAGCCCGCGCAGGCTGCCACGTCGAAGGCGTAAAGGCAAAGTACGCCTTCAGCCGACGCAGCGAACCGGTGCGCGCGCGTGTCCATTTAAACCTGACGGGTAGGGCCCACCCGTCAGGGTGTGCGGCTGACCAACGGGCCCCACGGACGTCGTCTTCAACCCTAGGCCAGAGGGGCGGCGAGCTCACCGGCGACGTTCCCGGGCATGGCGAGGTCGGTTGAGGGCACGGCTGGACTCCTCGTCGTGTCGCCGTTCGGGTGGTGCCGGAGTCGGTCGCCGGGGTGCAAGGGTTCGCCAGCGACGAGGTCTCGCGGCGGAGCAGCTTCGGGCGTCGACGGGTCCGGTCATTTCAGGCTGCAAACGAGGCGGAGGAGAGAGGGGAAAAAGTCAGTGGGATGCAAGGGCTCCAGATCGAGGCAAGGGAGGAGCGGGGGGAGGCCTGTACCGTGGGGTCGACGGCGACCCAAGGCGGCGGAGCTCGAGCTCGAACTCGAGCTCAGGTGCTCCTGGAGAGGGGTGAGTGGCGCAGGGGGGTGATTAGGGGAGTGAGAGAGCGAGTGGTGAGGAAAGGGGGGCTCGGGGAGGCCTCTTTATAGGCGGACGGCGAGGTCCCGTAGACCCGTGCGCCGGCGAGCTCGTGCTCGACACAGCAGGGCTCGGGGGAGACAGGCACGGTGTCTGGGGCGTTCATGGGCTTGGTCCAGAGCGAGGGGAAGAAGAGAGGGAGGGAGCAGGGGGGCAGAGGCGCGCGCGTGTGAGACGCGCCATTGGTGCGCTCGGGCGGCCTCTGTTCGCTAGTGCGGAGGCGCGGGGAGGAGGAGAGAGGAGGGGGGCGACATCGTGGCGTGCTGCGGACGTCGAGGCAGCCTCGGGGGACACGAGGGGTGGAGCCGAGGTGGCTGGATGCGCCTGGCTGGGGGCGGCTACAGTGCGGGAGCGCACTGTAGCGCGCTCCAGAGCGCCCAAATGGCCGGCATGCCGTTCTTTTATGCAAGGAGAGCGTGTCCAATGGTGTATAGAAGGTCTAGGGAGGAGTAAAGAAAGGGGAGGGAGCATTGGATGCCATGGATGGCCACTGGAGTGAGGAGAGAAGAAGAAGAGGGGTGGAAATGGGGCTGTCCAGATAGAGAAAGAGAGGTTTTCATCCCCCCACAATTGAGTTTGGGCTAAGAAAGTTTACTGAAGCTAGAATATGATTATAAGGGGCTGTGGTAAAAATTTGGGCTATCCAAGAATAGTGGAAGAGGTCAGAACAGTGGTTTTTGCAAAATGTCAGAAGGTGTTTGTTAAAGTTTTGGGCAAGCAAATGAACTCCAATTGCCATGAGAATTTACAGGATGGAATGACACATACAATTAGGGTGCTTCACCAAATTTGAGCTCATTTGGGCAAAGTGGCCAATGCAACTTTGGCAAACCCTAGAAATTAGCAGAAATGGACTTGTGAAGATCTAGTAGAGCAAATCACTTCTCCATGATGCACCACTTGGTGTAGTGGCCTCATTTGGGGATTTGCACATGCTCACAAAAGATGGAGTCAAGGAGAGAAAGTTGGTAGTGTAGAGTTGTTCAAATTTGGTTCTGAACAGGAAGGGTTTTGGGGAGATTTCATGGGGTTATACTATTCCTCATGACATGATACTAGGCAAGATCATCAAACATGTCATAGGTGACATGCTAGAATTTCTTGGAATTTTTGGGGAATATTTCCTGTAGAAATATTTCAAATCCTTGAAATGGGCAGAAATGGTTTTGGGAGGTTTTGTCCAATATTTTGAACATGACCATGTGTTGAAACTCTTATATATGGAAAATATATGTCCACTGAGTTTCCCTAAATTTTCTCAAATATTTTTGAAACATTAAAATAATTTTAACCTATTAAAGACCATTTCTGGCCTTAAGAAAAAGCCTTTAAATAAAATAGGAAAATAACTTTTAAAATCATATTTTTGTGGTTTATGGGAGTCCTATATCTAATAGGTTTCAAATAAACTTTTGGAAGGATTTTTCACACCTCAAATCAAGTACTTGCAGTGCAAAGCTCAATTTAAGGGGTTTTGGAAAACTAATTTTAGAAAATCCTTTTTGGCCAAATTATTTTTGTAAGAAAATACTATATTGCACTATACACATGGCATGATCATTGGGCAGAAGTTTGGGGCAAGGAGATGAAGTATAGAAGGTGGAGTTGTGTTGACTTAAAGAGCACTTAAAAAGCACAGAGAGAAAACCAACTCCAAATAAAAGCCAAATAATGCAAAAGTTTTTGTTGGTCCAAATTTTCATGCTTTACTGATGCAAATGAAATGTTACAAAATGTAGGGTGTGACATAAACTTCGGTTTAGCCAGGGAGGTGATGGTTGTGATCTTCTCCGTGTTAGCCTCAATTCCCTTGTTGGACACCAGAAAACCCAATAATTTGGCTGCCGGTACACCAAAGACACACTTGGCCGGATTAAGCATCATCTTGTACGTCCTCAGGTTATCAAAGGTTTCCTTCAAATTGTCAACCAGAGTCTCCTTCTCCCTGGACTTAACCACAATATCATCCACGTAAGCATGTACATTACGGCCAATCTGCTCGTGAAGACAATTTTGTATATACCGTTGATAAGTTGCCTGGGCACTCTTGAGCCCAAAGGGCATAGACACATAGCAGAAGGCTCCGAAGGGAGTTATGAATGTCGTCTTCTCCTGGTCCTTAAATGCCATTTTGATCTGATGATAGCCAGAATATGCATCCAAAAAACATAAACGCTCGCAACCCGCCGTAGCATCAATAATTTGATCAATACGAGGGAGGGCAACAGGATTTGCTGGACAAGCTTTATTAAGATCTGTGTAATCCACACACATGCGCCAGGTACCGTTTTTCTTAAGGACTAGCACCAGATTGGCAAGCCACTCAGGGTGAAAAACTTCAACAATAAAGCCAGCTGCTAAGAGCCTGGCCACCTCTTCTCCAATCGCCTTGCGTCTTTCTTTGTTAAACCGGCGGAGGAACTGTTTCACCGATTTGTATTTAGGATCCACATTAAGGGTGTGCTTAGCGAGTTGCCTCGGTACACCTGGCATGTCAGAGGGCTTCCATGCAAAAATGTCCCGATTCTCACGGATGAACTCGATGAGCGCACTTTCCTATTTCGGATCCAAGTTGGCACTGATGCTGAACTGCTTGGACGAATCGCCAGGTACGAAGTCAACAAGCTTAGTTTTTGCTGCCGATTTGAACTTCAGGTCCGGATCATGCTCCATAGTTGGCTTCTTTAATGGAGTCATGTCCACCGGATCAACATTGTCCCTATAATACTTCAGCTCCTTGGTGGCACAAACCGACTCTGCGTAGGCCGCATCTCCTTCCTCGCACTCGAAAGAGATTTTACGGCTACCGTGAACCGTTATTGTCCCCTTGTGACTCGGCATTTTGAGCTGCAAATACACATAACAGGGCCGTGCCATAAACTCGGCGTAGGCCGGTCGCCCAAACAGGGCGTGATATGGACTTTGGATTTTCACCACTTCAAACGTAAATGTTTCCGACCTAGAATCATGATCATCTCCAAAGGCCACTTCCTAAGCTATCTTACCAACAGGATATGCTGACTTGCCAGGTGCCACACCGTGGAACACTGTATTAGATGGTTTGAGGTTTTTATCTGTTAGACCCATACGACGGAAGGTCTCATAGTACAAGATATTAATGCTGCTCCCTCCATCCATGAGAACTTTGGTGAACTTGTAACCTCCCACCTAAGGCGCCAGCACCAGAGCCAACTGACCCGAATTATCAACCTGGGGAGGGTGATCCTCTCTGCTCCATATAATTGGCTATTCAGACCAGCGTAAATAACGGGGCATGGCCAGTTCAACAGAGTTGACTGCCCGCCTCTGAACCTTCCGGTCTCGCTTGTCCAAGCTAGTGGTGAAGACATGGTACTGCCCACTATTCAACTGCTTTGGGTTGCTCTGGTAGCCTGACTGTTGCTGCTGCTGGTTGTAACCACCCTGGTTGTTCTGATTATTTTGACTATTATGTCCGCCCGGATTACCATTAAATCCTGAACCGGAATTTCATCCACCGTAACCCGGCCCGGATCCTGAGCCACCGCCGGAGCCGTGATCATACCGGAAGGCATTAGAATTCTTGAACTCCTGCATAATGAAGCAATCCTTCCAAAGGTGGTTTGCTGGCACCTCCTTCGTCCCATGTCTTGGACAAGGCTGGCTCAGTAGATAATTTAGGCGGTCCGGGTTAGGGTTGGGTGCCCCACTGTGATTTGGTGGTTTACCCCTACGTCGCTGGCCCTTGTCTTGCGCGTTGGTATTAGCCACAAAGTCCATGCTACCATCTGCTTTATGCTTGCCTCCGCCACCATTGCCTGCCAAGTGATGCTGCTGACCTTTGGAGTTGTTGTTCCTCTTTCCCTTCCCTGCCTTGTCATCATCAGATTCAGGGTCCTTGGTACTATCAGAATCAGCATACTTTACCAAAGCCGCCATGAGGGTCCCCATGTCAGTGCAATGGCACTTCATCCATCCCAACTTTAGTTTTAGGGGCCCAAACCGGCAGTTGCCTTCTAGGGTTAAGACTGCAGTGTCAGTGTTGATACGGTCTGATGAATGCAACACTTGTGAGACCCGGCGCACCCAATGAGTCGTCGATTCTCCTTCCTCCTGGACACAGGCAGCTAAGTCCACTATCGACATAGGCTACTTACATGTATCCTTGAAATTACTGATAAACCGGGCTCGTAATTGTCAGGACCCCGATTCCAAGCCACATCGATCTAGCCGGTAACACCTCATATCACTTTGCGGCCTCACGCACGATATCCCACGAGTGTCACCTTACCATGGCCCGGGACCGTTTGCGCCTTTTGTCTCACGTATATGATAGTGTTGCTAGCATCCATATGACAGAGAACCCGGGCCGACATGGCTAGTCGTGAACCCAAAGCGGCACAGACCTATGGAGACAGGCATACATGAATCACATCGAGCATGTCGGTCATCAGCGAGTGATTCCGGGCTGTAGCACTAGGCTAACAGGATTCTGGGGAACCCGGGCTATAGCAGGCTAGGCAGGACTCCGAAAGTCACCGCGTGACATTTCCTCGAAGGGACAGACATAGGAACGAAGTGAATCACATGCCGGCCAGTCAGGTGTCCTGAGCAGTAGTGCTGGGCTAGCAAGACTCCGGTGAACCGGTCTGTAGCGGACTACTATGGCTCGAGGAACACTAGACTACATTTCCCCATAAGAAAGGCTACCAAGCATAAACAACTAGATTGTCGGATCCCACTCATACCAAGCATTTCAATCATATACACAATATGCCCGATATGAGTACATACAACATGGCATCACAACAAAACTCTACAACTCAAGTACTTTATTTAAAGGCTCCAGAGAGCCATACATAACATGTTCATACAGATAGGGGTCACATGACCCAACACTCAAGTCATACAATCATACAAGCACATGCGGAAGCAACCGGTCTGAGTACAGACACTAGAAAGAAAGAAGGCTCCTCGAGGCCTGTCTATCTACATAGGGCCCTCCATGGCCAGGATCACCACCTGGGTGGCTAGTCACTCATCGACGTCAAGGTCTACATAGAACCCATCAGAAGGGGCGGTGTTGTCATCTGAAAACAGTAATTAAGCAAACATGAGTACAAAGGTACTCAGCAAGTCTTACAACAGAACCTACTATACATGCTTATTCTCAAGAAGGTGGTGGGGATATTGCAGCAAGCCAGCTTTGACTCTTGGCTAAACTATCCTACAGAACTTCTCTAGTAAAATAGTTTTCACACACGAGTCCACTACTCACCAACACAATACTCCACCGGGGATCCTCCCTCGTCATCCTACGAGAGGGCCATCCTCGGTACTCACACTTATCGTGAGTCTTTTAGTAGTATCCATTTATTTGTCTATGAACTGTATAGGCAACCAAGTAGTCCTTTATCGCGGACGCGGCTATTCGAATAGTTTTATACCCTGCAGGGGTGTACTTCGTCATACACGCTTTCACCACTTACCGCCATTTACACAACATGTACTCGGCAACCTTCAAGCGGAAGCCCAGCGAGGGTGTCGGCCACGGCCAACCTAAACACTTAAGTCTCTAGTCCAAGTTTATCGCCTATCCAGGTTCCATCCGCAGTGTGTCCGGCCAAGGTTTCCACATACGGCCCCGAACGATGTGAACAGGGTCCCGAGACGCCAAACGAGCGCCCGGCATACCCGGCCATGGTGTACCTACCGCAACATAGCCCACCCCTAGGGTCAGTGCTACGCACGGCCGCCAACACATAACCTACAAACACCAGAAACTATTTGCAACTCCTGGATAGAGTACTAGGGTGATTAAGAAGCCGAGAGGGTCAATTAAGGATCCCAATGCATGGTAGTAGCTGAATCTTAATTCACACATACAGATCTCAGTTCTTAGGGACGGTCTCAATGAAACAACCCACCATGTACTCCTACATGGCCTCTCATCGATACCTTTACCAAAACTTGTTCAACACATTCCTCATATTACCGACATAATCATATCACTCTGGCCCATCACCCAGATGAACCAGACCTGACACAACTCTAAGCATAGCAGGCATAGCAAGGTAAGAATCACATAGATGGCTCAATCAACTCCTACACATGCTAGTGGGTTTCATCTAGTTACTGTGGCAATGACAGGTCATGCAGAGGATAAGGGTTCAACTACCGTAGCACACAGCAGTTTGAATCGCGATGTCTTAATGCAGTAAACAAGAGCAGAGGCGAGAACATGGGTTGTATCGGAATGATCAATGGGTTGCTTGCCTGATGGAGTGGTAATGGGATACTGCCCTTCAGTTGGATACTCGTGAATATCCTCGGAGGCAGAACCTACCACGAAGAACACATCAGAACACAATCAACACATGACGATATGCAACAATATGATGCATGCTATGACATGGCAATATGAATGTGTCTTGGCCTAATGCAAGCTAAAATAGAAAGGGATGAACTCATTTGAATCAAAGATTCAAATATTAGCTCATTAAACATGGCCTTAATAGTGCATTTCCTTATTCTGCTTAAACAGCAAGGTAAGCTTGTTTTGTCATGCATGAAACCAGTACAGATGGATAGATTGAATTTTTCTGATAATTTTTCATATATAAATATTTCATTTGGAGTTACGGTTGAATTTCTGTAATTTTTAGAAGTTTTAAATATTTTCTGGAATTTCCTGAATAAAAAATAAATCCAGAAAATGCATTACTGCGTCAGCATTGCGTCATGCTGACCTCAGCAGGTCAAAGGCGCCAGCCCAGGTCAAAACTGACTGGTGGGCCCCTTCTATTAGTCTCTTAGTTAAATAACAGGATTAGATTAACACTAATTAGCTTTCAGTGGGGCCTGGGCCCACATGTTAGTGACTGATTAAAATAAAATTAGTTAAAACTAATCCTAGATTAGTTAGCAGACCGGCCCACCTGTCATAGACTCAGGGGGGTCTACCTGGGCCCACCCAGGTTCAAGCTGGGTCAAACTCGCCGGCGTTGAGCCGCCGACGAGGCCCGAGACGGTGGCGCAGCTCGGAAAATGCCTACAAGGCACGAGCGAGGCCGTTCTTGGGCTCGTTGGAGAGCTCTTGCAGTCGCGCATCTAGTGGTGGTGGTGGTGGCCGGGCCTACTGTGGCCGGAGACGACGACGGTGAGCTCCAAGGCGGCGGCCGGAGTTCGGCCATGTGCGGGGTGTGGGCTGCGGCGTGCAAACATGGAAACTGAGGCACTACGCGATGCGGCAAGCACGTTGCGTAGCACGGGATGACCAAATGGTCGCCGGAGCGGCGCCGGCGACAAGCTCGAGCGGAGACGAGCTTCGGCCATGGTGGAACTATGGCCTAGAGGGTGCAAACGCATGGAAAAGAAGAGGGGAAAGGTGGCGGAACTCACAGGGAGGTCGATGAGCAGCTCAGTGGGCTCGGGGGCGACTGGAGTGAGGCGAATCGATGAGCAGCGTCCGGCGGGTACCGAGGTTGAAGACGATCCGATGGCGGCAATGCAGGGCCTCCGGCGATGCGTGGCTCGGTGGGGAGGGCGAGGGCGTCACGGCGGAGCTTCTGGACAGGTCAGAGAGGCGAGGGGGTGACGGAGGGCGTGACTACGGCGGTGAGACGGCGACGGGTGCGTCGGCCATCACGGGAGAGGGAAAGGGAGACGAGGGGGAGAGTGAGAGAGGATGAGAGGGGGACGTGGGGGTCGCATGGCATTCCCTAGACGTCTCCCGGCGTCGGCGGAAGCAGGAGGTGGCCGGCGAGTGGCCGCGGGCGCCGGCCACGCGCTCCGCGTCCTTCTGGCGCGAGGAGGACGACGACTGGCAGCGCTAGTAGGCTGGGCCGAGCCAGGTGGGCTGGCCAGCACAGGTAAGGCCCAGGTGGGCTTCTCCCTCTCTCTTTTTTAATTTGTTTTTGTTTTCTATTTAACTGTAACTGTTGGGCTTTATTTAAAATACTAAAACATTTCCAAAAATCCTGAAAATAATTGTGGGCTCTGTTTGGATCATTTCCAACAACAAACATTTATTTCCAGAATTATTTGAGCATTTAAATGCCCAAATTCAAATACTTATGATTTAAATCAATGACCTTCTGTTGACCTAGAAAAATTGTGCACCAATTTTGCCAGAGGTTCTAACCCAAGACAAAGAGGGTGAACTTTTTAGAAGGGCATTTCAGGTTCATTGAAAATAATTTTAGTAAACCCTAGTTGTTTCCAGGGGGGTGTTGGGGGTTTCTGCCTTCCCCAATTCAAATTTAAGAGGAATTTAAACATGATGCACATTCTAATGCTTGAACTAGCTAGGGTGTGACAACTCACCCCCACTCAAAAGAATCTCGTCCCGAGATTTAGGATCCTCTAGAAAGAAGGTGGGGTACTCGAGTCGAAGACGATCCTCCCTTTCCCAAGTGGCTTCTTTCTCGGAATGGTGTGACCATTGAACCTTGAGAAACTTGATATTATGACGTCAAGCGGTACGCTCGGCTTGATCAAGGATACGAACGGGATATTCCCGATAAGAGAGGTTATCTTGTAGATCAAGCGTTTCGTGGTCCACTCCACGGATAGGATCCGCGAAGCAACGCCTGAGTTGTGAAACGTGGAAGACATCATGAACTCTGGAAAGATGCGGAGGTAGTTCCAATTGGTAGGCAACTTCTCCTCGTTTGGCAAGAATGCGAAAGGGTCCAATGTAACGAGTAGCCAATTTGCCTTTGATACCGAAACGATGGGTTCCTTTTAACAGGGTAACCCGAAGGTAAGCCTTCTCATCGACTTCATAAGTCATAGGCTTATGTTTACGATCATATTGACTCTTTTGACGAGATTGGGCTGTTTTCAATTTCTCACGAATAACGCGAACCTGCTCTTCCGCTTCCTGAATCATATCCGGGCCAAAGAGTTGTCTTTCCCCGGTTTCTGACCAGTTAAGAGGCATTCGACATTTTCGTCCATAGAGAACTTCGAAAGGAGCTTTGCCCAAGCTAGCTTGATAACTATTGTTATAAGCAAACTCCGCGAATGGGAGTCATTTCTCCCAACTCATTCCAAACGAGATAACAGAAGCTCGGAGCATATCTTCCAGAATTTGATTGACTCGCTCTACTTGACCACTTGATTGAGGATGGAAGGCGGTACTAAAAGAGAGATGAGTTCCCATAGCATTTTGGAAACTTTCCCAAAATCGAGAGGTGAAGAGACTCCCACGGTCTGAGTTAATTTCCAATGGGACACCGTGGAGAGACACTATTCGGGAGATGTATAAATCGGCTAGCTGGTTAGCAGTGATACTCTCACGAACAGGTAGGAAATGGGCTACTTTGGAAAGACGGTCGATCACGACGAAGATGGCATTATTCCCTCTCTTGGTCCTGGGAAACCCAGTAATGAAATCCATACTGATTTTATCCCATTTCCATTCAGGAATAGCCAAAGGTTGAAGGGTGCCAGCAAGCCGTTGATGCTCTGCTTTAACACGATGACAGACGTCGCAGGTAGCAATGTATTGAGCGATTTCTCTCTTCATCCTAGTCCACCAAAACCTCTGGCGTAGGTCTTGATACATTTTAGTGCTACCGGGATGAATGGTGAGAGGGGATTCATGAGCTTCCTTAAGGATCAATTGGCGTAGATGTTGTTTCTTGGGAACCACCAAACGGTTCTCAAAGAAGATAGCACCCCGCTTATCCATGGAAAAACATTTAGCAACTCCGCTAGCAATGTTTTCCTTAATCCGGGATATGCCCTTATCATACCGCTGGGCGGTATTGATCTGATCCATAAGGTTAGGTTCCGCCACCAGGGTGGATAGGAATCCTCGAGGAACAATGTGAAGATTAAGCTTATGGAATTCCTCATGGAGAAGTGGTTGACTTTGTTGTAACATCAGGTTGTTACAATAGGATTTACGGCTTAGCGCATCAGCCATGACATTGGCTTTGCCCGGGGTGTAGGTTATTCCTAAGTCGTAATCCGAGATCAACTCAACCCAACGTCTTTGCCTGAGATTCAAATCTGGTTGGGTGAAGATATATTTCAAGCTTTGGTGATCGGTGAAGATCTCGCAATGATTACCGAGGAGGTAATGTCGCCAAGTTTTAAGTGCATGGACTATAGCTGCCAGCTCTAGATCATGTGTGGGATAATTTTCCTCATGTGGGTGTAATTGCCGTGAAGCGTAGGCAATTACCTGATGATCTTGCATGAGTATGCAACCTAGTCCTTGTCGCGAGGCGTCGCAATAGATAATAAAGTCCTTGGAGAAATCTGGTGGTACCAGTACGGGAGCAGATGTCAGGCGTCTTTTCAGTTCCTGAAAGCTGAACTCGCACTGTGGAGTCCACTCGAACTTTTTATCTTTCTTGAGGAGTTCAGTTAGAGGTTTAGCAACCTTGGAGAAATTATCGACGAAGCGGCGGCAATAGCTCGCTAAGCCAAGGAAGCTCCGAACTTGCTTGACCGTCTCAGGTGGAGTCCAATCAAAGACGGCTTGAACTCGCTCGGGATTGACGGCAATACCCTTACCAGAGATTACATGGCCTAGATAGGTTACTTCTGGCAACCAAAATTCACACTTGGAGAATGTGGCATAAAGGCGATGCTCTCGAAGTTTCATCAATACCAGCCTTAGATGTTCGGCATGTTCCTCTTCATTCTTGGAGTAGATGAGTATGTCATCGAGGTATACTACGATGAATTTATCCAAGTACTCCATGAAAACCGAGTTCATTAACCGGGAGAAGGTAGCCGGGGCATTGGTTAAACCGAAGGACATAACGGTGTACTCGTATTGGCCATAATGAGTAACAAAGGCCGTTTTGGGAATGTCCCCGTTTCTGATTTTGATTTGATGGTAGCCCAACCTCAAATCCATCTTGGAAAAGACTGAGGATCCAGCGAGCTGATCATACAGATCGTTGATCCTGGGAAGCGGGTATTTGTTCTTGACGGTGACCAAGTTGACAGGTCGGTAATCCACAACCATTCGATCTGTTCCATCCTTCTTCTTGACGAAGAGGACGGGGCAAGCCCAAGGAGAGGAACTAGGATGGATGAAACCCTTTTTCAAGGACTCATCGAGTTGGTTCTTAAGCTCGGCTAGTTCTAAGGGTGCCATCTTGTAGGGTCTTCTAGAAATTGGAATGGTTCCTGGAACAAGGTCTATCACAAACTCGACATCCCTGTCAGGTGGAACACCTGGCAGTTCTTCTGGAAAGACATCCGAAAAGTCTCGGACTACCGGAACATCCTCAAGGTCTGGAAGGGGGTTGGCATTTAGGGAGTAAAGTTGGCGCTTGGCCACTCGAGTTAAGACATTAACTGTCTTGCCCGATGGGTGAGTAAGTTGAACGGTTCTAGTGGCACAGTCAATCTTAGCATAATGAGCTGACATCCAGTCCATACCTAAGATGATGTTTATGTCTGAGGACTTGAGAGCTATTAAGGATGCAAGGAAGACAAATCTATCGACAAGAATTTCGTTCCCATGGCTTACTCTAGAAGTTTGCCATCTAGAGCCAGGGGTTTGAATTTCCATGGTAGAGGGCATGTCACAGAATGTCGTGTTGTGCAATCGAGCATAGTTCTCGGATATGAATGAATGAGATGCTCCAGTATCGAAAAGAACATATGTCGGATGGCAGTTAACAAGGAGCGTACCAAGGACGACGTTGGGATCCTCATGAGCCTTCTCGGCTGAAACATAGTTGACATGGCCACGTGCAGTGGTGGTCGGCTTGGCGTATAATGTTTTTCCCGCGGGCTTACCATGGCCAACGGACTTTCCAGTTTGATTGGGGTTGTTGTTCTGGGGACAGTCTCGGCTATAGTGACCCGGCTCTCCACACTTAAAGCATGTCACCACACTGGGGCGTGGAGCAGCATTAGCAGCGGGGCCACCATAGGGCTTGGGCGGTGCAAATTGCTGGTTGGGATGTGGTGCCTCAAAGGATGGCCTCGGGATGAACCTGGGTGGCAGTGCCGTGCTTGGAATCCACACCCGGCGCTTCTGAGCTCCAGAGCCGGATGAAGAGCCAAAATCACGGGAGTGCTTGCGTGAAGCATCATAATCAGTCTGGCCTGTCTTAGCACTGATGGCTTTATTGACCAACTTCTGAAAGGAGGTGCACTCGTGCAGACGAAGATCGCGGCGAAGCTCAGGGCTAAGTCCCTTGCGGAACCTTGCCTGCTTCTTAGCGTCAGTAGATACCTCTTCAGGGGCATAACGTGCCAGATTCCCAAATTCACGACTGTAAGCATCCACAGTCAGTCTTCCTTGGGTGAAGTTGCAGAACTCCTCCCTCTTGCGATCCATGAGACCTTCCAGAATGTGATGCTCACGGAAAGCCTCACTGAATTCAGCACAAGTAGTGATTTGGCCGACCGGGCGCATATCTTCTATGTTTTCCCACCAAAGGCTAGTAGGGCCTTCGAGGTGATAGGCAGCATAAGTAACCTTGTCGGCTTCGGCTACGTTGGCAGAACGTAGCTTGTGGGTGATGCTGCGAAGCCAGTCATCCGCGTCGAGGGGCTCGACGGAATGGTTAAACTTTGGTGGGTACAACTTGATAAAGTCATTGATTGACACCAAGTCATTTCGCGGGTGGCGTGCAGTGTTCTGCTCAATCCGCTCCAGCAGGCGGTTGGTCTCCTGCTTGTTTCTTTCCGCCTCCAGCATTACTTCGGCTAGAGAAGGCGGGTGAGGCAGATTTTCACCTCTAGCAGCACTGGCTTCCCCCTGCTCCGGGGCAGCAGGGTTGCTGCGGGTGTTGACCATCCTAGGAGAAAACAAGACAATGGTTTAGACAAGGATGGCTCAAACTTAGCAAGGAAGTGCAGAATGTAATGGATAACACGGAATGCAGAGATGTTCATCCGTATGTCATGGTAATATAAAACTGCCATATATATACCAACGGTCATACACATCATACATAGTTTAGTACAAGCCCAGGCTACAGTACAACTATGATGAAAGACGTTACATCTCATCGAGGCATTCCAAGCTCCTATACATTATTGTCTACACCTCCAGAATTGATTACACGCAAAGTCATATTCCACAAGTCACACAGGACAGTGGAGATACAACTACTACAATACTAGTGGTACTACTACTAACTCAGACAGCTCCGTAGTAGTCCTCATAGAAGTCACCTCCATAGCCTGGAAGTTCAACGTGACCATCCGGGAACAGACGGTCCTGAGGAGCATGTGGACCATAGGGGCTAGGATGGGGTCTTGGACCAACAAACGGTGGCCTGCGGGGACCACGGGGTGGGGTGATGCCTCCCACATCACGCCAATCCACCACGTCTAGCAAAGCAGACCTCAAAAGATACAGATCCCTTGTATCCATACATCCAGCTTGCACCGCAGGTGCAAACCGAGTCAATGTGGCCCAATGATCAGCACGGGTATTAAAAAGCTCCAGCCTCAAGGCCCGATTCTCTCGGTCCTTATCTTCGAGCATCTCGGCAGTGGTACGAGTTAATGAATCCTCCGGAGTGGAGTCAGCATAGATAGCCTGAAGATACCCTTGCGCTCCCGGAAGTGAAGCTGGCATGTATCAGAAGTCGGTGTTCCGAAGCAGGCCAGTCCGGACTCGCATGATGGTCATCATGGAATAGGTAGCATCCTGCACAACCATCTCAACAGTAACCCCGAGTCCATCGGAACAGTGAAGGGGCTCGGTAGATCCAGGATAAGAAGGAAATATCCCGACGGTGCAGAAATACTGGCTTTGATTAAAGTCTTGGAATTGCTCTTCGATGGTGTATTCGGGATACCAACGGTAATCCGTCTCGATCATGACCCGGACTAACATAGCAGTATGACCGGGCACGTCGAGGCATCGGGTTAGGCGAACCACTTGGTTTTGAGCACGGTTGGCCATCTGAAAGCACAACCACAATGCAAAGACATCAGAATTTCTAGGGAAAATTGGACAGCATAACAGCTGTAAATGCTCAGAAAAAGATTTGAGACATCCACAACAGTTCGCAATACCACTCAACAACATCATATCAAGGTTCTGATCCAAATAGCAACATACTAAAAATAGTAGAAACTGAACTGGGGCTTGTAACAACAATCCTATAAGCTACTACGGATTAGTAACACATGAACCTGATAGAAGAAGAGAGCCTAGCCCTAACCCACGTTGAAAGAGAAGAGAATGACTCAGATCAGAGGCATAGGATAAAGGAGTAAAAGAGGCTTACATTCCCTCCCACAATCAATTCCCCTACATATAACTAAAGCATTTCTAGACTCGACATCGACCAGTTTGGCTCAACGAACCTACAGGCAGTCCGGCCCTGATGCCAACGCTGTCATGACCCCGATTCCAAGCCACATCGATCTAGCCGGTAGCACCTCACATCACTTTGCGGCCTCACGCACGATATCCCACGGGTGTCGCCTTACCACGGCCCGGGACTGTTTGTGCCTTTTGGCTCATGTATATGATAGTGTCGCTAGCATCCATATGACAGAGAACCCGGGCCGACATGGCTAGTCGTGAACCCAAAGCGGCACAGACCTATGGAGACAGGCATACATGAATCACATCGAGCATGTCGGTCATCAGCGAGTGATTCCGGGCTGTAGCACTGGGCTAATAGGACTCCGGGGAACCTGGGCTGTAGCAGGCTAGGAAGGACTCCGGAAGTCACCGCGTGACATTTCCCCGAAGGGACAGACATAGGAACGAAGTGAATCACATGCCGGCCAGTTAGGTGTCCTGAGTAGTAGTGCTGGGCTAGCAAGACTCCGGTGAACCGGGCTGTAGCGGACTACTATGGCTCGAGGAACACTAGACTACATTTCCCCATAAGAAAGGCTGCCAAGGATAAACAACTAGATTGTCGGATCCCACTCATACCAAGCATTTCAATCATACACACAATATGCCCGAATTGAGTACATACAACATGGCATCACAACAAAACTCTACAACTCAAGTACTTTATTTAAAGGCTCCAGAGAGCCATACATAACATGTTCATACAGATAGGGGTCACATGACCCGACACTCAAGTCGTACAATCATACAAGCAAATGTGGAAGCAACCGGTCTGAGTACAGACACTAGAAAGAAAGAAGGCTCCTCGAGGCCTGTCTATCTACATAGGGCCCTCCATGGCCAGGATCACCACCTGGGTGGCTAGTCACTCGTCGACGTCAAGGTCTACATAGAACCCATCGGAGGGGGCGGTGTTGTCGTCTGAAAACAGTAATTAAGCAAACATGAGTACAAAGGTACTCAGCAAGTCTTACAACAGAACCTACTATACATGCTTATTCTCAAGAAGGTGGTGGGGATATTGCAGCAAGCCAGCTTTGACTCTTGGCTAAACTATCCTACGGAACTTCTCTAGTAAAATAGTTTTCGCACATGAGTCCACTACTCACCAACACAATACTCCACCGGGAATCCTCCCTCGTCATCCTACGAAAGGGCCATCCTTGGTACTCACACTTATCTTGAGTCTTTTAGTAGTATCCATTTACTTGTCTATGAACTATATAGGCAACCAAGTAGTCCTTTACCGCGGACGCGGCTATTCGAATAGTTTTATACCCTGCAGGGGTGTACTTCGTCACACACGCTTTCACCACTTACCGCCGTTTACACGACATGTACTTGGCAAACTTCAAGTAGAAGCCCAGCGAGGGTGTCGGCCACGGCCTACCTAAACACTTAAGTCTCTAGTCCAGGTTTATCGCCTATCCAGGTTCCATCCGCAGGGAGTCCGGACGAGGTTTCCACATACGGCCCCGAACGATGTGAACAGGGTCCCGAGACGCCAAACGGGCGCCCGGCATACCCGGCCACGGTGTATCTACCGCAACATAGCCCACCCCTAGGGTCAGCGCTACGCACGGCCGCCAACACATAACCTACAAACACCAGAAACTATTTGCAACTCCTGGAAAGAGTACTAGGGTGATTAAGAAGCCGAGAGGGTCAATTAAGGTTCCCAATGCATGGTAGTAGCTGAATCTTAAATCACACATACAGATCTCAGTTCTTAGGGACGGTCTCAATGAAACAACCCACCATGTACTCCTACATTGCCTCTCATCGATACCTTTACCAAAACATGTTTAACACATTCCTCATATTACCGACATAATCATATCACTCTAGCCCATCACCCAGATGAACCAGACCTGACACAACTCTAAGCATAGCAGGCATAGCAAGGTAGGAATCACATACATGGCTCAATCGACTCCTACACATGCTAGTGGGTTTCATCTAGTTACTGTGGCAATGACATGTCATGCAGAGGATAAGGGTTCAACTACCGTAGCACACAGCAGTTTGAATTGTGATGTCTTAATGCAGTAAACAAGAGCAGAGGCGAGAACATGGGTTGTATCGGAATGATCAATGGGTTGCTTGCCTGATGGAGTGGTAGTGGGATACTGCCCTTCAGTTGGATACTCGTGAATATCCTCGGAGGCAGAACCTACCACGAAGAACACATCAGAACACAATCAACACATGACGATATGCAACAATATGATGCATGCTATGACATGGCAATATGAATGTGTCTTGGCCTAATGCAAGCTAAAATAGAAAGGGATGAACTCATTTGAATCAAAGATTCAAATATTAGCTCATTAAACATGGCCTTAATAGTGCATTTCCTTATTCTGCTTAAACAGCAAGGTAAGCTTGTTTTGTCATCCATGAAACCAGTACAGATGGATAGATTGAATTTTTCTGATAATTTTTCATATATAAATTATTTCATTTGGAGTTACGGTTGAATTTCTATGATTTTTAGAAGTTTTAAACATTTTCTGGAATTTCCTGAATAAAAAATAAATCTAGAAAATGCATTACTGCGTCAGCATTGTGTCATGCTGACCTCAGTTAAATAATAGGATTATATTAACACTAATTAGCTGTCAGTGGGGCCTGGGCCCACATGTCAGTGACTGATTAAAATAAAATTAGTTAAAACTAATCCTAGATTAGTTAGCAGACTGGCCCCACCTGTCATAGACTCAGGGGGGGTCTACCTGGGCCCACCCAGGGTCAAACTGGGTCAAACTCGCCGTCGTTGAGCCGCCGGCGAGGCCCAAGATAGTGGCGCAGCTCGGAAAACGCCTACAGGGCACGAGCGAGGCTGTTCTTGGGCTCGTTGGAGAGCTCTTGCAGTCGCGCATCTAGTGGTGTTGTTGGCGGGCCTACGGTGGCCGGAGACGACGACGGCGAGCTCCAAGGCGGCGGCCGGAGTTCGGCCATGTGCGGGGTGTGGGCTGCGGCGTGCAAACGTGGAAACTAAGGCGCTAGCGAGGCACTACGCGATGCGGCAAGCACGTTGTGTAGCACGGGATGACCAAATGGTCGCCGGAGCGGCGCCGGTGACAAGCTCGAGCGGAGAAGAGCTTCGGCCATGGTGGAACTATGGCCTAGAGGGTGCAAACGCGTGGAAAAGAAGAGGGGAAAGGTGGCGGAGCTCACAGGGAGGTCGATGAGCAGCTCAGTGGGCTCGGGGGCGACCGAAGTGAGGCGAATCGATGAGCGGCGTCCGGCGGGTACCGAGTTTGAAGACGATCCGATGGTGGCGATGTAGGGCCTCCGGCGATGCGTGGCTCGGTGGGGAGGGCGAGGGCGTCACAACGGAGCTTCTGGATAGGTCAGAGAGGCGAGGGGGTGACGGAGGGCGCGACTACGGCGGTGAGACGGCGACGGGTGCATTGGCCATCGCGGGAGAGGGAGAGGGAGACGAGGGGGAGAGTGAGAGAGGATGAGAGGGGGACATGGGGGTTACGTGGCATTCCCTGGACGTCTCTCGGTGTCGGCGGAAGCAGGAGGTGGCCGGCGTGTGGCCGCGGGCGCCGGCCACGCGCTCCGCGTCCTTCTGGCGCGAGGAGGACGACTGGCAGCGCCAGTAGGCTGGGCCGAGCCAGGTGGGCTGGCCAGCACAGGTAAGGCCCAGGTGGGCTTCTCCCTCTCTTTTTTTTAATTTGTTTCTGTTTTCTATTTAACTATAACTGTTGGGCTTTATTTAAAATACTAAAACATTTCCAAAAATCCTGAAAATAATTGTGGGCTCTGTTTGGATTATTTCCAACTGCAAACATTTATTTCCATAATTATTTGAGCATTTAAATTATTTAATAGCATTTAAATGCCCAAATTCAAATACTTATGATTTAAATCAATGACCTTCTGTTGACCTAGAAAAATTGTGCACCAATTTTGCCAGAGGTTCTAACCCAAGACAAAGAGGGTGAACTTTTTAGAAGGGCATTTCAGGTTCATTGAAAATAATTTTAGTAAACCCTAGTTGTTTTCAGGGGGTGTGTTGGGGGTTTCTGCCTTCCCCAATTCAAATTTAAGAGGAATTTAAACATGATGCACATTCTAATGCTTGAACTAGCTAGGGTATGACAGTAATTGGGCCCATGAACTGATAGAGTTGGCCGGTAAGCTTTTTAACCAAGTGCGGGCCGTTCCTTCAAGCATCATGGTGAAGTACTTCGCACATGCCGCATCATCCACATCAAGCATCTCCATGGCCATCTCATTGCTCTCCACCCATGTCTCTGGAGGTTGATCCGCTGTGTAATTTGGTACCTTGCGCGGGCCTTTGAAATCCTTGGGCAGGCGCACATTGCGTAAAGCGGGGACAAGGCAAGGCACCCCCAAAGAACTAGAAGTAACACCAGGTTCGTTCGAGATAGTTGGACGAACCGGCGTAAGCTGCCGAGCCTGATACTCTGCGGCTAACTCGGCCTCCCTGCGCGCTCGGGCTCGGTCCACCACTTCCTGAGCGTTATCAGCACCACCCGCCGGGTTGTTGCCGCGGGGTGCTCCACGTCGTTCATTACTTGATACTGCCGGTTCATCCATATGCCTGCTATAGCTCCGGCTTGGACGAGGGGTCGAGTGAATCCGGTCGCAGCTGTATGAGTATGCTTCCTGTTGGACCAAAGCTGTCCTGAGAAGCTCCTTGACCCGTCGCGTCTCTACTGCCTGCGGCGAGTCACCTTCAATTGGAATGGCCTCCAGCCGTGCAGCAGCGGCAACGAGATTGTCCATCGGGTTGGACTAGTGACCTGGAGGTGTCGAAACAGCCTGAGGTATAACAATGTTTTGACGAGGCAGATCCATCCGACGGGGCTGAACCGGCGCGCCGGTCGCGGGAGCCTCCACCCGGTTTACCTCCAGCGGATTACTGGTTCCTGCTCCTGGGGTATTGAAAAGGTCTCTGGCCTCGAAAACCGAAGGCAAACGGGATCGGTACTTCCTCTTCATGATTTCATGCGACGCTTTCTGGTCCAACATGAGCCTGTAGGCTTGTGCGTCTAGAGCGGCCCGCTCTGTGGTCATCCTGGCATCCTCAGCTGCCAGGTCCGCCTTGGCCTGGGTGATCTGTTCCTTCACCTTTGCTATCTCTGCGCTGTGGGCATCCTGATCCGCCGGGTTAGCTTCTGCCATGAGCACAGCCAATGCATCAAATAGATCTGATAGAACTTGAGCCGGCGGGCGTACAAAGCCTCCTGCCCCGGCAGCCGTCGCTGCTACTGAACCGGAGGTCATTGGCGCAGCGGTCGAAGAATGGAGTGCTGCTTGTGTGCCAGCCATGAATATTCCAACTTGGTTGGGTAGGTCCGAGGGGTCCAGAATACTGTCGCCATTAGAACAGCCCCCAATCCGGCCGTCTTGTAGCTGATATAGAGATTCGGTTTCTCCGGTTGATGACTCGTCGTCGGAACAAACGATGGTCTCGCCGCGGGATTCCGATCCATCCTCATAACTTCCTCCATGGATGACTCCCACGAAGGCACGCCTCACGGCCGGTTTAACCCGGGCGGATTGCGCACGCTGAGCCGTTTCGACGAGGTCGGTGTAGATGTCCGGCTCAGGGCCCGGTTCACCGATCTTGCCGATGAAAACGTGTATGCCTCAAAAGGGGACCCGATACCCGTACTCAACTGAGCCGGCCTCGGGGCCCCAGCCTGCATCGTTGATGTAAAGCTTGCCGCGATGACTCTTAGTCATCTGGCCCACAGCATAGCCCTCGAGTCCTTAAAAGCGGCCCTCCAAGAACCTAAAACCATCGTGTGATAGCCCCACGGTGGGCGCCAACTGTTGTGGTTTTGTCACGGCAGATGTCCTCATGAAAGGACTTAGTCGTGGAGCCATCGCAACGGGTTAGCTTGAAGGGGTTAAAGCGGACACAGGGACGCAAGAGAGTTTTACTAGTTCGGCCCCTTCGGTGAAGGTAAAAGCCTACGTCTAGTTGTGATGGAATTGATGGGGTTTCGATGACTAGGGAGCAAATAAGCTTCGCCTAAGTCTCGAGTTGTTGTCTGTTGTCCTTGAACCGCCGTCGGGTCGTCCCCTTATATACACGGGTGACACCCATCGATTCACAGAGTCCCAATACCGGCTCATAGATGTGTCCGGTTTGGTCTCTACTTATTCCTAACTTACAATACAAGTTACATACCAACGTCGGTTTACGGCTACAGGCCCTGAACCGACTATGGGCCTTGAGCCCTCATCTGCCTTCTTGGGTTTTAACATAGTTAACTACTGATGAAGTTAACCCAGCCCAGATAGGCCGGTTTACGCCCAGGAGTGATATCCCCAACACTAGTGGTGTCCCGTAGGATAGCTTAGCCAAGAGTCAAAGCTGGCTTGCTGCAATAACTCCACCACCTTCTTGAGAATGAGCATGTATAGTAGGTTCTGATGTAAGACTTGCTGAGTACCTTTGTACTCATGTTTGCTTAATTACTGTTTTCAGACGACAACACCGCCCCCTCCGATGGGTTTTATGTAGATCTCGACGTCGATGAGTGACTTGCCACCTAGGTGGTGATCCTGGCCATGGAGGGCCCTATGTAGATAGACAGGCTTCGAGAAGCCTTCTTTCTTTCTAGTATCTGTACTCAGACTATTTGCTTCCACATGTGCTTGTATGCTTGTATGACTTGAGTGTCGGGTCATGTGCCCCTACCTGTATGAACATGTTATCTATGGCTCTCTGGAGCCTTTAAATAAAGTACTTGAGTTGTAGAGTTTTGTTGTGATGCCATGTTGTATTTGCACATATCGAGCATATTGTGTGTATGATTGAAATGCTTGGTATGTGTGGGATCCGTTAATCTAGTTGTTTATCCTTGGCAGCCTTTCTTATGGGCAAATGTAGTCTAGTGCTCCTTGAGCCATAGTAGTCCGCTACACCCTGGATCGCCGGAGTCCTGCTAGCCCAGCACTACTGCTCAGGACACTTGACTGGCCGGCATGTGTTTCACTTCGTTCCTATGTCTGTCCCTTCGGGGAAATGTCACGCAGTCATTTCCAGAGTCCTGCCTAGCCTGCTACAGCCTGGGTTCCCCAGAGTCCTGTTAGCCCAGTGCTATAGCCCAGATTCACTCGCTGATGACCGACATGCTCGATGTGGTTCATGTATGCCTGTCTCCATAGGTCTGTGCCGATTTGGGTTCACGACTAGCCATGTCGGCCCGGGTTATCTGTCATATGGATGCTAGCGACACTATCATATACGTGAGCCAAAAGGCGCAAACGGTCTAGGGCCATGGTAAGGCGACACCCGTGGGGATACCGTGCGTGAGGCCGCAATGTGATATGAGGTGTTACCGGCTAGATCGATGTGACTTGGAATCGGGGTCCTGACAGCGTTGGCATTAGAGCCGGAATGCCTGTAGGTTCGTTGAGCCAAACTAGTCGATGTCGAGTCTAGAAATGCTTTAGTTATATGTAAGGGAATTGATTGTGGTAGGGAACGTAAGGCTCTTTTACTCCTTTACCTTATGCCCGCTGATCTGAGTCATTCTCTTCTCATTCAACGTGGGTTAAGGACTAGGCTCTCTTCTTCTATTAGGTTCACGTGTTACTAATCCGTAGTAGCTTATAGGATTGTTGTTATAAGCCTCGGTACAGTTTCTACTACTTTTAGTATGTTGCCAGTTGAATCAGAACCTTGGTATGATGTTGTTGAGTGGTATTGCAAACTGTTGTCGATGTCTCAAATCTTTTTCTGAGCATTTACAACTGTGATGCTGTCCGATTTCCCCTAGAAAATTCTAATGCCTTTGCATTATTCTGTGCATTCAGATGGCCACCCGTTCGCAGAACCAAGTGGTTCATTTGACCCGGTGCCTCGATGTGCCCGGCCACACGGCCATGTTGGTTCGAGTGATGGTCAAGTTAGGCTATCGGTGGTATCCGGAATATACCGTCGAGGAGCAGTTCAGAGATTTCAACCAGAGCCAGTACCTCTGTACCATCAGGATATATCCCTCTTATCCTGGAGCCGCTGAGCCCCTTCACTGTTCCTATGGACTTGGGGTCACTATTGAGATGTTTGTCCAGGATGCAGCCTATTCAATGATGACTATCATTCGAGCCAGGACTGCCTTGCTACAGAACACCGATTTCCGTTACATGCCAGCCTCACTTCCCGGAGCACAGGGGTACTATCAGGCTTTGTACTATGACTCTTCACATGAGGAGTCACTACTCCACACCACTGCCGAGATGCTCGAGGATAAGGACCGCGAAAATCGGGCCTTGCTTATGGAGCTTTTCAACTCTCGTGCTGATAACTTTGCCACTTTGACTCGGTTTGCACCTGCGGTACAGGCAAGATACATGGACCTGAGCGATCTGTACCCCGTACGGTCTAGATTGCCAGATTGTATGGAGTGGCGCGACGTAGGAGGCATCACCCCTCCTCATGGTCCCCGTTTGCCACCACCTGTGGCACCGAGGCCACATCCGAGTCCCTATGGTCCGCAGGCTCCGCAGGACCGTCTGTTCCCAGATGATCATGTTCCAGTTCCAAGCTTTGGCGGCGACTTCTATGAGGATTACTACGGAGCCGTCTGAGCTAGTAGTAGTTTCACTAGTATTGTAATAGTTGTATTCTTCACAGTCCTGCGTGACCTGTGGGATACAACTTGGTGTGTATCACGCTCCGGAGGTGTAGAAAAATGATGTATAGGAGCTTGGAATGCCTTCGATGAGATGTAATGTCTTTCACCGTAGTTGTACTCTAGCATGGGCTCATACTAAACTATGTACGGTGTGTATGACGAATGGTATATATATGGCAGTTTCTATATTACCATGTCGTGCAATGAACATCTTAGCATTCCATGTTATCCATTACATTATGCACTTCCTTGCTTAGTTTGTGCCATCCTTATCTAAACCATTGTCTTGTTTTCTCCTAGGATGGTCAACACCCGCAGCAACCCTACTGCTCGGAGCAGGGGGAAGCCAGTGCAGTTAGGGGTGAAAATCTGCCTCACCCACCTTCTCCGGCCGAAGTGATGCTGGAGGCGGAAAGAAACAAGCATGAGACTAACCGCTTGCTGGAGCGGATTGAGCAGAACACTGCACGCCATCAGCGAAATGACTTGGTGTCAATCAATGACTTTATCAAGTTGTACCCACCAAAGTTTAACCATTCCGTCGAGCCCCTCGACGCGGATGACTGGCTTCGCAGCATCACCCACAAGCTACGTTCTGCCAATGTAGCCGAAGCTGATAAGGTTACTTATGCTGCCTATCACCTCGAAGGCCCTGCTAGCCTTTGGTGGGAAAACATTGAAGCTATGCGCCCGGTCGGCCAAATCACTACTTGGGCTGAATTCCATGAGTCTTTCCATGAGCATCACATCCCGTAAGGTCTCATATATCGCAAGAGGGAAGAGTTCTGCAATTTCACCCAAGGAAGACTGACTGTGGATGCATATAGTCGTGCATTTGGGAATCTGGCACGATATGCTCCTGAAGAGGTATCCACCGATGCTAAGAAGCAGGCAAGGTTCCGCAAGGGACTTAGCCCTGAGCTTTGCCGCGATCTTTGTCTGCACGAGTGCATCTCCTTTCAGAAGTTGGTCAATAAAGCCATCAGTGCTGAGACAGGCCAGTCTGACTATGACGCTTCATGCAAGTATTCTCGTGATTTTGGCTCTTCATCCGACTCTGGATCTCAGAAGCGCGGGGTGTGGATTCCAACCACGGCACTGCCACCCAGGTTCATTCCGAGGCCATCCTTTGAGGCGCCTCGTCCCAACCAGCAGTTTTTACCGTCCAAGCCCTATAGTGGCCCCTCTGCTAATGCTGCTCCACGCCCCAATGTGGTGACATGTTTCAAGTGTGGAGAGCCGGGTCACTATAGTGGAGAGTGTCCCCAGAACAACAACCCAATCAGTCTGGAAAGTCCGTTGGTCGTGGTAAGCCAGCGGGAAAGACATTCTACGCCAAGCCGGTCACCACTGCACGTGGCCATGTCAACTATGTCTTAGCCAAGGAGGCTCATGAGGATCCTAACGTCGTCCTTGGTATGCTCCTTGTTAATTGCCATCCGGCATCTGTTCTTTTCAATACTGGAGCATGTCATTCATTCATATCCGAGAACTATGCTCGATTGCATAACACTACATTCTGTGACATGCCCACTTCCATGGTAATTCAAACTCCGGGTTCCAAATGGCAAACTTCTAGAGTAAGCCATGGGAACGAAATTCTTGTCGATAGACTTTTCTTCCTTGCATCCTTAATAGCTCTCAAGTCCTCGGACATAAACATCATCTTGGGTATGGATTGGATGTCAGCTCATTATGCTAAGATTGATTGTGCCACTAGAACCGTTCAACTTACTCACCCATCGGGCAAGACAGTCAATGTCTTAACTCGAGTGGGCAAGCGCCAGCTTTACTCGCTAAATGCCAACCCCCTTCCAGACCTTGAAGATATTTCGGTAGTCTGGGACTTTCTGGATGTCTTTCCAGAAGAACTGCCAGGTGTTCCACCTGACAAGGATGTCGAGTTCCTGATAGACCTTGCTCCAGGAACCGTTCCAATTTCTAGAAGACCCTATAAGATGGCACCCTTAGAACTAGCTGAGCTTAAGAACCAACTCGATGAGTCCTTGAAAAAGGGTTTCATCCGTCCTAGTTCCTCTCCTTGGGATTGCCCCATCCTCTTCATCAAGAAGAAGGATGGAACGGATCGGATGGTTGTAGATTACCAACCTGTCAACTTGGTCACTATCAAGAACAAGTATCCGCTTCCCAGGATCAATGATCTGTATGACCAGCTCGCTAGATCCTTGTACTTTTCCAAGATGTATTTGAGGTTGGGCTACCATCAAATCAAAATCAGAAACGAGGACATTCCCAAAACGGCCTTTGTTACTCGTTATGGCCAATACGAGTACACCGTCATGTCCTTCGGTTTAACCAATGCCCCAGCCACCTTCTCTCGGTTAATGAACTCGGTCTTCATGGAGTATTTGGATAAATTCGTCTTAGTATACCTCGATGATATACTCATCTACTCCAAGAATGAAGAGGAACATGCCGAACATCTAAGGCTGGTATTTACGAAACTTCGAGAGCATCACCTTTATGCAAAATTCTCCAAGTGTGAATTTTGGTTGCCAAAAGTGACCTATCTAGGCCATGTAATCTTCGGTAAGGGTATTGCTGTCAATCCCGAGCGAGTTTGAGCCGTCCTTGATTGGACTCCACCTGAGACGGTCAAGCAAGTTCGGAGCTTCCTTGGCTTAGCGAGCTATTGCCGCCGCTTCGTTGAGAATTTCTCCAAGGTTGCTAAACCTCTAACTGAACTCCTCCAGAAAGATAAAAAGTTCGAGTGGACCCCATAGTGCGAGTTCAGCTTTCAGGAACTGAAAAGATGCCTGACATCTGCTCCCGTACTGGTACCACCAGATTTTTCCAAGGACTTTATTATCTATTGCGACGCCTCGCGACAAGGACTAGGTTGCATACTCATGCAAGATCGTCAGGTAATTGCCTATGCCTCACGACAATTACACCCACATGAGGAAAACTATCCCACACATGATCTAGAGCTTGCAGCTGTAGTCCATGCACTCAAAACTTGGCGACATTACCTTCTCGGTAATCATTGCGAGATCTTCACCGATCACCAAAGTTTGAAATATATCTTCACCCAACCGGATTTCAATCTCAGGCAAAGACGTTTGGTCGAGTTGATCTTGGATTACGACTTAGGAATAACATACACCCCGGGCAAAGACAATGTCATGGATGATGTGCTAAGTCGTAAATCTTCTTGTAACAACCTGATGTTACAACAAAGTCAACCACTTCTCCATGAGGAATTTCATAAGATTAATCTTCACATTGTTCCTTGAGGATTCCTATCCACCCTGGTGGCGAAGACTAACCTTACGGATCAAATCATAGCTGCCCAGAAGCGTGATAAGGGCATATCCTGGATTAAGGAAAACATTGCTAGCGGAGTTGCTAAATGTTTTTCCATGGATGAACGAGGTGTTTTTTTCTTTGAGAACCGCTTGGTGGTTCCCAAGAAACAACACCTACGCCAGTTTATTCTTAAGGAAGCTCATGAATCCCCTCTCACCATTCATCCTGGTAGTACTAAAATGTATCAAGACCTACACTAGAGGTTTTGGTGGACTAGGATGAAGAGAGAAATTGCTCAATACATTGCTAGTTGCGACGTCTGTCGTCATGTTAAAGCAGAGCACCAACGGCCTGCTGGCACCCTTCAACCTTTGGCTATTCCTGAGTGGAAATGGGATAAAATCAGTATGGATTTCATTACTGGGTTTCCCAGGACCAAGAAAGGGAATAATGCCATCTTCGTCGTGATCGACCGTCTTTCCAAAGTAGCCCATTTCCTACCTGTTCGTGAGAGTATCACCGCTAGCTAGCTAGCTGATTTATACATTGTTGGAAATATGCCCTAGAGGCAATAATAAATTGGTTATTATTATATTTCCTTGTTCATCATAATCCATGCTAGAATTGTATTGATAGGAAACTCAGATACATGTGTGGATACATAGACAACACCATGTCCCTAGTAAGTCTCTAGTTGACTAGCTCGTTGATCAATAGATGGTTACGGTTTCCTGACCATGGAAATTGAATGTCGTTGATAACGGGATCACATCATTAGGAGAATGATTTGATGGACGAGACCCAATCCTAAGCCTAGCACAAAGATCGTGTAGTTCGTATGCTAAAGCTTTTCTAATGTCAAGTATCATTTCCTTAGACCATGAGATTGTGCAACTCCTGGATACCGTAGGAGTGCTTTGGGTGTGCCAAACGTCACAACATAACTGGGTGGCTATAAAGGTTCACTACAGGTATCTCCGAAAGTGTCTGTTGGGTTGGCACAAATCGAGACTGGGATTTGTCACTCTGTGTAAACAGAGAGGTATCTCTGGGCCCACTCGGTAGGACATCATCATAATGTGCACAATGTGACCAAGGAGTTAATCACGGGATGATGTGTTACGGAACGAGTAACGAGACTTGCCGGTAAATAGATTGAACAAGGTATCGGATACCGACGATCGAATCTCGGGCAAGTACAATACCGCTGGACAAAGGGAATTGTATACGGGATTGATTGAATCCTCGACATCGTGGTTCATCCGATGAGATCATCGTGGAACATGTGGGAGCCAACATGGGTATCCAGATCCCGCTGTTGGTTATTGGCCGGAGAGTTGTCTCGGTCATGTCTGCATGGTTCCCGAACCCATAGGGTCTACACACTTAAGGTTCAATGATGCTAGAGTTGTTATGGGAAATAGTATGTGGTTACCGAAGGTTGTTCGGAGTCCCGGATGAGATCCCGGACATAACAAGGATCTCCGGAATGGTTCGGAGGTGAAGATCAGTATATTGGAGTCCGGAATTGTTCCGGGAGTACCAGGTGATGACCAGCGTGTCCGAAAGGGGTTTCGGAGGCCCCTGCAAGCGTTGGGGGGCCTTATGGGCCAAGGGGAGAGGGCACATCAGCCCACTAAGGGGCTGAGCGCCCCTCCCACCCCATCTCACATAACCAGGAGAGGTGGGGGCGCCACCCCTAGGGTAGCCGCCCCTCCCGGCTTGGGGGGCAAGTTTCCTAGGGGGCGGGGGCGCCCAAACCCATCTAGGGTTTCCCCTGTGGCCGCCGCCCCTCCCCTAGGGAACCCTAGGGCGCCTCCCCCTCCTCCCTCCCCCCTATATATAGTGAGGGATAGAGAGGGCAGCCGCACCCTTCCCCTGGCGCAGCCCTCTTCCTCCTCCAACACCTCATCCTCCTCCGTAGTGCTTGGCGAAGCCCTGCCGGAGAACCACGAGCTCCATCACCACCATGCCGTCGTGCTGTCAGAGTTTTCCCTCAACTTCTCCTCTCACCTTGCTGGATCAAGAAGGAGGAGACGTCTCCCAACCGTACGTGTGTTGAACGCGGAGGTGCCGTCCGTTCGGCACTAGGATCATCGGTGACTTGGATCACGACGAGTATGACTCCATCAACCCCGTTCACTTGAACGCTTCCGCTTAGCGATCTACAAGGGTATGTAGATGCACTCTCCTTTCCCTCGTTGCTAGATTACTCCATAGATTGATCTTGGTGATGCGTAGAAAATTTTGAATTTCTGCTACGATCCCCAACAGTGGCATCATGAGCTAGGTCTATGCGTAGTTTCTATGCACGAGTAGAACACAAAGCAGTTGTAGGCGTCGATTTTGTCAATTTACTTGCCGTTACTAGTCTTATCTTGATTCGGCGGCATCGTGGGATGAAGCGGCCTGGACCGACCTTACACGTACTCTTACGTGAGACTGGTTCCACCGACTGACATGCACTAGTTGCATAAGGTGGCTAGCGGGTGTCTGTCTCTCCCACTTTAGTCGGATCAGATTCGATGAAAAGGGTCCTTGTGAAGGTTAAATAGAAATTGGCATATCACGCTGTGGTTTTGGCGTAGGTAAGAAACATTCTTGCTAGAAACCTATAGCAGCCACGTAAAAAGTTGCAACAACAATTAGAGGACGTCTAACTTGTTTTTGCAGCATATGCCTTGGGATGTGATATGGCCAAAAGGATGTGATGAATGATATATGTGATGTATGAGATTGATCATGTTCTTGTAATAGGAATCACGACTTGCATGTCGATGAGTACGACAACCGGCAGGAGCCATAGGAGTTGTCTTAATTTATTTATGACCTGCGTGTCAACATAAACGTCATGTAATTACTTTACTTTATTGCTAAAGCGTTAGCCATAGTAGTAGAAGGAATAGATGACGAGACAACTTCAAGAAGACACGATGATGTAGATCATGATGATGGAGATCATGGTGTCATGACGGTGACAATGATGATCATGGAGCCCCGAAGATGGAGATCAAAAGGAGCAAAATGATATTGGCCATATCATGTCACTATTTGATTGCATGTGATGTTTATCATGTTTTACATCTTATTTGCTTAGAACGACGGTAGCTTAAATAAGATGATCCCTCACTAAAATTTCAAGAAAAGTGTTCCCCCTAACTATGCACCGTTGCGAAGGTTCATTGTTTCGAAGCACCACGTGATGATCGGGTGTGATAGATTCTAATGTTCGAATGGTGTTGACAAGCCTAGCATGTACAGACATGGCCTCGGGACACATGCGAAACACTTAGGTTGACTTGACGACCCTAGCATGTACAGACATGGCCTCGGAACACGGAAGACCGAAAGGTCGAACATGAGTCATATAGAAGATACGATCAACATGAGATGTTCACCATTGATGACTAGTCCGTCTCACGTGATGATCGTACACGGCCTAGTCGATTCGGATCATGTTTCACTTAGATGACTAGAGGGATGTCTATCTGAGTGGGAGTTCATTAAATAATTTGATTAGATGAACTCAGTTATCATGAACATAGTCTAAATTGTCTTTGCAAATATGTTGTAGATGAATAGCTCACATTGTAGCTCCCTGTTTCAATACGTTCCTAGAGAAAGACCAAGTTGAAAGATATTGTAAGCAATGATGCGGACTAGGTCCGTAGTCCGAGGAGTGTCCTCACTGCTACACAGAAGGCTTACGTCCTTGATGCACCGCTCAATGTGCAAACCCCTACAACATCGTTTGTGGATGTTGTGAACACCTGACAGACACATCCTGATGACTACTTGATAGTTTAGTGCACCATACTTTATGGCTTAGAATCAGGATTCCAATGACGTTTTGAACGCCATAGAACATATGAGATGTTCCAAGAGCTGGGATTTCAGGCTCATGCCCGTGTTGAGAGGTGTGAGACCTCTGACAAGTTCTTTTGCCAACAAGATGGAGGAGAATAGCTCAGCTAGTGAGCATGTGCTAAGAATGTATGGGTGCTACAACCACTTAAATCAAGTGGTTCCAGATAAGATAGTGATTGATAGAGTTCTCTAGACACTATCACTAAGCTACTAGATCTTCGTGATGAACTATGACATGCAAGGGATGGAGTTGATCCCGGAGCTATTCGCGATGCTTAAGACCGCAAAAGGTAGGAATCAAGAAGGAGCATCAAGTGTTGATGGTTTAACAAGACCACTGGTTTCAAGAAGGGCAAGGGCTAGAAGGGAAAATTCATGGATGGCAAACCAGTTGCCGCTCCAGTGAAGGAACCCAAGGTTGAACCCAAACCCGAGACTAGGTGCTTCTATTGTAAGGGAAACGATCACTAGTAGCAGAATTACCCAAAATGCATGGTAGATAAGAAGGCTGGAAACTTCAACAAAGTATATACGTGTTATTAATGTGTACCTCACTAGTACTCCTGGTAGCACCTGGGTATTGGATACCGGTTCAATTGCTATTATTGGTGACTTGAGGCAAAAGCTACGGACTAAACGGAGACTGGCTAAGGGCGAGGTGACGATGTGTGTTTCCAAAGTTGATGAGATCACCATCTCATGCTCCATCTGCCTTCGGGATTAGTATTGAACCTAGATAGATGTTATCAGGTGTCTACGTTGAGCATGAATATGATTAGATCATGTTCATTGCAATACGGTTATTCATTTAAGTTAGAGAATAATAGTTATTCTGTTTACATGAATAATACCTTTCATGGTCATGCACCCTATGTGAATGGTTCATTGAATCTCGGTCGTAGTAATACTCATGTTCATGCCAAAAGATGTAGAGTTAATAATGATAGTACCACTTTCTCGTGGCACTGCCGCTTAGGTCATATTGGCGTAAGATGCATGAAGAAACTCCATGTCGATGGATGTTTGGAGTCACTTGATTTTGAATCACTTGACACATGCGAGCCATGCCTCATGGGCAGGATGACTAAGACCCCGTTTTCAGGTACAATGAAACGAGCAAGTGACTTGTTGGAAATCATGCATGCTGATGCGTGTGATCCAATGAGAATTGAAGCGTGCGGTGGATATCGCTATTTTCTCGTCTACACTGACGATTTGGGTAGATAGGTATATCTACTTAATGAAGCACAAGTCTGAAACGTTTGAAAAGTTCAAGCGATTTCAGAGTGAAGTTAAGAATCATCATAACAATAAGATCATGTTCCTACAATCTGATCAAAAGGAGATTTTTTGAGTTATGAGTTTGGCAATCACTTAAGACATTGTGGAATTGGTTCATAGTTGAAGCCACCTGGAACACCACAGGGTAATGGTGTGTCCGGACGTCGTAATCGAACCTTATGAAATATGGTGCGATCTATGATGTCTCTTACCGATCTACCACTATTATTTTGAGGTTATGCATTAGAGACAGCTGCATTCACTTTAGATAGGACACCATCTAAGTCCGTTGAGACAACGTCATATGAACATTGGTTTGGCAAGAAACCAAAGTTGTCGTTTCTTAATGATTGGGGTTGCGATGCTTAAGGCTTCAGCCGAAGAAGCTCGAACCCAAAGCGGACAAACACATCTTCATAGGATACCCAAAGGTGACAGTAGGGTATACCTTCTATCTCAGATCTGAGGGCAAATTGTTTGTCGCTAAGAACGGGTCCTTTCTCGAGAAGGAGTTTCTCTCGAAAGAATTGAGTGGGAGGAATATAGAACTTGATGAGGTTGTCGAACCTTTACTTCAACCAGAGAGTGATGCAACAAAGAAAGATGTTTTCTGTGGCGCCTACGTCTGTTGAAGAGGAAGTTAATGATAGTGATCATGAAGCTTCAGATCAAGTTGCTATCGAACCTCGTAGGTCGACAAGGATATGTACTGCTCCTAAGTGGTACGGTAATCATGTCTTAGATATCATGTTGTTAGACAACAATAAACCTACGAGAAATGGAGAAGCGATGGTGGGCCCATATTCCGACAAATGGTTAGAAGCCATGAAATCCGAGATAGGATCCATATATCAGAACAAATTATGGACTTTGGTGGACTTGCCCGATGATCGGCAAGCCACTGAGATAAATGGATCTTTAAGAATAAGACGGACGTGGGCGGTAATGCTACCGTCTATGAAGCTCGACTTGTGGGAAAGATTCTTTTCACAAGTTCAAGGAGTTGACTACGATGAGAATTTCTCACCTGTAGCGATGCTTCAGTCCGTCGGAATCATGTTAGCATTAGCTGTATTTTTCGATTATGAAATCTTACAGATGGATGTCAAAACAAGTGTGCTTACCAGTTTTCGTAAGAAAAGTTGTATGTGATACAATAAAAGGTTTTGTCAATCCTAAGGATGCTAAAAGGTACGCTGGCTCCAGCAATCCTTCTATGGACTAGAGCAAGCATCTAGGAATCGGAATATATGTTTTGATGGAGTGATCAAAGCTTTTAGGTTTTACACAATATTTGCTAGAAACTTGTATTTACAAGAAAGTGAGTGGGAGCACTACAACATTTCTGATAAGTATATGTGGATGACATATTGTTGATCTGAAATAATGTAGAATTTCTGGAAAGCAAAAACGGTTGTTTGAAGAGTGTTTTTCAAAGGAAGACCTAGATAAAGTTGCTTACATATTGGGCATCAAGATCTATAGAGATAGATCAAAACGCCTGATGATACTTTCAAAGGACGCACACCTTGACATGTTTTTGAAGGAGTTCAAAATAGATCAGTCAAAGAAGGGGTTCTTACCTGAGTTGTAAGGTGTGAAGTTGAGTAAGACTCAAAGATTGACCGTGGCAGAAGAAAGAGGAAGGACGAAGGCCATCCCCTATGCTTTTGTCATAGGCTCTATACGGTATGCCATGCTGAATACCGCACCTGATGTGTGCCTTGCCACATGTCTAGCAAGAGGGTACAAAGGTGATCTAGGAGTAGATCACTAGATAGCAGTCAAAATTATCCTTAGAGGAATAAGGAAATGTTTCTCGGTTATGGAGGTGATAAAGAGTTCGACATAAAGAGATACGTCGATGCAAACTTAACACCTATCCGTATAGCTCTGAGTGAAGATACCAGATGCGTATAATGGAGCAACAATTTGGAATAGGTCCAAGTGGAACGTGGTAGCAGCATCTATGATATGCCATAAAGTTTTGCGAAATACATAGGGATCTGAATATGGCAAGACCCGTTGACTACAACCTCTCTCACAAGCATAACATGATCAAACCCAGAACTCTTTGAGTGTTTATCACATAGTGATGTGAACTAGATCATTGAGTCTAGGAGACTCTTGGATGTTGGTCACATGGCGATGTGACCTGTGAGTGTTAATCACATGGCGATGTGAACTAGATTATTGACTCTAGTGCAAGTGGGAGACTGTTGGAAATATGCCCTAGAGGCAATAATAAATTGGTTATTATTATATTTCCTTGTTCATGATAAACGTTTATTATCCATGCTTGAATTGTATTGATAGGAAACTCAGATACATGTGTGGGTACATAGACAACACCATGTCCCTAGTAAGCCTCTAGTTGACTAGCTCATTGATCAATAGATGGTTACGGTTTCCTGACCATGGACATTGGATGTCGTTGATAACGGGATCACATCATTAGGAGAATGATGTGATGGACGAGACCCAATCCTAAGCCTAGCACAAAGATCGTGTAGTTCGTATGCTAAAGCTTTTTCTAATGTCAAGTATCATTTCCTTAGACCATGAGATTGTGCAACTCCCGAATATCGTAGGAGTGCTTTGGGTGTGCCAAACGTCACAACGTAACTGGGTGGCTATAAAGGTTCACTACAGGTATCTCTGAAAGTGTCTATTGGGTTGGCACGAATCGAGACTGGGATTTGTCACTCCGTGTAAACGGAGAGGTATCTCTGGGCCAACTCGGTAGGACATCATCATAATGTGCACAATGTGACCAAGGAGTTGATCACGGGATGATGTGTTACGGAACGAGTAAAGAGACTTGCCAGTAACGAGATTGAACAAGGTATCGGATACCGACGATCGAATCTCGGGCAAGTACAATACCGCTGGACAAAGGGAATAATATACGGGATTGATTGAATCCTCGACATCGTGGTTCATCTGATGAGATAATCATGAACATGTGGGAGCCAACATGGGTATCCAGATCCCGCTGTTGGTTATTGGCCGGAGAGTTGTCTTGGTCATGTCTGCATGGTTCCCGAACCCGTAGGGTCTACACACTTAAGGTTTGGTGACACTAGAGTTGTTATGGGAAATAGTATGTGGTTACCGAAGGTTGTTCGGAGTCCCGGATGAGATCCCAGACATAACGAGGAGCACCGGAATGGCTGGAGGTGAAGATCGGTATATTGGACGAAGGGTATTGGAGTCCAGAATTGTTCCGGGAGTACCAGGTGATGACTAGCGTGTCCGAAAGGGGTTTCGGAGGCCCCGGCTAGCGTTCGGGGGCCCTATGGGCCAAGGGGAGAGGGCACATCAGACCACTAAGGGGCTGAGCGCCCCTCCCACCCCATCCCACGTAACCAGGAGAGGTGGAGGCGCCACCCCTAGGGCAGCCGCCCCTCCCGGCTTGGGGGGCAATTTTCCTAGGGGGTGGAGGCGCCACCCCTGTGGCCGCCGCCCCTCCCAAAGGGAACCCTAGGCCACCTCCCCCTCCTCCCTTCCCCCTATATATAGTGAGGGATAGAGAGGGCAGACGCACCCTTCCCCGGGCACAGCCCTCTTCCTCCTCCAACACCTCATCCTCCTCCGTAGTGCTTGGCGAAGCCCTGCCGGAGAACCACGAGCTCCATCACCACCACGCCGTCGTGATGTCGGAGTTTTCCCTCAACTTCTCCTCTCACCTTGTTGGATCAAGAAGGAGACGTCTCCCAACCGTACGTGTGTTGTACGCGGAGGTGCCGTCCGTTCGGCGCTAGGATCATTGGTGAATTGGATCATGACGAGTACGACGCCATCAACCCCGTTCACTTGAACGCTTCCGCTTAGCGATCTACAAGGGTATGTAGATGCACTCTCCTTTCCCTTGTTGCTAGATTACTCCATAGATTGATCTTGGTGATGCGTAGAAAATTTTGAATTTCTGCTATGATCCCCAACATACATCTCCCGAATAGTGTCTCTTCATGGTGTCCCATTGGAAATTAACTCATACCGTGGGAGTCTCTTCACCTCTCAATTTTGGGAAAGTTTCCAAAATGCTGTGGGAACTCGTCTCTCTTTTAGCACCGCCTTCCATCCTCAATCAAGTGGTCAAGTAGAGCGAGTCAATCAAATTCTGGAAGATATGCTCCGAGCTTCTGTCATCTCATTCGGAATGGGTTGGGAGAAATGCCTTCCATTCGTGGAGTTTGCTTATAACAATAGTTATCAAGCTAGCTTGGGCAAAGCTCCTTTCGAAGTTCTCTATGGACGAAAATGTCAAACGCCTCTTAACTGGTCAGAAACCGGGGAAAGACAACTCTTTGGCCCGGATATGATTCAGGAAGCAGAAGAGCAGGTTTGCGTTATTCCTGAGAAATTGAAAACAGCCCAATCTCGTCAAAAGAGCCAATATGATCATAAACATAAGCTCATGACTTATGAAGTCGGCGAGAAGGCTTACCTTCGGCCGTTAAAGGGAACCCATCGTTTCGATATCAAAGGCAAATTGGCTCCTCGTTACATTGGACCCTTTCGCATTCTTGCCAAACGAGGAGAAGTTGCCTACCAATTGGAACTACCTTCACATCTTTCTAGAGTTCACGATGTCTTCCACGTTTCTCAACTAAGGCGTTGCTTCGCGGATCCTATCCTTGGAGTGGACCACAAAACACTTAATCTACAAGATAACCTCTCATATCGGGAATATCCCGTTCGTATCCTTGATCAAGCCGAGCGTACCACTCGACGCCATAATATCAAGTTTCTCAAGGTTCAATGGTCACACCATTCCGAGAAAGAAGCCACTTGGTAAAGGGAGGATTGTCTTCGACTCAAGTACCCCACCTTCTTCCCGGAGGATCCTAAATCTCGGGACGAGATTCTTTTGAGTGGGGGTTAGTTGTCACACCCTAGCTGGTTCATGCATTAGAGTGTTGCATCATATCTACTTTTACAAAAAACTTGAAATGGGGATGACAAAACCCCCAGCACCCCCCGGAAACAACTAGGGTTTACTAAAATTATTTTCAATGACCCCAAAATACCCTTCACAAAATGTTCATCATTTCTGGATTTGGTTAAAACCCCTGGCAAAAATGGTGCACTCTTTTCTAGGACATTCTGGATTCTTTGAATTAAATCATAAGTATTTGAATTTGGGCATTTAAATGATATAAAATATTTTAAATGCCCAAATAATTCTAGATTTAAGTAAGGGCTGTTAGGAATAATCCCAACAGAGCCCACAATTATTTTCAGGATTTTAGTAAGTGCTTAAGTATTTTTAATAAAGCCCTAAACTTACAGAAAAATAGAAAAAGAAAACAAAATAGGAAAAGAGAGAAAGAGAAAGGCTTACCTAGCGCCCACCCAGCAGGCCCACCTGCCAGCCCAATCCAGCCACCACTCCAGCGAGCTGCTTGGCTTGGCCCGGCAGGCAAGCAGCTGCTCGACGGCCAGCACATCATGCATGCCACACAGCTGCCCGCCGCCACGCCGCTCCCCTCGTCGAGCTGTCGACGTGGGACGAACCCCCTCTCTCTCCCCAACCTTGCAGACACTCGCTCTCCCTCTGGCTCCTCTCTCTCGCCCTTCCCGACGTCGCCCGAGACGTCACCGTCGCCGCCGCTCGCCATAGCCGCGTCCAACACCGTCCGCGCGCCCTCTCACCGTGTCCGGACGGTTCGCCGTCGTCGACTACGTCGACTAGCCAAGCCGCACGACGCTGGAGCCCCTGCATCGTCCCCGCCACCATCGTCTTCAACCTTCGGCCGCCGTCGATCGTCGTCGTTGATCCACCGCACCCGAGCTTCCCCGAGCACACTGACCCTCCCTGCGGCTTCCCTGTGAGTTGCTGAACCTCCCCGTACCTTTTGTTTTGCCCCTAGAACATCGTAGACACCGTGACTCTTGTGCCCGAACATGCTGCCGCCTGACCACGTTGCCGGCGATGCTCCGGTGACCATTTGGTCACGGGCTTGTGCCCGTCACACTCCCCGCGCCACGTAGATGTTGTAGGCGTTTTTGCCGCATCGCCTAGGCCGCTACAGCCACGCGCATGAGCTGACCCGAGCTTCGACCTCCGCCAAGCTCGTCGCCGGCGATGCTCCGGCCACTCCCCGGCCAAGCCATCACCACAGGTGGATGCGAGCGAGCACCAGCTGCCCGTAGCTGCTCTCCGCGCATCAAATGGTGCCCTGTGGGCAAATCCCACAGCACGCCGCCGCATCTGGCCTTGCCGGCGGCTAAACGCCGACAGGCTTTGACCTGCTGACCGGCGAGGTTGACTCTGCTGACAGAGGTTGACTTCCCCCCTAAGCCTATGATAGGTGGGGCCGGCCTGTTAATTAGTTTAGGATTAGTGCTACTAATTTTAGTTAGTTTAGGTCACTGACATGTGGGACCAGGCCCCACTGACAGTTAGTTAGTACTAACTTAATTCTGTTAGTTAGCTGAGACACTGACAGATGGGGCCCACCAGTCAGGTTTGACTGGCCCTGGCGCCTTTGACTCGCTGACGTCACATTGACGTAGTGCTGATGCAATTATTCATTTTCTGGATTTATTTTTATATAGGAAATTCCAGAAAATAGTCAAAACTTCTAAAAATCATAGAAAATCAACAATAGTTCCAAATCAAACAAATTATATATGAAAAGTGATCAAAAAAATTCAATCTATCCATCTGTAATGGTTTCATGCATGACAAAACACTTTAACCTTGATGTTTAGGTGAAACAAGCTAATACACTTATTATGCATAAGAACTTTAACTTTCATTTGAATCTTTGATTCGAATGAACCCATTTCAACTTGTTTCAAATTGCATTAGATAGGACACATCATTTTGCCATGTCATAGCATGCATCATATTGTTGCATATTGCCATGTGTTGATTATGTTCGGTGTGTCCTTCGTGGTAGGTTCTGCCTCCGAGGATATCTCCAAGTATCCAACTGAAGGGCAGTACCCTACTACCACTCCATCAGGCAAGCAGCCCCATTGATCATATCGATACAATCCCATGTTCTCACCTCTACTCTCATTTACTGCATTAAGACAACAACGTTTCAAACTGATGTGTGCTACGGTAGTTGAACCCTTATCCTATGCATGACCTGTCATTGCCACAGTAACTAGATGAAACCCACTAGCATGTGTAGGAGTTGATTGAGCCATGTATGTGTTCCCTACCTTGCTATGCCTAATATGCTTAGAGTTGTGTCAGGTCTGGTTCATCTGGGTGATGGGCTAGAGTGAAATGATTATGTTGGTAATGTGAGGGATGTGTTGAACATGTTTTGGTAAAGGTATCGATGAGAGGCCATGTAGGAGTACATGGTAGGTTGTTTCATTGAGGCCATCCATAAGAACTGAGATCTGTATGCGTGATTTAAGATTCAGCTACTACCACACATTGGGCCCTAAAATATGACCCGGCTCGACTTACTGACCCCTCTCGTCCTCTGTCCAGGAGTTGCAACTAGTTTATGGTGTTTGTAGGTTATGTGTTGGCGGCCGTGCGTAGCGCTGACCCTAGGGGTGGGCTATGATGCGGTAGATACACCGTGGCACGGTGTACCGAGTCGCCCGTTTGGTGTCTCGGGAACCCTACACACATCATTTGGGGCCGTTGAGGACACCTCGGCCGGATTTCCTTGCGGATGGAACCCGAATAGGAGATAAACCTAGACTAGAGACTTGTGCGGTTAGTCAGGTTGTGGTCTACACCCACGTCGGCTTTCGCTTGAAGTCTGCCGAGCACATGTCGTGTGCAGACACTAAGTGGTGGAAACATGTGTGATGAACTACACCCCTGCAGGGTATAAAACTATTCGAATAGTCGCATCCGCGGTAAAGGACTACTTGGTTGCCTTTACAGTTCATAGACAAGTTAATGGTTACTACTAAAAGACTCAAGAGAAGTGTGAGTACCGAGGATGGCTCTCTCATAGGATGACGAGGGAGGATCCCCGGTGGAGTATTGTGTTGGTGATTAGTTGACTCGTGTGCGAAAACTATTTTACTAGTGGTGTCCCGTAGGATAGCTTAGCCAAGAGTCAAAGCTGGCTTGCTGCAATAACTCCACCACCTTCTTGAGAATGAGCATGTATAGTAGGTTCTGATGTAAGACTTGTTGAGTACCTTTGTACTCATGTTTGCTTAATTACTGTTTTCAGACGACAACACTGCCCCCTCTGATCAGTTTTATGTAGATCTCGACGTCGATGAGTGACTTGCCACCCAGGTGGTGATCCTGGCCATGGAGGGCCCTATGTAGATTGAAAGGCTTTGAGAAGCCTTCTTTCTTTCTAGTATCTGTACTCAGACTATTTGCTTCTGCGTGTGCTTCTATGCTTGTATGACATGAGTGTCGGGTCATGTGACCCCTACCTGTATGAACATGTTATGTATGGCTCTCTGGAGCCTTTAAATAAAGTACTTGAGTTGTAGAGTTTTGTTGTGATGCCATGTTGTATTTGCACATATCGAGCATATTGTGTGTATGATTGAAATGCTTGGTATGTGTGGGATCCGACAATCTAGTTGTTTATCCTTGGCAGCCTTTCTTATGGGGAAATGTAGTCTAGTGCTCCTTGAGCCATAGTAGTCCGCTACAGCCCGGTTCACCGGAGTCCTGCTAGCCCAGCACTACTGCTCAGGACACTTGACTGGCCGGCATGTGTTTCACTTCGTTCCTATGTCTGTCCCTTCGGGGAAATTTCACGCGGTGACTTCCGGAGTCCTGCCTAGCCTGCTACAGCCCGGGTTCCCCGGAGTCCTGTTAGCCCAGTGCTACAGCCCGGATTCACTCGCTGATGACCGACATGCTCGATGTGGTTCATGTATGCCTGTCTCCATAGGTCTGTGCCGCTTTGGGTTCATGACTAGCCATGTCGGCCCGGGTTCTCTGTCATATGGATGCTAGCGACACTATCATATACGTGAGCCAAAAGGCGCAAATGGTCCCGAGCCATGGTAAGGCGACACCCGTGGGGATACCGTGCGTGAGGCTGCAATGTGATATGAGGTGTTACCGGCTAGATCGATGTGACATGGAATCGGGGTCCTGACATGGGAAGACTTGGAAGAGGCTTTCCTCGACAACTTCCAAGGAACTTATGTCCGGCCACCAGACGCCGATGACCTAAGCCACATAGTTCAACAACCTGGAGAATCGGCCAGAAAATTCTGGACTAGGTTCCTAACCAAGAAGAACCAGATCGTTGACTGTCTGGATGCCGAGGCCCTAGCAGCCTTCAAACACAGCATCCGTGACGAATGGCTAGCACGCCACCTCAGAGAAGAAAAACCGAAGTCAATGGCAGCCCTTACGGCACTCATGACCCGCTTTTGCACAGGCGAGGACAACTGGCTGGCTCGTAGCAAAAACACAGCCAGTGAGGCAGGCCCCACCGAGGCCAAGAACAGCACCGGCAAGCTCCGGCGCAATAGACACAAACGCTGAAGCAATGGTGACAACACCGAGGACACCACACTCAACGCTGGATTCAGTGGCTCCAAGTCCGGCCAACGGAAGAAGCCCTACAAAAGTAATAACGAAGGACCTTCTAGCATGGACCGCATACTCGACCGTCCGTGCCAAATTCACGGCACCCCGGATAAGCAAGCCAATCATACCAACAGGGATTGTTGGGTCTTCAAGCAGGCCAGCAAGTTAAATGCCGAAGACAAAGTAAAGGGATCACAACATGAGGACGATGATGAAGAGCCCCGGCAGCCGAACACCGGGAGTCAAAAGAAATCCCCCCCAGTCAAAACGGTGAACATGATATACGCCACACACATCCCCAGAAAGGAGCGCAAACGAGCACTCAGGGACCTCTATGTGGTAGAGCCAGTCGCCCACAAGTTCAATCCATGGTCGTCATTTCTTATCGACGAGATCATCCAACTAGTATCCGCCACGGCAGTTCGGTCGAACTGGTCCTTGACCCAATCATCGATGGATTCCACCTCACTCGAGTCCTGATGGGTGATGGAAGCAGCCTCAGTCTGCTGTACCAGGATACAATACGTAAGATGGGCATTAATCCCTCACGAAGCAAACCAACAAAGACTACCTTTAAAGGAGTCATACCAAGTGTAGAGGCCCGCTGTACGGGCTCAATCACGCTGGAGGTGGTCTTCGGTTCTCCGGACAACTTCCGAAGCGAAGAGTTAATCTTCGATATCGTCCCCTTCCGTAGTGGCTACCACGCATTGCTTGGACGAACCGCATTTGCTAGATTTCACGCAGTGCCACACTATGCTTATCTCAAGCTCAAGATGCCCAGCCCACACGGCGTCATAACAGTCAACGGCAATACGGAACGCTCCCTCCGAACAGAGGAGCCAATCGCCGCCCTGGCAGCAGAAGTACAGAGCGGCCTTCTCAAGCAGCACTGTAATTCAGTTGCCGAGCCCCTAGACACCATCAAGAGGGTCTAGACTACACTGCAACAGGACATCGCAGCTCATCAAGAGCTCGACTAGCAATTCGGCCTTGTCCCAACCCCAAGGAAGTAGTGGCATTCATACCACGCATACACAATTACGCAGTCAAAATTTCATGGACATCGACGGAGGCACGAGATAACCCGAGGGCTACAATTCGGCAAAACTGCCCCCATACACAAATACTTTTACTTATTTGTCTCATTACATGCACCATTTTCGTAGGCCTGATATCAAGTCCTCTAGAAGAAGTGGAACACAACGGAGGAAAGCAACACAGGTGTGTAGGGTAAGCTTTATGCGTTCTTCTTGATGGTTTTCACACTTCTTTCTCAGGACCCGCACGCTACGCCATACCGGTTCCGACACGTTAAATGGCCGGATACTTCTAGCACCATCTGTACAAGATATGCCTTGACGTATCCAACTAGTTATAATAAAAATGGTTTGTGGCCCAGTCAATGTGTTTCTCACTTCGTTTTATTTTGATCTGCCCATCTGCTGCATTGACACTCTTTTATGTTTCATATTCGCCAGGGGCTACCTATCGCCCCACAATACGGCAGCACAGTCCGAACACTTCTTATATATAAGTTCGGCACCCTGAATTTAGCATTATATGCATTGGCTCCGAATCATGTCTTTGGTCAATAGTTGGGTTGCCTGGCTCCTGTGCTTGCTACCCTACATTCCACTCCATCGGCTAGGGTAGTAAAGGGAGAACTACTGCAATTGTGCCCTGGCTTGGACCGGACGAGCACCTCAGTAGAGAAAGCCGAAAACTGACTGTCATGATACGGCGAGAGTCAGTGAGCTACTCAAGGGTTACAAATCGTTGGAGATTTTATCCACATTATGCGAGCGATCGGTACTTCCCGATCAGATGATGACAGCACCTTGGCTCGAACCAGGGGCTGCACGCATGCTTTATTATAAAACTCCTCTGGCTAAGTGAGGGCGTTTAAGCCGTATAGTCCGATTGCCTTGTTCATTGCGCTAAACAACTCCTTCGAGGACCATGTAATTGGATCATGATTGTTTAGATTCCATCCTGAACACCTCTGTACTATCTACGTGAGGGCAAAAGCCGACGACTGGCCAACCCTCAGATTACATATAACACGGCCGCACAGGAGGAAACAATCAAAGCATAACAAACTTGCATTAACAAAACAGGCTTTGTTTCTCATAATACAAGGCAAAGGCAACATGAATACATTCATTCAAACTCAATGTCCTGTGAACATTGTGCTGCCGCAAGGCGAGACCCCTCCAGGACATCCGCAAAATACTGTTCCGGTGTACGGTGCTCCTTACCCTCCGGTGGCCCCCTGGTCACCTCGACGGCGTCCATATTCGCCCACCACATCTTGCAATGGGCGAAGGCCATGTGCGCACCTCCAATACAGGCCGAGCGCTTCACGACGTCTAGCTGGGGACAGGCGTTCACCACCCGCCTCATGAGTCCGAAGTAGCTGCTTGGCATAGCTTCGGCTGGCCATAGCCGGATTATCAAATCCTTAATGGCTAGTTCGGCCATCCTATGCAGCTCCACTAGCTGTTTCAGCTGATCGATGAAGGTCACGGGATGCTCCGGCGCCGCATACTGCGACCAGAATAGCCTCTCTGTGGAATCCCCTCCTTCGGCTCGATAGAACTCCATGGCATAGGATACACTACGTGGCAAATCCGCAAAGGCCCCAGGGAACTCCGAACTCGAGTTAGTAAAAGGTACTGCTTCTCCGCATACTTGCTTTGCATCTTAAATGCCTTACCCGCCGTGATCTTCTTGGCCTCCTGGATCTCATGGAGGGCGGCATGGGCCTCATTCCGGGCAGTCTCTGCGCTTTGACGAGCCTTTGCGAGTTCGGTCCCTTGAACCGACACATCATGCTCCAAGGTCTCGCATTTTTTCACCGCATCCTGGAGCTCCTGCTGGACTTCTTTGACCCAGGCCTTGAGCTTCTTACAACCAGCCTGCAGCTGGATAGCCTTCTCCTCAGCCTCACCCAGGGCCTCGACCTCGGTCGTGGCTTCTGCACATATAATGATACCGCTGTCAATACATAGCGCTTATCCTTTACCGAACATATAGCAAGTCGTTCCTCACCTTGCTTCTCTTGGAGCCAAACCTTAATCTCGCCGAGCTTGTTCTCGGTCCGCTCGAGCTTCAGCTTCAGCTCGGAGACCTCGGCAGTATGCGAGGTCGCGGCTAATAGCGATGCCTGCTTATTCATACATATTCTGTTAGTCTCCTACAATAAGTGGTTGATCCTATGTCCGGTTCTTCCTACCGAACTCCGGACAGTGTCTCAGGGGCTACTGAATACATGGAGTTTTCCTCTTTCTATGTCACTTACCTCGAAACTCGTCTACAAATTGCTGCAGGCTTCGTCTAGTCCACTCTTGGCAGACTGTACCTTCTCAATCACTGCACCCATAAGGACGCGGTGCTCGTCCACAACGGAGGCGCCGCGTAGAGCCTCCATCAGGTCATCCGGCACCCCTGGGTGGATAGGGGCCACCGATGGAATTGGCACACCCCCCTCCTTCGAAGGAGGGTGCTCGCCTGATTCCAGAGCCACATGGATCTCCGGAATCGTATCCGGCTGAGGGCTGATCTCAATATGTCCCTCTTTGCTAGTCTCCTTGGGTATCTGCTCCCCCATCTCTCCGGTAGCAGAGGTCCCGCCTTGTGGCGCCCCCCGGACAATGTCCTGAGCTCCTCCCTTCGGAGCGGCCCTTCGGGACAACACTTCGGTGTCGTCCCTGGCCCCGGGGTAGCAAGCAGGCGGTGGCGACATGCTCGCCATCTCCGACGGAGCCAGCAAACCTCCAGATGAGGAACGCTGGATAAGATCGCGGGCCGGACTGCAAAAGTATGGATTAACCATGTTAGCATAATAAAAGGAAAGGGATGGATATGCGCGTAAATGAGCCATGTCGCTTACGATGCGGCCCGAGGCCTAGTGCGGGGGCATCATTATGGACTGTTGTCAATGTCCCATGCGGTGTTGACCGCTGGGGCGCCCTTCCCCTTTTTGGGCGCTTTCGCCTCTAGATGTGCTGGGGCCACCCTTTTCTTCTTCTTCTCCTTAGGAGGAGGGTTCTTTTCCTCCTCCTCCTCCTCCTCCTCTTCCTCGTCGTCTTCGGACGTCGTGTCCGAAGCGCCCTTACGACGGGGGCCACTCTTGGCCCCCTTGGCCTTCTTCTCCGGCGGCGTATATGGAGCCGGCACCAGCATCCTCACCAAGCGCGGGATGACCGGTTCCTCGGGCAGTGGCGCCGGACACTGGATCCGCTGCGCCTTCTCTACCCGGTCCTGAAGGAGCAATACAAAATTTCAGACATCATCCTCGAAACATTCAAGTTGGGAATACGTCAAAAGAAACATACCTCGTTGGTGGGGCGTTTACAATTGTGACCATGGTCTGAGTCCGTGGCCAGTGGCTTCTCGTTGCCCTTAAATAGCAACTTCTAGGCCCCTTCATGAGAGGTGCCGAAGAGCCTTCTCAGGGTCTGGTGCTTCTTTCGATTAAGCACAGCCTAGTGGTGGGAAGGGGCTGATGCCTTCCCACCCATCCAGGTTCAAGGCATGGTACTTGAAATTTGGGTTTGTTGCACCAATTATACTGTAAGGGGTTCCCTTACAGTCTTTTTGTCAAAAAAGGGCGGCTTCAGCGCTGGCATGGAAGAATCCGGCGGACCAGCATCACCTGGATAACGTCGACGAGCTTGGCATCCTTGGTCACCATGCTTTGAACGCGCATCTACAGCGCTATCAACTCGTCAGGAGAACACCAGTCCGGACTCTTCTCGACCTAGGAGGTGAGTCGCGTGGGAGCACTAGAGCGGAATTCGGCAGCTGCGGCCCAGGTGGTGACACGAGGTTCTATGATGTAGAACCACTTCTTTCGCCATTCCTTTACTGTCTCTATAAAGGTGCCTTTGGGCCAGGAGACGTTGGACAGCTTACTCACCATGGCTCCTCTGCACTCCGTGTGCTGACCATCCACCACCTTCGGCTTCACGTTGAAGACTTTGAGCCACAGCCCGAAGTGGGGATGTATGCGGACGAAGGCCTCGCACACAACGATAAATGCCGAGATGTTGAGGAAGGAATTCGGGGACAGATCATGGAAATCTATCCCGTAATTGTACATCAGCCCGCGGATGAAAGGGTGGAGTGGAAACCCTAGCCCGCGGAGGAAATGGGGGATGAAGACTACTCTCTCTGTGGGCTCCAACGTGGGGACGACTTGTCCCTCGGCTGGCAGACGATGGGCGATTTCCTTTGCCAAATATCCAGCCGCCCGGAGCTCAGTAATGTCCTCCTCCTTGACGGAGGAGACCATCCACTTGCCCTGACCACCAAATCCGGACATGGTTGCTTGAGTGGAAAGGAGATGGGAACTTGGGCGCTAGAGCTTGAGACCGGAAGGGCGAAGATAGAGAGAAGGCATGAGGAGAGGAAGGGGGAATCCTTATCCCCTTATAAAGGCAGCAGATGTTAAATGCCTCCTCACTCGCCTTAGGATTCGCCTGTTCACTAGGGCTGTATGAACGACACAGTTGAGTTACCCATGCCCGCATTGATGAGAATCCCGTGATAAGGGGACATGATCTTTGTTTCGACAAGACGTGCCAGTAGCAACCGCGTCTCGAAATGTTGGATGGCAGAAGAAAAACGGTTCGAACTTATAACCGGACAGACACAATGCCGTGTTGGAGAGAAGCTATCAACAGATTGGATTCGTGCAAATATTATATTCTCTCTGCGGTTGTGTATGGTGTGTGTGATAGGTCCGGATACACTTATTTCGTCCGAAAACTATTCCGGAGTTCAGAAGGACGGAACCTGCCTTGCAATGCCGAAGACAAATCTGCGTGCCGGACTCCTCATCATTGAAGCCAGGTTCAGGGGCTACTGAGGGAGTCCTGGACTAAGGGGTCCTTGGGCGTCCGACCTGTTATCTATGGGCCGGACTGATGGGCTGTGTAGACATGAAGACCGAAGACTGCATCGTGTCCGGATTGGACTCTACTTGGTGTGGAAGGTAAGCTTGGTGACCGAAGATTCCTTCTTATGTAACCGACTCCATGTAAACCCTAGACCCCCCCGGTGTCTATATAAACCAAAGGGGGTAGTCCGAAAAGGACCACATATACTCATTACCAAATTCTTAGGCTAGACTTCTAGGGTTTAGACATTACGATCTCGAGGTAGATCAACTCTTGTAATACTCATATTCATCAAGATCAATCAAGCAGGAAGTAGGGTATTACCTCCATAGAGAGGGCCTGAACCTGGGTAAACATTGTGTCCCCTGTCTCCTGTTACCATCGATCCTAGACGCACAGTTCGGGACCCCCTACCCGAGATTCGCCTGTTTTGACACCGACAATGGGTAAGTCATGTTCACTATGTCCCTAAGAAGGGAGGTATTACTGTTGTTCCTAATGATAAGAATGAATTGATTCCACAAAGAATTGTTATAGGTTATAGAATGGTAATTGATTTTTGCAAATTGAATAAAGCAACTAGAAAAGATCATTATCCTCTACCTTTTATTGATCAAATGCTAGAAAGATTACCCAAACATACACATTTTTTGCTTTCTAGATGGTTATTCTGGTTTCTCTCAAATAACTGTGTCAAAAGATGATTAGGAGAATGTCGACGTTCTGGGAACGGGGTCCCCAGACTTGCCTGCCTGTGGCCCACGGCGTGGTTGGGCTAGTAGGTCTGTACGGCCCAGCTTCATCGACAAGGCATTCAAGACCCTCGCGAGGGGCCAAGCCTCATGAGGCGGATGACGCAAGACCTCCTTAGGAGCGGCCTCGCCAGGCAGGCTCATGAGGGGCGGAGAGATCAAGGCAAGGCAAACCTCGTGAGGTCCTCGTGACGTGAGCCATGACGATCGAGACAAGGCGGGCGCTAGCGCGCGCAGTGTCCTTGTTTTCTTTGTTGCTAAGGGGGCAAGCGCAGATGCGGAATACCGAGGCATCAAGCAAATGTTTCCATATTGGTGCAACGAGACCAAGACATAAGGATGACAAGACGGAGATCACCATGGAGCCCAGGACGGCGTCACCACCAGAGCCTTTGGCAGGCGAAGACCGCTTTTGTCAGGATAAGTTGTACTAGTTGTCCCCTTTCAAATTGGCCGTTGTTGGATCCCTTCCCGCTCAATATTTGGGGAGAGGACCAGGGCCTATATAAGTAGAACTAGCCACCACAGTAGAGAGGATCGGATCGAGAACAGATCGAGAGGCTTCTCACCCACACAAGTTCACCAAACACAAGAACACCTCAACCTCAGGAGGCTGTTCTTCCCCTTTTACTGTTCATCATCAGCCCAAGAGGCAATCCACCACCACCACACTAGAGTAGGGTATTACACCACAATGGTGGCCCGAACCAGTATAAATCTTGTGTCTTTCTATGTTGTGAGTTCGTCGAGTTAGTCCGCAAGAAATTAGAGAGCTAAGGCGTGGATCGATAGGGAGAAAACCTTCGCGCGCACCCCAGTGTTTGAACCTCAAGGGTTTACCGGAACCCGTGATCTGACATTTGGCGTGCCAGGTAGGGGTGCGCCGAAGCTTCCTTCCGTCGCTCTGCGCTCCATCGCTCCGTCGTCTCCATGGCGGACGTGCGCCGCGCTTGTGCTGAGCGCCGGGCTGCCCTCGCCGCCCACGTCGCTCAGACGGCTCCCGTTGGCGGGCCACCTTGTCGTTCCCCGTCGCCTGCCGCCAACGCCGCCACCAGCCCGGCGGGGAATGAGCAACAGGCATCCTCGCTGCACCTCGTGGTGCAGCGGGACGGCCGCACTGCCACTCCATCCCTGACCCGACCGGTTCTTCTTCCCATGCACGTCGCCCTCCCATGGACGCACGGGCTGCACTACTCATGGCACACGAGCTCCTGCGCTACTGTCCGGTCGACGACCTCTACAAGGACTGGCTCGACTGCATCACCGAGCTTGTCCGCGCTGCAGGGGGCTCCCCTGCGCCGTCCCTCTCTCCACCTCGCCCTCCACCAGCTATGGGCGACGTAGCTCACGAAGCGCCTCCACCACCTCTGCCCCAAGACGGCACCCTGGCGCCAAGGCGCGCGACTCCACGGCACGACCCGCCGCGCCCCGCACTCGCGCATGAAGAAAGAAGCTGTCAAGAAGTCCCTCGACCGCAAGAAAACGCTCCGCCGCTCCTTGCACCACTACGTCGGGACCGGCTGCTGCGGCAAAACCGCGCACCACCTGTAGCGGCAGGGCACGGACCCCATCAAGACCAAGCTCCACCCCCAAGGTGGGCCCCGGTGACCACAGCCGACTGCCGCGCTTTCACCCCCGAGCTGTGTAGCGCCGCCTGGCCGGGCAAGTACAAGCCGGATCTGCCTCCTCGCTATGACGGCACCCTTGACCCCGCGGAGTTCTTGAAGCTCTACGAGCTGAGCATTGAAGTGGCCAACGACGACGAGAAAGTCATGGCGAACTGGTTTCCCGGGCTCTCAAGGAAGGCGCCCGCTCCTGGCTCCTGAACCTACCTACAGGCTCAATTTCCTCCTGGGACGAAATGCGCAACTGCTTCATCGCCAACTTCCAAGGCACTCGCGACTGCCCCCCAGTCGTGGGCGACTGGCGCCGCATCAAGCAACAACCAGGAGAAAGCCTGTAGAAGTACATTCAGCGCTTCAACAGCGCACAGATCAAGATCCCCAAGGTGACCGGCGTGGCCATCATCTCTGTGTTCTCTGATGGCATCCGTGAATTCAAGATGAAGGAAGAGCTTGCCATCCATGAGGAGCTGTGCACGACCCTGGAGTTGTTCAACATCGTGACCAAGTGTGCTAGAGCTGAGGAGGGGAGCCTCTCCCTCCTTGAGCTCCCTGCTGCGGACCCAGAGGAGAAGAGAGCCAAGGCCAAGGACGTGAAGCGCAAGGGAGCAGCTGTGCTCGCAGCGGAACCAGACACCAAGCATGGCAGAGACTAGCCCAAGTCATCCAAGGGCAGCCACCCGTTCTACGCCTTCCACAACCTAAATACCCACAACACCAGCGACTGTCAAGAACTCAGAGCCATTCGTGAAGGACGCTTCGGTCGACGCCTCGAGCGCGGTGACCGGGGCTACGGCCGAGGGGGAGGACGTGCTGGCGGATGCTGGGACGACCGTGGCCTATGCCAGGAGTGGCGTGACCAGCCTCGTGAGGACCGCTGATAGGATCAGCCTCGCAAGGGCGCCTGAAGGGATTAGCTTCGCGAGGATTGTCCTCAAGGCAATGATGGACTCCCTCCGCTGCCGCCACCGCCAAGAAGGAATGACGAACACCATCAAGACGAGGGGCTAGGGGCTTCCAAGAACCGCGTGCTATTGCCTGCATCTTGGGCGGAGCCCATGCCCCAGCCTCGTAGCGTATGTTCAATTAGTTTGCTCGTGAAGTGAATCCAGTCCTCCCCAAACTCGAAGCCACACGCCTGCTCATATGGTCCCTATGTCCCATCACATTCAACTCGGCAGGCCAGCTCAAGTGCGTAGCTATCACTGGCGCCTTCCCGATGCTTTGCTCCTTAGTCATCAACAACATGCAAGTTACCAAGACCCTCATCGATGGCAGTGCAGGGCTCAACGTCCTGTCCGTCGATACGTTCGACAGCCTCCAAGTGCCATATGACCAGCTTTAGCCTACCAAGCCTTTCTCAGGAGTGTCCGATGGTTCCACCACACCGATAGGGTAGGTCAGCCTCCCTGTCACCTTCGAGGAACGCAAGAACTACCACACCGACCTCATCGACTTCGACGCCGCGCACATCCATCTGCCGTACAATGCCATCCTCGGGTACCCAGCCCTGGCCAAGTTCATGGCGGTGACCCATCACGGCTACAATGTCCTCAAGATGCCGGGAAAGCGGCGGGATCATCACGGTCCCATGTGAAGAAAGATTTGCGGTGTGCTCCCTCGAGCGTGCATTCCAAGCTGCAGCAATCTACAACCCCAACAGCAAGAGCGAGGGCCCTCCTGAGGCCATCCCCAAGAAGAAAAAGCAGCTGCGTTGTGCAGGCCCTCAGGAGGGTGGCACCACAGCCGGAGCCTCGTCAAGATCAGCGCCCGCTCCAGGGGCGCCTCCCTCCATCGCATAGGAAGGCACGCCCGGCGCCCTTCTTGGGCAGGGCTCGGGGGCTTTCTTCTGGAAGGCCTCAAACCTTGACCACATCACGAGGGAGGTGCTCGGGCACCACTTGGAGGCGTGCTTCGCGGCATGTTTCCCTTGGGAGGGCACAGGGTAAGGATTGCCCACCGTTCAGGAGTTCATCACCAAGACCACCCAAGAATTGCAAGACGCAAGGGCCCTGCGTGGCGACCGCCGCTCACGAGGCGCAGCACCCCATCCAGGCGAGGATGTCAGGCTACGCGTCGACATCAACGTTCCAGGGCTCAACAGGGCCGCTTCTCAGGAGCTTTTCTGGCCTTCGCACGTGGGATGCTGCTAGGGCCCACCACACAGCTACATTTGCATGCCCTTCGGCATGCTGAGTGTGTTGTCCGCCTACCAGCACAACTTGCGGCGCGTCCTAGCGGCTCAGGAGGCCAGGCACCACGCCGTCCTAATGGAGATGGAGACGGTCCTCAAGGAAGCACCTGAGCCCCTAGAGCCTCCCGAGGCTCAGGGCCCCAGCGGCTCGTAAGGAGCAACCCCTTCGCTGTGCACCTTCAGCCGCCCCAACTCTCCTTTGTCAAGATAACCAGGTGACATCTTTCCAAGTTCATATAGCTAGGAGCGCCCCTCGGGCTGCATCATTCCCAGGCTACATGGGTCCATCCCTGTGGCATGTATCCCTTTTTATGTCTTTAGCTTACCTTGTTGGGAGCTCCCCTCGGGCTGCATCATCCCCAAGCCGCTCGGGCCTGACCCAATGGCACGTATCTCCCATGCACTTATTTAAGCCTACTACTCTCATGTTTGATCTACCTACAATTACTACCCGCTCAATCGTCGCCTCCCACGGGGCCTCCTCACGCCGGCACGGCGCTGGTGCATGGGTCCGCCCCTACCACGTCGATAAACCTGAGCGGTCGAGCTCTGGCTCGTGGCACGCCCCACGCACGTCACCTCACCAGGCCCTTAGTGCCTTCACCCCCTCGCGGAGCAACTAGAAGCAGGCTGGTAACAATAACGACAGATCATGTTCTTCCTTGTGCTGGCTCGCAGGAATCTCACGAGGATAACACCAGGCGGCACCATGATCTCCCACCTCTTCCAAGTAATCCTCTTGCACGTTAAAAGCGATGCTCAGGTGCTCTTACTGGATCTCCAGCCCTCACCCCCTGGCCTTGACCACGGCACGCGACCTGGCATACCAGCGGCGGCTGAGCTCGCTCGAGGGCCGGGACCTGAGGACGTAGAGCACAAAGGAGAGAATAGGAAGGGGAATGCTCATATGGGCCTGACCTAGCTACGTTGTGGATCTTCACGCACAGGTCTGGGGCATCATGAAGAATCGACCCCGGACCGCCAACATAAGTCACGAGCTCGGATCAACTAATCGTTGAAACCTAATTGGAGACGCTCGCCGCAGCCCTGTTGCGGCAACGTCGCCTCCCTTTCTTATCTTACCATGGTTGCTTGGGCGCTAAAGGGGACCCCCTGAGCATCGCGCCCCAGGGGCTCTTACTGGACCTCGGGCCGCTAACCTCCTGGCCTTGACCACGGCACGCGACCTAGCATACCAGCGACGGCTGAAGCTTGCCTGGGGACCGGGACCTGTCAGCGTAGAGCAACAAGCTGTCGCGAGATTGGAAAGGGAAGACCGAGCCTAAACAGGACTTGCGCTCACATGGCTTCCTTAATTGGGATAACATCAACAAAAGACATTGCAGACTCTTTACACGCCCCCACGGGGTACTTCTTGATTCCTCACAGGGAACAAAAGACGAGAACCTAGGAGAATCCTATCTACACACTCCCACGGCCGACGCCATCATCAACAATGGGCCGCAGGAGGCCGGCGCCAACCCCATCCAGATCAGCAACGGCGGTGGCCGGACGTTGCGGCCCTGCTCCGGGCGCGGCGAGAGCTCGAAGGCACATAGCTTTCGTCACTCGTCTCCGGAGTCTCGTAGAGCTCGGGAGAACCGCTGGACTCCCAAGGGTCGCTGCTGCTGGAGCAGCCGCGAGCGGGGCACGCCTCTTCCTGGCGCTCCCCTTCAGGGCAACACTCCAAGCGGTGACCCTCCGCGTCGAAGACTTTGAAGAACAGCGTGGAGGCGCTGTTGAACTCGAAGTGGATTGCGAGGGCGCCCTCCGCACGGCAAACCTGCACGATCTCACCCCAGCCGCGGGTCATGAAGATTTTGCCGGTGGAGACTGCTTCAACCTCAGCCCCGGTCGCCGGAGCGTCACAGTCGGCATGCTACAACCAGAGCTCAAGAGACCCCCTCGGTGGCATCACATTAGAGAAGAAGCGCGGGAAGCAGATCCAGGAGCTTGGGGGCATCACCGCCCACAGCACGAGCTCACGTGAGGAGTCCGCGGCGTGGACTCCAGGAGCGACGGCACTCGTTGCCATGGCGCGTTGACCTTGGCCGCGGTGCGCGCGCTGATGCTCATTGCTTCTTCCTCCCGAGCCCCCGGCTTGGGCGTACAAGGGCAGTGGATACTCAGGAGGAGGCTGCTCGCACCAAGGCCTCGTCACCACCTACATCTCCGCGGCGTCGCGGCAGTGGACCGACCTCTTCTTTGGTGGGAGCAGCGCCGGCACGTCGAGGGGAACCTTTCCCTTCTTCTCAGCCGAAAACCTACGGATTGGCACCATTGAAGTTGCTGCTAGGAGTGGATCAGAGGAAGAAGAAGCGAGCGGACTGGGAGGAGATGGGCGACGGGGGCTTTGTACCCCTCCCCATTTATAGCAGGAGAAGGCCAACCAGCACCCCCCATGATCACAGGTAATGATGGTTTTCCTTGCATGTCGCAAGGACTTGTCAAGTCGGGCAGTTGCCAAGGTAGCATGGGGAAGCGGAGACGCCCACGTCCAATCAACCGCCATGCATCAACCGAGGCCGCACACTTTGGGGGCCCGCGGCGCTCCGTGCTTGACCTTTGGCTTCGCCTCAAAGCCAAGCCCGAGCGCACCTTGGGCTCGGGGGCTACTGTTGGCGTTCTAGGAACGGGGGTCCCCAGACTTGCCTGTCTGCGGCCCACGGCGTGGCTAGGCTAGTAGGTCTGTACGGCCCATCTTCATCGACAAGGCATTCAAGACCCTCGCGAGGAGGACGACGCAAGACCTCCTCAGGAGCGGCCTCGCCAGGCAGTCTCACGAGGGGAAGAGAGGTCAAGGCAAGGCAAACCTCGTGAGGTCCTCGTGACGTGAGCCATGACGATCGAGACCAGGCGGGCGCCAGCGCGCGCAGTGTCCTTGTTCCCTCTTTGGTGCTAAGGGGGCAAGTGCAAGCGCGGAGTACCGAGGCATCAAGCAAAGGTTTCCATATTGGTGCAACGAGACCAAGACCAGAAGGACGGCAAGACGGAGGCCACCATGGAGCCCAGTACGGTGTCACCGCCAGAGCCTTTGGCAGGCGAAGACCGCTTTTGTCAGGCTAAGCTGTACTAGTTGTCCCCTTTCAAATTTTCCATTGTTGGCTCCCTTCCCGCTCAATATTTGGGGAGAGGACCAGGGCCTATATAAGTAGAACTAGCCACCACAGTAGAGGGGATTGGATCGGGAACAGATCGAGAGGCTTCTCACCCACATAAGTTCACCAAACACAAGAACATCTCAACCTCAGGAGGCTGTTCTTCCCCTTGTACTGTTCATCATCAGCCCAAGAGGCAATCCACCACTACCACACTGGAGTAGGGTATTACACCACAACGGTGGCCCGAACCAGTATAAATCTTGTGTCTTTTTGTGTTGTGAGTTCGTCGAGTTCATCTGCAAGATCTTAGAGAGCTAGGGCGTGGATCGATAGGGAGAAAACCTTCGCGCGCACCCTAGTGTTCGAACCTCAAGGGTTGGCCGGAACCCGTGATACGACAGAGAAGACCACTTTTACTTGCCCTTTCAGTACCTTTGCTTATAGACTTATGCCTTTTGGTTTTATGCAATGCACCTGCTACCTTTCAAAGATGTATGACTGCAATATTTGCTGATTTTTGTGAAATGATTGTTGAGGTTTTCATGGTTGATTTCTCCGTTTATGAAACTTCTTTTGATGATTGCTTAAGCAACCTTGACCGAGTTTTGCAGAGATGTGAAGAAACTAATCTTGTTTTGAATTGGGAGAAGTGCCACTTTATGATTAATGAAGGTATTGTCTTGGGGCATCAAATTTTAGAAAGAGGTATTGAAGTTGATAAAGCTAAAGTAGATGCTGCTAAAAAGATGTCGTGTCCTAAAGATATCAAAGGTATAAGAAGTTTCCTTGGTCATGCTGGTTTCCATAAGAGGTTTATTAAATACTTCTCAAAAATTTCTAGGCCTCTCACTTATCTCTTGCAAAAAGATGTTCCTTTTGTTTTTGATGATAATTGTGTAGAAGCATTTGAAATACTTAAGAAAGCCTTGATTTTTGCACCTATTGTTCAGCCACCTGATTGGAATTTACCCTTTGAAATTATGTGTGATGCTAGTGATTATGTTGTTGGTGCTGTTCTAGGGCAAAGAGTTGATAAGAAATTAAATGTTATTCATTATGCTAGTAAAACTCTAGACAGTGCCCAGAGAAATTATGCTACTACTGAAAAATATTTTTAGCAGTTCTATTTGCTTGTGATAAGTTCAGATCTTATATTGTTGATTCCATAGTGACTATTCAAACTGATCATGCTGCTATTAAATATCTTATGGAAAATAAATATGCTAAACCTAGACTTATTAGATGGGTTGTCTTGCTGCAAGAATTTGATTTGCATATTATTGATAGAAAGGGAGCTGGTAACCCCATTGTAGACAACTTGACTAGATTGGAAAATGTTCTTGATGACCCACTGCCTATTGATGATAGCTTTCCTGATGAACAATTAGTTGTCCTAAATGCTTCTCGCAATACTCCATGGTATGTTGATTATGCTAATTACATTGTTGCCAAATTTATACCACCTAGTTTCACATACCAACAAAAGAAAAAGGTTTTCTATGATTTAAGACATTACTTTTGGGATGACTCACACCTTTATAAATGTAACATCCCAAAATTCTAAATTTTTGAATGTTATATTAAATAAATATTTTTGATTGTTTGTTTGATTGTGGTGTGGTTGCTTGTGTGAAATTGAGTGAAATTTGAAACTTTTTGAAAGTTGAATGAGAGGGAATAAAAGGACTTTCCCAAACATTCACCTTGCATTTATGACCTCCATGAATTCAAATTCAATTCATCACAAAACCCTAGAGAGAAGATTACATGACTTCTTCCATTTAATTAAATGAAAAGTGGTTTTTGAAAAGGTTTGAATTCCATTTGAAAATATTTCAAATTCAAAAACTTTATGCAACTCAATGAGTTTCATGAGAGAAGATAAAATGACTTCTGCACATGCTAAGAAAGAGAGTTGGAAGTTTCAAATAATCAAATTGAAAGTCCCTTTGAAGTTATTTTGAAAACCCCTTTCAATTTGGAGTTATTTGGTTTATTCAAATTATTTTTCTCCAAAAATAAAATATATGGAAAATAGGGTAAAATGATTCCCTACAATGGAAGATTGGAGAAAAATGAGTTTGAAATCATTTTGGTATTTTAAAATATATTTTTTTGTTTTTCAATGAACCAGTAGCACTATTTGCTTTATTTAATTTCTTGTGAAATTTATTTGCCGCTGAAAATATGTTCATGTTTTAGGAAATTTGTTTCTGAAAATTTTGATATATAATATGCCTATATAAAATTTTGTTTCATGTTCGTTATTCAGTTTTTCTTTCTGTTTCTATTTAGTAGCACAAGTGTCCGTGCATTGCAACGGGAAAATTTGATGCTTTGTGCAAGCATAATGTCCCATAGCACCGGATTCGCTATGAAAAACATGTTGCAACGCAACAACCTTCTACAAAATAAACATAAAAAATAGGATGCAATTTAGCCCATTCATATTTTCTTTATCGGGCATAATCTCCCACTAATTCTATTTAGGTATAATCCTTTCATTGATTACCATGACGTCCTTATCCGTTTTAGTCAGGAATCAAATCCTTCGTTTTCTAATTCAGTAGCCCCACTATATTGAAGTCTATGGATCCTTCCTTCTAATTATCTTACCTTTTTACGTCAAATCCTTCCTTTAATTAGTCCCATCTATTCGAATATTCTTTTTATTAAGCCCACAATCTTTCTTTTAATTATTCTACCGGTTCACCCATAATCATTTCTTTAGTTAGCCACCTCTGTTTAAATAATCTCTTTAAGCTCACAATCGTTTCTTTAATTAGGTCATTCGCTTAATTAGCTCACCCTAAACATGATGACTACTCTCCTTTGTTTTAACCTTCTGTTGGTTGATTCTTAGGGCCGCTCATATATTTACCGGTGGGATCATTGTAAAAGAGCAAGGTGGGATTAGGAAAGGTGAGAGATACATAGCTCGTTGGTTGTTACATTGAAGAGCCAAACAAGAGATCATTCATTCAATTTTCACAATGTATATTTAATTTGACCAAATTATTTTTCGCGGTCTCTATGAAAGCTCATAGAAGGCCCATCAACATACAAGTGCATGGCCTAGATGGCTTAGCTTGTGTAGAGCGAATCGTGCGAAAAACATTAGAGTGCACTTAAACCAAACGAAATAAATGAAAATGACTAAACCAAACCAAGAATATCTATTCCCTTTAATAGTATAATATATATAGAAAAAAAACTATACGTGCGGCTCATATTTGTATGTCGCCCACATGCGCAGCATAGTAGACAGGCCGGCCCGTATTTTTCTTCTTCTCTTTTTATTTTCGTTAAGGCTTACAATTTAATTTAATTTAATTTAATTATTTATTTATTTTCCAAAAAATAAAATTTCAGGAAAGAAAAATATTGAAAAAAAAACCTGCAGCCGCAGTGTGGGCTCGGCCGGCCGGCGGAAACCTTTTGGCCCATGGCGCACTTTCCCCCTCTAATTTTTTTTCTTTTCGTATACATTTAGTCCCACATTGCCTAGCCTTTGACCCCTAATCCTCTTTTCCACCTATAAATATAGACTCATAGAGCCTCCAAAAATCATTCGATCCGGGTTAAATCAATATTTTGGTTCGACTAGATTCACTAAAAAAATATTTCTTCTCTCCGACGGGACTTCTGGAAGTTGTCTTCTCTCTCCGAAGTTTTCTTTTCTAGGTATCCGTCTTCGTATTTTTTTTATAGTTCCATAGCTTATTATTTTTAGACCTAGAATTCGTTTAGTCGTAATTATTTTTCTTCTGTAAAACAGCTTGATCCTAATTTCTGAAATAGCCATAACTTTTCACTCGTTTATCCAAATTAGATGAAACCAGCGCCTACAGTTTCATCTTGATTCCACCTATCCAGTGAACCTATCCCATTAAGTTTTTGAAATTTTCAAATTTCGAAAATTTGTTTAGATTCATATTCAAACTTTTTTTGATCATATCTTTTTATCAGTAGCTTCCTTTGCGATGAATCCAATTGCGTTGGGTTCGTATCGAAGAAATATTTACGTTCATACAATTAGTGTTATCTTTTCAACATATAATTTTTGATCATAGTCAGATTACTCTACTAGTCCACAAAGAGTTATCGCATAAAATTTTAAGCAGATTCTATGCTATGTTGAATTACTTGTATCTTTTGATCCGTTATTTCCAATCTAGTAATTCTTCCTCCTACATGTTCCTATTAACTCCCTACAACATCATTAGTTTCTACTTTTGAACCTTTCAAACTATTCGAATCTTCATTTGATCATATCTTGTAAACTATAGCACATTTTCAATTGATTCCTTATTGCAATTGAATCCCTCGACGTAATCTATCATCTTGAGCCATCACCACACTTTTTCACCAAAATTAGGATCTAATCTTGCAAAATAATTTGATTCAGTTCTTTTAGAGTTTTTGCAATCTTCCTTTGCATTTTGGGGTCTTTGAGTGATTGCTTATGTGTGGATAAAATTGCTTGCTTACGATAGATTGATCGGTGTGTGATGAGTAGAACTACCCGAATTATGAGTGCGAAGAATCTTCATCAACAATACAAGGCAAGTTCACACCTTATCATACTTTTCTATACCCAGTTTTTATGCATTAGTTTTACCCTCAAAGATTGCATGAGTAGGTTGGGAACATGTGGTGTTGCTATGTAGTTGATGAGGTACGAACCTATGATCCTTGAAACATCCTGGGAATATACGCTATGCTCGTTTTGCTTAGCCATGCTCGTAGACGGGGATTGGTATGTGAGAATCATGCAAGTTGTGAGAGTTAATAACTAAGGGAAACTTAAGGTGGCTACTTTAATACACATTTGGGTGGATTGGTTGCGGGCACCTAGGGTATCAAGTGTTGTCCTAGGAGATCCCGGGGTACCCGTGTGATCATCCTATGGAATGCCACCCAAGCTCAAAGGGATCATAAGATTATTCATGCTCAGAAACTTCCCTGTGCAGACACAAGCCATTATGGGCTCTGGCATAGTTGAGTAAGTTGCGCGAAACCTTTCCATGATGGGCTAGCAGATGTAGGGAGTTGTAGGTGTACCGGCCTATCTATCGGTTAAGGGGACCTCTTCATAAAGACTGTGTCTCGATCATCCGGTTCTCAAATATCAGGCAGTATGAGAAATTCAACGGAGGAGATCGAGTCTTGTGGGAAAAAATGCGCTAACCTGTACAAAGTGTACAAACAAATTATGATTTACTGTGTCCCCGGTTATGGACATTTTGAGTATCTAGTATTTGAATTATTGGTTGATCGCATCACTCTATTTTATGAAATTGCGGGGTTATTAATGATTTGGTGATTTTGGGATTGAGTTGGGGTTACCTTCTTAATATGGGTAATTTAACTTAGTAGTAAATAAAATGTATTCCTTTGTTGTAAGCAAAAATTAGCTTTATGCAAAATTAAACTTAGAGCCTCCACCAGCCAAATATGCTTATAGAGATAGACATTTTCATTATTATTGTATGGTGTGAAATTGCCAGTACATTCAATGTGCTGACCAACACAGCTGCAACATTTCATGTTGCAGGAATATCTGCAACGAGTAAGTGATACGATAGGGTTACGATGCCTACACTCAACTTTGTCGTTGGTGTTGTTGGGGCTCCACAACTTTGTTATTACTTCCGCTATGTTATTTGAGGTAATAGTATTTACGTTACTCTAATACATGTGATTTACCTCTGTTATAAATCCTCGAGTACTGTGTCTCTTAGCGTACCGATCTAGAGACTTCGATCCATTTGGGTCAGGTCACTACAATAAAGAAGGAGTAGATGGTGTTATTAGACGTTGTGTACCTAAGCATGAACAGGAAAAGATCCCACACAAGTGCCACACCGAGTCTTACGGAGGACACCACACTAGAGATAGAACTGCACATAAGGTATTGCAATCTGGTTTTTATTGGCCTACTCTCTTCAAGGATGCTCGTAAGTTTGTTTTATCTTGTGAATGTCAAAGAAATGGTAATATTAGTAGACATCAGGAAATTCCTATGAATTACTCACTTGTTATTGAACCATTACATGTTTGGGGCTTTGATTATATGTGACCTTTTCTTCCTCTAATGGGTATACACATATTTTAGTTGTTGTTGGTTATGTTACTAAGTGGGTAGAAGCTATTCCAACTAGTAGTGCTGATCATAACACTTTTATTAAAATGCTTAAACAAGTTATTTTTTAGAGGTTCAGAGTCCCTAGATATTTAATGACTGATGGTGGTTCACATTTTATTCATGGTGCTTTCCGTAAAATGCTTGCTAAGTATGATGTTAACCATAGAATTTCATATCCTATCATCCTCACTCTAGTGGTCAGGTAGAATTGAGCAATAGAGAGATTAAATTGATTTTGCAAAAGACGGTTAATAGATCTAGAAAGAATTGGTCTAAAAAACTTGATGATGCATTATGAGCTTATAGTACTTCTTATAAGAATCCTATGGGTATGCCGCCGTATAAAATGGTTTATGGAAAATCATGTCACTTACCTCTCGAACTAGAATATAAAGCTTATTGGGCTATTAAAGAGCTCAACTATGATTTCAAACTTGCTTATGAGAAGAGGTTATTTGACATTAGCTCACTTGATGAATGGAGAACCGAAGCCTATGAGAATGTCAAGTTGTTTAAAGAAAAGGTTAAAAGATGGCATGACAAGAGGATACAAAAGCGTGAGTTTAACGTAGGTGGTCATGTTTTGCTCTACAACTCTCGTTTAAGATTTTTTGCAGGAAAGCTTCTCTCTAAATGGGAAGGCCATTACATTATCGAGGAGGTCTATCGTTCTGGTGCCATAAAAATCAACAACGCCGAAGGCACAAATCCGAAGGTGGTGAACGGTCAAAGAATTAAACATTATATCTGAGGTACTCCCATAAATGTTGAGACCAATATAATTGACACCGTATCACCGGAGGAATACATAAGGGACACTTTCCAGAATGTTTTAGACTCCGAACAGGAATAGGTATGTGGTACGATAAGTAAACCGACTCCAAAACGTTTACAATGATAATTTTTCTCTGTTTTGGAATATTTAAAAAATTCAGAAAATTAAAAGTAGTTCGAAAGAGACACGAGGCTGCCACAAGGGTGGAGGGTGCACCCCCTATCCTTATGGACACCTCGTGTGCCCTCTGGACTTTGTTTTCTTGCACAATACTTATTTTGGTCGGTAAATATGCACTATATAATCTCCCGAAGGTTTTGACCGCCGTAACATGACAAAATCTTCTGTTGTTGTTTCGAGCTATTTTTCTGACAGATCTAGATCACCATGACGTCTCAAAGTGCCCCCAAGGACATGTTTTTCAAGAAGATCATAAACCCCTACCTTGCGGAGGTGCTGTGACACCCTCAAGCCATTGAGATGCATGAGGGGGTGCTGCACATCCGCGATGTTTAGGGGCCGAAGAAGACCGAAAGGTGGAGACAAGACTCGAAGCCATGGAGCAGCAAGTTTTCAAGTGCCAAGGGATGGTGGAACATGGACTCAACGCCAATCACATGATGATCGCGGATTTCACCAACAATCACAAGCTGGATGCCAAGAACATCGGAGAGGCCATCTTCAAGATTCATAAGAAAATCGAGCAGCTCCAAGCCCAGATCTATGACCTGCAAAACCAAAATAGTGAGTATGAATATAGATTCAATAGTATGAGTTTGGCTGTAGATTTGAGGATCACGGAGACTCATTCATCCTTCTATGTTGGTAAGCCTATGCCCTGGAAGATGGACGACAAGCCTACATCATCAACAACTCCATCATAACCACCTCCGAAGAGACCAAAATAAATGGGTATGGGCACTCCCCTTGGCAACTGCCAAGCTTGGGGGAGGTGCCCCGGTATCATATCACCATCACACTTTTACCTTTATCGTTTTTCTTAGTCCAATCCTTTTGGTTATATCTTGATCTAGTAGAATAAAGTTTAAGTATGATCTAGCCTTGAGTTTTGCTTTATGTTCCCTCTATGTAATTGAGTCCTTGAGTTATATATAATAAAGAGTAGTTTTGAGTTGAGGGCTCTGCTTTCTTGCTATGGTCTTGAGGGAATTAAATAAAAGAAAGAATAAAAGAAATAAAAATATCATATATTGATCTTATGGGGAGTAATGACTTCACATATAAAGAGTATGATGAATAAAATTTGTTGAGAGTTGACAAACATAGTTTTGGTCATTGTTGCAATTAGTAGGAAGTAATAAAGAAAGAGAGGCTTCACATACAAATATACTATCTTGGACATCGTTTGTAACTATGAGCACTCATTAAAATATGACATGCTAAAAAGTTGATGTTGGACAAGGAAGACAACATAATGGGTTATGTTTTCTTATATCCGAATAGAAGTTATATTGTCATGGATCCTCCAACATGTTGAGTTTGCCTTTCCCTCTCATGCTAGCCAAATTCTTTGCACCAAGTAGAGATACTACTTGTGCTTCCAAACATCCGTTAAACCAGTCTTGCCATGAGAGTCCACCATACCTACCTATGGATTGAGTAAGATCCTTCAAGTAAGTTGTCATCGGCGCAAGCAATAAAAATGCTCTCTAAATATGTATGATCTATTAGCGTGAAAAAATAAGCTTTATACGAACTTGTGATATGGAAGAAATAAAAGCGACAAACTGCATAATAAAGGTCTTTATCACAAGCGGCAATAAAAAGTGACGTTCTTTTGCATTAAGATTTTGTGCATCCAACCATAAAAGTGCATGACAACCTCAGCTTCCATCTGCAAAGCGCCTATCTTTTACTTTTATCTCCTACCCTTATATAAGAGTCATGGTGATCTTCACCTTTCCTTTTTACACTTTTTCCTTTGGCAAGCACTATGTGTTGGAGAGATCCAAATATATATATATATCCACTCGGATGTAGGTTATCATAAAGTATTATTGTTGACATTACCCTTGAGGTAAAAAGTTGGGAGGCAAAACTATAAGCCCCTATCTTTCTCTGTGTCCGATTGAAGCTTTGAACCCATAAGTATCGCATGACTGTTAGCAATTGTGAAAGACTAAATGATAGTTGAGTATGTGGACTTGCTGAAAAGCTCTTATATTGACTCTTTCCGATGTTATGATAAATTGCAATTGCTTCAATGACCGAGATCATAGTTTGTTACTTTTCGATAAAGTCTCCGATTCATACTTTACCTTGTGAATGAATTGTTATTTTAGCATAAGAAATTATATGGTATTATATGTTGTTGTTCTAAAGATGATCATGATTCCCTCATGTCCGTATTTTATTTTACCGACACCTATATCTCTAAACATGTGGACATATTTTTCGATTTCGGCTTTCGCTTGAGAACAAGCAGGTCTAAGCTTGGGGGAGTTGATACGTCCATTTGCATCATGCTTTTATATTGATATTTATTGCATCGTGGGCTGTTATTTGACATTATATCACAATACTTATGCCTTTTCTCTCTTATTTTTATAAGGTTTACATGAAGAGGGAGAATGCCGGCAGCTACAATTCTGGACTGGAAAAGGAGAAAATATTAGAGACATATTTTGCACAACTCCAAAAGTCCTGAAACTTCACGGAGAATATTTTTGGAATACATAAAAATATTGGGCGAAGAAAGCACCAGAGGGGGGCCACTTGCCAGCCACAAGGGTGGAGGGCGCGCCCCCCGTCCTTGTGGACCCCCTGGCAGGCCCCCGACGCCCATCTTCTGTTATATGGTGTGTTTTGACCTGGAAAAAAAATCAAAAGGAAGCTTTCGGGATGAAGCGCCGCCATCTTGAGGCGGAACTTGGGAAGAACCAATCTAGGGATCCGACGGAGCAGTTATGCCGGGGAAACTTCCCTTCGGGAGGGGGAAATCGAAGCCATCGTCATCACCAACGATCCTCTCATCGAGCGGGGGGAATCTCCATCATCATCTTCACCAGCACCATCTCCTCTCAAACCCTAGTTCATCTCTTGTATCCGATCTCTGTCTCAAAACCTCAGATTGGTACCTATGGGTTGCTAGTAGTGTTGATTACTCCTTGTAGTTGATGCTACTTGGTTTATCCGGTGGAAGATTATATTTTAATATCCTTAATGATGATTAATACTCCTCTGATCTTGATCATGAATATGCTTTGTGAGTAGTTACATTTGTTCTTGAGGACATGGGAGAAGTCTTGTTATAAGTAATCATGTGAATTTGGTATTTGTCCGATATTTTGATGAGATGTATGTTTTCTCTCCTCTAGTAGTGTTACGTCAACGTCGACTACATGAAACTTCACCATAATTTGGGCCTACAAGAAGGCATTAGGAATTAATAAGTAGATGATGGGTTGCTAGAGTGACAGAAGCTTAAACCCTAGTTTATGTGTTGCTTCATATGGGGCTGATTTGGATCCGTATGTTTCATGTTATGGTTAGGTTTACCTTAACTCTTCTTTGGTAGTTGTGGATGCTTGCGAGAGGAGTTAATCATAAGTGGGAGGCTTTTCCAAGAAAGGTCAGCACCCAAGCACCGGTCCACCCACATATCAAATTATCAAAGTAACGAACGTGAATCATATGAGCATGATGAAAACTAACTTGACAACAATTCCCATGTGTCCTCGGGAGCGCTTTGCTTTATATAAGAGTTCGTCCAGGCTTGTCCTTTGCTACAAAAAGGATTGGGCCGCCTTGCTGCACCTTAGTTACTTTCGTTACTTGTTACTCGTTATGAATTATCTTATCACACAACTATCTGTTACCGATAATTTTAGTGCTTGCAGAGAATACCTTGCTGCACTGCTTGTCATTTCCTTCTACTCCTCGTTGGGTTTGACACTCTTACTTATCGAAAGGACTACGATAGATCCCCTATACTTATGGGTCATCAGCTTCCCGGTGAGCCTGTGCATTGGAGGACAACTTGCACACCTCTCGGTCAGCCTGTGCACCGGACTGCGCTCGCACGCCTCCCGTTCAGTAAAGCAGCTGTCCGCACGACACCTCCTATAGCCATTAAAACCAAGACACACAGTGTCACATGAATGGTTAACAGAACGCACATGATTTGAAGTATACAAATGTTTGAGATATTAAAGTGGCAGCTATTTTTTCAAAATGCCTTTGTTGGATGTGATTCGAGTGCGCCTTCTCTCAAAATGGACATGAAAAATACCATAGCATGTCGGGTGCCATTCCATGATAGCATGCCAAGTTTCATTAATTTCATACAAGTTTTGGATTTACCAGAATTTAAAAACAAAGTATCTCAACGTTTTGCCAGCAATCAATAGTGCCTTGGTATTTGGAATTCGTTCCCATTTCTTGCATGGGACCTAAGCATGCTCCCAAGGACACACATTTCATATGTCAACCCATTTTTCTACACTGGAGCATGTGCATGTAGTTCAAATTTGAATTATGCACAAAAAATGCCTAGAAAACCTAGTTAATGTATAAAAATGTCCAAGCGAACCCCAAAAATCCCAAAAATTGACACAACACTCCCGTCGTTCTGTTTTGACACTAGAAAAAATTTGAAAGCAAGAAGAGACAACGGATATTATTTCGTCCCCAAGGGTGGCACGTTCCCTCCCGAAACCACCAGGCTTGTTGTGAGAAGCTCTGGTTTGCGAGAACCTTATACCCAAACCTGCCCCAAATGGGATAATTATTTTACCACAGTATGTTGATGCCACTCCATGATAGCATGTCAAGTTTCATTAACTTCAGACGAGTTTTGGATTTACTAGAATTTAAAAACCATGTATCTCAATGTTTGCGGCCGAGCGATGATGGCAAGGTGTTTGACATTCATTTCCATTTCTTGCATGGGGCCTATGCATGCAGCCAAGGACACAATTTTGATTTTTCAAACAATTTACATGCACTTGAGCATGTGCCTGTAGTTCAAATTTGAAATATGCACATAAATGCATAGAAAACTCAGTTAATGTATAAAAATGTACAAGAGAACCCCAAAAAATTCCTAAAATTAACACAACACTCATGTTGACACTAGAAAAAAATTCAAATCAAGAAGAGGCAACGGATATCGTTTCGTCCAGAAAGGTGAAACGTTCCCTACCGTAACCATGATGCTTGTTGTGAGAAGCTCTGGTTTGTGAGAAGCTTATATACCCCAACATGCCCCAAATGGGACAATATTTTTACCACTTCATGTTGATGCCGTTCCATGCTAGCATGTCAAGTTTCATAAATTTCTGACGTGTTTTTGATTTACTAGAATTTAAAAACCATGTATCTCAATGTTAGCAGGTGAACGATGGTGGCAAAGGTGTTTGACATTCATTCCCATTTCTTGCATGGGACCTAAGATTGCAACCAAGGACACACATTTGGTTTTTCAACCTGTTTATATACACTGGAGCATGTGCATGTAGTCAAATTTGAATTATGCACATGAATGCATAGAAAACTCAGTTAATGTATAAAAATGTCCAAGCGAATCCCAAAAATCCCAAAAGTTGACACAACACTCATGTTGTTCTATTTTGACACAAGAAAAATTTTGAGAGTAAGAAGAGGCAACATATATGGTTTCGTCCCCAAGATGACATGTTCCCTACCGAAACTATCAGCCTTGTTGTGAGAGAAGCCCTGGTTTGCGAGAAGCTTATACCCAAACCAGCCCCAAATGGGACAGTATTTTTACCACGCCTTCTCGATGCCGTTCAATGATATCATGTCAAGTTTCATGAATTTTAGACGAGTTTTCGGTTTACTAGAATTTTAAAACCATGTATCTCAATGTTAGCGGCCGAGCGACAGTGTCAAGGTGTTTGACATTCATTCTCATTTCTTGCATGTGACCTAAGCTTGCAACCAAGGACAAACATTTGATTTTGCAACCCGTTTTTATGGACTGGAGCATGTGCATGTGTCGGATTTCGGGTTCCGGCAGACCCTTAAGGTTCGAACACTGGGGTGAGCGCGGAAATCACGTCGTCAACCTCCCCGTCTCACAAAGATCTAAACTACTAAAGGAATCACACAAGAGACACAAGATTTATCCTGGTTCGGGCCACCATTGTGGTGTAATACCCTACTCCAGTGTGTGGTGGATGGATTGCCTCCTGGGGCTGGTGATGAAGAACACTACAAGGAAGAACAGACTCGCGAGGGTCAGTTCTTAGCTGGGGCGATGAACTGCTGGGAGGAGTTCAGTCACCTCTCTCTCTCTCTCTCTCTCTCTCTCTCTCTTTCTCTACTCTATGTGCCTTCTCATCAAAAACCGGACCTTGACCTACTAACTGATCGAACCCCTTGCTATGTGGGTGGCTGGTCCTATTTATAGGGGCCCTGGTCCTCTTCCCAAATATCGAGTGGGAAGGGAGCCAACAATGGTGGGCTAATTTGAAGGGGGACAGCAAGTACATCTATCTTGACAAAAGGTGGTCTTCGCCTGCGAAAGGCTCTGCGGTGACGCCGCGTTGGGCTCCATGGTGACCTCCGTCTCGTAGTCCGCTTGGTCCTGGTCTTGTTGCACCAAAACGGCAACCTTTGCCTGATGCCTCGGTACTCCGCGGCTGCGCTTGCCCCCTTTGTACCAAAGAGGAAAGAAGGACGCTGCGCGTGCTGGCGCCTGCCTGGCGCCCTCGATCGTCATGGCTTGCGTCACTGGCAGCTCGCGAGGTACCCCGCCTTGATATCTCCGTCTCCTCGCGAGCCAGCCTGAGTAGGCTGTGCCTGAGGATGCGCCGTGTCGTCCGCCTCGCGAGGCTTGGCCCCTCGCGAGGGTCTTGAGTCTTGAGCTTGATGAAGATGGGCCATGTTGGGCCCCCATTCGAGCCACGCCGCAGGCCGCAGGCAGCCAAGTCTGGGGACCCCCGTTCCCAGAACGCCGACAGTAGCCCCCGGGCCCGTGGCGCGCATGGGCTTGGCCGTGCCGAGAGGCGAAAGGGCAAGGGCGAAGCGCCGCGGGCCCTAACAGCCTGCGGCCTTGGGCGCCGCATGGCGGTTGACGGGACGTGGGTGCTTCAGCAACCACGCGGGTTGGTAAAGGAGCGGCATCTGCCCAGACTTCGCCTTTTGCTCTCTCCGGTCGTCGTTCAGATCCCCTTTCTTGCGCCTTCCCTTTCTTCCTCTAAATTTCCAGATCTACTCCAGCTGCGTGACCTAGGAAGCCATGGCGCCTCGCCAGCCTCCGGCCAAAGCTTGGTACTCCCCTGCTCTGGATCCGCCGAATGTGTCCAAGGTGAGCTTCGCCCGGCTGTGTCGGATGGCGATGGCGCAGGGCGTCAACGGGGCAGAGGTGTTCAAGGCCGGCTCTACCACCCCCGAGGACCGAGGGAGCACCTTTTATCCTCTCTTTGTGAGCTCCATTGCTGCGGGCTTGGTGCCTCCCTTCTTCGAGTTCTTCTTCTCTGTCCTCCGCCACTACAACTTGCAGGCTCTGCATATCCATCCCAACTCTGTCCTTCTCCTGGCGATCTTCCCTTACTACTGCGAGGCCCACGTGGGGGTGCAGCCTTCGGTGGCCCTGCTGCGCCACTACTTCTCCCTCCGGGTCTCCGGCAGCTCTCCTTCTGCGTGTGCGGGCTTCGTCGTGTATAGCGGCACCATTACCATCTCGAACCCCGGGAAGAGGATCGAGGGCTTCAGGAGCAAGTGGATCTTGGCAGATGTCGGGCGCATCCACCCTCGGCTGATCTTGCCTACGGAGCAACCCGTGAGCACCAGCGACTGGTGCCGAGCGGAGCTTAGGGACCCCCGTGTGAAGCCGGTGTTGGAGAAGATGGACGCGGACCTGAGGCCGGCCAACATGGCGATGATGAAGTTAACCGGTGCATCGCTGCTGAAGGAGTTCCTGGAGCACCAGCTGGCCCCGCTCCGGGAGTACTCCCCTCCAATGTGGAGGCCCCATCTGTGCCCCGAGGCTGTGGACGAAGCGGATGTGACCGCGGTTCTCCAATCTCTGGTCGGGGGCGAGGTGGCAAGGCCGAAGGGCGCTCCCAAGCCCTTGTTCCTTCGCGACGACTGGAAGCGGGTGGTGAAGTCTATTCCCGTTTTTAACGTGGATGGGCTTGTGCCCGCGCTGGCTTCTGAAGGGCCGGTGGATGTGCCCTCTGGCGACTCCAGCGATGAGGAGGAGGAAGAGGAGCGGGGAGAGGGGGCCGACTCTGGGGCGACTGATGGAGAGTCGAGGGCTCCCCTCTCTCGGCGCGTGTCCCGCACTCTCCGCCTTTCGCCGAGCGACGACGACGATGATGATGACGATGATGATGATGTGCTGGGCAGCGGGAGCTCACCCCCGATTCCGAAGAAGGACAGGACCGCGCTGATCTCCCGCGGGTCCGTCCTGACTCCGGGGCGAACCATGGATGCGCCTTCTGCTTCTGAGGTCGACCCTTCCAGCCGGCTGTCAGGCTTCAAGTTAGGCTGGAGGCTGCCCGAGCTCGCCGGTGAAGACCCGTAAGTGCTGGATCCTTGCTCTTTTGTTTCTCGTTCCGCCGACGAGGCTTGATGATTGCTTCTCTTGAACAGGCTGGCGCCCGCGGCGAAGAAGCCGAAGGGAGCTCCTGAGGTCCCACCTGTGGCGACGCCTTCGCCTGCAGGGGAGGGAGATCATGACGCGCGGGCCTCTCCTGCCCGCGCATCCTTGCGAGGTTTGACCGAGCTGGCTGGGGCGAGGTCAGCCCCCATGGCCCAAGTGACTCCGGAGGTGCCCTCGTCTGGCGCCGCTGCTACGGCTGCGGAGGCGCAGCGGACTCTGCTTTGGGACACTACGGCCTCGCCGCCGTTACCTTCTCCTCCCGTTCTACCTGCCATTGCTTCCTCAGCTCCTCCTGTTGTCCTGGAGTGTGCCGATGCTACTCCGTCTTCTTCTTCCATCTTGGAGCGTGCCGTCGCCGAACTAGACCGGCTGCGGCAGGATCTTCTCAGCGCCGACCCTCGCCTGGTGGCCGGGTGCCTGGAACTGGCTTCGGGGTGGATTCTCTCTGATGCTTCGATTCGGGCGGCGTTGGTTCAGGCCTCAACGGCCTGTGACAGAGAGAGGGAAGCCACCCTCAAAGCGAAGGCTGCTCATGACACAGCCCTGGGGGAAGTGGTCGAAGTACGCGGCCCTTGCAAGGCGCTGGAGGACGAGCTGCAGGGCCTGCGGGGCCAGTTTGCGGAGGAGGTCTGCCTGCGACAAGAGCTGGAGAAGGGGGCGAAGGCGCGCGAGGCGGCGCTCGAGGACCAGGAGGCCAAGCTCAAGAAGCGCCGCGACCACTTAGGCGCGTTGAGGAAGGAGCTGGAGGCGACGAAGGCCGAGCTGGACGCCAAGGCCCGGGTTCTTGCCGAGGATCGCGTGGCCTTCGCGGACATGGAGAAAGATGCCCGTGCTTCGCTGAAGATGCTTTACGAGAGCGGCCTGGACAGCCCACTAGCTGGTGACGAGGACGGCCCCGCCAAGCTGCTTCCCTTCCTGGTCAAGGCCCTTGGGGATGTCGCCCTTGGCATCGGCCCCACGGCCGAGGCCGAGGCGCACGTCTTGTCTTCTGTTGCGCTGACGCGGGTCTTCGCCCACGTCTACCTTCGTGATCCCGACGCTGACCTCGGCGGCCTGCTGGAACCGGTGAGCGGCGAGGGTGCTGCCGCCGCTGTCGAAGCCGTGAAGGGGCGTGCGGAGGCGCTGCTGGGGAAGTTCCGGGCCTTCAGCACCAAGCCAAGGCAAGGCGCTGCCGGCCCCGCTGCTCCATGAGGCGAAGCCGCTCCGCACTGCTTCACCGCCGACAAGTGACTCCGTTCCATCCCTGTTCTTCTTTCAATTCCTGCACATGTGCCACGCCTCGGGGAGGCATTTAAACTTGCGTTTGGTATTGAGACGATAGTATGGACTGCAATATTTGCTTTTAAGTTCCTAGGATTTTATGCTTTTCTTCCCTACTTACTTGTGTTCTACGCCAGCAGAGCCCGGCCCCGCGCATGCCTCACCCAGCATTAGCCCCGACCGGAAACCAGGACAGGACCAAAGGAGTGAGGGGCCACATGACAAGTTAGGCTCCTGAGTCGCGATGCTCAGGAGTCCCCCTTGGCGCGCGAACAACAAGTAGGGAAGCGTGATGTAGGCGTGTCTTCTGTTCTACGTCTGCAGAGCCCGACTCCGCGCGTACCTCACCCAGCATAGCCTTTCGGAACTAAGGAGTGAGGGGCTACGGAGCCAGTTAGGCCCCTGAGTCACGATGCTCAGGAGTCCCCCTTGACGCGCAAACGGCCTTCATACCTTGGCTCCGCTCGGGGAGAGACGCGCGGCGAACCAGGCCCGAGGGGCCTGGCTGGGCGGCGTACGCCTGGGCGTGACCTAGTCATAGCCCCCGTGCCTAGCCCCCTCGCGCGGCACTCCCGAGGGGAGGCGTTGCAATGAGGCCAGCCACTAAGCTCTGGGCTCCCTGAGGTTAATGCGGCTCGGAGGCCACCCCCAGTTGTTTATCACCAGCGCGGAGCATAGCGCTTCCGTATGTGTACGGGCATAGCCGCGCCTCGGCAGTGTCGTCAGCCAGCGCGGAGCATGGTGCTTCCACTGGTACGTGGGAGGGGGCTCCCCTCCGGGAGGAGCCCCCAGGGCGTATACAGCCCCGCCCTGACATGTGACCGGCATGGTAGAGCTAGGTGAGGTGTATCTGGGCACTCGTGAGCCAGCGCAGGACTCACGAGGCCCTACCTCTGGGCGGGTTGCGCCCGGCACTGGGCCGTATCTTGAGATGTGTCCCTGCAAAATTTGGTTAGATGCCGGTACTCTACGTCCTCGGGTCCCGGCCCTCGAGCTTGTCTCAGCCGTCACTGGTATGCCAGGTCGCGATGCCATGGACAAGGCCAGAGGATGAGGGCTGGAGAGCCAGTAAGAGCCCTGAGTCGCGATGCTCAGGCACCCCCCTTTAACGTGCAAGTAGCCGACATGGAGAAGAAGGGATGCCGTGGACGGGCATCATGCAATCAAGCGTGATAGGCAAATGCATTGTTGGAAATAAACGCGATGGAGATACACGCCGCTGGGTCTGGCCCGAGCGGCTTGGGGATGATGCAGCCCGAGGGGCGCCCCCAACAAGGCAAACTAACGATGGAAAGGTAAATGCAGATACATGCCGCGGGGACGGACCCACGCGGCCTGGGAGTGATGCAACCCTGGGAGGGCGCTCCCAGCTGAGAACGGAACTTGAAAGATGTCACCTGAGGATGTCGTCGGCGTAGTGGCGTTGGTACAGCAGACTTGACGGGCTGCAGAAGCCGATCCTCACGAGCCCCCAGGCCCCCGGGCCTCGGGAGGCTCCGGAGGCACTGGTGACTCCTCACGAGCTGCCTCCATCTCCGCCATGTCCGCGGAACGTCTGTCTTCCTGAGCCTCCATGATGCCCCTCATGAGGCGCTGGTACGCTGCAGCCATGCTCGGCAGGCCGTAAGGCATGCGAACATAGCTGTGGAGTGGACCTCCGTAGCGCCCCACTCGTGAGGGCCAGAGGCGCTCCATCGTGGCGATCTGATTGAGCCCTGGTATGTCGACGCAGACGCGCAGCCCGCCATCCTCGCCTAGATGTGGGGCCACGGCTGGCAGGCGGTGGCAACCTCTCATGATCCTCGTCTCCTGTAGTTCTTGAATGGCCTTGTTAACGAACTCCTGCTGGTCTGACCTTCCTGGCGCGACTCCTTCCCGGGGGAAACGTGCTGCGAAGCACGCCTCCACATGGTGCCCAAGCGCCTCCCTCGTGACCCTGGCTAGGTCGGTGGCCCTCCAGGTGAGAGCCCCCGAGCCCTGCCTGAGGAGGGCGCTGGGCACGCTTTCCTATGCGATGGAAGGAGGGTCCCCCTGGGCAGACATGGGCCCTGAGGGGCCTGCCTCCTGAGGGGGCGAGCCTGACGATGTCTTCTTCTTCTTGGGGGTGGTCTCAGGAAGCCTCCTGCTTCCGTGATCTGGGTCTTCTAGCGACGCGGCCTGATAGGCCCGCTCCAGGGAACACACTGTATCCTTCTCTTCACAGGGCACCGTGATGACGCCGCCACATCCTGGCATCTTGAGGACGTTGTAGCCATGGTGGGTCGCAGCCATGAACTTGGCCAGCGCTGGGTACCGGAGGATGGCGTTGTACGGCAGGCAGATGTGGGCGACATCGAAGTCCATGAGCTCGGTGCGGTAGTTGCTGCGGGCCCCGAAGGTGACAGGGAGGCAGACCTTCCCGATCGGGACTGTGGAACCGTCGGTGATCCCGGAGAAAGGCTTGGTCGGCTGAAGCTGGTCATAGGGCACTTGGAGGTTGTTGAATGTTTCCACGGACAGGACGTTGAGCCCTGCCCCACCATCGATGAGGGTCTTGGTGACCAGCACGTTGCTGATGACTGGGGAGCAGAGCATCGGGAGGACTCCTGCCGTGGCCGCGCACTTGAGCTGGTTCGCCGAGCTGAACATGATGGGGCACGCCGACCACCTGAGGGGGCGCGTTGCTTCGAGCTTGGGGAGAACTGCATTCACTTCGCGGGCAGACTGCTTGAAGATACGTTGGGAGGCTGGGGCTTGAGCTCCGCCTAGGATGCAGGCGATTGCGCGCGACTCCTGGAAGCCCCCAGCCCCCTCATCTTGATGGCGGTCTTCATTCCTCCTTGGCTGAGGCGGCAGCGGAGGTAGGCCTGCATTGCCATGAGGGCGGTCCTCACGAGGCTGATCCCTCCAGTCTCCCTCGCGAGGCAGGTCCCGCCAGCGGTCCTCGCGAGGCTGGTCGCGCCACTCCGGGCGCGGGCCGCGATCTTCCCAGCATCCTGGGTTTGTTCCTCCTCCCCGGCCGTAGCCCCGGTCAGCACGGTCAGGGCGACGGCCGATCCTTCCTTCTCGCACGGCGCGGAGCTCTTGACATTCGTTGGTGTTGTGGGTGTGGAGGTCATGGTACACGCAGTACCGGCTGCCTCTGGAGGGTTCGGGCAGATCCTTGCCCTGCTTTGTGTCTGGTTCTGCCGCGAGTACGGCAGCCCCCTTGCGCTTCGCGTCCTTGGCTTTGGGCTTCTTCTCTTCTGGGTCTGCGGCAGGCAGCTCGAGGAGGGAGAGACGTCCCTCCTCTGCCCTGGCGCACTTGTTCGCCAAGTTGAACAGCTCCAGGGAGGTGCAGAGGTCTTCATGCATCGCCAGCTCCTCCTTCATCTTGACGTCGCGCACGCCGTCGGAGAAGGCCGAGATGATGGCCTCCTCGGACACCTTGGGGATCTTGAGGCGCGCGCTGTTGAAGCGCTGGATGTATTTTTGCAGGGTCTCTCCGGGTTGTTGCTTGATGCGGCGCATGTCGCTCACGGCGGGCGGCCGGTCGCGAGTACCTTGGAAGTTGGCGATGAAGCGGGCGCGCATCTGGTCCCAGGAGGAGATCGTGCCTGGAGCCAGATTCAGGAGCCAGGTTCGAGCTCCTTCCTTGAGCGCCATGGGGAACCAGTTCGTCATGACCTTTTCATACCCACCGGCAACCTCGATGCCCAGCTCATAGAGCTGGAGGAACTCTGCGGGATCGGTTGTGCCGTCGTAGCGAGGAGGCAGGTCGGGCTTGAACTTGCCGGGCCACCCGACACTGCGCAGCTCAGTGGTGTAGGCGTGGCAGCCCGCGGTGGCCACAAAAGGACTCGGTTGGTGGAGAGCTTGGTCTTGAGGGTCCCCACGCGTTGCAGCTAGGAGCAGGGCGGGGTCTTGGCACGCCGGAGCTGGAGCAGGGTCGCGGCGCACGGGACCAGGGAGCGCCCTGGCAGCCCCTTGCGGGCGAGGAACTTCTTGGTAGCTCCGCTCTTGCTGCGCTGGCGCCTGACGGAGCAGGTTCCGCCCAGGGGCCAAGCGCCTTGGAGCCATGGCATCTTCTTGGAGGGGAGGCGGCTGGTGCACCTCTGGAGCTTCGTTGCCCACGCGGGGCGGAGTGTGGCGCAGAGGGACGGACGGCACGGAAGAGCCCCCTGCGGCGCGGACAAGCTCGGCGACGCGCTCGAGCCACTCTTCGTAGACGTCGTCGACGGGGCGGTAGCGCAGGAGCTCGTTTGCCATGAGGAGCACAGCTCGAGCCTCCAAGGGTGCGCGGAGCGCGCGGGACGAAGAACCGGCTAGAGCGAGTGATGGAGTAGCGGTGCGGCCGTCTTACCGCACGGACAGGTGCTGAGACGATGCTTGCTGCTCGCCCCCCGCCGGGCCGGTGGCTGCGTTGACAGCGGGCGACGGGGAATGACGAGGACGCCCACCGACGGGGGCCGTCTGGGCGACAAGAGAAGCGATGGCGGCCCGGCGCTCGGCGCGGGCCTGACGAGCGTCGGACATGGATGCGAAGGTCGGAGGAGAACGGAGTGGTGGAAGACATTTTCTGGCGCACCCCTACCTGGCGCGCCAAATGTCGGATTTCGGGTTCCGGCAGACCCTTAAGGTTCGAACACTGGGGTGCACGCGGAAATCACGTCCTCAACCTTCCCGTCTCACAAAGATCTAAACTACTAAAGGAATCACACAAGAGACACAAGATTTATACTGGTTCGGGCCATCATTGTGGTGCAATACCCTACTCCAGTGTGTGCTGGATGGATTGCCTCCTGGGGCTGGTGATGAAGAACACTACAAGGAAGAACAGCCTCGCGAGGGTCAGTTCTTAGCTGGGGCGACGAACTGCTGGGAGGAGTTCAGTCACCTCTCCCTCTCTTTCTCTACTCTGTGTGCCTTCTCATCAAAAACCGGACCCTGACCTACTAACTGATCGAACCCCTTGCTATGTGGGTGGCTGGTCCTATTTATAGGGGCCCTGGTCCTCTTCCCAAATATCGAGCGGGAAGGGAGCCAACAATGGCGAGCTAATTTGAAGGGGGACAACAAGTACATCTATCCTGACAAAAGGTGGTCTTCGCCTGCGAAAGGCTCTGCGGTGACGCCGCGCTGGGCTCCATGGTGACCTCCGTCTCGTAGTCCGCTTGGTCCTGGTCTTGTTGCACCGAAACGGCAACCTTTGCCTGATGCCTCGGTACTCCACGGCTGCGCTTGCCCTCTTTGCACCAAAGAAGAAAGAAGGACGCTACGCGCGCTGGCGCCCGCCTGGCGCCCTCGATCATCATGGCTTGTGTCACTGGCACCTCGCGAGGTACCCCGCCTTGATATCTCCGTCTCCTCGCGAGCCAGCCTGAGGAGGCTGCGCCTGAGGATGCGTCGTGTCGTCCGCCTCGCGAGGCTTGGCCCCTCGCAAGGGTCTTGAGTCTTGTGCTTGATGAAGATGGGCCATGTTGGGGCCCCATTCGAGCGACGCCGCAGGCAGGCAAGTCTGGGGACCCCCGTTCCCAGAACGCCGACAGCATGTAGTTCAATTTTCAATTATGCACATAAATGCCTAGAAAACTCAGTTAACGTATAAAGATGTCCAAACGATCCCCAAAAAAATCCAAAATTTAACACGACACTCTAGTTGTTCTATGTTGACACCAGGAAAAAAATTGAAAGGAAGAAGAGGCGACGAATATTATTTTGTCCACAAAGGTGACACGTTTCCCTAACTGAACCATGAGGTTTCTTGTGAGAAGTTCGGGTTTGTGAGAAGCTTATACCATAACCTGTCCCAAATGGGACAATATTTTTTACCCCAGCATGTTGATGCCATTCCATGATAGCATGCCAAGGTTCATGAATTTCAGACGGGTTTTGGATTTACTAGAATTAGAAAAGCAAGTACCTCAACGTTCGCCGGAGAGCCACGATGCCGTGGTGTCCGAAATTCATCCCCATTTCTTGCATTGGACATAAGCATAAACCCATGGACACATATATGATTTTACAACCCATGTTGGTGCATCGGAGCATGTGCATGTAGTTTAATTTTGAATTGTGGCTAGAAAACCAATTTAATGTGTAAAATGTCGAAACGAACCCTGAATAATTTCAATTTTTTTACGACACACATATAGTTGCATGTTCACTGCAGATAAAAGTTCTAGCAATTCAAACACCCTCCGTTGCCGATGTGACCCCATTATGTAATGCAAATCAAGATGAAAAATCAAGTAGATCCCACACAATTTATTATCGTCAACCGTGTGAAGGAAATATGTCGTAGAAGCAATAATAAAGTTGTTATTTATATTTCCATACATCATGATAAATGTTTATTATTCATGCTAGAATTGTATTAACCGGAAACTTAGTACATATGTGAATACATAGACAAAATAGAGTGTCCCTAGTATGACTCTACTTGACTAGCACTAGTGCGCGTCGGTCCTAAACAAACGGTTTTTAACACCTTTCCGTGACGGCATCTGGAACCATCGCCAAGTGAGTGTGGGAGATAGGGGAGTCCTTCCCACACGACCCAGAAACTGTCGGGGATATGCCCTCCTGGCACACACGTTCGGCAAAATGAGGTCGTGTGCGACCTGCGAGCGCTCAAATACAGAAATACATACAGTACAGCTAAAAAATACAATTATACGGCGAAATTGTTTCCGGTCGCAAGCACATCCCACACAGTTAGTCCCTGCTAAACATTTCTGTTCGTATGTACATCCCACACAGTCACTCCAAGGAAAATGTTTTCGTTCATAGGTACATCACACACAATTTTCCCCGTTAAATTGTTTGTGATAGCGTTGCCATCGCACATGATATTACTAATTTTATCGTTTGCGTTATTGAATGCATCACACACGGTGCGTAGAAAGAAACTGTGTGGCAAAGGCTGTCCATCACACATACTTTTTATGTGATAAATGTCTGCGCAAGGTGGCCTAACGCAAACAGTTTTCAAGAGAAAGTCGTGTGTGCAGTGGAGATTGATCGCACACGTAGTGTATCCTAGAAACATTTCTGATCTCCACGTATATCGCATACGTTTCGCTTTCGCAAACCGTGTGCAGTGTAATCCCTATTTAATCCATAATTAATCCAATTAATCCCTAATTTAAAAACCACATGTTATGATTTTGAAAGTAGGCAATCACTTATTTCATATCCAACCATGTTTATTACAAATATAGTTTCAACCACGAATCCATAATTCAATGGACAGGTACATATAGTGAAGAACGGCAGAAGCACCAAGTAAAGAATGATGAACCACAGTTGTACTAAACACTATAAAGAGAGAGGCGAAAGACATTCTGGTTGTTGGAGAAGGTGAAGCGGAATGCCCATATTGTGCCCTCCTCCATGTGTAAGGCGCACATGACTCTAGGCCAACCCCTTGTGATGGTTTCCCATCCATCCTTCACTATCTTCATTAGGACTTCTCGATGCTCATTGTAGTCTGGATGAAATACTTTAACCTTCATTGCGTGTCCACCAATCATGTACTTTGCGAGGTAATCTTGAGTGAACTGCTCCGGGAACCACTAGGACGAAAAAGATTCAGACATTGTTGTCTAACAACTCATTATGGGCAGTAAAAAGAGAAGGCTGCAGAGTTTGTAGTTACCATCCTATAGCTCACTATTGTGTTGGATAGAGCATAAACAAATAATTTGCTTGCCACCAATCGTATCTTTTTTCTAATTATCCTTATCAGTTTCCTCACTTGATGCTTGTTCATCAATATCTCATTGCCCCATACGCAAAAAGGGTCGATGCGTGGATCCTTGCCAAGGGCATATGTACCTACAATCAACAAGTTAATATTAGAAGCTAACTAGTGTCCAGGCCAGGATCTATATGCACTACATTATGGAACGACGGGGGGAGTACAAGCCGAGGGATGAAGCTAACCTCGGCGGAAAATGGTGGCCACTCTCGTTGTTGTCCTGCATAAGTAGTGGAAATGCATGATAAGTACAACAATCTTAACATCAAACAAATATAGCAAAGGTAAACAACATCATCTCCAAATGATAGCTTGAATGTGTTGGGTTCAGCATGCTATTAAAGCAGGTATAAAATGGAAGGCAATGTTACCGACAGTAGGCTTAACAGCCAATAAATATTGCAATTCAAACAGGTATTGTTGAAAATGAATAGAATGCAGGTAATTCTTAAACATCACACTAGATAAATGTGTAAAACTGAAATAATTTAACTACACCAGGAATAACTGGAACCAAATATAGTCGTTCAAACTAGTATTGATGAAATCGAGCGGCACAGTTCCGACTTGCACATAATGAACCACACATTGTGAATGACTAAAATAAACAAGGCATAAATGACTAGTATAACAACCAAATATAGACATTGAAAACTGGAGAGCCTCACTGCAACCAACCTAACAAGCAAATACAGATAAACAGGGCATATGCTTGAAAACCGGACAAATGCTCACTACAACCAACCTAACAACCAGATAAAGATAAACAAGGCATCTGCTTGATGACTAGAGAAATGCTAAAAAAAGCAACCTAACAACCAAATACATATAAACAAGGCATCTGCTTGATAACTGGACAAATGCTAAAAAAGCAACCTAACAACCAAATACAGATAAACAAGGCATCTGCTTGATAACCGGGCAGATACTCACTGCAACCAAACTAAGAACCAAATACAGATAAACAAGGCATCTGCTCGATAACTGAAAAATGCTCACTCCAACCAACCTAACAACCAAATATAGATAAACAAGGCATCTACTCACTATAAACAACCAAATATAGCCATTTGTGAAACTAAAGTGGACAATTCATACTTAAACATCACATAGACCTATTGAACAATACAATTTTGCATAACTAAAATAATTAAACAGGGCACAGTTAAAGCACCGCACGGCAAATGGTACTACAACAAAGAGTCCGGGTTGGCAAGCTAGAAAAGGTAATATTTGTTCATAGAATGTTGCCTCACATTTCATGGAGGGGATCCTTCCAGTTGGAAGAGCATAATTCCATGGTGCGCTCTCTGATGTCATAGATGGGTTGTTTCACCTTGGAAGAACCTTCATGGGTGCCCTCCTTGTGGTCATGGTCGTGGTCGATGAGATCTGACTTGGCAATTAGGATCCCAAGCCGTCGCTGTAGAACATGTCCTTCAGAAGTGATAAAATGGGCTCAATGGCATATAAAGCTCGCAAATCCTTGACTACTTGGTGGAGGAGATCAGCGGCAGGGCCCTCAAAGAGATCGACGGCGGTTGAACCAGAGGGGTTGTGGATGGACCACTTAACCTGTGACATGGCACACGTGAAGCTGTCGGTGTGGACGAGCTTGATGTCGTAGCCAGCTTTCCCAAGATATAGTAATACGCTAGCCCGCTGACATGAAGCCTTCGGCATGGCAACGTAGTCAATGTCTTTCCCGGCTTCCGCAACGACGTGTTGCTCTGGGATTGACAGGTCGGGGTGAGCGGCGGCCACCTCGCCAATGTCCGCCGGAGAGGCCATGATAAACCTCTTCTTGGCGGAACGCTTGTCGGGCTCCCCGGGATATGTGGTCGAGCTTAGGCTGCGACATTCTGGAGTAGGGGATGTGGATCTGGCGGGGAGGGACACCGCAGGCCTCGTCTAAAAACTCACGGGAGTGGGGCGACGGTATTGGAATCGCTGGATAACCTGAACTTTATTATCTAAGCTAGGAGGAACGGGCAGACCCATAGGGTTAGTGGCGGCGGCCGCGAGCTAGGGTTCGAAGCGGGGAGGGGGTGGGTGGGGGACTGTGGAGGGGGGTGTTTGAGGATATGCCGCGGCTACTGAAAATTTTAGTAATGGTGGGTGGAGATGGTGGTAGACGAGGAAGGGCGACGGTTCAAATGCCTCGGCTGATAAAATTCTACTATAAGGTCGGTGCTGGAGGAGTGTGGGCGACGGTTGAAGTACGACCACTATTAAAATTTTGGTAAAGGAATTGATGTGGGGCGGGAGTGCCCAAGATCGCGCATGGTCCAATAACAATATGTGTGTATGATAATAAGGAAAAGTGGCGTGGATCCGCCAATTTTTGCAACGCTCAAGGCGGGTATTTTGTTTTTTATATTTCTAGCTAGCTGGTCTACCGCACACGGTTCGTCCTAATTTCCAAATAAACATACCCGCCTTAAGCTTCCATAGGTGGTGGTTTTACAGTGCACTTGCATCGCACACGGTTAAGCCAGTACCTCCACCCTTTGCTCGCGCTTGCGCGGTCGTGGTGATTTCAGCGCACTTGCATCGCACACGGTTGAGCCAGTATCTCCACCCTTTGCTCGCGCTTGCGCGGTCATGGTGATTTCAGCGCACTTGCATCGCACACGGTTGAGCCAGTACCTCCACCTTAATTTTCTCGTGCTTGCACGGTCGTGGTGATTCACATTGCACTTGTATCGCACACGGTTTAGATATTATACCCTATGTCCGTTGAGGGTCATCAGAGTCTTTGCAGCAAAAAATAACATTAGGGAGGGTCAAAAGATAGCCACACCATCATGTGGCCCAAATATGTATGAGTGAAAAGGGTGGTATGTGATGTTCAAAATTCCAATGCACAACTTTGACCTCGCGGGCCCACGGTTGGGCGCGTAATTGAAGATCGATGAGAGGGGCCAGAAGTCAAGAACCACCTGGAAGTGGCCAAATATATGTACAAATATTGGGGATGTTTAAAACTTTAAATACACAATTCATAACTTTGGTGGCACCTTCCTCGCAAACCCGAAAGCACCCTAACAACCACCTAGCTAGGATATATATATATATATATATATATATAATGACATAATGTCGTACATAGCTACGATGCTTGGCCCACCACTTCCCACTTCGTGTCAGCAGGGCGGATGCATGTAATGATCGATGCTTTGGTCATACATGCATGTCGCCATGACCTACCATAAGACGGACCAATGAATCTTTCGTTTGGTCAAATGACAGTTGTTGTTGTCGATAAACCACTTGGGCAAATAGATTGAGCCATCATAAACATCGCACAAGAGGTACCACAAAACTAACACCTCTTGCATGCGGCCCAAAATGATGTATGTTGGGAAGGGGTGATGTGTGTTTTCATTATAGAATAGTGTACAATCTAGATGTGGTGCCTACCTCTTGATATAGACAACAACCATGAAGGCAAGGTAGTTAAGGACGAGATACGTACGCAGGGTTTGATGTAGGTCAAACCCAGCAATCCGAGCATCTGGGAGGGAATCCTGACAACGCATGAGCTCAAGCTTTGGTTGACCGACATTTGACGGTGACCGGCCCTAACATGAACTAGGAGGAATCCATTCATTGTCAACACATACCCCTCATTATCGGTCAAAGGGATGATATATATACACTCGGGGAGCCCAGCGATATCCGTGTCATCACAAAAAACCGCACAAGGGAGACGTGGTCGATCAGAAGACCCCATATACACTGCATGCAGCCCGAAAATATGTATGGGTACGATGGTGTATGATGTGTTTAAATCCCAAATGCACAACTTCGATGGGCCACGCCAAGTACATTACAAACCGAACACCGTACCCGACTCCAAGCCTGGTTCAATACCTATGATGTCAGTTTCCCAACTTTGAGCGACAGCGTCGGGGGGGGGGGGGGGGGGGGGTCGTCCAACACATGCGCTCAAACTTTATTTTGTCTAGCATGGGACATGTCTATATCTATACATCTATACACATATACAGTGTGCGAATAACTATGAAAGTTGCTCGTTGGATGAAGCCAATCCGATGGTACAGAGATGGCAAATCCGAGCACTACTAGTCGTTGGATATCATCTACATTCCACCAGATTCTGCCACATGTACAATCTGGATGGCTCCATGGTTGAACTTAAGCATAATGCACAAACCTCTAAACACAAGCACTTCTCCTTTGTTCTCTAGAATCTTCCATATCTTAATTGACCAAACCTTTTTTCTAAATGAATTGTCACTTTTTGTTTTTACCTTTACAATGCACAATTCCATGAATCTTAAAATAGTTTTTTCACAAAACTAATTGATTTTGGATGAGATGAACTATAAGAATTAAACGAACATCTACATCATGCATATCTGGGAGAAGAGGCGGGAAACCGATGAGAGGAGTGGCGAGAAACGGTAGCCTGTTTTGAATGAAAACCTAGTATAGAAGGAAGCATGAGCTACGCGACGCATGCACACAATGCTTACCCATGTACTACATGTGTTGTCGAAAGGGCTCGGGGTTTCCGTTTGATCTGGGAGCATCCAATGGTGCACACGTACGATCAGTGGGGTTTGGGTTTTGGCTAGTCAGAACACAGGAGTTAGATCGCGCGCGCAGCGGCGGCGGGGGGGGGGGGGGGGGGAGATCAAAACCAACATTCGGTGGAAACCGATGGAAACCACGAGAAAAAGATGTTTTGAAGTTTCAAAAAAAATCAGAAAAAATGTGGGATGTTAAGAGGATGATGTTTTATTGGCACACAAAATTTCAAGTTGAAACACATTAAGAGATGTGATCTATGAAAAAGAAAAAATCAGTGTTGAATAGTGCCGAATAGTAATGTCACTATTCAGGGCGGAATTTGTCTTTTTCATAGCTCACATCTCATAATGTTTTTCAACTTGAAATTTTGTGTCGCAATAAAACATCACCTTCTTAACATCCCACATTTTTTCTAGATTTTTATGAAACTTTAAAACATGGTTTCCACGAAGTTTTCATTGAATATCGGCTTTCGTGAGTGAACCATGTGCTATTTGAAAACATTTCGTGAGAAGAATCTCAGTTTTTAAATCCCCGTCAATCCAAAACTAAGCTGAAAATCGTGAATCCTGTCATGGTGTCCTGACATCACACTTATATGTCGAGGAATTTTTTCGTCCATTGTGGCGCAAGTTTTATTACAAGCCTATTACAAACCGGAGCTTCTCTCAAAGAAGCCTCGTGGTTCCGATAGGGAAACGTGTCCCCCTTGTGGGCAAAACATAATCACTACCTCCTTTCACCTTGTATTTTCTTCTACGGGCAACATGGAACAACATGATATCCGTGCTGAAATTTAAACTTATCCAGGGTTCGTTTGGCCTTTTTATACACTAATTGAGTTTCCTAGGCATTTAGTGTCCATAATTCAAATCTGAACTACAAATACATGCTCTAGTTCACCAAAATCGATAGAAAAATTATACATGTGTCCTTGGGTGCATGTTTAGGTCCCATGCCAGGAATGGGAACGAATTACAACCGTACTTGTGTCATGGCTGGTACTCAAACATTTCGAATCTCGGTTTTTAAGTCCCCATAAATCCTAAACTCGCTAGAAAGTCATGAAAGGTGGCATGGTGTCATGTCATGGCACATATATGTCGTGGTAAAAACATTGTCCAATTTGGGCCAAGCTTCATTACAAACCTCTGACAAAAACTGGATCTTCTCTCAAAGAAGCCTCATGGTTCTGATAGGGAAACGTGTTCCCCTAGTGGGCGAAACGTAATCACTGCCTCTTTTCGCATTGTATTTTCTTCCACGGGCAACATGGAACCACAGGATATCCATGCTGAAATTTAAACTTATTTAGGGTTCGTTTGGCCTTTTTATACACTAATTGAGTTTCCTAGGCATTTAATGTCCATAATTCAAATATGAACTACAAATACATGCTCCATTTCACAAAAATGGCTAGAAAAATTATACATGTGTCCTTGGGTGCATGTTTAGGTCTCATGCCAGGAATGCAAACGAATTACAACCGTACTGGTGTCATGGATCTTCCTCAAACATTTCGAATCTCGGTTTTTAAGTCCCCATAAATCCTAAACTCACCAGAAAGTCATCAAAGGTGGCAAGGTGTAATGTCATGGCACATATATGTCGTGGTAAAAACATTGCCAATTTGGGCCAAGCTTTATTACAAACCTGTTACAAATCGGAGCCTGTCGCAAGAACCCTCGTGGTTTCGATTGGGAAACGTGTCCCCTTGTGGGCCAAACGATAATCACTCCCACTTCTGGCCTCGTATTTTCTTCTACATGCGACACGGAACAACTGGAGATTCATGCTGAACTTTGAAATTATTCAGGGTTCGTTTGACCTTTTTTATTCATTAATTGAGTTTTCTAGGCATTTAATGTCCATCATTCAAATCCAAACTACAAATGCATGCTCCAGTGCACCAAAATGGCTAGAAAAACGTACATGTTTCCTTGGTGTGCATGTTTAGGTCCCATGGAATGAATGGGAATGAATTCAATTGTCTCGTCATCCTGGCCTGGCTAGAAACATTGCAAATCTCAGTTTTTAAATGTCTGTAAATCCAAAACTCACCAGGAAGTCGTGAAACTTGGCATGGTGTCACTACATGGTATATATAATTGTCCAATTCGAGCGAAGATATATTACAAGCCTTTTACAAACCGGAGCCTGTCGCAACCCTCGTGGTTCCGGTAGGGAAACATGCCCCTCTTGTGGGCGAAACGATAATCTATGCCTCTTCTCGCCATGAACTTTGTTTTCTACAGGCATCATAGAATAACAGGTTACAGGAGTGTTGGGCTGAAATTTGAAACTGTTTAGGGTTTGTTTCGCCATTGTATATATATATATTACTAATTACTAAGTTTTCTATGCATTTAATGTAGTCCATAATTCAAATTTGAATTACAACCACATGCTCCAGTGAAGCAAAATGGGTGGGAAATCGTATATGTGTCATTGGGTGCATGTTTAAGTCTCGTTTAAGGAATGAGAATGAATTACAAACTTGTTGTCGTCCTGAAACAATGAGAATCTCGGTTTTATCCTAGTAAATAAAAAGTCACCCAAAAAACATGGAACTTGGCATGGTTTCATGACATGGCACATATATGCCGTGGTAAAAAAATTGTCCAGTTTTAGAAGAGGCGCACACATTAGTAGCCAACAAAGTACTTTTTGAAACAAAAAGCTGACATATTATTATCGCAAACGGTTGTATTATATTTACCATGTCGAAATTTAACCATACCCGGTGGCGTGCGTGCAGCTGTTTGATTAGACGAGATGAGCACGAGGAGTCCGCCATGCAGGTTCGATGGGACGCGTGCGAGCAGTCCGTCGCGCAGGCTAGACAGGACGCGTGCATCCTGTCCACCTCGCAGGCTCGACGGGACATGTGCGAGCAGCAAGGCCGCCCATGCTCACCGGGAAGTGAGCTCTTTGACCTCCATGCAACAGCCGCCACCCGCCTCTATCACAACTTCTCCATTAATGGGTTAATTAAAGCACCTAGACGGGGGGTGTTTGCTTGTGATCCAATGGCAGCATTTGCTCTGTTTGTGTTTTCAACTAGTATTCCGCCCTAATTTAAATCACCACATAGGGCAATAGATAATACGACCACAAATAAAATGGCAACAGATAATATGACGACAAATTTACAATGGTACACATAATAATTGTATTACATATTCCGGATAATTTAAAATGCCACATGCGGCAAAGCCCGGAAGACACGGGGGCAAGAGAAGAAGGAAATTGTAGACAACGATCTGGGTCGCTACTGTCTCTACTCGTCGATGGATCACCAGGCAGCAAAAATCCTCTAGCTCCTTCTTCAATTCCTCACGACATTGCTTGAAAGCAGCCACGGATTCCTCCACCTCCTGATCGCGCTGGATCCGGAGCTTCCTCAAGCCACCCATCAGTTCCTCGATGACCGCTTTCAGCGTCATCTCCAAGGCACTTCTCTGCTCATGCAACATCTTCCAGCCGGCGGCCTCCTCCTCCTTCTCGGCAACCAACTTGAGGAGCTTCGCATTGTCATCCATTAGTTGCTCGATGAGGTCGGTCGCCTTGTCAACCGAGGCATCGCTGATCTTGAGCAGCATTATCAAGCCGTCGACCAGCTCCTGCTGCGTAGTGACACCAGCAAGAATGCCGTCGTCGCTGGTGAAGGACTTCAGGAACGCTGGCTCATCGCGATGGCCGATGCCGTGAATGCCCTTATGAGAGCCCTTGCGTGCCCGTGAGAGCTCGTTAGAGGGCTCCGCGGCACGCCTGGACATCTATGTTGCGGCTGCAGCTTTGTGGCGGGACCTATCTAGTGCTTCCGCGGTCTTGGTCTTTGCTGCCTGGTTATATGTCCACCCTAAACTCCTCCTGCCGGTCATGGCGGAACGACTTGAGAGAGAAAACCAGTTTTGTGGGTGATGAGGAGAGGAACTGTGAAGTAATTTTCAAGTGGGTAGTTTTTATAGCCCGGTGCTAAGTGTGAACACATATTAGTTTCATAGGTGTGAATAGATTTGCAATTACTTATTGCGTTGTAATCAGCAATGTGACGAGAAACAAGGTCAAAATTTATTGATGGCAGAAGGTTGACCACGTGGTTGCTTTGCGTTGAGGCGGCCGCGGCGCGCTTCGCTCTGGCGTCCTCGTGCACGGTTTGCTCGGTGTTGAGGCAAAGTTACAATGACAACTGTTAATAATTCTTAATAATTTTCTTACATATTCATGATAATTTAAAATGCCAAATGCGGCAAGGCCCAGAACACTCATGACCTACATATGCATACAGTTATAATAAAATATAAGCTAAGAGGCTGAGCTGGTGGCCTTCCGACGATGGCCTTCTCGGAATCCATGATCAGCATAGCACCCTTGCGGCTGTTCACTCCGAGTGTCCCGACCCGCCTCCGCCTACAGAGCTGCTGGTGCTGGGAGGCTCTTGGGGCTGCTCGGCCTCTTCTAGAAGAGCTTGACAGCGTGAAATCGCGTGCATGACAACTCTGCGGAACCGCTCTATTTCCATGTCTCTGGCCTGGTAGCAAATTCCGTCGATCACCTGCATCCTCAAGATATCACGTTGGCGATGTTCTACTTCGTCGGGGATGTCAACTCTGCCAAGGATGCGCTCGAGCCTAACCACCACATCATCGGGATCGAGGTTGACACGGCCGCCGCGGGCAATGATGAAGCCGTAGGCTGCCTTTATCTTGACTGAATCGCAGGGATCCTCTGCCCATTCCTTGCGGGGCATCAGGCTCTCAATGAGCACTGTGATGGTGGCTCTTCGGGTAGGTCGTCGATCATGCCGCTGAGCAGCTCTGGATCTTTTGCACGGTGGATGGCAAACTGCTCATCACACCTCCTCTGCAATATGTCGATTGTGCTCCCAAGGACTGTGACGCTGATATCATTGCCGATGGGCCATGGTGCCTGCACCGGCGATGAAGCTCTTGCTCCCCGACCTACTTCGGCTCGTTCTCCTCGCCGAAGATGTAACACAGGTAGGCGTCGACATTGAAGCTTTGGTCATTTCCTGGCATGCTTGGAATAACTAATGGTAGATGGATGAGGACTAGGTCTTCGTAGAGTGTCACGGTGATGCGTTGCCGCCTGGGTTATATGCAGCAAGTCATTAGCTGGTGGCGGGAAACCGGTGAGAGAATAGGCGTGGATTTTACAATTCATCCATGTGGAGCGCGGGAAGCATTCGCTGGAGCACGGGAAGACTAAGTGGAGCACACACACAACCCGAATACCGTATCTAGTGCCACGTGTTATTTATCACACAAGTGTTAACATAAAGAAATGTATGTGTAACTTACTAATCATCGCACACGAGTACTCGCAGACGCATCGTGTGCGATACTCCTAGCCACCGCAAGCAACTAGTTTGCATTCTCAAAGTTTTTGTACACACAGAATCGCAAACGAACTAACTGTATTAACCGTCTGTGTTGTAATTTCTCATCTCAAACAGTTAATCCGAGTCGGTTGTTTGCCACGTATCACACATATCTTGTTAAGTTGAACCGTTTCTGTTGCCTTCCCTAATCGAAAACAGTTCGTCCGAGTGAATCGTATGCCATATATCACACACACCTTGATCTGGCTAACCGTTTATGTTGCACTCCCTAATAGCAAACGGTTCATCGGAGCGAACTGTATGCCGTATATCGCACACACATTAATATGGCTGCCCGTTTCTATTGTTCTACCTCATCGCAAATAGTTTGAACGGGTTAACCGTGTGGCTTGAATCACACACGCAACTAAAATCTGAACCGTGTTTGATGCATCCTCCATCGCAAATGTTTTGCACCTTTTTTGATGGTTTTTATACACCACCATTTGTGATTATTGCATCGCACATAGTTTCTCGAAGGGTCTCTGATCGTAGTGTCACGTTAGCAGCATCTTGTAGTAGTGTAGCTCGTTAACCAAAGATGGTTAAGTTTCCTGACCATAGACATGTTTTTTCATTTGATGAATGGCATCACATCATTAGAGAATGATGTGATGGACAAGACCCATCCATTAGCCCAGCATAATGATCGTTAAGTTTTATTGCTATTGCTTTCTTCATGACTTATACATATTCCTCTGACTATGAGATTATGCAACTCCCGAATACCGGTGGAACACCTTGTGTGGTATCAAACGTCACAATGTAACTGGGTGATTATAAAGATGCTCTACATGTGTCTCTGAAGGTGTTTGTTGGGTTATCATATATCAAGATTAGGATTTGTCACTCCGAGTATCGAAGAGGTATCTCTGGGCCTCTCAGTAATGCACATCACTATAAGCCTTGCAAGTAATGTAACTAATGAGTTAGTTGCGGGATGATGCATTACGAAACGAGTAAAGAGACTTGCCGGTAACGAGAATGAACTAGGTATGATGATACCGACGATCGAATCTCGGGCAAGTAACATACCGATAACAAAGGGAATAATGTATATTGTTATTGCGGATTGACCGATAAAGATCTTCGTAGAATATGTAGGAACCAATATGAGCATCTAGGTTCCGCTATTGGTTATTGACTGGAGATGTGTCTCGGTCATGTCTACATAGTTCTCGAACCCGTAGGGTTCGCACGCTTAACGTTCGGTGACGACTTGTGTTATGAGTTATGTGTTTTGGTGATCGAAGTTTGTTTGGAGTCCCGGATGAGATCACGAACATGACAAGGAGTCTCAAAATGGTCGAGAGGTAAAGATTCATATATTGGAAGGTAGTATTCGGACTTCAGAATGGTTTCGAGTGGTTCGGGTATTTTACCGGAGTACTGAGGGGTTACCGAAACCCCGCGGGGAAGTATTGGGCCTACATGGGCCTAGGGGAGAGAGAGGGAAGCCTGAGGGGGGGGGTGGGGGTGGGTGGCGCGCGCCACCCTCCTAGGGAGTCCGAATAGGACAAGGAGGAGGGGGCGCGGCCCCCCTTCCCTCTCCCTCTCCTTCCTTTTCCCTCCGGTGAAGAAAGGAAAAGGGGGGGCGAATCCTACTAGGACTAGGAGTCCTAGTAGGACCCCCCTTGGCACCCCCCTCCTGGCCGGCCGCCTCCTCCTCCCCTCCTTTATATACGGGGGTGGGCGGCACCCCAAAGGCACACCAATAGTTCTCTTAGCCGTGTGCGGTGCCCCCCTCCGCAGTTTACTCCTCCGGTCATAGCATCATAGTGCATAGGCAAAGCCCTCTGCATATCGCATCACCATCACCGTCACCACGCCGTCGTGCTGACGGAACTCTCCCTCGACCCTCTGCTGGATCAAGAGTTCGAGGGACCTTATCGGGCTGAACGTGTGCTGAACTCGAAGGTGCCGTATGTTCGGTACTAAGATCGGTTGGATCGTGAAGATGTTCGACTGCATCAACCGTGTTAACCTAACGCTTCCGCTTTCGATCTATGAGGGTACGTGGACACACTCTCCCCCTCTCATTGCTATGCATCTCCTAGATAGATCTTGTGTGATCGTAGGAATTTTTTTGAAATTGGATGCTACGTTTCCCAACACCGTGTGAGATGCAGTACAAAATACATTGGAGCATCGTTGGTGTATAGTACGCCTATGGCTTATGCGATAAGGTGCGTCGGCTACAGTCCACCACCGGCGTGTCAAGCACACTAGCTGGCTCCCCAAATATCATTTCACTGTTCAATCCTCACCGGTGAAAGAAGGCAATGTGGACTCGCGTCATGAGGGAAAATTTGACGGCCCACTCTGGTGAGAGCGCGGCCGCAGCCGCCATGCGCGTGCTAGCAAGGTGCATGAGCGTGGCCGCAATCTATGACCGCGCGGCCAAGGCAGCACAAACGGCCGTTGTTGCATCTCACGTGGCGGCGGCAACATCTGCCTTAGCGACAACAACCGATGAGGGCGCCATAGAAGTTGTCCCTTCTGTAGCAGCGGCCTTAGCCCTGATGGAGGGTGCCCACGACCATGTCGAGGCCGCCCACGCCCAGCTTGTGGCGGTCACCGCACAAATTGAACAAAGCTTCTCTGACAACGGTCGGCAACCCATGGCCGAAGAGTTGGCAATCGCCGAGAGCGTTCGGGCAGCCGTTCGTTACTCTGCCACATACCATGCCACGACGGAGCTCATCCAAGCCTAGATCCTGGCCGCCCACACCCAGCTCGTGGTGGCCTTTTTCAAAGAAATGGCGGACACGGATGGCGAGATGCTTGCCAAGTATGGTGAGATAGATGCCGTGGAGCCCCTTCCCCAGGAGACCGCCGGGCGCGAGCTGGACAAGGAGGAGGCGCGCGGAGATCGACGAGCACCAGCCGTGGTAGTACACTTTGTTTTCTTTAATTAAGAGCACAGGTCTTTAATTTGTTAGAGTAATGTTTAGGTCAGCTAGCTCTGTTTAATTGCTGAACTTGCTCGATTAAGAAGTGTGGGTGTGCTGTAGTCTCCTTTGTGTACCCAAATTACGCAATGACGTGGATGACCACTGTAACCAAGGAAATTCGAACCAAAATTTTTTTACGTTCAAACTAATCACACACGGGTTAAGATATGTAGATCGTTTGTGATGTTCATATATCGTACATAGTTCTGAATAAGGGACCGTGTCTGATGACACTTTGCATGCCAGTATTTTCGCAGAACCGATTCAAAATTTTCGGCTTCCACGGAAATATCTACCTCCCCGCCCCCTCCCCTTACCAAAAGCCACATTTCCCCTGTTTCCGCCTTCCTTTCCTAGTTGAAACCTTCACTCCTTGCTTGCAGCACCGCCTCCTCGCCGGCGGCCCTCCTTCCCGCTGCTCGGCCTTGTTTATCCAGGTTTGGGTATAAGCTTCTCACAAACCAGAGCTTCTCACAACAAGCATGATGGTTTTGGTAGGGAACGTGTCACCTTTGGGGACGAAACGATATCCGTTGCCTCTTATTGCTTTCAAAAAATTTCTAGTGTCAACATAGAACAACCGGAGTGTTGTGTTTACCTTTGGAATTTTTCGGGGTTCATTTGGACATTTTTATACATTAACTTGGTTTATATGGATTTCAGGTGCATAATTAAAATTTGAACTACATGCACATGCTCCAGTGCATATAAACTGGTTGAAAAATCAAATATGTGTCCTTGGTTGCATGCTTAGGTCCTATGCAAGAAAAGGGAATGAATTTCAAACACTAGGGCACTGTTGATTGCCGGCAAAACGTTGAGATACTTTGTTTTTAAATCCTAGTAAATCCAAAACTCGTCTAAAATTCATGAAACTTGGCATGCTATAATGGAAAGGCAGCCGACATGCTGTGGGATTTTTCGTTTCCATTTTGAGAGAAGGCGCAGTCAAAGAACGTCCAACAAAGGCATTTTGAAACAAATAGTTGCCACTGTAACATCTCAAACATTTTGTATAATTTAAATTATGTGCATTCTGTTAACCATTCACGTGAAGCCACGCCTCACTCTTTTAATGGGTAGGAGGTGCCGTGCGGACATGTGCTTGAGTGCTTGACTAAATGGGAGGCGTGCAAGCTCTACTCCAATGCGGAGGCTCACCAGGAAGCATGCGAGTTGTACGCTGTGCAGGCTCACCGGGAAGCGTGTGAGCTGTATGCCGCATAGGCTCATCGGGAAGCGAGCCCTTTGACTTCTATGGCCGCCCTCCTTTCTCGCATCCTCTCCATTAATGACGCCCAAGCCACATTTTAATACGGTTTTTGAATATAAAACACTCATCACAAATGTTTTAGTTAGAACACCCATATGCGAAACCTACAACTTCCCCAGGAAGCCAAGGGAAGATGTGCCTAGAAGGAGTTGTGCAGCTCTTGATTGCAAACCTTTTAGTTGGAACACCCGTATGCAAACCGACAGCTTCCCTAGGAAGACAAGAGAAAATGTGCCGAGCAGGATTTCTGCAGCTCTTGATTGCAAACACTTTAGATAGAACACCCGTATGCAAAGTGAGAGCTATGGTCTTGCCCCTTAAGTCGAGGGAAAATTCACAGCATAGGATTTGTGCATCCCTTCAATGCAAATGGTTGTTTTGGATGACCCGTGTGCAACCACGTACGAACAATTTGGTAAGATTTGCATCTGGCATATTGGGTATGTTGCCATTTGTCAAACTAGAGAGATTGACATTTGTTGATCTAGTAACATTGCCATTTGTCAATCCTTATAACACTGCGATTCATCAAAATATGCAGCTAAAAATCACTAGCACTATCTAATTTTTGCAACTAAAATTCAGTAATTAAGCATAGATTTCATTCATAGATTAAGCAGTCATTTTTAGTTTATACAAACAGTTCAACTCGACAGCTGAACCAACCAAACTTTTCCCCAATTGTTGCCAACCACGTACTGAAATAGCTAGTTCAACTATATATACTAGCTAATTTTAAGTACGTTGTACAGTTCCACTAGACATCTATAGTCAGATGAACTGAACAAAATAGCCCATAAATACTACTACTACGGAGGGGCTTTGTGCTACTTCCGGCAACCTCTCCTCTGCCGAGCGCGCTCAATACGATGCATGTCGCTGCTGCATGTTCAGCGACGCTCGCCAGCTCGAACGCCCACTGCCGCTCTAGACGATCCCTCTCGAGGCGGCCGGACTGCTCGTAGATCTCCTGATTCCTCGCCTCTGCGTTAGCGTGTGATGCAACCACAGCTGCGGTAAGGCTCTTTGCATGCTCGGTGAGGCACTCCTCCTCCCGCAGGAACTTGATGTAGCGCGCAAGTTCGCTAATGCACGTGCAGGCCTCCACCTCCGCCTCCCTCCTTCGGGCGGCGGTGGCGGAGTGGTGATGATCCCGGCGGTCGATGGTGGGCTGGCGGCCACAACGGCCAAGGATGGGGTGGCGGCCACGACGGTCGCCTCCCGCCTTCGGGCCGCGGTGGCGGAGCGAGTGATGGTTGGCAGTGGGGTGGCAGCCATGACGGCCACCTCCCGCCTTCAGGAAGTGGCGGCGGAGCGGGCAATGGGCCTGGCTTTCAACGGTGGTGTGGAGGCAACGGCGGGCAACGACGACGTGGCATGTGGTGGGTGTTCTGCACACACCCAACAGGGACACGATGCGCAATACACTACACTGGGGACTGAGCCACCGCCGCAGTGTAGCCTCCCAGCTAGAGCTGTCCTCTGATGACGATAGAGTGGCTGAGCGACGATGGTGGACCAGTGCCATTGGCGATTGTGGGAGAAGCAGACTGTCGGTGTCAAAACCGGTGGATCTCGAGTAGGGGATCCCGAACTGTGTGTCTAAGGCGGATGGTAACAGGAGGCAGGGAACACGATGTTTTACCCAGGTCCGGGCCCTCTTGATGGAGGTTAAACCCTACGTCCTGCTTGATTAATATTGATGATATGGGTAGTACAAGATTAGATCTACCACGAGATCAGAGAGGCTAAACCCTAGAAGATAGCCTATGGTATGATTGTATGTTGTCCTACGGACTAAAACCCTCCGGTTTATATAGACACCGGAGGGGGCTAGGGTTACACAAGGTCGGTTACAAAGGAGGAGATATACATATCCGTATTGCCTAAGCTTGCCTTCCACGCCAAGTAGAGTCCCATCCGGACATGAGACGAAGTCTTCAATCTTGTATCTTCATAGTCCAACAGTCCGGCCAAAGGATATAGTCCGGCTGTCCGGAGACCCCCTAATCCAGGACTCCCTTAGTAGCCCTCGAACCAGGCTTCAATGACGATGAGTCCGGCGTGCAGTGTTGTCTTCGGCATTGCAAGGCGGGTTCTTCTCCAATTTTCACGTGTTTGTAAGCAGTGTCCGGCTCCATAAATGTTGAACCTCTTGGCTTCTTTGGCCAATAAGGGTTATCTCCCTCGCGTCGAATGAATACGAGGCGCCAGGGCATTCTTACATTCGCCCCCTAGCTAGATAAATAAATTGTCTATTAAAGGGATTGGGATTCTTAGATCCGATCCATACCATCCTCCCCCAGCGAGAATCCATCAGAGCGCGTTTCGGAAAGATCCATTCCAGCATGGCCGACCTCCGCAGCTCCTCCTCCCGCCCCCGTAGCCATAAGCCCGGTGATTGGGAGAGGTGTTCAGTCCCGCACAGTCAATTGGTCGAACTGCAGACTAAGGGATTTCTCCCTCCGGCGTATATGGTGCCTGTTCGAGCCGGGCTTGCCACCTACAATGGCGGGGAGCAAGCGGAGAGCCTTCCCTGTCCCTCCATGGGGGAACGGTCTGCCTTGTTCCTTATTTACTAAGGGGACTCGTATTTCCAATTCATCTGTTCCTCCGCGAGCTCCTGGAGTTCTACGGCCTCCAATTACACAATCTCACCCCTGCCTCCATTCTACATATCGCCGGCTATGTTGCTCTCTGCGAGTTGTTCCTGGGTTGCGAGGCTCACTTTGAGCTGTGGAAAATGCTATTCTGCCTCGTCCCTCGCATACAGGGGAGATCACTTTATCAAGTGGGCGGAGCCGAAATATGGCACATCGCCGATACCGGATATCTGTCCGATACCCCAAAGAAGTCATCCAAAGACTGGCCTTTAGAATGGTTTTATATGGAGGACGTTCCCCTTCCGGACCCCATTCAGTGGGGTCTTCCTGAGTTCACCAATGCTCCTCTAAAGAAGCGCCGAAGTTGGCGCCCACGGAGCCCCCAGGCGGAAGACAAGAGAGAAGTCCTCTATCTGATGAACCGGATCAAAGCACTGGCTCAATCAGGATTGACAATAATCGAAGTCATGTCGATTTTCATAATGCGGGGAGTGCAACCACTTCAATACCGTGGGCGCCCCTTGTGGTGTTATAACGGGGCGGATGACCCCACCCACTGCGGGCGTAAGGGTCCGGACAATGCTGCCACTTTAGCGAAAATTCTGTCCGAATTGTTCAAGGGTGAGGAAGAGGAGTTCACCCGCATCAAGCCACGGGATGGATTCTCCATGTACAATCCTCCAAGCTGGGTAAGTTATATCTCCCTGCTCCCATCTTTCCCGCACTCTTTGTAAGTATTCACCTTGCTACTTTGTAGTAGGAACTACGAAAAGCCATAAAGGAGGTCAGCAGCCCTTCTCCACAACCAAAGGACCTTGACCGGGCCCTCGACTCCGAACTTGAAGAAGATTCGGTTATATTTGTGGAGCTGATAGACCGGCAGTTCTATCAGTTAAGCTGCGACGATGCCATGGTGGCCATTACGGCCGACTATCCCAGACTGCTCCCTGCATCGCAAGTAAGAAAAACCAAAAATCCCAACTCCAAAACTAGGATCCCCTTTTAGGCACTTCACCCACCATATACACATGGCATCTTTTATAGGGAAGGCATTCGGGATGCCCTGCCAAACCCGCAGCAACTCGCCAACAAGAGGCACCGAGGCCGGGTAGGCCAAAAAGAAAGGCAGTCAGGACGGAGACGCTGACGCAAAGGTATAAGAAAAACCCCGCTTCGTGGTTGTCGTCTTTCTCAAAATGTAATGATGCCCACGTTTCTTTAACAGAAAAAACGCTCGCCGGAATATGTCCGGCGATGTTGGCAATCACGCTTGAACGAATCCTTTTAAAGGAGTTTGTCGAAGAAGCCGACTAACAACGTTATGTCTATAGGTATGCTGACGGGTCGTCCCACGGAGGAAATACCCGGGTCTGCAGGTGATCTTCTGTCCGAGCTATCACAGTTGCACGAAGAAGTTCTGCAGGTGATGCAGGGTGTTTCCCGGGCCTTGTGGCCGTCCGTCTCCCTGCCAGAGGGCGTTGCCGAGCTTACAGAGAAGCTCAAGGGAGCACGGCGGTGCTTCCAATTATGGAAGATATCAGCCTGCCGACAGGGTGCCAGAGAAGCCTGGGCCATGGTGAAGACGCGGTATACCAAGGCAGAGCCAAATCACATGGCCGAGGTCGGACCTGTGGGGCCCGACGGAAAAGAGATCCCCGTTAGCTTAGTTTATGGGCAAGTAGAATTAGCCACAAAGTATTATCAACAAGATTGTAAGCTAGACCTGCTGTTGGATGGTATAGAAGAGGAATTTAGTCAGTTTGCATGACTATGTAATTAAAGTGACATGCATAATGCCTTCTAGCCGGATTGTAGATCATTTGTCGTTGCGGACCTTTTCGCTTCAACCTCCGGGCCCAATAGTCCGGAGTGTATCCGAATACCCGCTCAGTTATATAAGAACCGGGGTATGCGTGGAGACCAGGCATAGGGGTCATTAGAGCTTTATCAGACAAGTGCCCAACTAGTTATGTTATATTACATGGGTAGTAAGAAACATCTTCCAGGGAGAATAGTTCCATTAAGGGTTCCTTTCCCTGGGTAAGCATGCCCTAAAGTGCATGTACGGAATGCGATAGGAAATGCAGGAAAAACATCTAGGGGCAGATATGGACAATAAATAAAAATCATCTTTTGTTCACCGACCGAATATTCCCTTAAGAACGCTAGCTTTCGGCTTCACCCAGTCTGAGGTACACATTCGGCTGACCCGGCAGTAACAATCGTAGAGGTGCTCCCCTTATGCCCTAGCCGAATTAACGAGAACGTAGGGCATGAATACAAGAGCCAGGTAACCCAGCTTGGCCAAAACTTAAGTCATATCGATGCATATAATGGTGAAAAAAGGTACATGCGGAAGGATAAAACATGTGTGGGGCATGAGGCCTAGATAAATAGTTCAAGCTTCTGTGAAAGAAGCCCCCAGGTATGAAGAGTGCGGCTAGCACATCTGTAATGTGCAAGCGAGGCACAAGGTGACCCTTGAAGGCCTAGAGAAATAATAAAAGAAAGAAAGAAAGAGAAACAAGATAGATAATGTATATGCGGAAAATGGACAAAGGGAGGGGACTAAAATAGAGTTCGGTGCTAGGCGTAGAATCTTCGGAGCCTGGCCGCGTTCCATGTGTTCGGCTCGATTCGACTAGTCGATGCATCCCGCAGTCGGTACGCTCCACCGGTCAGAACTTGGTCAATAATGAAGGGACCTTCCCACTTGGGCTCGAGCTTGTTCTTTTTCTTATCCGGCAAGCGTAGAACTAGTTCGCCAACGTTATAAGTTTTGGCCCGTACTTCTCTGCTTTGGTATCTGCGAGCCTGTTGCTGATAAAATGCGGAACGGGCTTTGGCTACGTCGCGCTCCTCCTCCAGGGTGTCCAGACTGTCCTGCCGATCGAGCTTGGCTTCTCTTTCTTCGTACATGCGCACTCGAGGTGAGTCATGAATTATGTCACAGGGCAAGACTGCCTCTGCGCCATACACCATAAAGAAGGGTGTATATCCGGTACTACGATTCGGCGTGGTCCGCAGCCCCCAGAGTACGGAGTCGAGCTCCTCTACCCAGTGCGTGTTAGACTCCATTAAGGAATGCACTAATCTGGGTTTAATGCCGCTCATTATAAGACCGTTTGCTCGCTCGACTTGACCGTTGGTTTGTGGGTGATAGACTGAGGCATAATCGAGCTTGATGCCCATTTTTCCGCACCAGAGTTTTACCTCGTCGGCCGTAAAGTTCGTGCCATTATCAGTGATGATGCTATGGGAGACGCCATAACAGTGTACAACTCCGGATATGAAGTCTATCACCGGTCCGGATTCAGCTGTTTTAACAGGTTTGGCCTCTATCCATTTGGTGAATTTATCCACCATGACCAATAAGTATTTTTTTTCTTGTGGGTTCCCCCTTTAAGGGGTCCAACCATGTCAAGCCCCCAGACCGCAAAGGGCCATGTAATGGGGATTGTTCGGAGGGCGGTGGGTGGCATGTGGCTTTGGTTTGCAAAGAGCTGGCAACCAGCGTAACGTTGGACCAAGTCCTGTGCATCTGCTCGGGCCGTTGGCCAATAGAATCCTGTACGGAAGGCCTTGCTTACAAGAGCCCAGGCTGCGGCGTGATGACCGCAAGTCCCGCGTGAATTTCTGCCAAAAGATTCCGCCCTTCCTCTTCGGAGATGCACCTTTGAAGGACTCCGGTAGTGCTTGTTTTGTACAATTCTCTCTCATGGACCCTATAGGCCTTGGATCGCCGCACTATGCAGAGTGCCTCATTTTGGTCCTCTGGAAGTTCTTGTCTAGTTAGGTAGGCCAGGAATGGTTCTGTCCATGGGGCAATAATGGCCATTATTTCGTGGGCTGAAGGTGTTATTTCGGTGGCGGAGCCTCCGATTGTGTCAGAGAGTTCGATATCAGGTATTTTTGCCGGGTCTGGATTGTTGTTACCTGTGTCCCCTTCCCATACTACGGATGGTTTGAATAGCCTATCCAAAAATATGTTGGGGGGACCGCATCGCGTTTTGTGCCGATGCGGGCGAGGATATCCGCCGCCTGATTGTTTTGCCGAGCCACATGGTGAAATTCAAGCCCCTCGAACCGAGCTGACATTTTTAGGATGGCATTTCGATAGGCCACCATTTTCAGATCCTTGGCATCAAAGTCTCCATTTATTTGGGATACTGCAAGGTTTGAATCCCCACGCACCTCCAGGCGTTGAATGCCCATGGAGACTGCCATCCGAAGACCATGCAACAGAGCTTCGTATTCGGCTGCATTGTTGGAGTCTGTATACAATATTTGCAGTACGTACTGAACGGTATCTCTAGTTGGGGACGTCAGGACGACGCCAGCCCCAAGACCGGCCAGCATTTTAGAACCATCGAAGTGCATGATCCAATTGGAGTATGCGCTGTACTCTTTAGGGAGTTCGGCCTCCGTCCATTCGGCGACGAAGTCGGCCAATACTTGTGACTTAATGGCTCGTCGAGGTTTGTATGTTATCTCGAACGGGAGGAGCTCAATGGCCCATTTGGCAATCCGGCCCGTAGCGTCCCGGTTGTTCATAATATCAATAAGTGGCACTTCCGAGGCAACTGTAATCGAACACTCTTGAAAGTAGTGTCGCAGCTTCCGCGATGCCATGAATACCGCATATGCTATCTTTTGGTAATGCGGGTACCGTGATTTGCATGGAGTGAGGAAAGTGGATACATAGTATACCGGCTTTTGAAGAGGGAATTTATGTCCGTCTGCTTCCCGTTTGACAACGAGCACCACGCTTACAACCTGATGAGTTGCTGCAATGTACAACAACATTGGTTCGCCGATCTTTGGCGCGGCCTGGATTGGGTTGGTTGCCAAGATGGCATTTATTTCTTCCAATCCGGCTGTGGACGCGTCCGTCCACTCGAAGTGTTCGGTGCGCCGAAGGAGGCGATAAAGGGGTAAAGCCTTTTCCCCTAAGCGGGAGATAAAGCGGCTTAGAGCCACCACACATCCAGTTAACTTCTGGATTTGTTTGACGACTGTTGGGGTAGCCAACTGTGAAAAAGCTCGGATTTTAGCCGGATTAGCAACAATACCTCTACTGGAGACAATGAAAACCCAGGAGCTTTCCGGCTGGTACACCGAAAACGCATTTTTCCGGATTGAGCTTGATGTCGTATGTTCGGAGGTTGTCGAATGTGAGCCTCAAGTCGTCTATCAAAGAGTCGATGTGTTTGGTTTTGACAACCACATCGTCTATGTATGCATCTACTGTTTTGCCGATTTGTTTCTCCAGACATGTCTGAATCATGCGCTGATATGTTGCGCCGGCATTTTTGAGCCCAAAAGGCATTGTGTTAAAGAGAAGGGACCGTATGGTGTGATGAATGCCGTTGTGGCTTGGTCGGACTCCGCCATCTTGATTTGGTGGTAACCTGAGTATGCGTCGAGGAAACACAATGACTCGTGTCCTGCGGTAGCATCAATGATTTGATCGATGCATGGGAGGGGGAAGGGATCCTTTGGGCAAGCTTTATTGAGGTCTTTGAAATCGACACAAAGGCGCCAGGATTTGTCCTTCTTTGGTACCATCACCAGGTTTGCTAGCCAGTCCAGGTGTTTTATTTCTCTGATGAATCTGGCCTCCAATAACTTGGCTAGCTCCTCTCCCATGGCATGTCTCTTAGGTTCAGAGAAACGCCGAAGAGCTTGCTTGACCGGCTTGAATCCCTTTAGGATATTGAGGCTATGCTCGGCCAGCCTGCGTGGGATTCCTGGCATGTCTGAGGGATGCCAGGCGAATATGTCCCAATTCTCGCGCAGGAACTCTCATAGTGCGGCGTCCACAGCGGGGTTTAACTATGCCCCGATGGAGGCTGTTTTTGTAGGGTCCGTTGGGTGGACTTGGAATTTGACGATTTCATCCACTGGTTTAAAAGAGGTGGACTTGGATCATTTGTCGAGTATCACGTCATCCCTATCCATTGTGGAGCGTAGCGTGGTTAATTCCTCGGCCGAGAGGGCTTCGGATAATGCCTCGAGGGCCAATGCGGCTGTTTTGTTTTCGGCGCGGAGTGCTGTGTCCGGATCGCTAGCGAGAGTGATGATTTCGTTGGGGCCGGGCATTTTGAGCTTCATTTACCCGTAATGGGGTATGGCTTGGAAGATTGTGAACGCTTCCCGTCCTAAAAGAGCGTGATAACCACTGCTGAATGGCGCCACTTGGAATGTAATTTCTACGGACCTGTAGTTATCCGCGTGCCGAATACCACATCTAGTGTGATTTTCCCAGCACAGCGTGCTTCCCGACTGGGGATGATTCCTCTAAAGGTTGTGCTATTTTGCTCAATGTGGTTCCAGTCTATTTCCATCTTTTGAAGAGTTTCCTCATAGATGAGGTTTAATCCGCTGCCGCCGTCTATGAGTACTTTCGTGAGTCGAAAGCCGTCCATGATTGGACTGAGGACCAGCGCGGCTGGTGCTTGGGCTGTTCGGAATTTAGGTTCGTCACTGGCATTGAAGGTAATAGCCGTGTCACTCCATGGATTTATTGCTGCTACATGGCAAATTTCGGCCATGCTACGGAGTGTTCGCTTGCGCCTATTATTTGACGCGAAGGTCTCAAACACTGTTAACACCATATTGTTATCCACGGGATGGTGCTCCGTGGTATTTGGGATAAGAAGATCCTCACCACTTTTGGCCACCTGCCGGAGTATCCAACATGCTCTAAGGCTGTGCGGTATTATTAAATCCACTGTAGTATGAATTTTGCAGGGTCCGTTGAGCCATCCCTCCAGTACAGTTCTATGCCCTGTAGAGGGTTTTTGTTTCTTTACAACTGGCTCGGGTATCTTATGATAGTGCACCCTTTTACTTCGGACTGGGTGTATGTTCAGAGCCGGATTATCCCAAAATCTCGTTTTGGTTTTCCAGGCGCTTTCCATCGCACAGTACTTTTGTACTATGGACGCCAAGTCAGCGAAGCGTGATATGTCATGGCGACTTAGGGCATTAAGGATTCCCTTGTCCGTGCAATTATTGTAGAAAAGTGAGACTGCATGTTCCTCGCGACAGTCCTTAACCTTGTTCAATACAAGGAGGAATCTGGCCCAGTAATGATGTATTGTTTCATGGGGCTCTTGCCTGATGTGGGAAAGATTGTTTATGTTTGGGTGGGTGGGTGGAATTGAATCTGAACCCTTACCTGATCTGGGATCCAGGGGCCGAGGTGTTTCCGGTTTTGGAAGTTCCGGTTCTGGGGTGTTACCCGATAATCCTGGCCCGCTGCCTGACTCTAAGTTCAGGGACTGGATGTTGTCCTCCCGCGAACGGGCGTCTGGCTCGGAGAGCTTGGGAATCCGGACATAGTTGGTCTTCAAGATAGAGGAAAGGTCGCCGCATTGTTCCTCCACCACTGCAATATGATGGGTGATCGGTGGAGAGTTAATCTCCCTTTGATCGGGTTTAAGCCCAATCCGATCATAGTCCGTAGCGACTCCCAAGGCGGCGATGCGATCCAAGAGCTTGTTTAAGGAGGCGAGCTCCATTGGATCCATTTGTTCATCGAGTGCCGATTTGACGTGGAGGCTGTTTTCGATGACCCGAGAAGTCATCGTCGGCGCGGCGGCCGAACAGGCGGTCATGATGAAACAGCCTAGCCAGAGAGTTTGGCCGACAGCCAAAGCTCCCCCAACGGTAGTACCATCTTTAAAGACGAGACGAGACATCCTTCCTTCTGGCGACGGCACAGAGGAACTCTCAATGAAAGCACCAATATCGGTGTCAAAACCGGCGGATCTCGGGTAGGGGGTCCCGAACTGTGCGTCTAAGGCGGATGGTAATAGGAGGCAGGGAACATGATGTTTTACCTAGGTTCGGGCCCTCTTGATGGAGGTAAAACCCTACGTCCTGCTTGATTAATATTGATGATATGGGTAGTACAAGAGTATATCTACCACGAGATCAGAGAGGCTAAACCCTAGAAGCTAGCCTATGGTATGATTGTATGTTGTCCTACAGACTAAAACCCTCCGGTTTATATAGACACCGGAGGGGGCTAGGGTTACACAAGGTCGGTTACAAAAGGAGGAGATATACATATCTGTATTGCCTAAGCTTGCCTTCCACGCCAAGTAGAGTCTCATCTGAACACGAGACGAAGTCTTCAATCTTGTATCTTCATAGTCCAACAGTCCAACCAAAGGATATAGTCCGGCTGTCCGGAGACCCCCTAATCCAGGACTCCCTCACAGACGAGATAAGCTACAGGGAGGGAGGGGGAAATGCGATGCAGGACTCGCCGGTCGTGAGGGTTTATATAGCAGGCCGGTAAAGCATTGGGATTTCGGGAGATTTCACCGAGTCAGGCAGGAAGCTTGCGCGGGAACCTATGAGGTTGCGCGGGAACGGGCTCATCGACGATTCATTGGCGCCACTTCGAGCTAGCGTTTGCGCTGCAAGCCGTCTACGGCAGCGGGGTGACAGGATGTGCGGGAGGAGGACGAAGGGACACGTACACGTACGGTTAATACAAAAAAACGTTTGCGATTTAATTACCTGCTATACCCCCATCCTAGTTTATAAGTAGGATTTAACTAATAAAATACGAATGCGTGTCGCCAAAGATTATATCATTGGATTCGTATTTGAACATAGTTTCCAGTTATACAATTTTCATAACATGCATTAACACTTTTTTGGTTAAATTTAAGGTTATATACCAGCAAGTGTATGCCCGCAACATATACGGCTTATTCCATCACAAACAGCTCAGATGGATCAATTGTATACCACATATCGCACACGCAACTGTAATCTGATTCGTTCTTGATGTCTCCCTCATTGCTCGCACAGTTCGTCTTATTTGCCACGTATCACTGTGCCGACCTCTGCTCGCTTCCCTCGGCAAGCTCTGCTCGCCATTAGGCGCTGCGGCGCACTCTGCTCGCATCTGTTGGCGCGCTCTTCTTGCGTCCGTCGGCGCGCTTGGCTTGCGGACAACTTTTCCTTGCACGTTCAACTGCTATATGCATATATATATATATATATATATATATATGGTTGCTCGCCGTTGAGGCGACCGCCGAGCACTTTGCTCGTGTCCCTCCGCACATGCTCTTCTAGCGGTTGGGCGTGCGCACGTTCACGTCGGGGGCCCCATAAGCATGTGGTTGCGCCGCGTGCGTTGCCACACGATGCAGTTACGTGCGGCACGGCGGAGTTACGCGCTGCAAATTAGAACTGCCATCAGGGCCTGTCGATATTCCTGGACGTCCAGCTTCCCCTTTAATTCCCGCGGCCATTATAACCTTAGTCTCTTCAACCTTTCGATCGCGCCCCATAACACAACAAGCACACCCATGGCGACACATAGAGAGGGGATGTCTAGTGGCGCTTCAATAGAGTTCGGCGAGCATAGAGTGGAGACCCACACGAGGGAGACAGATCTCTCGGTGGTGTACACCATCGACCCGGCCATGGTGGAGGACTACATCAACAGCGTTGAGAAGTTGCTTGCTCGAGACAAGTACAAGGTGGCCGACATCGACCTCCAATACACCGTCAGTCATCCCGGCATAGATCAGAAGGTTGCCATCGCCCAGTTGTGTGTGCGCCATCATGTCCTCATCTACCACTACTGCATGGCCACAGAGCCTTGCGACCGTTTCAATAGGTTTGTCAACAGCATCAATTACAAGTTCACCACGGTGGAAAACCACCGACGATGTAAAAGCGATCAGTGTTACGGGCTTGGCCTGCAAGAACCTTGTCGAAATCTGTGACCACTATAGGGGCTAGGGCAGCACGAAGATGGACTCCCTGGTCGAACTCACCTCGGCCATCATCGACCCCTACTATGAAAAGATGAAGCAGGATGCCTAGAGAACAAGTTCACTATCCTGGAACAGGGCCTGGATGCGGGAACTAGATGAATCTCACCTCAGGTTCGCGGCCAAGAGCGCGTACACATGCTACAAGATGCACAGGCCAATCGTTGACATGAGGGAGTGCCTCATTACCCAAATCGACGAGCCCGGATCGAGCTACAAGTAGAGCAAGCGTCACAAGAAGTAGATGATGATCAGATGATCGTTTATGCTAGTTAATCATGCATGTAATACATAGTTTACTTTATTGGTGTGTGTAAATGTCATGTGTGTAGTAGCCACCTATGTAATTATGCATGTAATAATTTACTTTGGTGTGTGCAAATTCCATGGTTGTAGTAGCCACCTATGTAAGTGGATGTTTAATTTTGTTATGCAACCATGTCCTTATAAGTGTGTGTGTATATATGATGTTGTTCTATATGCAATCCCATCGCACAACACACATGTCTTATTAGCAGCAACCGTATGTGTTATTATTGGTCTTCGCACACATTTTTGATTACAAACTTGTTTGCCGCATATCACACACATCTTGTTATATTGAACCGTTTCTGTTCTCTTGTCTCAACACAAAGAGTTCATCTGAGTGAACCGCATGCCGTATATCGCGCACACCTTGATCTGGCTGACTGTTTCTTTTGTGTTGCCTAATCACAAACAGTTCATCCGAGTGAAGCATATGCTGTATATCGCACACGCCTTCATCTGGCTGCCTGTTTCTTTTGTTCGGCCTCATCGCAAACAGTTAAGTGAACTGAACTGTATGCCCTGCATCACACACGCAACTAAAATCTGAACCATGTTTGATACATCCTCTATCGCAAACGTTTTGCGCCTTTTTTGGCGGTTCTTTTACACCACCGTTTGTGATTATTGCATCGCACACAGTTTCGTCAAAGGGTCTCTGATCGTAGTGTCGCGTTAGCAGCATTCTGCAGTAGTGGCAGGTAATCCACACCCGACCCCCATCCTCCTCCTCCTTCCACATCCCACATGCCCCGACCGCAGGCGCGACACCTTCCACCCAAATCATCGACCCCTCCACCAAATAAGCGCTGCCCTAAGCCATGGTGCACGCAGTATAGCTAGGAGCTCAAGGAGCATTTGGCAGTGGAGAAGCAAATCACGGCCGCACGCGTGGGTGAGGTGGTGATGGCTGCCATTCATGCCAACCCCTAGATCTTGGAGGAGCACCTCCCCATTTGCTAGCTATGCCGGTTAAGCATGCTCGGTTTATCCGCTGCTTGTGTTGCTCCTGCCTTTCCTTAACAAATTCTACTGAATTTTGTATCTAATTTTACCATGCAATCTATTGCTCTAGTGTATATGTTCTATATGTCATGCAGTGTGGTGCTCACTTATTAACTGTTATGTTAATTAGTTGTCATCTTTAGTTAACTGTTTGGTTCAATTCTGCAAATGTGATGTTCAATTCTTAAGCTACATTTTCTATTGTCTTCCATGTGAGAAATAAATCGAATTTATCTTTACAAAATACATGCGAAACGAATACAATTGCTATATTTCGAAGTTGTCAAGCATGCTTGGTTTGGTTAACTGCCTGAACTTCTAGTATCTTATACATTGTGCAATGTGGTGCTCAGTTAACGTTTAGTTCATTTGTCGTGGTGTTTAGTTAACTATTTGGTTCAATTCTACAATGCGATATTCAATAGTTGTGGGTGCATTCTGTTATTGTATACCATGTGAGAAGTAAATCAAATTTGGTTGTACTAAATACATGAGAAACAAATACAATTGCTATATTTCCAAGTTGTTAAGCATGATTGGTTTGGTTAACTGACTGATCTTGTATTAGGAGTATGCTATATTGTGCAATGTCGTGCTCTGTTAACGTTTGGTTCATTTATTGTGGTGTTTAGTTAACTATTCGGTTAAATTCCGTAATGTGATGTTCAATTTTTGTGGGTGCATTTTGTTATTGTATACCATGTGAGGAATAAATTGAATTTGGTTGTACTAAATACATGAGAAACAAATACAATTGCTATATTTCTAAGTTGTTAAGCATGCTTGGTTTGGTTAACTGTCTGGTCTTCTATTAGGAGTATGTTATATTGTGCAATGTGGTGCTCAGTTAATGTTTGGTTCATTTGTTGTGGTGTTTAGTTAACTGCTTGGTTCAATTTTGCAATGCGATGTCCAATTGTCGTGGGTAGTGTCGGCATTCTAGGAACGGGGGTCCCCAGACTTGTCTGCCTGCGGCCTGCGGCGTGGCTCAAAGGAAGCCCAGCATGGCCCATCTTCATCAACACAAGACTCAAGACCCTCGCGAGGGGCCAAGCCTCGCGAGGCGGATGACACAGAGCCTCCTCAGGCACGGCCTCGTTAGGCTGGCTCGCGAGGAGGCGGAGAGATCAAGGCAGGGTACCTCGCGAGGTGCCCGTGATGCAAGCCATGACGACTCAGGGCGCCAGGCGGGTGCCAGCGCACGCAGCGTCCTTCCTTCCTCTTTGGTGCAAAGGGGACAAGCGCAGCCATGGAGTACCGAGGCATCAGGCAAAGGTTGCTGTTTCGGTGCAACGAGACCAAGACCGGGAGGACTACGAGACGGAGGTCACCGTGGAGCCCAAGACGGCGTCATCACCAGAGCTTTGCGCAGGTGAAGACTGCTTTTGTCAGGGTAGTTGATACTTGTTGTCCCCCTTCAAATTAGCCCGCCATTGTTGGCACCCTTCCCGCTCAATGTTTGGGAAGAGGACCAGGGCCTCTATAAATAGGGCCAGCCGCCCACGTAGCAAGGGGTTCGAGCTTTTGGTTCGGTTGGCTAGTAAGAGTAAGAGAGAGAGAGAGAGAGAGAGAAAGAGAAGGGTGGCTGAACTCCTCCTAGCAGTTCATCACCCCAACCAAGAACAGACCCTCGCGAGGCTATTCTTCCTTGTATTATCCATCATCATCAGCCCCAAGAGACAATCCACCAACCACACACTGGAGTAGAGTATTAGACCACAACGGTGGCCCGAACCAGTATGAATCTTGTGCCCCTTGTGCAGTTCTTTGAGTAGTTTAGATCTTTTCGAGGCGGGGAGGTAGAAGGTGTAACCTCCGCGCGCACGCCAGTGTTCAAACCTTAAGGGTCTGCCAGAACCCGAAATCCGACATTTGGCGCGCCAGGTAGGGGTGCGCCGGAATTCGTCTTCCACCGCTCCGTGCCCCGCCGCGTCGTCATCACTATGCCTGGCGACCAGGAGGGCAACCCTGACACACGGGTTGCGTGGCCTGCCCGCGCGGAACCGCTCGCCTCGGGCAACACCGTGCCCCAGGAAACTCACGGTCCGCAGGGCGCTGCAGGCCGTGGGCGACGCGGACAGACTTTGACAACTCTTACGCCGCGGCAGGCACGGTCGGCAGCAAGGGCTTCCAATCACGCCGCGACCACGACACCGTACACCCGCCGGGAGCAGGCATACTCGAGGGCCGCGCTCATGGTGGCCCGGGAGCTGCTGCGGTGCAGACTGCTGGAGGGCGACCATGACGTGCTGCTGGAGCGAGTGGTGGAGCTCCTGAGCTTCGCCGCCTCGGGGGCTCACCCCTTCTCCGCCCAGCTCCCATCTCAAGCCCAGGGCGACCCGCGCGGGGGCTCCGCGCGCGCCCACGGGCTCCAAGGCAACTCCGACGCCAGCGAAGCTATCAGCACCGGACCGGCGGCGGCGCTGCCCCCGCCCCCGGCCCACGAAGAAAAATGATTCAACGTGCCCCGCGGCCCTAGCGGGCAGCCGTGTTGCCACCCCGCAGTGGGCTTGACAGGCGGGACCGCGTGGTATGCGGGGCATCACGGCATGGCATTCGGGATGATGGCGACGGAGGAATACGTGCCCCTCATGATGGACCAAGGACACCCTCACGAGAACGGAAAAGGCTCGCTCCTCGGCCCAAGCGGGGGGGACGAGGCACTGGAAGCTGAGCCTTTCCAGGAGCCTCGGAACGGTCCCGCTGGCCACGCTGAAGGCAACGATTATCGGGCACCGCTGATGCTTCAGGAGCAGGTATACGCTAACCATGGATCGCAGGAGGTGCAGGTCGCCGCGGCAAGAAACTGCCCCGCTCCTACAGTCTCCAACCCCTCGGGAGGAGGGCGCAGGGGGCTGGAGGAGAGGGGCCGAGATCCGACATCACCACCGCGGCGTTTGGAGCAAGGTGTTCTCAGGAGGTAGGCCCTCTGCCGGGGAGGTGCCTCAGGGCCTGCCCTTGGCGGAGGACCCGTGGTCGTCGGGGGAACCACTGGCGACCGCTCTACCCCATCGGGCGGCGTCCTGGGTTCCGGTCGTTGCTGATGGCACGAGAGTGTGGCGCAAGGCGGGCCCTCGTCTGGCGATATGAAGCAAGGCCAGTACCTATGAAGAAGGCCCGGTGCCAGTGAAGCTCGCCGCCCCGTGACACTCTCACGTAATAATGAGTGGGGTTGTACACGCCCCAGAGTCTCAGGGGTGCCGGCCTCAGGCCCTGGGGCTCCCTCCCATGCCCAGTGGACAGCACTTAGCTCCGCGCTGGTGAGAAGACGTCCAAGACTAGATTAGGTGCCGGACGCGGCCTTTTGTCTATTTTCATTGCCTTTCCCTTTGGCTGTAGCTTTTCCCCCACTGGATTTAATTTGGATTCGAATTTGAGATTTGCGTGTGTTCGGGGAAGGGGTGCTTATTCTCGCTCGAGCTATTTCTTGCGTTCTGGTTACCACTTCGCCGCAGCTGCCTCCCCTCGCGAGCCCCTCACGAGTCCGGTCAGGCCTGGCTCGTGCGCAACCCAAACTGCTGCTGTTGCTCCCTCTCGGGAGGGTCTTCGGGTGCCTACGGAGGTTGCCCTATTTGGAAAAGGCCCAGAGCATGTGAAGCAAGGCGAGTGCCTGTGAAGCTATCGCGTTTTGGAAAAGGCCCAGAGCCTGTGAAGCAAGGCGAGTGCCTGTGAAGCTATCGCGTTTTGGAAAAGGCCCAGAGCCTCTGAAGCAAGGCAAGTGCCTGTGAAGCTACCGCGTTTTGGAAAAGGCCTAGAGCCTGTGATGCAAGGCGAGTGCCTGTGAAGCTATCACGTTTTGGAAAAGGCCCATAGCCTGTGAAGCAAGGCGAGTGCCTGTGAAGCTACCACGTTTTGGAAAAGGCCCAGAGCCTGTGAAGAAGGCAAGTGCCTGTGAAGCCGTCGCATCTGGGAAAAGGCCCGGAGCCTGTGAAAGGGCCAACGCTTGTGGAGCTCCCCACCGGCGACACTCCCATATCCTACGGATTCAACTAGAGAACACCCCAGATGCCACGCCCTCCCACAGGCCGCTTCGGGGCTAGCGCGAAACAAAGGTAAACTAGCCACCCACCAGGCGCGGGCGCTCATGCAATACGAGAACTACTAATATGATGAACATAGGTTTTACATGAGGGGCTTCCCCTCCCAAAATGCTCTCACAGCCATCAGGTCAAAAGCCTGAGTTCTATCCATGCAGGGCAAAAAAGATAGGAGCAATACACACTCAGTCGGACCAATCCCCCAATGCGTCCTCGGCAGCACCTCCCGAGCCGCCACTGGCATCGTCGGGCTCGCCATCATCGTCTGCATCGCCACAAGCGGCGTCAGGGCTGTTCACTGCACCACCCGCGTCAGCAGCCACGATCTTGTCGTCGTCATCCAAAGAGAAGGCCCTGACGAGGGCGTCCACGTTGTCTTCCACCCAGTGCGCCAGGTCGCCTCAGACGGCCTGGGGAACTGGGGCGATGACGGCGCCAAAATCGAAGAGGGAATCCATGTTCTGGAGATGACTGAAGACACGGGAAAAGGTGCGCCCAAGCAGGGCGCGGCTCCTCTCCTCCACCAACTTGTCGGCCCTGGCCGACCGCGCCTCCAGCTGCGTCACCACGGCAGTGAAAAACTGAAGGTTGCCAGCATAGTTGGCTGTGTGCGGCTCGCCGACAGCCGCCTCACAGATGTTGCCCAAGGCTGCGCTAGCCCTCTCCCGGAGCGTAGCGAGCATGGGGCCGTGCATGTGCTCCAGGACCTGCCGCTGACGTATCTCATCCGCGTTCTGGCGCGCGATGCCCTTAGCTTCCTCCACCCGCTGGCGGAGACGGAGCACCTCGGCCCGGGAGGCGGCTAACTCCCCTCGCGCTACCTCAAGGGCGGCCCGGGAGGCGTCGTCCAGCCGCGTCGCCTCCTCCCGCTTGGCCTCAAGACTGCGGTCCTCCCTTCAGCTTCGACCTGGATCAGCTCCAGCCTCCTCTCGAACCCGCGTTCGAGGTCTTGGCGCGCCATCGCCACCCGACGCCCGACCTCCTCCAGGACACGAGCTTCCCGTGTGGCGACATCGTCCTCCGCCTGCGTCACCAAGCGCTCCCTTGTCTCCAGCTGCTCGTACTCGCGGGTGCGCTCGGCGGCTTCCAGCGTCAACGCTTCTTCACGCCTCTGGAGCTCAGCTGGGTTGCCGGAGGCCACCCGCATCAACGCAAGGGCTAGCTCGCGCAACTCCGCTTGCTCCTCCAATGAGTGGCACCAGGCCAGGAGCTCGCGAGCCCGCTCCTCTACCGCCTCTCGCCGCCGATCAGCTCCCTGGGCCTCCTTGGCGGCCTGGGATCGGGCCACTCGAGAGGCCTCCAGTGACGCCTTCGTCTCTTCGTCATCAAGATCACGCTGACGGCGCGCGAGGGCAATGGCGGCCTCCAGCTCGCGCCTCCCTGCAGCCAGGCGCAGGCCCTCAGCCTCCAGGCGCGCGTCTTCGTCAGCAAGCTCCTCCCCAAGCAAGTTCACCGCATCGGTCGCCCTTCGAAGGAACCCTTGGCGGCGAGTGCGGCGCTCCCGGGCGCGCTCAAGCACGTCTTCCACACCATTGTCCGCCCTGAGCAAGCGCCGGGGGCCACGAATCATCGTTCCTCCTCCGGGCAGGGGGCTAGGGGCTGGCGCCCCCGCGACGGCCGGGCGCGCCGCACCAGAAGCCCGGCCTGGAGCCAGCCCGTCTCCAGATGAAGGGCGTAGGAGGCGTCTCAACCAGTCGTAGTCCACAACCAGACGAGAGGCCCACGGCAGGCTGGCTATTCCCCGAGAGGGCCCACGAAGGAAGATCGCGGGGAATGAAGGGCCACGGTGCACCTCGGGATGGTCCACCCCTTCAGACGCCCTCACCACAAGGGCAAAACTGCTCGGAGCACCCAAGGACGGTAGAGGGGGCGAAGCCAGAGGAGGCGGCACCTCTGCTACTTCTGCGAGCTCGGCCGGAAGGGGCCTGCGGAGCAAGGATCAGTAAAAGCAACAAGAGGGCCAGGAGCCAGAGAGGGAGAAGACTTACTCGTCAGTGGCGAAGTACTTCCTGCGCTTCAGCACGCGACAAGGGAAGTCATCACCCAGGGCCTCTCTTTTTCTCCGGAGGGCCTCAAAGTCCACACGGAAGCGGCCCAGGAGAAGAGCACAAGGATCGACCTGCGACAAAGACGGAGCACCAGGGCGATCCGCGTCAGGGGCGCCTTCCTGGCGCGTGCTGCCCATCACCTCGCCAGAAGACGCGGCTAGGGCCTCCAAGGCCCAGCCCCGGGCGCTGGGAGCGGCTGCTCGCCACCTTCAGCCGCAGTGGCGCGGGCCCTAGGAGCTGTCCCTTCACGAGCATCACCCGGCATAGCCACCTCATCAGGAGCCCCCTTGGCCTCCGGCGCCTCCTGCCTCCCTGCTCCGCCACTTGAGGAGGAGCCGCCTTGGCCGGTTGGAAGGGCAGTCACCACTGTTGGATTCTTGCGAGGTCCCTGGAGGCCGGCGGGGCGGAGCCCCCACTCATCAAAGACGGGCATCTGCTTCATGAAGTCGGCCCTGCTCTGGCAGAGATACAGCAGGGCCCCTCCCTGCCGGACGTTGCCGGGATTGAGGTCCCCGGCCAAGGTCAAGAGCATCGACTTCAGCACCGCGGGAGCCAGGTCCTCTTCCTGGAGCCTCATGCTATCCTCACGCCTATGGAAGGCCCACATCCGGCAAGAGTGGCGTTGAAGGGGAGCAAAGCGGCATAATAGAAACTCCTTCACCACCTTAGGCGCTGTCACGCGGAGCTTCCTCAGGAGCGCGAAGCGGCTCCAGACAAAGACGAGCCGGGGGCTCTTGAGCGTCTCCTGGCCCCAACCCGAATTGGGGACAGCAGGCGAGGTCGGCTCCGATAGCAGGGGGCTGGGCACCCCTGCATCCACATACAACCACCGCTCGCGGAACCCAACCGCGGGCAGGGGGAGTTTGAAGTCAATCCCAGAGGCCTCGGTCTCAGGCTCGGCAGCAAAGCTCACGCACGCCCAGCATTGGGAAGGGTCGACAAGGTGTAGCGAGAAGAAGTGGCGCAGCAAGGTAACCGAAGGAGGGATGCCCACCATGGCTTCGCAAACGAAGGCGAAGACCGAAAGGAGGGTGATGGACTCAGGACTTAGATGCATCATGTGGATCTGATAATGGGAGAGCACGGCATTGAAGAAATCAGAGAAGGGGGGAACCAGACCCGCCCACAAGGCGTCGGTAAAGCATGGGACCTCGGGTGCTATCCTGTCGATGGAGAAGTGGGACGCGGGCCAGGCCTTCGTCCTCCCGCACTCGTTGAAGACGGTGGCCAGGGCCAAGCTGTCCCTGCCCAGGCACTCTTGATTGAGTACGGTCGACTGGCCGATGGTGGGGGCCACCGATGGCGGCGCACAAGACGGAGGCATGGGTTTCCCCCCTCTCTCCTTCCTCGTCGGAGCCATGGCGATGGGAAGGAGGGGGAAGATTCGAGATTGGATTGGAGGCGGGAGCTAGCATTCGAAGGAAGGAAGAACAGGGGACGCTCGAGCAACAGGAAGGGGAGCGGCTGTGTGCAACTACAAGTCCACCTAGCAGGGTGCAGAATAAGGGGGCGTGGGGGGAACAGTGCTACCCATGTCCCATCAACCGCCACGCGGCGCCCAAGGCCGCAGGCTATTAGGGCCCGCGGCGCTTTGCCCTAGCCCTTTCGCCTCTCGGCACAGCCAAGTCTGGGCGCGCCTTGGGCTCGGGGGCTACTGTCGGCGTTCTAGGAACAGGGGTCCCCAGACTTGCCTGCCTGCGGCCTGCGGCGTGGCTCAAAGGAGGCCCAGCATGGCCCATCTTCATCAACACAATACTCAAGACCCTCGCGAGGGGCCAAGCCTCACGAGGCGGACAACACGGAGCCTCCTCAGGCACGACCTCGTCAGGCTGGCTCGCGAGGAGGCGGAGAGATCAAGGCAGGGTACCTCGCGAGGTACCCGTGATGCAAGCCATGACGACTCAGGGCGCCAGGCAGGTGCCAGCGCGCGTAGCGTCCTTCCTTCCTCTTTGGTGCAAAGGGGGCAAGTGCAGCCGCGGAGTACCGAGGCATCAGGCAAAGGTTTCCATTTTGGTGAAACGAGACCAAGACCAGGAGGACTACGAGACGGAGGTCACCGTGGAGCCCAAGACGGCGTCATCACCAGAGCTTTGCGCAGGCGAAGACTGCTTTTGTCAGGGTAGTTGATACTTGTTTTCCCCCTTCAAATTAGCTCGCCATTGTTGGCTCCCTTCCCGCTCAATGTTTGGGAAGCGGACCAGGGCCTCTATAAATAGGGCCAGCCGCCCACGTAGCAAGGGGTTCGAGCTTTTGCTTCGGTTGGCTAGTAAGAGTAAGAGAGAGAGAGAGAGAGAGAGAGAGAAGGGTGGCTGAACTCCTCCTAGCTGTTCATCACCCCAACCAAGAACAGACCCTCGTGAGGCTGTTCTTCCTTGTATTATCCATCATCATCAGCCCCAAGAGACAATCCACCAACCACACACTGGAGTAGGGTATTACACCACAACGGTGGCCCGAACCAGTATAAATCTTGTGCCCCTTGTGCAGTTCTTTGTATAGTTTAGATCTTTGCGAGACGGGGAGGTAGAAGGCGTAACCTCCGCGCGCACCCCAGTGTTCGAACCTTAAGGGTCTGCTGGAACCCGAAATCCGATAGGTAGAATTTTGTATTGTTGTGCATGTGAGGAATAAATAAATTTGGCTACACTTAATACATGAGAAACATATACAAGTGCTATATTTGCTAGTTCTTAATCATGCTTGGTTTGGATAAATGGGTTTTCCATGTGGCTTGAATTAATCTGATGAATCTGCAATGTGCTTATTTTTCATCAATATATTTTACTGATAGCATCCGTACCCTCACTTAACCTGATGACTAACTACCTTATATGTGTTGCAGGGAAACAATGGGAAGCACTGAGGTTTACAATCGAGGTTAGCACATGCATGGTCCATTGTCTAATAGCACATTATTGTGCAATTGCAGGAACCATTCTAATATTTAGGTTTTTAACAATTTGGTCTTGCACATGTAGGTCCTGCTGTCAGAGGTTTTGACCCACTGTTCGACCATTTTTGCATATGGGGAAATGACTTTTCCATGAATATCAATTAAGTCAAGAAACTCAGAAAGATTGTTAGGATAAAGAAATTAGCGACAAAAAACAAGATCTTTGTCTGCACAATGAAGAAGACATCAGTTCACTACAAGATGGTACTAACTATTATACCTTGCCTTTTTTATTCCTTTGCCCCATTTCCAATATAGAGACGATATTTATGCACATCCTTGTTTTCAGGCCATTCCAAAGCAGTTCACTAATGATTACCTCTCAAACTAGCTCTATGGTCAGGAGGCGAGGAAGGTTTTCATACAATACCCACGCTTCAATATTGAAGTGTTCCTGAAGAGGACGAAGGATGGACGGTCAATCATCCACAGGCACTGGCCTAAAGTTGCAAAGACCTTCAACATCAATGAAGGCTCAATATTCGCCTTCCGCTTCAGCAGTTTTCTAGATGGGATGCATATGTCTATGTACCATTTATGATGCTAATTTCGAAAGGTTCTAGATGTTGCATGTGAATCTTGGTGCCAGTGCAGTTGTGTAATGGGGTAGCTGAGTGTTGAAGCTATATGATGTTGTAGTCTGATGTATTTCAATTATGAAATCCTGCTTCCTTAATATGGAAATGAAATATATTATCTGCTTAATATGAATGTCAATTATATTAATAAATGGATTATTAATAATAGGGCAATTAGCCTGCTAATTGGGGTTTTCTATTGCAAACGGTTATTGAGAAAACATCGTGGCCGATGACCTTGGGAAACGCACACCGTTTCTAGGAATAAACCGTGTTGGATCAATGAACAATCACACATGACATCTTATTGAAAACTGTTTGCATTAGGCCACCTTGTGCAAATGTTTACCACATAAAAACTATGTGTGATGGACAACCTTTGCCACACAGTTTCTTCTACACACCGTGTGTCATGCATTCAATAACACAAATGATAAACTTGTTAATATCATGTGCAATAGCAATGCTATCAGAAACGATTTAACACGAAAAATTGTGTGTGATGTACCTGCGAACGAAATGTTTTCCTTGGAGCGACTATGTGGGATGTATATACGAACGGAAACATTTAGCAGGGTCTGACTGTCTGGGATGTACTTACGACTGGTGTCGGATGTGGGGTTCGGGCAAACCCTTAAGGTTTGAACACTGGGGTGCGTGCGAAGTCTTTCCTTCCCACTGATGTACGCCCTAGCTCGCTAAGATCTCGCGGACGAACTCGATGAACTCGCAACACAGAAAGACACGAGGTTTATACTGGTTCGGGCCACCGTTGTGGTGTAATACCCTACTCCAGTGTGGTGGTGGTGGATTGCCTCTAGGGCTAATGATGAACTGTACAAGGGAAGAACAGCCTCCTGAGTTTGAGGTGTTCTTGCGCTCGGTGAGCTTGTGTGTGTGAGGATGGTCTGAATGATCCGTCCCTTGCTAGGGTGGTGGCTAGTCCTATTTATATTGGCCCTGGTCCTCTTCCCAAATATCGAGCGGGAAGGGAGCCAACAATGGCGGGCCAATTTGAAGGGGGACAGCTAGTACAAGCTATCTTGACAAAAGTGGTCTTCGCCTGCGAAAAGCTCTGTGGTGACGCCGTCTTGCGCTCCATGATGACCTCCCTCTTGCCGTCCTCCTGGTCTTGGTCTTGTTGCACCAATATAGCAACCTTTGCCTGATGCCTCGGTACTCTTTGCCTGCGCCCGCCTGGTGTCGTGTGTCATGGCTCACGTCACGGGGGCCTTGTGAGGTTTGCCCCTCCTTGATATCTCCGCTCCTCGAGAGCCTGCCCGGCTAGGATACTCCAGAGGAGGCCATGCGCCATCCGCCTCGCGAGGCTTGGACCCTCGCAAGGGTCTTAGATGCCTTGTTGATGAAGATGGGTTGTACGGCCTGCTGGCTCAGCCACGCCACGGGCCGCAGGCAGGCAAGTCTGGGGACCCCCATTCCCAGAACGCCGACAGTAGCCCCCGGGCCCAAGGTGCGCTCAGGCTTGTTTTCACGGCGAAGCCAAGGGCCAAGTTCAGAGCACCGCGGGCCCCAAAAGCCGGCGGCCTTGATTAACGCGTGGTGGATGATTGGACGTGGGCGTCTCCACTTCCCCATGTTGCCTCGGCAACTACTCGACTTGTCAGGTCCCTGCGACATGCAAGGAAAACCATCATTACCTGCGATCGTGGGAGACGCCGGTTGGATTTCCCTTGCTATAAATGGGGAGGGGGGCGGAGCCCCCATTGCCCATCTCTTCCTCGCTCGCTTGCTTCGTCCTCCACGCTCCATCACTTGCAGTGACACCCATGGCACCACAAAGGAAGTTCTCCGCCGCCGAGAAGGGGAAAGCTCCTCGCGAGGGACCCGGCTCCCCGGCGCCCAAGCGCAGCCGTGGCCACCCGCGTAAACATGCCACGACCCCCGCCGTGGCCCATTGTCGAGACAACACCACGGCACGCGGAGTGGGTCATCCCAGCCATGGCGGTCCGGTTGATGAGGGGAGGCGTGTCATGGTGGCACGGCCTCCTCGTCCGCACTTCCACACAGCGGAGGTGTCACCGGAGTTCGCCGTCTGGTCAGAGAAGCCGGCCGGCAACTAGCTCCAACTCCCGCGCTTCTTCACCGGTGAACTGTCGGCCTCTGATCCAAGGGGACTCTGGCTGTAGGCAGATGGCTGCTGCATCAAGGCCTCTTGGGTTGCGATCGAGACTTCCGCTGCGGGCAACATAGCACTGGCCCGCAGCTGGCAGACATTCACCCGCGCGCGCGGCCTGGGCAGGCGGTGCACCCTCCACTTCAGGTACGATGGTGGGTCGACCCTTTATGTGAGGGTGTTTGGGGAAGATGGTCGCCGCGCCGTGTGCTGCCCCGAGGTGAACGACGGTGAGGAGAGGTACTCGGCCTTGGGGACGGTCGCGACAAGGACGAGGGCGAGCCCGCCCTCGTCGGCGATCGTGTGTCATCCAGCTACGACGGCTGTTCCTCCGGCTACAGCTCCAGCAGTGGTGGCTATGCCCAGCCGCCACGCCGCCGCACCCGTCTTGAAGGCGGCGGTGGGTCGTCTCATCGCTGCACCTCCGTGAAGCGTGAGGAAGGACCTGGCTAAGCTCGGGGTAGTGCTAGGTGCCTGTCCTCGCGGATCGCTGCAACGCTACTTTTGTTTTGCGCTTTTCCTGCATCAAGAATGAAACCAGCATGTGCCCAGGGGGGCGTGTATCATACTATGGTTCCTCGGTCATATCAGTATGTGTGTTGTTCTCATGCTGTGTCGTTATTTTGCGCAAAGATAACTTAACCTGGTATACTCAGGACGTCCTCCTCCTCGCGAAGCGTTTATTTCCTCGCATTCATCTTGCCTCGGTGGCCTGCATTCACTCAGGAACCGTGAAAAACTCGTTAGGAAGTGCGTTAAATGATTTGCCGTTCATCCTAGCCCTGACCTGGCGCTTTGTGTCGCGGTACCCAAGGGGTACGGACTTCGAGAGGTGCGCCAGCCTTTGGGCTCGAACGAGGGTGGCTCGCGACAAGGCAGAAAGGAGAAAAAATGCTCGCGAGGGCACCTGCCTAGCCCCCTCGTGAGGCAAGCGAGAGAGAGAACACAAGCAAATTCGAGCCAGAAAAGTGCAGTGAGAGGCGAGGGAATCAAATCAGTAAGGAACGCCAAAGGCAAACTTTGATTGAGGAAAAGCGAGTCAACTACGGAAAGCAAATGAAAAGCCGCGTCCGGCATCAAATCTAGCCTTCAAGTCTTCTCACCAGCGGAGAGCTAAGTGTTGTCCACAAGGCGTGGGAGGGAGCCCCAGGGCTTGAGGCCGGCGCTCCTGAGACTCTGGGGCGTGTACATCCCCACTCATTATAACGTGAGAGTGTCACGGGCGGCGATTCTTCACAGGCACCGGGCCTTCTTCACAGGCTCTGGGCCTTACTTCTTAGGCTCTGGGCCTTGCTTCTGAGGCTCTGGGCCTTGCTTCTCAGGCTCTGGGCCTTGCTTCTTAGGCTCTGGGCCTTGCTTCTCAGGCTCTGGGCCTTGCTTCATGGATAGAACTTCTGGAGGTGCTGGATGTTCCAGGCGTTCTGGATAGGTATCCCGTCCTGCGTCTCCAGGCAGGCTGCACCCGGCCTGGAGACATGGACGACCCTGAACGGGCCCTCCCACATGGGCGAAAGCTTGTGTAGCCCTTCCCTGGAGAGGACCCGCCTCAAGACGAGGTCGCCCACCTCAAGTGTCCTAGAGCGGATGTTGTGGTAGTGGTATTGCCGTAGTGCTTGTTGGTACCTTGCTGCCCTCAACGCGGCTTCGCGACAGCGTTCCTCCCCCGGCACGAGATCCATCCCCCGCATGGCATCCTACTTCGTTTCTTCGAATGCTAGGACCCGTGCGGAGCGATGCTTGACCTCGTGAGGGAGGACTGCTTCAGCTCTGTAGACGAGGAAGAATGGAGTCTCGCTCGTTGGCTTGGTGGCGGTGGTCCGGATGGACCACAACACTGACTGGAGCTCGTCGTGCCAGCCCCTGCCACAAGCCTCCAGCTTCTTCTTGAAGGTCCTGGTCTTGAGGCCCCTCAGGACCTCCGCGTTAGCGCGCTTGGCCTGACCTTTACTCCTGGGGTGGGCCACCGAAGCGTAGCAGATCTGCGTTCCAAGGTGTAACACCCCGGATATGATTTTCCCAATTTGTAATCCAACTCTTGTCGTTTCCGGCTTTAAGTTAATTTATTTTCTTGGGTTCGGGTTTTTGTCTCTGTGTGTTGTTATCGTTGTCATGCATCTCATATCATGTCATCATGTGCATTGCATTTGCATACGTGTTCATCTCATACATTCGAGCTTTTTCCCCGTTGTCCGTTTTGCATTCCGGCGCTTCGTTCTCCTCCGGTGGTCAATTCTACCTTTCTTTCGTGTGTGGGGATTAAACATTTCCGGATTGGACCGAGACTTGCCAAGCGGCCTTGGTTTACTACCGGTAGACCGCCTGTCAAGTTTCGTATCATTGGGACTTCGTTTGATACTACAACGGTTAACCGAGGGACCGAAAAGGCCTCGTGTGTGTTGCAGCCCAACACCCCTCCAAGTTGGCCCAAAACCCACCAAACTCTGCTCCATCATCTAGAGCGTTCGATCACGATCGCGTGGCCGAAAACCGCACCTCATTTGGACTCTCCTAGCTCCTCCTATGCCTATTTATAGGTCCCCCTCGAAATATCTCGGATCAAATCCACCCCTAACCCTAGTCTCCCCTTCCTCCACGCGCCGGACACGTCCGCCCGGCGCCAGACGCATCTGCGCCGCCGCCCACGTCCAACTGCAAGCCGCCAGGTGTCCGCCGCCGCCTCGCTCCCACCTCCGGCCCGCTCGGCCCATCTCCAGCCCTCGAGGGCCCGCGCCGGCGCCGCCTGCCCGCCGCTCGCCTCCCGCGCGAGGGAGCCGCGCCGCCGCGCCGGCCTCCCACTCCGGTGACCCCGCGCCTCGCCGGATCTGCCGTCCAAGGTCGTCGCCGGCCACCTCCGCCACCACGCCGAACCTCGCCGCCACCCTCACTCCTCGCCGCCGTCGCCTCCCCGCGGCCCGAGGCCGGATCCGGCGCCCCGGCCTCCTTCCCCGACGAACTCCGGCGAGCTCGAGCTGCAAGTCCGGCGAACCTTGTTTTCCGCGCATCCCGATCTGGATCTGAGATCGAAAACTCGGTTGACTTTCCGTCCCTAACCCTAATTTTTTGCATATGTTCATCATGTCGTATCTCCTCATCCGTAGCTCCGTTTTGGGCATATAGCATATCAAATTGTTCGTCTCAGAGAGTACATCATTTCCTTCCATTGCATCATTTTCTTTTGAGGTCATCTTGATGCCCGAAATGCTGTTAGAAGAGGGCTACTTGAGTTAATTGTCAGATCTGCTACTCCATCTTAGACATTTGTCATTTTTGCCATGATTGTTGTGTGCATGCTATGCCCATGAGTTCTACATATGTTTTGTTAAGGGTTTTGTCATCTTTCCAGAGGTGCAACCCATGTATTTTTGTGTTGTGTGTGGTGACTAGTGCAAGCTTGCAAAGTGAGGCACCCGGTAACTCTGTTTTCAGGGACTTAGTAATTTCACTAAGCCCTGGGATTGTTTATCTCATGATGCCATATGTTCATGTTGTTTCCTAGTGATTCGTGCCTCTTTTGAGTATGATCAGTAAGGGAGTTTTGTTAATATTGTAGTGCTCTATCCATCCATGTCTTTGTTTGCATATATGGAGCACCCTAGCTTGAGTCATTCGAGCTCTACTTTTGCTTCGTTGTGAATCTGGGCAGATCGTCAACTTGTTTGCGATTTTGCCGATGTTATTGTAGTTGATCCGTGCATGCTATGCCATTGTTCTTGCCATGTCTAGCTTGCATTTTGTGCCTTCTTAATGGATGTATGCTTGGCTTGCCATGACTTGCACCGTAGTGAGTGCATCGAGCTCGTAAACATGCCTACTTGAGTTATGTTTCAGCATGTCCCAGTTTTTCACTAAGTCTGAAAACTGATTATGTTTTTGCTATGTTCATGTGCTTGTTAGTATATTTTGTGATCCCTTTTGGCTCAAGGTCACTAAGGGACTTTTGTTAAGCTCTTTGAGTAGCTCCATGCCATGTTCAGGTCCTGTAACATGTTATTTTGTTGCTCCGTAAGAGCTATATGATCTGAAATTCCAGACAAGTGTTAATTTCACTAAGTCTGAGATCTGTTTTACCATTTGCGTTTTTGCCATGCTTGTTTGAACCTCCTAATAGATGAATTGGCCGTAGCTCAGTGCTAAACTTTTGTTAAGCATCTTGAATGCTTCCCTGCCATGTATTTTGTTTCCATGTTTGAGTGATGTAGAATGTTCATCTCATTGCATTTAGATGACTACTTGCTGTAAATCGCAGATCGGTGTCATATTTGAATCACTTGCCATTTCCAAACCGTAACTCCGATTCCGGTGATCTTTATATCGTTTTCAAGCGATTTCATCTCATCTTTCCAGTGGCACACTTGGTTTTCCAAGTTGAGGCCAGTTCCATGCATTTTCCTGTCATATCTTGCATATGCTTGCCGCATCGCATCCCGCATAGCATATCATCTTTGCATCGTGTTGTTTGAGTTTGCACGTGGTTGATTGTGTCCTTGTTGCTTGTTTGTCTTGTTTGGGTAGAGCCGGGAGACGAGTTCGCTAACGAGGAGCCCGTTAAGTTTGCTTTTGAGGATCCAGTCAACTCTGACAACTGTGCAGGCAAGATGATCATACCCTCGAAATCACTACTATCTTTGCTATACTAGTTTGCTCGCTCTTTTGCTATGCCAATTCTATGATGCCTACCACTTGCTTTCAAGCCTCCCAAATTGCCATGTTCATCCTCTAACCCACCATTGTCCTAGCAAACCGTTGATTGGCTATGTTACCGCTTTGCTCAGCCCCTCTTATAGCGTTGCTAGTTGCAGGTGAAGATTGGAGACCGTTCCTTGTTGGAACATTTATTTACTTGTTGGGATATCATTATATTGCCATGATATCTTAATGCATCTATATACTTGGTAAAGGGTGGAAGGCTCGGCCTCTCGCCTAGTGTTTTGTTCCACTCTTGCCGCCCTAGTTTCCGTCATATCGGTGTTATGTTCCCGGATTTTTGCGTTCCTTACGCGGTTGGGTTATAATGGGAACCCCTTGATAGTTCGTCTTGATTAAAGCTTTTCCAGCAATGCCCAACCTTGGTTTTACCATTTTCCACCTAGCCTCTTTTTCCCTTGGGTTTCCGGAGCCTGGGGGTCATCTTATTTTGAACCCCCCCCCCCCCCCCCCCCCGGGCCAGTGCTTCTCTGAGTGTTGGTCCGAACTAGAGTCCTGTGCAGCGCCCCCTTGGGGAAACTCGAGGTTTGGTTTTAGTTGTATGGAGAGCTCATCTGAGTGTGCCCTGAGAACAAGATATGTGCAGCTCCTATCGGGATTTGTCGGCACATTCGTGCGGTGTTGCTGGTCTTGTTTTAACCTGTCGAAATGTCTTGTTGTACCGGGATACCGAGTCTGATCGGAATGTCTCGGGTGGAGGTCTATTCCTTCGTTGACCGTGAGAGCTTGTCATGGGCTAAGTTGGGACCCCCCTGCAGGGATTGAACTTTCGAAAGCCGTGCCCGCGGTTATGGGCAGATGGGAATTTGTTAACGTCCGGTTGTAGATAACTTGAACCTTAATTTAATTAAAATGAATCAACTGAGTGTGTTACCGTGATGGCCTCTTCTCGGCGGAGTCCGGGAAGTGGACACGGTGTTGGAGTAATGTTTGCGCATGTTGCTCTCTAGTTTCTCGCTCGCGCTTTGCCTCCTCTTCTCGCTCTCTTTTGCGTATAAGTTAGCCACCATATATGCTAGTCGCTTGCTGCAGCTCCACATATATTTACCTTACCCTTCCTATAAGCTTAAATAGTCTTGATCGCGAGGGTGCGAGATTGCTGAGTCCCTGTGGCTCACAGATTACTATTACACCAGATGCAGGGCCAGATGATACAACTCCAGATGGCGCGCTTGAGCTCAAGTGGGAGTACGACGAGGACTCTCAGCGTTACTATGTTTCTTTTCTTGATGATCAGTAGTGGTGCCCAGTTGGGGTGATCGGGACCATGTCGCTTGTTGGGTTATCTTTTATTTGGCGCTGTAGTTGGGCCATGAGTGTTTGGATGATGTATGTTATTTATGTACTTGATTGACGTGGCGAGTGTAAGCCAACTATGTTATCCCTTTTATTTATCTATATTACATGGGATGTTTGTGATGATTCCCTGACTTGCAACATATGCCTTCAATGCGATTATGCCTCTAAGTCGTGCCTCGACACGTGCGAGATATAGTCGCATAGAGGATGTTACACAAGGTTAGCACATTAGGTTTTGAAGAGGTTTCTATAAACAGCAAACCGTTATCTGTGATGGTGCGGTTGGGGACCCCAAAGAGGCTCACGTGGCCCTTGATGAACTTGACAGCAGAGCCGGCTGGAATGGTACGGACGGCTTCCACTTCCGCCCACTTGGTGAACTTGTCGATGGCGACGTAGAGAGCACGGTAGCCCCCTGGAGCCTAGGGAAACGGGCCTAGGATGTCCAGCCCCCAGACTGCAAATGGCCATGTGAGCGAGATGGTTTGGAGGCCCTGAGCAGGCTGATGGATTTGATTGGCGTGGAATTGGCAAGCTTCACAGGACTTCACCAGCTCGGCCGCGTCGTTGAGTGCTGTAGGCCAATAGAACACACTGCAGAACACCTTGCCGACGAGGGTCCATGATGACGAGTGATGTCCGCAATCACCACCGTGTATGTCAATCAGCAACTCCCTTCCTTGATCGCTGGAGATGGAGCGCAGCCTGACATTGTTCGGTTGTTTCATGTATAACTCGCCGTCTTGGATACAGTATGCCGTGGCCTGCCGGGCCACGTGCTCCACGTCCTCTTCCTTCTCCGGTAGCGTCTCGTGCATCAGGTACTCCTTGAATTCCTTGACCCAGCACTCCTCCTGGGGCTCGAGCGCCAAGAGCAGCCGAGCTCCTAAGGTCGGGCCACAGGCTGGGGCTCCCATGGCCGGGGCTGTGGGAGTTCCTCCCGAGGCGTAGTCATGCTTGAAAGAGGTCGCGAAGCTGATGGCTTGAAGAGCCGCTCTTCGAAGACATCGAGCTCTTGTGGTTGCCGCTTGGATGCTCTCTTGGCGATGTCATCGGCTTCCTTGTTGGTGCCCTAAGGCACGTCCTGCAGCTCCAGGGCCGAGAACTGCTTTTCCATCTTGCGCACCTCTGCGAGGTATGCCTCCATGTGTTCATCCTTCGGCTCGTACACCTTGTTGGAAAAGTTGACGAGGGGCTAGGAGTCGCCTTTGATGGTGAGGCGCTTTACCCTTAGAGCCGCCGCAGCCCTCAAGCCAGCTATGAGGCCTTCGTATTCTGTGATGTTGTTGGAGACCTTCTCGCCGTGCTGAAAACAGAGTTGCACGGCGTAGTAGAGCTTGTCCTAAGTAGGAGAGATGAGCACTACTCTAGCCCCCGCGCCCTGATGCGCGAAGGCGCCATCAAAATACATGACCCAGCCGTCTGGTGCCTCGCTTCCTGGGGAGGTGGACGGGTCTTCTCCTTCTTCAAGAGTAGGGGCATCTGTCCATTCTGCCACAAAATCGGCGAGCGTGGCTCCCTTGATGACCCTGGTAGTGCTGAACTCCAACAGGAATGCTTGCAACTCGATGTTCCACTCAGCAACCCTTCCGGCTGAGTTAGGGCTCCTGAGCACCGTCTCCAATGGGTAGGCTAAGACGACCTTGATGGGGTGGCCCTAGAAGTAGTACCGCAGCTTGCGTGAGGCCACCAAGAGTGCGAGCAGGAGCTTTTGTGGCATGGGGTAGCGCGCCCTCGCGTCCCGCAGTACGGTGCTGATGAAGTACACCGGGTGCTCGACGGGGGCTGGCACACTGTCGAGGCTTGGGTCCTGCGGAGATTGTGGCATATACCGAGGTGGTGGGTTTCCTAAGACCTGACCGTCCTCAGGAGCTTCTGCGATGTTGCCCTGTTGAGCTTGGTCTTCCGCCGCTGATGGCTTTGCCGCGCCTTCCTGACCCCGCATTGCATCAGCTCTGGCTTGGCACGGCACACCCTTGCCTTGGCTCTCCTCCTGAACTGCCACCGGCGCCGCGCTGGCGGAGTACGGGGTGGCGGCAAGGTAGAGCACTAGAGGCTCGAGAGGCCGCGGTACCACCATCAGTGGGAGGGCTGGTGAGGTATTTCTTGAGGTCTTGGAAGGCCCGGTCGGCCTCCGAGGTCCACTCGAACGGGCCCTTCTTATTCATGAGCTTAAAAAAGGGTAAGGCATGCTCGCCTAGCTTGGAGATGAAACGCCCTAACGCATTCACCCGCCCTGCTAGCTTTTGCATTTCCTTGAGGGTCTGTGGTGGGCTCATGTCTTCGATGGCCTTGATCTTCTCCAGGTTTGCCTCGATCCCTCTGTGGGATACGAGGAACCCCAGTAGCTTGCCCAGAGGGGGCACCAAACACGCACTTCTCTGGGTTAAGCCTCAAGTTCACTTGGCGCAAGCTCTCAAAGGTCTCCTCCAGGTCTTGAATCAACGTCCTCGCCTCACGAGATTTGACCACTATGTCATCAACGTAGGCCTCTGTGTTTCTGCCGAGCTGCTGCCCCAAGGCGATTTGCATCATCCATTGAAAGGTTGCGCCTGCGTTGCGCAGCCCGAAGGGCATGCAGGTATAGCAGTACACCCGCATGGTGTCAGGAAGGCTGTCTTATCCACATCCTCCACTGCCATCTTGATTTGGTGGTATCCTGAGAATGCATCCAGGAAACATAGCAGGTCACACTCGGCGGTGGAGTCGATGATTTGGTCGATGCGTGGAAGCGGGAACAGATCTTGGGGACACGCTTTGTTAAGGTTGGTGAAGTCGACGCACATCCTTTCCTTCCCGCCTTTCTTCGGTACTACGACGGGGTTCGCCAGCCATTCGGGGTATCGAACTTCTCGGATGGTACCTGCCGCCTCCAGCTTGCGTGTCTCTTGGATGATGAAGGCCTGCTTCTCAGTGGATTGCCGTCTTGCTCGCTGCTTCACGGGGCGTACGTTGGGGCACACCCTTAGATGATGTTGGATTACATCTCTCGGGACCCCTACTAGCTGATTGGGATCCCACACGAATATCTCCTTGTTCGCACGCAAAAACCTCACCAAAGCTTATTGTTGTCCCGAGTCAAGGCCGGTTCCTATGGTGAAGGTGGATCTTGAAGACCCGTCCTCGTCGACCGGCACCTGCTTGGTCTCCGCCTTGTCCTGAGTGAATAGCTACTTCTTCTTGGTGGACGCGGTTTCCTTGGCCTCGGGTGTACCGACGCCGGCTGGCTGTGCTGCTGCCGTGGTCTTGAAGGTGAGCCTGAGCGCCGCCACGGCCTCCTTATTGTCCCCCTTGATGGTGAGGACGCCCTTGCTCCCTGGCATCTTCTTGAGGTTGTAGGCCGGGTGAGTCGCCGTCATGAACTGAGCGAGAGCCGGGTACCCGAGGATGGCATTGTACGGGAGACCAATGCGGGCGATGTCAAAGTCCACTAGCTCGGTGCGATAGTTGTCTCGCGTGCCAAAGGTGACGAGGAGGCGGATCTGCCCCACGGAGTGGGCAGCTCCACCACCCACTCCTGTTAAGGGCTTGCTAAGGCCGAGCCATTCGAGCGGCACATGAAGAAGGCTGAAGGCTTCTACATAGAGCAAGTTGAGGCGGGCGCCGTGGTCGATGAGGGTCTTGGTGACAGCCACATTGCAGATGGTGGGCATGCAGAGCATCGGGAGCATCCCGGAGCCGGTGGTGGAGCCGGCTGTGGTCTTTCGAGCCGAAGGTGAGGTCGGCCTCCGGCGCAGCCCAACCCAGCGGAGCCCCTGGGCGCTTGAAGGCTGCCCCAATCTGACGGAAGAAAGGTTTGACGTGGTGATCTGAAGGCGGTGCTTGGGAGCCACCCAGCAGTGTCGCGACTGCATGGTGCGCCGGCACCGCCTAGCACGCGGTGAAGAGGTTGCAGAGTTCCCTCCAGGATGCCACCATGGATCCCGGGAGGTTGAGCAGCCAGGCACGCGGCTCGCGGACGAGGGCCATGGGAAACCAGTTGGCCATGATCTTGTCGTCGCCTCCTGCCTCGAGGACGGCCTGCTCATACGCCAGCAGGAACGGCGCCAGGTCTGTCGTGCTGTCGTAACGCGGCGGCATCTCCGGCCTGAACTTGGCCGGCCACTGCACTCGCCGCAGAGCGGGGGCCAGGGCACGGTACCTAGACTCCCTGATGCTGGTGTTGGCCGCAGAGGTTGGTGGCGAGGCACCTGCCATGGGAGCGTAGTGCGGCGGTACGGGGCGCTGGTTGGTGTAGAGAAGCCCCGGTGCACCCCTACCTGGCGCGCCAAATGTCGGATGTGGGGTTCTGGCAAACCCTTAAGGTTCGAACACTGGGGTGCGCGCGAAGTCTTTCCTTCCCACCGATCTATGCCCTAGCTCGCTAAGATCTCGCGGACGAACTCGACAAACTCGCAACACAGAAAGACATGAGGTTTATACTGGTTCGAGCCACCGTTGTGGTGTAATACCCTACTCCAGTGTGGTGGTGGTGGATTGCCTCTAGGGCTAATGATGAACAGTACAAGGGAAGAACAGCCTCCTAAGGTTGAGGTGTTCTTGAGCTCGGTGAGCTTGTGTGTGTGAGGATGGTCTGAATGATCCGTCCCTTGCTAGGGTGGTGGCTAGTCATATTCATATTGGCCCTGGTCCTCTTCCCAAATATCGAGCGGGAAGGGAGCCAACAATGGCGGGCCAATTTGAAGGGGGATAGCTAGTACAAGCTATCCTGACAAAAGTGGTATTCGCTTGCAAAAAGCTCTTTGGTGACGCCGTCCTGGGCTCCACGATGACCTCCGTCTTGCCATCCTCCTAGTCTTGGTCTCGCTGCACCAATATAGCAACCTTTGCCTGATGCCTCGGTACTCTTCGCCTGCGCTGGCCTCCTTAGCACCAAAGAGGAAACAAGGACGATGCGTGCGCTGGCGCCCGCCTGGTGTCGTGCGTCATGGCTCACATCACGGGGGCATCATGAGGTTTGCCCCGCCTTGATATCTCTGCTCCTCGCGAGCCTGCCCTGCTAGGCTACTCCAGAGGAGGCCTTGCGTCGTCCTCCTCGCGAGGGTCTTGGATGCCTTGTTGATGAAGATGGGTTGTACGGCCTGCTGGCTCAACCACGTCGCGGGCCGCAGGCAGGCAAGTCTAGGGACCCCCGTTCCCAGAATGCCGACAACTGGAAACGGTTTCGCCTGTATAATTGGATGTTTTAGCACTCACCGGTCGCACACGACCTCATTTTGCCGAGCGTGTGTGCCAGGGGGGCATATCCCCGACAGTTTATGGGTCCTGTGGGAAGGACCCCCCTATCGCCCACACTCACTTGGCGACAGTTCCAAATGCCGTCACGGAAAGGGGTTAAAAACCATTTGTATATCACCTCACTGTACCAGTGCATCCTCGGCACACACACAATCCTCTCTCTCCGCCCACATCCTCACCGTCGCTCTTAGTTCTTAAAGCTATTCGTGTATGAGGATGCCGCTGAAGCACCCCATCGAAGGGAGTGGCAATGCCGGGGCTGCTGAAGCACCGGAGCACGGCGTGAATATGGAGATAGAGGTTTCCGTCGCCGCCGACGAGGTGGAGAACGAGGCTGCCAACAAGTGGAGGCGGGTCAAGAAAGAACCGCAAGCGACTCCAGCAGGCCTAGACTTCATGACCAACCTCCCTGATGATATGTTGACAGTCATCATACCCTCCTTCCAATCAAATATGGGGCAAGGACAACCGCCCTTTCCCAGTGGTGGTGCCCCCTATGGCTCTCCACCCCTCTCGACCTCCTTGACACTCACGAGCTCTGCCATGGCTATCAAAAAAGCTTCGATGCATTCTCCCAGATCCTTGGCAGCCACCATGGCCCAATCAAAGGCCTTATCACGGGCAAGTTCCGTTCCAATGGCAAGGACTGAGCCATGCTTGACAAGTGGTTCCAATCCCCCACCCTAGATCATCTCGAGGAGCTTAGTTTTAATGATGGGCATATGCACTTGCTACCAACGTTTGCGCTTCGCTTCGAGCCCATGCTGCACCTCGCCAAGTTCATGAACTGCCATCCATCCTTAATGACGCGCCCACTCTTTTTCTACCACAACTGAAGCACCTCGAGCTCGTTGTCATCTGCATCCCACAGGATGACATGGAGCGCCTGCTTCGTGGCTGTACTGCACTCGAGCACCTTCGTCTTCAAGCGATGAATTGGTCGAGTAGCATCCACATCACCTCCAGGACTCTCCGGGCTATTTATGTGTTTTACTGGTGCTGCAATGAGAGATAACAAAAGGTGGACCACAATATGGTCATTGAGGACACACCTTCACTTGAGAGATTACTTGTAGTTGATCAACAAGGTCCTACAAGAATCAATGTCATTTCTGCGCCGAAATTGACAGTGGTGGGCTACTTGTCTGTCAAATACTACTACTTTTAGGTACAACAGTCACCTTCTACCTCTCCTTCTTGATATTAGCATTATTTCTACTTTTGAAGATGTATGTTCATCTGTCATCCAGAAAAGCTTCACCTAGATTATGCGCATAGTGAAGGTCTTGGCACTAGAATTTGTAGGCCCCAACCTGGACCAAGTTTTTAGTTTCCTGAGATGCTTTTCGTGCCTGAAGAAGCTGTATATCGAGGTGATGTTCCTTTCCTGTTAAATGTTAACCATAAGGGAGTTCAATTTTTTGCAACTTTTCCCATGTTTACAATGACAATGTACTATGATTTCTGAACGAATTTTGGAGGATTTCAGGACATACACCCCCACCCCATATTGGTTGCTTGATTCATATGGTTACAATCCATAAGCATTTCTCCTTTGGATTCATCTGGACTAGTTTTCTTAGGGAATTTTTCATCCATTCCAACCTCTTGTGAAGAAGGCTACATTTTTTCTAGATTGTAATCAAATGCTCATGTTAATCATGTCAGAGCGAAGATGGCATGTTGGTGCATTTTACAAATCCTGCAAACCAAATAGGCGTGTAGTAGTGTTCAAAACTGCATGTCGGCACTAACACATTCTCTTCTTTTGCAGATAATAATAGGCCCAGAGGTGGATAATGTTTATAAAGACAATCACATCAAATGCCTAGATCTACATCTCTCAAAAATTACTTTGAACTCCTACCGAGGGACCTTATCGGAGATTACATTCACCAGGTTCTTTGTTGCGAGAGCAAGGGTGCTAAAGGTAATGAGGTTGAACATGCATTTAAATAGAAAATATGAATGGTTTGTTGATCAGAGCCGGCAGCTACTGCAGAATGGAAGAGGCTCCAAAAAAGCTAAACTTTGTATTGGAAGTGCATATGACAGAGTAACTGGAAGTCATTGTGTCAAACCCATACATGACTTGTCAGTGGTTGATCCGTTTGCAGAAATGACGAGGTTTCGAAAGCGGCCTTACTATTTTTATCTTTAGTTTGAACCTCTCTTATATCATGTTCAGCTGATCAGCATAGGCGTTTGCAGCTGAATGAGATGAATTTCATTTCTAATATCAGTTTGAACCTTGTAATCTTCGAATTTGAGCCATCTAACTCTGGAATTTGAACCTTGTAATATTTCAGGCTTTTGTGGTACGATCGTTGAAATGGCATCGTATGAGACTCGTAGATTGGTAGTACTATTTTGACCTTAATATGCAATAGACTTAGATTTTATTAACCATTCACGACCAGGGATCCAGCCGAAAGCAGAGCAATGGAAAACATCATCGCAACAAGATGTAGATGATTAGATGCTTGTTTCTCCTAGTTTAGTATGCATGTAATTGCTTACTTTGGTGTGTGGAAATGTTATGTGTGTAGTCACTTATGTAATTGTATGCTTAATTTGGTCATGAAATGCTGTTCTTATAAGTATATATGTTGATGTTCTATAGACAAAGCATATCACATCGCACACGGACCACACTAGGGAACCCGTCGGTCATGAATTCATCAATCGCAGATGGTTGTATACCAGGAAGCGTTTGCCCACAACACACACGGCTTATTCCATCACAAATAGCTCGGATTGATCAATTGTATGCCATGTATCGCACACGCAACCCTAATCTGATTCGTGCTTGATGTCTCCACCATCGCTCGCACGGTTCGTCTTATATGCCATGTATCATTGTGCCGGCCTCTACTCGCGTCCCTCGGCGCGCTCTGCTCGTTGTTAGGCGCCGTAATGCGCTGTGCTTGCCATTAGGTGTCGCGGCACGCTGTCGGTGTCAAAACCGGCGGATCTCGGGTAGGGGATCCCGAACTGTGCGTCTAAGGCGGATGGTAACAGAAGGCGGGGACACGATGTTTACCCAGGTTCAGGACCTCTCGATGGAGGTAATACCCTACTTCCTGCTTGACTGATCTTGATGATGTGGGTATTACAAGAGTTGATCTACCACGCGATCGTAGAGGCTAAACCCTAGAAGCTAGCCTATGGTATGATTGTTCTTGTCATAAAGACTAAACCCTCAGGTTTATATAGACAAGGAGGGGGCCAGGGTTACATAGAGTCAGTTACAAGGAAGAAGATCTACATATCTATATTGCCAAGCTTGCCTTCCACGCCAAGGAGAGTCCCATCCGGACACGGGACGAAGTCTTCAATCTTGTATCTTCATAGTCCAACAGTCCGGCCAAAGGATATAGTCCGGCTGTTCGGAGACCTCCTAATCCAGGACTCCCTCAGTAGCCCCTAAACCAGGCTTCAATGATGATGAGTCCGGCACGCAGATTTGTCTTCGGCATTGCAAGGTGGGTTCTTCCTCCAAATACTCGATACAAGATTTTGAACACAAGGATAGTGTCCGGCTCTGCAAAACAAGTTCCACAACCACCATAGAGAGAATAATATTTCCACAAATCTAATCTGCTGACACGTTTAGCAACATGACATCATGTCATGGCCCGGTCATTACTCGAACCATTTTTCTCAACCAACACTACACATATCGCGAGGCGGTTTTCTTGACACGTATTGTCGAAGCAGAGATCATGTCCCCTTATTAAGGGATTCTCATCAATACGGGTATGGGTGACCCAACCGCGCCATCAATTACGGCGTTCGGGGAATAAGCGATTTTACCAGGTAAGTGGGGAGTCGCATCGCCTCTTCCGCCCTTATAAAGGGACAAAGATTCACCCTTTTTACCCACGCCTTCTTCCTCCTTGCTTATCCATTCTTGCACACTCGAGCTCCAGTGCCCAAGTTCGCGTCTTTCTCCTTAAACCACTCCAAGCATGTCCGGAGCGGGAGGCAAGTGGATTGTCTCCTCCGTCACTGAGGAGAACATCACAAACCTACGGGAAGCCGGATATCTAGCCGCGGACATCGCGCACCGGCTACCAGATGCAGGGCAGATCATCCCTACGCACGAACCCCATGAGAGGGTAGTTTTCCTTACCCAGTTTGTCCGCGGACTAGGATTTCCCCTTCACCCGTTTGTCCGCGGGCTCTTGTTCTACTACGGGCTGGATTTTCATGATCTGGCCCCCAATTTCATCCTCAACATCTCGGCGTTTATCATCATGTGCGAGGCCTTCCTCCGCATCAGGCCCCACTTCGGCCTGTGGCTGAAGACCTTCAATGTTAAACCGAAGGTGGTGGTCGGCCAGCAAGCAGAGTGCGGAGGCGCCATGGTGGGAAAAATGTGTAACATCACCTGGCTTGAAGGCTCCTATGTGGAGACCATAAAGGGGTGGCAATCGGGGTGGTTCTACATCACCGAGCCGCGCGACACCAACTGGGTGGTGGCCCCCGAATTTTGATCCGGAATCCCCACGCGGCTCACATCCTGGAAAGAGAAGGGCATGTCCTGGGGTTCCCCAGTAGAGTTGACCGGACTCTAGACCTGCATCAAGAACATGATGAGCAAGAAAATCAAGCTCGTCAACATGGTCCAGGTCATGCTCTTCCGCCGGATCCTCCCGTGTCAACGACGGGTATTCAATTTGTGGGAGTTCGACCCGGCCAAGCACCAGACACTGCGAGAGCTCTTCGACACGACACACAGGGACTTCTGGAAGGTGTTGTTCAAGGGCGCCGAGGTACCTCCTCCCGTCACCGAGGACTGCGGACTCAGCGCAAAGCACCATGCCAATCCGGTAAGTTTTTATATCTCACAAGATATTTATTTGCCCCAGTTTAATCATGTGCGGGATCAAATCTTCCATGCCATTAACAGGACTGGGTAGGGACATCGGAGTAGATCGATTACCCAGCCCCCTGCCTGAAGATCCTGCGGATGCTCTCCTAACGGAGATGCTGGTTCCGGCGCCTTACGAGGTGCCGGTGAAGAAGGCCAAGAATAAGGCCACGGGGACCCGATAGGGTCTCCGGCACAAGGTTATATCGGACTCATCGTCCGATAACTCCGAAGCACACTCCTCCCACGAAAATGAGGAGGAGGAAGAGGAAGGTTCTCCCCTCCCAGCTGGGGGAGACAAGAAAAGGACGGCCACCCCAACCGGGGAGGCCAAAGGGTCCAAGAGGGGAAGGACCCTCCTGCCGGACTGCTCCACAACGGCCGCCTACAGCGATGACGAGTGGTTACCCAGGGACAAGCCCCTGGCGAAGTCGTAATTATCCAGATACCATAGTAATTCATGGTATGTTTTATTGCACTGCTTCTCCTTACGCCGACTATGATTATGCAGTCCGTCCCGAGCCCATCTTGACATATCTTCGTCAGATAGTTCTTTGGACTCGTCGGATATGAATAGTGATTCACTTCCGACCGCCTCCACCCCTTGCCCTACAGACAACGTCGAGGTGTTGTCTCAAAAGGCACCGAGCCGAGAGGAGGTAGTCCTGGGGGCGCCTCGAGGCGACCTTTCGGACCCTGGGCGCAAAGGGAGCAAGACTCCCACGGGCTCCAAGTTCGGCCCCCAGCCGAACACTGCGCCGGAACCTTCGGTGGTTCCAGACTCCGGCAGGAGATCCCCCGTTAAGAGGGGCAAGCCGCCCGGGCCGGTGGCCTCTGTCCATCCAGAGGCACCGGACAACTTGCTGGAAGCGCTTCACGGCGCTTCCATCGACGAAGAGCACCGCACTATCATGAGTGCGGAGATCGAGAAAGTTTAGTTCGCCAAAAACGGACTAACCGAAGCTTGTGCCAGCCTCCTAATAGGCTTTCAGGTAAGCAATCAAAATATAGCAAAATATTACCACATAGACAGTAGCCCCTGATGCTCTATTTGGCGTTCGCGGAGAAAGGACGAATAGAGGATCAAATAATGACTCAGGAGTCTAATCAGAATATGTCTATGTGCATATGCAGGCTTCAATGCTGGCCGCTGCCGCACGTACTGCAGAGGTCGTTGCACTGGAGCAGGACCTTGAGTGGTCTGAGGAAGAGCTCGACCTTACCAAGAGGCAGCTCGAGGAGAGCAAAGGTAAGCAATACCCTGTCTATATATTAAAAAGAAATTCGGTTGTAAATTAATAGGATCATCATGAATTTGCCAGGGGCCAAGACCGAGGTGGCGACCCTGAAGAAGGCACTGTCCGAGGCCGAAGACAAAGCGGCCAAGGAGCGCATTGAGTGGGAAAAGCAAGAAGCCCGGGTAGGTGAGGTGCAGCAAGAGCTTGAGGCTCTCGCCAAAAAACACGAGTCCTTGGAGCTTGACTCTAAGACGCGAGAGTCCGAGCTTGCGGAGGCGCTCGAAAGCGCACAGAGCTCCAAGGCTGAAGCCCACGAGGCCCTCCAGGAGATTGATGCGGTGAGGAAGATAGCAGCGGGTAAGGCATTCATTATGCAAAGCAAGCATGTGAAGGAAACTTTCCTTTTACTTACCCGAGTTCGGAGCTCTCCAGGAGCGTTCGCAGATCTTCCCCGCGGTGTACTGGATGCCGCGGAGTTTTTCCGAGCTGAGGAGGGGAGCTCAACGGAAAAGTTGTTCTGGTCTCAGTATACTGGGACCGAACACCCAATGCCCTTGATCGACCAGCTGAAGCAACTGGTCGAGCTTCACAAGGCGGCCGAACAGGCCATGAAGGGTCTTATAGTCCGGATGTGGCCTCGCGATCCCCTGCCAAGCTGCTACTTCGGTCTGGCGAGGCGGCTTGTGGATGCATGCGCACAGCTTGAAGTCATAAAGTGGTCCGTCTGCATCGAGGGTGCGCGCCGGGATTTTGCCCGGGCGAAGGTGCATTGGGCGAAGCTGGACGCCGTAAAGCTGGTGAAGGAGGGGCCGCCGGAGGGCAAGGAGCATCGCTGCCCCGAAATGTATAATGACAGTGTCCTGAAGGGTTCCCGCCTTATGGCGGAGGAATGCGCTAGAGATGTAATTTTTGAATGAACATGCTCATGTGATCCTGTAATGTTAAACGAGTTCATTTGCGATATGCAACGCTTTTTGAATTTAAAATATTACCTTCTATGCGGCCGTTTATAAAATCTGAGAGTTGGCCAGTCGTCGGCTGCTGCCCCCAGGTAACTAGTACTGGGGTGTTCGGGATAAACCTGAGAACTCTTTATCCCAATTTTGGTTCCTTTGAGGGAGGTGTTCAGCACAACGAACCAGGCAATCGGTTTATCACTCTCACTTAGCCATAGAAGTCTACAATTTTAAATCTTGGCGAAGCCCCTAGTATTCGGAAGGCCGAATTTGGGGCGCTATATATGCCTAAGTCGGGCAAGGCCGACTCCTCGCCTGAAGCAGAAAAAGTCTTTAAGGACTTGAGACCTCTCGAACAGCGACCAGCTCTCGCCTTATCATGACAGTTAGTTTTTGGCTTTCTCTAGTGAGGTGCTCGTCCGGAAGAACCGGGACACAATCGCAGTAGTTTTCCCAGCGCTACCTTAGCCGATATAGCGGAACGTAAGGTACCAAAACATGCGAGCCGGGCAAACCCAACTATTGACCCAAGATATGATTCGGAGCTGATGCATATAATGCTATAAGTTCGGGGTGCCGCACTGTCGAAAGTGTTCGGACTTCTCACACCGTATTATGGGGTAAACGAAAGACCCTAGCGTACTGACCGTGCCAGAATGTATGGGTGCAAGTTGTCGTAAATGAACATATAAGAAAAAAGGGATGGATAATGCAATAAAATGCTATGCATTGTTATTTAAATAATACGTCGAAGCGTACTAATACAAGTAGTGCAATAAGCAAAAAATAGGACTATTTGACATGTCCTATCCAAGGGCAAGCTGTGTATGGGTAGTAAAAAGCGGGTATATCGATTGTTATTAGAGACCACCTGGGGGTTCCCTTGTACGTCTTAGCTTCTTGCCTCCTTGGTTGTTCCTTCCCGTAATGTGTCCGGCAATCATACTGCCGGAAAGGGCTTCTAGAGAGCAAGGTCCTGAAAGAGAAAAAATGATAAAGGTATGCAGCCCCTAGGGCGGTTAAGCCACATTGCGGGATGTGCCCTGATCGTACCCCCGCCTATGCCCATGGTATTTTCAGTGCGTAATTACATACGTGCGGCACGGATTTTGTCGCTTGACTGGGACTGGGACGGGGGCCAAATTGCTAGGCGAGCTCTGAACATGCCAGGCGATCCTGTTGCAGGTTACTCCGGACTTGCTTGACGGTGTCCGGGGGCTGTATCGCCGAATTGGCGGTTTGCCTTAAAAGGCTGTTTTGTGCTTCTCCTGTGAGGGCCGCGGTGTGCCCTTCCGTGCGGAGCGAGCGTTCTGTGTTTCCATTGACTATTATGACCCCCATAGGTCCTGGCATCTTGAGCTTGAGGTATGCTTAATGCGATACCGCATTGAATTTTGCAAATGATGTTCGCCCGAGTAGTGCGTGATAGCCACTTCGGAATAGGACGATATCGAAGATTAACTCCTCGCTTCGGAAGTTGTCCGGAGATCCGAAGACCACTTCCAGTGTGATTGAGCCCGTGCAATGGGCCTCTACACCTGGGATGATGCCTTTAAAGGTGGTTTTGGTGGGTTTGATCCTCGAGGGATCTATACCCATTTTGCACACTATATCCTGATAGAGCAGGTTCAGGCTGCTGCCGCCGTCCATAAGGACTCGAGTGAGGTGAAATCCATCGATGATGGGGTCTAGGACCAATGCGGCGGATCCGCCGGTGGTCCCTGCAATCGAAGGTGAATCGGACAAGAGGGCCATGGTTTGAACTTTGGGGCGACGGGCTCCATCGCATAGACGTCCCTTAGTGCACACTTCCGTTCCCTCTTGGGAATGTGGGTTGCGTACATCATGTTCACTGTCTTCACTTGTGGGGGAACCTCTTCTGTCCTCCCGTGTTCGGCGGCCAGGGCTCCTCCTCGTCATCACTATGCAGCCCCTTGTCCTTGTTTTCGGCATTCAACTTGCCGGCCTGCTTGAACACCCAGCATTCTCTGTTGGTGTGATTGGCTGGCATATCGGGGGTGCCATGGATTTGACACGAGCGATCAAGTATGCGATCCAAACTGGATGGGCCCGGAGTACTTCTTTTGAATGGATTTTTCCATTAACTGGATCTAGAGCCTCTGAATCCGGCATTGACTGTCATATCATCGGCATTATCGCTGTTGTTGCGGCGCTTGTGTCTGTTACGACGTGGTCTGTTGTTGGAATCTTTCGTATCCGAAGTGCCCGGATTCCTTGATGTGTTGTTGCTGTGAGCCGGACAGCTATCCTCGCCCGCGCAAAAGCGGGTCATGAGTGTCGTGAGAGCTGCCATAGACTTCGGCTTCTCCTGGCCGAGGTGCCGGGCGAGCCACTCGTCACGGATGTTATGCTTGAATGCTGCTAAGGCCTCTGCATCCGGACAGTCGACAATTTGGTTTTTCTTAGTTAGGAACCGTGTCTAGAATTGCCTGGCCGATTCCCCTGGCTGCTGAGTTATATGGCTCAAGTCATCAGCATCCGGTGGTCGCACATAAGTGCCCTAGAAGTTGTTAAGGAATGCGTCTTCCAAATCCTCCCAACTGTCGATGGAGTCTGCTGGCAAGCTATTCAGCCAATGTCGGGCTGGTCCTTTGAGTTTTAGTGGGAGGTACTTGATGGCATGCAGATCATCACCACGAGCCATGTGGATGTGGAGGAGGAAATCCTCAATCCATACAGCGGGATCTGTTGTACCAACATACGATTCGATATTTACGGGTTTAAAACCCTCCGAGAATTCGTGATCCATAACTTCATCAGTGAAGCATAGGGGGTGTGCGGTGCCTCTGTGCCGGGCAATATCACGACGCAGTTCATATGAGTCTTGTCTGCTGTATTCGGCCCGGCCAGATTTACTTTTAGTGTATCCGGCGTAACGGTCATCATCCTGCGTTGGTGCGCGCCCCCGTGACCCATATATCGACCTTGCATGTTTTGCCCTGCTTTCCAATACGTCTCGCAGGTCCCTGATAACCCACAAGTATAGGGGATCGCAACAGTTTTCGATAAGTAAGAGTGTCGAACCCAACGAGGAGCTAAAAGTAGAACAAATATTCCCTAAAGTTCTATCAACCACCGATACAACTCTACGCACGCTTGACGTTCACTTTACCTAGAACAAGTATGAAACTAGAAGTACTTTGTAGGGGTTTTTGGATAGGCTTGCAAGAAAGTAAAGAGTGAGAAAATAAAGGCTAGGGGCTGTTTAGATAAAGACACAACTAAATTAGTTTTAGTAGAGAGCTTTTGTAAACAAGAATGTTATTTGTCCCTAGGCAATCGATAACTAGACCGATAATCATTATTGCAATTTTATTTGAGGGAGAGGCATAAGCTAACATACTTTATTTACTTGGATCATATGGACTTATGATTGGAACTCTAGCAAGCATCCACAACCACTAAAGATTCATTAAGGTAAAACCCAACCATAGCATTAAAGTATCAAGTCCCCTTTATCCCATACGCAAACAACCTACTTACTCGGGTCTGTGCTTCTGTCACTCACGGCACCCACCATAAGCAAATCATGAACATATTGCAAACCCTACAGTGGGAATCCCTCACGCTTGGGCGACACGGAGAGCACCATAGGACAGCACCAATAATAAAACATGCAACTCAAACCAATCTTGATCATCAAATAGCCATTGGGACAAAATGGATCTACTCAAACATCATAGGATAGCCATACATCATTGGGAAATAATATATAGCGTTGAGCACCATGTTTAAGTAGAGATTACAGCGGGTAAGAGAGAGGTTACACCGCTGCATAGAGGGGGGAAGAGTTGGTGAAGATGGCGGTGAAGTTGTTGGTGAAGATGGTGGTGATGATGATGGCCCCCGGTGGCACTCCGGCGCCAGCGGAAGCGAGGCGGAGAGAGCCCCCTCCTCCTTCTTCTTCCTTGACCTTCTCCCTAGATGGGAGAAGGGTTTCCCCTCTGGTCCTTGGCCTCCATGGCGTGGGAGGGGTGAGAGACCCTCCGAGATTGGATCTATCTCTTTGTTTCTCTCTGTTTCTCCGTTCTCCCTGGCTCTGTTTCACCGTTTCGTATATATATGGAGATCCGTAACTCCGATTGGCCTGAAACCTTTGCCATGATTTTTTTTCCGAATATTAGCTTTCTTGCAACAAAAGAAGAGCGTCAACCGCCTTACGGTGGGCTCACGAGGGTAGGGGCGCGCCCCCTGCCTCGTGACCACCTCGGGCACTGGTTCGCATTGATTTTCCTTCCGGATTTTCCATATTTTCCAAAAATAAGCTCCGTCCGTTTTTATCCTGTTTGGACTCCGTTTGATATGGATATTCTGCGAAACCAAAAACATGCAACACACAGGAACTGGCACTTGGCACTGGATCAATATGTTAGTCCCAAAAATAATATAAAAAGTTGCCCCGGGCCTTGGTATTTTTGTTTGAGTGGCGGCGGGGTGCAGGCTGAAACGCCTCTCTGGCTCGGCCATGAGGTGGCCGATCAGACGCATCGTACACTGGTGATGTAGGTTTCAATGCTTCCTCCTTGAGTCGGGGTAGCGGCCTGCACTTTGGGTAACTCTTGGAGGGGCGCTCGAGTTTGTATTCCTCGGCCGCAAGGACTTCGGTCCATTTGTCTACTAGCAAATCCTGATCAGCTCAAAGCTGTTGTTGCTTTTTCTTCAAGCTTTTTGTTGTGGCTATAAGCCGGCACTTGAAGCGCTCCTGCTTGACGGGATCCTCAAGCAAGATAAATTCTTCGTCGCCGAGGCTCACCTCGTCTTTGGAGAGAGGCATGTAATTGTCCTCCTCCAATTCTCTATCTGCTGCCCGCTCTGGAGGGCTAGCTTGTTCACCCTCCCGCTCTAAATCATGCTGGAGGGGATTGTTGTCATCTTCGGCACTATCTGGAGTGTTATTGTCTCTTGTGCCGGTATCACTACTTTTGCTATGGCGGGACTTAGAGCGGCGCCGCTGGCGTCGGTGCTTGGGTTGCTTCTTGGAGGGGTCACCCCCCGCTGTCTCATCGCCATTGCCTCCTTTGGGGGTGTCCACCATGTATATATCATATGATGAGGTGGCGGTCCAGCGCCCTGTGGGCGGTGGTTCCTGTTCATCTCCTGCATCATCGTCCATACCATCTATGTCTTCGGAGTCGAAGTCGAGCATGTCGGTTAAATCGTCGACGGTGGCTACTAAGTGGGTGGTGGGTGGGGAGCGAATTTCTTCGTCGTCCGCATCCCATTCTAGACGAACATAGTTCGGCCAAGGTTCTCCTGACAAGGAAAGAGACCTTAATGAATTTAGCACATCGCCGAAAGGTTAGTGCTGAAAGATATCCGCAGAGGTGAACTCCATGATCGGCGCCCAATCGGATTTGATAGGCACGGACGCATGCGGCTCAGAGTCTGTGGCCGGAGACGAATCCAGTGTTTCGGCAACACGGCTCTCGTAAGGGGTGAAGTTTGTGTCCGGCTCCATCGCCACTGAGAGTGCGGCCTCCATGGCTGGGTCTATCCCCCCATCATCGGATGGCGCGATTTGCTCCGGATTGAAGGCCGGAGTAGTTGCAGGTGTGATCTCCCGAACACTCTCCGACGGCAGAGCTAAATCATGCTCGTCGTGATCGTGCGGCACACCTGACATGGGCTCGAATCCGTCGAAGACCAAGTCTCCGCGGATGTCGGCAGTGTAGTTTAAGTTTCCGAACCTGACTTGATGGCCAGGGGCGTAGCTCTCGATCTGCTCCAGATGGCCAAGCGAGTTGGCCCACAGTGCGAAACCGCCAAATACAAAGATCTGTCCGGGGAGGAAAACCTCACCCTGGACCGCATCGTTACCGATGATCGAAGGAGCCATCAAGCCTTACGGTGATGGCACAGTGGAACTCTCAATGAAAGCACCAATGTCGGTGTCAAAACTGGCGGATCTCGGGTAGGGGGTCCCGAACTATGCGTCTAAGGCGGATGGTAACAGGAGGCGGGGGACACAATGTTTACCCAGGTTCGGGCCCTCTCGATGGAGGTAATACCCTACTTCCTGCTTGATTGATCTTGATGATATGAGTACTACAAGAGTTGATCTACCACGAGATCGTAGAGGCTAAACCCTAGAAGCTAGCCTATGGTATGATTGTTCTTGTCCTACGGACTAAACCCTCCGGTTTATATAGACACCGGAGGGGGCCAGGGTTACACATAGTCGGTTACAAGGAAGAAGATCTACATATCCGTATTGCCAAGCTTGCCTTCCATGCCAAGGAGAGTCCCATCCGGACACTGGACGAAGTCTTCAATCTGGTATATTCATAGTACAACAGTCCGGCCAAAGGATATAGACCGGCTGTCCGGAGACCCCCTAATCCAGGACTCCCTCGCATGCTCTGCTCGCGTCCGTCGGCACGCTTTGCTCGCGTACCTCCACGCACTCGGCTTGTGGACAACTTTTCCTTGCATGTTCAACTGCTATATGCATATATACAGTTGCTCGTCGTTGAGGCGACCGCGGAGTGCTCTGCTCACGTCCCTTCGTGTCCTAGTAACCAAAGGCCGAAGAAGGCTCGATTCGTCTGTGAAACTAGGCAAGTGGATTCTTCTTCCTGCAGGTATGGTGCTGCCCTTTGAAGGGAGAAGCCACTAACTAATACTTCTAGAGGGACTAATACTTCTAGAGGCTCTGCCAGCGGTTAGGCCCGTGCATGATCACGTCAGCGACCCCATATGCATGTGGTTGCGTCGTGCGCGTCGCCACGATGCAGTTACGTGTGGCATGATGGAGTTACATGCTGCAAATTAGAACTGTCATCCGGGCATGCCGATATTCCAGGTCTTCCGGCTTCCCCTTTAATTCATGTGACCATTATAACCTTAGTCTCTTCAACCTTTCGATCGCACCCGACAACACAACAAGCACACCCACGAGGACACATAGAGAGGGGACGTCTAGCGGTGCTCCAGTGGAGTTTGGCGAGCATAAAGTGGAGACCCACGCGAGGGATACGGATCTCTTAGTGGAGTACACCATCGACCCGGCCGTGGTGGACGACTACATCAACACTATTGAGCAGTTGCTTGCTCAAGATAAGTACAAGGTGGTCAGCATCAACCTCTAGTACACCAGTGGTCGTCCCAACATAGACCAGAAGGTTGCTATCGCCCAGTTGTGTGTGCGCCATCATGTCCTCATGTAGCACTACTGCATGGCCACAGAGCCTTGTGACCGTTTTGCCAGGTTTGTCAACAGCACCGACTACAAGTTTGCTACGGCAGAAAACATCGACGATGTAAAATCGCTCACGGTTACAGGCTTGGCCTGCAAGAACCTTGTCAAAATCCGTGAGCACTACAGGGTCTGGGGCGGCATGAAGAAGGACTCCCTGGTTGAACTCGCCTCGGCCATCATCGACCCATACTACGAAAATATGAAGCACGATGCCAGCAGAACACGTCCCATATCCTGGCACGGGGCCTGGATGCGGCAACTGGATGAACCTCACCTCAGGCTCGTGGCCAAGAGCATGTACACATGCTACGAGATGCACTGGCAGATCGCTGACATGAGGAAGTGCCTCGTTACCGAAATCGACGAGGCCGGATCGAGCCACAAGCAGAGCAGTAGCGGCAAGCGTCACAATAAGTAGATGATGATCAGATGATTGTTTATCCTAGTTAATTATGCATGTAATATGTAGTTGACTTTTGTGTGTGGAAATATCATGTGTGTAGTAGCAACCTATGTAAGTATGCATGTAATAGTTTACTTTGGTGTGTGCAAATGTCATGTGTGTAGTAGCCACCTATGTAATTGGATGTTTAATTTGGTTATGTAACCATGTCCTTATAAGTGTGTGTGTGTGTGTGTGTGTGTCTATATATATATACACACACACACACACACACACATGTGTGTGTGTGTGTGTGTGTCTATATATATACACACACACACACACACACACACACATGTGTGTGTGTGTGTTGTCACTACAAAAAAATACACTTCTGTGATGATACGTGTTTGTCACAGTAGGTCACGTTTTCTGTCATGCATGTACATCCATGACGATTTTAAAGATTGTCATACATGTGTTGTCGTAGAAGTGTTCCATGACATTACCAAAATTATCATCACAAAACTGTCCACTCCCATGACGATAAATGGCGCGTCATGGAAGTGTTTTCGTCAAGGGTAACCGACATGTGGCATCCACCATAATAGGTCCCCGTTAAGCTATCGAGTCCGGTTTTGGATCCGATGACCCGTTAACAGCCCAGACCAATGGGGATTTTCCATGTGTAAAATTCTCATTGGCTGGAGGAAACACGTGTTGGCTCACCGTTGGGACAGATGTCATCCACTCATTGGACAGGAGGCGCCTATGATACATCGACGTGTGGCACGGCCCAACAGAGGCACATTCCGGTGAAAAGGTCGGCCCGTTTGACTTGGTCAAAGAGGTAGCGGGCCGCCCCACGGAAAGCCTGTTAACGGCATGTTAGCATATAACCCATTTACAGCTCGCTAGGTCACGGCCCGTTACGGCTTATCCGAATTAGGCCTAGTAGCGTCATCTAGGCCGTCCAGTATGATTCCAGCCCGTTGTAACTTTCGGCCCATGTATGGCCCATGACGACTTTCTGCCCATATGAGGCCCTTCATAACTCTTGCCCCATTAATGACCCGTGGTGAAACTGGCCCGTAATGAACAATGTATCGCTTTATACCCATTAACATCCCATTAGTCCGTCGGCCGTTTCCAGCTCGTGTTAACTTTCGGCCTTCTAAGGGCCCATTTATTCGTGGGCTCACTTCCAGAATTCGATTACTTATGGTCCGTTATTGGCCTGTTCAGCTTGTGGGCCAAATTCAGCCTATGCTTACAGTCGGCCTGCTTGTGGCCCGTTAACACATTGGGTTGTTTTCGTAGCATAATCAATTAAGGCCTATTAATGTCCCGTTATGGTCGAGCCATAAAACAAACGATTTCCAATCTAGCCCGTTTACGACCCATTTTGCGGTCCGTCACTGGTCCACGAATAGTGCGGCCCATGTTTGGTGAAACAATTATACGGTCCATAGAAGCCCCATGGATCCTACGGCCCATAGAAGGCCCATGGATCCTACAGCCCATGGAAGGCCCATGGATCGTACAGCCCGTGGAGGGCCATGGTCACTACAGCAGGACCATGGTCACAACAGTCCATGTGTTGCCATGGTTCTTGTGGCCTAGTTTATTGTGGCCATAGAAAAACGCGGAAAAAGAACTACAATGACTACAAGCAAACAACTAAACAAGACAATAAGGAAATAAATAAGAAAGGAACTAACTCTAGGCTATTACACACATTACATCCACTGGGCATCAAAGTTCACCAGCAGTGCAAATATAGGGAACAAAGCAGCATATTACAAACATTGGCCGTCTAAATTGGCCACCAATGCAAATAAACGCGACAGCAAAACAAGTCTGTAACTGAAACAACTTTAGAATAGCTCAAGAAACATTATCCTGGGCATCCACCATGCTGGCAATAAGCTTAGCAATCTTATTAGCTTTGTCCTGTTTGGCGCTAAAATCCTCCAATGCTTGTTGTTGCACCAGAAAGTATGCATTTGAATGCTCCAGGGACTTCCGCAGTCTTTCCGCTTCTTGTCGCAGCACAGCTGATCGATGTCTTTCAGCTTGTAGTTGATACTCAAGAAATCGAACTGATTTAGACAGTGAGTTTGAATAGCTTGTGCAAGCGGTAGTGGCCAGTAACTTGAACACTAAACCAAGACATGACTTTGGGGTTGTCTCACTATCTTCAAGATAGTTTTCCTTAGTTGTTTTATCAGCTTTGTTGGAAACCAACAAGGATGTCTCACTATCCTGAACCTTATCTGCATTACTTCCTTTACCATTGCTTCATAAGGCACTCTTCCTCAATATTCTGTCAGCATTCTAAAAGAAGAAACAAGCAGACACATAACAGGTTTAGCATGTACTAGTATATGGAACTCATTTCGGTGAACCAATTCATTAGTAAGGTGGAAAGGATTAAACTTCCAACTCTTCTATTGCCAAGTAGTACATAATAAAAGCATCAAACAAACATATATCTATGTCCTATGGTCACTGCATTGTCTTGCCAAATCAATAGAGACACAGTTCAAATCATATCAGTTCAAGAAAAAGAAGCACTGAAAGAATACAAAGCGTGGGAAACTACGCGGCACAACAAGATTTCAGATGGGTACCACAGGTCTACATGTACAATAACACTATTGCCTCTATTGTGATGCTAGTAATGTGCATGATATGAGAAGTCAATTGTATACACAATTGAACTTGAAATCAACAGAGCTATTGATAAGAGCAAACCTGTTAAAGAAACATGCGTAAACATACCTGGTGTGCCATTGGAGTTTCGATTGGATCCTTCAATTTAAAAATAAGTTTGTATGAGTAAATACAATGATACAAGAGCAAAGCAGTATGCACGATAGCAATGGAATCTTAAATGAGAATAGTTGTTCTTTAGGTTTAAGCACTTGTTCTGCATGAACAGAGTATAGTAAGATGCAAGAATATAGTACTTAAAATAGAAAATAAGCTCATAGACCTTACCATATTCTTGGTTCGGGACCAGTATAGAACAAGGCGTTCCCAGTCATCGTCCAGTAAATGTGTCTCGGGAGAACGTAAGGGAATTTGATGAGTTTCTTTGCCAGTGAAGTATGTTTTCTTCAGGTAATTCCAATACTGCCACCAAGCATTCTTGAATATAGCAGAGGTATTAGCAGGTTACCTCATACCGAGTTTCCAAATTGGTCCTTCTTTATAGAAAAAAATGGGAAAGTGTGATCTATTATAACCATCATGGAGGTAGAATGTATGGGACAAAGCAAAGTAATTGCCACGAATAACATTACTTACACATAACTCCTGGACAAACACCTGCAACTGGCATTTTCCTTCATCTTCAATATAATATTTCCATGATGGGAAGATACACACATAGGATTTAACAACATCAAATGCGATAGATGCTAAACTATGACTGGCTGGTTGTGCTTCCTCTACAAGAATAGGTGTACTAACTGGTGGAGTTGGGGTTCGTCGTGGTAGTACTGGCGCTTTGGGCACTGAACCTGCCTTACTAACTGCTCTTGTTTGGGAGCTCTATAGTGGAGATGGTGTTGTGTCAACAGGAACTGGGTTACTATCTACTAGGGTTGGGGTTAGATTGGGTGACGCTGGTTCTCTGTCCATCGCAGTAGGGGTACAATCTGTGAGAGTCTGGGTTATGTGTGGTAGGGCTAGTTGTCGTGCATGTACAATCGGGGTGCTATCTCCACCAAGAGGTAGCACTGTTTTATTTGAAGACCGTGTGTTTAATCCGCTAGATAGTGGCATCACCCGCTCCAATTCAAATGGCTGATAAACAGGAAACATAGTTGAACGTACAGACATTGTATGAGAGACAGATGCAATAGATAGTGTGGAAAAAAGAGGGCATGAAATAGTTGGCATGTATATTGTTTAACTAAAATGGATAACTTGACATAATTTTACATATATGATGTCTATCTAGACTAGATAGCATAGCATAACTTAATTCAAAGATATGATGAATAACTAAATAGGATCACATGACATAATTCACATACATGTTATCTAAGTAACCAAGATTGCATGATTTAATTCACATATGTGATTTATATGCTAAGCAGAGGGCATTCACATATATGATGTCTGAACTAAGAACATGGTGTTGAATATTGTGTATATGATGTCTAGACTATGCAATGCAAGACACCATATGCATGATATGAGCAGTATAACTGTGCCAAGTTAGAGCATACACCTCGGTGGGGGAATAGGACTGGTCATCTGTCTCTGAATCCATCTCTGAGGAGCTATCGGGACCCAACAAGAGATCTGCTTCGACAGGTAGCACTATCTGCTCTGAAGGCCTTGTTTTCACTCCAGATTTTTCCATCTCCCACCCAAATGGCTGATTCACAAGAAGAGTAGTTTAATGTACAAACATTGTTGAAAAATGGAAATGTAATGAAGAAAAGGATGGGCAAGATATCATTGAAATATATGATGTCGTGTTAAACAGGATGGCATTGCACATTTCACATATATTATGGCTGGCTAAAAGACATGAGACTGCATAATTCCCATATATGATATAGAAACTAAACAGGTGGCATTACTGAACATGTCTAGACTAAGCAGATGACATATATGATTTCGAAAGTAGGCACTGCAAGGCAACATATGCATCACATGACTAACATCATCATGCCAAGGTACAGCAAACACCTTGGGGGTAAATAGCAGTGGTCGGCTGCGTCTGGATCCGCCTCAGAACAGATATCTTCCTTTGGATTACAATCTGTAGAGGGGGGCTGCCATTGAACCAACCATGGAGCGATGTCTGCATGACATTGTATTGCGGCGCAAAACTCTTCTCTTTTTCTCTACATGTTTAGCATGACTATGTACAATATCTGGCATGCATACGAAAAATATATGGTGAGATTATGTAAGGAGAGCATGCAGAAATCTAGAGTGATTGTAACAACCAGTGGATGGATCCAAAAATAATGATAGCAGGCTGATGATTGCTTTAATTTAATAAAAAGACAGATGATGATTGCTTTACTATTTGTTTCCCACCCAAGATGAACAACATAAGCATACCCTAGGTGCACCAGATATTAGACAAAGATACTATTCATTGTTGCCTCGATATGGCCCCACAACTAATTTAGAACTCAAGTTTGAGCATTATTTTGGACCTGACTTGGAGTCTAAGAGGTGAACAGGACGATAAAGTAGCAGGTAATTTTAAGCAATGCATAACATAAGTAGAAACAGAAGAGTGCGACCTCTCTTGTGGACGTGTGTATTACTCAGGTTCATCTGCTGAGTCGATGATGGAGGTGTCATTGCGGTGGGTGTCGGCAGCAGGGAAGGAGATCTGAGGCGGCAAAAGATGGTCAGGAGTCATGATGTCTGGTTTGGTGGATGCTTTTGTCGATGGAGCAGCTCAGGTGAGGTGGGTGACATCGCGACAGGAGTAGGACAAACCACACAAAGTTTTCTTCGACACCTACCTGCAACTGAAGTAATTCTGTAAGGGCTCATTTGGCTTGCATGATTCTAAAAACGCAGGGATAGGAAAAACACCGGAATAGGATAGGAATGCACATGGTAAACAGAGCATTTGTAAACACGGGATTTCTGTCAACTTGGGTGTTTGGTTCACAGGAATTGGAAGAGCATAGGAATGCAAAGAAGCATGGCCAAAATAAAGTGAGACCATATGAAAGTGTGTATAATTAGAATGTTATTCTACGACTAATGCACTTGGTCTTGTTTTCATGCATAGGATTTCAAAAAGTAGGTCCAGGTGGATGTTTTGCTCCATTCCTTTCAACAAAATGCATGAATAATTGAATAGTAGAGTGCCATAGGAAAATTTCCTATTGCTATGTTTTTTCGTTGAACCAAAATAGCCCTAATGGATCGACATGAATGTAGAGTAATAAGTGATGTGACAAGTGTACAACCTCTTTGCTGTAGCCGTGTCGACCTCAACATCATTTGGTTGGTCGCTGAAGAAGTTGAGGCAGAGGTGGCTATCGGAGGTGTGGAGGAAGATTTGATGAATCTGTAGACATCATCCAGGGCACTGCTCTGTTGTGATGGATCGTTCCGTCGTTGGAGCAGCTCCGGTGGGCCGTAAGCCATCGAGGCTGAAGCAGCACAAGACAAACATCGTTAATCTCAAGTAGGATTCTAATAGCATCTCCTAGAGATGAGAAAAGTGCTAGATGTAGAGCATGATTGGTTTGCTGCCAATATTTGTCTAGCCAAATGTTGGAATTGCCTAATATTGGCAATACCAAGACTTGCCAAATATTGGCAACTTTATGTGAGATAGGCAAGACAACTCGGTAACCAACCAAGTAGTAGCCAATATTTGGCACAATGCCAAACATTGGCATGCCTATTTTTGGCACCAAACCAATTATGCTAATAAAATTTACATCATCAAAAACCACCTAACTACAACAGATGAGGTAAAACTATTGACTCTGAACTTAATTGTCGAAACTGAAATTTACCGTGTAATATGAATGTTACTGTCGAAACTGAACGCAATGGTAGCAGAGAGGCACTTCACATGTATTTTAGGGAGGGTCTGCAGTTCATCTTCAACCTGCACCCCCTGAGCCGCCAGCCACCACCGGCCTCACGGCCGGCCCCCTCGCCGTCCCAAAACAACTCCCCGCCGCCGGTCCGCCACCGCCTCGCTGCCCCAAAACAACTCCCCACCACCGGTCCAGCCAGCCCTCTAGCCCCTCGCCCCCTGATGTAGGGTGGAACCCTATACGGCCGATCTTTCACGAAGGGAGCGGATCCCGCGAAGAACACGAAGAACACAAGGGGGAAAACGAGGGGAATCACGAGGGGAAACATGAGAGAAACACTAAAACCAACAATATATAGTAAAACATATGCTAGATCCTCGAAACACAAAGAGATACATGATCCAAATCCAACAAGGGATGGTACAAAGGGTAGCCGGTTCTTCTCCATGAGGAGGTCTTGAATCCACACTGGGATCTTCCCGTAAAGGGGTCTTGAATCCAAGGTGGATCTTCCTCGTAGCTCGTCTCCATGACCGAATGGAACTTCCCATGCTCGGCCATCTTCCTTGAAGGGCTTCCGAAGATGGAAGTGTCACCCTTGCTCGTAGGTGGTCGCCTCGCTGGTGAAGATGTCGATGTAGGCGAACTCATGGGAAGTAGCCGAAGATGTCGTACGTCCGAAGGCGAAGATGCCTTGAGAACACTTGGCGAAGATGCCGAAGTGGTTGGTGCAGTCATAGCTCCGTCTTGGTGGTGCTCATCTCACGGTCTTCTCTTATGCTCATGAAGGTTGACCATGGCGTGAAGTAGGGCTTGTTGGGACTTGTAGGTAGGCGCATCTCGAGCATATTCATGGTGATGGTGTCATTGTCGTACTTGAGCTTGATATAGATGTTGTTCGTCGTCGTCGTCCACATGATGCTTGGAGGTGACTTGCCCTTCATGACGAGGTGGATCACGAACATGATGGTGGTCGCCATGGAGATGTGGACGTGGATGACTTGTGCTTGCATCGCTTGGGCGCTCCGACGATGATTGACTTGCTCGCCGTCACCTTGAGGATGATGAAGGGGAAGAAACGTTTGGCCAACAAAGTCCGAATCTCCTCCATCCTTGCATCTTGCTCCTCCTTGTGCGTGGAAAGCTTGTTGTCGATGTAGTCCCTTTTCCTTGCTTCGGAGTGGCGAATGTCGATGGAGAGGTTCTCGATGCGCTCTCGCAATCTTGATTGTGCGCCTTGCATTTGTCGTTGTAGATCGAAGATTGATGCTTTGGTGATGTAGTTGTTCACGCCGTCGTTGTTGTCGAAGACCGGAGATGAAATGCCTTGCCTATCCATCACAATACTAAAGCAAATGTCAGTGGAGAAAGGAGAAGAACTATACCAAATGTACCTTGACCGACGTTGAAGATGGATCAATGATCACTCAATGATGTAACAAGGAAATAGCACAATTGGTACCAATTCTTGTTGATTTCTCACACCTACATAGATAAGGCTTATGGTGGAGCTCGGTGAGGATAGTGGCACAAAAATTTGATGCAAAATGTTAGCAAGAGTCAATTATGTTGAAAGAGATTCACAAATTCGCAAGTGAAACAAGTAGACCAATAGCAATATGTGGCACACAAAAACACACACACGGATAGATAAATGGGGTTAGGCAACCAAAGATGAGCACAAAATGTGGAATCCATGGAAAATGCTTGTGTTGCACAACTCAAGAGAGACGCTAGCACGATTGCTCAATAGGCGGATACGATACTTGTGCACAACCTATAAGATGCAAAATGTAACAACTTCTATCCCAAGTATGGTATGTGTATGATGTTCCGGTGGTATGATCCAAGATGATCGGATATGACAATCTTATGCAATGTGGTATGATGCTATGGCACTTGCTTACAAGCTCTTTGTTCACTCTTTTTCTTTGCTTAAAAGCTTATTCTTTTTTATGTGTATTGCCACTTTTGCACAATGCACAAACCAAGATAGCAATTGTGTATATGCGAGAACAAACTTGTGACACAAGGGATGATATGATACCAATATGATATGGTATGTATGCAATGTATGGTGTAGATCACTAATGTGAACAAGTAATATTGCCGGCAATACTCAAATTGCTAGTCCCGATAGGCAAGTGACACAAAATGGGCTAGGGGTTATCAATGCAATGGGAAGGGAATATACAATGGAGGGATACCACGATACCAAGATGATATGGAGGTTACCGTCCGTGTCGATGATGAGTGGCGGTGATCTTGATGGAGACACCAAGATGATGGAGACTTGTCACTAAGTAGCCGAAACACCTTAGGAAATAGAAAAACCGCGAACTCAAAATCTCAAATGTCAAATGTCAAATGGTGGTAGCGGGATGCGGTGATGGTTTTGTGGAAGCTCAATGGAATTGCCAAATGGCAATGATGGGCTGCGGAGTATGCAATGTGTAAATGTGGGGTAAGGTGGTGGACTATACACGGTGTCGGAGTTGAAAGCGGTGGTGGACTATACACGGTGTCGGAGTTGAAAGCACGGTCCCTAAGTAGCCGAAACACCTTAGGAGACACAAACCACAACTCAAACAAGCTCAGTCAAAAATGGGTTAAGTTGGGGCGGCGGAAGTGTATGGTGGTCAAGCCTATGCGGAAGTTATGGTGGTGGTGGTGGTTGATGACGCGTCCGTGGAGAAGATGAGCGGCGGTGATGTTGATGCCGAACCATACCTAAATAGCCGAAACACAAGTAGGACACAATACCACAACTCAAATTCTCAAAGCAAAATTGGACCAAAATTGTCGGAGTTGGAAGTGGTAAGCGATGGTGATGGTATGCGAAGGTGGTGCTGGTATGTAGAAGTATATGTAGGCACCGAAACAAAATTTGGCGAAATATGGACGGAAAACGGGCGGTGGAGAGGAAGTGATGCTGCCAGGGACCGGATGTCCGGGCTCTAGATTCGTGGATGGATTCTAAGATCTTCGTGAGGAGAGGTCAAATCCGGGCAAAATTCGGAGGAATTTGTGGATGGAAATTGGGGAAAAGTGGATGGAGAGCTAGATCTACCTGAAACACACGAAATCCGCTGATCAAATCCAACAAAACTTCATCACACCAACAAAAAATTTGGGGGCTATTTTTGTGGGGAATTTTTGAATTAGGGGCAAAATCAACAAAAACAAGGCTAGCAACACAACAGGGAGGCTCCGAAATCGTGATCAACGTGGCTGTAGATACCAAGATGATGTAGGGTGGAACCCTATACGGGCGATCTTTCATGAAAGGAGCGGATCCCGCGAAGAACACAAAGAACACGAGGGGGAAAACGAGGGCAATCACGAGGGGAAACACGAGAGAAACACTAAAACCAACAAGATATAGTCACACATGTGCTAGATCCTCAAAACACAAAGAGATACATGATCCAAATCCAACAAGGGACGGTACAAAGGGTAGCCGGTTCTTCTCCGTGAGGAGGTCTTGAATCCACAAGGGGATCTTCCCATAAAGGGGCTTAAATCCAAGGTGGATCTTCTCCGAAGAGGGGACGCGGTCTCTCTCAAGGAGTAGGTCCGATATGGATGAGCGAAGCTCTGTCTCACAAATGAGCTAACACAATGCTAACCCTAACTAGGAGGAGGGGAAGGAGTATATATAGTCTAGTTCACGAAGGGGTAAGTGAGAGGAGGGATACATGGGCCTCGGGCCCTGTCCATGCACGCAGGTGGGTGCCGGATGTCCGGGCTGGGGCCCGAATGTCCGGCCGTTCGTGGGGCGCCGGATGTCCGGCCTGGCGGTGGCCGAAACTGTTGCTCTCTGGATAGCTGATGTCCGGATTTCCCGGTTGGGGGTGGATGTCCGGCAGCTCGGGAAGGGCGGGATGTCCCGGCCTCTGGTCGGATGTCCGGGCTGACGGGGTTCAGCTTCGGGTGCGTTCTGTGATGGGCGCCGTATTTCCGGGGGTCGGGCCGGATGTCCGAGCTAGTCCGGATGTCCGGGCTGGGGCCGGATGTCCGGGGCCTGTAGCAGCTGGCTCTTCTTCCTTCTCCTTCCTTTGCTTCCGCGCACGCTTGACCTTGGTCCTTGGGTTCTCCATGGTCTCCTCGGGTGTACCTGAGTATGAACAAGGTCCGCGCTTGAAGTAGCATCCATGTCTTACATGCGGAAAGGGAAGATTCGGAAAGGAGCGAGTTCACCTTGTGTCCAATGGTGTATGCTTGAGGTCTCAACATGATGGCACTTGGGGCTTGGGGAGAAGTCGTACTGTACATGGGGATGATCGTAGAATAATCCGCATCACCCCCTCCCCCCGCGCTGAGCTTTTTCTCCGGCGATCCCCACGCCATCGCCCCACCACCACGCCCCCACCGCCCCCACCCTAAACCCTAAGATAGATAGTGGGGTACCTCTTCGGCGAGCCACCTCGCCACTTCGGGTGATTCTTCCTTAACTCCGGCGAGCCCCCCCCCCCCACCCCCTGAAAATTAACTGACCCAAAAGTCGATTCAGTCGACTGAAGTGTAGCTAAATCAGAGCAGAGCAGCAACACGAGAAGCAGCAGTGCGAGCGAGCGAGAGCCGGAGCAGCAGCAGCAGCAGCGTGAGCAAGCGAGCGAGGGCCGGAGCAGCAGTAGCAGATCCGGCTGGTATGGACGCCGTCGCCGAAGGGGCCTCGCACTAGGGGAGAGCCACCGTGGATATGTCACCCGCGACATCGGCTTTGAGGTAGCCATGCCATGGGGGTGTGGGATGGAGCACCGTCGGCGTCGAGTGGGCAAGTTAAGGAGAACGTGCGATGTGATGAGTGTACAACCTCTTTGGTGGCGCCAAGTAGGCCTCGGCTTCATCTGAGGGGTCAATGAGGATGTTGCGGTTCCGGTGGAGTAGGTTAAGGCGGCGCTGTTGGGATGGAGCAGCCGCGATAGACGAGGTGATCGTCAAAGCAGCTCCTTGGAGGTGGAGGATGGGGTGGCTTAACCAGTGGGACGACGAGTTGGACGACGGATCCTCATCCAGGGAGGTGGATGAGGGACGTCAAGCTGTTGCGGTGGATGAGGTCATCGGGGAAGAGGCTCCGGCTGGGCAGCGGTGAGGTGGCGGACGGAGGAGGGTGGGGTTTCATAGCTGGAGCAGAGAGGTTATGGCGGCCTGGGATTTCGAATGGCGAAAAGGAGGCGATGGGAGGGGGAACCATGACTTAGGGACGCGCTTGTCCAAAATGTAGGGTGTGTTACAAAAGTACCCCCACCGATTTGAACTTGCGGCCCTTTCGGCTCAGGGTTAGAAGGGGGATTTCACGTGTCAAGATTTGGCAGCTGGAGGGAGTTTTCGCGCGCGTTGTAATTTCGGGATAGCAAGGTGTGGGTTGTGAAGGCGCGAGTTTTGGGAGCATGATATCTGAATTTTCAGGATGTAACAAGGCACGGGTTGAATTTTAGGGACAAGCCTAACATGTAATATTATACTTGTATGTACCAAATCAATTCACACTTCCCTCAACGAAAAAAACAAAAAAAAATATTCACACCACACAAAGAGAGAGTCTTGTCCCGTTTTACTATACAAATGCTATTTAAAGCTATGATCTATGTTATGTCCAATTAAATTTTTTTTGATGGCTGTATAATGCATGTAACCTACTCATACCACCATTTTAGTGCATTCCAAATGTCTATACTACCGCTGCAATTCGAACTAAGTTTGAATTCGTTTCTCTATTTCAATAAGAATCTACAATCATGATTGTTGCCAACTTCAACCATAATTCGTGTATTACCTTAACAACACACCACATGACTACTATAGAGATAGATATGAACTATGTGTACTATAGGAACTCGAATTCAATTTTTTGAATATACTTGATGTTGATTCCAAATAATAGTACATTTGATGTACTAACTAGATATTCATAATCTAAACCATGTTCCATACGTACACTGTGTTTATCACACACAGTATAGTTCCCCACCCGCTACATTATGACAAGTATTTAGCCCTGAGCTGCAAAAGCCACACATTAGCCCAAATTATAATCAATGTTCTACTTTATGATATCTTCTTCAAGTATTCGTATCCACCTTTTTATAATGAATTATGATCTTTGTTCGTCTTTTACACCTTCACGATCCTCTTCTCTTTGTAGCTAGCTAGCGCTAACTTTCTATTGTGCATGCACACGTCCGCCCCATCTCACCCTCCCTCAGCGTCCCCTCCATCGTGCACATTCATTTTTTTCTCTTTAGGTCGTTCACCTGTGGTTTGTGTAGCCCCCCCGGCTCCTTCTTTCTAGCATACACCGGTCAATATACCTCTCTAGCCAAGTGTGAGTACCACAAACACATACTTCCCCTCTTCTCTTCTCACCGTCCATGCCCCCTATGTTCAATATGGTTCCACGCAGGTGCACACTCCCGCCCCTCTTTCGATCGATCTCATACTCACACACTCCTCCCCCCTCGACATAGTAGGCCTCTCGCACCACCTCCTAGCCGCACCCCTCTCCCCATGTCCGTCTCTCCGGACCTTATTTACTTCTCACACATGCATGCATGTATACATACCGATCTCCCTACATATAGCTAGGTCGACTATAATTCTTTTTCCCCACGCACCGATAGACTTACCTCACTAGTTATGTCTCTCCCTTTCTCGGACACACAATGGTTGATCTTCCTATGTAGTTACGTATGCTTACCACAACCATATTGTCTCCCCTGATCATCCTTGCATACCTCCCAACCCATTGATGTCGCTTGAAGCTACGTCGCTATTTCCCCAAAGAGGAAGGGATGATGCAGCACAGCGGCGGTAGGTATTTGCCTCAGATATGAAACCAAGGTTATTTAACCAGTAGGAGAACCAAGCAACACAACGTAAACAGCCCCTGCACACAGCTAACAAATCCTCGCAACCCGACGTGTTAAAGGGGTTGTCAATCCCTTTCGGGTAACAGTGCCAGAAATTGGTGTGGCGGGAAAAAGTTGTAATAGATTGAATAAATTGATCGCAAATAAAATAAAGTGCAGAAAAGTATTTTGGGTTTTGGATTAATAGATCTGAAAATAAAAGCGAATAAAAATAGATCGCAAAGGCAAATATATGAGAAAGAAGACCCGGGGGTCGTAGGTTTCACTAGTGGCTTCTCTCAAGTAAAATAACAAACGGTGGGTAAACAAATTACTATCGGGCAACTAATAGAACCTCAAATAATTATGACGATATCCAGGCAATGATCATTATATAGGCATCACGTCCAAAATTAGTAGACCGACTCCTACATGCATCTACTACTATTACTCCACACATCGACCGCTATCTAGACAAGATCTATCTATGTAGAGATAGACCCCATCGTTTTATCCTTAGTAGCAATGATACATACGTGTCGTTTCCCTTTTTGTCACTGGGATCTAGCACCGTAAGATCGAACCCACTACAAAGCACCTCTTCCCATTGCAAGATAAATAGATCAAGTTGGCCAAACAAAACCCAAATATCGAAGAAGAAATACTAGGCTATAAGCAATCATGCATATAAGAGATCAAAGAAGCTCAAATAACTTCATGGATATAAAAAGATAGATCTGATCATAAACTCAAAGTTCATCGGATCCCAACAAACACACTACAAAAAGAGTTACATCATATGGATCTCCAAGACCATTGTATTGAGAATCAAGAGAGAGAGAGAGATAAAGCCATCTAGCTACTAACTACGGACCTGAAGGTCTACAAAGAACTACTCACGCATCATCGGAGAGGCATGAATGGAGGTGGTGAACCCCATCCGAGATGGTGTCTAGATTGGATCTGGTGGTTCTGGACTCTGCGGCAGCTGGATGAATATTTCGTCAACTCCCCCAGGGTTCTGGGATTTTTGGGGTATTTATAGAGCAAAGAGGCGGTATGGGGGCACCTGAGGTGGGCACAACCCACCAGGGCGCGCTTAGGCCTCCTGGCGCGCCCTGGTGGGTTGTTCCCCCCCCCCCCTCGGGTCACCCCCCAGACGCGGCTAGGGCCCGTTGTGTTCCTTTTGGCCCATAAAAATTCTCCATAAAGTTTCGTGGCATTTGGACTCCGTCTGATATTGATTTTCTGTGATGTAAAAAACAAGGGAAAAGAGGAATTGGCACTTGGCACTATGTCAATAGGTTAGTACCAAAAAATGATATAAAATGACTATAAAATGATTATAAAACATCCAAGATTGACAATATAACAGCATGGAACAATCAAAAATTATAGATACGTTGGATACGTATGACCCATCTCTCACACGCACGTGCATAGATAGACAGACATCCCCGACCCTCTCTTATTGATATTGCATGCATACCCTTCGTTTGTCTAGCAAGCCTCTCCCACCATCTTTGAGAAGCCACTCTACCACCAACCCTCCGACACTCTACCTTTGTCTTTCTCCCAACCTTATTCCTCTGCTACACATATGCATGGATGCCGATCGATCTCCCTCAATACATAGCTAGGTCTCTCTCCTTCTCCACACATATACTAGTCGATCTACCTCTCTATAGTTAGGTCTCTGCCCCCTCCACCCCCCCCCCCCACACACACACCGATAGTCGAACGTTGTAGGTAGGTATCCATGCCACAGAGAAAAACTGTACCTTTGCCCTCTCAAATTCCAGTAGGCCAGCCGCCCTATATATTTGGCGTGGGCAAACACAAATTCGATGGCACTCTTTATTGATTGCGTAGCCACACACTTCATCCCTGTTTTTGATTCTATCGATATCTCACGCCGATAATCCCTGCACTCTCTTCTCATGGATCGCTCCCTCTATATATGGTATATCCATGACTGTTTCACACACATTGCATATGTTACATTTTTTGTTCAAGATATCATCGACACATTGCCTCTGTTTCGCACAAACCATCTCTCTCACACCCACCCACGTATGTACCTGCACCTAAAGAAGAGGTGCAAGCAGGATGCACATACTCACGTCTCGTTCCTGGCCACACCCGCGTGGGTACACGGTGGAGTTCGTTTTTGTACGAAAAGGCAGCCGACGTGATAATTTGACGCGTGTAGCGGTTGTTTACTTGAAGGAGGGTCGTGTACCACACGTAGACGGAATGAAGTTTGAATTGACGCGTTAGTATTAAATAAAGTTATATTCCTCAATGGCATGTATAGAATATAAAATGATTGTCATGGGGAAAATGGAAAAATCCGCTCCACTATATACAACGGAGCCTGCCTGCCGGGGTTTGTCTCTCGTCACACGATCTCACACAAGGCGGTGGTGGCCTCTCTCTCTCACTGTTGGTTAGTGATCTGGTCGCATCCCATACGCCAGCAGAAAGGGTGGATGTGCATCGTTTCTCCGTCCGACGGTGTTGAGGCAGCACCTCTTGATCTGCGGTACCCACCATTCTCTCTGACCAAGCTCCAAGGTGGTAGGGCCTTCGCCACTTGCTCGTTGCGGTAGTATGGGCAGATCCCAGCCACCGGCGCCCTCCTAGTAACATCCCGATGACCCTCAGGTATAGCTTCCTCCGGCCTTGCTCCACTGCCCATCTTCCCACGTTGCTGCATGTGGATCTTCAAACATACTCTCAGCCGGCATACTTTCCATCTTGCAATCTCGTCCTCAAACCATTTTTGATAAACCACCATGCTGCTATCTTTTCCTTATTACATGGAATGTGCTTATTTTTTGTTGGCGTATGTGTCTTCAACTCGTGTTATTGGGCAGTAATTGTTTCCTTTCTACCTCCTTTTGCAAACAGGGCTATCCATTTCACCTCGTTGCTATTGCGACCTTTTGGTGAACTGCACAAATCAATTTTTTCTTAAGAGTGTTTTTTACAGTTCCGCCAAGATGTCACACGGGCAACGTTTTTACATTTCTATGGGACTGCGGAAAGGGAGATTGGTTTTGCTATCCTCCTCATCCAACTCCGTGCCTAATCTTCTCCAACAAGTAGTTAGTCCTAAAGAGAGATAGTAGAGGTGATCGGCTTCTATTTTTGTGTGCTATGTTTGATCATCTAGTTCCACTATTTTTGTAATAACACTGACTGGATATCTTTGCAAACAGGGATGGTCAGCTCGATTTTAGTGGAGCTGCACAAAATGATCGGATTGTGATGTCCTCCATACACCTCTTTTTTTCCTACAGAGCTGGGTGAAACTAGCTGCCAACAAATGAACATTGTGCCCAGGAAATGTAGCCATGCCTACGAACAACATCGATCAATTATATATTTTCTTTATTTGTACACCTTCTCACAACTTTGTATTCAGCTGTGATGTGAATATTGGCGCTAATCTGCGAACCATTGAGATGCATTAGCAGCCATGGTAGTTTCATTTGTATTTGATGGAATGTTGTAACGAGATAATCTTGAGGCAAGAGGACACATGAATCCTAAGTTCAAACCTTTTTTTCCTATGGGAACCAAAGTTGAAACCTTCATAGCATCACAGTACAATTTCATTAAAATTATGCGTACATATAAACAAATCCTGGAAGGTTTAATAGTAATGCCAGAAACATTTCAACTTCGTTTCGCCGACTGATGACCCACAAGTATAGGGGATCTATCGTAGTCCTTTCGATAAGTAAGAGTGTCAAACCCAACGAGGAGCAGAAGGAAATGATAAACGGTTTTCAGCAAGGTATTCTCTGCAAGCACTGAAATTATCGGTAACAGATAGTTTTGTGTTAAGGTAATTGGCAACGAGTAGCAAGTAATAAAAGTAAATAAGGTGCAGCAAGATGGCCCAATCCTTTCTGTACCAAAGGACAAGCCTAGATGAACTCTATTGCAAGCATCTGCAACTACAATAGAAGTATTAATGTAAACCTAACCATAGCATGAAACATATGGATCCAAATCAGCCCCTTACGAAGCAACGCATAAACTAGGGTTTAAGCTTCTGTCACTCTAGCAACCAATCATCTACTTATTACTTCACAATGCCTCCCTCTAGGCCCAAACAATGGTGAAGTGTCATGTAGTCGATGTTCACATGACACCACTAGAGGGATGACAACATACATCTCATCAAAATATCAAACGAATACCAAATTCACATGACTACTAATAGCAAGACTTCTCCCATGTCCTCAGGAACAAACGTAACTACTCACAAAGCATATTCATGTTCATAATCAGAGGGGTATTAATATGCATAATGGATCTGAAGATATGATCTTCCACCAAGTAAACCAACTAGCATCAACTACAAGGAGTAATCAACACTACTAGCAACCCACAGGGACCAATCTGAGGTTTGGATACAAAGATTGGATACAAGAGATGAACTAGGGTTTGAGAGGAGATGGTGCTGGTGAAGATGTTGATGGAGATTGACCCCCTCCCGATGAGAGGATCATTAGTGATGACAATGGTGATGATTTCCCCCTCCCGGAGGGAAGTTTCCCCGACAGAACAGCTCCACCAGAGCCCTAGATTGGTTGCGCCAAGGTTCCGCCTCGTGGCGGTGGAGTCTCGTCCCGAAAGCTTGCTTATGATTTTTTTCCTTGATGAAAGACTCCATATAGCAGAAGATGGGCATCGGAGGGCCACCAGGGGGCCCACGAGGCAGGGGGCGCGCCCCCACCCTCGTGGCTAGGGTGTGGCCCCCCCTTTGGAACTTCTTGCGCTCAGTATTTTTTATATATTCTGGAAATAGCTTCCGTGAAGTTTTAGGACTTTTGGAGCTGTGCAGAATAGGTCTCTAATATTTGCTCCTTTTCCAGCCCAGAATCCCAGCTGCCGGCATTCTCCCTCTTTATGTAAACCTTGTAAAATAAGAGAGAATAGGCATAAGTATTGTGACATAATGTGTAATAACAGCCCATAATGCAATAAATATCGATATAAAAGCATGATGCAAAATGGACGTATCAACTCCCCCAAGCTTAGACTTCGCTTGTCCTCAAGCGAAAGCCGAAATCGAAAAATATGTCCACATGTTTAGAGATAGAGGTGTCGATAAAAATAAAATATGGACATGAGGCATCATGATCATTCTTAGAACAGCAATATATTGCGCTATGAAGGAAATACGCCCTAGAGGCAATAATAATGTTTTTTTATTTCCTTATATCATGATAAATGTTTATTATTCATGCTAGAATTGTATTATCCGGAAACATAATACTTGTGTGAATGCATAGACAAACTAAACGTCACTAGTATGCCTTTACTTGACTAGCTCGTTAATCAAAGATGGTTATGTTTCCTAACCATAGACATGTGTTGTCATTTGATTAACGGGATCACATTATTAGGAGAATGATGTGATTGACATGACCCATTCCATTAGCTTAGCACCCGATCGTTTAGTGTATTACTATTGCTTTCTTCATGACTTATACTTGTTCTTATGACTATGAGATTATGCAACTCCCGTTTGCCGGAGGAACACTTTGTGTGCTACCAAACATCACAATGTAACTGGGTGATTACAAAGGAGCTCTATAGGTGTCTCCAAAGGTACATGTTGGGTTGGCGTATTTCGGGATTAGGATTTGTCACTCTGATTGTCAAAGAGGTATCTCTGGGCCCTCTCGGTAATGCACATCACATAAGCCTTGCAAGCATTGCAACTAATGAGTTAGTTGCGAGATAATGTATTACGAAACGAGTAAAGAGACTTGCCGGTAACGAGATTGAACTAGGTATTGAGATACCGACGATCGAATCTCGGGCAAGTAACATACCGATGAAAAAGGGAACAACGTATATTGTTATGCGGTCTGACCGGTAAAGATCTTCGTAGAATATGTAGGAGCCAATATGAGCATCCAGGTTCCGCTATTGGTTATTGACCGGAGACGTGTCTCGGTCAAGCCTACATTGTTCTCGAACCCGTAGGGTCCGCACGCTTAAGGTTTCGATGAAAGTTATATTATGAGTTTATGAGTTTTGATGTACTGAAGTTAGTTCGGAGTCCAGGATGTGATCACGGACATAACAAGGAGTCTTGAAATGGTCGAGACATAAAGATTGATATATTGGACGGCTATATTCGGACACCGGAAGTGTTCCGGGTGATTTCGGAGAAAACCGGAGAGCCGGAGGGTTACCGGAACCCTACCGGGAGAAGTAATGGGCCATATGGGCCTTAGTGGAGAGAGAGAGGGGCAGCCAGGGTGGGCCGTGCGCCTCCTCCCCCTGGCCCGAATTGGACTAGGAGAGGGGGGCGCCTCCTCCCCTAGCTCCTTTATATACGGGGGCAGGGGGCACCCCTAGAAACAAGTTGATCCACGTGATTATATTCTTAGCCGTGTGCGGTGCCCCCTTCCACCATAATCCTCGATAATATTATAGCGGTGCTTAGGCGAAGCCCTGCGATGGTAGTACATCAAGATCGTCACCACGCCGTCGTGCTGACGGAACTCTTCCCCGACACTTTGCTAGATCGGAGTCCGGGGATCGTCATCGAGCTGAACGTGTGCTAAAACTCGGAGGTGCCGTAGTTTCGGTGCTTGATCGGTCGGGCTGTGAAGACGTATGACTACATCAACCACGTTGTGCTAACGCTTTCGCTGTCAGTCTACAAGGGTACGTAGATCAGACTCTCCCCTCTCGTTGCTATGCATCACCATGATCTTGCGTGTGCGTAGGAAAATTTTGAAATTACTACGTTCCCCAACAGTGGCATCCGAGCCTAGGTTTTATGTGTTGATGTTATATGCACGAGTAGAACACAAGTGAGCTGTGGGTGATATAAGTCATGCTGCTTACCAGCATGTCATACTTTGGTTCGGCGGTATTGTTGAACGAAGCGGCCCGGGCCGACATTACGCGTATGCTTACGCGAGACCGGTTCTCCCGACGTGCTTTGCACAAAGGTGGCTAGCGGGTGACAGTTTCTCCAACTTTAGTTGAACCGAGTGTGGCTACGCCCGGTCCTTGCGAAGGTTAAAACAGCACCAACTTGACAAACTATCGTTGTGGTTTTGATGCGTAGGTAAGATTGGTTCTTGGTTAAGCCCGTAGCAGCCACGTAAAACTTGCAACAACAAAGTAGAGGACGTCTAACTTGTTTTTGCAGGGCATGTTGTGATGTGATATGGTCAAGACATGATGCTAAAATTTTATTGTATGAGATGATAATGTTTTGTAACCAAGTTATCGGCAACTGGCAGGAGCCATATGGTTGTCGCTTTATTGTATGCAATGCAATTGCGCTGCAATGCTTTACTTTATCACTAAGCGGTAGCGATAGTCGTGGAAGCATAAGATTGGCGAGACGACAATGATGCTACGATGGTGATCAAGGTGTCGCGCTGGTGACGATGGTGATCACAACGGTGCTTCGAAGATGGAGGTCACAAGCATAAGATGATGATGGCCATATCATATCACTTATATTGATTGCATGTGATGTTTATCTTTTATGCATCTTATCTTGCTTTGATTGACGGTAGCATTTTAAGATGATCTCTCACTAATTATCAAGAAGTGTTCTCCCTGAGTATGCACCGTTGTGAAAGTTCTTCGTGCTGAGACACCACGTGATGATCGGGTGTGATAGGCTCTACGTTCAAATACAACGGGTGCAAAACAGTTGCACACGCAGAATACTCAGGTTATACTTGACGAGCCAAGCATATACAGATATGGCCTCGAAACACGGAGACCGAAAGGTCGAGCGTGAATCATATAGTAGATATGATCTACATAGTGATGTTCACCAATGAAACTACTCCATCTCATGTGATGATCAGACATGGTTTAATTGATTTGGATCACGTAATCACTTAGAGGATTAGAGGGATGTCTATCTAAGTGGGAGTTCTTTAGTAATTGAACCTAAATTTATCATGAACTTAGTACCTAATAGTATCTTGCTTGTTTATGTTTGATTGTAGATAGATGGCCCGTGTTGTTGTTTCGTTGAATTTTAATGCGTTCCTTGAGAAAGCAAAGTTGAAAGATGATGGTAGCAATTACATGGACTAGGTCCATAACTTGAGGATTATCCTCATTGCTGCACAGAAGAATTACATCCTGGTAGCACCGCTGGGTGCCAGGCCTGCTGCTGGAGCAACACCAGATGTTATGAACGTCTGGTAGAGCAAAGCTGATGACTACTCGATAGTTCAGTGTGCCATGCTTTACGGCTTAGGGTCGGGACTTCAATGATGTTTTGAACGTCATGGAGCATATGAGATGTTCCAGGAGTTGAAGTTAATATTTCAAGCAAATGCCCGGATTGAGAGATATGAAGTCTCCAATAAGTTCTATAGCTGCCAGATGGAGGAGAACAGTTCTGTCAGTGAGCATATACTCAAAATGTCTGGGTATAATAATCACTTGATTCAATTGGGAGTTAATCTTCCAGATGATTGCGTCATTGACAGAATTCTCCAATCACTGCCACCAAGCTACAAGAGCTTCGTGATGAACTATAATATGCAAGGGATGAATAAGACTATTCCCGAGCTCTTCGCAATGCTGAAAGCTGCGGAGGTAGAAATCAAGAAGGAGCATCAATTGTTGATGGTCAACAAGACCACTAGTTTCAAGAAAAAGGGCAAAGGGAAGAAGAAGGGGAACTTCAAAAAGAACAGCAAGCAAGTTGCTACTCAAGAGAAGAAACCCAAACCTGGACCTAAGCTTGAAACTGAGTGATTGTACTGCAAGCAGACTGGTCACTGGAGGCGGAACTGCCCCAAGTATTTGGCGGATAAGAAGGATGGCAAGGTGAACAAAGGTACATGTGATATACATGTTATTGATGTGTACCTTACTAATGCTCGCAGTAGCACCTGGGTATTTGATACTGGTTCTGTTGCTAACATTTGCAACTCGAAACAGGGACTACGGATTAAGCAAAGATTGGCTAAGGACGAGGTGACGATGCGCGTGGGAAATGGTTCCAAAGTCGATGTGATCGCGGTCGGCACGCTACCTCTATATCTACCTTCGGGATTAGTATTAGACCTAAATAATTGTTATTTGGTGCCAGCGTTAAGCATGAACATTATAACTGGATCTTGTTTGATGCGAGACGGTTATTCATTTAAATCAGAGAATAATGGTTGTTCTATTTATATGAGTAATATCTTTTATGGTCATGCACCCTTAAAGAGTGGTCTGTTCTTATTAAATCTCGATAGTAGTGACACACATATTCATAATGTTGAAGCCAAAAGATGCAGAGTTGATAATGATAGTGCAACTTATTTGTGGCACTGCCGTTTGGGTCATATCGGTGTAAAGTGCATGAAGAAACTCCATACTGATGGACTTTTGGAACCACTTGATTATGAATCGCTTGGTACTTGCGACCGTGCCTTATGGGTAAGATGACAAAAACACCGTTCTCTGGTACTATGGAGAGAGCAACAGATTTGGTGGAAATCATACATACAAATGTATGTGGTCCGATGAATATTGAGGCTCGTGGCGGATATCATTATTTTCTCACCTTCACAGATGACTTAAGCAGATATTGGTATATCTACTTAATGAAACATAAGTCTGAAACATTTGAAAAGTTCAAAGAATTTCAGAGTGAAGTTGAAAATCATCGTAACAAGAAAATAAAATTCCTACAATCTAATCGTGGAGGAGAATATTTGAGTTACGAGTTTGGTGTACATTTGAAACAATGCGGAATAGTTTCGCAACTCACGCCACCCGGAACACCACAACGTAATGGTGTGTCCGAACGTCATAATCGTACTTTACTTGATATGGTGCGATCTATGATGTCTCTTACTGATTTACCGCTATCGTTTTGGGGTTATGCTCTAGAGACGGCCGCATTCACGTCAAATAGGGCACCATCAAAATCCGTTGAGATGACGCCTTATGAACTGTGGTTTGGCAAGAAACCAAAGCTATCGTTTCTGAAAGTTTGGGGTTGCGATGCTTACGTGAAAAAGCTTCAACCTGATAAGCTCGAACCCAAATCAGAGAAATGTGTCTTCATAGGATATCCAAAGGAAACTATTGGATACACCTTCTATCACAGACCCGAAGGCAAAACTTTTGTTGCTAAATTTGGAAACTTTCTAGAGAAGAAGTTTCTCTCGAAAGAAGTGAGTGGGAGGAAAGTAGAACTTGATGAGGTAACTGTACCTGCTCCCTTATTGGAAAGTAGTACATCATAGAAACCAGTTTCTGTGACACCTACACCAATTAGTGAGGAAGCTAATGATGATGATCATGAAACTTCAGAACAAGATACTACTGAACCTCGTAGATCAACCAGAGTAAGATCCGCACCAGAGTGGTACGGTAATCCTGCTTTGGAAGTCATGCTACTAGATCATGATGAACCTACGAACTATGGAGAAGCGATGGTGAGCCCAGATTCTGCAAAATGGCTTGAAGCCATGAAATCTGAGATGGGATCCATGTATGAGAACAAAGTATGGACTTTGGTTGACTTGCCCAATGATCGGCAAGCAATTGAGAATAAATGGATCTTTAAGAAGAAGACTAACACTGACGGTAATGTTACTGTCTACAAAGCTCGACTTGTCACAAAAGGTTTTCGACAAGTTCAAGGGATTGAATATGATGAGAGCTTCTCACCCGTAGCGATGCTTAAGTCTGTCCGAATCATGTTAGCAATTGTCGCATTTTATGATTATGAAATTTGGCAGATGGATGTCAAAACTGCATTCCTGAATGGATTTCTAGAAGAAGAGTTGTATATGATGCAGCCGGAAGGTTTTGTCGATCCAAAGGGAGCTAACAAAGTGTGCAAGCTCCAGCGATCCATTTATGGACTGGTGCAAGCCTCTCGGAGTTGGAATAAACGCTTTGATAGTGTGATCGAAGCATTTGGTTTTGCACAGACTTTTGTAGCATTTCTGATATTATATGTAGATGATATAGTACTAATCGGAAATGATATAGAATTTCTGGATAGCATAAAGGGATACTTGAATAAGAGTTTTTCAATGAAAGACCTCGGTGAAGCTGCTTACATATTGGGCATTAAGATCTATAGAGACAGATCAAGACGCTAAATTGGACTTTCACAAAGCACATACCTTGACAAAGTTTTGAAAAAGTTCAAAATGGATCAAGCAAAGAAAGGATTCTTGCCTGTGTTACAAGGTGTTAAATTGAGTAAGACTCAATGCCCGGCCAATGTAGAAGATAGAGAGAAAATGAAGGATGTTCCCTATGCTTCAGCCATAGGCTCTATCATCTATGCATTGCTGTGTACCAGACCTGATGTGTGTCTTGCTATAAGTCTAGCAGGGAGGTACCAACGTAATCCAGGAGTGGATCACTGGACAGCGGTTAAGAACATCCTGAAATACCTGAAAAGGACTAAGGATATGTTTCTCATATATGGAGGTGACAAAGAGCTCATCGTAAATGGTTACGTTGATGCAAGCTTTGACACTAATCCGGACGATTCTAAATCGCAAACCGGATACGTGTTTACATTAAACGGTGGAGCTGTCAGTTGGTGCAGTTCTAAACAAAGCGTTGTGGCGGGATCTACATGTGAAGCGGAGTACATAGCTGCTTCGGAAGCAGCAAACGAAGGAGTCTGGATGAAGGAGTTCATATCCGATCTAGGTGTCATACCTAGTACATCGGGTCCAATGAAAATATTTTGTGATAATACTAGTGCAATTGCCTTGGCAAAGGAATCCAGATTTCACAAGAGAACCAAGCACATCAAGAGACGCTTCACCCATCCGGGATCTAGTCCAGGTGGGAGACATAGAGATTTTCAAGATACATACGGATTTGAATGTTGCAGACCCGTTGACTAAGCCTCTTCCACGAGCAAAACATGATCAGCACCAAAGCTCCCTGGGTGTTAGAATCATTACTGTGTAATCTAGATTATTGACTCTAGTGCAAGTGGGAGACTGAAGGAAATATGCCCTAGAGGCAATAATAATTTTATTATTTTATTTCCTTATATCATGATAAATGTTTATTATTCATGCTAGAATTGTATTATCCGAAAACATAATACTTATGTGAATGCATAGACAAACTAAACGTCACTAGTATGCCTCTACTTGACTAGCTCGTTAATCAAAGATGGTTATGTTTCCTAACCATAGACATGTGTTGTCATTTGATTAACGGGATCACATTATTAGGAGAATGATGTGATTGACATGACCCATTCCATTAGCTTAGCACCCGATCGTTTAGTGTATTGCTATTGCTTTCTTCATGACTTATACATGTTTCCTATGACTATGAGATTATGCAACTCCCGTTTGCCGGAGGAACACTTTGTGTTCTACCAAACGTCACAACGTAACTGGGTGATTATAAAGGAGCTCTACAGGTGTCTCCAAAGGTACATGTTGGGTTGGCGTATTTCGAGATTAGGATTTGCCACTCCGATTGTCGGAGAGGTATCTCTGGGCCCTCTCGGTAATGCACATCACATAAGCCTTGCAAGCATTGCAACTAATGAGTTAGTTGCAAGATAATGTATTACGAAACGAGTAAAGAGACTTGCCAGTAACGAGATTGAAATAGGTATTGAGATACCGACGATCGAATCTCGGGCAAGTAACATACCGATGACAAAGGGAACAACGTATGTTGTTATGCGGTCTGACCGATAAAGATCTTCGTAGAATATGTAGGAGCCAATATGAGCATCCAGGTTCCGCTATTGGTTATTGACCAGAGACGTGTCTCGGTCATGTCTACATTGTTCTCGAACCCGTAGGGTCCGCACGCTTAAGGTTTCAATGACAGTTATATTATGAGTTTATGAGTTTTGATGTACCGAAGTTAGTTCGGACTCCCGGATGTGATCACGGACATAACGAGGAGTCTCGAAATGGTCGAGACATAAAGATTGATATATTGGATGGCTATATTCGGTTTTCCAAGTGTTCCGGGTGATTTCGGAGAAAACCGGAGAGCCAAAGGGTTACCGGAACCCTACCGGGAGAAGTAATGGGCCATATGGGCCTTAGTGGAGAGAGAGAGAGAGGGGGGCAGCCAGGGTGGGCCGCGCGCCTCCTCCCCCCTGGTCCGAATTGGACTAGGAGAGGGGGGCGGAGCCCCCTTTCCTTCTCCCTCCCCACTTCCTTCCCCCTCCTAGTAGGAGTCCTACTCCCTACTAGGAGGAGGACTCCTCCTTGGCGCGCCTATAGGGGCGGCCGGCCTCCTCCCCTTGCTCCTTTATATACGGGGGCAGGGGCACCCCTAGAAACAAGTTGATCCACGTGATCATATTCTTAGCCGTGTGCGGTGCCCCCTTCCACCATAATCCTCGATAATATTGTAGCGGTGCTTAGGCGAAGCCCTGCGACGGTAGTACATCAAGATCGTCACCACGCCGTCGTGCTGACGGAACTCTTCCCCGACACTTTGCTGGATCGGAGTCCGGGGATCGTCATCGAGCTGAACATGTGCTAAAACTCGGAGGTGTCGTAGTTTCGGTGCTTGACCGGTCGGGCCGTGAAGACATACGACTACATCAACCGCGTTGTGCTAACGCTTCCGCTGTCGGTCTGCAAGGGTACGTAGATCACACTCTCCCCTCTCGTTGCTATGCATCACCATGATCTTGCGTGTGCGTAGGAAAATTTTGAAATTACTACGTTCCCCAACACGCTATTCGTCACCATGGGTGAGGAATAGTTATTCTTCACCCCCTCTATTTTATAATCAGTGCACCATAATTTTACGCCCCGTAAGTTTCTTCTTATTTCTGACGTAAAAAGAGACCGTCAGAAAAGGTATAATCGTCATAAAAATATAATGTTATGTAAAATTACAAACGTAAAAACATAGTGTAAAATATACATAAAGTGCAAATTTTCTTGTCTTATAACCTATATTTTCATTTTTCTTATGCCAAATTTTACGTAGTAAATCAATAGGAATGTAACTATTTGGATTCCTAACGTAATTTAATTATGAAGTGATCGTAAGATTACCTCAGGTGAAGAATAACTTATTCTGCACCCTGGGTGATGAATAGTATCACTATATATATATATATTGTCATATGATCTCTTATGCTAAAGTAACAATTCAATCAAAATTTCAAGTATGAATCATAAACTTGATTGGGAACCAACAAACTCTAATCTCAGTCATTGAGGCAATTGCAATCTATCATAACATAGGAAAGAGTCAATATAAGAGCTTTTCAGCAAATCCACATACTCAACCCTCTTTAGTCTTTCACAATTGCTAACACACACACAATATTTATGGGTATGAAGTCTTAATCGGACACACAAAAAGATAGAGGCTTATAGTTTTTCCTCCCAACGTTTAACCTCAAGGGTAATGTCAACAATAATAGTTCATGAAGACTCACATCCAATTAGCTATATATATCTGGATCTTTCCAACACATTGTGCTTGCCAAAGGATAAAATGTAAAGAGGAAAGGTGAAGATCACCATGACTCTTATGTAAGGTAGAAGATGAAAGTAAAAGATAGGCCCTTCGCAGAGGGAAGCAGAGGTTTTCATGCGCTTTTACGGTTGGATGCATGAAATCTTAATGCAAAAGAATGTCACTTTATATTGCCACTTGTGATATGGACCTTTATGATGCTGTCCGTCGCTTTTATTTCTTCCATATCACAAGATCGTATAAAGCTTATTTTCTCCCACACTAATAAGTCATACATATTTAGAGAGCAATTTTTCTTGCTTGCACCGATGACAACTTACTTGAAGGATCTTACTCAATCCATAGATAGATATGGTGGACTCTCATGGCAAAACTGGGTTTAGGCATATTTGGAAGCACAAGTAGTATCTCTACTTGGTCGAAGAAATTGGCTAGCATGAGAGAGATAGGCAAGCTCAACATGTTGGATGATCCATGACAATATAATTTATCTCAGATGTAAGAAAACATAACCCATTATGTTCTCTTCCTTGTCCAACATCAACTCTTAGCATGTCATACTTTAATGAGTGCTCACAATCGTAAAAGATGTTCAAGATAGTATATTTATTTGTGAACCTCTCTTTCTTTATTACTTCCTATTAATTGCAACGATGACCAAAACTATGTTTGTCAACTCTCAACAACTTTTATTCATCATACTCTTTTATATGTGAGCTCATTACTCTCCATAAGATCCATATGGTCTCTTTGTTTCTTTTTATTCTTTCTCTTTTTATTTTGTTCCCTCAAGATCATAGCAAAATAACCAAGCCCTTGACTCAACACTAATCTTTATTATATAGCTCACGAACTCGATTACATAGAGGGATCATAAAGCAAAACTCAGAACTAGATCATACTAAAACTTTATTCTACTAGATCAAGATATTACCAAAAAGATCGAACTAAGAAAAACGGTAAAGATAAAAGTTGTGATGGTGATACGATACCGGGGAACTCCCCCAAGCTTGGCAGTTGCCAAGGGGAGTGCCCATACCCATGTGATTATGTCTCCTTCTTCAGGGGTGGTGATGTGATATTCTTGGCGATGATACCCCTCAGGATACGATTCTCTTCCTCGAGCTTATTGACTGGCTACTTGAGGTTCATTATTTCCTTACGGAGCTTGCCAGTGACGGCTAAATCTCCTTTCAGCCAAGGATGTTGCATAGCTGCGGGAGAACAAGTAACACTCTTTTTCATATTTTCATAAGAAACAAATATAACATTGGAAGGAATAACCGAGTTTGGAATAGCTGAGCTCTGTGGTTCCCCCATCGTGAATCCTGCCCGGAAACGAGAAGTAACTTCTTCTTGATCCTCCTCCATGGCATTTATCCTTTTCAAGTCAGCTTCCATCTCTTCCTCCATTGAGGGCCCAAAGTGATATGCATCGTTGTTTGCCCCTGGACCTGGTGTCGGATGATACACCCGACTCTCCCCGACTGATTCTTGAGAAGACAACTTGCTCTAATCTGTGGCAGAAATAGCTCAAAACATAGACATGAGATATTTGCGTGATATGGTGGTCAAAACCTTCAGGAGATTATATAATGAATTTTTACCGACCGAAAGAAGTATCGTGTAAGAAAACGGAGCCAGGAGAGCGCACGAGGTGTCCACGAGGCAGGGGGCGCGCCCAGGGGGTAGGGCACGCCTCCTACCCTCGTGGTAGCCCCGTGTACTTTCCGGTGTGCTTCTTATTTTCCTATTTTCTTAAATATTCCAAAACAAAGAAATATTGCCATTAGAACTGTTTTGGAGTCAGTTTACTTACCGTACCACGTACCTATTCCTTTTCGGAGTCTGAAACGTTCTGGAAAGTGTCCCTTATGTATTCCTCCGGGGTTACGGTTTCAATAATATTAGTTTCAACATTTATAGGATTACCTGAGATATAATGTTTAATTCTTTGACCGTTCACCACCCTCGGATTTGTGCCTTCGAAGTTGTTGATTTTTATGGCACCGGAAAAATAGACCTCCTCGATAACGTAAGGACCTTCCCATTTAGAGAGAAGTTTGCCTGCAAAAAATCTTAAAAGAGAGTTGTATAGTAATACATAATCACCTACATTGAACTCACGCTTTTGTATCCTTTTGTCGTGCCATCTTTTAACCTTTTCTTTAAACAGCTTGGCATTTTCATAAGCCTGGGTTCTCCATTCATCAAGTGAGCTAATGTCAAATAACCTCTTCTCACCGGCAAGTTTGAAATCATAATTGAGCTCTTTAATGGCCCAATATGCCTTTTGTTCTATCTCAAGAGGTAAGTGACATGTTTTACCATAAACCATTTTATATGGAGACATGCCCATAGGATTTTTATATGCAGTTCTATAGGCCGATAATGCATCATCAAGTTTCTTGCCAATTCTTTCTAGATCTATTAACAGTCTTTTGCAAAATTAATTTGAGCTCTCTGTTACTCAATTCTACTTGACCACTAGATTGTGCGAGATAAGGAGATGCAATTCTATGATTAACGTCATACTTAGCAAGCATATTACGAAAGGCAACATGAATAAAATGCGAACCACCATCAGTCATTAAATATCTAGGGACTCCAAACATCGGGAAATAACTTCTTTAAGCATCTTAATAGAGGTGTTATGATTAGAACTACTAGTTGGAATAGCTTCTACCCACTCAGTAACGTAATCAACAGCAAATAAAATATGTGTATACCCATTAGAGGAAGGAAAAGGGCCCATATAGTCAAAGCCCCAAACATCAAATGGTTCAATAACAAGTGAATAATTCATATGCATTTCTTGACATCTACTAATATTACCAATTCTTTGACATTCATCACAAGACAAGACAAACTTACGGGCATCCTTGAAGAGATTAGGCCAATATTTATGACATTTAATTGTTCATCGGGAAAGCTATCATCAATAAGTACTGGGTCATCAAGAAAATTTTCTAACCTAGACAAGTTGTCTACAACAGGGTTCTCAGCTCCCTTTCTATCAATAATATGCAAATCAAATTCTTGTAGCAGGAGAACCCATCTAATAAGTCTAGGTTTAGCATCTTTCTTTTCCATAAAGTATTTAATAGCAGCATGATCAGTGTGAATAGTTACTTTAGAATCAACAATATAAGGTCTGAACTTATCACAAGCAAATACAACTTCTAAGAATTCCTTTTCAGTAGTAGCATAATTTCTCTGGGCATTGTCTAGAATTTTACTAGCATATTGAATAACATTTAATTTCTTATCAACTCTTTGCCCTAAAACAGCACCTACAACATAATCACTAGCATCACACATAATTTCAAAGGGTAAATTCCAATCAGGTGGCTGAACAATAGGTGCAGAAATCAATGCATTTTGAAGTATTTCAAATGCTTCTAAGCAATCATCATCGAAGACAAAAGGAATATCCTTTTTTAATAGATTAGTCAGAGGCCGAGAAATTTTTGAGAAGTCCTTAATGAACCTCCAATAAAAACCGGCATGACCAAGGAAGCTTCTTATACCTTTAATGTCCTTGGGACATGACATCTTTTCAATAGCATCAACTTTTGCCTTATCAACTTCAATACCTCTTTCAGAAATTTTATGCCCCAAAACAATACCTTCATTAACCATAAAGTGGCATTTCTCCCAATTCAAGACAAGATTAGTTTCTTCACATCTCTGCAAAACTCGATCAAGGTTGCTCAAGCAATCATCAAAAGAGGATCCATAAACAGAGAAATCGTCCATGAATACCTCACATATCTTTTCACAAAAGTCAGAGAATATAGCCATCATGCATCTTTGAAAGGTAGCAGGTGCATTACATAAACCAAGAGGCATATGTCTATAAGCAAAAGTACCGAAAGGGCAAGTAAAAGTGGTCTTTGATTGATCATCAGCTGACACAGGTATTTGAGAGAAGCCAGAGTAACCATCTAGAAAACAAAAATGTGTATGTTTGGATAATCTTTCTAGCATTTGATCAATAAAAGGCAAAGGATAATGATCCGTTTTAGTGGCCTTATTTAATTTGCGAAAATAAATTACCATCCTATAACCTGTAATAATTCTTTGCGGGATCAATTCATCTTTATCATTAGGGACAAAAGTGATACCTCCCTTCTTAGGGACACAATGGACAGGACTTACCCACTTACTATCAGCAACGGGATAAATTATACCAGCCTCAAGGAGCTTTAATAGTTCCTTTCTTACCACTTCTTTCATCTTAGGATTCAGCCGTCGTTGGTGATCAATAACTAGTTTGGCGTCTTCCTCCAGATTTTTTTGTGTTGAGATAGAGTGGGACTAATGCCCTTAAGATCATCAAGAGTATATCCAATAGCAGCACGGTGCGTCTTCAGAGTTTTCAATAATTCTCTTCCTCCTTCTCTGAAAGGTTAGCACTAATAATAACAGGATATATTTTCTTTTCATCAAGATAAGCATATTTAAGAGTATCAGGTAATGGTTTAAGCTCAAACACGGGATCACCCTTGGGTGGAGGAGGATCCCCTAGGATTTCAACAGGCAAGTTGTGTTTCACAATAGGTCCCTGTTTAAAGAATACTTCATCTATTTCCCTTCTTTCATTCATAAACATATCACTTTCATGGTCTAGCAAGTATTGTTCTAATGGATCAGTAGGAGGCACGGCAATAGAAGCAAGACCAATAATTTCATCTTTACTAGGCAATTCTTTATCATGGGGTTTTCTACAAAATTTAGAAAAATTAAACTCATGATACATATGCCCTAAACCAACAGAAACAATATCCTTATTGCAGTCTATCTTAGCATTAACAGTGTTCAAGAAGGGTCTACCAAATATAATGGGACAAAAGCTCTCTTGTGGGGAACCCAGAACAAGAAAATCAGCATGATATTTAGCCTTCCCACACAAGACTTCAACGTCTCTAACAATCCCAATTGGTGAAATAGTATCTCTATTAGCAAGCTTAATGGTAACATCAATATCTTCTATCTCAGCAGGTGCAATATCATGCATAATTTCTTTGTATAAGGAATGAGGTATTGCACTAGCACTTGCACACATATCACACAAGCCATGATAACAATGATCTCCTATTTTAACAGCAATAACAGGCATGCCTATGGCGGGTCTATGTTTATCTTTAGCACCAGGTTTAGCAATTCTAGCAGTCTCATCACAAAAGTAAATAACCTGCCCATCAATATTATCGGCCAAGAGATCTTTAACCATAGCAACATTAGGTTCAACTTTAACTTGCTTAGGGGTTTAGGTGTCTTAATATTACTTTTGTTGACCACAGTTGGAGCTTTAGCACGATTCTTTATTCCAATAGGGAAAGGTGGTTTCTCAACATAAGCAGTAGGAACAATAGGATCATTATAAGTGATAGTCTTTTCTTCAACTTTAATAGGTGCAACTACTTTTAGTTCAATGGGAGGATTAAATTTCAACCACTTCTCCTTAGGGAGATCAACATGAGTAGCAAAGGATTCACAGAAAGAAGCTACTATCTCAGAGTCAAGTCCATATTTAGTGCTAAATTTACGGAAAACATCGGTATCCATAAAAGATTTAACACAATCAAACTTAGGTGTTATACCTGACTCCTTACCTTCATCGAGATCCCAATCTTCAGAGTTGCGTTTAATTCTCTCCAGTAAATTCCATTTGTATTCAATAGTCTTCATCATAAAGGAACCAGTACAGGAAGTATCGAGCATGGAGCGACTGTTGTCAGAAAGTCGAGCATAAAATTTTTGAATAATCATTTCTCTTAAGAGCTCATGATTGGGGCATGAATATAACATTGACTTAAGCCTCCCCCAATCTTGAGCGATGCTTTCTCCTTCGTGAGGCCAAAAATTGTATATATAATTACGATCACGATGAACAAGATGCATAGGATAAAACTTCTGATGGAATTCCAATTTCAACCGTTTGTAGTCCCATGATCCCATATCATCACATAGCCTATACCATGTCAATGCATCTCCCTTCAAAGATAAAGGGAAGACCTTATTTTTGATAACATCATCGGGCATACCTGCAAGCTTAAATAATCCACAAACTTCATCCACATAGATTAAGTGTAAGTCGGGATGTAATGTTCCATCTCCTGCAAAAGGATTAGCTAGCAGTTTCTCTATCATACCCGAAGGAATTTCAAAGTAAACATTTTAATTTTCAGTAGGTTGAGTAAGTTTAGGAGCAACTATTTGCTCTATTGGTCGGGGTGACGATACCTCGAACAGTAAATTTCAGCACACTACCAAAGGCGCTTCACTCCCCGGCAACGGCGCCAGAAAAGAGTCTTGATGATGCAAAAGTATAGGGGGTCTATCATATTCCTTTCGATAAGTAAGAGTGTCGAACCCAACGAGGAGCCGAAGGAAATGATAAGCGGTTTTCAGCAAGGTATTCTCTGCAAGCACTGAAATTATCGGTAGCAGATAGTTTTGTGATAAGGCAATTGGTAACGAGTAGCAAGTAATAAAAGTAAATAAGTTGCTGCAAGATAGCCCAATCCTTTTTGTAGCAAAGGACAAGCCTGGATGAACTCTTATATAAAGGAAAGCACCCCCGAGGACACATGGGAATTATCGTCAAGCTAGTTTTCATCGCAATCAGATGGTTCGCGTTTGGTACTTTGATAATTTGATATGTGGGTGGACCGGTGCTTGGGTGCTGTACTTACTTGGACAAGCATCCCACTTATGATTAACCCCTTTTGCAAGCATCCACAACTACAACAGAAGTATTAAGGTAAACCTAACCATAGCATGAAACAGATGGATCCAAATCAGCCCCTTACGAAGCAACGCATAAACTAGGGTTTAAGCTTCTATCACTCTAGCAACCCATCATATACTTATTACTTCCCAATGCCTCCCTCTAGGCCCAAACAATGGTGAAGTGTCATGTAGTCGATGTTCACCTGACACCACTAGAGGGATGACAACATACATCTCATCAAAATATCGAACGAATACCAAATTCACATGACTACTAATAGCAAGACTTCTCCCATGTCCTCAGGAACAAACGTAACTACTCACAAAGCATATTCACGTTCATAATGAAAGGGGTATTAATATGCATAATGGATCTGAACATATGATCTTCCACCAAGTAAACAAACTAGCATCAACTACAAGGAGTAATCAACACTACTAGCAACCCACAGGTACCAATCTGAGGTTTGGATACAAAGATTGGATACAAGAGATGAACTAGGGTTTGAGAGGAGATGGTGCTGGTGAAGATGTTGATGGAGATTGACCCCCTCCCGATGAGAGGATCGTTGGTGATGATGATGGTGATGATTTCCCCCTCCCGGAGGGAAGTTTCCCCGGCAGAACAGCTCCACCAGTGCCCTAGATTGGTTCCGCCAAGGTTCCGCCTCGTGGTGGCGGAGTCTCGTCCTGAAAGCTTGCTTATGATTTTTCCTCGACGAAAGACTCCATATAGTATAAGATGGGCCTAGGAGGGCCACCAGGGGGCCCACGAGGCAGGGGGCGCGCCCAGGGGGGTAGGGCGCGCCCCCCACCCTCGTGGCCATGGTGTGGCCCCCCTCTGGAACTTCTTGTGCTCAGTGTTTTTTATATATTCTGGAAATAGCTTCCATGAAGTTTCAGGACTTTTGGAGCTGTGCAGAATAGGTCTCTAATATTTGCTCCTTTTTCATCCCAAAATCCCAGTTGCCGGCATTCTCCCTCTTTATGTAAACCTTGTAAAATAAGAGAGAATAGGCATAAGTATTGTGACATAATGTGTAATAACAGCCTATAATGCAATAAATATCGATGTAAAAGCATGATGCAAAATGGACGTATCACCGACATGTGGGACATCCTTCATCCGGCTCCACCTGCCATGCAGCAGTATTGAGTGCACAACTGCAGGGAAAGATTCACCCCGGTCATTGTGCCGCGGTAGTAATGACTAGTGAGCAGTCAAATCACAGAGCCCCACCTTTGCCACAGTAAGTTGCTCGGACGAAGCAACCATCATTTCTCTATTTGTTGAATCCGATGGTACTCCCATATTCCCAGAGTAATAAGTTGCTCGGGCGAAGCAACCATCACTTCACCTTTCCCACAGTAAGTACTACTCCCTCTGTCTAGGTGTGTAAGTCACCTTAGGAAAATCAGATATTCCCAAAACACTTAGGAGCAATGGATTAAATTTCATCCTCATTCCCCTCACTATCTCGTTCATCAGCGAGCAAATTTTTTGGATGAACCGCGCCGGGGAGGAAGTTAATGTGGGAGAGAATGAGCAACCTATGCATGCAGAGAAGGAACGCGTTGATTAGGCAAGGGATTGACCCTAGATTGCATGCACGTCAATGGGCCTGCATGGGTTGGCTGCCACAACTAACCTTAGGCAAAGTGTGGCTGCCACAAAATTGTGGCTATGGCCACCACAAGTGTGGCAATATTTGGCAAAAAAAAATTGAGCCTATGACATGTGGACCATATAACTAGAGAAGTGTGGAAAGGCACAAGTGTGGCAATGAACCAAACACATGTCTAAGATGTTGTGGCATGACTAAGGTTAGACGTGGCAACCTTAGGCTCGGAACCAAACACGCCCTATGTTCTTCCACTCTTTTTTTACGTGAGCTTTGTTCATCCTTTTGCCAAACACGTGGGACATCTAGCATCAAGGTGCATGTGCCATGCAAGAAAATGGAGATGAGAAGTGCGTAAATGGGTCGTGCACTTCGATGGCACCTAGTACTACACAATATTTTTTCTCCTCGATGGCATGTGAATGGTGCACGTAGTACATCAAGGGTAGAACTGCCCAATTTCAAACGAAACAATCGCTCCTTGGTATCCGGGCTTCACCTTAGACACAAACAAAAGAGGACCAGAGGGAGTACTATTGTAGTACCATCATTATTGTTCGACTTCCGTAAGAGGAGAAGAGCCAAGCACAAGGTCACCTAGTAACCTAGTACTACTAGTATAGCCAAAGCTGGTCCACCTTTTTAGAGCATGGTTAATTAATATAGGCGGCTCTTGCAGTAGCACATCATTAACACAGTGCTCTTGCAGTACCAAGTACTCTCTTCGTGAAGAAAAATAAAGGATTGGAGTGGCATGTCCACTTGAATCCTATAGCATTAACACAGTGTTCCCCGAAAAAACCAGAGTGTTTGACACAGGAAAAAAAAGGAAGTGAAAAGAAGTTGGGTGGATGCTAGATTGCCAATTAACACACATGGGAAAAAATCTTGTAGCATTCTATCCTAGGAATCAAACAACCAATGTAGGTAGCATGGTGCTGCCTCTCATCGACCTCCTCTACAGAAGTTTTCTTCTAGTAGTGGTGGAGCTTAGGCCAAGGACACAATTGATTTTCAATTAGGACTCGATTAACTCAACTATGTCTCCTAGCTAGCAGCGCCCACCCGCAAATGAGTGCCACCGTGAGCTGCGCAACAAAGATAGAGGCTCTGGGAGGACCATACGTAGGCGGGCGACGAGCCGACGAGGTAGCCCGGTGACCCCTTGAGCTTGAAAGGCACCCGCATGATCTCCTCTCCTCGTAGGGAAGGTCGTGGTCCATCGGGTACATCTCCGACGACATCCGCGGCTTCCGACGGCGTCGTCGTCATTTCATTAGTGTAAATAATTAGTCAATTCCTAGTCAACAATTAAAAGTGCCTAAACTCTAACATGTGAGCACTAAAACCGCTCAAGGGGGTGATATACCTGGTTTTAGAGATTTGAGGGTAAAAATCATACCAAAATTGACTTTGGGGGGTTATTTGTCCATCAACTTACATTTGAGCGTGAAAAATATACTTCTTTCAATGGTCCGCTCGTCAGAGCATTATTTTTAGATTTATAACATGTGGGACCGAGTGTGAGCGAACCGACCTCAATCGACGGCAAAATCGCCTACCGGACGCACTTTGAGAGAGATGAGGAGCAAGAAGTGATATAGGCTGGTCGTGTCATGCAAGAAAATGGCAGGTCTCATGTTTAAAACTTGTTGTACTATAGTAGATGTAGATGTAGATGTAGTATAGACGTAGATGCAGATGTAGATGTACATGTTGAGATGTAGAGATAATTGAGACTCGCCAACAGTCACCAACCTAAGTCGAGTACGCGCATGAATCAGCCACACAAAAAGGAGTATGTGCACGAAGAGAAAAATTGCACGCACGGACGCACGTACTCTGTGCCTCATTCCCTAACACAGGCGTGCAGGTACACGGTGGAGCTCATTTTTGGATGAAGAGGCATCTCACGTGATAATTTGACGCGTTTGGTAGTTTTTCACCTAGTGGAGGGTCAGGAACCACGCGTGGATGAATCAAAGTTCGACTATGACATGGTGGCGTGTTTGTTTTTAATTTTTTTATTCAATGGAATGTATACAGTTTTTTTCTTGAATGCCACGTGAATCGTGCACATACTCCATGACGGAGCACGGGATGGGATGGTAGCCATGGACATGGTCGGCCCTATTTGGAGACTACTACACTGGTACTTTGATGTACATTTAAAAAAACTACTACTTTGATGTGTCATGTCAACTCGTAGAACGATGAGAAGCTTGCTTACTACGCCCTCTACATAGCCCACACTTTGTACGGCTAGTTATAGTGGGAGTAACTTAGCGCACTCCAATTTTTTTTGCTTATGTGGCAAGTAGTTAATGAGAAGTGTTAACATAATATGTTACTACTGTAACATAGCATTTCCCAAGACAAGATGAGTCTACAAGCTAATAAATGAAGCCATCTATAACATTACTACTATGTTACTTTGCATTATAGTGGGAGCATGCATAAAACTAGTGAGTATGGGAGCACATGATATTTCCCCGTCCGGACCAATCCCAAGTTGGCTTCTCACCTTCTTGGCCCACCAAAAACCCCTCCCCCCTCCCGCGCGCGCTTCCCGCCCGGCGTGAGCAGAGCCCGCCGCTCCACATTGATGGCAAGTCGGGGCTACGCGACCTGTCACTACTTCCGCCGTTGAAGCGGCATGCCGACCGAGGGCACCGTCCACTGCATGCCCGGCATTTTAGACTACAAAGTGGAGAGTAACTTTAGAGAAAGTACTACAATTAGGTGAGATAGGAAGGCTATAAGGATTTAAATATAGTATCTATGCTTAGTTGGAGGAGAGAGAAGGGGAGAGAGAAGAGAAGCGGGTTGTAAACTTGTAGCCGGTTGTAGCACGAGCTCCAACATACTTTGTGACACAAAAGGTGGGGCCATTATTAATGATATAGTATTATACTAAAGGGACTAACTATTGTACTAGCAGGCTATTAGGTTGGCGCTCTAGATGATGTGCCAACTTCATATAGCCGGATGTTGGCTATACTATTAACCATGCTCTAAGTGTGGTGTGAGTGGGACTAAAGTTTAGTCCCATACTTCTAGGTGAGTGTGAGTTGCACCACTTTATAATGTGATCTATTCTAGCATTTTGCATGAGCATGATAATAGGAAACCTACACGCGCGCTCTTCAGGAATGAGCCTTTCCAAGGACAAAAGCTATGCACGTGGTCTATATTTTTGTTGGTCAGAAAAATTATTAAGTCATTAATTAATAATTAATAGATGCCTTAATTACTCAGCCATTTCTGATTCTTTTGGATAGTGGGACTATTATTGACTTGGACGTGGGGTTTGGGCCAAAGGCCAGCTATTATACTTAGTCTTACTCGCACGACCGACCTGACAGGCTCTACCCTAGCCACCACTGTATCATATGGTTTCACACCGTTCTAGATCATAGCGCCGCCACGCAATTATTCTCCATCCCTCCTTCCGGCGTGCACCGCGAGAAGGGACAATAGTCCTCCAAACCCCGCCTTTTGTGATCCTATACGGGAGAGTGGCGATCAGGTTTTTTGGGAGCACACTCATGCGACTGCTGCCAGCGACGACTTCCTCAATGACAGCCTTCTTCCCCGACCTCGGTAACCTCTTCATCAACGACATGAGTGACAACATCAACCACAGCGGTTCTGCTCCCGCTGTACAGTATGAGATTCTGTCCTCCTGGTTTAGTCTGCATCATTACATTGATCTCTGCAATTGTCTTCACGATCTATTTACTGTTGATTCGGATTAAATCTCATAGTAAATTGCTCATATATTCAACATTCCAATCCAAAAACCTGATTATAGGCAATTTACTCCGAGTTGTTTAGCTACGCTTTTGAAGCCGCCTACCTTTAAGGGGGTGCAATATAAAAGGTGGCGCACAAGAGAAGTATATTGGTTTCAGATCATGTACTGCTATGACGCCACCAAGGGTAAGCCAGAGGGCGATCTTAATCCTACATAGTAGGAAGCTTTTGAGAACATGGATACCCTCTTCAAAGCCGCCCTGCTGAGTGTTCTTGATGATTCCATTGTGGATTCATATATGTCGTTTGATAGCAGCAAAGACATGTGGGCTGCACTCGAGGCCACGTTTGGGGCCTCTGGCGCTGGCAACGAGTTGTATGTCATGGAGCAATTCTGTGACTACAATATGACTAATGAGTGCTCTGTTGTTTAGTAGACTCATGAGATACAATCACTCGCTAAGGAACTTGAGTAGTAAGTGTGTGTTGCCGGATAAATTTGTTGCTGGGACCATCATTGCCAAGCTTCCACCTTCATGGAACAATTTTGCTACTTCTCTGAAAAACAAGAGACATGAGTTTTCCATTTCGGATCTCATTAGCACTCTTGATTCTGAAGAGAAAGCGAGAGCAAAAGACACACGTGCTCGGGTCACTGAGGGAGCTTCTAGTGCCCACACGGTACACGAGAAGAACTTCTAGCCCAACCAGCCCCAAAACAACAAGAACAAATCTGAGGGGAAAGGCAAGTTTGATGAAAAGAACAAGCCAACACATTCTACCAACTTCAAGAAGAATTATCATAACGGGAAGGGACACAAACCTCAATTTTGGTAGCACCGCACAAAATTATATGGCTGCATCTACCTGCTGTCAGCTAACCTCATGGTGCTCCAGGTATTCCTACATTCGTAGCTGGGTACAATGACCACCGCAAGATGAAATAAGCTTATTCGTACATTGACTTGCTGATTGTAGTGCGGAACGATCCTGTCATGTGTGGAGGAGCAAACAAGCAGTGCAGCCAAAGGTGGAAATCAACTAAGGACTTATGAAATTATATATAATCTTCCTCAGGCAGGTCAATATCCCCTTCGTCCAGATGATCGTGTTTTGTCATGCCGAGCTATTGATATGTGCTACTGTTTTGCAACACTGTTTAAGTATAGCTATTGTTTTCCTATCTTTTCAGATTTAGGACAATGAAGATGATTTTAGGGGAACTGCACAATATGGACTGATGTTGATTCATCCCTAGTGCCTCATGTGTTTGCTGCAAATGTGTTAGCATCAATTGCAAGATGAGGCAGCTAGCTACCTGTGGAATTGCCAACATGCTCAAAGTGCTCACAACATTGAGAAGAAACTAGCATGCCGAGGAAATTAATGCATGCGCAGGGAGGCCCTTTGCTCAGAGAAGCATCGATCGATTTTCTTTATTTCCACACCTTCTCACAGCTTTGTATTGGTTATAGTATGGTGAATCATTGAGATGCATAAACATGCTGAACTTTTGTTCTTTTGAATGTTAATATGCATACCGTATCTTCTGAAGCTTAGTTTAATGTGAATGTTGACTAGCCTGTGAACCTTCACAATCTAATAACTACATTGTAGGCCTGTTATTTGACACCTCACGTTGTCGCGCTATGTGGCCGATGTGATTGTCTGCATCCAGTACCGCATCCTCTAATTTGGTGGATGCCAAGTTGAAAAAGGTTACCGATGAGTAGCCATAAGCTGGAGGCGTCTCTTTTTTTCTTTCGAATAGGAAATAAGCTGGGGAGTGTCTCGAGCTGCCTCTAGCACAAGGCCCTCCAGTACAAAACACGGGCAACCGACTGGGCCGATATAAAAGCCTATCCATCTTAAAGCCCATTTATTTATTTATTCGCGAATAGAAGCCCATATTTCTTGAAGAGGGGGCGATCCCAGAAAAACCCTCCTTCCTCCTCGCTTCCACTTATACTGCAGCTCGCTCTCCTGCTTCCATCTCCCCCAATTCCCCCTGCTCCCCATCTTCCTCACTCTTCTAGAAAACCCCCCGCTCACCTTCTTCCTCACTCGTACAGAAAATGCCTGCTCCTCTTCTTCCACTCGTACAGAAAACCCCAGCCCTCCTTCTTCCCCACTCGCACTGCCACTAGGCTCGTCTCTGGCTACTCTGCTCAAACCCGTGAGCTCAGCGCGATGCCCGCAAGGAAAATGGAGTCAGCTGGCCCCAGCGCCAAGAAGATGAGGCTCCCGCCAGTGGCGACACCGGTTATAGATCCCACACCCGACAGCACAGGGAGAAGGGGCGACCCCCCCCCCCACCCGGATCTGAGGAACTGGTAGAATCTCCGGTGGACCACATTAGCGATCTCCTGGACGTCATCCTCGAGGAGATCATCTCGCTTCTCCCCACCAAGGATTGCTGCCGCACACAAGTCCTCTCAACTCGGTGGCGCCCGATATGGCGCACCACGTCCCTCAATCTCGACTGTCGTTAGATTTCTGTCCTTCCTGAATTTGATCTCCTCAGAGCCATCGTCTCCTCTCACCAGCAGGGCCCTATTCAACGCCTCTGCATCCCGACACACTACCTGCTGTCCATACCCTACATGGTGGACACTTGGCTGACATCCCCTAAATTCAGAAAACTCCAGCAATTTAAGTTCTACCATTACCACGAAAGTTTCGTGCCACGAACACAACAAGAATTTGTGCCCACACCACCATTGTCCATCTCGCGGTTTTCCTCCTCTCTCCACACCGCCACCTTCGCCCGGTGCCATCTACCACACGATCTAGTACAAATGCTTCGACTCCCACTGCTAAAAAAAACTTTCCCTTGTGGTGGTTTATCTGTCGAAGGCCTCATTGCACAACATCATCCACTCCAGTTGCCCTGCCCTGGAGCATTTGCTGATTTGCTTTGGGAATAGAAATCCCTATCAGTTGTCTCCAAATAAAGTCGCCTTACCTTAAAAGCATTGGAATTTGTTTTGAAGGACACCAGCTCATCATCGAAGATGCCCGTTCACTTCAAAGGTTTCTCCTTGATGATTGTTATAAACCTTCGCAAATAACTGTCGTTTATGCGCCCAAACTGGAGACGTTGGGTGTAATTCGCGATCCGTTTAATGATCACAGGAAGTTAGTGTTTGGCTCCTCACTTTTTCAGGTACCGTATATTATCATCTAGACATTTGTAATCATAAGCTGCATTTTTTATTTGTGCACATATTTTATATCATCTTGGAGTACACTTTGGGTACCAATATTATGTTATATGCTCAATGAAGAGTTCATTCATCGATAGCCTTCTATCAAGATCTTATATATCGGAACGTTTAGTTTTGATCTGAACATAATTATTGGCTTGTTACAATGCTTTCGATCTCTGGAGAATTTATATATAAAGGTGATGATTTCATGCATATTGAAATCCCATATATATTGTACTAGAATTAGCCGTTCAGCTGTCGCTCTTTTGACACACTCTTTTTTCAGACCTTAACTGCTTTCAATCTTCATGTCTACTTAGGCACAACCACATGGAGCAAAACATATAACCAATCGGTGGCGTAATAAGCACCAAGATTTTCTCAGTTCTCATGACATTCGTTTGAGGACAATAACGATGGATGGATATGCATCCAAGTAGGCAAACAGAAGCTTTGTCACATTCTTCCTATTGGATGCGAGGTTACTATTGTCCATGAGGCTTAAGTTTTTCGTAAAGAGATTTCTCATTGGTGGACATGTTGAATAGCAAAAAAAGAAGTTTCAGGTCGACAAATGGGCTTCTGAACATGCTCGGCTTCTATTTACAACAACTTGTAGTCATCATCCAATAATTTTTTTTGCACACGATGTTGATTTTATGGATCAGACCAATTCATTTGTTTGTGACTGTGAAAAAGACTGGTCGGGTTAGATGTTATTGCCATGTTCAATCTAGGTCTTATCTAAATTTGATGAACAATTAATCCTTGGGCTTTTCATACTATTTGTAAGCTTCAGTTACATGTTGTTGCCCATGTACTCCCCTCGGTCTACCACTACACTGCCGCACCTTCCACTGCTCTGGTTCGTTCCCATCCGAGGCCTCGCCATCGTTCTCTTCCTTGGTTCGCTCCTTGTGCCCGCTGCTTTCTGGCGTTGTCAACATGGTCAACAACCGAGAGGAATCAGGAGATGACTGTACATGGAGAGGCTGACAGTAGGGACCCACCAGGTGATACGTCTCCAACGTATCTATAATTTTTGATTGTTCCATGCTACTATATTATCTGTTTTGGATGTTAATGGGCTTTATTTTACACTTTTATATTATTTTTGGGACTAACCCACTAACCCAAGGCCCAGTGCAAATTGCTGTTTTTTTTGCCTATTTCAGTGTTTCACAGAAAAGGAATATCAAACGGAATGAAACCTTTGGGAGAGTTATTTTTGGAACAAACGTGATCCATAGGACTTGGAGTGGACGTCAAGAAACAACGAGGAGTCCATGAGGCAGGGGGCGCGCCTACCCCTGGGTGCGCCCTCCCCCTCGTGGGCCCCTCATGGCTCAACCAACCTACTTCTTCCTCCTATATATGTTCATATACCCTGAAAACATCCAGGAACACCACGAAACCCTATTTCCACCGCCGCAACCTTCTGTACCCAAGAGATCCCATATTGGGGCCTTTTCTGGAGCTCCACCGGAGGGGGCATCGATCACGGAGGGCCTCTACATCAACTCCATGGCCTCTTCGGTGATGTGTGAGTAGTTTACTTCAGACCTTCGGGTCCATAGTTATTAACTAGATGCTTCTTCTCTCTCTTTGGATCTCAATACAAAGTTCTCCTCGATCTTCTTGGAGATCTATTCGATGTAACTCTTTTTACGGTATGTTTGTCGAGATCCGATGAATTGTGGGTTTATGATCAAGTATATCTATGAACAATATTTGAGTCTTCTCTGAAATCATTTATGTATGATTGGCTATCTTTGCAAGTCTCTTCGAATTATCAGTTTGGTTTGGCCTACTAGATTGATCTTTCTTGCAATGGGAGAAGTGCTTAGCTTTGGGTTCAATCCTGCGGTGCTCGATCCCAGTGATAGAAGGGGAAACGACACATATTGTATTGTTGCCATCGAGGATAAAATGACGGGGTTTACATCATATTGCTTGAGTTTATCCCTCTACATCATGTCATCTTACCTAATGCGTTACTCTGTTCTTATGAACTTAATACTCTAGATGCATGCTGGATAGCGGTCGATGTGTGGAGTAATAGTAGTAAATGCAGGCAGGAGTCGGTCTACTTGTCACAGATGTGATGCCTATATACATGATCATGCCTAGATATTCTCATAATTATTCGCTTTTCTATCAATTGCTCGACAGTAATTTGTTCACCCACCGTAATACTTATGCTATCTTGAGAGAAGCCACTAGTGAAACCTATGCCCCCGGGGTCTATCTTTTATCATATAAGTTTCCAATCTATTTTATTTTGCAATCTTTACTTTCAATCTATATCATAAAAATACCAAAAGTATTTCTCTTATTATTATTATCTCTATCAGATCTCACTCTTGTAAGTGACCGTGAAGGGATTGATGTCGGTGTCAAAACCGGCGGATCTCGGGTAGGGGGTCCCTAACTGTGCGTCCAAGGCTGATGGTAACAAGAGGCGGGGGACACAATGTTTACCTAGGTTCAGGCCCTCTCGATGCAGGTAATACCCTACTTCCTGCTTGATTGATCTTGATGATATGAGTATTACAGGAGTTGATCTACCATGAGATCATAGAGGCTAAACCCTAGAAGCTAGCCTATGATTATGATTGTTGTTGTCCTACGGACTAAACCATCCGGTTTATATAGACACCGGAGGGGGCTAGGGTTACACAGGGTCGGTTACAGAGAAGGAGATCTACATATCCGAATCGCCAAGCTTGCCTTCCATGCAAAGGATAGTCCCACCCGGACACGGGAGGAAGCCTTCAATCTTGTATCTTCATAGTCCAACCGTCCGGCCAAAGTATATAGTCTGGCTGTCCGAGGACCCCCTAATCCAGGACTCCCTCAGTAGCCCCTGAACCAGGCTTCAATGACAATGAGTCCGGTGTGCAGATTGTCTTCGGCATTGCAAGGCGGGTTCTTCTCCAAATCATGAGTACCTGTCGTAGCGAGTAGTGTCCGGCTTCCCATGAATGTTGCACTCCTCGGCTTCTATGCTTTAATAATGGCTATCTTACACGTGTCGAGCGAATGCGAGAAGTCGGGCATTTTTACATTTGCCACCCTAACCATGTAAGTAAATCGTCTATTTAAAGAGTCGGGGATCTTGAGATCCAGATCACACCATCCTCCCACAGCGAGTATCCATCGAAGCGCACCCGGAAAAGTCCATCCCATCATGGCCGGCCATCGCAGGTCCTCCTCTCGCTTCCGTAGCACTAAGACAGGCAATTGGGAGAAGTGTTCCGTCCCCCACAGCCAATTAGTAGAGTTACAGACCCAGGGGTTTCTCCCTCTTGCGTATATGGTCCCCGTCCGAGCAAGCGGAGAGCTTTCCCGACCCATCCAGGGGGGAGCGGGTATGCCTTGTCCCTTACTTATTGAGGGGACTCGGATTTCCAATCCATCAGTTCCTCCGCGGGCTCCTGGTGTTCGACGGCCTCCAGCTGCATAACTTTACTCCCGCCTCCATATTACACATCACCGGCTACGTCGCCTTTTGTGAGTTGTTTCTGGGCTGCGAAGCTCATTTTGCACTATGGAAGAGGCTATTTTGCCTCGTACCCCATACACAGGAGGGTCAATATATCAGGTGGGTGGAGCTGAAATATGGCGCATCGCCGGGACCGGATACCTGTCCGGTACTCCGAAGAAGACATCCGAAGACTGGCCTTCGGAGTGGTTTTATATGGGGGACGTCCCCCTTCCGAACCTTATTCAGATGGGCCTTCCTGAGTTTAACAATGCCCCTTTGAAGAAACGCCGCAGCTGGCGCCCTCGGAGCCCCCAGGAGGAAGATAATAGAGAGGTCCTTTACCTGATGAGTAGGATAAAAACGTTGGCCAAATCAGGACTGACAATAGTCGAGGTTATGTCAATATTTATAATGTGGGGGGTGTAGCCACTTCAGTATCGGGGGAAACCCATGTGGCACTTCAATGGAGAAGACGATGCCACCCGCTGCGGTCGTAAAGGTCCGGACTCCGCCGCTGCTCTAGCGAAAATACTGTCTGATTTGAACAAAGGAGAGGAAGAGGAGTTCATCCGCATTTAGCCGTGGGATGGATTCTCCATGTACAACCACCCAAACTGGGTGAGCTGCTACCTTTTACTCCAGACCTTCCTGCATTCTTCATCATAATTATTTACCTTGCTATTTCATAACAGGAACTGCGAAAAGCTGTGAGGGAGGTCCATAGCCTGTCTGTACAGCCAGACGACCCTGACCAGGCCCTCGACCCCGGACTCGAAGAAGATCCGGACATATTTGTGAAGCTCGCCGACAGGATGTTCTATCAGTTAAGCTGCGACGACGCCTTGGTGGCCATCATAGCCGATTATCCAGGCCTGCTCCCTGCATCGCATGTAAGTAAAATTGGAGTCCCAACTTCCGATAAGGATCCCTTTTTTTGCACCTCACCCACCACACATGTATTGCGTCTTACAGGGAAGGCCCTCGGGGTGCCATGCCGAACCTGCAGTGACTCATCAACTAGGGGCACCGAAGCCGGGTACGCTTAAAAGGAAGGCGGTCAGGACTGAGACGCCGTCGCAGAGGTATGAAAAAAACCATGCTCCGTGTTTATTGTCTTTAAAATATAATAACGTCCATGGTTCCTGGCAGAAAAAACGCTCGCCAGACCATGTCCGGAGAGCCTGCCGGCCATGCCTCCACCAGCCGGACTCCAGAGCCGGACTTAGGGTCAGATGCTAACATGGGGACAGCACCGGATGTTCCTCCTACGGAGGATGCGGATAGGCTGCCCGCTACAAATTCTGAAGTGGAGAGTGCCATGAATCACAGGCGTCGCCGGGCCGTACTCCGTGACCCTAGTTTCTCCGAAGATGCGTTTGATGCCTTCAACTCAGGAGATGCATACATCCGAGCTGCTCAAAATGGCCTTGCCAGAGCCACGGACCAATATGTAAAGGATATACGGGTAAGAAAAATCTGATAATTATGTATATCAGTAGCCCCTGAGACTTGAAACAGTTGGCACAACTGATTTAAGGATCATTATATGCGTAGGTTCTTACGGAGAAGAATACCTAGTTGTCTCAAGAGCTGGAGGAGTGCAAAGCCTAGCTACGGGCTGCAGTTTCCGGAATGGAGGAGTCCAAAAAGGCCCCATCTGGTAATACTTGTCCTGATCGAAAAGAATGAAATGACATGTACCAGTTAGTATTCGGCATGCATGCAAATCTAACAATATATTCTGTAGATGATCCCGGAGTGAATCCGAAGATCGTGCGAGGGGATGAGCAACATGCTCAACAATAGCTAGAGGCTGGCGAGCGCGTGTTTACGTGGGTTAGGCAGGAGAAAAATGATCTCCAAGATGCGAATACCCGGCTGGGCATTGAACTGAAAGATGTTCGAGCCCAGCTAGCTGACTCCGTAAAGGAGAATAAGAGGCTTCGATGCGACATTTTTAGTAAGTGCTTGAATGCACTTTTATAGAGTTCGGCGAAGAAACCGGCTAACAGAGTTATATCTGTAGGTATACTGATGGGTCGTTCCGAAGAGGAGATGCCCGGATCTGCGGGCGATCTTCTGCCAGAGCTCTCACAACTGCACGAACAAGTTCGGCAGGTGATGCAGGGCATTGCCTAGGCCTTGTGGCCATCCGCCTCCCTGCCAGGAGGCATGGGGGAGCTCATAGAGATGCTCAAGGGAGCGCGGAGGCACTTCCGATTATGGAAGATATCTGCCTGCCGACAAGGTGCAAGGGAAGCCTGGGCCATGGTGAAGACACGATATACCAAGGCTGACCCGAACCACATGGCCGAGGTCGGACCTGTAGGGTCTGATGGGAAAGAAATACCCATTAGTCTAGTATATGACCAGGTAAAATTAGCCGCAAAGTATTCCCAACGGGATTGTAGGCTAGAGAGCCTGTTGGATGGTATAGAAGAAGAATTTAGTCAGTCTAAGTGACCGTGTACGTCAAGTGACATATTTTTCCCTAGCCGGATTGTAAATCATTTGTCATGGCGGACCTTTTTGCTTCGACCTCCGGACCCGACAGTCCGGAGTGGATCCGAATACCCGCTCAGTTATGTAAAAACCGGGGTACGCGTGGAAACCAGGCGTAGGGGTCATAAGTGCTTGAACGGGCAAGTACCCAACTAGCTATGTTATATTACATGGATAGTAAGAAACATCTTCCAGGGAGAATAGTTCCGTTAAGGGTTCCTTTCCCTGGGTACACATGCATTAATGTGCATGTCCGAACTGCGAAAGGAGATGCAGGATATAAACATTTGGGGCATGTATTGCAATAAGTAAAAGTCATCTTTTGTTCACCGACCGAATATTCCCTTAAGAATGCTAGCTTTCAGATTCACCCAGTCTGAGGTACACATCCGGCTGACCCGGCAGTAACAATCACAGAGGTGATCCCCTTATGCCCTAGCCGAATTAACGGGAACGTAGGGCATAAACACAAGAGCCAGGAAACCCAGCTTGGCCAAAACTTAAGTCATATCGATGCATATAATGGCGAAGAAAAGGTACATGTGGAAGAGTAACACATGTGCTGGGGGCATAGAACCCGGAACATAATTACATTAAGCTTCTGTATAAGAAGCCCCCACGTATAATGAGCACGCGTGGCGTGTCAAGATTGTCTAGTCAACACACATTTTAACCTTTTAAGGCCGTGAAGAAAAAGGGAAGAAAGAAAGAAAGATAGATAGCGGATATATATATATATATAACAGGCGGAGGTAAGGAGATGAACACAGAGTCCGGCACTAGGCGTAGAACCTTCGGAGTCTGGCCGGGTTCCATGGGTTTGGCTCGAGTCGATTGTCCGATGCATCACGCAGACAGTACGCTCCACCAGTTAGAACTTTGTCAATGATGAAGGGACCTTCCCATTTTGGCTTGATCTTGTCCTTTTTTTTCTCTGGTAGGCGTAGAACGAGTTCACCAACGTTATAAGTTTTGGCCCGTACTTCTCTGATTTGATACCGTCGAGCCTGTTGCTGATAGAATGCGGAGCGGGTTTTGCAATGTCACGCTCCTCCTCCAGGGTGTCTAAACTGTCCTGTCGATCAAGCTTGGCTTCTTTCTCTTCGTACATGTGCACTCGAGGTGAGTCATGAATGATGTCGCAGGGCAGCACCGCCTCTATGCCGTACACCATAAAAACGGTGTGTATCCGGTAGTGCAATTCGGCATGGTTCGCAGCCCCCATAGTACGGAGTCGAGCTCCTTAACCCAGTGTGTATCTGATTCCTTCAAGGATCGCACTAATCTAGGTTTAATGCCGCTCATAATAAGACCATTTCCTCGTTCGACTTGACCGTTTGTTTGGGGGTGATAGACGGAGGCATAATCGAGCTTAATGCCCATGTTTCCGCACCAAGTTTTTACCTTGTCGGCTGTGAAGTTCGAGCCGTTATCGGTGATGATGTTGTGGGGGACACCATAACGGTGTACAACCCCGGATATGAAGTCTATCACTGGTCCAGACTCGGCCATTTTAACTAGTTTGGCTTCTATCCATTTGGTGAATTTATCCACCATGACCAATAGGTACTTTTTCTTATGGCTTCCTCCTTTAAGGGGTCCGGCCATATCAAGCCCCCAGACCGCAAAGGGCCCAGTAATGGGGATTGTTTGGAGAGCGGTAGGTGGCATATGGCTTTGGTTTGCAAAAAGCTGGCAACCGACGCAATGTTGGATGAGGTCATGTGCGTCTGCTCGGGCTGTCGGCCAGTAGAAACCTGTACGGAAGGCCTTGCTTACCAGGGCCCGAGCTACGGCGTGATGGCCGCCGAGTCTAGCATGAATTTTTCCCAAAAGTTGCCATCCTTCCTCTTCGGAGATGCACCTTTGAAGTACTCCAGTAGCGCTTTTCTTATAAAGCTCTCCCTCGTGGACCTTGTAGTCTTTAGACCGCCATATAATGCAACGTGCCTCATTTGGGTCCTCAGGGAGTTCTTGCCTATTTAGGTAAGCCAAGAAGGGTTCTGTCCACGGGGCGATGACAGCCATAATCACGTAGGCCGAAGGTGTTATTTCGGTGGTGGAGCCTCCGATGACGTCAGAGTGTTCGAGATCTGGTGTTGTGGCCGGATCCAGACTGTTGTTGCTGGTCTCCCCTTCCCACACCACGGATGGCTTAAACAGCCATTCAAGAAGATATTAGGTGGGACAGGGTCGCGCTTAGCGCCGATGCGGGCGAGGATATCCGCCGCTTGATTGTTTTCTTGGACCACATGGTGGAATTCGAGCCCCTCGAACCGAGCTAACATTTTGAGGACGGCATTGCGGTAAGCCGCCATTTTTGGGTCCTTGGCGTTAAAGTCTCCATTTATTTGAGATATTGTGAGGTTCGAATCCCCACGCACCTCTAGGCGTTGAATGCCCATGGAGACTGCCATCCGGAGACCATGCAACAGGGCCTCATATTCTGCTGCATTGTTGGAGTCTGTGTATAATATTTGGAGTACGTATTGGACTGTATCTCCTATGGGGGATGTCAGGACGACACCTGCCCCCAGACCAGCCAGCATCTTAGAGCCGTCGAAGTGCATGGTCCAATTGGAGTACGTGCCGTACTCTTTAGGGAGTTCGGCTTCTATCCATTCGGCGACGAAATTAGCCAGTACTTGCGACTTAATGGCTCGTCGTGGTTTGTGCATTATGTCGAACAGGGGGAGCTCAATAGCCCATTTAGCAATCCCGCCCATGTCATCGCGGTTATTTATTATGTCGTTGAGTGGTACTTCAGAGGCCACCGTAATTGAACATTCTTGAAAGTAGTGTCGTAGTTTCCGGGATGCCATGCAGACCGCGTATGCTATCTTTTGATAATGTGGGTACCGTGATTTGCATGGAGTGAGGACAGTGGACACGTAGTATACCGGCTTTTGAAGTGGGAACTTATGTCCATCCGTCTCTCGTTCGATGACGAGCACTGCGCTTACAACCTGGTGTGTTGCCGCTATATATAACAGCATTGGTTCGCCGATATTTGGCGTAGCCAAGATTGGGTTGCTGGCCAAGAGGGTTTTTATTTCTTCCAATCCGGCCGTGGCCGCATCCGTCCACTCGAAGTGTTCGGTGCATCGAAGAAGGCGATAAAGAGGTAATGCCTTTTCTCCCAATCGGGAGATAAAGCGGCTTAAGGCAGCCACACATCCAGTTAATCTCTGGATTTTCTTGAGGTCTGTTGGGATAGCCAACTGTGACAGAGCTCGGATTTTAGCCGGATTTGCTTCAATTCCTCTATTGGAAATGATGAAGCCCAAGAGCTTTCCGGCGGGCACGCCGAAAACGCATTTTTCCGGATTGAGCTTGATGTCGTATGTTCGGACATTGTCGAACGTAAGCCTCAAGTCGTCTATTAAAGATTCAACGTGTTTGGTTTTAATGACCACATCGTCTACATATGCCTCCACTGTTTTGCCAATTTGTGTTTCCAGGCATGTCTGAATCATGCGTTGATAGGTTGCACCGGCGTTTTTGAGCCCGAAAGGCATGGTGTTAAAATAGAAGGGGTCATATGGAGTGATGAATGCCGTTGCGTCTTGATCGGACTCCGCCATCTTGATTTGATGGTATCCATAGTATGCGTCGAGGAAACACAATGAGTTGTGTCCTGCGGTAGCGTCGATAATTTGGGGCAAGCCTTGTTAAGGTCCTTGAAATCGACACATAGGCGCCAGGATTTGTCCTTCTTTGGTACCATCACCAGGTTTGCTAGCCAATCCGGATGTTTTATTTCTCTAAAGAATCCGGCCTCGAGTAACTTGGCTAGCTCTTCTCCCATGGCTTGTTGCTTAGGCTCTGAGAAACATCGAAGAGTCTGCTTGACCAGCTTGAATCCCTTTAGAATGTTTAGGCTATGCTCAGCCAGCCTGCATGGGATAACTGGCATGTCTGAAGGATGCCAAGCGAAGATGTCCCAATTCTCATGCAAGAACTCCCGCAGTGCGGTGTCTTTTGTGGGCTTCAGTTGTGCCTCGATGGATGCTGTTTTTGTAGGGTCCGTTGGGTGGACCTGGAATTTGACTATTTCGTCCGCTAGTTTAAAAGAGGTGGACTTGGGTCTTTTGTCGAGTATCACGTCGTCCCTGTCCACTATGGAGCGCAGTGCAGTTAGTTCTTCGGCCGTGAGAGCTTCGGATAACGCCTCGAGGGCCAGTGCGGCAGTTTTATTTTCAGCGCGGAGTGCTATGTCCGGATCACTAGCTAGAGTGATGATTCCATTGGGCCTGGGCATCATGAGCTTCATGTACCCGTAATGTGGTATAGCTTGGAAGATCGTGAATGCCTCCCATCCTAAAAGGGTGTGGTATCCGCTACTAAACGGGGCCACTTGGAATGTGATTTGTTCGGACCTATAATTCTCCGCCGTGCCGAATACCACATCCAGTGTGATTTTTCCCGCAGATCATGCCTCCCGACTAGGGATGATTCCTCTGAAGGTCGTGCTGCTTTGCTCAATGCGGCTCTTGTCTATTTCCATTTTGCTAAGAGTCTCCTCGTAGATGAGGTTTAATTCGCTGCCACCATACATGAGAACTTTAGTAAGCCGGAAGCCGTCCACAATTGGACTAAGGACCAAAGCGGCTAGTGCTTAGGCTGTTCGGGATTGAGGTTCGTCACTGGCATTAAAGGTTACAGCCGTATCGTTCCATGGATTTATTGTTGCAACGTGGCAGACTTCGGCGAGGCTGCGGAGTGCTCGTTTGCGCCTATTATTTGAGGCGAAAGTCTCGAAGACTGTCAGTACTGTATTGGTATTTTCCACAGGATGGTGCTCTGTGGTATTGTTGATGAGGAGATCCTCGCCGCTCTTGTCCACCTGCCGGAGTATCCAACATGCTCTAAGGCTATGTGTTGGCATGGTATCCGGTGTACTGTGAATTTTGCATGGCCCATTGAGCCATCCCTCCAATACGGTTCCACGCCCTATAGTGGGCCTTGGTTTCTCTGTAATTGGATTGGGTGACTTACGAGAGTACACCCTTTTAGTTTGGATGGAGGGTTTAGTGAGAGCCGGAGGATCCTAGAAATTTGTTTGGGTTTTCTAGGTGCTTTCCATCGCACAGTACTTCTGTACTATGGCCGCCAAGTCAGCGAAGTGTGCTATGTCACGGCAACTTATGGCATTGAGGATTCCCTTGTCTGTGCAATTTTTGCAAAAGAATGAAATTGTGTCTTCCTCGTGACAGTCCTTGACCTTGCTCATTACAAGGAGGAATCTGGCCCAATAGTGATGTACTGTCTCTTGGTGCTCTTGTCTAATGTGGGAAATATCACTTATGTGAGGGTGGGTGGGTAGATTTAGGTCCAAACCCTGACCCAATCTGAGACCCAGGGGCAGAGGAGTTTCCGAGCTTGGCAGTTCAGGCGCCGGGACGTTGCCCAATAGTTCTGGCTCGCTGTCTGATTCTAGGTTCGAAGCTTGGGCCATGTCCTCCCGTAGACGGGTATCCGGCTTGGAGAGCTTTGGAATCCGGACATAGTTTGTCCTCAAAATAGAGGAATAATAGCTGCATTGCTCCTCCACCACCGCTATCTAATGGGTGACCGGTGGAGAGTTAATCTCCCTTCGGTCAGGTTTAAGCCCGATCTGATCATAGTCTGTAGCGACTCCCAATGCGGCGATGTGATCCAAGAGCTTGTTCAAGGAAGAGAGCTCCATTGGATCCATCTGCTCAGTGAATCCCGAGCCGACATGGAGGTTGTTTTTGATGACACGAGAAGTCATCGTCGGCGCGACGGCTGAATGGGCGGTCATGACGAAGCTGCCTAGTCGGAGAGTTTGGCCTACAGCCAGGGCTCCCCCAGAGGTAATGTTGTCCTTGACAACATGACGAGCCATCAAGCCTTATCGTGATGGCACAGTGGAACTCTCGATGAAAGCACCAATGTTGGTGTCAAAACCGGCAGATCTTGGCAAGGGGTCCCGAACTGTGCGTCCAAGGCTGATGGTAACAGGAGGCGGGGGACACAATGTTTACCCAGGTTCGGGCCCTCTCGATGGAGGTAATACCCTACTTCCTACTTGATTGATCTTGATGATATGAGTATTACAAGAGTTGATCTACCACGAGATCATAGAAGCTAAACCCTAGAAGCTAGCCTATGATTATGATTGTTGTTGTCCTACGGACTGAACCCTCCGGTTTATATACACACCGGAGGGGGTTAGGGTTACACAGGGTCGGTTACAGAGAAGGAGATCTACATATCCGAATCACCAAGCTTGCCTTCCACGCGAAGGAGAGTCCCACCCACACATGGGACGAAGCCTTCAATCTTGTATCTTCATAGTCCAACAGTCCGGCCAAAGTATATAGTCCAGCTGTCCAAGGACCCCCTAATCCAGGACTCCCTCAATTGACAACCCCTTTATCGCGTTGGTTGTGAGGTTCTTATTTGTTTGTGTAGGTACGAGGGACTTGCATGTGGCCTCCTACTGGATTGATACCTTGGTTCTCAAAAACTAAGGGAAATACTTACGCTACTTTGCTGCATCACCCTTTCCTCTTCAAGGGAAAACCGACGCAATGCTCAAGAGGTAGCAAGAAGGATTTCTGGCGCTGTTCCCGGGGAGTCTACGTACAAGTCAAGACATACCAAGTACCCATCACAAACTCTTATCCCTCGCATTACATTATTTGCCATTTGCCTCTCATATTCCTCTCCCACACTTCAGCCTTGCCATTTTATTCGCCCTCTTTTTAGTTCGCCTCCTTTGTTTGCCTTTTGCTTGCTTGTGTGTTGGATTGCTTGCTTATCATGATGGCTGAATACAATACTAAATTGTGTGATTTTTCCAATACCAACAATAAAGATTTTATTAGCACTCCGATTGCTCCTCTTACCGATGTTGAATCTTGTGAAATTAATGCTGCTTTGTTGAATCTTGTCATGAAAGATCCGTTTTCCGGCTTTCCTAGTGAAGATGCCGCTACCCATCTAAACAAATTTGTCAATTTGTGTGATATGCAAAAGAAGAAAGATGTGGATAATGATATTGTTAAATTGAAGCTATTCCCATTTTTGCTTAGAGATCGTGCCAAAACTTGGTTTTCGTCTTTGCCTAAAAATAGTATTGACTCATGGAATAAGTGCAAAGATGCTTTTATATCTAAGTATTTTCCTCCCGCTAAGATCATAACTCTTAGAAACGATATTATGAACTTTAAGCAACTTGATCATGAACATGTTGCACAAGCTTGGGAGAGGATGAAATTAATGATACGTAATTGCCCTACACAAGGTTTGAATCTTTGGATGATTATACAAAAAGTTTATGCCGGATTGAACTTTGCTTCTAGAAATCTTTTAGATTCGGCCGCGGGAGACACTTTTATGGAAATCACTTTAGGAGAAGCTACTAAACTCCTAGATAATATTACGGTTAATTATTCTCAATGGCATACTAAAAGATCTACTAATAAAAAGGTGTATGCTATAGAAGAAATCAATGTTTTGAGTGGAAAGATGGATGAGATTTTGAAATTGTTTGCTAGTAAGAGTGTTTCTTCTGATCCTAATGATATGCCTTTGTCTACCTTGATTGAGAATAAGAATGAATCTATGGATGTGGATTTTGTTGGTAGGAACAATTTTGGTAATAACGCGTATAGAGGTAATTTTAATCCTAGGCCATTTCCTTGTAATTCCTCTAATAATTATGATAATTCCTACAACAATTCTTATGGAAATTATAATAAGATGCCCTCTGATTTTGAATCTAATATTAAAGAATTTATTAGTTCGCAAAAGAGTTTCAATGCTTTGATTGAAGAAAAATTGTCTAAGATTGACGAGTTGGCTAGGAACATGGATAGAATTTCTCTTGATGTTGTTTCTTTGAAACTTAGATCTATTCCTCCTAAGCATGATATCAATGAGTCTCTCAAAGCTATGAGAATTTCCATTAATGGATGCAAAGAAAGAACCGCTAGGATGCGTGCTAAAAAATTGCTTTGTGAAAGCGTGTTCTTCTAGTTTCCATGATAATAATGATGAAGATCTAAAAGTTATTGATGTGTCCCCTATTAAATCTTTGTTTTTGAATATGAATCTTGATAATTATGGGACTGAAGATGAGTCAACTTTAGTTAGAAGGCGTCCCAATGATTCAGAGTTTTTAGATCTTGATGCAAAAATTGATAAAAGTGGGATGGAAGAGGTCAAAACTTTAAATAGCAATGAACACACTATCTTGGATTTCAAGGAATTTAATTATGATAATTGTTCTTTAATAGATTGTATTTCCTTGTTGCAATCCGTGCTAAATTCTCCGCATGCCTATAGTCAAAATAAAGCTTTTACTAAACATATCGTTGATGCTTCAATGCAATCTTATGAAGAAAAGCTTGAAGATACCTAGAAAACTTCATGATGAGTGTGAACCTACTATTAAAATCAAAATTAAAGATCATGCATGCTATGCTTTATGTGATTTGGGTGCTAGTGTTTCCACGATTCCTAAAACTTTGTGTGATTTGCTAGGTTTCCGTGAATTTGATGATTGTTCTTTAAACTTGCATCTTGTGGATTCCACCATTAAGAAACACATGGGAAGAATTAATGATGTTCTTATCATTGCAAATAGGAATTGTGTGCCCGTAGATTTCATTGTTCTTGATATAGATTGCATTCCTTCATGTCCTATTATTCTTGGTAGACCTTTCCTTAGAACGATTGGTGCAATTATTGATATGAAAGAAGGGAATATTAGACTCCAATTTCCGTTAAGGAAGGGCATGCAACACTTTCCTAGAAAGAAAATAAAATTACCTTATGAATCTATTATGAGATCCTCTTATGGATTGCATACCAAAGATGACAATACCTAGATCTATCCTTGCTTTTATGCCTAGCTAGGGGCGTTAAACGATAGTGCTTGTTGGGAGGCAACCCAATTTTATTTTTGTTTATTGATTTTTGATTTTGTTTAGTAATAAATAATTCATATAGCCTCTGCTTAGATGTGTTTTTATGCTTTTAATTAGTGTTTGTGCCAAGTAGAACCTTTGGGAAGACTTGGGGAAAGTCTTTGCGATCTTGCTGTAAAAAACAGAAACTTTAGCGCTCATGATATTTGCTGCCTTTTTTTACTGGAGAGTAATATTTAGTTAATTCTTTTTGCAGATTATTAATAGATAAATTCCTGACGTACATAAATTTATTTTAGAATTTTTGGGGTTCCATAAGTATTCTAAACCTACAGATTACTACAGACTGTTCTGTTTTTGACAGATTCTGTTTTTCGTGTGTTGTTTGCTTATTTTGATGGATCTATGGCTAGTATTTGAGTGTATGAACCATAGAAAAGTTGGAATAAAGTAGTTTTAAAACCAATATAAATAAAGAATGGTTTCATTACAGTACCTTAAGTGGTGGTTTGTTTTCTTTTACTAATGGAGCTCATGAGATTTTCTGTTTAAGTTTTGTGTTGTGAAGTTTTCAAGTTTTGGGTAAAGATTTGATGGATTATGGAACAAGGAGTGGCAAGAGACTAAGCTTGGGTATTCCCAAGGCACCCCAAGGTAAAATTCAAGGACAACAAAAATCCTAAGCTTGGGGATGCCCCGGAAGGCATCCCCTCTTTCGTCTTCGTCCATCAGTAACTTTACTTGGAGCTATATTTTTATTCACCACATGATATGTGTTTTGCTTGGAGTGTCTTGTATGATTTGAGTCTTTGCTTTTTAGTTTACCCAATCATCCTTGCTATACACACCTTTTGGGAGAGGCACACATGAATCAGAATTTATTAGAATACTCTATGTGTTTCACTTATATCTTTTGAGCTAGATAATATTGCTCTAGTGCTTCGCTTATATCTTTTAGAGTACGATGGTGGTTTTTTTATAGAAATTATTGATCTCTCATGCTTCACTTATATTATTATGAGAGTCCTTTAAAACAGCTTGGTAGTTTGCTTTGGTAATGAATTTAGTCCTAATATGATAGGCATCCAAGATCGGTATAATAAAAGTGCATTGAATACTATGAGAAGTTTGATACTTGATGATTGTTTTGAGATATGGAGATGGTGATATTAGATTCATGCTAGTTGAGTAGTTGTCAATTTGAGAAATACTTGTTCTAAAGTTTGTGATTCCAGTAGCATGCACGTATGGTGAACTGTTATGTGATGAAGTCGGAGCATGATTTATTTATTGATTGTCTTCCTTATGAGTGGCGGTCGGGGACGAGCGATGGTCTTTTCCTACCAATCTATCCCCCTAGGAGCATGCGCGTAGTACTTTGTTTCGATAACTAATAAATTTTTGCAATAAGTATATGAGTTCTTTATGACTAATGTAGAGTCCATGGATTATACGCACTCTCACCCTTCCACCATTCCTAGCCTCTCTAGTACCGCGCAACTTTCACCGGTACCATAAACCCACCATATACCTTCCTCAAAACAGCCACCATACCTACCTGTTATGGCATTTCCATAGCCATTCCGAGATATATTGCCATGCAACTTTCCACCGTTCCGTTTGTTATGACATGCTTCATCATTGTCATATTGCTTTGCATGATCATGTAGTTGACATTGTATTTGTGGCAAAGCCACCGTTCATAATTCTTTCATACATGTCACTCATGAGTCATTGCATATCCCGGTACACCACCGGAGGCATTCACATAGAGTCATATTTTGTTCTGAGAATTGAGTTGTAATTCTTGAGTTGTAAGTAAATAAAGTGTGATGATCATCATTACTGGAGTATTGTCCCAAGTGAGGAAAGGATGATGGAGACTATGATTCCCCCACAAGTCAGGATGAGACTCCGGACAAAAAAAAGAGAAGAGAAGGCCCAAATAAAAAAATGAGAGAAAAAGAGAGAAGGGACAATGTTACTATCCTTTTTCCACACTTGTGCTTCAAAGTAGCACCATGATCTTCATGATAGAGAGTCTCATATGTTATCACTTTCATATACTAGTGGGAATTTTACATTATAGAACTTGGCTTGTATATTCCAAAGATGGGCTTCCTCAAAATTCCCTAGGTCTTCGTGAGCAAGCAAGTTGGATGCACACCCACTTAGTTTCTTTTTGAGCTTTCACACACTTATAGCTCTAGTGCATCCGTTGCATGGAAATCCCTACTCACTCACATTGATATCTATTGATGGGCATCTCCATAGCCCATTGATACGCCTAGTTGATGTGAGACTATCTTCTCCCTTTTTGTCTTCTCCACAACCACCATTCTATTCCACATGTAGTGCTATGTCCATGGCTCATGCTCATGTATTGCGTGAAGATTGAAAAAGTTTGAGAACATCAAAAGTATGAAACAATTGATTGGCTTGTCATCGGGGTTGTGCATGATTTAAATACTTTGTGTGGTGAAGATAGAGCATAGCCAGACTATATGATTTTGTAGGGATATCTTTCTTTGGCCATGTTATTTTGAGAAGACATAATTGCTTACTTAGTATGCTTGAAGTATTATTATTTTTATGTCAATGTTAAACTTTTGTATTGAATCTTTTGGATCTGAATATTCATGCCACAATAAAGAGAATTACATTGAGAATTATGTTAGGTAGCATTCCACATCAAAAATTCTGTTTTTATCATTTACCTACTCGAGGACGAGTAGGAATTAAGCTTGGGATGCTTGATACGTCTCCAACGTATCTATAATTTTTGATTGTTCCATGCTATTATATTATATGTTTTGGATGTTAATGGGGCTTATTTTACACTTCTATATTATTTTTGGGACTAACCCAAGGCCCAGTGCAAATTGCTATTTTTTTGCCTATTTCAGTGTTTCGCAGAAAAGGAATATCAAACGGAATCCAAATGGAATGAAACCTTCGAGAGAGTTATTTTTGGAACAAACGTGATCCAAAGGACTTGGAGTGGACGTCAAGAAACAAACGAGGAGCCCACGAGGCAGGGGGCGCGCCTACCCCCTGGGCGTGCCCTCCCTCCTCGTGGGCCCCTCGTGGCTCAACCAACCTACTTATTCCTCCTATATATGTTCATATACCCTGAAAACATCCATGAGCACCATGAAACCCTATTTCCACCGCCGCAACCTTCTGTACCCAAGAGATCCATCTTGGGGCCTTTTCCGGAGCTCCGTCAGAGGGGGCATCGATCACGGAGGACCTCTACATCAACTCCATGTCCTCTCCGGTGATGTGTTAGTATTTTACTTCAGACCTTCGGTCCATAGTTATTAGCTAGATGGCTTCTTCTCTCTCTTTGGATCTCAATACAAAGTTCTCCTCGATCTTCTTGGAGATCTATTTGATGTAACTCTTTTTACGGTGTGTTTGTCGAGATCCGATGAATTGTGAGTTTATGATCAAGACTATCTATGAATAGTATTTGATTCTTCTCTGAAATCTTGTATATATGATTGGTTATCTTTGCAAGTCTCTTCGAATTATCAGTTTGGTTTGGCCTACTAGATTGATCTTTCTTGCAATGGGAGAAGTGCTTAGCTTTGGGTTCAATCTTGCGGTGCTCGATCCCAGTGACAGAAGGGGAAACGACACATATTGTATTGTTGCCATCAAGGATAAAAAGATGGGGTTTATATCATATTGCTTGAGTTTATCCCTCTACATCATGTCATCTTACCTAATGCGTTACTCTGTTCTTATGAACTTAATACTCTAGATGCATGCTGGATAGCGGTCGATGTGTGGAGTAATAGTAGTAGATGTAGGCAAGAGTCGGTCTACTTGTCACGGACGTGATGCCTATATACATGATCATGCCTAGATATTCTCATAATTATTCGCTTATCTATCAACTGCTCGACAGTAATTTTTTTCACCCACTATAATACTTATGCTATCTTGAGAGAAGCCACTAGTGAAACCTATGGCCCCGGGGTCTATCTTTTTATCATATAAGTTTCCAATCTATTTTATTTTGCAATCTTTACTTTCAATCTATATCATAAAAACACCAAAAAATATTTATATTATTATTATTATCTCTATCAGATCTCACTCTCGTAAGTGATCATGAAGGGATTGACAACCCCTTTATCGCGTTGGTTGCGAGGTTCTTATTTGTTCGTGTAGGTACGAGAGAGTTGCGTGTGGCCTCCTACTGGATTGATACCTTGGTTCTCAAAAACTGAGGGAAATACTTATGCTACTTTGCTGCATCACCCTTTCCTCTTCGAGGGAAAACCAACGCAGTGCTCAAGAGGTAGCACCAGGGTCATTGCATTACGCAAGCAGGTGCCTCGTTATTACTCCTACAAGCCAACAAAATGCTTCCTCCTAATTGTTTGACAACTAGGTCCCACGCCATTGTCAATGTAGTCAGTAAACGAGAAAATTACACAATGAACGGATAACACCAGGGACGCAGCAGCTTGCATAGTTGTTTTGTAGTTTTAGAGACAGAGCTCAACTGCGCGCTGTGCGGGGGCTGTGGCCCGTCTAGCCCATGCTTACGCTTTTATTTAAGCACATGACGAGCCCAGATGATATCTTTTCTCTTTTTGAAAATAGCTAGCCTAGTTCTTTTTTTAGAGAATACCCAACCGAGGCCTACATGTTTTTCTCAGCCCTACTGGGCCACAAATATTTCAAGACGAGGAGGGATGTAAGTAGTAAGAAATGGGCTTCCCAAGAAATGGTCTATAAGTTGTAAGAAATGGGTTGTAAATTTTTAAACCAAAGCCAACCGGCAATTACATTAAAATATCGTTTTTCTGGATTTCTCTACTCTTATAAAAAGTAGAGTTGGTGATGATGGTGTGCCTGCCATCCTGCAATATAGGTCGTCTGATCTATATCTAACAGATAGGAAGGAAACTATGACAATTTGCCCTCACTCCTCTCCACATTCGCAGATACGGCCTTCCCTCGTTCATCCTTTTCTCCCACAAGATAAACTACTCATACAAATGCATCTTCATGTTTCGTGCAATGCACGAGCATCTTGCTAGTAAATATTTTAAATTTCATTCATTTTTCACGGAGAATTTTTTTGAATTTTATTTTGATACAATTTTTTTACAATTATTTTTAACATGAGTCGAAATTTCATGATTAAAAGAGTTCGGACCCCGCCGAAATATGAAAATTTTCGTTCAATTTTTTAGCAGTGCCCAGAATATATGGTTTGTGATGCTAATAAAAATAATATGGGCTTCAAAATATCCTTAAGAATTAAAAAATGGGCCGTAAATTATTGAAAATAATAGCTAATGGGTTGTATGCTGTTTTCCACATATTTGGAGGCTAACTTTTGTGCCTACTAGGTTGATGATGACGTTGTCCTAAAAAAATTGACGCGTACGCAAGGCTTTGTCAACTTAGTCAACATAGAGCACTGACTGTTGGATGTCCATCCAGCGGCTGCCGTGCTTCTTCAATCTCTGATCTTCCTGCTCCAGCCACCCAAACCAGCGCCAGCGGGACTTCCTGCTCCCTCCTCCCGTGGCCGGTTGCGCTGCCGCCAGGCCATCCCTCTACCCACCCGCACATCCTATTATTTTTCGGCGATGTCAGCCTTACCCCGCAGCTGACCAGTCAGCGCTTGTACTCCCCTCAGCATGGGCATCCATAGCTGCGTCTTCCCCAGCTCCGTGCCTTTCCCTTCCTAGGCCTCGTCGACGTCCACCACCCTGGTGCTCTCGACACGGCGTAGTCAACGTGGTCAACAAACGACATCCATCAAAAGTGGACGGTACGTAGAGAGGTTGACAGCTGGGTCCATGGTTGCACATAAGGAAATGCCTCCTTATTTTACGTGCAAAATAATTATTCCTCCACCTAACAGCTGGGACCCATCGGAAGGGCCTCTATATTTCATGCAAAAAATGTTCCCCATGCTAACAGCTCAGACCCACCAGCTATATCTTCACACGCAAGGAAGTGCCTCCTTATTACGCACAAAAAATGAATACTCCCCCTGCTAGCTGGGATCCACCATAGTGGGAGGCTGACTTGTGGGCCTACTAAGTTGACGGCGATGGAGGGCTTTGTCAACTTAGTAAATATGAACGATTCTAGCTCTAGTGACCATACGATGTCCATCCAACGGCCGTAGTGCTCTTCAACCTCTAGTCTTCTTGCTCCAGCCGCCCAAACCAGCGCTGGTCGTGCCGCGTTCTCCTGCCTCCCGTGGGCGGCTGTGATGCCGCGGAGGCCTCGCCGCCCCATACTACTCCCACCGCTGGCTAGGCCATCCCTCTACTAACCCACAACCCCTGTTATTCTGCGGCGATGGCAGCCTCACACCGCAGCCGAACCAGTGAACCCTCGTACTCCTCTCCGCGTGGGCATCCACTGTTGCGTCTTCCCCGTATCCGCGTCGTCCCCTTCCTAGGCCTCACCGTCGTCCACTGCCCTGGTGCTCTCGGCGCGGCGTGGTCAACGTGGTCAAGGAACAAGTTCCATTGGAAGAGTACTGTACATGGAGAGGCTGGCAGCTGGGTCCACGGCCGCAGCAAGGAAGTGCCTCCCTATTACACGAAAAATAAGTATTCCTCCACCTGACAGCAGGGACCCATCGGATGAGCCACCATATTTTGCGAAAAAAACGTTTCCCCATGACTGCTGGGACCCACCAGCTACATCTTTGCACGCAAGGAAGTGCCTAATAGTCGAGACCCACCTGGTCGAAGCGTGCGTAGAGTTGTCATTCTGGTCGCGAATGTGTATGTACATATTGGTCGATCGGTCTGTCTGTAGGCTGCAGCGATGAACCATGGCCGAGTAAGGAAGGGCACGTGTCATAGTAGAGGCGCGCACGTAGCATGTACACATACGTACAGCCAGGGTGCAAGAAAGTAAATACGGCCACATATGTACATATGGGGGGTATCGAACGCCTACTCACGCATACGTACGGCCATGGCTTGTGTACATGGCTGGGTTGGAATGGAGAAATTGCGTCATCATGTTCATTGGGAGCCAACTGGCTTGGACGGAACACCCGATAACGAGGCCTGGCGTACCGCAGAACGAAAGAAACGGCCTTGTGTTCGGCCGGCCACGGTCGAAACGGGATCATGTTCGTCGGGAGGGGTCTAGCGTACCGCAAAACGGAGGAAACAGACTTCTCTTGGACCTCCTATGGTCGAAACGGGGTCCTGTTGATCATGAGGGGTGTGGCATACCGCAAAACAGAGTAAACAGACTTGTGTTGGAGCGCTACGATCGAAACAAGAGTCTTGTTCATCGAGAGGGGTGTGGCGTGCTGATGACCCACAAGTATAGGGGATCTATTGTAGTCCTTTCGATAAGTAAGAGTGTCGAACCCAACAAGGAGCAAAAGGAAATGATAAGCGGTTTTCAGCAAGGTATTCTCTGCAAGCACTGAAATTATAGGTAACAGATAGTTTTGTGATAAGATAATTGGTAACGAGCAACAAGTAACAAAAGTAAATAAAGTGCAGCAAGGTGGCCCAATCCATTTTGTAGCAAAGGACAAGCCTGGACAAACTCTTATATAGAGAAAAGCGCTCTCGAGGACACATGGGAATTATCATCAAGCTAGGTTTCATCACGATCATATGATTCGTGTTCGGTACTTTGATAATTTGGTATGTGGGTGGACCGGTGCTTGGGTACTGCCCTTACTTGGACAAGCATCCCACTTATGATTAACCTCTATTGCAAGCATCCGCAACTACAACAAAAGTATTAAGGTAAACCTAACCATAGCATGAAACATATGGATCCAAATCAGCCCCTTACAAAGCAACACATAAACTAGGGTTTAAGCTTCTGTCAGTCGAGCAACCCATCATCTACTTATTACTTCCCAATGCCTTCCACTAGGCCCAAATAATGGTGAAGTGTCATGTAGTCAATGTTCACATAACACCACTAGAGGAGAGACAACATACATCTCATCAGAATATCGAACAAATACCAAATTCACATGACTACTAATAGCAAGACTTCTCCCATGTCCTTAGGAACAAACGTAACTACTCACAAAGCATATTGATGTTAATAATCAGAGGGGTATTGATGTGCATATAGGATCTAAACATATGATCTTCCACCAAATAAATCAACTAGCATCAACTACAAGGAGTAATTAACACTACTAGTAATCCACAGGTACCAATCCCGGACTTAGAGACAAGAATTGGATACAAGAGATGAACTAGGGTTTGAGAGGAGATGGTGCTAGTGAAGATGTTGATGGAGATTGACCCCCTCCCGATGAGAGGACCATTGGTGATGACGATGATTTCCCCCTCCCGGAGGGAAGTTTCCCCGGCAGAACAGCTCCGCCGGAGCCCTAGATTGGTTCCACCAAGGTTCCGCCTTGTGGCGGCAGAGTCTCGTCCCGAAAGCTGGCTTATGTTTTTTTCCTCACCGAAAGACTCCATATAGCAGAACATGGGCATTGGGGGGCCACCAGGGGGCCCACGAGGTAGGGGCACGCCCAGGGGGTAGGGCGCACCCCCCACCCTCGTGGGCAGGGTGTGGCCCCCCTCTAGAACTTCTTGCGCTCATTATTTATTATATATTCTGAAAATGACTTTCGTGAAGTTTCAGGACTTTTGGAGCTGTGCAGAATAGGTCTCTAATATTTGCTCCTTTTCCAGCCCAGAATCCCAGCTGCTGGCATTCTCCCTCTTTATTTAAACCTTGTAAAATAAGAGAGAATAGGCATAAGTATTGTGACATAATGCATAATAACGGCCCATAATGCAATAAATATCAATATAAAAGCATGATGCAAAATGGACGTATCAACTCCCCCAAGCTTAGACCTCGCTTGTCCTCAAGTAAAAGCCGAAATCGAAAAATATGTCCACGTGTTTGGAGATAGAGGTGTCGATAAAAATAAAATACGGACATGAGGGCATCATGATCATTCTTAGAACAGCAACTTATATGATTATTGTCATATGATCTCTTATGCTAGAGTAACAATTCAATCACAATTTCAAGTATGAATCATAAACTTCATTGGAAACTAACAAACTATAATCTCAGTCATTGGAGCAATTGCAATTTATCATAACACAGGAAAGAGTCAATATATAAGAGCTTTTCAGCAAGTCCACATACTCAACTATCATATAGTCTTTCACAATTGCTAACACTCACGCAATACTTATGGATATGGAGTTTTAATCAGACATAGAGAAAGATAGGGGCTTATAGTTTTGCCTCCAAATGCTTTACCTCAAGGGTAATGTCAACAATAATAGTTCATGAAAACTCGCATCCAATTAGCCATATATACCAGGATCTTTCCAACATGTTGTGCTTGCCAAAAGATAAAATGTAAAAAGGAAGGGTGAGGATCACCATGACTCTTATGTGAGGTAGGAGATAAAAGTAAAAGATAGGCCCTTCGCAGAGGGAAGTAGAGGTTGTCATGCGCTTTTATGGTTGGATGCACAAAATCTTAATGCGAAAGAATGTCACTTTATATTGCCACTTGTGATATGGACCTTTATTATGCAGTCTGTCGCTTTTATTTCTTCCATATCACACGATCGTATAAAGCTTATTTTCTCCCACACTAATAAGTCATACATATTTAGAGAGCAATTTTTATTACTTGCACCGATGACAACCTACTTCGAGGATCTTACTCAATCCATAGGTAGGTATGGTGGACTCTCATGGCAAAACTGGTTTAAGGGTGTTTGGAAGCACAAGTAGTATCTCTACTTGGTGCAAAGAATTTCGCTAGCATGAGGGGGAAAGGCAAGCTCAATCATGTTGGATGATCCATGACAATATAATTTATCTCAGATGTAAGAAAACATAACCCATTATGTTGTCTTCCTTGTCCAACGTCAACTCTTTAGCATGTCATATTTTAATGAGTGCTCACAATCATAAAAGATGCCCAAGATAGTGTATTTACATGTGAAGACCTCTCTTTCTTTATTACTTCTTATTTAATTGCAACAATGACCAAAACTATGTTTGTCAACTCTCAACAACTTTTATTCATCATACTTTTTATATGTGAGCTCATTACTCTCCATAAGATCCATATGATCTCTCTGTTTCTTTTTATTCTTTCTCTTTTCTTTTATTCACTCAAGATCATGGCAAAACAATCAAGCCATTGACTCAACACTAATCTTTATTATATATAGCTCACGGACTCGATTACATAGAAGGATCATAAAGCAAAACTCACAACTAGATCATACTAAAAACTTTATACTACTAGATCAAGATATTACCAAAAGGATCGAACTAAGAAAAACAGTAAAGATAAAAGTGATGGTGATACGATACCGGGGCACTCCCCTAGGCTTGGCAGTTGCCAAGGGGAGTGCCCATACCCATGTGATTATGTCTCTATTTTCGGGGATGGTGATGTGATATTCTTGGCGATGATGCTCCTCAGGATACGATTTTCCTCCTCAAGCTTATTGACTTGCTGCTTGAGGTCCATTATTTCCTTTTGAAGCTTTCCTGTAACAGCAAAAGCTCCCTGCACCCAAGGGTGCTGCATATTCTCATAAGAACAAATCTAACATTGAAAGGGATAACCGAGTTTGGAATAGCCGAGCTCTGCAGTTCCCCCATTGTGAAGCCAGCTCAGAGGCGGGAAGTGACTTCTTGATCCTCCTCCATGGCATCTATCCTCTTCAAATCAGCCTCCATCTCTTCCTCTTTTGCTGGCCCAAAATGGTCAACATTGTTGTTTGTCATTGATCTCGGTACCGGATGAGACACCCGGCTCTCCCCGACTAACTCTTGTGAAGACATCTTGCTCTAATCTGCAGCAGCAACAACTCGAAACACAAACAAAGGATAATTGCGTGGTACGATGGTCAAAACTTTTGGGAGGTTATATAATGAATTTTTACTGACCAAAATACGTAACGTGCAGGAAAACGGAGTCCGAAGAGCACACGAGGTGCCCACGAGGTAGGGTGCGTGCCCAGGGGGTAGGGCGCGCCCTCCACCCTCCTGGAGACCTCTTGTCCTTCCCGGACTGCTCCTTATTTTTCTATTTTTATAAATATTCCAAAACGGAGAAAAATTGCCATTAGAACTGTTTTGGAGTCGGTATCTTACCGTACCACATACCTATTCCTTTTCGGAGTCTGAAACATTCCGGAAAGTGTCCTTTATGTATTCCTCCGGGGTTACGGTTTCAATAACATTGGTTTCAACATTTATAGGATACCTAAGATATAATTTTAATTCTTTGACCGTTCACCACCTTCGGATTTGTGCCTTCGAAGTTGTTGATTTTTATGGCACCAGAACGATAGACCTCCTCGATAACGTAAGCACCTTCCCATTTAGAGATAAGTTTTCCTGCAAAAAATCTTAAATGAGAGTTGTATAGCAATACATAATCACCTACATTAAACTCACGCTTTTGTATTCTTTTGTCATGCCATCTTTTAACTTTTTCTTTAAATAATTTGGCATTCTCATAGGCTTGGGTTCTCCATTCATCAAGTGAGCTAATGTCAAATAACATCTTTTCACCGGAAAGTTTGAAATCATAATTGAGCTCTTTAATTTCCCAATAAGCCTTATGTTCTAGTTCGAGAGGTAAGTGACATGCTTTTCCATAAACCATTTTATACAGAGACATACCCATAGGATTTTTATATGCAGTTCTATAGGCCCATAATGCATCATCAAGTTTCTTGGACCAATTCTTTCTAGATCTATTAACAGTCTTTTGCAAAATTAATTTGAGTTCTCTATTGCTCAATTCTACTTGACCACTAGACTGTGGGTGATAAGGAGATGCAATACTATGATTAACATCATATTTAGCAACCATTTTACGGAAAGCACCATGAATAAAATGTGAAGCACCATCAGTCATTAAATATCTAGGGACTCCAAATCTTGGAAAAATAACTTCTTTAAGCATCTTAATAGAGGTGTTATGATCAGCACTACTAGTTGGAATAGCTTCTACCCACTTAGTAACGTAATCAATAGCAACTAAAATATGTGTGTATCCATTGGAGGCAGGAAAAGGTCCCATATAATCAAAGCCCCAAACATCAAATGGTTCAATAACAAGTGAATATTTCATAGGAATTTCTTGACGTCTACTAATATTACCAATTCTTTGACATTCATCACAAGATACAACAAACTTACGGGCATCCTTGAAGAGAGTAGGCCAATAAAAACCGGATTGCAATACCTTATGTGCAGTTCTATCTCCAGCGTGGTGTCCTCCATAAGCTTCGGAGTGACACTTGCATAGGATCTGTTCCTGTCCATGCCCGGGTACACAACGTGTAATAACACCATCTACTCCCTCCTTATAAAGATGTGGGTCATCCCAAAAGTAATGTCTCAAATCATAGAAAAACTTCTTCTTTTGCTGGTATGTGAAACGAGGTGGTATAAATTTAACAACAATATAATTAGCATAATTAGCATACCATGGAGCAGTATGAGAAGCATTTATGACATTTAGTTGTTCATCAGGAAAGCTATCATCAATAGGTAGTGGGTTATCAAGAACATTCTCTAGCCTAGACAAGTTGTCTGCAACGGGGTTCTCAGCTCCCTTTCTATCAATAATATGCAAATCAAATTCGTGTAGCAAGAGAACCCACCTAATAAGTCTAGGTTTAGCATCTTTCTTTTCCATAAGATATTTTATAGCAGCATGATCTGTCTGAATAGTTACTTTAGAATCAACAATATAAGGTCTGAAATTATCACAAGTTTCAGTAGTAGCATAATCTAGAGGCATAATTTCTCAGTATAAGGTCTGCAAATCAAATGCTAAGAATTCTTTTTCAGTAGTAGCATAATTTCTCTGAGCATTGTCTAGAGTTTTACTAGCATATTGAATAAAATTTAATTTCTTATCAACTCTTTGCCCTAGAACAGCACCTACAGCATAATCACTAGCATCACACATAATTTCAAAGGGTAAATTCCAATCAGGTGGCTGAACAATAGGTGCAGAGATCAATGCTTTCTTAAGTATTTCAAATGCTTCTACGCAATCATCATCAAAAATAAATGGTATATCTTTTTGTAATAAATTAGTCAGAGGCTGAGAAATTTTTGAGAAGTCCTTAATGAACCTCCTATAAAAACTGGCATGACCAAGGAAACTTCTTATACCTTTGATGTCCTTGGGACATGGCATCTTTTCAATAGCATCAACCTTACCTTTATCAACTTCAATACCTCTTTCACAAACTTTATGCCCCAAGACAAATACCTTCATTAACCATAAAGTGGCACTTCTCCCAGTTCAAGACAAGGTTAGTTTCTTCACATCTCTGCAAAACTCGATCAAGGTTGCTTAAGCAATCATCAAAAGAGGATCCATAAACAGAGAAATCGTCCATGAAAACCTCACAAATCTTTTCACAAAAGTCAGAGAATATAGCCATCATGCATCTTTGGAAGGTAGCAGGTTCATTACATAAACCAAAAGGCATACGTCTATAAGCAAAAGTACCGAACGGGCAAATAAAAGTGGTCTTAGATTGATCATCAGCTGGCATAGGTATTTGAGAGAAACTAGAATAACCATCTAGAAAGCAAAAATGTGTATGTTTGGATAATTGTTCTAACATTTGATCAATAAAAGGTAAAGGGTAATGATCTTTTTTAGTAGCCTTATTTAATTTGCGGAAATCAATTACCATCATATAACCTATAATAATTCTTTGCGGAATCAATTCATCTTTATCATTAGGAACGACAGTAATACCTCCCTTTTTAGGGACACAATGGACAGGACTTACCCGCTGACTATCATCAACATGATAAATTATACCTGCCTCAAGGAGCTTTAGTGTTTCCTTTCTTACCACTTCTTTCATCTTAGGATTCAGCCATCGTTGGTGATCATGAACTGGTTTGGCATCTTTCTCCAAATTTATTTTGTGTTGACATAGTGTGGGACTAATGCCCTTAAGATCATCGAGAGTATATCCAATAGCACCACGGTGCTTCTTTAGAGTTTTCAATAATCTCTCTTCTTCATGCTCTGAATGGTTAGCACTAATAATAACAGGATATATCTTTTTCTCATCAAGATAAGCATATTTAAGAGTATCAGGTAAGGGTTTGAGCTCAAACACGGGATCACCCTTGGGTGGAGGAGGATCCCCTAGGATTTCCATAGGCAAATTGTGTTTCAGGATGGATTCCTGTTTAAAGAATACTTCATCTATTTCCCTTCTTTCATTCATAAACATATCATTTTCATGGTCTAGCAAATATTGTTCTAAAGGATCACGAGGAGGCACGGCAATAGAAGCAAGACCAATAATTTCATCTTTACTAGGAAATTCCTCTTCACGGTGTTGTCTACGAAATTTAGAGAAATTAAATTCATGAGACATATCACCTAAACCAATAGTAACAACATCCTTTTCGCAATCTATCTTAGCATTAACAGTGTTCAAGAAAGGTCTACCAAATATAATGGGACAAAAGCTATCTTGTGGGGAACCAAGAACAAAAAAATCAGCAGGATATTTAGTTTTCCCACACAAGACTTCAACATCTCTAAAAATTCCAATTGGTGAAATAGTATCTCCATTGGCAAGTTTAATTGTGATATCAATATCTTCTATCTCAGCAGGTGCAATATCATGCATAATTTCTTTGTATAAGTCAATAGGTATTTCACTAGCACTAGCACCCATATCACACAAGCCATGCTAACAATGATCTCCTATTTTAACAGAAATAACAGGCATGCCTACTACAGGTCTAGGTTTATCTTTAGCACAAGGTTTGGCACTTCATGCAGTCTCATCACAGAAATAAATAACATGCACATCAATATTATCATCCAAGAGATCCTTAACAATAGCAATATTAGGTTCAACTTTAACTTGCTCAGGAGGTGTATAAGTTCTAGTATTGCTTTTATGAACCACAGTTGAAGCTTTAGCATGATCTTTTATCCTAACAGGAAAAAGTGGTTTCTCAACATAAGTAGTAGGAACAATAGGATCATTATAAGTGACCGCATCTTCATCAACTTTAATAGGTGTAGCTACTTTTACTTCTATGGGAGGATGATTTAAACCACTTCTCCCTAGGGAGATCAACATGAGTAGCAAAAGATTCACAGAAAGAAGCTACTATTTCAGAGTCAAGTCCATATTTAGTGCTAAATTTACGGAAAACATCGGTATCCATAAAAGATTTAACACAATAAAACTTAGGTGTCATACCTGACTCCTTACCTTCGTCGAGGTCCCAATCTTCAGAGTTGCGTTTAATTCTTTCCAATAAATCCCATATGAATTCAATAGTCTTCATCATAAAAGAGCCAGCACAAGAAGTATCGAACATGGTGCGATTGCTATCAAAAAGCCGAGCATATAAATTTTGAATAATTATTTCTCTTGAGATCTCATGATTGGGGCATGAATATAACATTGACTTAAGCCTCCCCCAAGCTTGAGCGATGCTTTCTCCTTCGCGAGGCCAAAATTTATATATATATATATATATATATATATATATATATATATAATTGCGATCACGATGAAGAAGATGCATAGGATAAAACTTCTGATGAAATTCCAATTTCACTCGTTTGTAGTTCCATGATCCCATATCATCACATAGCCTATACCATGTCAATGCATCTCCCTTCAAACATGAAGGGAAGACCTTCTTCTTAATAACATCCTCAGGCACACCTGCAAGCTTAAATAATCCACAAACTTCATCCACATATATTAGGTGCTTATCAGGATGCATTGTTCCGTCTCCTGCAAAAGAATTAGCTAGCAGTTTTTCTATCATACCCGAAGGAATCTCAAAGTAGACATTTCCATTTTCAGTAGGTTCAATAGGTTGAGGAGAAACTCTTTGCTCTACTGGTCGGGGTGATGATACCCTGAACAAGCCCCTTAGAGGATTACTTTCCATAGTAACAAGGGACAGTAAATTTCAGCACACTATATAAATTTTTCCTTACCAAATTCCACCTACCAAAGGCGCTTCACTCCCCGGCAACGGCGCCAGAAAAGAGTCTTGATGACCCACAAGTATAGGGGGTCTATCGTAGTCCTTTAGATAAGTAAGAGTGTCGAACCCAACGAGGAGCAGAAGGAAATGATAAGCGGTTTTCAGCAAGGTATTCTCTGCAAGCACTGAAATTATAGGTAACAGATAGTTTTGTGATAAGATAATTGGTAACGAGCAACAAGTAACAAAAGTAAATAAAGTGCAGCAAGGTGTCCCAATCCTTTTTGTAGCAAAGGACAAGCCTGGACAAACTCTTATATAGAGAAAAGCGCTCACGAGGACACATGGGAATTATCGTCAAGCTAGGTTTCATCACGATCATATGATTCGCGTTCGGTACTTTTATAATTGGTATGTGGGTGGACCGGTGCTTGGGTACTGCCCTTACTTGGACAAGCATCCCACTTATGATTAACCTCTATTGCAAGCATCCGCAACTACAACAAAAGTATTAAGGTAAACCTAACCATAGCATGAAACATATGGATCCAAATCAGCCCCTTACGAAGCAACACATAAACTAGGGTTTAAGCTTCTGTCAGTTGAGCAACCCATCATCTACTTATTACTTCCCAATGCCTTCCACTAGGCCCAAATAATGGTGAAGTGTCATGTAGTCGATGTTCACATAACACCACTAGAGGAGAGACAACATACATCTCATCAGAATATCGAACGAATACCAAATTCACATGACTACTAATAGCAAGACTTCTCCCATGTCCTTAGGAACAAACGTAACTACTCACAAAGCATATTGATGTTAATAATCAGAGGGGTATTGATGTGCATATAGGATCTGAACATATGATCTTCCACCAAATAAATCAACTAGCATCAACTACAAGGAGTAATTAACACTACTAGTAATCCACAGGTACCAATCCCGGACTTAGAGATAAGAATTGGATACAAGAGATGAACTAGGGTTTGAGAGGAGATGGTGCTGGTGAAGATGTTGCTGGAGAATGACCCCCTCCCGATGATGAGAGGATCATTGGTGATGACGATGGCAATGATTTCCCCCTCCCGGAGGGAAGTTTCCCCAGCAGAACAGCTCCGCCGGAGCCCTAGATTGGTTCCGCCAAGGTTCCGCCTCGTGGCGGTGGAGTCTCGTCCCGAAAGCTGGCTTATGATTTTTTTTCCTCATCGAAAGACTCCATATAGCAGAACATGGGCATCGGAGGGCCACCAGGGGGGCCACGAGGTAGGGGGCGTGCCTAGGGGGTAGGGCGCGCCCCCCACCCTCGTGGGCAGGGTGTGGCCCCTCTTTGGAACTTCTTGCGCTCATTAATTATTATATATTCTGAAAATGACTTCCGTGAAGTTTCAGGACTTTTGGAGCTGTGCAGAATAGGTCTCTAATATTTGCTCCTTTCTAGCCCATAATCGTAGCTACCGGCATTCTCCCTCGTTATGTAAACCTTGTAAAATAAGAGAGAATAGGCATAAGTATTGTGACATAATGTGTAATAACATCCCATAATGCAATAAATATCGATATAAAAGCATGATGCAAAATGGGCGTATCACGTACCGCAAAACGGGACTCCACGGGATACTGTTCATCTCCACTGTCGACTTCCTCCATGGGCTACTATTCATCCACCGTCCACCTCTTCCAGCCTCCAGCCTCCACCTATGAATTTTCATCCTCGGGCTCCTGTTCATCCAGCCTCCACTGCTCCTCCACCAGCTACTGTTCAACCAGCCGTCTCCACGGGGTCCTGTTCAACCACCCCTCCATGGGCTACTATTCATCTAGCCCTCGACCGGCTACTGTTCAACCAGCCCTCCACGGGGTCCTGTTCATCCAGCCCTCCACGGGGTCTTGTTCATCCACCTCCAACCGGCTTGATCGGGGTCCTATTCATCCAGCAGCAACGACCTCTACTACCATGGGGTCTTGTTCATCCACCCACCCACCGGGAACTGTTCATCCAACCCCCCCTCCCCAACGCTCAGTGTTCATCAAGAGGCAGCATTGATCGGCTTCAATTAGCAGCAGTAGCGAAGGAATCACTCGGGTTCAGTTAACAGCAAGGGATAGATCGGGGTTTAGTAACGTAGCTAGTGTGGGTTCAGTTGAGCCCAACGCCTCGCTCAGGTTCAGTTAGAGTGCAATGCCACGCACACACGCGTGTATGTGTGCGAGAGAAATGCGCAAACCTCCGTGCATCGCTCGACCCGACCACCCCCCATAACCGGGAACTCCGTCATATTTTCCTCACCCTCGCTTCTACCATGGTTTTTTCTGTCAAGGACGACCCAAAGAATGTCATGCAGTTGCGTCTCCGGCCTGCATAGGATGAAAAGCCCATTTTCTTTCATGATTTTTTATCATAGAAGTCGGAGCCCACCACATCTATGATGATACCGGGTTTTGTCACAATTATCGTCATAGAAGTGTCATAAGCATGACAGAAAAAATTCGTTTAGCCCAAAATGTCCCTGATGTGTCTTTTTTTGTAGTGTGTTCTGTATGCAATCCCAACGCACAAAACGCATGTCTTATTAGCAGCAATCGTCTGTGTTATTATCGGTCTTCGCACACATTTCTGATTACAGATCTGTTTGCCGCGTATCACACTCATCTTGTTAAATTGAACCGTTTCTGTTATCTTGGCTCAACGCAAACAATTCATCTGAGTGAACTGTTTGCCCTCTATCGCACACACCTTGATCTGGCTGACCGTTTATTTTCTTCCGCCTAATCACAATAGTTCATCCGAGTGAACCGTATGTCGTATATCACACACACCTTCATCTGGCTGCCCGTATCTGTTCTTCTGCCTCATAACAAATAGTTCATTGAATTGAACTGTATTCCCCTCATCGCACACACAACTAAATTCTGAACCGTGTTTGAGGCATTCATCATCGCAAATGTTTTGCATCTTTTTATGGGTTTTTTTACATCACTGTTTGTGATTATTGCATTGCACACAGTTTTGTCGATGGGTCTCTGATTGTAGTCTCGCGTTAGCAGCATCCTGCAGTAGTGATAGGTCCAACCTTGTTTTTATTTCCAGCTCATGGAAATCATTTTCACATTCATCTATTATATCTCATAATTGAAATATTTCGTAATTGCTAGTTAAACCCGAACTGGCTTTAAGTATTGCTGTGATGCAACAATCTCGCCATAGTCATATCCTTAATCTTGCCATAAATTATTTGTAAAAAGTTAAAATTATAAAACATTTGTATCTTTGTCGCTTTTATAGATCCATTACTATTCTTTAGATTTTAAGTCTTTCGAAGGGTCCAGCAAGTTCTAAACTTGAATTATGTGTATGGATACTATCTTGGATTATGTTGGCATATAGCCAATTTCCAGAGTCAGGTCCCATCAATGCTTCGCTATGTATTACACATTCATTGTTTGTTCAACAATATTTTGTCTCTGCACCACGAAGGTCTGCACGAATTTTACCAACCTATATAGTTCAACTGCAATTTCGACCTAAGTTTCTATATCTCATGTAGAGTCTTTTGTATCAGTCGTAGTACGAAATCTTGGAACTACTTCCAGTGTTTCTTTTCTTTGACCCGATGAGGAAGAATCTATAAAGTTGTCGAGTTGCACTGTCCTCCCACTCACTCTTTTGCGAAAAAAAACATTTCTTCAAAATTTACTTCACTCAATGGCAGAACACTTTGCCTTGGTGTAGTGACAGAGAAATACCCAATCATTTGGGATAACAAACAAAGTAGTACTTATATGATTTGAGAATAAATTCGTAAACATTTTACTTATGACTTGTATTCCCACATGTTAAGAAAAGACCAAATGATTTGGGCATACTATTCCATATCTTATATGGTGCCATTTCAACAGATTTGATGATGCTCTTTTCAGTGTATTTGGAAAATTGATTAATGTCATCTTTGATCTCACCATGTCATACATAGTCTCTAAAGCATTACATTATAAAGTATTTGGCAAATTGATTAATGTCATCTTTGATCTCACCATGTCATACACAGTTTGATTATATCTAGTCAAAACATTCTGCTCTTAGTAATGTCCTTAGAAGTGCATGCTATAAAATTATTTTCACAACTCATCAGACATTCACTAAACTTGTAATTCAAAATTTTCTTTCTGCAATCCAATTGTAGAAACACAACTTCTGTTACAATAAGTTCTATTTCATTCTGAAAACCTTTTGAAACATTTCAAAGGATCCAGATTTATGTCTCAATAAGTAAATATAAATATCTACTGAGTCATCCTTAAAGATAGATAAATCCACTACTTGCAACAACTTATTGGACTACACACATCAATATGCATGTTTCAAAAAATTTTGTTGCTCATTCTTTATGGCCTATTGCTACTTGTGAGCTGCGTTGTGTTTTCCCCGAAGAGTTGAGGACAATGCAGTATAGTAGAGATAAGTATTTCCATCAGTCGTGAAACCAAGGTTATCAATCCAACAGGAGAATCATGCAACAACTCGTTAGCAACACCTGCACACAAAATAAAAAATCTTTGCACCCAATGCGAACAAGGGGTTGTCAATCCCTTGGCGGTTAATTGCAAGATTAAATTGTATCGTGATAGATAGATAGATCGAGCTAAAATACAAAATAAAGTAAATAAAGTAAAATTACAGTAAGGTATTTTTAGGAATTTTAATACATGATAAAGGTAGACCCGGGGGCCATAGTTTTCACTGGAGGCTTCTCTCTTGAAAGTAACATACGGTGGATAAACAAATCACTATTGAGTGATGACCCACAAGTATAGGGGATCAATCATAGTCGTTTCGATAAGTAAGTGTCGAACCCAATGAGGAGTTGAAGGAAATGACAAGTGGTTTTCAGCAAGGTAATTTCTGCAAGCACTAAAATTGTTTGTAACATGTAGTTTGATAGCAAGGTAGTTTGTAACGGACTGTTGGGAAACGTAGTAGAAAGCAAAAAAAATCGCCCTACGACCACCCAGGAACAATATGAAGATGAATAATGGGTTGTGATCAATGATCGTTACCGACTCCGGGAGTGCATTGGTAGTGGAAGAGTCGGTGTAGATCGTACTTGGAGTCCCTTGAATGTAGATGATGATCCCATGAACCTCCCTCGAACAATCCCTCGAACAGAAGACCGAAAGCACAACCTCTCTACTTGGTTGCAAGCGTACGGTCTTCACGATCCGGCAGCATTCGCCGTCCAGAGCTAATCATCGCCTGAGAATTAGAGGGAGGAGATTAGAACCACACTAGACTTTTAATTATGAGGATTAGAGGTGGATAGGGCTATCTCTAATTAGTTAACTAGGAACAACTAGAACTAGTACTAGATGAACTAGAGGAGGCTACAAAACTTGTGTATACAAAAGGTGGAAATCCTCTAGTATATATATAGGTTAGAGGGGAAGAGGATGGCTGTCACCAAGGAGGGAAAGCCTCCTTGGGGCTCCACACAAGAGGGGGAGGAGTTGGACTCCTCCCCTGTTAGGATTCGGCCCCCATCCTTAGGGAAGGGAGGCGCCTACTCCACTTGGGCCCTTGTGGCCCAAGTTGCCTTCCACCTCTTGGCCTTTTTAGGCCAGTTGATATTTAAATTAAATATAAAATGTTCTAAACATTTTTAGAGCATTATATATAATTTAACATCCCCGGAAACATTTTCTACCTATATATAATTAATCGGCAACACCCGGTATTACCCGATATTCACTGAAACTCTTTCGGTGACCCTGAAACGCTTCCAGAACCTCTCGGAACTATTCCGGATATTAATCAAACAACTTGATACATCCATTTTGCATCATGCTTTTATATCGATATTTATTGCATTATGGGCTGTTATTACACATTATGTCACAATACTTATGCCTATTCTCTCTTATTTTACAAGGTTTACATGAAGAGGGAGAATGCCGGCAGCTGGGATTCTGGGCTGGAAAAGGAGCAAATATTAGAGACCTAGTCTGCATAGCTCCAAAAGTCCTGAAACTTCACGGAAGTTATTTCCAGAATATATAAAAAATACTGAGCGCAAGAAGTACCAAAGCGGGCCACACACCAGCCACGAGGGTGGGGGCGCCCCCTACCCCCTTGGGCGTGCCCCCAGCCTCGTGGGCCCCCTGGTGGACCTCCGATGCCCATCTTCTGCTATATGGAGTCTCTCATCGAGGAAAAAGTCATAAGCAAGCTTTCGGGACGAGACTCCACCGCCACGAGGCCGAACCTTGGCGGAACCAATCTAAGGCTCTGGCGGAGCTGTTCTGCCGGGGAAACTTCCCCCCGGGAAGGGGAAATCATCACCATCGTCGTCACCAATGATCCTCTCATCGGGAGGGGGTCAATCTCCATCAACATCTTCACCAGCACCATCTCATCTCAAACCCTAGTTCATCTCTTGTATCCAATCTTTGTATCCAAACCTCAGATTGGTATCTATGGGTTGCTAGTAGTGTTGATTACTCCTTGTAGTTGATGCTAGTTGGTCTACTTGGTGGAAGATCATATGTTCAGATCCATTATGCATATTAATACCCCTCTGATTATGAACATGAATATGCTTTGTGAGTAGTTACATTCGTTCATGAGGACGTGGGAGAAGTCTTGCTATTAGTAGTCATGTGAATTTGGTATTCGTTCGATATTTTGATGAGATGTATATTGTCATCCCTCTAGTGGTGTCATGTGAATGTCAACTACATGACACTTCATGATTGTTTGGGCCTAGAGGGAGGCATTGGGAGGTAATAAGTAGATGATGGGTTGCTAGAGTGACAGAAGCTTAAACCACAGTTTATGCGTTGCTTCGTAAGGGGCTGATTTCGATCCATAAGTTTCATGCTATGGTTAGGTTTACCTTAATACTACTATTTTAGTTGCGGATGCTTGCAATAGGGGTTAATCATAAGTGGGACAGGACCCAAGAACCGGTCCACCCACATATCAGATTATCAAAGTACCGAACGTGAGTCATATGATCGTGATGAAAACTAGCTTGACGATAATTCCCATGTGTCCTCGGGAGCGCTTTACATCATATAATAGTTTGTCCAAGCTTGTCCTTTGCTACAAAAATGATTGGGCCATCTTGATGCACCTTATTTTCTTTTATTACTTGCTACTCGTTACAAATTACCTTGTCACAAAACTATTTGTTACCGATGATTTCAGTGCTTGCAAAGAATACCTTACTGGAAACTACGTATCATTTCTTCTGCTCCTCGTTGGGTTCGACACTCTTACTTATCGAAAAGCTACGATAGATCCCCTACACTTGTGGGTCATCAAGACTCTTTTTTGGCGCTGTTGGCGGGGAGTGAAGCGCCTTTGGTAGGTGGAATTTGGTAAGGAAAAATTTATATAGTGTGCTGAAATTTACTGTCACTTGTTACTATGGAAAGTAATCCTTTGACGGGATTGTTCGGGGTATCTTCACCCCGACCGGTAGAGCAAATAGTTTCACCTCAACCTACTCAACCTACTGAAAATGAAAATGTTTACTTTGATATTACTTCGGGTATGATAGAGAAACTGCTAGCTAATCCTTTTGTAGGAGATGGAACATTGCATCCCGACTTACACTTAATCTATGTGGATGAAGTTTGTGGATTAATTAAGCTTGCAGGTATGCCCGATGATGTTAGCAAGAAGAAGTTCGTCCCTTTATCTTTGAAGGGAGATGCATTGACATGGTATAGGCTATGTGATGATATGGGATCATGGGACTACAAACGGTTGAAATTGGAATTCCATCAGAAGTTTTATCCTACGCATGTTGTTCATCGTGATCATAATTATATATAATTTTTGGCCTCGCGAAGGAGAAAGCATCGCTCAAGCTTGGGGGAGGCTTAAGTCAATGTTATATTCATGCCCCAATCATGAGCTCTCAAAAGAAATGATTATTCAAAAAAATTGTGCTCGGCTTTCTCACAACAATCGCTCCATGTTCGATACTTCTTGTACTGGTTCCTTTATGATGAAGACTATTGAATACAAATGGAATTTATTGGAGAGAATTAAATGCAACTCTGAAGATTGGGATCTCGACGAAGGTAAGGAGTCAGGTATAACAGCTAAGTTTGATTGTGTTAAATCTTTTATGGATACCGATGTTTTTCGTAAATTTAGCACTAAATATGGACTTGACTCTGAGATACTAGCTTCTTTCTGTGAATCCTTTGCTACTCATGTTTATCTCCCCAAGGAGAAGTGGTTTCAATATAATCCTCCCATTGAAGTAAAAGTAGTTGCACCTATTAAAGTTGAAGAAAAGACTATCACTTATAAGGATCCTATTGTTCCTACTTCTTATGTTGAGAAACCACCTTTCCTTGTTAGAATAAAGGATCATGCTAAAGCTTCAATTGTGGTCAACAAAAGCAATATTAAGACACCTAAACCCCCCGAGCAAGTTAAAGTTGAACCTAATGTTCCTATGGTTAAAGATCTCTTGGCCGATAATATTGATGGGCAGGTTATTTACTTCTGTGATGAGACTGCTAGAATTGCTAAACCTGGTGCTAAAGATAAACATAGACCTATCGTAGGCATGCCTGTTATTTCTGTTAAAATAGGAGATCATTGTTATCATGGCTTATGTGATATGGGTGCTAGTGCTAGTGCAATACCTATTTCCTTATACAAAGATATTATGTATGATATTGCACCAGCTGAAATAGAAGGTATTGATGTTACCATTAAGCTTGTTAATAGAGATACTATTTCAGTAATTGGGATTGTTAGAGACGTTGAAGTCTTGTGTGGGAAGGCTAAATATCCTGCTGATTTTCTTGTTCTGGGTTCCCCACAAGATAGCTTTTTTTGACAGAAAGACTGTATGGGAACCCCCTATAGTATAATTGGTGCAACAAAACCAAATTGCAAGTACCATGCCTTGAACCTGGGTGGGTGGGAAGGCATCAACCCCTTCATACAACTAGGCTATGCCTTAGTCTGCCCCACAAGATAGCTTTTGTCCCATTATATTTGGTAGACCCTTCTTGAACACTGTTAATGCTAAGATAGACTGCAATAAGGATATTGTTTCTGTTGGCTTGGGGGATATGTCTCATGATTTTAAGTTTTCTAAATTTTGTAGACAACCCCATGATAAAGAATTGCCTAGTAAAGATGAAATTATTGGTCTTTCTTCTATTGCCGTGCCTCCTATTGATCCATTAGAACAATACTTGCTAGACCATGAAAATGATATGTTTATGAATGAAAGAAGGGAAATAGATGAAGTATTCTTTAAACAGGGACCTATTCTGAAACACAATTTGCCTGTTGAAATCCTAGGGGATCCTCCTCCAACCAAGGGTGATCCCGTGTTTGAGCTTAAACCATTACCTGATACTCTTAAATATGCTTATCTTGATGAAAAGAAAATATATCATGTTATTATTAGTGCTAACCTTTCAGAGAAGGAGGAAGAGAAATTATTGAAAACTCTAAAGAAGCACCGTGCTTCTATTGGATGTACTCTTGATGATCTTAAGGGCATTAGTCCCACTCTATGTCAACCCAAAATAAATTTGGAGGAAGACGCCAAACCAGTTATTGATCATCAACGACGGCTGAATCCTATGATGAAAGAAGTGGTAAGAAAGGAAATATTAAAGCTCCTTGAGGCAGCTATAATTTATCCCGTTGCTGATAGTCAGTGGGTAAGTCCTGTCCATTGTGTCCATAAGAAGGGAGGTATTATTGTTGTTCCTAATGATAAAGATGAATTGATTCCGCAAGGAATTATTACGGGTTATAGGATGGTAATTGATTTCCACAATTAAATAAGGCTACTAAAGAAGATCATTACCCCTTACCTTTTATTGATCAAATGCTAGAAAGATTATCCAAACATACACATTTTTTCTTTCTAGATGGTTACTCCGGCTTCTCTCAAATACCTGTGTCAGCTGATGATCAATCAAATACCACTTTTACTTTCCCTTTCAGTACTTTTGCTTATAGATGTATGCCTTTTGGTTTATGTAATGCACCTGCTACCTTTCAAAGATGCATGATGGCTATATTCTCTGACTTTTGTGAAAATATATGTGAGGTTTTCATGGACGATTGCTCCGTTATGGATCCTCTTTTGATGATTGCTTAAGCAACCTTGATCGAGTTTTGCAGAGATGTGAAGAAACTAATCTTGTCTTGAATTGGGAGAAATGCCACTTTATGGTTAATGAAGGTATTGTCTTGGGGCAAAAAAATTCTAAAAGAGGTATTGAAGTTGAAGGCTAAAGTTGACGCTATTGAAAAGATGCCATGTCCCAAGGACATTAAAGGTATAAGAAGCTTCCTCGGTCACGCCGGTTTTTATAGGAGGTTCATTAAGGACTTCTCAAAATTTTCTCGGCCTCTGACTAATCTATTACAAAAATATATTCCTTTTGTCTTTGATGATGATTGCGTAGAAGCATTTGAAATACTTAAGAAAGCATTGATTTCTGCACCTATTATTTGGCCATCTGATTGGAATTTACCCATTGAAATTATGTGTGATGCTAGTGATTATGTTGTAGGTGCTATTCTAGGGCAAAGAGTTGATAAGAAATTAAATGTTATTCAATATGCTAGTAAAACTCTAGGCAACGCACAGAGAAATTATGCTACCACTAAAAAGGAATTCTTGGCGGTTGTATTTTCTTTTGATAAGTTTAGACCTTATATTGTTGATTCTAAAGTGACTATTCGCACTGATCATGCTGCTATTAAATACCTTATGGAAAAGAAAGATGCTAAACCTAGACTTATTAGATTGGTTCTCTTGCTACAAGAATTTGATTTGCATATTATTGATAGAAAGGGAGCTGAGAACCCCGTTGCAGACAACTTGTCTAGGTTAGATAATGTTCTTGATGACCCACTACCTATTGATGATAGCTTTCCTAATGAACAATTAAATGTCATAAATGCTTCTCGAACTGCTCCATGGTATGCTGATTATGCTAATTATATTGTTGCTAAATTCATACCACCTAGTTTCACATACCAGCAAAAGAAAAAGTTCTTCTATGACTTGAGACATTACTTTTGGGATGACCCACATCTTTATAAAGGAGTAGATGGTATTATTAGACGTTGTGTAAATGAGCATGAACAGGAACAAATCCTACGCCAATGTCACTCCGAGGCTTATGGAGGACACCATGCTGGAGATAGAACTGCACATAAGGTATTTCAATCCTATTTTTATTGGCCTATTCTCTTCAAGGATGCCAGTAAGTTTGTCTTGTCTTGTGATGAATGTCAAAGAATTGGTAATATTAGTAGACGTCAAGAAATGCCTATGAATTATTCACTTGTTATTGAACCATTTGATGTTTGGGCCTTTGACTATATGGACCTTTTCCTTCCTCTAATGGGTATACACACATTTTAGTTGCTGTTGATTATGTTACTAAGTGGGTAGAAGCTATTCCAACTAGTAGTGTTGATCATAACACCTCTATTAAGATGCTTAAAGAAGTTATTTTCCAGAGGTTTGGAGTCCCTAGATATTTAATGACTTATGGTGGTTCACATTTTATTCATGGTGCCTTTCGTAAAATGCTTGCTAAGTATGACGTTAATCATAGAATTGCATCTCCTTATCACCCACAGTCTAGCGGTCAAGTAGAATTGAGTAACAAAGAGCTCAAATTAATTTTGCAAAAGACTATTAATAGGTCCAGAAAGAATTGGTCCAAGAAACTTGATGATGCATTATGGGCCTATAGAACTGCATATAAAAATCCTATGGGTATGTCTCCGTATAAAATGGTTTATGGTAAAGCATGCCACTTACCTCTTGAACTAGAACATAAGGCATATTGGGCCATTAAAGAGCTCAATTATGATTTCAAACTTGCTGGTGAGAAGAGGTTATTTGACATTAGCTCACTTGATGAATGGAGAACCCAAGCTTATGAAAATGCCAACCTGTTTAAAGAAAAAGTTAAAAGATGGCATGATAAAAGGATACAAAAGCGTGAGTTTAATGTAGGTGATTATGTATTGCTATGCAACTCTCGTTTAAGATTTTTTGCAGGGAAACTTCTCTCTAAATGGGAAGGTCCTTACATTATCGAGGAGGCCTATCGTTCTGGTGCCATAAAAATCAACAACTTCGAAGGCACAAATCCGAGGGTGGTGAACGGTCAAAGAATTAAACATTATATCTTAGGTAATCCTATAAATGTTGAAACTAATATTATTGAAACTGTAACCTCGGAGGAATACATAAGGGACACTTTCCGGAACATTTCAGACTCCGAAAAGGAATAGGTATGTCGTACGGTAAGTAAACCGACTCCAAAACAGTTCTAATGGCAATATTTCTTCGTTTTGGAATATTTAAAAAAATAGGAAAATAAGAAGCAGACCGAAAAGGGCACGGGGCTTCCACGAGGGTGGGAGGCATGCCCTACCCCCTTGGGCGCGCCCCCTGCCTTGTGGGCACCTCGTGTGCTCTCCGGATTCCGTTTTCTTGCACGATACTTCTTTTGGTCGGTAAAAATTCATTATATAATCTGCCGAAGGTTTTGACCACCGTATCACGCAAATATCTTTTTCTTTGTTTTAAGCTGTTTTCTGTCAGGGTTGTCAAGGCCACTCATTATGTCATCTCCCTCCTCCAACAATGGTGACAACGATGCTTGGCTAATGAAGATAGAGCTGAAGAGGGAAGAACCTATGGAGATCAACAAGGATGAAGGGATCAAGAAGACCACGGAGGACCAAGTTCCGGCAGCAGAAGACATCCTTCAACTTGATCACAATCTTCTTACCCCAACTGAGAACGAGGCTTTCAAGATGATTGAGTTAGCCCGTATACAAAACAAGTATCTCACACATGAAAATATTTTGTTGAAGGAGCCGCGGAGTCTTCTGCTATACGGAGTCTTTCGTGGAGCTAAAAATCATAAGGAAGCTTTCGGGATGAGACTCCGCCGCCACGAGGCCGAACCTTGGCGGAACCAATCTAGGGCTCTGGCGGAGCTGTTCTGCCGGGGAAACTTCCCTCCGGGAGGGGGAAATCATCACCATCGTCGTCACCAATGATCCTCTCATCAGGAGGGGGTCAATCTCCATCAACATCTTCACCAGCACCATCTCCTCTCAAACCCTAGTTCATCTCTTGTATCTAATATTTGTATCCAAACCTCAGATTGGTACCTGTGGGTTGCTAGTGGTGTTGATTACTCCTTGTAGTTGATGCTAGTTGGTTTCCTTTGTGAAAGATCGTATGTTCAGATCCATTATGCATATTAATACTCCTCTGATTATGAACATGAATATGCTTTGTGAGCAGTTACGTTTGTTCCTGAGGACATGGGGGAAGTCTTGCTATTAGTAGTCATGTGAATTTGGTATTCATTCGATATTTTGATGAGATGTATGTTGTCATCCCTCTAGTGGTGTCATGTGAACGTCGACTACATGACACTTCACCATTGTTTGGGCCTAGAGGGAGGCATTGGGAAGTAATAAGTAGATAATGGGTTGCTAGAGTGATAGAAGCTTAAACCCTAGTTTATGCGTTGCTTCGTAAGGGGCTGATTTGGATCCATATGTTTCATGCTATGGTTAGGTTTACTGTCGGTGTCAAAACCGGCGGATCTCGGGTAGGGGGTCCCGAACTGTGCGTCTAGGCTGGATGGTAACAGGAGGCAGGGAACACGATGTTTTACCCAGGTTCGGGCCCTCTCAATGGAGGTAAAACCCTACGTCCTGCTTGATTTAATATTGATGATATGGGTAGTACAAGAGTGGATCTACCACGAGATCAAGGAGGCTAAACCCTAGAAGCTAGCCTATGGTGTGATTGTTGTATGATGATGTTGTCCTACGGACTAGAACCCTCCGGTTTATATAGACACCGGATAGGGTTAGGGTTACATAGAGTCAGTTACAATGGTAGGAGATCTTGAATATCCGTATCGCCAAGCTTGCCTTCCACACCAAGGAAAGTCCCATCCGGACACGGGACGAAATCTTCAATCTTGTATCTTCATAGTCCAGGAGTCCGGCTGAAGGTATAGTCCGGCTACCCGAACACCCCCTAATCCAGGACTCCCTCATTTACCTTAATACTTCTGTTGTAGTTGTGGATGCTTGCAACAGGGGTTAATCATAAGTGGGATGCTTGTCCAAGTAAGGATAGTACCCCAAGCACTGGTCCACCCACATATCAGATTATCAAAGTACCGAACGTGAATCATATGATCGTGATGAAAACTAGCTTGATGATAATTCCCATGTGTCCTCGGGAGCACTTTACATCATATAAGAGTTTGTCCAGGCTTGTCCTTTGCTACAAAAAGGATTGGGCCATCTTGTTGCACCTTATTTACTTTCATTACTTGCTACTCGTTACAAATTACCTTGTCACAAAACTATCTGTTACCGATAATTTCAGTCCTTGAAGAGAATACCTTACTAGAAACTGCTTATCATTTCCTTCTGCTCCTCGTTGGGTTCGACACTCTTACTTATCGAAAAGCTACGATATATCTCCTACACTTGTGGGTCATCACAAATCCACAAATATATTCTCATCACTCCCATCCTAGTAATACTCAGCAGATTGTGATTATCTTAAGCTTGTGACCCCGTAGGTTCGGTAACCATAGACATGAACGAAACCCCTTCGTTCAATGACCGATAGTGGAACCGTGGACATCCATATCGGTCCCTATGATGACACGAATGCTATTCAAGTGAAACTTTGGTTATCATGTGATGCTCCCTTTTCTTGGCGATACTTTACAAAACCTGGTGTGCATCGGTATCCTCCTGAGTCATCACCATGCTCACTATATTGTTGCTCCAGTTACCGGTTTTGTTCTCCTTTCTCATTGACGTGTTCCGGCATCCCCATGATGTAGTCACCTGTGTCTGGCCAGACGATGATGGATGTCGTGACACCGAGAGGGCCCTAGAAATATCTCTCCATCGTCGGAGGATAAAATCCCATTCTCGAGTTGTCAGGTCACTTGCCAAACTTTCTGGTGTGCCTGAAAGTTGTCGTTATGATCACCTTGTTGTAGATGACGTATGAACAACCCCAAAGCCCACCATCTAGTAGGAAGTGACCGAGACACTCTCATGGTCTGAGGAACTAAAACACATGCTAACACTCCGTGTTATAACAGATGATTTCAGACGATATGATCACATAGCATAACAGACAAGTATTGGGTCGATTCAATATGATCATTCTTCTAATGTCACGCCCTCAATGTTGTTTAAGTACTATCATTACACTTAACAATATCCTAATATCTAGAAAACATGATCACTAATGATACATCCCCAACGTATCGATAATTTTTTATTGTTCCATGATATTATATTATCTGTTTTGGATGTTTTATATGCATTAATATGCTATTTTATATTATTTTTGGGACTAACTTACTAACCCAGAGCCTAGTGTCAGTGATAAGTCTCCAACGTATCTATAATTTTTTATTGCTCCATGTTATTATATTATTTGTTTTGGATGTTTTATATGCATTAATATGCTATTTTATATTATTTTTGGGACTAAGCTATTAACCTAGAGCCCAGTGCCAGTTCCTATTTTTTTCCTTGTTTTAGAGTTTCGCAAAAAAGGAATACCAAACGGAATGAAACTTTCACGATGATTTTTCTTGGACCAGAAGACATCCAGAGGGCTTGGAGTGCACATCAGGAAAGCCACGAGGCGGCCACAAGGTCGGGAGGCGCGCCCAGGGGGTAGGGCGCGCCCCCACCCTTGTGGGCCCCTCGTGACTCCACCAACCTATTTCTTCTGCCTATATATTCTCAAATACCCCAAAACCTTCCAGGGGAGGCACAAAACCACTTTTCCACCGCCGCAACCTTATCTACCCGTGAGATCCCATCTAGGGGCCTTCTACGGCATCCTGTCAGAGGCGGATTCGATCACGGAGGGCTTCTACATCAACACCATTGCCTCTCCGATGAAGCGTGAGTAGTTTACCACAGACCTACGGGTCCATAGCTAGTAGCTAGATGGCTTCTTCTCTCTCTTTGATCTCAATACCATGTTCTCCTCGATGTTCTTGGAGATCTATTCGACGTAATACTTTTAGGCGGTGTGTTTGCCGAGATCCGATGAATTGTGGATTTATGATCAGCTTATCTATGAATATTATTTGAATCTCCTCTGAATTTGTATATGCATGATTTGATAGCTTCGCAAGTCTCTTCGAACTATCGGCTTGGTTTGGCCAACTAGATTGGTTTTTCTTGCAATGGGGGAAGTGCTTAGCTTTGGGTTCAATCATGCGGTGCTCAATCCTAGTGATAGAAGGGGAACCAACACATATGGTATTGTTGCCATCGAGGATAACAAGATGGGGTTTTCATCATATTGTTTGAGTTTATCGTGCTACATCATGTCATCTTACTTAATGCGTTACTTTGTTCTTCATGAACTTAATACTCTAGATGCAGGCAGGAGTCGGTCGATGTGTGGGGTAATAGTAGTAGATGCAGGCAAGAGTCGGTCTACTTGATACGGATGTGATGCATATATTCATGATCATTGCCCTAGATATCGTCATAACTTTGTGCTTTTCTATCAATTGCTTGGCAGTAATTTGTTCACCCACCTAATATTTTCTATCTTGAGAGAAGCCTCTAGTGAAACCTATGGCCCCCGGGTCTATTTTCCGTCATATAAGTTTCCGGTCTACAATTTTAGTTTCCTATTTACTTTCTTTCCAATATTTTACTTTCCTTTCCGTAAACCAAAAATACCAAAAATATTACTTTACTGGTTATCCATCTATATCAGATCTCGCTTTCCAAATAACCGTGAAGGGATTGACAACCCCTTTGTCGCGTTGGGTGCAAGTTGGTGTTTATTTGTGCAGGTATTCGGTGGCTTGTGCGTTGTTTCCTACTGGATTGATACCTTAGTTCTCAAAAGTTGTGGGAAATACTTACGTTACTTTGCTGCATCACCCTTTCCTCTTCAAGGGAAAAACCAATGCAAGCTCAAGAGGTAGCGGGAAGAATTTCTGGCGTCGTTGCCGAGGAGAAATACGCCAAGCCGAGACATACCAAGTACCCATCATAAACTCTTATCCCTCGCATTACATTATTTGCCATTCGCCTCTCGTTTTCCTCTCCCCCACTTCTAAAATGATTTTCAAAAAGATTTACCTTTTCTTTGCCCCTCTTTCATTCGTCTTCTTCGCTTGCTCGTTTGCTCGTTTGCCAGTTGCCACCACGTCTGAAACTGGGGAGGTTATCACCAAAACAGTAGTAGTAACGATGAGGGGAACTTTGACGCTTTTACTAATCCTCATGAAGAATCTACTATTCTACACACAAAAAACTTCGCATAGGTAGTGGCAATATTATTGGAAAAGGGGTTATTCAAGATTTCTTTACTTGTGCCGGTGCACTTCCAACTATGGGTGGGTCTATTCTCCATAAAACTAGTAGTCTTGCGAATGTTATATCCTTTCTCATAGTTGAACTTGAAAGACAATTTTTTCATATGCATACTTCCATTCAAAAGATTTTTCTAGAGTTTTCTAACATTGAGCATTCTTTTATTAAGCGTGCCGCCACTATTTTCCTAGCACATGAGTTTAGATTTATTATGAAAGAAGCTATTGAAATTTTCGCACATTATAAAGTAGATGGTGGTCGTCCTCCCATAGAGGGAATTCTCTTTAATCAATAGGACATAATGCGTTTACGATCTTTAGATCATGTTGCTTATAACAAAAATTTAAGAAAGAGGGTTCCTACCGATGTTTTAGTTAATAAGATTTCTGAGCTTAATGATGATTTATCGGTACAAAACAACAGATTTGGTTTCTCTCTTGGACACAGGCTCATGACTTTTTGCTAAAAGAATGCTTATAATGATGAGTTGGTCATACAATGTGAAGGGCCGAAGGAGGAACCAATTCCTCCCGAGATCGATCTTGGGGATTCTTATCCCATTAAATTTAGCCCTTTTGATTACTTTTGCTTACCTCAAAGAAAACTTTCAGCTGAATGAAGTGTCGGCGTTCTGGGAACGGGGGTCCCCAGACTAGCCTGCCTGCGGCCTGCGCCGTGGCTCAAAGGAGGCCCAGTGCGGCCCATCTTCATCAACACAAGACTCAAGACCCTCGCGAGGGGCCAAGCCTCGCGGGGCGGACGACATGGCGCATCCTCAGGCGCAGCCTCCTCAGGCTGGCTCGCGAGGAGGCGGAGAGATCAAGGCGGGGTACCTCGCGAGGTGCCCATGACGCAAGCCATGACGATCGTGGGTGCCAGGCGGGCGCCAGCGCGCGCAGCGTCCTTCTTTCCTCTTTGGTGCAAAGGGGGCAAGCGCAACCGCGGAGTACCGAGGCATCAGGAAAAGGTTGCCATTTCGGTGCAACGAGACCAAGACCAGAAGGACTACAAGACGGAGGTCACCATGGAGCACAGCACGGCGTCACCACAGAGCCTTTGGCAGGCGAAGACCAACTTTAGTCAGGATAAGTGTACTAGATGTTCCCCTTCGAATTGGCCAATTGTTGGCGCCCTTCCCGCTCAATATTTGGGAAGAGGCCCAGGGCCTTTGCCTATAAATAGGACCAGCCACCCACATAGCAAATGGACGGTCGACAAGTGAGAAAAAGGCAGAGAGAGTGAGTGAGAGAGAGAGAAGGGTGACTGAACTCCTCCTAGCAGTTCATCGCCCCAGCCAAGATCAGACCCTCGCGAGGTTGTTCTTCCTTGTATTGTTCATCATCACCAGCCCCAGGAGGCAATCCACCAACCACACACTGGAGTAGGGTATTACACCACAACGGTGGCCCGAACCAGTATAAACCTTGTGTCTCTTGCGCAGTTCTTTTAGTAGTTTAGAACTTTGTGAGACGGGGAGGTACAAGGCGTGATCTCCGCGCGCACCCCAGTGTTCGAACCTTAAGGGTCTGCCGGAACCCGTGATCCGACATTTGGCGCGCCAGGTAGGGGTGCGCCAGAATCTGTCTTCCACCGCTCCGTCCTCCTCCGGCCGCCGCATCCATGTACGGCGACAGTCGAGCTCGCGTCGCCCCGGCGGCCCTCGCCGGTGGATGTTCTCGTTGTCCCCCGTCACCTGCTGTCAACACCGCCACCGGCCCAGCGGGGAACGAGCGGCAAGCACCCCCCCCCCCCCAGCATCTGCCTACGCAGCGGAGTAGCAGCACTGCAACATCGACGCCTCCGGTCGTTGCGGCCCTCCTGGGCGGCTCGCAGGCGCCGCCCACGAGTCCCCACGTCAAGCCTTTTGCCCGCCGGGTTACTGTTGTTTCCGCACGGCAGGGGGCTCCCCCAGACCGGGCGGCGCGCGAGGCCGGTCTGACCTTTAGCTCGGAGGACCACCCCACCAACCTGGTCGGCTCGGGCGCGTTCCCCCTGTTGTGCACCCCCACCATCTGCCAGGTGGCCGTCACCAGAACCCTCGTTGACGGCTGCGCGGGCCTCAGGGTGCTTTCGGTTGAGGCTTTCAACCTCCTCTACATACCCCGGGAGCGGCTGCGACCCAGCCGATCTTTCTCGGGCGTCGGGGGCAGATCATCCGACTCCCTGGGACAGATCCGGCTCCCGGTAACCTTCGGCACCTACGACAACTTCCGCACGGAGATGGTCGACTTCGACATCGCCCCCATCGGCCTCACTTACAACGCCATCCTCGGCTACCCGGTGCTGGCTCAGTTCATGGCCGCCACGCACCCGGCATACAACCTCATGAAGATGCCCGGGAGCAGCGGTACCCTCGCCGTGCACGAGGACACTGGGGACGCCCTGCGAGTACTCAAGCTCGCCTTCAAGACGGCAGCATCGGCACGGCCCGTCAACACGGAGACCCCTGAGCCCAAGGGGGCTGCGCCCGCCAAGAAGAAGCAGTTGTTCACCCAGGACAAGGCAGAAACCAAGCAGATACCCGTCGACGAGGACGGGTCCTCCAGTGCCACTTTCACCATAGGCGCCAACCTTGAGCCTGAGCAGGAGGAGGCCTTGGTCAAGTTCCTGCGCGTGAATAAGAAGGTATTTGCTTGGGAGCCCGATCAGCTGGCGGGGATCCCCAGGAGAGTTATCGAGCATCACCTCAACGTGTGCCCAAATGTGCGCCCCGTGAAGCAAAGGCCAGGCGGCAGTCCGTGGAGAAGCAGGCCTTCATTGTCCAAGAGACCCGCAAGCTAGAAGCCGCTGGGGTCATTCGCGAGGTCCGATACCCGGATTGGTTGGCCAACCCTGTCGTTGTGCCCAAGAAAGGGGGGAAGGAATGCATGTGTGTTGACTTCACCAACCTCAACAAAGCATGCCCGCAAGATCCGTTTCTGCCCCCCCGCATCGACCAGATTGTCGATTCCACTGCGGAGTGCGACCTGCTATGCTTCCTGGACGCCTTCTCCGGGTATCACCAGACCAAGATGGCGGTAGAAGACGTTGAGAAGACCGCCTTCTTAACCCCGTGCGGGGTATACTGCTACACATGCATGCCGTTCGGACTGCGTAACGCATGGGCAACCTTTCAGCGGCTGATGCACATCACCTTGGGCCCGCAACTCGGAAAGAATGTCGAGGCCTACGTTGATGACATTGTAGTAAAATCTCGGGAGGCCAAGACCCTGATACAAGACCTGGAGGAGACCTTCACGAGCCTCGATGCAGTAAACCTGCGGCTCAACCCGGAGAAATGTGTGTTTGGCGTCCCCTCGGGCAAGCTTTTGGGATTCCTCGTGTCCCATCGTGGCATCGAGGCCAACCCCGAGAAGGTCAAGGCGGTCGAGGACATGAGTCCGCCAAAGACCCTCAGAGAAATGCAGAAGCTGACTGGGCGCGTGACCGTGCTAGGGCGCTTCATCTCCAAATTAGGGGAGCGAGCGCTGCCTTTCTTTTAGCTGATGAAGAAAAAGGGGCCCTTTGAATGGACTGAAGAGGCAGATAAGGCATTTCAAGATCTCAAGAGGTACCTGACCAGTCCCCCGGTCATGGTGGCTCCCCGCCCTCAAGAGCCCCTGCTGCTTTACCTCGCTGCCACTCCCTACTCCGCCAGCGCAGCCCTGGTGGCAGTTAGGGAGGAGCGCCAAGTCAAAACCGCAGCGGCAGCCCGAGGCAAGACAAAACGGGAACAAGGAAAGCCTGCAGAAGCCGCAACCGCAGTTGAGGAGGGTCAGCTGTCGAAGAATGCACCGGAGGCAGGAGAGGCCGCATGCCCGGATGATCCACCTCCCGAGGCCACGTCATCTCGTGAGGCGCCCTTACCTCCCAAGGGCGCCGCGACCCCGGATACTCTCAGCCTTGTTGAGCATCCCGTCTACTTTGTTAGCACGATGTTACGGGACGCGAGGGCACGGTACCCAATGCCTCAGAAGCTCCTCCTCGCGCTACTGGTAGCCTCGCGCAAGCTGCGTCCCTACTTCCAGGCACATCCCATCAAAGTTGTCTCATCGTACCCCCTGGAGAGAGTGCTCAGGAGCCCTAACTCAGACGGAAGGGTTGCCGAGTGGAACATGGAGCTGCAGGCGTTTCAGCTCGAGTTCAGCACAACCAGGGTCATCAAAGGAGCAGCGTTGGCGGATTTCATAGCGGAATGGGCGGACGCACCAGGCCTTAGGGACAACGAGGATCGGTCCCTCTCTCTAGGGAGTGAGGCGCCGGAAGGCTGGGTCATGTACTTCGATGGGGCGTTCTCCAAACACGGCGCGGGGGCTGGTGCGGTGCTGATATCACCCACTCAGGATAAGCTCTACTATGCCGTACAGCTCTGTTTCCAGCAAGGTGAAAAGGTCTCCAACAACATTGCAGAATATGAGGGACTGATAGCCGGGTTGAAGGCCGCAGTAGCCCTGGAAGTGAAACGCCTCACCATCAAGGGCGACTCGCAGCTCCTAGCCAACTTCTCCAACAAGGTGTACGAGCCGAAGGACGAGCATATGGAGGCCTACCTAGCGGAGGTCCGCAGGATGGAAAAGCAATTCTGGGGGATGGAGCTGAAGCACGTGCCCCGTGGCACCAATCAGGAAGCTGACGACATAGCCGGACGGGCATCCAGGCGGTTGCCGCAGGAACCCGACGTCTTCGAAGAGCAGCTCTTCAAACCTTCAGCACAGCCGACGTTATCAAACACCGCTCAGTCTCGAGAGGAGCTCCCCCAGCCGCCAGCCTCGGGAGCCCCGGTCTGTGGGCCGACCTCAGGAGCACGCCTGCTCCTGACGATGGAACCTCAGGAGGAGTGCTGGATCGCAGAACTCTAGAGTTATTTAACGCAAGGGGCCCTATCGGAAAAGGAAGAGGAAGCGGAGCGTGTGGTGCGGCAGGCCACGGCATACTGCATCAGAGATGGAGAACTTTACCGGAAGCGACCAAACGGTGTGTCTCTGCGCTGCATCCCCAGGGAGCAAGGGAAGGAACTACTAGAGGACATACACGGCGGAGACTGCGGACACCACTCATCATCACGGACCCTCGTCGGCAAGGCATTCCGTAGCGGGTTCTATTGGCCCACCGCGCTCAATGACGCAATCGAATTGGTAAAGGCTTGTGAGGCCTGCCAGTTTCATTCCAAGTAGATCCATCAACCAGCGGGGGGCCTGCAGACAATACCCATCTCGTGGCCATTCGCAGTTTGGGGGTTGGATATTCTGGGCCCGTTCCCTCGGGCTCCAGGGGGCTACCGTTACCTCTACGTCGCCATTGACAAGTTCACCAAGTGGGCAGAAGTGGAGGTTGTCTGTACCATCCCCGCTGGCTCCACGGTCAAGTTCATCAGGGGTATCGTGAGCCGGTTCGGGGTGCGGAATCGCATCATCATAGACAATGGTTCGCAGTTCACCAGTAATCTCTTCAAAACATACTGTGCTAACCTTGGGACGCAGATATGCTACGCTTCGGCGGCGCACCCGCGAAGCAATGGGCAGGCCGAACGAGCCAACGCGGAGGTCCTGAGAGGCCCCAAGACCAGGACATTCAAGAAGAAGCTGGAGGCCTGCGGCAGAGGCTGGTACGATGAGCTCCAATCCGTGTTGTGGTCCATCCGCACAACCGCAACCAAACCAACTGGGGAGACCCCGTTCTTCCTGGTCTATGGAGCCGAAGCAGTCCTCCCTCACGAGGTCAGACATCGCTCCGCGCGGGTCCTGGCGTTCGACGAGGCGCAGCAGGACGCCATGCGGGGGATGGACCTCGTACTAGGGGAGGGACGCCGCCGGGAAGCCGCGCTGCGAACGGCAAGGTACCAACAGGTGCTACGACGATATCACTGCCGCAACATCCGCCCCAGGACCCTCGAGGTAGGAGACCTCGTACTCAGGCGGATCCTCTCCAGGGAGGGGCTGCACAAGCTCTCTCCCATGTGGGAGGGCCCGTTCAAGGTTGTTCATGTTTCCAGGCCTGGCTCCGTGCGCTTGGAGACTCAAGAGGGGGAGCCGATCCAGAACGCATGGAACATCCAGCACCTCTGGAGGTTCTACCCCTAAAAGGCCCAGAGCCTGTGAAGCAAGGCGAGTGCCTGTGAAGACCTTCCCTTTTTGTAAAAGGCCCAGAGCCTGTGAAGCAAGGCGAGTGCCTGTGAAGACCTTCCCTTTTTGGAAAAGGCCTAGAGCCTGTGAAGCAAGGCGAGTGCCTGTGAAGACCTTCCCTTTTTGGAAAAGGCCCAGAGCCTGTGAACCAAGGCGAGTGCCTATGAAGACCTTCCCTTTTTGGAAAAGGCCCAGAGCCTGTGAAGCAAGGCGAGTGCCTGTGAAGCTATCCCTTTTTGGAAAAGGCCCAGAGCCTGTGAAGCAAGGCGAGTGCCTCTGAAGACCTTCCCTTTTTGGAAAAGGCCCAGAGCCTGTGAAGCAAGGCGAGTGCCTGTGAAGCTATCCTTTTTTGGAAAAGGCCCAGAGCCTGTGAAGCAAGGCGAGTGCCTGTGAAGCTATCGCGTTTTGGAAAAGGCCCGGAGCCTGTGAAGCAAGGCCAATGCCTGTGAAGCTCGCCGCCCCGTGACACTCTCACGTAATAATGAGTGGGGCTGTACATGCCCCGGAGTCTCAGGAGCGCCGACCTCAGGCCCTGGGGCTCCCTCCCACGCCCAGTGGCAGCACTTAGCTCTGCGCTGGTGAGAAGACGTCGAAGACTAGATTAGGTGCCGGATGCGGCTTTTTCATTTGCTTTCTGCAGTTGACGTGTTTACTTGCATTTGAAGTCTTATTGAAGTTGTCGCTGTTGTTGATTTGTGGTTCGTCGATTTTCGCTCCTCGCTTTGGTTTCTCTCATAAATGACCTCCCGAGGGATGGTACTCAAACGTCCTCGCGAGCGTTTGTGCTCTAGCCACTGGAAGGTTTCATGGCCCGGGCACGTTACAGGAGCACCCCTCTAGTCCGTGCCCCTCGGGCACCGCGACGCGCACACATGGCCTGGGTCGGTCGCCCCGCCCCCCCCCCCCCGGCAGGGGTCAAAGACTATCTACGCACAGGCGTGTAGTTAAGAGGAACAAAAATAAGATCAAGGTAATGGCCAAAACGGCAATAATTCCCAACACGCCCCAGCAGGGCTCCATGCAGCTGTTTTGTCTTACACAGGAAACAAAAGGAACAGGAAAGGACGAGCCCAGTGCAGCCCTCCGCACATCAGGCCGCGGAGGCAAACCGGGCTGCCTCCGGGCCTCAGGAAGACTCCCTCTCGCGCTTCACCAGGGCACGACGGCGGGCGGACGAGCCATCACCTCCCAAGCAAGCTCGACGGCGCGGGGGTTGACTGCGGCCACCGCTGGAGGAGTCGCTTGAGGAAGAGTTGACGAAGCTTGGGGAGTCTCGGGCGCCGCCATCCGCGCGGGCGCTATCTCTTCCATCACCGTCGGAGCGGGGCCCCCGGCCGCGGTCGTCGTCCTCAGGGCAACACCCCGCGCAGCGACCATCTTCCCCAAACACCCTCACATAGAGGGTGGCATCACCGTCAAACCTGAAGTGCAGGGTGCACCGGCGCCCCAGGCTGCGAGCGCGGGCGAACGCCTGCCGGCCACGAGTTAAGGACAGGCCCCTGTTGGCGGAGACCTCCAGCGCGGCCCACGAGGACCTGCTGCAGCAGCCCTCCGCATGGAGCCAGAGGCCACCAGGAGCACCGGCCGGGTGTTCACCAAGGAGGAAGCGAGGGAGTTGGAGCCGGGCGCTAGTCGGCTCCGCCGACCAGACGATGAACTCCGGCAGCACCTGCGTAGCGCGGAAGCGCGGCCTGGGGGAGCGCGCAACCCAGGCGCGTCCCTCGGCCACAGCGGCTCGCCCGCCGCCGCGCTGGGAGCCGCCACCATGACCACCAAACGCTACCGGGGCAGCCACCGGATGCTTCCGAGGGCGCCCACGACCACGCTTGGGCGGGGGAGAGGCAGGATCGACCTAGAGGGCCTTCCCCTTCTCCGCAGCCGAGTACCTCCTCGATGGAGCCATCACACCAAGGCGGGGCAAGGATTGAGGCAAAGGAGAAAACAAGAAGAGATGGACTGGAAGGGCACGCGTCGTGCCGTACTTATAGCCGGCGAAGGCCAACCGCCGGCTTCCACGATCACGGGTAATCATGACACGATCTGCATGCAGGGACTTGTCCAACTCGCACGATCACCGAGGCGTTGTGGGGAAGTGGAGACACCCACGTCCCATCAACCGCCATGTGGCGCCTAAGGCCGTAGGCTATTAGGGCCCGCGGCGCTTCGCCCTTGCCCTTTCGCCTCTCGGCACGGCCAAGTCCATGCACGCCTTGGGCCCGGGGGCTACTGTCGGCGTTCTGGGAACGAGGGTCCCCAGACTTGCCTGCCTGTGGCCTGTGGCGTGGCTCAAAGGAGGCCCAGTGCGGCCCATCTTCATCAACACATTACTCAAGACCCTCGCGAGGGGCCAAGCCTCGCGGGGTGGACGACACGGCGCATCCTCAGGCGCAGCCTCCTCAGGCTGGCTCGCGAGGAGGCGGAGAGATCAAGGCGGGGTACCTCGCGAGGTGCCCATGAAGCAAGCCATGACGATTGACGGTGCCAGGCGGGCGCCAGCGCGCGCAGCGTCCTTCTTTCCTCTTTGGTGCAAAGGGGGCAAGCGCAGCCGCAGAGTACCGAGGCATCAGGCAAAGGTTGCCATTTCGGTGCAATGAGACCAAGACCAGAAGGACTACGAGACGGAGGTCACCATGGAGCCCAGCACGGCGTCACCACAGAGCCTTTGGCAGGCGAAGACCAACTTTAGTCAGGATAAGTGTACTAGATGTTCCCCTTCGAATTGGCCAATTGTTGGCGCCCTTCCCGCTCAATATTTGGGAAGAGGCCCAGGGCCTTTGCCTATAAATAGGACCAGCCACCCACATAGCAAATGGACGGTCGACAAGTGAGAAAAAGGCAGAGAGAGTGAGTGAGAGAGAGAGAAGGGTGACTGAACTCCTCCTAGCAGTTCATCGCCCCAGCCAAGAACAGACCCTCGCGAGGCTATTCTTCCTTGTATTGTTCATCATCACCAGCCCCAGGAGGCAATCCACCACCCACACACTGGAGTAGGGTATTACGCCACAACGGTGGCCCGAACCAGTATAAACCTTGTGTCTCTTGCGCAGTTCTTTTAGTAGTTTAGATCTTTGTGAGACGGGGAGGTAGAAGGCGTGATCTCCGCGCGCACCCCAGTGTTCGAACCTTAAGGGTCTGCCGGAACTCGTGATCCGACATGAAGGGAGTATGAGATGATTTTTCAAGATTTTCCTTGTCATTATTACGATTATACTTAGATCTATTCATGGTTTATGCCTAGCTAGGGCGTTAAACAATAGCGCTTGTTGGGAGGCAACCCAATTTTATTTTTGTTCTTGCTTTTGAGGTCCTGTTTTGCATAAAATAATTTCTCTAGCCACTGGTGAGATGTGGTTTTTATGTTTTAATTAGTGTTTGTGCCAAGTAAGACCTTTGGGATAGCTTACGCTTATAGTTGATTTGATCCTGCTAAAAACAGAAACTTTTGTGCCAAGGAGATTAATTTTCATTTTTAGCAGAAGCGTGATAAAATACTAATTATTCTTGCAAAAGATTAATAAAAAATCTTAGGTCGTCCTAATTTTTCAGGATTTTCGTTGTTACAGAAGTATTCAAAATCTCCAGATTGCTACATACTGTTCTGTTTTTGACAGATTCTGTTTTTCACGTGTCGTTTGCTTATTTTGATGCATCTATGGCTAGTATCGGGGGGTATGTACCATGCAAAAGTTGGAATACAGTAGATATTACACCAATATAAATAAAGAATGAGTTCACAATAGTACCAAAAGTGGTGATTTATTTTCTTATACTAACGGAGCTTATGAGATTTTTTGTTGAGTTTTGTGCTGTGAAGTTTTCAAGTTTTGTGTAAGGATTTGATGGACTATGGAATAATTAGTGGCAAGAGCCTAAGCTTGGGGATGCCCAAGCCACTCCAAGGTAATATTCAAGGACAACCAAGAGCCTAAGCTTAGGGCATCCCCTCTTTCATCTTCGTCTATCGGTAACTTTACTTGAGGCTATATTTTTATTCACCATATGATATGTGTTTTGCTTGGAGCGTCTTGTATGATTTGAGTCTTTGCTTTTTAATTTGCCACAATCATCCTTGCTGTACACACCTTTTGAGAGAGACACTCATGAATCGTGATTTATTAGAATACTCTATGTGTGTCACTTATATCTTTTGAGCTAGGCAAATTTGCTCTAGTGCTTCACTTATATCTTTTTATAGCACGGCGGTGGTTTTATTATATAGAAATTGATCAATTCTCGCACTTCACTTGTATTATTTTGAGAGTCTTTAAAAACAGCAAGGTAATTTTCTTTGGTTATAAAATTAGTCCTAATATGATAGTCATCCAAGAGGGATATAATAAAAACTTTCATATAAAAGTGCAATGAATACTATGAGAAGTTTGATTCCTTATGATTGTTTTGAGATATAAAGATGGTGATATTAGAGTCATGCTAGTGAGTAGTTGTGAATTTGAGAAATACTTGTGTTAAAGTTTCTGAGTCTCGTAGCATGCACGTATGGTGAACCGTTATGTGATGAAGTCGGAGCATGATTTATTTATTGATTGTGTTCTTTATGAGTGGCAGTCGGGGATGAGCGATGGTATTTTCCAACCAATCTATCCCCCTAGGAGCTTGCGCGTAGTAATTTGTTTGGATGACTAATAGATTTTTGCAATAAGTATGTGAGTTCTTTATGACTAATGTTGAGTCCATGGATTATACGCACTCTCACCTTTTCGCCATTCCTAGCCTCTCTTGTACCACGCAACTTTCGCCGGTACCATGAACCCACCATATACCTTCCTAAAAACAGCCACCATACCTACCTATTATGGTATTTCCATAGCTATTCCGAGATATATTGCCATGCAACTTTCCACCGTTCCGTTTATATGACACGCTCCAATATCGTCATATTGCTATGCATGATCATGTAGTTGACATCGTATTTGTGGCAAAGCAACCATTCATAATTCTTTCATACACGTCACTCTTGATTCATTGCACATCCCGGTACACACCCGGAGGCATTCATATAGAGTCATATGTTGTTCTAAGTATCGAGTTGTAATTCTTGAGTTGTAAGTAAATAAAAGTGTGATGATCTTCATTATTAGAGCATTGTCCATGTGAGGAAAGGATGATGGAGACTATGATTCCCCCACAAGTCGGGATGAGACTCCGGACGAAAAAAAATAGAGACAAAAAAATGAGAGAAGGCCCAAATAAAAAATTAAAAAATGAGAGAAAATAGAGAAGGGGCAATGCTACTATCCTTTTACCACACTTGTGCTCCAAAGTAGCACCATGATCTTCATGATAGAGAGTCTCCTATGTTGTCACTTTCATATACTAGTGGGAATTTTCATTATAGAACTTGGCTTGTGAGCAGGTGAGTTGGATGCACACCCACTTAGTTTTCGTTCTGAGCTTTCATAAACTTATATCTCTAGTGCATCCGTTGCATGGCAATCCCTACTCACTCACATTCATATCTATTAATGGGCATCTCCATAGCCTATTGATACACCTAGTTCATGTGAGACTATCTCCCTCTTTTTTGTCTTCTCCACAACCACCTTATATTCCACCTATAGTGCTATGTCCATGGCTCACGCTGATGTATTGCGTGGAAGTTGAAAAAGTTTGAGAACGTCAAAAGTATGAACAATTTCTTGGCTTGTCATCGGGGTTGTGCATAATTTGAATATTTTGTGTGATGAAGATGGAGCATAGCCAGACTATATGATTTTGTAGGGATAAGCTTTCTTTGGCCATGTTATTTTGAGAAGACATAATTATTTTGTTAGTATGCTTGAAGTATTATTATTTATATGTCAATATTAAACTTTTGTTTTGAATGATACGGATCTTAACATTCATGCCAAAATAAAGAGAATTACATGGATAAATATGTTAGGTAGCATTCCACATCAAAAATTCTATTTTTATCATTTACCTACCTGAGGACGAGCAGGAATTAAGCTTGGGGATGCCTGATACGTCTCCAACATATCTATAATTTTTTATTGTTCCATGCTATTATATTATCTGTTTTCGATGTTTTATATGCATTAATATGCTATTTTATATTATTTTTGGGACTAACCTATTAACCTAGAGCCCAGTGCTAGTTCCTGTTTTTTTCCTTGTTTTAGAGTTTCGTAGAAAAGGAATACCAAACGGAGTCCAAACGGAATGAAACTTTCGCGATAATTTTTCTTGGACCAGAAGACATCCAGAGGGCTTGGAGTGCATGTCCGGAAAGCCACGAGGCGGCCACAAGGTCGGGAGGCGTGCCCAGGGGGTAGGGCGTGCCCCCCACCCTTGTGGGCCCCTCGTGACTCCACCGACCTATTTCTTCCACCTATATATTCTCAAATACCCCAAAACCTTCCAGGGGAGCCACGAAACCACTTTTCCACCGCCGCAACCTTCTTTACCCGTGAGATCCCATCTAGGGGCCTTTTCCGGCGTCCTGCCGGAGCGGGATTCGATCATGGAGGGCTTGTAAATCAACACCATTGCCTCTCCGATGAAGCGTGAGTAGTTTACCACAGACCTACGGGTCCGTAGCTAGTAGCTAGATGGCTTCTTCCCTCTCTTTGATTGTCAATACCATGTTCTCCTCGAAGTTCTTGGAGATCTATTCGATGTAATACTTTTTGCGGTGTGTTTGCCGAGAACCGATGAATTGTGGATTTATGATCAACTTATCTATGAATATTATTTGAATCTCCTCTCAATTCTTATATGCATGATTTGATATCTTTGCAAGTCTCCTCGAACTATCTGTTTGGTTTGGCCAACTAGATTGGTTTTTCTTGCAATGGGAGAAGTGCTTAGATTGGGTTCAATCTTGCGGTGCTCGATCCTAGTGATAGAAGGGGAACCGACACGTATTGTATTGTTGCCATCGAGGATAACAAGATGGGGTTTTCATCATATTGCTTGAGTTTATCCCGCTACATCATGTCAACTTACTTAATGTGTTACTCTGTTCTTCATGAACTTAATACTCTAGATGGAGGCAGGAGTCGGTCGATGTGTGGAGTAATAGTAGTAGATGCAGGCATGAGTCGGTCTACTTGATATCGACATGATGCCTATATTCATGATTATTGCCTTAGATATCGTCATAAATTTGCGCTTTTCTATCAATCGCTCGACAGTGATTTGTTCACCCACCATAATATTTTCTATCTTGAGAGAAGCCTCTAGTGAAACCTATGGCCCCGGGGTCTATTTTCTATCATATAAGTTTTCGATCTACAATTTTAGTTTCCTATTTACTTTCTTTGCAATCTTTTACTTTCCATTCCATAAACCAAATATACCAAAAATATTACTTTACCTATTATTTATCTATATCAGATCTCACTTTGCAAATAACCGTGAAGGGATTGACCACCCCTTTGTCGCGTTGGGTGCAAGTTGGTGTTTGTTTGTGCAGGTATTCGGTGGCTTGTGCGTTGTCTCCTAGTGGATTGATACCTTGGTTCTCAAAAGTTGAAGGAAATACTTACTCTACTTTGCTGCATCACCCTTTCCTCTTCAAGGGAAAAACCAACGCAAGCTCAAGAGGTAGGAACATGTTTCTATTTTTTCCTTGTTTTTGAGTTTTAACGAAAAGGAATATCGAACGGAGTCCAAACAAAATAAAACTTTGTGATGTTTTTTTTCTTGGACCAGAAGACACACGTAGGACTTGGAGATGAAGTCAGAGGAGTCCCAAGGAGGCCACAAGCCCTCAGGGCGCACCCTAGGGGGCGCCCCCTGGCTTGTGTGCCCCTCAGAGCTCCTATAACCCTAATTCTTGGCCTATAAATTCCCAAATATTCCCAAACCAACATAAGCGTCCACCAAAATACTTTTCCGCTGCCGCAAGCCTCTGTTTCCGCGAGATCCCATCTTAGGGCCTTTTCCGGCATCCTGTCGAAGGGGGATTCGATCATGGAGGGCATCTACATCAACTCTATTTCCCTACCAGTGAAGCATTAGTAGTTTACCACGGACCTACAGGTCCATATCTAGTAGCTAGATGGCTTCTTTTCTCTCGTTGATCTTCAACACAATGTTCTCCTCAATGTTCTTGGAGATTTATCTGATGTAATCTTCTTTTGCGGTGTGTTTGTCGAGATCGATGAATTGTGGATTTATGATTAGATTCTCTATGAATATTATTTGAATCTTCTCTGAATTCTTATATGCATGATTTGATATCTTTGTATTTATCTCCGAATATTAGTTTGGTTTGGCCAACTAGATTGGTTTTGCTTGCAATGGGAGAGGTGTTGAGTTTTGCGTTCAATCTTGTGGTGTCCTCACCAGTGACAAAGTAGGGGTAGCGAGGCACATATTTGTATTGTTGCCATCAAGGGTAAAAAGATGGGGTTTTCATCAGATTTCTTGAGTTTATCCTTCTACATCATGTTATCTTACTTAAGGTGTTACTCCGTTCATATGAACTTAATACTCTAGATGCATGCTGGATAGTGGTTGATGTGTGGAGTAATAGTAGTAGATGCAGGCAGAAGTTGGTCTACTTGACACGGACGTGATGCCTATATTCATAATAATTGCCTTGGATATCGTCATAACTTTGTGCTTTTCTATCAATTGCTCGATGGTAATTTGTTCACCCACCGTATTATTTTCCTTCAAGAGAGAAGCCTCTAGTGAAACCTATGGCCCCGGTCTATTTTCCATCATATATTTTCAGATCTATAAACCAAAAATACCTTGCTATAATTTATTTACTTTTATTTTGTTTTACGTTTTAGTAATCTTTTGTATCTATCTCTATGAGACCTCACATTTGCAAGTGACCGTGAAGGGATTGACAACCCCTTTATCGCGTTGGGTGCAAGTGTTTGATTGTTTGTGCAGGTGCATAGATTGGAGACTTGCGTATATCCTATAGGATTGATACCTTGGTTCTTAACTAAGGGAAATACTTATCTCCACACTACAAAAAAAGACACATCCGTGACATTTTGGGCCGAACGGATTTTTTTTCTGTCATACTTATGACACTTCTATGGCGATAATTGTGACAAAACCCGGTATCATCATAGATGTGGTGGGGTCCTACTTCTATGACAAAAAATCATGACAGAAAATGGGCTTTTGGTCCTGGGATGGCCGGAGATGCAGCTGCATGACATTCTTTGGGCCGTCTATGACGGAAAAAACTATGGTAGAAGCGAGGGAGAGGAAAATATCGGGGTGTTCCCGGTTACGGTGGGTGGTCGGGGCCGAGCGATGCGCATTTGTCTCGTACACGCACGCGCGTGGGTGCGAGGCATTGGGCTCTAACTGAACCCGAGTGATTGCACTGCAGGCTACGCGTTACTGAACCTGAGCGATCGATCGATGGGTGTTAACTAAACCCGATCGAGCGATTTCTTCGCTACTGCTGCTAACTGAAGCCGATCGATGCTGCCTCTGGATGAACAGTGAGCGTTGCAGGGTGTTTGGATGAACAGTTCCCGGTGGGGGTGGATGAACAGGACCCCGTGGTGTTGCCTCTGGATGAACAGGACCCCGATCGATCGAGCCGGTTGGGGGCTGGATGAACAGGACCATGTGGAGGGATGGATGAATAGGACCACCCCATGGAGGGTAGGATGAACAGTAGACGGTGGAGGGCTGGATGAACAGTTGCCCGTGGAGGGGTGGTTGAATAGGAGCCCGTGGAGGGGCTGGTTGAACAGCAGCCGGTGGAGTAGCCTGCCGTGGAGGCTGGATGAACAGGAGCCCGTGGATGAACAGCCGCAGGTGGAGGCTGGAGGAGTTCGACGGTGGATGAACAGTAGCCCGTGGAGGCTAGAGGGGGTCGACGGTGGAGATGAACAGTATCTCATGGAGTCCCGTTTTGCGGTACGCCACACCCCTCCCGATGAATAGGACCCCCATTTCGACCGTAGCGCTCCAACACAATTCTGTTTCCTCTGTTTTCCGGTACGCCACACCCCTCCCGATCATCAGGACCCCCGTTTCGATTGTAGGAGGTCCCTTTCCTCCGTTTTGCGGTACGCTAGACCCCTCTCGATGAACAGGATCCCGTTTCGAATGTGGCCGGTCGAACACAAGGCCGTTTCCTCCATTCTGCCGTACGCCAGGCCTCGTTTCCAGCGGCTGTTCCGTCCAAGCCGGTTGGCTCCCACGCATTTCGTTGCCTCCCAATTAACACGATGCATTCCGTTGCCTCCCCATGAACACGACGACGACGCAGTTTCTTCATTTCGACCCAGCCATGTACACAAGCCCTGGCCATATGTATGCTCGAGTAGGCGTTCGAGACCCTTCCCATATGTACGTATGTGGTCGTATTTTCTTTCTTGCACACTGGCTGATGTACGTACGTGTACATGCTACATGCGCGCCTCAACTACGACATGTGCGCGCTCTACATCGACCAGTATGTACGTAGACGTTCGCGACCAGAATGACAATGCTACGTACGCTTCGACCAGGTGGGTCCCGACTGTCAGGCACTTCCTTGCGTGTGAAGATATAGCTGGTGGGTCCCAACAGTCAGGGGGGTGAATCGTTTTTTGGGACGCACTTCCTTGCGTGCGAAGATGTAGCTGGTGAGTCCCAGCGGTCAGGGGGAAACGTTTTTTCACGAAATACGGTGGCCCATCCAGTGGGTCCCCGCTGTCAGGTACAAGAATAATTATTTTGCGTGTAATAAGGAGGCACTTCCTTGCGGCTTCCGTGGACCCAGCTGTCAGCCTCAACATGTACAGTACTCTTCCGATGGAAGTAGGTCATTGACCATATTGACCATGCCATGCTGAGAGCACCAAGGCGGTGGATGATGGCGCGGCCTAAGAAGGGGACGACGCAGAGCCAGGAAAGACGCGGCAGTGGATGCCCACGCGTAGAGGAGTATGAGGGTTCACTGGTTCGCTCTGGTGTGAGGCTGCCGTCGCCGCAGAATAACAGGGGTTGTGGGTGAGTAGAGGGATGGCCTGGCCAGCGGTGGGAGTAGTAGGGCACGGTGAGGCCTCTGCCGCATCGCAGCCGGCCACGGAAGGCAGGAGCATGAGGCACGACCGGCGCTGGTTTGGGCGGCTGGAGCAAGAAGACCAGAGGTTGAAGAAGCACTACGGCCCTTGGACGGATATCGTACGGTCACTGGAGGTAGAATCGTGCATATTGACTAAGTTGACAAAGCCCTCCGTCCCCGTCAACTTAGTAGGACCACAAGTCAGCCTGCCACTATACTGGGTCCCAGCTAGCAGGGGGGTATTCATTTTTTTTGTGCGTAATAAGGAGGCACTTCCTTGCGTGCGAAGATATAGCTGGTGGGTCCGAGCTATCAGCGGCGGTAACATTTTTTCACAAAATACAGAGGCCCTTCCGGTGGGTCCCAAATTTTAGGTGGAGGAATCATTATTTTGCATGTAATAAGGAGGCATTTCCTTGCGTGCGGCCATGGACCCAACTGTCAGCCTCTCCACGTACAGTCCACTTCAAATGCATGTCAGTCGTTGACCACGTTGACCAGGCCGCACCGAGAGCACCAGGGCGGTGGGCGACGGCGAGGCCTAGGAAGGGAACGACACGGAGGCAGGGAAGACTCGGCAGTTGTTTCCCACGCGGAGGGGAGTATGACTGTATGAGGGTTTACTGGTTCGTCTGTCATCGCCGGAGAATAACATCAGGTGTGGGTAAGTAGAGGGATGGCTAGGCCAGCAATGGGAGTACGGTGGGGCGGTGAGGCCTGCGCGGCAGCACAGCCGTCCGTGAGGAGGAGGGAGCAGGCAGTTCCGCCGGCGCTTGTTTGAGCGGCTGGAGCAGGAAGAGCAGATATTGAAGAAGCACGACGGCCGTTTAATGGAAATCCAACAGTCACTGCTTGTGCGTCAACCTTTTTTTAGGAAAGCCTCAAATCTATGGAAAACAGCATACAGCCCATCTACCATTATTTCTAATAATTTACAGCCCATTTGCTAATTCTTAAGGATTTTTTTGGAGCCCATATTCTTTTTGTTAGCATTACAGCCCATATTGTGGCCACGATTAAAAAATTATATGAAATTTTGCATATTTCGATGCGGTCCGAATTGGTTTTAATCCCAAAATTTCGAGTCACGTTCAAACTGATTTTAAAAATAAATGTATATCAATATAAAATCCAACAAATTGTCCATGCATAAAAATCAATGCAATTTAAAATCTCAAAATGAAAAAAATAAATTTGAAACTAATTGCCGGTTTGACGTGTTTAAAAATGTATAACCCATTTCTCATTACTGATAGGCCATTTTCTCGGCCAGCCGAATGAAGCTCTCCTCGTCTTGAAAGATTTGCAACCCAATAGGCCTGACAACGTGACTTACTTGGCAAATCACAAAAAAAATGGGTTGTGGCTGTGGACCCAGTTGTCAGCCCCTCCACGTACAGTACTCTTCCGATGGAAGTCGGTCGTTGACCACATTGACCATGCCACGTCGAGAGCACCAAGGCGGTGGATGACGGCGAGGCCTAGGAAGGGGACGACGCGGAGCCAGGGAAGACGTGGCAGTGGATGCCCACACTTAGAGGAGTATGAGGCTTCACTGGTTCGCTTCGGTGTGAGGTTGCCATCGCCGCAGAATAACATGGGGTGTGGGTGAGTGGAGGGATGGCCTGGCCAACAGTGGGAGTAGTATGGGGGCGGTGAGGCCTCCGAGGCAGCACCAGCCGGCCACGGGAGGCAGGAGCAGGCGGCATGACCGGCGCTGCTTTGGGTGGCTGGAGCAAGAAGACCAGAGGTTGAAGAAGCAGTAAGGCCGTAGGATGGACATCGTACGGTCACTAGAGCTAGAATCGTTCATATTGACTAAGTTGACAAAGCCCTCCATCCCCGTCAACTTAGTAGGCCCACAAGTCAGCCTCCCACAATGGTGGGTCCCAGCTGGCAGGGGGAATTCATTTTTTTGTGCGCAATAAGGAGGCACATCCTTGTGTGTGAAGATATAGTTGGTGGGTCTGACCTGTCAGCGGAGGGAACTTTTTTTCACGAAATACAGAGGCCCTTCCGGCGGGTCCCAGATGTCAGGTGGAGGAATCATTATTTTGCGCGTAATAAGGAGGCATTTCCTTGTGTGCGGCCGTGGGCACAGCTGTCAGCCTCTCCACGTACAGTCCACTTCCGATGGATGTCGTTCATCGACCACGTTGACCACGCCGCGCCGAGAGCACCAGGGCGGTGGACGATGGCGACGCCTATGAAGGGAACGACACGGAGCCGGGGAAGACACGGCAGTGGCTGCCCACACAGTGGAGAGTACGAGGGTTGGCTGGTTTGGCTGCCGTCGCCAGAAAATAACAGGAGGTGTGGGTGAGTAGAGGGATATACAGGCCAGGGATGCGAGTATATGATGGGGCCGTGAGACCTCTGCGGCAGCACAGCCGGCCACGAGAGGCAGGAGCAGGCGGCACAATTGGTGCTGCTTTGGGCGGCTGGAGCAGGAAGACCATAGGTTGAAGAAGCACTATGGCCATTGGATGGACATCGGACGGTCACTGGAGCTAGAATCGTTCAGATTGACTAAGTTGACAAAGCCCTCTGTCCCCGTCAACTTAGTAGGCCCACAAGTCAGCCACACACTATGGTGGGTCCCAGCTAGCAAGGGGGTATTCATTTTTTTTTGTGCGCCATAAGACACACTTCCTTGCGTGCTAAGATATAGCTGGTGCGTCCGACCTATCAGCGGGAGGAATGTTTTTTCGTGAAATACAGAAGCCCTTCCCATGGGTCCTAGTTGTCTGGTGGAGGAATCATTATTTTGCGCGTAATAAGGAGGCATTTCCTTGCGTGCGGCCGTGGACCCAGCTGTCAGCCTCTCCATCTACAGTCCACTTCCGATGGATGTCGTTCATTGACCACGTTGACCAGGCCGCGCCGAGAGCACCAGGGCGGTGGACGATGGCGAGGCCTAGGAAGGGAACGACATGGAGCCAGGGAAGACTCGGCAGTTGTTTCCCACGAGGAGGAGTACAAGGGTTTACTGGTTCGTCTGCCGTCCCCGGAGAATAACAACAGGTGTGGGTGAGTAGAGGGATGGCTAGGCCAGCGATGGGAGTACGGTGGGGCGGTTAGGCCTGCGCGGCAGCATAGCCGGCTGCAGGAGGAGGGAGCAGGCAGTCCCGCCAGCGCTGGTTTGAGCGGCTGGAGCAGGAAAAGCAGAGATTGAAGAAGCACGACAGTCGTTGGATGGATATCCAACAGTCACTGCTCTCATGTGCATTATTTCTAATAATGTACGGCCCATTTGCTAATTCTTAAGAATTTTTTTGGAGCCCGTCTTCTTTTTGTTAGCATTACACCCTATATTGTGGCCACGGTTAAAAAGTATATGAATTTTTGCATATTTCGGTGCGGTCAACTATTTTTAATCCCAAAATATCGATTCACATTCAAACTATTTTGAAAAATAATATATATAAATATAAAATCCAAATAATTGTCCACGCATAAAAATCAATGGAATTTAAAATCTTGCAATGAAAAAAATGAAACTAGTTCCCGGTTTGATGTGTCTTAAAAATGTACAGCCCATTTCTGGGCAAACCAAATGAAACTCTCCTCGTCTTGAAAGATTTGCAGCCCAGCAGGGCTGATAAAGCAAGTAGGCCTCATTTGGGTATTTCTTTAAAAAAATAGAACTGGGCTAGCCATTTTCAGCAAGAAATAAACACAGTTGGGCTCATGATGTGGTAAACGTAAATAAAACCCTGGCTAGACGGGCCACAGCCCCCGCACATCCACGTTTTTACCCTGATCCGTCGCTAAAACTAGTATAAATAACAACTGTTTGTTCCTCAAAAAAATAAACTACGCGACCTGCTGGGTCCCTGGTGTCAGCCGCTCGTAGTGTAATTCTCTCGTTTATTTACTACGTTGACAATGGCATGAGCCCCAGATGTCCAACCATTAGGAGGAACCATATTTTTGGGCTTGTAACATAGAGGCACTTGCTTGCCTACTGCCATGACGCTGGTGGGTCCCTATTGTCATCCTCTCCACGTACAGTCATCTCCTTGTTCCTCTCGGTTGTTGACGACGTTGACAATGCAAGAGGGCAGCGCACCGCGCACGCGAGCGAACCAAAGCCGCAAGGTGGAGGACGACGGCGAGGCCTCGGACGAAATGAATAGGAGTCGTGGAAGATGCATCGGTCCAGTCACAGGTTCGGGTGCGTGTGCGTGTTGGGGCTGACGTCGCCGGAGAATAACAGGACGTGTGGGGGAATAGAGGGAGGGACTGGCCAACATTGGAGGGTACGTACGGTAGGGCGGCGGAGGCGCAGCCAGCCATGGGAGGCGGGAGCACGCAGAGCCGACGGGGTAGTTTTGTTTGGGTGGCTGGAGGAAGAAGAAGACAAGAAATAGAAGATACATGATAGATGTTGGATGTCAATCCAACGGCTGGTAGGCAGAATCGTTTGTTGACTGGCTAGTAAGTCGACACCACCTTGGATAGGCTATTTCCTTGCGGGTCCCAAATGTCAAAATCCAAATCTATCACGGTCATGCAGCCCTTCCTATGAAAATTTACAGCCCATTTGATGTGATAGTTCGAAATAAGTTTGTGGGTGCTGGTGGGGGCTAATCACTTGGTTTCTATAATGCAAAGTGAGCTCAAGCAGCCGGCGAGAGTGATGTTATTTCCCTTGGTTGGGATTTGTTAGTTGTTACAATATTTCACTCTAAATTAAACGACTGGCAAGCCATTTGCCTTGCTTCAAAGAAAATATGACAGTCACAGCCCAGTTGGAAAGGGCAAGAACATCTAACTCCAGCTTACCAACTGTACAAAAGCACGAGAGTTAATTGTTCATCAGGTTTACAAAAAAACCAGGTTGAAAAGGGCAACAACATCTAACTCCAGCACTGTTTTCGGCAATCATAGTCAAATGGATCGGTCAGGTCCGTAGAATGAACATCCTGGGTCGTAAAATTTACTGGATTATGACCACAATATGTTGTAAATAGAAGCCCGTCACGTTTAGAAGCTCTGTTGCCCACCTGAAACTCCTTTTTTTGCTCTTTCACATACCCATCCGTCAAAACCATGATGTTGATAAACTTAAGCCTGATGGACAATAGTAACCTCGCATTCAGCAGGAAGAATGTGACAAATCTAGTGTTTGCACGGTTGGCTACATATCGTTCTAGCGTTATTGTCTTCAATCGAATCTCATGAGAAGTGAGAAAATCCCGATGCTTACGAATCCACCGACTGGTTATAACTTTCTTACCCCGTCCTGTTGCCTAAATAGACATGAAGATTGAAAATAGTTAAGGTCTAAAAAAAGAGTGTCAAAAGAGCAATAGCTGAACGATTATTCTAGTACACTATATGCAGGCTTCCAATGTGCGTGAAATTATCACCTTTATATACAACTTCTCCAGACATGGAAAGCATTGCAGCAAGCCAATAATCTTGTTCAGATCAAAACTATTCATTTGGATATATAAGATCTTGACAGAATCAAGCACCATTGATAGGCCATCCATGGAGAAACTCTTCATTGAGCATAGAACATAATATTAATACAAAATGTGTACTCCAAGATGACATATAACTTATGCATAGAAATTTAAAATGCAGCTCACGGTTACAAGTGTAGATGATAATGTAAATTACTTGAAGAACTATGGAGCCAAACACCATATTGAAATGAGCACAGAGATCATGTATTACACCCAAGGTCTCCAGTTTCGGTGCAGAGAGGACGGTTATTTGCAACGGTGAATAACTAGAATCAAGGATCAACCTTTGAAGTGAAGGGACATCTTGGATGATGAGCTACCTTCCGTCAAAATAAATTCCAATTCTTACAAGGTTAGGTGACTTTATTTGGAGACAACCGATTCTAACTGTGAAAACAAGCACCAACCACTCCAGGGCAGGGCAACTGGAGTGGATGATGATGTGTAATGAGGCCTCCAATATACGAAGCCACACAAGTGAAAGTTTCTTAAGAAATGGAAGTCGAAGGTTTAGTACCAGATTGTCTGGTAGGTCGCACAGCGCAAAGGTGGCGGTGTGGAGAGAGGAGGAAACCCGCGAGATGGACATCGGTGCTGAGGGCACAGGTAGATGGTGTTCGGTATCTGGTAGGTGATTTCCAGGGGAATAGTAGAACTCAAGCAGCTGTAGTTCTGTGAATTCAGGGATTTCAGCCAAGCGTCCATCATGCAGGGCATGGTATGCTTTCTCAGGTAGCATGACGGGATGCAGAGGCTTTGAATGGAGCCCTGGTGGGAGGAGATGATGGCTCTGGGGATTTCAAAATCATTGAAGAGAGATAGCTGATGATAGTCGAGATTAAGGGGCACGGCGCGCCATAGAGGGCGCCACAGAATTGAGAGGACTTGGGTGCGGTAGCAATCCTTGGTGGGGAAAAGCGAGATGATCTCCCTAAGGACAGCGTCCGGGAGATCCCTGATGCGGTCCACCCGAGATTCTACGGGTTCCTGGGATCCGGTGGGGGCGGGGTCGCTGCTTCTCCCCGCGCTGCCGGGTGCGGGGTCTACAACAGGCGTCGCTGCTGGCGGGAGCCTCATCTTCTTGGCACTGGGGTCAGCTGACTCCATTTTCCTCGAGGGCGTCGCGTCGCGCTCACAGATTTGAGCAAAGTAACGAATGACGAGCCTAGTTGTAGTGCGAGTGAAGAAGAAGGGGAGCTGGGGTTTTTCTGTAGTAGTGAGGAAGAAGGGGTGCTGTGATTTTCTGTAGGAGTGAGGTGAGGAATTACGGGGTACGAGTGGAGCGAGCTAACGTGAGGTGGGTGGGAGTGAGGACGAAGAAGAACACCCAAGTTTTTGGGGGGACGGTGTGCTGGGTGTGGGTAGTGCCTCTCATTTAGTAAATATATGGACTCTTGAATTGATTTTACTATTTACTAGGGTGGATGGGCTGTTTTGTCTTGGGCCCAGAGAAATAATTACTACTAGTACAGTGGAGACACTCTACAGCTACCCAGAAAAACAATTACTACTAGTACAGTGGATACAATACCGCTTCTGGCTCCTCCTAGGTCATCAAAACGTCTCCCTCTACCGAATGCCGTTATACTTTTGTTGACCGACATGTGGGCCATGCAGCACGCAGGCCCAAATGCCATCCACCAAATTAGAAGGCAGTATGCAGGCGGAGAGTCACCCCAGTCATAGTGCGGCAATAATGAGCCATTGTATCACAAAACCCCACCTCCTCGGAGTCTAAGTTTGACGGACGAAGCAACATCATTTCACTCTTCGCTGAATCCCCTTCTCCCTCACCGTCTTCAAGAAAGGCAACACTCACATCTGCCACTGTTCTTCTCTCCCAACGAAGGGAAGGTAAGCGGATCCGTGATGTTGGTATATTTTCTTTCAGAGAAAAAAAAGAACTTTTGCAAAGCAGTAACTGATCCTCACTCTCTTTTTTGTTTCATTGTCATTGCGATCGTGTTTTCCTTTCAGTGGTCTCCTAGTATTCGTCAGTTTCATGATGGACCAAGGAGAACCAGGCAAAGATCTGCCGATATTGGAACAGGCGCAGGAGGCTGATCCCCACGAGACAGAGAGCTCCAAGAAGATGGAGGCAGCCATCGAGCCGACCCCAGATATGCTCACGGCCACTACTGAGATGGTCAACGGCCCGTTTGAGGTTACAGCCCCCGCGGCACTGCAGGAGAGGTTTTCCCCCTTCGAGGATGTGCCCCCCCCCCCCCCCCCCCCCGCTGAGTTGCCCAAGGTGATTTTCTTCTTTGCCGATCTCGATTGTGGTTTTTCATCTAAGTATGTGGTGATGAATAATGCAAAATTTTATTAGCTTCGATGCCATGCTATACATAGTGGTTTAAATAACTTGTGTTTCTTATACTGGAAAGTAATTTAGAATTTTTTTCTGTTTTAGTTAGAGCCCTGATGCAGACAAGGATTGTGTGGTTGTACATGTCACTCGCTATGAGGCGGGTGACCTAAATATACGCACTAGGAAAACAAAGTTTTTAGGCTGTTGGATCCTGGAAGCCATTTGCGCTTATACTAATGAAGAGTTGTATTCCAGCCTCACTGTTGTCAGGCGTGTTGTCTAGGGTGTACTGAAGCACAAGAAGTTCAAAGATACTCCTTCGTTTGTGAGGCATACTGTTCTTGTCAAGCTTACGCAGGAAGATGACGTGGCATGCCTCCACAAACAAGTTTATGAGTGGCAAGGCCACAAGGTTGTCTTCATGAAGGTTCACAGGATTGAGCTGCTGTCGGACGTCCTCGACGATGTTCATGGCAAGTTCCGTCTTGTGTCTAGCCCAAATTAGATCGAGGCATGAAACACTTGCCCAGCTAATGTTTAATAGTAGTTTGGATTCTGTCTAATTACCCGAACCTTGCCTGTTATCGAGCCCTCTGGGCTAGTACTCTGTTTGAATCCGTCTATGGGAACTACTTCTACTTTTGTGTGCTCGTGAATCATCATAATTTTTGCCGAAACAGATGCATCCTCACTAGTTTTATCATACGAGCAGTGTGTGTTTTGATGAAATAGAGTACTCGTTTGAGAACTGTGCGCCGACGTATACATAAGTACTTGTAAACACTGTTGGTGCTACCCCACTTGTAAGCAGTTGTGCAAAACACGGCACATTGGCTCAGCTCGCTTTAATATTAGGCTATCAACCAGCTAACAATCAACAATCTACTGTTTGACATATAAGCAACTATGTATCTTGTTACAGTGGTTCATGCAGTTAACTGAGGCCACAATGTAAACTCCAAACGTTCACACGCTAGTCCAGCATTCATATGGAACACTCACATTAAACTCGGCTTCATAAAAAACTTGAAAAGCATAAGTTAAGCAATTTTATACATCTCAATGATTCATAGAACATAACAAACATATACTAGTTCACAGCAAAAGACAAAGTTGTGAGAAGGTTTACAAATCAGGAAAAAACAAGCAAGGCGTCTCTGAGCAAAGGGCCTCCCGGCAGGCTTAAATTTCCTGGAGTTCACTCTGGTTTTTTCTTGTTGCCACCATCCAGGGTTAGGTTCTCTCATTCCAGAATAACCAATTATAATTGTGTTCTCAGCTGGAATGCTGAACTGAACCATGTAGTGTACTGACCAGCTGAAATTCTTATGCATTCCACTAAATTTAAGCACCGCTACTCGCAGAAATAAGCAGACCGAAATGCCTCTTGTCCGCGCACCTGTCCAAAAAACCGCCGTGCAGCCGTGCCAGCTAGTCCTCGGTCCATGGATGAACTAGTAGAAAGTGCATTCCGGACTAGGATGCAGTTGTTTTCGCTCGTCCCTACACTGCAATCAGGAAGTAAAACATACGAATCAACTTCTTTTATATTGCGTTGGTCATTCTACCTAGTAACTACCAATGTAGGAATACCTAGAAGACGGGTGGTTAGATGATGACAATGAGGGATAGACATCTCATTTTGCACAGTTCTACTAAAACCGAGGTGTGTGCTTTTGATTGCGCGGATAGAAATGATATGGAGACAGACATCCCGAAACGATATGGAGACAGACATCCCTGTTTGCGCAAATATGAAATACGGTTACTTAAGCAGTGACAGATATTTGCAGTGGCGTATGATTAACAGCAGCATCTATTGTGTTATAATTGGCACTAGATTGACAATATGAAAGTGTCCTTAAGTAAGTAGCATCACATCACATCAACACTATATTAACATGCAGAACAATAGCATTAGTATTACTGTCATGAGAGTAGCACATTGTCAGTAAATGTGCAATAAAATTTGTGCAATTCCACTGGGATGAAGCAATGCTAGCGGTGTGAGATTTAAGTGTAACTACAAAAACACAATTCATGGGAAATAAAGCAAGACGGAAGCACTTCATAAAATGGTGGTGGCGTTGCTTCAATTTATTGATGGCACTAGACCATTACTTATTAGTGACATTAGGTGGCATCGCTTAATGCTTCATGTGATTTTACATTAACGGTAGCGATATGGGCGTAGGGACAGCGGGGACATAAAGTGGTGAGGCAGATGTGCTTGCTGAGAGCAGCAAACACTTAGGCAGCATGTCTGCATTTGTCCCATTTTTTATCTCCTTGGCGACATTTTCCTATGTGAGCACGGGAAATCTAGACCTGCTCATTCTCATTTGCGTTGTCCCCCAACACCCATCACTTTCTTTCCTTTTTCAACCAAGAGATAGGTCCACTTCTCCCCACCCTTCGCCATCCACCATGCTTTCTTCGTATTTTCAACCAAGAGACCGGTTGGGTAGCCAGTATCTACTACTTTCCCCCATTTCCTCTTAGAACCAAGTCCTAGATTCATGCTACAGTTTTCCCACTTTCTTCCCTGATTGAACCAACTCTTAGAGTTGACTGTATGAACTAGCTTTACCTCTAATAATAGTAAAAGTCTAGGTGGCTTTGGAACAGCGGACGGAAGTAGAAAAAGAACCGCACAAAGCCAAGTGGGGAGCTGGGGCAGTAGAGCAAGGCAGGTTTCGAAGAAATATATACCTGACAGTCGTCGGCATGTGGCAAAGACGGTGTCGGGAGGTCGCATCTTGGCCACAATACCGCAGGGAGGAAGAAGGGGTCGGAGGCCCTTCGGAGCCGGCGCTCTCTCGAAGAGAACAGCACAGCCGCCGATCGGGACGCGCGGGCAGCCGTTGGTCTCCTTCCTCGCCGCCGACGACAGCGTGAATGATGCACCTACACCCCTGCCCCAGTCGAGGTTATCCGGACGGATTTGTGACTAGCCGTGAGCTGAGAGAGAGTGTGGCCACCTATGTCTTGCTTAGATCTGGAGAGCATGAGAGAGTGAACGAGAGGAACCCTAGTAAAGCAAGCGCTAAGGCTCCTGCTTATATATATAGTGGAGTGATTTTGTTGTACCAGCTTCAAAAAAATGTGCTCCTATGTGTACCTGCGAGTGGGTGTGAGAGAAGTAGTGCGTGTGTGCACCGCTTCTCTTCGTGAGAGTACAATATACTACGCCCAAAGAACGTTCACCACAAGAGTAATAGTATAAGTGTGTGACGTGTGAGCTAAAATAAAATGTGCGAGACGTCTTTTGTTTTTTAGAAGTTCTGAGGGTAGGGTGTGAAGAGCACATATGTGTGTGACGTCTACCTGTAGATAGACGGTGGGTGCGAGAGGACTCGGGAGGGTGCGTGAGAGAGAGAGAGGGGGGCACGTATCAATGCAATGCATGTGTCCGTAAATCATTATCCGACAAACGTTCGTCACAAGCCTTTTCCTGACGAACGCTGTAAGAACCTGATCGGCATCCGACAGTGTCAGTTTTGCCATGTCCTTTAACAGAACAGCCACTCCTCCTACACACAAATCTTCCACGTGAGTGTTAGCAACTGTCGTATGCTCCCTCCATTCCAAAATGCAGTGCATATAGCTTTATTGAAAATTCGAACCTCGCAAACTTTTACCGAGTTTTTGTGTACCAAATTGCACATGTAGAATACCCTGTATATATCATTTCATTCATCTTCAAGAGGTACCTATAAAGATGGGGGAGGAGTCTACAAAGAAAAACCATCGTATCACCTGCAGCAATTTCAACCATCCTTTGGTGTGGAGGAATATCATAGGAACTCTATATGATATGATTTTTATAGGATTTTTTTTCCTTTAGAGCCAATTGGTTCATAGGAATAGATTCATATACTCCACATTTCAAAGGAAATAAACATGATATCATTTCTATAGCTTTAGAGCCACTTGGTTCATATGAATGGATTCCTATACTCCCATAATTTCAAAGGAAAATAAACATTAGCGTATATTCAATAGAAAATTTCCTATGATATGAACCAAATTACATCTCTTTTCTAATCCCACCTCATAGGAATTGAGATACATGGCATCTCTAGATTCAATAGAAAAGTTCCTATGATATCAACCAAATGACATCTCTTTTCCAATCCCTACTCATAGGAATTGAGATACTCCATGTCATCTCTTTCCCTACAACTTCCATGTATACATCTTTTATTCCTAAATAGGTAGTACAACCCACTAGTAGCTTTTTTCCAAGACATGCAACTATGGCACAAGAACTATATAGTGTGCGAATAACTTGAAAGATGATCGTTGGATGAAGCTAATCCGACAGTGCAGAGATGGCAAATCCGAGCACTATTGGCCGTTGGATATCATCAACATTCCACCAGATCTGCCACATGTACAATTTAGAAGACTCCATGGTTGAACTTAAGCATAATGCACAAACCTCAAAACACAAGCACTTCTCCTTTGTTCTAGAATCTTCCGTATCATAATTGATTTTTTCTAAATGAATTGCCATTATTTGTTTTTTACTTTATGATTTACAATGCACAACCCCATGAATCTTAACATTTTTATAAAACTAATTGATTTTGAATGAGATGAACTATAAGAACTAAACGAACATATACATCATGCATATATGACTCAAAGCTTTACATGCTATAGTGTGTATTTATTCATAATTTGGTTTCGAAATCTCATGCGTTCAATGCATGTGTACCTTACTAGTTTTGAGTAGAGTAGCAAATTTCACGCAGCCCCGGGTATATCAAAATGCAGGGCCCATGCATCATTGCCTTTCGGTCGAACCTACATCCATAATTTCTTGTACGTACTATATCTCCACTGGTCCCCGAACCCAAAATGCTGCCTCGTTCCCCTAAACCAAGCGGCCCACACATATTTAAGGCGTCGACTCAAACTCAATCCCTCTCCCGTTTACTATGACGTGGCCCCGCACGCCCTAGTAGTACTCCTACAAACACTACCGCTGCACGCATCATCGGTTTTCTTCAAGAGGACGAGGGAGAAGCCGATTTGTAGTGGAGGCGCTTTCAAAAAAAGATCTGTAGTGGAGACCCCTACCCTAGGGTGCCCTAGGTAGCTACCGCACACATCATTGGTTTTCTCTTTTATTTATGCTCTTGCACCCTAGAGTGAAATGATGGTTGCTTCGTCCGTCCAGCTTAATGCAGGAAAGGTGGGGCTTTGTGATTTGACCCCTCATCACTCATTTTCTACTACTGCGGTGCTACGACCGGGGTGCCTCCAATTCCAGCCGCTGCTCCGAACTGTAATTTGGTGCATCGCACGTGGAACAAGACGGTGGATGAGCCACATGTCGGCCAAAGGGGTCCTGTTAAGTGTGTCGCCATTTCGTGTGCGTACTGACCCTGCTTGAATCGCTACGCCAACACGACAGGTGCAGCGTAACACTTGGTTTTGCTCCTTGGTGAATCCCGACTATATTGATCTAAAAAGATACGTACTGAACTACCCTCTTTGTCTCGTTTTTTTAGACGTATCGGTTTATAGGGCGTGCACGTAGTTCTAGGTCATCTATTTGACTAACTAAATATGTGCTACTATGTCACAAAAAGTATATACTTGGATTACTAAGCGGATGTAGTTTCTAAAGATATACTGTTCATCACATATATAGCCATTTAAATTCTCAACCTAGAACGACGTGCATGCCATGCAGTAAACCGATACGGAGGAAGTATAGTAGTAAAAATGAGGTGATTTTACCGAGCAATCGGCGGGGGAGCATGGCATGTCATGTGGTCCCACGTGTCATGATGTACCAAGGCGATGCGCGTGTCCCTCTTGAGGCAGAAGCAATACTACATGGTTTGAGATCATGATGAACCGAAGTGTGAAATAATGGTTGCTTCGTCCGTCTGGGAAGGTGCGGCATTGTGATTTGACGTCTCATTGCTCATTACTACTACTACTGAGGCGGTACGACTGGGGTGCGTCCCCCCTGCTGTTCTGCACTATTATTTGGTGCTTGACACATCGACCCCGTTGCTATATGTCCCACATGTCGGTGACAGGAAGTACAGAATTCATGAAAGCGAGCATCGACGGAGGAGTACAAGACACGGCTTGGGTTTTTGCTGCTTCGCGCGATCCATCGATACAAATCTGGACTAAAAAAGGCGAGGGCGGGTCTTTTCCCGTGCGGCAGGCAGGGGAGTAAAATTTTCTCCTCCTCCTGCAAGCCACCGCGTGCGTGGGCGAGGGAGCGGGCGTAAGGCATACAGTACTACTACTAGTAAGCAAGCTTCACCTCATCCTGCGAGCCACCGCGCCCGTGGGCGGGGGAGACAGCGTACTAAGCAAGCTTCTCCTCATTCTGTGAGTTGACGGGACACATCAAAAGTACTCCAGAGTATAGAGCCTTGCGTCTAAGGTAGGCCCCACATGGTTTGCCTATTTTTTAACATAACGCATCAGGTCACAATTTGTTTGTTCACCCGTGGTAGACGATCCTCCCTCCACCAAGTGGACAACCAGTACACGTGTCAAATTACCATGTGGGCTGGCTTTTCATACAGAAATGAGCTCCACCGTGTACCCGCGCGGGTGTGGTTGGGAAAGAGACGGGAGTACGTGCGCCGTGCATGCACCTCTTCTCTTCATGCACGCCCCCCACCTATGTGGGTGTGTGAGAGAGATACAAACCTAGACAAATGGCTTGTGCGGAATAACTACTCTTCGTAAGCCATTGTAAGAGTGGACAAAATGGTGAAGGAGGAGATAGGGGAGCGGCGGAGGTGTGCGATTCTTGGCCGGAGTTTGGCCTCGTTTAAATAGGAGATTAAATAGACGACGGACGGGAGGAGCTCGGCCAGCATTGCGTTTAATGTCAGCCCGTTCATGAGCGGACATGTGGCCAGAGTGGGTTTCTCGGCTTCCACACGTGCGGGTTTCATGGAGGCGTTTGAATGCGGCAAGGAGGCATGTTCAGTCGGGCGTGCAGCGAGTGGCGCCCTCAACTCTGACGTAGGACACTGCGCCGTTCTTCCACTGACGTGTGGGCTCTTTGGGTAGATGGCGTGCATGTCAGTGGCTCAATGCAGGCAGCGCATAGCAGAGGAACCTTTGGTGGGCCAGTGCGGTCAGAAGTGGGCATTTCATAAACCGATGATTGTTCATTGAGTGTGACGTCATCCTTTTCATGCAGATAAGCCTACTATGTTGATAGCCCGTTCGATACGTTGTGATTCATAAAGACCGCTGCAAACATCAATGTTCTGCTTATCACAGATAAGATTGATTAATACCGTAACAATCCATGTCCTTAACAAAGGGTGCATGCACGTATAGGTTGAGCGTGTGTATTGCGTTGTGTGTTGTGTGCATGCAGGCGTGCGAGTGTTGCGTGCGTGCAAGGGTACGTTTCAGTGTTGCATGCATGTGCACGTACATGCGTGTGTTCATGAGTGCATGTGTATGTGTCAGTGTTTCACGCCTGCATGCGTGCGTGTGTTTGTTATGTGTACGTGTCAGTGTTGCACGCCTGCATGCATCGGTGTCTTGCGTGCGTGCATGTGTACGTGCGGGGTGAGGCTACACGTCAGTCGACTGACTTTTTCATCTCTGGTCATTAGATTTTCCAACTGTTGGATACGAAATCAAGGGCGTGCAGTTTATCATCAAACTCCACCCTCCCTGAGCCGCAAGCCACCACCGGCCGAACCGTCGGCCCGCGACGCCACCCCGCCTGCCCCGAAACCACTCCCCACCGCCGGTCCACCGCCACACCGGCCATCCTTCTAGGCCCCCCGCGTCGAGCTATATCTACGGCGATCCCCACCCCATTGCCCAATCAACTCCCCCCCCCCTCACCGCCAGCGACTGCCAACCAGAGGTCTCACGACTTCGAGTACCCACCGACGACTAATTTATTACCAGTTCTTTCCTTCATATACGCGCTGATGTGTGGGCCCTATGGTAATGTGCGCCGCTGAATATGGACCGTTTGACTGGTCAATTGATCGTGTCATCAACAAATTACGGAGCCGTGACTATATGATCACCCTAAAATGTATTTTATTAACACAGTACAGACTCAAACTACCATTTCTTTCTTTCATATACAGGCTGACAGGTGGGCCCCATGGTTACGCGCCCTGATGGTGCAACACTAGTTGCGCCACGTGGAACGTTTCACTGGTCAATTGATTGTGTCATCAACAAAATATGAAGTTGTACGGATGAGCCAGTGACCGTATAATCATGACATGTATTTTTTTAACACGGTACAGACGCAAGGGCTCATATATACGCACAAGCACTCACCGCTATAAGCGCACACACGCACACCCTACCCCTATGAGCACCTTCGAGAGAGTGAGCCAGCATATGATCTTAAGAATTTACGAAGTCACCATAGGTGCGTCATAGTCGAGTGGAACGTCTCCTCCCACTGAACGCACATCGCCGGAAAATACTGAAATTAACCCAGGATAAATGCAAGCACCGGGACTTTAACCCTGATGGGCTCGAGAAACCACTGTCCTCCTGACCATCCAACCACATGTTGGTTAGCATGACATAATGTATATGGTAACCGTGATGAGCTTATTCTGAAGTCTAGTGACCATATCGTGCTTTCTCTTCAAATACAATTACCGTGTAAGTGCATCTAGTGCCACCCCTAGTTGGTTTTGGAGTATTGATGACAAACCTAGTTGAGGAACTAATGTGTTTGTGAGAATTGCAGGATAACACAGGTAGAAGTCCCTCATTGATTCGGTTTTCCTACCAGAGATGACCCCTAAAAATGTATGAAGACATTGAAGTCAGAGGTGGTATGTGAAGACATTCACATTGAAGACTATGATAAGAGAAGACATCGCGTGAAGACTATGGAGTGCGAAGACTTAGCAGTTTCGTCGTTCTGTGTTTTTATTTGTTGAGTCATAGGAACCACCATACTGTTAAGTGGGGTCCAAGAGAACTAGTCAGAATGACTGAAGTGATGCTTAACCAAAATCCTATGTCTTCGAGTGAAGACTATGAGAGCAAATCTTGTCCAGAGTTGGATAAGTCAGCTTTGCTTGTAGTCGAAGTAAAGTTGTCGTGTGTGTTTGAAATCTGACCATTGGAACACGTGTTAGTTCCTTAGTGACCAAGGGTCATTTCGGACAAACCAGGTCGGGTTGCCCAGTGGCTATAAATAGCCCACCCTCTACAACCATAAACGGTTGGCTGCTCAGAGTTAGAGTATGGCTTTTGTCGTTTGAGAGCAACCCACCTCAAAGCCTTTGAGAGAGAATTCCTTGCGAGGATAAAGCCCTAAACACCTAGAGCCAAAGAGTGTTAGGCATCACTTAAGTCTTCATGTCTGTGTGATCTGAAGACTTATTACACTTGATGACTGTGAATCCTCCAGCCGGTTAGCCGTCGCGTTCTGAGCATCCAAGAGTCATTGTGGATCTCCGGGTGAACGAAGTCTGTGAAGGTTTGGAAGTCTACCTTGAAGACTTACCAGAGTGATTGGGCGAGGACTGGGTGTCCTTAGCTCAAGGGGAATAAGGTGAAGACGACGTCTTCTGAGTTGAATCTCAGCCTCCCTAACCAGACGTACAGTTGTCACAACAACTAGAACTGGTCCAAGAAATCATTGTCTTCAACGAGTCACTGGTTTCATCCTTCCCTTCCCTTTACTTACTGTTGGTCCTTGTGAAGTCATTGTATGATTGCATTATCTTTTGTCTTCACTAAGTGACTGCTTGTTCTAATTGGCTTCACAATATCTTCCTACCTGATCTTTACTGCCTAGCTGCTATTAGTCATTGTGCTTTCACTTCATTGAATACTTGACTATGGTTTGCCTAGTGTAGTCTACCTTCCGCTGCATGGTAATAGGTTTATTTCTATCGTTTGTCTTCGAAACTTCCATGTTTTGAAGACTTTCTAAAAATTGCCTATTCACCCCCCCCCTCTCTAGTCGATCACTAGCACTTTTAATTGGTATCAGAGCAAGATACTCCCTTGTTCTGTGTGATTCAGTTTAACCACCTGGAGTTTTAGCTATGTCGACTGTAGGGATAATTAAAGTCTCCGCTGCGTGCCCCATCTTCGATGGAACTGAATATTCCTACTGGAAGAATAAGATGTGCATGCATCTTGAAGCCATTGATGTCGACCTATGTTATGTCATCAAGAATGGCGTTCCCAAGGCTGGTGAAGGTGTCACCGCTGCTGATGTCAAGAAGTTCGTTCAACTGGACTCCACTGCCAAGAACATCATCTGTGGTCATCTGACCAAAGGACAGTATGGCCGCATGAGTGCTTTGGAAACATCTAAGCTAGTCTGGGACTGGCTCTCTAAGGTTAATGAAGGCATCTCAACCCAGAGAGATCAGAGAATCAGTGTCCTTCACAACCTCTTCAACCGCTTCAAGAGAAATGACAATGAGAATGTCCAGCTCACGTTTGATCGACTCACTGACATCACAAATGAGCTTCAAGCTCTCGGCACCACTGAGATCACCAAGCATGAAATCGTCAAGACACTCCTGAGATCACTTGACAGCTTGTTTGACACCCTAGCCCTGATGATTCAAGAACGTCCTAACTTCAAAGCACTCGATCCGTCTGACATACTTGAGAGGCTCAACACACACGAGTTTCATCTTTCTGAGAAAAGAGACATCTACGGTCCCAACTATGGGCGAACTTGTGCCTTGAAGGCAAAAGTTGTCTCCTCATCTGAAGAAGAATCTGACAGCAGTTCTGATGATCCTGAAGACATTGGAAAGGAGCTTGCTATGCTTGTGAAGAAGTTCCAAAAATTCACCAAGAATAAAGGCTTCAGAAAGTCTTCACGATCAAGCTCAAGGAATGATGAAGCTTCTGCTCATGACTACAAGAAGAGAACATGCCACAAGTGCAAGAAACCTGGCCACTACATCTCTGAGTGTCCGCAGTGGGACAATGAGAACAAGAAGAATAAGAAGAGTAAGGAGTATGACTCTGACGACAAGAAGAAGAAATACTCAAAGTCTTCTTCCAAGTCTTCCTCAAAGTCTTCATCACACAAGAAGAGCTCATCTGGCAAGGCACGTGCGTTTGTTGGCAAGGAAATGGATTCAGAGGAGGAGTCCGCTTCTGAGGAGGCGGAGGTGGAGTCTGAGGAGGAGTCCGATTCTGGCGTTGCAAGTCTGGCTACAGCATATGTTGCCAAGTCCATCTTCAACACTGAAGACAATGACTTCACCACCGACACCGATGCTAATGACAAGGACTACTCCGCTCCTACCTACTGCTTCATGGCACGCGGTGCCAAGGTAAACACACACACTACTCACTATCAAACATCTAGTGAAGATGACTCTGATTGTGGTTCCAAACCCAGCTACAAAACACTTGCTAAAATTGCAACTGAACAACAGAAAGCTATGGAACATATTCAAAAACTGTTAGACAAAAGCAATGATCTGTTAGACGTTGAAATGACTCGATCTCAGTCCTTAATTGAAGACATAAAAAATCTTCACGTTAAGTATGAGGAACTTGAAAGTCGTCATGAAACGCTCTCAACACCTCATGAAAAGCTTTCCTATGATTATCTTCAAAGGAAGCAAGATCTTGAGAAATTGAGAGCGGCTCATGAAGATCTTCAAAAGGAAAACGAGTCACTTCGTGCCGAACAGATTAGTTCAGCTCAGGAAGGATTTGAACCACCATGTCTTAAATGCCTTGAGCGTGATAATGCTACTTCTGTTGCTGGGTGTTCTACTGCTGCTACTGTTGCAATATCTTCAACTGTTGATGTGGTAACTAACCCCTCTGCTGAGGATACCACTGCTATTGCCGATGAGAATGCTAGATTGAAGACATTGCTTGAAACAGGGATGTACAAAAGTCTCAAAGGGCATCAGACACTATGTGATGTCCTCAAAAGGCAAATCCTGAACCGAAACCCTGGGAAACAGGGTGTTGGGTTCGAAAGGAAAATGAATGCTGATGGCTCTTACTGGAAACCTGAGCAGTACCCCAAAACCACATGGGTTGCTGCAAAGGGACCTTTAGTGGATCCATCCACCCTATCTGGCTTCACTTGTGCTAATCCCATTGTTATTGATGAATCCTTTGATGCAAACTATAAATTGTTTAAGAATAGAATGGTGAAGTGTTTGCCAGGTATATTGGTACTAACTGCAGGAATGGGCCGCCTATGAAGAAGGTCTGGGTGCCGAAAAGGTGTTTGGAGAATCTTCCTGTGAATGTCGTCATGACACCACATGTGAAGAAGACAAATCCCAGACCACAGGCTTCATACGGCCCAAAGGCTTCATATAGACAGAGGACTCACCTGAGTCGCACTAATGCAAATGTTTTGCAGGGAAGCCATACTCAGGTCTATGAATATGAGCGCGGTTCATCAAACCACCATCTTCATAAGACCAAGAACTATTCTGCTTATTCTTATGAGTACTATTGTCCACCTGCAAGACTTTTTGCTAGGGCTCCAAAGCCAAAGTTCTCAAATGCTGCACTTAGACTCATTGCTTCGAAGCCACCCTTGAAGATGTGGGTGGCTAAGAAAGCTTAACTCTCTTTTGCAGGGAAAGGTCTCCAGCCAAAAACCAAAATTGTCTGACACTATTGTTGGGGACCTTAAACATCTTGTAGGGCGCAAGATCAAATGCCCAAATGGTCTTATTATGTACTTTGTTCCTGAGTCGCTTACTACTTGCCCTATCAGTCCTAATCTCGATCTAAGCTTTCATAATCCACTGGCTCGTCAAATGTTTTTGCTTCACAATTCTCTTCGTGAAGCCTATCCCCCTAACTGCACTGTAGGGTACGACACCAGCTGCTTCAGAATGGATTATTGATAGTGGGTGTACCAATCACATGACTGGCAAGCGAAGCCTTCTTATGGACTCAACCTTACGTCCATCTGACAAAAGTCACATCACATTTTCTGACACTGGTAAAAGTAAGGTATTGGGTCTAGGTAGAGTTGCAATCTCAAAGGATCAACACATGGATAAAGTCATGTTTGTTGAATCCCTTGGTTTCAACTTAATGTCTGTCTCAATGCTTTGCGATTTAAACATGATGGTGATGTTTGGAAAATATCATTGCCTTGTTCTAATGGAATCTGACAAGTCTCTAGTGTTTGAAGGGTATCGAAAAGATGATTTGTACGTGGTAGATTTCTCAGCAGGACCACAACTTGCCGTATGTCTTCTAGCAAAAGCTTCTGAATGCTGGCTCTGGCATCGGAGGCTAGGGCATGCTGGCATGAGGAACCTCCACACCCTTGCAAGGAAGAAGCATGTCATAGGCATCGAGGGCGTCAAGTTCAAGAAGGATCACTTATGCGGTGCCTGTGAAGCGGGAAAGATGACGAGGGTCAAGCATCCCTCGAAGACAATCATGACAACGACTCAACCCTTCGAACTGCTCCACATGGACCTTTTTGGTCCCACTCATTACTCAACTCTTACTACTATAGCTTGTCTCTATGGCTTTGTCATTGTTGATGATTATTCAAGATATACTTGGGTGCATATAATCCTCTACAAGACCAAAGTGCAGGATGTCTTCAGACGCTTCGCCAATCGAGCCATGAACAACTATGGCGTCAAGATCAAGCACATCAAAAGTGACAATGGCACTGAATTTGAGAACACTGGTCTAGACACTTATCTTGATACTTTGGGCATTACACATGAATTCTCAGCTCCGTACACACCGCAACAGAATGGCGTCGTGGAACGCAAGAACAGAACACTTATTGAGATGGCCCAGGCGATGCTTGATGAATACAATACTCCAAGAAAGTTCTGGCCTGAAGCCATTGATACTGCATGCCACATCATCAACCGTGTTTATCTTCATAAGCTTCTCAACAAGACATCCTATGAGCTCCTTACTGGCAAGAAGCCAAATGTCAGTTACTTCAGAGTATTTGGTGCCAGGTGCTGGATCAAGGATCCACATCACACTTCAAAATTTGCACCAAAAGCACATGAAGGTTTTATGCTTGGATATGGAAAGGATTCGCACTCCTACAGAGTCTTCAACCTTTTTCACTATAAAGTGGTTGAAACAGTGGATGTACGGTTCGATGAGACTAACGGCTCACAAAGAGAGCACCTACCAAACATGCTAGATGAAGTTCCATCTAGTGAATCAATCAAACTTATGGGAACTAGAGAAATCATACCATCTGAATCTCAGCCTGAAGAGGAACTTATCATCTCCGCACCTGATCAAACTAAAGACAATGCTCAGCCTGAAGACAATCCTTCTAACGATGACAATGATCGGCAAGAGCAAAATCTTCGTCCTGTACATCCTCATGTTGCAAATGAAGTACAGATTGAGAGAATGATTGATAGCATCAATGCACCAGGTCCACTCACTCATTCGAGGGCAACACAGCTAGCAAATTTCTGTGGGTACTTCGCATTCGTCTCAATATCTGAACCCAAGAAAGTTGAAGAAGCCTTCATGGAACCTGAATGGATTCAAGCTATGCAAGAAGAGCTTCGACAGTTTGAGCTGAATAATGTATGGGAACTGGTTAAGCATCCTGATCCTCGCAAGCACAATATAATAGGCACCAAATGGATATATCACAGCAAGCAAGATGAGCATGGTCAAGTTGTCAGAAACAAAGCTCGTCTCGTTGCTCAAGGGTACACTCAAGTTGAAGGGATTGACTTCGATGAAGCATTTGCTCCTGTGGCTAGACTTGAAGCTATACGCATACTGCTGGCCTATGCAAATCATCATAACATTCTTCTGTATCAAATGGATGTGAAGAGCGCTTTTCTCAATGGCAAGATTGAAGAAGAAGTGTATGTTGCACAACCGCCTGGCTTTGAAGATCCAAAACATCCGGATATGGTGTACAAGCTCAACATGGCACTGTATGGCCTCAAACAAGCCCCTAGGGCTTGGTATGACACACTCAAAGACTTCCTGAAGAGCAAAGGCTTCAAACCTGGTTCCCTCGACCCCACTCTCTTCCCGAAGACATATGATGGTGAACTGTTTGTGTGCCAAATATATGTGGATGACATTATCTTCGACTGCACCAATCAGAAATACACTGACGAGTTTGGATATATGATGCAAGAGCAATATCAGATGTCCATTATGGGTGAGCTAAAGTTCTTCCTTGGTCTTCAAATACGTCGCAACGCAACGACATCTTCATATCTCAAGAGAAGTACCTCAAAGATTGCCTGAAGAAATTTGGGATGCAAGATTGCAAAGGCTTCACGACGCCAATGCCAGCCAAACATCATCTGGGTCCCGACGACAATGGTAAAGAGTTCGATCAAAAGGTATACCGCTCCATGATTGGTTCTTTACTTTATCTATGTGCATCTAGGCCAGATATTATGCTTAGTGTTTGCATGTGTGCTTGATTCCAAGCGGCACCAAAGGAATCGCATCACTTAGCTGTGAAGCGAATTCTTCGATATTTGGCTTACACCCCAACATTAGGATTATGGTATCCAAAGGGCTCAGAGTTTGATCTGGTTGGATTCTCGGATGCTGATTATGCTGGTGACAAGGTGGATCGCAAGTCTACATCAGGCACATGTCATTTTCTGGGACGATCACTTGTATGTTGGTCTTCAAAGAAGCAGAACTGTGTATCTCTCTCCACTGCTGAATCTGAATACATTGCTGCTGGATCTTGCTGCGCTTATCTTCTATGGATGAAGCAAACACTCAAAGACTATGGCATTCATCTGAAGCAAGTGCCACTTTACTGCGACAACGAAAGCACCATCAAGATTGCCAACAACCCAGTTCAGCACTCGAAGACAAAGCACATTGAAATTCGTCACCACTTTCTCAGAGATCATGTTGTGAAGAAAGATATTGGCATCATACACATCAACACTGAAGAGCAATTGGCAGATATCTTGACCAAGCCCTTGGATGAGAAGAGGTTTTGCAACTTACGGTGTGAGCTAAATATCTTGGAATCCTCAAATGTCCTGTGATCAGGCACACATCCTAACACTTACGCATATTGATGACTTAGATGTGCAACACACGAAGTAAAGTATATCTTCAATCAATGAAGACTTACATTCTAAGTGTGAATACATTAATGTGGAATTTGACTTCGGAGCGCCACGATAATTGTGCGCCGTGTCTGGGTCTAATACTTCCTATACGGTGGGTAACGCCACCACCAAATTTTTCTGTTTGAAGTGTTTCACTCATGGCGTTATGTTTGGTATGTCTTCACATTTGGTTTGGCTTCAATCTCAACTTGTCTTCATGATTATCTTCACTATGTTGATTTGATTGTCTTTCTCATATATATATATATATATATATATATATATATATATATATACACTAGTGTTCTATCCTCTACAGCATTCACTTATAGCTATGTCTTCTTGTTGAATCTTTTGAACTAAGTGAATGTGATCGGACCCTAATCTCTCTATGCTTTCTATCTCAAACTCTATCTGTCCAAATCATATGCATTCTATTGAAACTATCGAATGTCTTCTCTGCGTCCTTGTCAGCAGAAGATACAGAGACAAACATTAAGTCTGTCTTCAATGCTAAATCCTTTCACCTGAAACCCGGAGAAGTGGGAACGACCACCCGACAATCCAGGCGTGCGTGGGAACGTGGAACAACCTCCGATATGTTGCATGATGGCCACGTGTCCTTCAGATGTGAATCGCCAGGGGCACCTATGTAATAACACTGTGCCGTCCCTGTCCCTATAAATACACGCCTCACCACAGTCATTATCCTTTCTTCCACTCTCGCACAAACCCTAGCGCCACCGCTAGCCCTCCACGACGCCGGCAACAAAGCGCTTAGCTGCCGCGACCTCACCGACGTCGTCTTCACGCCGGCCGCGGACATCGTCTTCTCCGCCATCGCCGTAGGTGTCCTCCGTCGCCAAGTTAGGGCCCGGACAATCGAACTGCTCGACCTCCTCTCCCACTCCGTCTAGCGGTTCTTCGTGTGGTAAATAAAACTTCCTTTTTACGGCCCCTTTGATCCTATAGATTCATCACTTTCTACCAAAAGCAGTTTTTGTTCACACAAGTTGGATCTATTTCATACTCCATCTCATAATATGCCTAGTATGTTCACTTATGATTCACAAAGTAGTTAGATTCCTCACTTGTACTTATTCGTGGATTTGTACAAATCTGGAACCAACTCCCTATCTATGAGTGAATGTCTTCGCACTATGAGGTCAATGTCTTCTAAACTGATTTATCTTCAAAATCTTCTGAGAATGCATATGACCTCTTCCCCTTCCCTCGCACCTTAATGCTGTCACAGGTACATGTCCGTGGGAGAATCCCTAGGTTCTCATAGTCTGCATTCATTTGCAGAATTCTTACAGCATCATATAAATTCTCCCGAAGCAAGTTCCTATTTGACCAGCAAGCAGAAGCCTTTGAAACCTTTGAACATGTTGAAGCCATTCAGTTTGAAGTTCATGGCTACAGAGAAATCAGCAAGGAAGGGTGGCAGACAGCGTCGAGGGGGAACATCAAGAGATCTGCCTGATGACCTCTCAGAGCTGTACAAGACAGATCCAGAAGAGGATTACAATCAGCGCAAGACACGAATCCAATGGATTCGAAGATACTGGGCGGAGCAATGGTTCAAGTACAGGTTTGTGACCCAGGAATATGCTGAGAAGAATGCCATCAAGCGACCATGGGGAGACATCCTATACAGAAATCTTCAACCCAGGTCCAGAGATGAAGCCATTGAACAAGGCTTATATCCCTGCGTGGTCCATGGACCACAGCCTGCGGATGCAGACCCATCGTCATTGCTATGGTGTCGTGACGACAATCTATTCAAGCGCAACTTACAGTTTGCCAAGAATTCGGCTAAGCAAAACAAGAAGTCACTGGGACTAGACTTCAACCCTGATCCTTCTGCTCCCCGTGCCGATGGCACCCGCGAAGCTGAACCCAATCTTGTTGGGCCCTTCTACAACCTGGAAGGTCTCATCACTCATATCATGGTTCAAGGGACAGCCGTGGATGAGCCTGCAGATGACGTTGAATCTGATGAAGCGCCTGCATCGCCGAAGCCAAAGAAACTGAAGAAGCCTAAAGCTTCAAAGTCTGCCTCAGCACCAAAAATCTTACGGGCGAAGCCACTGGCTACTGCACCTCCTGAAGATAGTGTGTAGTCTGAAGATCTATCACGCATCTCCAAGAAGACTGAGATGAGAAATAATATTGATCAGGCAGTGACTGCTGCTGCTATTCTGCGCAATGACGCCATTGATCTGTCCAGCGATGAAGATCTTGCAGATGACGCTCTTGAGCAACTGATCAAGAGCAAGGAAGAATCAGAGATCTTCAATGATTTGCCTCTCTTTGATGTGGCATCCTCCATAACTTCATTGATGAGTGGTTTGACATGCCCAACCTCAGCTTTGAAGATCTGCAACTTCCAATTGGCCTCAGTGTCGCCTTCAATGGCGCCATTGCTTTTGAGCTAGCTCTAGCTCAGCGCATAGTTGAACTGAAGCACAAAATTGACTATGAGAAAGCTCAGTTCAAGAAGCACATGGCCAAGCTCAGCGTGCAAGATGTGAAAAACTTCAAGATTATGCTGCACGAGCTCAAGGAAGCCTTTCTCAAGAAGCGTGAAGAAGCTAAAGGTTCTCGTGAGCGCATGAAGAGCCTGGCTGACAAGTGTGTGCAAGCCTACAATGAGGCTGAGAAGCGCAAGGCTCTTGTTCGTCCTGGCATCGACCCAAGAATGGCTGGAAAGAAGAAGAAGCCATCAACAGACCAATCTGCACCTTCAAAGCGGGAAGAGCCACGAATAGTCTTTCCAAGCAGCATGACTGGCTCGAAGCCAAAGGTCACTTCCACTGCTTCAGACCTGAAGAAGACAAGGGCAGCCGAGGATGAAGCCAGAAAGAGGAAACATCCTGAAGCTTCTGATGTCGCTCCCTCCAAGAAGAAGCGCAGAACCAAGAAAGATCGGGTTGCTCCCACGGAGCCCCTTGTTGTAGAACCCATCTTTGTTGCTCGCCCTGATTCCTCGCATCAAGAACGACGGATAGTAGTTCATGAGCCTGCTTCCACAGAGGCTCCTGAAGCTGAAGACATTCCAGCAGTTGACCCCACCGCTGCTGAAGACATTGGTCACCATGACAATGTTGAAGATGATGAAGTCCTTCCTCAGATCGAGCACCAACTGGTATCATCGCCTGTGCTCACGCACAGCGAACTCATAAGCATTGGTCGTCCTCTGACGCCAACTGCTCAGGATGCATCGTGGGCTGATCACCCACAGAGACAAGACACTCCAAGCTCTCCCCAAGCAACCCCATCAGTGCAAGAAGAGGATGACTTTGAGTCCCAGACAACTCCATCTTCACAGGCGTCGCCAGCGTTACGCAGGCTTCACAAAGGACCAAGGCCCCAAGTCACTCCCACAATGCACGTCTCTGAATCCGAAGCCAAAATGGCTGAAGATGTTCCGGCTGCATCAGCCGATGAAGAAGAAGCCCCAAGAGTTGCTACACCCCCGTCTCACCAAGATGTTGTTCTCGAGGAGAACGTGACCGACCCTCCAGCTTCTGAAGTGGAGGTTGAGAATCGTGAGGCTGCCACCAGTAACACCACTGAAGCCAATGACGTGGTCATGGCTGAAGACACTATGGAGCCTGCACCTAACATTGTGCCAGAGGCCAATGAAGCCAATGATGCACCTGCAACAGATGTGCATCCTGACGCCTCTGTTGATGCCACTGCTCCTGTTCCGCCACCAAGGCCACACACTATCGAGCAAGCATTCAACAATGGCCAACTTATCACTGTCAAATGGCCTTTCCTGACTCCTCCGCATGCTGCTGGTCCTCAGTTTGACTATCATGTTGAGCACAGGCCTCAGGTTCAGAAGCCAATGCCAAGGTTGCCCAGGTTTCCAGGTACTGCATCTGCACCCGGATCTTTTAATATCAATGGCTTCAAGGCACACAACACCTTGTTTGATAGCGCCAAGAACCCCTACACCAAGGAAAGAATATCTTCTGATCAGTTCTGGAGCTATCAGTAGCGCAGTTATTAGTCATGCATTCTATACAATCAAGGTTGCATTTTCCCACATATGCGTCTTGACACTGAAGCCATGACTGGTCTGCCTTGTTTGGAAGAAGCTCTGGATTGCTTCAGAGAGTCTGGATTGTTGCCGTTCGTCACTGACAAGGAGCACTGGAACGAAGAATTGCTGCTCCAATTCTATGCCACTCTCCATATTCGTGGCTACAACAGAGATCCGAAGACTTGGGTCCTTGAGTGGATGACAGGCAATGTTCATCATGAAGCCAAAGCCTTTGATATCATTGAGCTTACTGGCCTGCCCACTCCAGGAGATCTGTATGAACCTGGTTGTCAGCTTCACAGTGCTGCTATGGAAAGCATCTTCCACAAGCCTGAGCCCAATATGAGTCAGATGCTTAGCATGATGAAGCCTTTGCCTCCAGATGCTGAATATCCTAAGGAGTTCTTTGTTGAAGACCTTGAGTATCTGCCACGTACTATCTATCACATCATAAGGCGAACTCTCTGGCCCATCAAAGGACATTCTCCACATGCAAAGCTGGAAGGTGCAATGAAGACTTTGGTCTTCCATATTCTTCACGGCAAATGCTTCAATGCACAAGACTTCTTCATCCACCAACTTGCTGCATCAGGATCTGATCTCTTTGGCTTGAAGCTTTACGCTCCATGGATTATCCGGCTGATCAAACTACACTCAGCTGTCACCTATCAGCCCTCTGCTCACAATCATCGGATCTTTCTGCCTGACGTCGATATGTCAGTTGAAGCCATCTATCCAGAGCCTGCCAAGGAGCCCCTTAGTCTTCAAAATGCTGAGCATCAAAGCTTCTCTCAAAACATTGAAGGAGTTCAAGCAGTCACTCGTGTTTATCCTCTGGCTGGTACTACACGTGCACCTCATCGTGCCCTCACTGAAGCCACTGAAAGCACCATTGCCCAATGGCCCAAGAAGCGATCTCGTGTTCTCAACGACCGAGAACTTCTGGTTGCCCTTCATCAGAAACAGGATAAGCATCATGACTGGCTGAAGCGCCAAATGCAAAGCCTCTTGGTGGACGTAAACAGGATTCGCAACCTTGCCACCAAGAATGCCTTTGTTGCCCATGAAACCTGTCGGCGTACATGGAAAGGGCTGACGCTTATGTGTTCTGAAGATGATCTTCAAGAGGATGGCTTCTCTGAACGCTTCAAGTTTGACTCAACACCTCCACGAAGGACTGTGCTGCAACGTACTCCGTCTCTTGAAGACTCTGAGTTCTCCTCCTCTGCTGCAACAGTGAATGCACGTGTCATCGATGATGAAGACGATGCTACTTCACCACCTTCAGCGCGAATCAACACTGCATCGAGTTCGTCTGCACCGCCAACCAACACCGAACACCCTGCTGCTTCACCAACTCCTCACGGGGACGAGTAGGTGCTCTATGTCTTCAAACCTTTTTGGTCCTTACTGACAAAAGGGGGAGAAGCATAGAGTTTGATAGTCTTCAAGCGGGTTCATATGGGCAGTAGTTTTATATTTTGCCTAATGTTTACAACTCTCGCGTCTCGATACATTTGGTTCTTTGAGTTGTAACACTCAAACTCGATAGTCGTCTGCTACTTATTTGCTATTCTATGATGCGATGATAAATTCCGCATGTGCGACGATAAATTCCGCACTTAGATCATTTTGCAGACGTCCATTTTTCATTATGCATGTCACTATCTTCACATACTTTTCATGCATGATAAATTGTCATCATAAGTTGAAGAGGATCTCCACAAGTACAACCTGCCATGTGCATTTGCATACCAAAAGCAAATTACTTATATGCACATCTTCAGGGGGAGCCTTTGCCACTTATGAAGACAACAACCTATCCTTTACAATTTCACATATTTTATTCCCCATTGAAAACTTCAACTGGTTTGTCATCAATCACCAAAAAGGGGGAGATTGTAAGTGCATCTAGTGCCACCCCTAGTTGGTTTTGAAGTATTGATGACAAACCTAGGTGAGGGACTAATGTGTTTGTGAGAATTGTAGGATAACACAGGTAGAAGTCCCTCATTGATTCGGTTTTCCTACCAGAGATGACCCCTAAAAATGTATGAAGACATTGAAGTTAGAGGTGGTATGTGAAGACATTCACATTGAAGACTATGATAAGAGAAGACATCACGTGAAGACTATGGAGCGCGAAGACTTAGCAGTTTCGTCGTTCTGTGTTTTCTTTATTGAGTCATAGGAACCACCGTACTGTTAAGTGGGGTCCAAGAGAACCAGTCAGAATGACTGAAGTGATGCTTAACCAAAATCCTATGTCTTCGAGTGAAGACTATGAGAGCAAATCTTGTCCAAAGTTGGATAAGTCAGCTTTGCTTGTAGTCCAAGTAAAGTTGTCGTGTGTGTTTGAAATCTGACCGTTGGAACACGTGTCAGTTCCTTAGTGACTAAGGGTCATTTCGGACAAACCAGGTCGGGTTGCCTAGTGGCTATAAATAGCCCACCCTCTACAACCATAAATGGTTGGCTGCTCAGAGTTAGAGTACGGCTTTTGTCGTTTGAGAGCAACCCACCTTGAAGCCTTTGAGAGAGAATTCCTTGCGAGGATAAAGCCCTAAACACCCAGAGCCAAAGAGTGTTAGGCATCACTTAAGTCTTCCTGTCTGTGTGATCTGAAGACTTATTACACTTGAGGACTGTGAATCCTCCAGCCGGTTAGGCGTCGCGTTCTGAGCATCCAAGACTCATTGTGGATCGCCAAGTGAACGAAGTCTGTGAAGGTTTGGAAGTCTACCTTGAAGACTTACCAGAGTGATTGGGCGAGGACTGGGTGTCCTTAGCTCAAGGGGAATAAGGTGAAGACGAGGTCTTCTGAGTTGAATCTCAGCCTCCCTAACCAGACGTACAGTTGTCACAGCAACTGGAACTGGTCCGACAAATCATTGTCTTCAACGAGTCACTGGTTTCATCCTTCCCTTCCCTTTACTTACTGTTGGTCCTTGTGAAGTCATTGTATGATTGCATTATCTTTTGTCTTCACTGAGTGACTGCTTGTTCTGATTGGCTTCACAATATCTTCCTACCTGATCTTTACTGCCTAGCTGCTATTAGTCATTGTGCTTTCACTTCATTGAATACTTGACTATGGTTTGCCTAGTGTAGTCTACCTTCCACTGCATGGTAATAGGTTTATTTCTATCGTTTGTCTTCGAAACTTCCATGTTTTGAAGACTTTCTAAAAATCGCCTATTCACCCCCCCCCCTCTAGTCGATCACTAGCACTTTCAGACCGTAAGTGTCGTCAACAAAATACGGAGCACGCATCAAATGCAAAGTCCATTAGTGTCATCAAGAAAATACGGAGACGTATCGTGAGCTAGATACCGTATGATCACCACGAGAATGTATACGATGACCGTAATAAGCATATTCTGAACTCCAGTGACCGTATAGTGCTTTAGCTTGAAATACAGTGACCGTCATGCGTGAATGTGTTGTGGGCGTGCATACTTTTAGAGGGCCGAGAGATAGTTTGTGTGCGTACGTGAAAGTGGTGTAGAAAGAGGGGATGTCCGGTGGAGACAAGGAGAGATATGCCCTTTGTTTCTCTTTCCCGTGACTAATATTTTAGGAGAATATATGAACATTCATAATGCAGAACAAATATTTTTGGATGCACCATGCAATTAACTTTCATGTATAACATTGTACTATTGTATATGCTTATTTTCTTAGTGGTCGATTGCGTGTGTGGTGTGGTGGGCACATCATTTCTAGTTGTGGTGGGTCAACATGAGGACTCATGGGTCGGTTCCATCCTACGCCACATAGGTTGGATCAAGACGCGTTATACGAAGACCCATGTGGAGGACTCGGCATACAACACGAAGCTAGCTACCAGAGTCGCAGAGTACTCTATCCCCACTGGTGATAAGCCGACTATATATGATTTGTAACCCTAGGCCCCCAGTATGTTATAGAAGCTTGGGGGCTAGTTCGTCGATAGTATTCACACACGCACAATGCCTGGTATTCACGTGTACTTTGTACACACCCCTATCACTAATATACAGTACCAGGAGTAGGCTTTTTCCTCAATTGCAAGGGTCCGAACTAGGGTAAAACTTTGCCTCGTATTACCATCCAGCCTAACAGTCAGGGATATCCTACCGAATGATATGATGGAATCATATCTGCCAACTACTAAGAGAGAGGTGTGTCTAGGGGGGGGGCAATGTGTGCGAGAGAGGCCTAAAGATAATGTGCGTGCGGGAGACACGTCGGCACACACACACACACACATATATATATATATGCGTATAGAGGGATAGTAGAGACCGTGCGTGTGTATACATGCATGTGAGAGAAATAGTGTTTTCCAACTGAGATTAGTGAAAAGAGTGGTACATAGTAGTCACAAAGAGAGAGAGAGAGATACAGAGAGAGCATGTGCGTGAGACTCCCCGACACCCCTAGAGAGATTGTGAGCATGTGTGAAAGAGAAATGCCGATGCATATAAAGTGTGTGCACTTATGCGGTAGATAGAGAGAGATATAGCACGTTTGTGAGAACGGGCCGAGGCATAGTGCATCTACGTGTAAAAGGCGGTTCTACGCATTAAATTAAAATATAAATGGCATTATTATTTTTGGATGAGATCATGAATTTTGCAAATTGTGTATGGACGAAAATCGGTCTATCAGACACCCATACTCTATTGAATTCTAGCATGTGCATGTGTTTATTTCATACTATCGATCCATAGAGTGAGAGCGGTTTGAAATACAGGCAATGGATGCTTTTGCGATTCATATATAAACATTAATTAGTGCACTCCATGTTGTTAGTATGAAGCACTTTATATATTTGTCACTTGCATGGATACATTCCAAATTGCTAGCTACGAAATAGAATACATGTCGAATTCAACATAAAGAGGGTTTTGAAGATTCAAATTCATAGGAAGTGCATTCATCTATTTGAACCAGAGATAATGGCATTTGTAAATCAGATGTAAAAGGGGGCATCAATCTTTGTTGTGCGTTTGAACATGCTATATATATTCATACGCATGTCTAACTCTCTTTTTTGTGACCAAGGAGATTATGTCTGGAACCATGCATGAACTGAGGTAAGTTGCATATTTTTTAATATATACTCATGTACAATGTATATTCAAATGTACCACCTCCATTCCAAAATAATCGTAGCTTTAGGATTTTCAAGAGTAAAGATTTTTGAGTTTGACAAATCCTGAATGTTCAATTCAAGAGAACCGAAAACGTTAATGCTTCTGCTCCCAAATATTAAACGAAGCACCAAATAGTCCTCTGGTCACCCGAAACCACGCGAGACTAATGTTTGGTGGTAGGAAATTACTGTCCTGACTCTGGCCTGTGTAGCCTATCGGGCCGATGTCCAAAGGTCTAAACCGGGGTAGGTTTGTAACTTCACCAAGACGCCAGTCTCAAACGCCTCCGAGAGGCATTCATACGCCGTGGGCGCCTAAACACCCATGCGCTCGGCCGAAATCTATCCCGCCCACATTTGGGACACCTGAGATTACTGTCCTACCCCCAACCCGCAATATGTCCGAAATTTTAGATGGGGGCAAAATTTGTAACTTTCCCCAAATTTCAAACAAGCGTGTCCCAAACCAAAACATTGTTCCCCCTTAAGTTCCTCGCCTCCCTCCCTTTCCCCATTCATACTCCGTGGGCGCCAAAACACCCTCTCCACCAGCCGCGAAACCCCAGCCTTCTCGGTCCTCCACCCCATAGCGCCCAATCCATTGCTGCCCTCCTCCATCACGCCGGAGTCGGTACCCCAACGTCATCGTCCAACGCAACCGCAACCGCAATGCCCTCAAGGACTTAGTAGCTGAAGTCGAGGTAGAGTTGCCTCCACGGTGCCGACGCCGACGTGCGCCATACCAGAACCACTTCGACCACGCCATCCTACACCTCACTGCTATCGCTCCATTGTCGCAACCGTCCACCGCACCAGAGCTGTTCCTGCTACGCTGTCATTCGCCGCCTCGGATTTGCTTCCCCGCCGTTGACAGACGGCCACCGCACCACACTCAACAACTTGGCCATGGGTTCGTCCAAGGCTGCACCGTCCTCCACAACTTCTCGTTTCAAGCGAACCACAAGAAGATCGTTGGAAAAACAGCAGGAGGACACAGCACTGCCAGCAGAAAGAGGTACTCCTCTTCCCTTATTCGTGCAAACCTTATGTCTCTGCTCACACCGTATTCATCCCACGAAAGAAACTAGTTGAGCGCTTCTTGCTGCATCTTCTTCATGATACTAAATGCACAAGGTTTCCTCCCTTTACTATTTCACCTGTTCTAGAGGTCAGTAGCCCGCCTGGATTTCAATTCAGGGTCAATCGAACCGTAATTAAAAGAAGCAGCACCCCTTAGGCGCGCGGAGCACCTAGTCCGCCTGTTCACCGGGGAAGCAGTGCATCGGTGTCTATCATAGGGGTGTGGGGCGCAGGAGCAGCTTGCGCCCGATCTGGAGGTCGGCGGGGCTTGAATGGACGACCGGCGCCGGTGCCAAGCACAGCGGTGCAGTGAGGTCGAGGGGAGGGCGCAAGCAGGGGACTGGGCCGGTGGTCGCTGCCATTTCGAGGAAGATCATCAACACTGACTGGTTGGAGGTAGATGAAGGCGATCTGCCCATTCTTTGTACATCGGACGATGCAGAAAAAATGGACTGACCTATTTGTTTTCAGTCGAATGTTATTTTCATAGAATCATGTAGTAATTTAGTGTGACATGCATGTTGTAGAGCTATCGTATGTCTCTTGTTATTTATTTCTCACCGACCTGCTATCTGCTACCTTTACACTGTACTAATTGTGCACACACTTCACCCATACTCACACTATTGTTTTTTATGCATGGGTATTTCAGACTCTGACGCGGTGTTGATGAATGCTGAAAAGAAAAGACAAAAGTCGCTCCAGTGTAATTTGAAGATAAGCACTAAGCTTTCCAGCGCTCTAAAGGATGTAGTGTCAGCAGTTGGAGACAATAAACATAGCTCTGCAGTTGATGATCTCAATTGCCACACGCAACCATCCCAGGTGCTTGCTTTAACTTCGCGCTGTCAAATCTGGTTGCATGTTGCATATGGTGTCCAGCTTGTATTGCTTCCAATTTGGTTAAATTGCATCTGCTTACTTTACACATTATACCTTTGATAATGACATACCTTCCTGTTTTTCATGCATACTACATATGTCTATTAACCATGTTCGTACATCGAACTAATGCTCTTTTGTATCCCTCGTCAATCACTTATGATGAGACAGTCACCCGAGTTGGTTACTGTGAGACGCCATACTCGTTTAAAGAGTGCAGTGTCATCCTCCCCACATGATTCTCAGGAAACAGCAAGGCTAAATGAATATACTCAACGTAGCTCTCTAGTTGATGACCGCAATTCCCCCACACCACCATCACAGGTGCTTGCTCTAACTTCGCAGTGTGATATGTGGTTGCATGTTGCATACGGTGTCTAGCTTGTAATGCTTCTAATTAGGGTAAATTGCATCTGCTTAGTTTACACATTATACCTGTGAATATGACATGCCTTCCTATTTTTGGTACATACTACATCTATGTGTTAACCTTGTTCTTACATGAAACTACCTCTCTTCTGTATCCTGCATCAATCACTTACGATGAGTCACCTTTATTCGTTGCATATTGCATATTATTTCTAGCTTGTTGCCATGTATTGCTTCTAATTTGGTTAAATACATTTGTTAGGGCACCCTTTTAATTTGGCAGAGTGATATTGGTTTCATCTTTCATATGGTTTCTAGCTTGCATTGACTCTAACAAGTTCAAGCACCTTGTGCTTAGTTTACACTTTATACATCATACATGTCAATATGTCATGCCATCTTGTTTTTCATACATATTCCATCCTCCTATCATGCGGCTGCCTTACATGAAAGTAGTGTTCGCTAGTATCATGCATCAATGAGTTCTGAAGAGCAAATTTTATTCTTTTTCTTGTGGGTTTGACTTGACAAGGCAAAATCAAGAAAGAGTAAGGAAGGCGATGATGGTGGTCCTCTGAAGCAACGTAAATGGAGCATCTGTATCGATTCTCCTTGTACTGATAGTGCATTACAAGGTCCAACTCTCCGCTCCCCTACTCCACCATCCAAGGAGCTTGCTCTAACTTGGTAGTGTGATATCTGGTTGCATGTTGCATATGGTGTCTAGCTTGTATTGCTCCTAATTAGTGTAAATTGCATCTGCTTAGCTTACACATGATACGTGTGAATATGACACGCTTTCCTGTTTTTGGTACATACTATATATGTCTATCACACCATGTTCTTACATGAAACTACTCTTCTTGTGTATCCTGCATCAGTCACTTATGTTGGAACACCTTTAAGTTGGCAGTGTGATATTGGTTTGCATCTTGAATATGATTTCTAGCATGTATTGCTTCTAGTTTGATGAACGCCACCTATGACAAGACAGTTTTAACTTGGCAGAGTGATATTGATTGCACCTTTCATATGGTGTCTAGTTTGCAGTGCTTCTAATTTGTTGAAGTGCATTCTGCTTAGTTACCACATCATAGGTGTGAATATGTCAAGCCATCCATTTTTCGTACATATTCCATCCTCGTATCCTTACTTTGCCTTTCATCAGAGTAGTGTTCGTCAGTATCATGCATGAATGAGTTCTGAAGAGCGAATTATATTCCTTTTTCTTGTCGGTTTGACCTCACAATGCAAAATCAATAAAGCTGAAGGAAATTGGCAAGGCATTGGATGATGGTGGTCCTTCCGAGCAACTGAGATGGAGGTTCTCTATAGATTCTACTCTGCCATCCTCCCAACAAGATTCGCAAGACAACGCAAGGCTAGACAGTCAACATAGCTGTGTAGATGATGAGCACATCTCCCCTACTTCACCATCACAGGTGCTTGCTCTAACTTGGCACTATTATATGTGGTTGCATTGCTTGTAACTTTGTTGAATTGCATCTGCTTACTTTACACATAATGCCTGTGAATATGACATGTGTTCCTGTTTCTAGAACATACATGTACATGATGAGCACATCTCCCCTACTCCACCATCACAGGTGCTTGCTCTAACTTGGCACTATTATATGTGGTTGCATGTTGTGTATGATGTCTAGCTTGTATTGCTTCTAACTTTGTTGAATTGCATCTGCTTACTTTACACATAATGCCTGTGAATATGACATGTGTTCCTGTTTCTAGAACATGTCGGATCACAGGTTCTAGCAAACCCTTGAGGTTCGAACTCTGGGGTGCGCGCGAAGTTCTTTCCCTCCTTTCGATCTACGCCCTAGCTCGCTAAGGTCTCACAAACGAACTCAACACACTCGCAACACAAAGACACAAGGTTTATACTGGTTCGGGCCACCGTTGTGGTGTAATACCCTACTCCAGTGCGGTGGTGATGGATTGCCTCTTGGGCTAATGAAGAACAGTACAAGGGGAAGAACAGCCTCCTGAGGTTGGGGTGTTCTTGTGCTTGGTGTGGCTAAGGGTTGGCCTTTTAACCGATCAGATCAGATCCTTTCCTTTATCAGATCATATCAGATCTCTTGGGTGGTGGCTAGTCCTACTCATATAGGCCCTGGTCCTCTCCCCAAATATTGAGCGGGAAGGAAGCCAACAATGGCGGCCAATTTGAAAGGGGACAGCTAGTCCAAGCTATCCTGACAAAAGGTGGTCTTCGCCTGCCAAAGGTTCTGGTGGTGACACCATCCTGGGCTCCATGGTGACCTCCGTCCTGTCATCCTTCAGGTCTTGGTCTCGTTGCACTGATATGGAAACCTTTGCCTGATGCCTTGGTACTCTGCGCCTGCGCTTGCCCCCTTGGCGCCAAAGAGGAAACAAGGACGCTGCGCGCGCTGGCGCCCACCTGGTGTCGATCGTCATGGCTCACGTCATGAGAGCCTCGCGAGGTTTGCCCCGCCTTCATATCTCCGCTCCTCGCGAGGCAGCCTGGTGAGGCCACTCCTGAGGAGGTCTTGCATCGTCCGCCTCGCGAGGCTTGGCCCCTCGCGAGGGTCTTGAATGCCTTGTTGATGACGATGGGCCATACAGACCTGCTGACACAGCAACGCCATGGGCCGCAGGCAGGAAAGTCTGGGGACCCCCATTCCCAGAACGCCGACAGTAGCCCCCGGGCCCAAGGCGCGCTCGGGCTTGGCTTCGAGGCGAAGCCAAAGGATCAAGCGCGGAGCACCGCGGGCCCTAAAGCCTGCGGCCTCGATTGATGCATGGCGATTGATTGGTCGTGGGCATCTCCGCTTCCCCATGCCACTTCAGCAACTTTCCGACATGTCAAAAAGGCTGGCGCGGACATCGCTTGTCTTCATTGCTTCTTCCTCGCCTTGCTCTAGATCCCCTTTCCTGCTTCTTGCTGCCGGAACTCCCAGATCTGCTTCAAATTCGCTCCGCATCAGCGACCAATGGCGCCGCACAAGGTCAAGTCCTCCTCGGCGCCGGCCTGGTTCGAGCTAGCCCTTGATGCGCCCAACATCACGGAGAAAGACCTTGCCACCACGCGCTTGCTGACGACGGGGGCGAGCAATGAATGGGGGGAGATGGGGCTCCAGCTTGTCTCCGATGTGCCGGAGCCTGAGGGAAGCACCTTCTTCCCCTTCTTCTCGAGCAGCATCGCCGCCGGGTTGGTTCCCCCCTTCTCCGATTTCTTTTATGAGGTCCTCGACCACTATGGGCTGCAGGCATTGCACCTCCATCCCAACTCTATCCTCCTCATGTCCATCTTCGCCTACTATTGCGAGGCGTACCTGGGCGTGATGCCGTCCGTGGTGCTTCTACGCCACTTCTTCTTCCTTCGCGTTAGCGATGGACACATCTTCGGGTGCGCCAACTTTTTTGCATCCGGCAAGGCCAACTCAATCTCGAGCACCGGGAAGAGAGCCGACAACATTCAGGCCAAATGGGTCATGATGGACGCTAAGTGCGTCCACACGCGCCTGGCATTGTCGACGGAGGTGCCCCAGTCTGACAAGGGGTGGCCCCGTGTGGAGCTTACTAATGAGCAGGCGTCATCTGTGCTGGAGCAGATGCAGACCGATTTGAAGCCGGGCAATGCGAAGGCGGCCAAGGTGAGTGGGGTTATGCTCCTGAGGGAATTCTTGACGCTGTGCGTTGCTCCACTCCAGGCGCGCACGTGCCCCTTGTGGAAGCTTGGACATGAAGCAGACAAGGTTCGTCTGAGCCCGGTGGCCCTGCCTGATGACGAGCTGACTGTGGTTCTGCGTCTTTTCGTTTGGGACAACCAAGAGTTCCCGCCGAGCGCCTTTCTTCCTTTGTTCCATCGCAAGGACTAGGAGCAATTCGTTGCTTCCAGGCTGACCTTTGACGTGCGCGGGCTGGTGCGGCCGGCGCTCGCTGGGGCCTCCACAATGCTGAAGCCGGTGGAGGTGTCTTCTGACGAGTCCCGCGAGGAGGAAGAGGAGGAGGAGGGCTCGGAGGAGATCCCTAAGGGAATGGGGGAGAATTCCCCCTTGAGCAAGGCCGACATCCTCCGCGCCTTACCAGACAACGCCGAGGACGTTGCCTGCCAAGAGGCGAGGGAGCTGCCCCTCATCCTGACAAGGGGTAGATCGTTGCTGGTCTCTCGAGATACTGCCTCCGACGTGGTACCGCTTGGGGCCGGCTTCGGCCCTTCTGCCGCACCGCCTTCTGCCGCCGGAGCCCACGCGCCCACTTCTCAGGCCCCGACGCTTGCAGGCTTCAAGCTTCTCAAGCGGAGGGTGGAATAAACCGCGGTGGACTAGTAAGTGTTTCCTCTCCGTCTTATTTTTGCTCATGTTGCTACTTCCTGATTTTCATCTTTGGTTGTCCAGGCCGCTGTCTGCGGCGAAGAGGAGGAGAGAGGGTACGGCGGCTACGCCCCCTTCTGCTGAGAAGAGAGACGCGAGCGCTCGTGCCTCCCCGGCCCAGTCATCTTTGCGAGGCCAAGAGGAGCATCGCCGGGAGGAGTCAGCCCCCATGGCCCCGCCGGCCCCAGAGGTGTCGGCGTCTGGCCCGGCTGAGGAGGTCCCGACTGCTCCGGAACCCGCAGTCTCCTAGGACCTGGTGACGGCGTCGCCTCCTCCTTCTGTCATACCTCCATTCCCAGGTTCTTCTGCCTCTGATGCTGTCCTGGAGTGTGCTCTTTTGGAGATGACCCAGTTTTAGGAAGATCTCCTGAGCGAGGACCCGCGCCTGGTGGCCGGGCGCCTGGAGTTGTCCTCTGGCTGGCTTCACTCCAACTCGGCAGTTTGCGCGACACTGAGCCAGGCTGCGGCGTCTTCCGAGAAGGAGAAGCAGAGCGCTGCCAATGCTGTAGCTGATCGTGAGGTGGCACTGAAGGACGCTAAGGCCACCCGCGACCACTGCAGAGAGCTGGAGGACAAGCTGAAGAGCCTGCGCGACAGGCACGCTGAAGAAGCATGCAGCCGCCGGGTGTAGGAGGAGGAGATGAAGGCCCAGGAAGACGCCATCAAGAACTGTAACACTGATCTGGGGGAGTTGGGGAAGATGCAGGCCGCCGAGCACAGCCAGCTGGAAGAGCTAGATCGGAAGGTGAAGGCGAGGGAGGCCGATCTTGATGCCAAGGTACGGGTTCTGGCCGAAGACCGTGTGGCCTTTGCCGATCTTGAGGAGAGGTCTCACATGGCACTGAAGACACTCTACGAGCACGGCTTGGAGAGGCCGCTGACCACCGATGAGGATGGCCCCGCCCTGCTGCTTCCTCTCTTGGTGAAGGCGTTCGAGGAAGTCGTGGATGGTATCGGTCCTATGGCAGAGGCAGAAGCTTGCGTCCTGTCTTCAACTGCATTGACTCATGTCTTCAGCCATCTGCACCTTCGCGACCCCAGTGCTTATCTTGACGAGCTGTTGGAGCCTGTGGCTGATGATTACTACGCAGCCGCCGCTGCAGCCGTGCAAGGTCAGGTGGAAGCCCTGCTGAAGAAGTTCCGTGGCTTTGCCTCCGCACCCTTGTCCGGCGATGCCGCCGATCCTGCGGCAGGTGGTGCAGGTGCAGGCGATGTTACCCAAGGAGGAGCGCCTTCTGCAGGCGATGGCGGTGTCAAGGGGTGTATAAACTTTCATTTGGTATTGTGAGGACAATATGTTTTGTAATATTTGCTTCGAGATTTTCCACTTTTCTCCCTATCCGCTTTGTGTTCTGCGTCGGCAGAGCCCGGCCCCGCGCATACCTCAACCGCTGTTGGGATGACTAGAGACCAGGACAGACCAAGGAGTGAGGGGCTACGTGACCAGTTAGGCTCCTGAGTCACGATGCTCAGGAGTCCCCCTTGACGCGCAAACAGCTTACAGGAAGAGTATGCGAGGATAGATTAATGTTCTACGTCAGCAGAGCCCGGCCCCGCGCATACCTCAACCGCCATTGGGCTGACCGGAGACCAGGACGGACCAAGGAGTGAGGGGCTACGTGACCAGTTAGGCTCCTGAGTCGCGATGCTCAGGATTCCCCCTTGACGCGCAAACAATTTCCATACCTGCCCTCGCCGAGGCCTCAGGAGGGGCGTGTGACGACCAAGTCCAGGAGACCTGTTTGAGCGGCTTGCGCTTGGGTGTGACCCGAGCACAGCCCCCAGGCCCGGGAGACCTCGTTGGGTGGCGTACGCTTGGGCATGACCCAAGCGCAGCCCCCGTGTCCAGCCCCCTCGCACGGCTCTCCCGAGGGGAGGCGTTGTGGTGAGGCCGAACGCTAAGCTATGGGGCTCCTCGAGGTTGGCACGACCGTGGAGTCACCGTCAGTAGTTTATCACCAGCGTGGAGCATAGTGCTTCCGCTTGTGCACGGGCATAGCCTCTCCTCGCCAGTGTCGACGGACAGCGGAGCATGGTGCTTCCACTTGTGCGTGGGAGGGAGGCCCCTCCAGGAGGAGCCCCCGGGGCGTGTACAGCCCTGCCCTAACATGTGGCTTGCACGGTAGGGCTACGAGGTGTATTTGGGCACTCGTGAGCCAGCGCGGGACTCACGGGGCCCTACCTCAAGGCAGGTTGCGCCTGGTCTTGAATCCTTGATAGTTGTGCGTTCCTGCGAGACGGTTAGGTGCAAGCGCTCTACGTCCTCAGGTCCCGGCCCTCGAGCGAGCTCAGCCGCCGCAAGTATGCCAGGTCGCGATGCCGTGGTCAAGGCCAGGGGTGAGGGCTGGAGACCAGTAAGAGCTCCTGAGTCGCGATGCTCAAGAGCCCCCCTTTTAACACGCGGGCGCATTTCATGATTGAGGGGCAGACCCGTGGCAGGTGGTAATCGGGAAGATCAAGCATGGAAGGCAATTCAGCTTGGGTAAATGCAGAAAGATGCGTGCCACCCAGTTAGGCCCGAGCAGCTTGGGGATGATGCAGCCCGAGGGGCGCCCCAAACAGGGTAAACTAAAGGCATAAGCAAAAGAGATACATGCCACAGGGACGGACCCACACGGCCTGGGAATAATGTAGCCTGAGGGGCGCTCCCAGCTAAACGAACTTGGAAAATGTCACCTGGTTCTGTCGACGAAGGAGAGTTGGTGCAGCTAAAGGCACGCGGCGAAGGAATGGCTCCTCACGAGCCACCGGGGCCCTGGGCCTCGGGAGGCTCTGGGGGCTCAGGTGGTTCCCTGAGGACCGTCTCCATCTCTGCCAGGACGGTGTGGTGCCTGGCCTCCTGAGCCCCCAGGACACGCTGCAGGTTGTGCTGATAGGCCGACGACACCCTCGGCAAGCCGAAGGGAATGTGAACATAGCTGTGTGGTGGACCCTCGCAACAGCCCATGCGCGAAGGCCAGAAAAGCTCCTGAGATGCGGCCATGTTGAGCCCTGGTATGCCGACGCAGACGCGCAGCCCGGCATCCTCGCCTGGATGGGGAGCTACGCCTCGTGAGCGGCGGTCGCCGCACATGGCCCTTGCATCTTGCAGTTCCTGAGTGGTCTTGGTGATGAACTCCTGAGCGGTGGGCGCTCCTTGCCCTGTGTTCTCCTGAGGGAAACGTGTCACGAAGCACGCCTTCAAGTGGTGCCCGAGCGCCTCCCTCATGATGTTGGAAAGGTCTAAGGCCCTCCAGAAGAGAGCCCCCGGGCCCTACCCGAGGAGGGCGCTGGGTGCGCCTTCCTATGCGACGTAGGGAGGCGCCCCTGGAGCGGGCGCTGATACTGACAAGGTTCTAGCCGCGAGGCCACCCTCCTGAGGTCCAGCGCGGTGCAGCTATTTCTTCTTCTTGGGGATGACCTCGGGAGGATCCTCGCTCTTGCTGTCGGGGTCATCAATTGCGGCAGCTTGAAAGGCGCGCTCGAGGGAGCACACCGCATCCCTCTCTTCGCACGGGACCGTGATGATTCCGCCGCTTCCTGGCATCTTGAGGACATTGTAACCGTGGTGTGTCACCGCCATGAACTTGGCCAGGGCTGGATACCCGAGGATGGCGTTGTATGGCAGACGGATGTGTGCAACATCAAAGTCGATGAGCTCGGTGCGGTAGTCCTTGTGTTCCCCAAAGGTGTCAGGGAGGCGGACCTGCCCTATCGGTGTGGTGGAACCGTCGGTCACTCCTGTGAAAGGCTTGGTAGGCTGAAGCTGCTCATATGGCACTTGGAGGTTGTCGAATGTGTCGACGGACAGGACATTGAGCCCTGCGCCACCGTCGATGAGGGTCTTGGTAACTTGCACGTTGTTGATGACTGGTGAACAAAGCATCGGGAGGGCGCCAGTGGTGGCTGCGCACTTGAGCTGATCTGCCGAGTTGAAGGTGATGGCACACTGGGACCACCTGAGCGGGCGCGTGGCCTCAAGCTTGGGGAGGACTGCATTCACCTCATGAGCGAACTGTTTGAAGCTACGCTGTGAGGCTGGGGCCTATGCACCGCCCAAGATGTAGGCGATTGCGCGCGGCTCCTGAAAGCCCCCAGCCCCCTCATCTTGATGGTGGTCTTCATTCCTTCTTGGTGGTGGCGGCAGCGGGGGAAGACCGGCGTTGCCCTGAGGGCGATCCTCACAAGGCTAGTCCCTCCAGGCGCCCTCGCGAGGATGATCCTGCCAGCGGTCCTCACGAGGCCTGTCACGACACTCCTGGCGCAGTCCACGGTCGTCCCAGTGTCCGCCTCCACGTCCTCCTCCTTGGCCGTAGCCCCGGTCGCTGCGCTCGAGGCGTCGACCGAAGCGTCCTTCACGAATGGCTCTGAGTTCTTGACAGTCACTCGTGTTGTGGGTGTTCAGGTTGTGGAAGGCGCAGACTGGCTAGCTGTTCTTGGACGACTCAGGCTGGTCTCTGCCTCGCTTGGTGTCCGGCTCCACCGCGAGCACGGCTGCTTCCTTGCACTTCACGTCCTTGGCCTTGGCCTTCTTCTCCTATGCGCCCGCAGCTGGCGGCTCGAGGAGGGAAAGGCGCCCCTCCTCAGCCCTTGCGCACTTGGTCGCCAGGTTGAACAACTCCTGAGATGTGCACAGCTCCTTGTGGATAGAGAGCTCCTCCTTCATCTTGATGTCGCGGACGCCGTCAGAGAACGCGGAGATGATGGCCTCGTCCGTAACCTTGGGGATCTCGAGGCGAGTGTTGTTGAAGCGCTGGATGTACTTCTGGAGGGTCTCTCCTGGTTGTTGCTTGATGCGGCGCAGGTCACCCGCGGCCGGCGGGCGGTCACGAGTGCCCTCGAAGTTGGCGATGAAGCGGTCGCGCATCTCTTCCCAGGAGGAGATTGAGCCTTGCGGCAGGTTCAAGAGCCAGGAGCGGGCACCATCCTTGAGAGCCATAGGAAACCAGTTCGCCATGACTTTCTCGTGGCCGTTGGCCGCTTCGATGCTCAGCTCATAGAGCTGCAGGAACTCCGGAGGGTCGGGGGTGCCGTCATAGCGAGGAGGCAGATCCGGCTTGAACTTGCCCGGCCACATGACGCTACGCAGCTCGGGGTGAAGGCGCGGCAGCCGGCCATGCTCGCCGGGGCCTGTCTCGGAGGTGGAGCTTGGACTTGATGAGGCCCACGTGCCGCCACCGCAGGTAGCGCGCGGGCTTGGCGTGGTGGCACGGAAAGCGCAAATGCAGCTTCTCGTGACCGAGGAATCTCTTGGCAGCTTCTCTCTTCGCGCTCGGGCACCGGGCGTGGTGGATCGTGCCATGGGGCCGCGCGCCTTGGCGCCAAGGCACCGTCTTGGGGTAGAGGTGGTGGAGGCGCTCCTCGAGCCACGTCGCCTGTGGCTAGAGGAGGGCGAGGCAGAGAGGGTGATGGCGCCGTGGAGCCCCCTGCGGCACGGACGAAGCTCGGCGACGCGGTCGAGCTAGTCCTCGTGGAGGTCGTCGATCGGGCGGTAGCGCAGGAGCTGGTTCGCCATGAGGAGTGCGGCCTGTGCATCCATGGGAGCGCGACGTGCGTGAGACGAGGAACCGGCCGGGGTCAGCGATGTGGTGGCAGTGCAGCCATCCTGCCGCACTGATGGGTGCAGCGCGGACGCTTGCTGCTCGTTCCCCGCCAGGCCGGTGGCGGCGTTGGCGGCATGCGATGGGGAACGATGAGGTGGCTCGCCGACGGGAGCCGTTTGAGCAACGTAGGTAGTGAGGGCAGCCCGGCGTTCAGCTCGAGCGCGGCGAGCGTCCGCCATGGAGACAACGGAGCAACGGAGCACCGATCAACGGAAGGGAAGCTACGGTGCACCCCTACCTGGCGCGCCAAATGTCGGATCACGGGTTCCGGCAAACCCTTGAGGTTCGAACTCTGGGGTGCGCGCGAAGTTCTTTCCCTCCTTCCAACCTACGCCCTAGCTCGCTGAGGTCTCGCGGACGAACTCGACGCACTCGCAACACAAAGACACAAGGTTTATACTAGTTCGGGCCACCGTTGTGGTGTAATACCCTACTCAAGTGCGGTGGTGATGGATTGCCTCCTGGGCTGGTGAAGAACAGTACAAGGGGAAGAACGGCCTCCTGAGGTTGGGGTGTTCTTGTGCTTGGTGTCGCTAAGGGTTAGCCTTTTAACCGATCAGATCAGATCAGATCCTTTCCTTTTATCAGATCAGATCAGATCAGATCTCTTGGGTGGTAGCTAGTCCTACTTATATAGGCCCTGGTCCTCTCTCCAAATATTGAGCGAGAAGGGAGCCAACAACGGTGGCCAATTTGAAAGGGGACAACTAGTACAAGCTATCCTGACAAAAGGTGGTCTTCGCGTGCCAAAGGTTTTGGTGGTGACGCCGTCCTGGGCTCCATGGTGACCTCCGTCATGTTGTCCTTCTGGTCTTGGTCTCATTGCACTGATATGGAAACCTTTGCCTGATGCCTCGGTACTCCGCGCCTGCGCTTGCCCCCTTGGCACCAAAGAGGAAACAAGGACGCTGGGCGCTGGCGCCCGCCTGGTGTCGATCGTCATGGCTCACGTCACGAGAGCCTCGCGAGGTTTGCCCCGCCTTGATATCTCCGCTCCTCGTGAGGCAGCCTGGTGAGGCCGCTCCTGAGGAGGTATTGCATCGTCCACCTCGCGAGGCTTGGCCCCTCGCGAGGGTCTTGAATGCCTTGTTGATGACGATGGGACGTACAGACCTGCCAACACAGCCACACCATGGGCCACAGATAGACAAGTCTGGGGACCCCTGTTCCCAGAATGCCGACAAGCACATCTCCCCTACTCCACCATCACAGGTGCTTGCTCTAACTTGGAACTGTTATATGTGGTTGCGTTTTCCGTATGATGTCTAGTTTGTATTGCTTCTGATTATGTTGAATTGCATCTGCGTAGCTTACAACTTATACCTGCAACGGTCACTTACCCATAAGACACATTTAACTTGGGACTGTGATGTAGGTTGCATCTTGCATTGTCTTCTAGCTTGTACTGCTTCTAATTTCTTGAAATGGCACTTACGACGAGACACTTTTTACCTGATAGAGTGATATTGGTTGCATGTTCATATGGTGCCTAGCTTTCATTTCTTCTAATTTTGTTGAAATGTGTTCTGCTTACTATTTTTTCATACATATTCCATCCTCCTATCGTACGTGTGAATATGAAACGCTGTCTTTTCTTGTATATATTCCATCCTCCTATCATGCGCTTGCCTTACATCAAAGTAGTGTTCGTCTGTATCATGCATCAACCAGTTATGCAGAGCTAATTTTATTCATCTTCTTGTGGTTTTGACTTCATAAGGCAATATCAGAAAATAGGAAGGAAAAGAGTAAGTTAGGGGATGTTGGTGGTCCTCCGCACCGACGCAAACAGAGACTCTCTAGATTTGCCACTTCTATTGCTAATGAAGTTGAAGTCCCAAGTCTACATGATGAGTTCATCTCCCGTACTCCACCATCGTAGGTGCTTGCTCTAAGTTGATAGTGTGATAATTGGTTTCATGTTGCATATGTTGTCTAGCATGTATTTCTTCTATTTTGATTAAATTGCACCTGCTGAGTTTATACGTTATACATGTGCATATGACATGGCGTTTTGTGTCTAGAATACACTGCATCTATCTATCATACCATGTTCTTACATCAAAGTACTGCTGTTGTGTATCCCGCATCAGTCACTCATGATTGGACGCTTTTAACATGGCAGTTTGATAGTGGTTGCATCTTGCATTGATTTCTATGTTGTAATGCTTCTAATTTTTTGAATTGCCACTTATGATAAGACACTTTTAACTTGGCAGAGTAATATTGGTTGCGTCTTTCATATGGTGTCTAGCTTGCATTACTTCTATTTTCTTGAAAATCCTTCTGCTTAGTTCACACATCGTAGCTGTGAATATGTCATGCAGTCATGTTTTTCTTACATATTCCATCCTCATACGGTTTTCTTACATCAAAGTATTGCTTGTCTGTATCATGCATCAGTGAGTTCTGAAGAGCGATTTTATTCTGTTGTGTTGTGGGTATGGCTTCACATGGCAAAGTCAAAAAAGAGCAAGGAAAATAATATAGTAGGGAGTGGCGTTACTCGTCGGGAGAAACGGAAAAGGATCTGCCATCCAGATTTTGCTGGTACTTATAGTGCAGTAGAATGTCCAAGTCCACCGGCTAAATCTACAAACACAGTATCACCTGCTCCACCAGCTGCAGCATCCGCTTCAACTGTGTCGGATGTGGGGTTCCGGCAAACCCTTAAGGTTCGAACACTGGGGTGCGTGCGAAGTCCTTTCCTCCCACCGATCAACGCCCTAGCTCGCTAAGATCTTGCGGATGAACTCGATGAACTCGCAACACAAAAAGACACAAGATTTATACTGGTTCGGGCCACCATTGTGGTGTAATACCCTACTCCTGTGTGGTGGTGGTGGATTGCCTCTTGGGCTGATGATGAACAATACAATGGGAAGAACAGCCTCCTAAGGTTGAGGTGTTCTTGTGCTTGGCTAACTTATGTGTGTGGGGATGATCTTTCGGATCCCTCTCTCTCTATCTCTCTGTCGTCCTTTTTCCCTATGGTGGTGGCTCACTCTATTTACAGAGGCCCTGGTCCTCTTCCCAAATATTGAGCGGGAAGGGAGCCAACAACGGCGGGCTAATTTGAAGGGGGACAGCTAGTACAAGCCATCCTGACAAAGTGGTATTCGCCTGCCAAAGGCTCTGGTGGTGACGCCATCTTGGGCTCCACGATGACCTCCGTCTTGCCGTCCTTCTGGTCTTGGTCTTGTTGCACCAAAATGGCAACCTTTGCCTGATGCCTCGATACTCCTCGCCTGCGATGGTCTCCTTAGCACCAAAGAGGAAACAAGGACATTGCGCGCGCTGGTGCCCGCCTGGTGTCGATCGTCATGGCTCACATCACGAGAGCCTCGTGAGGTTTGCCTTGCCTTGATATCTCCGCTCCTCATGAGCCTGCCTGACTAGGCCACTCCATAGGAGGTCTTGTGTCATCCGCCTCGTGAGGCTTGGTCCCTCGCGAGGGTCTTGGATGCCTTGTTGATGAAGATGGGCCGTACGGCCTGCTGGCTTAGCCACGCCGCGGGCCGCAGGCAGGCAAGTCTGGGGACCCCCGTTCCCAGAACGCCGACATTAGCCCCCGGGCCCAAGGTGTGCTCGGGCTTGGCTTCACGGCGAAGCCAAGGGTCAAGCACGGAGCACCGCGGGCCCCAAAAGCCGGCAGCCTCGATTGACGCGTGGCGGTTGATTGGATGTGGGCGTCTCCACTTCCCCATGCTACCTTGGCAACTGCACGACTTGACAAGTCCCTGCGACATGCAAGGAAAACCATCATTACCTACGATCGTGAGAGGTGTCGGTTGGCCTTCTCTTGCTATAAATGAGGAGGGGGTTGAGCCCCCGCTGCCCATCTCTTCCTTGCTCGCTTGCTTCTTCCTCCTTGCTCCACTGCTAGCTTCTTCTTCCTCGCTTCGTTGCTGGCACCAATGGCGCCTATCAGAAGGTTCTCTGCCGAAGAAAAGGGGAAGGCCCCCCAAGATGTCCCGGAGCAACTTCCACCAAAGAAGAGGTCGATCTACCGCCAAGAAGCGGCAATGCAGGTGGGGTCGAGGCCTTGGTGCGAGCGGCCTCCCCCAGGGTATCCGCTACCCCTGTATGCCCAAGCCAAGGACTCAGGAAGGCGGAGCGACGAGCAGCGCCGCCGGTGCCACGCCCAGGGCCGCCGCGCCGCGGCGACGCACGCTGTCGCCCCAGGAATCCACACCATGGACTCCTCGCGCGAGCTGGTGTTGTGGGTGTCGATGCCCCCAAGCTCTTGGATCCGCTTCCCGTGGTTCTTCTCCGACGTGATGCCGCCGAGGGGGGCTCTCGAGCTTTGGTTGCAGCACGCCGACTGCGGCGCTCTGGCGACTGGAGCAGAGATCAAAGCGGTCCCCACTGGCAAGATCTTCATGACTCGTGGCTGGGGCGAGATCGCGCGGGTCTGCCGTGCGAGGGGCGCCCTCGGCCCTCACGATCCACCTTGAGTACGATGGTGTCTCCACGCTCTTCTTCAAGGTCTTCGATGCTGAGGGCCGCCGCCTGGAGTGCTGCTCCAGAGGGGAGCGCAAGGCTGGGGCGCGCTCTGCTCGCGACCGCTCCAACAACAATAGCCCTTGGGAGTCCAGCAGCTCTCCTGAGCTCTACGAGACTCCGGAGACGAGCGACGACAACTACGTGCCCCCGAGCTCTCGCCGCGCTCGGAGCGGTGCTGCCATGTCCGGCCGTCGCCGCCGCTGATCTGAATGGGGTTGGCATTGGCCTCCCGTGGCCCACTATTGATGATGGCATCTGCCACGAGGGGGTGTAGATAGGATCCTCCTTAGTTTTAGGTTTTGTTTCCTGCGAAGAATCATGAAGCGCCCCGTGGGGGCATGTAAGGGTATGTAATGTCTTTTGTGCTTATCTTCCCTGTTATGAAGATTTGATGAACGCGCATCCCGTTAACGCTCGGTCCCCCCTTTCTTTCCTCGCGATAGCTTATTGCTCTACGCCGACATGTCCCGGTCCCCAGGCAGGATACGGCCGTCGCTGGTATGCCAGGTCGCGTGCCATGCTCAAGGCCAGGAGGTGTGCGGCCCGAGGTCCAGTAAGAGCCCCTGAGGCGCGATGCTCAGGAGGTCCCCTTTAGCGCTCAAGCGGCTATGATAAGGGAAGAAAGGGAGTTGACGTGGCTGCAACGGGATTGCGGCGAGGCGTGAGTGTCCATAAGGCCCAGACATTTAGCCGATCCGAGGGAGAGACTTATCTTGTGAACTTCGTGGCGATTCCTGACGCTGTGCTGGGGCTGCGCGCCAACTTGTGCGGCATAGCCAGGCCGGCCCATACGAGTTTCCCTCCTCCCATGATCTCCTTAGTGCTCTGCATCCTCAGGTCCCGGCCCTCGAGCAAGCTCAGTCGCCACTGGTATGCTAGGTCGTGATGCCGTGGTCAAGGCCAGGGGTGAGGGCTGGAGAGCCAGTAAGAGCTCCTGAGTCGCGATGCTCAGGAGCCCCCCTTTTAACGCGCAAGCAAAGTGCATGAGAGAAAAGGAGACTCGCGGTGCCGCCTGCTATCCTCCCCGCGGGGTCCCTGTGAACAGGCACAAGAAGAACATGGTTTGCCGTTACAACCATCAGCCTGCCGCTGGTTGGTATGGATGAAGTGAAGGCACTGAGGGCCTGGTGAGGTGACGTGCGCGGGGCGTGCCGCGAGCCAGAGCTCGACCGCTCATATTTGTCGACGTGGCAGGGACAGACCCATGCACCAGCGTCGTGCCTATGAGGAGGCCCCATGGGAGGCAATGATCGAGCAGGTGATAACTGTAGGCAGGTTAAGTAGGGGAGGCAAATCAGCTTGGGTAAATGCAGGAAGATACATGCCACTGGGTCCGGCCCGAACGCCTTGGGGATGATGCAGCCCGAGGGGCGCCCCCAGCAAGGTAAGCTAAAGTCATAAGTAAATGGGATACATGCCGCAGGGACGGACCCACACAGCCTAGGAATAATGCAGCCCAAGGGGCGCTCCCAGCTTAACGAGCTTGGAAGATGTCACCTGGTTCTATAGACGAAGCAGAGTTGGTGCAGCTGAAGGCGCGCGTCGAAGAAATGACTCCTCATGAGCCACCGGAGCCCTGAGCCTTGGGAGGCTCTGGGGCTCAGGAGGCTCCCTGAAGACCGTCTCCATTCCCTCCAGGACGACGTGGTACCTAGCCTCTTGAGCCGCCAGGTCATGCCGCATGTTGCGCTGATAGGCCGATGCCACGCTCGGCAAGTCAAATGGCATGTGAACGTAGCTGTGTGGCAGGCCCGCGCAACGGCCCACACGCGAGGGCTAGAAGCGCTCCTGAGACATGGCCCTGTTGAGCCCTAGGACGTCGAGGCAGACACGCAGCTCAGCCCCCTCACCTGGGTGGTAAGCCGCGCCCTGTGAGCGGCTGTCGCCGCGCATGGCTCTTGCGTCTTGCAGTTCCTGTGTGGTCTTGGCGATGAACTCCTGAGCAGTGGGCACCCCTTGCCCTGCGTTCTCCTGAGGAAAACGTGTCGCGTGGAACGCCTCCAAGTGGTGCCCAAGTGCCGCCCTCATGAGGTTGGCAAGGCCCGAGGCTATCTAGAAGAGAGCCCCTGAGCCCTGCCCAAGGAGGGCGCCGGGCACGCCTTCCTATGCGATGGAGGTAGGCGCCCCTGGGACGGACGATGATCCTGACGAGGCTCCTGCCGCGACGCCATCCTCCTGAGGTCCTGCGCGACGCAACTGCTTCTTCTTGGGGATGGCCTCCGGAGGGCCCTCACTTCTGCTGTCGGGGTCGTCGATTGCTGTAGCTTGGAAGGCGCGCTCGAGGGAGCACACCGCATCCCTTTCTTCACACGGGAGCATGATGACTCCGCCGCTTCCAGGCATCTTGAGGATGTTGTAGCCGTGGTGGGTGACCACCATGAACTTTGCCAGGGCCGGATACCCAAAGATGGCATTGTACGGCAGGCGGATGTGCGTGATGTCGAAGTCGATGAGCTTGGTGCGGTAGTTGTCGCGTGTGCCGAAGGTGACAGGTAGGCGGACCTGCCCTATTGGTGTGGTGGAGCCGTCAGTCACTCCTGAGAAAGGTTTGGTAGGCTGGAGCTGCTTATATGGCACTTGGAGGTTGTCGAAAGGGTCGACGGACAGGACGTTGAGTCCTGCACCACCGTCGATGAGGGTCTTGGTGACCTGCACATTGCTGATGACTGGGGAACACAACATCGGGAGGACGTCTGTCGGATCACGGGTTCCGGCAGACCCTTAAGGTTCAAACACTGGGGTGCGTGGAGATCACGCCCTCTACCTCCCTGTCTCACAAAGATCTAAACTACTAAAAGAACTGCACAAGAGACACAAGGTTTATACTGGTTCGGGCCACCGTTGTGGTGTAATACCCTACTCTAGTGTGTGGTGGGTGGATTGCCTCTTGGGGCTGATCACGAACAATACAAGGAAGAACAGCCTCGCGAGGGTCTGTTCTTGGCTGGGGCGATGAACTGCTAGGAGGAGTTCAGTCACCCTTCTCTCTCACACACACTCACTCTCTCTGCTTGCTAACCGGACCAACCGAACGAACCAACCGACCCCTTTGCTACGTGGGTGGCCGGTCCTATTTATAGGCAAAGGCCCTGGGCCTCTTCCCAAATATTGAGCGGGAAGGGCGCCAACAATCGGCCAATTCGAAGGGGAACATCTAGTACACTTATCCTGACTAAAGTTGGTCTTCGCCTGCGAAAGGCTCTGCGGTGACGCCGTGCTGGGCTCCATGGTGACCTCCATCTTGTAGTCCGCTTGGTCCTGGTCTCGTTGCACCGAAATGGCAACCTTTTCCTGATGCCTCGGTACTCCGCAGCTGCGCTTGCCCCCTTTGCACCAAAGAGGAAAGAAGGACGCTGCGCACGCTGGCACCCGCCTGGCACCCTCGATCGTCATGGCTTGCATCATGGGCACCTCGCGAGGTACCCCGCCTTGATCTATCCGCCTCCTCGCGAGCCAGCCTGAGGAGGCTGCGCCTGAGGATGCGACGTGTCGTCCGCCCCGCGAGGCTTGGCCCCTCGCGAGGGTCTTGAGTCTTGTGTTGATGAAGATGGGCCGCACTGGGCCTCCTTTGAGCCACGCTGCAGGCCGCAGGCAGGCAAGTCTGGGGACCCCCGTTCCCAGAACGCCGACAGTAGCCCCCAGGCCCAAGGCGCGCATGGACTTGGCCGTGCTGAGAGGCGAAAGGGCAAGCGCGAAGCGCCGCAGGCCCTAACAGCCTGCGGCCTTGGGCGCCGCGTGGCGGTTGATGGGACGTGGGCGGCATTGTTCCCCCCACGCCCCCTTATTCTGCGCCCTGCCAGGCGGACTTGTAGTTGCACACAGCCACTCCCCTTCCTGTTGCTTGAGCGTCGCCTGTTCTTCCTTCCTTCGCACGCCGGCTCCCGCCTCCAATCTGATCTCGAATCTTCCCCCTCCTTCCCATCGCCATGGCTCCGACGAGGAAGGAGAGAGGGGAGAAACCCACGCCTCCGTCTTGTGCGCCGCCATCGGTGGCCCCTGCTGTCGGCCAGTCGACCGTACTCAATCAAGAGTGACTGGGCAGGGACAGCTTGGCCCTGGCCACCGTCTTCAATGAGTGCGGGAGGACGACGGCCTGGCCCGCGTCCCACTTCTCCATCAACAGGATAGCAACCGAGGTCCCATGTTTCACCGACGCCTTGTGGGCGGGTCTGGTTCCCCCCTTCTCTGATTTCTTCAATGCCGTGCTCTCCCATTATCAGATCCACATGATGCATCTAAGTCCTGAGTCCATCACCCTCCTTTCGGTCTTCGCCTTCGTTTGCGAAGCCATGGTGGGCATCCCTCCTTCGGTTGCCTTGCTGCGCCACTTCTTCACGATGCGCCTTGTCGACCCTTCCCAATGCTGGGCGTGTGTGAGCTTTGCTGCCGAGCCTGAGACCGAGGCCTCTGGGATTGACTTCAAACTCCCCCTGCCCGCGGTTGGGTTCCGTGAGCGGTGGTTGTATGTGGACGCAGGGGTGCCCAGCCCCCTGCTATTGGAGCCGACCTCGCCTGCTGTCCCCAATTTGGGTTGGGGCCAGGAGACGCTCAAGAGCCCCCAGCTCGTCTTTGTCTGGAGCCGCTTCACGCTCCTAAGGAAGCTCGGCGTGACAGCGCCTAAGGTGGTGAAGGAGTTTCTGTTATGCCGTGTTGCTCCCCTTCAACGCCACTCTCGCCGGATGTGGGCCTTCCGTGGGCGCGAGGATAACATGAGGCTCCAGGAGGAGGACCTGGCTCTCGCGGTGCTGAAGTCGACCCTCTTGACCTTGGCCGAGGACCTCAACCCCGGCAACGTCCGGCAGGGAGGGGCGTTGCTGTATCTCTGCCAGAGCAGGGCCGACTTCGTGAAGCAGATGCCTGTCTTTGATGAATGGGGACTACGCCCAGCCGGCCTCCAGGGACCTCGCGAGAACCCAATGGTGGTGACTGCCCTTCCAACCGGCCAAGGCGGCTCCTCCTCAAGTGGCGGAGTAGGGAGGCAGGAGGCGCCGGAGGCCGAGGGGGCTCCTGATGAGATGGCAGCACCGGGTGATGCTCGCGAGGGGACGGCTCCTGTGACCCATGCTGCCGCGGCTGAAGGTGGCAAGCAACCGATCCCCGCGCCCGGGGCTGGGGCCTTGGGGGCCTCAGTCGAGTCTTCTGGCGAGGTGATGGGCGGCATGCGCTAGGCAGGCGCCCCTGACGCGGATCGCTCTGATGCTCCGTCCTCGCCGCAGGTTGATCCTTGCGCTCTTCTCTTGGGCCGCTTCCGTGTGGACTTTGAGGCCCTCCGGAGGAAAAGGGAGGCCCTGGGTGATGACTTCCCTTGTCGTGTGCTGAAGCGCATGAAGTACTTCGCCACTGACGAGTAAGTCTTCTTCCTCTCTGGCTCCTGAACCTCTTGTTGCTTTCACTGATCCTTGCTCCGCAGGCCTCTTCCAGCCGAGCTCGCGGAGGCGGCAGAGGTGCCGCCTCCCTCGGCTTTACCCCCTCTGCCGTCCTCAAATACTCCGAGCAGCTCTGCCCTTGTGGTGAGGGCGTCTGAAGGGGTAGACCATCCCGAGGTGCACCGCGGCCCTTCATTCCCTGCGATTTTCCTTTGCGGGCCCTCTCGGGGAATAGCCAGTCTACCGTGGGCTTCTTGTCTGATCGGGGACTGCGACTGGTTGAGGCGCCTCCTGCGCCCTTCATCTGGAGACGGGCTGGCCCCAGGCCGGGCTTCTGGTGCGACGCGCCCGGCCATCGCGAGGGCGCCAGCCCCCAGCCCCCTGCCCGGAGGAGGAATGATGATTCGCGGCCCCCAGCGCTTGCTTGGGGCGGATGATGGTGTGGAAGACGTGATTGAGCGTGCCCGGGAGCGCCGCACTCTCCGCCAAGGGTTCCTTCGAAGAGCGACCGACCGGCGCCTGCGCCTGGCTGCTGGGAGGCGCGAGCTGGAGGCCGCCATTGCCCTCGCGCGTCATCAGCGCAATCTTGACGATGAAGAGGCTAAGGCGTCGCTGGAGGCCTCACGAGTGGCCCGATCCCAGGCCACCGAGGAGGCCCGGAGAGCTGACCGATGGCGAGAGGCAGCGGAGGAGCGGGCTCGCGAGCTCCTGGCTCGGTGCCACTCACTGGAGGAGCAAGTGGAGCTGCATGAGCTGGCCCTTGCGTCGATGCGGGTGGCCTCCGGCGACCCAGCCGAGCTCCAGGGGCGCGAAGAAGCGTTGACGCTGGAAGCCGCTGAACGCACTCACGAGTACGAGCGGCTGGAGATGAGGGAGCGCCTAGTGACGCAGGCGGAAGACGATGTCGCTGCGCGGGAAGCGCGTGTCCTGGAGGAGGTTTGTCGTCGGGTGGCGACGACGCGCCAAGGCCTTGAGCGTGAGTTCGAGGGGAAGCTGGGGATGATCCGGGTCGAAGCCGTGGGCAGAACCGCAGCCCTGAGGGCCCAACGGGATGAGGCGACGCGGCGGGGTGACGCCTCCCGGGCCGCCCTTGAGGCAGGACAAAAGGAGTTGGCCGCCTCCCAGGCCGAGGTGCTCCATCTTCGTCAGCGGGTGGAGGAGGCTGAAGGCGTCGCGCTCCAGAACACGGACGAGATATCTCAGCGGCAGGTCCTGGAGCACATGCACGGCCCCATGCTCGCTACGCTCCGGGAGAGGGCTAGAGCAGCCTTGGGCAACATCTGTGAGGCGGCTGTTGCCGAGCCGCACACAGCCAACTATGCTGGCACCCTTCAATTTTTCACTGCCGTGGTGACGCAGCTGGAGGCGCGGTCGGCTAGGGCCGACAGGTTGGTGGAGGAGAGGAGCCGCGCCCTGCTCGGGCGCACCTTCTCCCGTGTCTTCAGTCATCTCCTGATCACGGATCCCCGCTTCGATTTTGACGCTGTCATCGCCCCAGTCCCCCAGGCCGTCCGAGGTGACCTGGCGCACTGGGTGGAAGACAACATGGACGCCCTTGTTAGGGCCTTCGCTTCGGACGACGACGACGTGATCGTGGGTGCTGACAGTGGCAGCACGGCGAGCGGCCCTGACGCTGCTGGCGGCGACGCAGACGACGATGGCGAATTCGGCGACCCCAGCGAAGGCTCGGGAGGTGCTTCCGGGGACGCATTGGGGGATTGGTCCGACTGAGTGTGCATCGCTCCTGTCTTTTCCACCCTGCATGAATAGAACTCAGGTTTTTGTCCTGATGGCTTGTGAGAGCATTTTGGGAGGGGAAGCCCCTCATGTACAACCCGTGTTCAGCATATTAATAGTTGTCATATTGCACGAGCGCCCACGCCTGGTGGCTGGCTGGTTTACCTTTGTTTCGCGCAAGCCCCGAAGCAGCCTGTGGGAGGACGTGACGCCCTTGGCGTTCTTTAGTTGAATCCGTTGGATACGTGAGTATCGCCGGCGGGGAGTTTCACAAGCATTGGCCTTCTTCACAGGCTCTGGGCCTTTTCCTGGTCGCATGAGCTTCACAGGCGCTCGTCTTGCTTCACAGGCTCTGGGCCTTTTCCTTAAGCGCGAGAGCTTCACAGGCTCTGGGCCTTTTCTAGAACACGATAGCTTCACAGGCACTCGCCTTGCTTCACAGGCTCTGGGCCTTTTCCTTAGCGCGATAGCTTCACACGCACTCGCCTTGCTTCACAGGCTCTGGGCCTTTTCTAGAACACGATAGCTTCACAGGCACTCGCCTTGCTTCACAGGCTCTGGGCCTTTTCCTTAGCGCGATAGCTTCACAGGCACTCGCCTTGCTTCACAGGCTCTGGGCCTTTTCATGAGAAGACAACCTACGCAAGTACCAGAAGGTCATCTCGCGAGGGAGCGACGGCGGCAGTCTGGGCCGTGCTCGAGCTAGGCCCGGCCCAACACGCGAGGGGCTCGCGAGGGGAGGTAGCTGTGGCGAGGCGGTGACCAGAATGCGAGAAACGGTTCGAACGAGACCAAGCACCCCTCCCTGAACACACGCAAAGCTCAAATTCGAATTCAACTTAAATCCAGTGGGGGAAAAGTCACAACCAAAGGAAAAGGCAATGAAAGCAGACAAAAAAGGCCGCGCCCGGCACCTAATCTAGTCTTGGATGTCTTCTCACCAGCGCGGAGCTAAGTGCTGTCCACTGGGTGTGGGAGGGAGCCCCAGGGCCTGAGGCCGGTACCCCTGAGACTCCGGGGCGTGTACAGCCCCACTCATTATTACGTGAGAGTGTCGCGGGGCGGCGAGCTTCACAGGCACCGGGCGGCGAGCTTCACAGGCACGGGGCGGCGAGCGGTCGCCAGCGGTTCCCCCGACGACCACGGGTCCTCTGCCAGGGGCAGACCCTGAGGCACCTCCCCAGCAGAGGGCCTACCTCCTGAGGACGCCTTGCTCCGAACGCCGCGGTGGTGATGTCGGATCCCGGCCCCTCTCCCGCAGCCCCCTGCACCCTCCTCCCGAGGGGTAGGAGACCGTGGGAACGGGGCAGCTGCTTGCCGCGGTGACCTGCACCTCCTGCGATCCATGGTTAGCGTATACCTGCCCCTGAAGAGTTAGCGGCGCCCGATAATCGCTGCCTCCAGCATGGCCAGCGGGTTCGTCCCTGGGCTCCTGGAAGGGCTCAGCTTCCACTGCCTCGTCCCCCCAGCTTGGGCCGAGGAGCGAGCCTTGTCTGCTCTCGTGAGGGTGTCCCTGGTCCAGCATGAGGGGCACGTATTCCTCCGTCCCCGTCATCCTGAGTGCCACGCCGTGATGCCCCGCATGCCACGCGGTCCCACCTACCATGCCTACTGCGGGGTGGCAGCGCGGCCGCCCTCCGGGGCCGCGGATCGCGTCGAGTCCTTCTTCTTCACGGGCCGGGGGCGGGGGCAGCGCCGCCGCCGGTCCGATGCTGACAGCTTCGCTGGCGTCGGAGTAGCCTTGGAGTCCACGGGCACGTGCAGAGCCCCCGCGCGAGCCGCCCTGGGCTTGAGATGGGAGCTGGGTGAAGAAGGGGTGAGCCCCCGAGGCGGCGAAGCCCAGGAGCTCCGCCACCCGCTCCAGCAGCACGTCGCGGCCACCCTCCAGCAGTCTGCACCACAGCAGCTCTCGGGCCACCGTGAGCGCGGCCCTTGAATTCGCCTGCTCCTGGCGGGTGTACGGTGTCGTGGTTGCGGCGTGATTGGAGGCCCTTGCCGCCGACCGCGCTTGCCGCGGTGTGAGGGTTGCGGAGGCCTGTCCGCGTCGCCCGCGGCCCGCAGCGCCCTGCGGACCACGAGCTGCCTGGGGCGCGGGGTCGCCCGAGGCAGGCGGCTCCGTGCAGGTGGGCCACGCCGCCCATGGACCTTGGTTGCCCGCCTGGTCGCCGGACATGGTGATGAGGATGCGACGGGAGGCGGAGCGGTAGGAAGGCAAATTCCGGCGCACCCCTACCTGGCGCGCGAAATGTCGGATCACGGGTTCCGGCAGACCCTTAAGGTTCGAACACTGGGGTGCGCGCGGAGATCACGCCCTCTACCTCCCCGTCTCACAAAGATCTAAACTACTAAAAGAACTGCACAAGAGACACAAGGTTTATACTGGTTCGGGCTACCGTTGTGGTGTAATACCCTACTCCAGTGTGTGGTGGGTGGATTGCCTCTTGGGGCTGATGATGATGAACAGTACAAGGAAGAACAGCCTCGCGAGGGTCTGTTCTTGGCTGGGGCGATGAACTGCTAGGAGGAGTTCAGTCACCCTTCTCTCTCTCTCACTCACTCTCTCTGCTTGCTAACCGGACCAACCGAACGAACCCACCGAACCAACCAACCCCTTTGCTATGTGGGTGGCCGGTCCTATTTATAGGCAAAGGCCCTGGGCCTCTTCCCAAATATTGAGTGGGAAGGACGCCAACAATCGGCCAATTTGAAGGGGAACATCTAGTACACTTATCCTGACTAAAGTTGGTCTTCGCCTGCGAAAGGCTCTGCGGTGACGCCGTGCTGGGCTCCATGGTGACCTCCATCTCGTAGTATGCTTGGTCCTGGTCTCGTTGCACCGAAATGGCAACCTTTGCCTGATGCCTCGGTACTCCGCAGCTGCGCTTGCCCCCTTTGCACCAAAGAGGAAAGAAGGACGCTGCGCGCGCTGGCGCCCGCCTGGCACCCTCGATCGTCATGGCTTGTGTCATGGGCACCTCGCGAGGTACCCCGCCTTGATCTCTCCGCCTCCTCGCGAGCCAGCCTGAGGATGCGTCGTGTCGTCCGCCCCACGAGGCTTGGCCCCTCGCGAGGGTCTTGAGTCTTGTGTTGATGAAGATGGGCCGCACTGGGCCTCCTTTGAGCCACGCTGCAGGCCGCAGGCAGGCAAGTCTGGGGACCCCCGTTCCCAGAATGCCGACAACGTCGGTGGTGGCTGCACACTTGAGCTGATCTGCCGAATCGAAAGTGATGGCGCACTGGGACCACTTGAGCGAGCGCGCAACCTCAAGCTTGGGGAGCACCGCGTTCACCTCGCGATCGAACCGTTTGAAGATGCGCTGAGAGGCTGGGGCCTCGGCGCCACCCAAGATGCAGGCGATTGCACGCGGCTCCTGGAAGCACCCAGCCCCCTCGTCCTGATGATGGTCATCGTTCCTTCTTGGTGGCGGCAGTGGAGGAAGACCAGGGTTGCCTTGGGGGTGATCCTCACGAGGCTAGTCCCTCCAGGCCCCCTCGCGAGGATGGTCTTGCCAGCGGTGCTCACGAGGCCTGTCACACCATTCCTCGCGCAGGCCACAGTCGTCCCAGTATCCGCCTCCTCGTCCTCCTCCGCGGCCGTAGCCCCGGTCGCTGCGCTCGGGGCGTCAACCGTAGCGTCCCTCGCATAGGGCTCGGAGCTCTTGGCAGTCGCTGGTGTTGTGGGTGTTCAGGTTGTGGAAGGCACAGAACGGTCGGCTGTTCTTGGATGACTCGGGCTGATCTCTGCCCCATTTGGTGTCGGGATCCGCAGCTAGCACTGCCGCTTCCTTGCGCTTCACGTCCTTGGCCTTGGCTTTCTTCTCCTCTGTGCCCGCGGCCGGCTGCTCAAGGAGAGAGAGGCGCCCCTCCTCAGCTCTTGCGCACTTGGTCGCCAGGTTGAACAGCTCCTGAGATGTGCAGAGCTCCTCGTGGATAGTGAGCTCTTCCTTCATCTTGACATCACGGACACCGTCGGAGAACGCGGAGATGATGGCCTCGTCTGTGACCTTGGGGATCTTGAGGCGGGTGTTGTTGAAGCGATGGATGTACTTCTGGAGGGTCTCCCCTGGTTGTTGCTTGATGCGGCGCAGGTTGCCCGCGGCCGGCGGGCGGTCGCGAGTGCCCTGGAAGCTGGCGACGAAGCGGTCGCGCATCTCGTCCTAGGAGGAGATCGAGCCGTGTTGCAGGTTCAGGAGCCAGGAGCGGGACCCGTCCTTGAGAGCCATGGGAAACCAGTTTTCCATGACTTTCTCGTCGCCGTTGGCTGCTCCGATGCTCAGCTCGTAGAGCTGCAGGAACTCCGTGGGGTCGGCGGTGCCATCGTAGCGAGGAGGCAGATCCGGCTTGAACTTTCCTGGCCAGGCGACGCTGCACAGCTCGGGGGTGAAGGCACAGCAGCCGGTCCTAGTTATCGGGGCCCGCTTCGGAGGTGGAGCTTGGTCTTGATGAGCTCCGCGCGGTGCCGCCGCGGGCGGCGCGTGGTCTTGACGAGGCGGCGCGGGAAGTGCGGGTGCAGCTTCTCGCGGCCATGGGATTTCTTGGCAGCTTCTCTCTTCGTGCGCGGGCACCGGGCGTGGAAGATCATACAGCGAGGCCACGCGCCTTGGTGCCAAGGCGCCATTGTCGGCGTTCTAGGAATGGGGGTCCCCAGACTTGCCTGCCTGCGGCCTACGGCGTGGCTCAAAGGGGAGCCCAGCACGGCCCATCTTCACCAACACAAACCCAAGACCCTCGCGAGGGGCCAAGCCTCGCGGGGTGGACGACGCGGAGCTTCCTCAGGCACGGCCTTATCAGGTTGGCTCACAAGGAGGCGGAGAGATCAAGGCGGGGTACCTCACGAGGTGCCCGTGACGCAAGCCATGACGACTCAAGGCGCCAGGCGGGTGCCAGCCAGCGCAGTGTCCTCCTTTCCTCTTTGGTGCAAAGGGGGCAAGTGCAGCCACGGAGTACCGAGGCATCAGGCAAAGGTTGCCATTTCGGTGCAACGAGACCAAGACCAGGAGGACTACGAGACGGAGGTCACTATGGAGCCCAAGACGGCGTCACCACCAGAGCTTTGTGTAGGCGAAGACTACTTTTGTCAGGATAGCTGGTACCGGCTGTCCCCTTTCAAATTAGCCCGCCATTGTTGGCTCCCTTCCCGCTTGATATTTGGGAAGAGGACCAGGGCCTCTATAAATAGGACCAGCCACCCACCGAAGAGGGGAGAGAGTTTTCCGAGAAGCGCCAGAGAGAGAGAGAGAGAAGGGTGACTAAACTCTTCTTAGTAGTTCATCCCCCCAGCCAAGAATAGACCCTCGCGAGGCTGTTCTTCCTTGTATTGTTCATCATCATCAGCCCAAGAGGCAATCCACCACACCACACACTGGAGTAGGGTATTACACCACAACGGTGGCCCGAACCAGTATAAACCTTGTGTCTCTTGTGTTGTTCTTTCCATAGTTTACATCCCAGCACGGCGGAGAGGTGCAGGTAGGTAGGAGGCAAAAGCTTCGCGCGCACCCCAGCGTTCGAACCTCAAGGGTCTGCCAGAACCCGAAATCCGACATTTGGCGCGCCAGGTAGGGTGTGCGTCGGGATTCGTCTTCCACCACCCCGTTCTCTTCCGACCATCACGCCCATGTCTGACGCTCGTCGGGCCCGTGCTGAGCGCCGGGCCGCACCCGCTTCCCGCGTCGCCCAGACGGCCCCTGTCGGCGGGCGTCCTCGCCGTTCCCTGTCACCTGCCGTCAACGCCGCCACCGGCCCGGCGGGGGACGAGCAGCAAGCATTGTCCCAGCATCTATCCATGCGGCAAGACGGCCGCACCGCAACTCCCTCGCTCACCCCACTGGTTCTTCGTCCCGCGCACTCCGCGCGCCCATGGGGCCCTGCAACCTCTCCCCCGCCTATCGCGCTACACCAACACCCCCGGTCGTCGCGGCCCTCTTGGGCGGCTCGCAGGCGCCGCCTACAAGTCACCACGTCAAGCCATTCATCCACCGGGTCAGCGCCGCTTCCACGCGGCAGGGGGCTCCCCTGGATCGGGCGGCGCCCGAGACCGGCCTGACCTTCAGCTCGGAGGACCACCCCTCCAACTCGGCCTGCTCGGGTGCGCTCCCCATGCTGTGCACCCCCACCATCTGCCAGGTGGCCGTCACCAGAACCCTCATTGATGGCGGCGCGGGCCTCAGCATGCTCTCGGTCGAGGCCTTCAATCTCCTCTGCATACCCCAGGAATGGCTGCGACCCAGCCGGCCCTTCTTAGGCGTTAGGGGCGGATCGTCCAGCTCCTTGGGACAGATCCGGCTCCCAGTAACCTTCGGCACCTATGACAACTTCCGCACGGAGTTGGTCGACTTCGACATCGCCCCCATCGGCCTCCCCTACAACGCCATCCTCGGCTACCCAGCGATGGCCCAGTTCATGGCCGCAACGAACCCGGCGTACAACCTCATGAAGATGCCCGAGGGCAGCGGTGTCCTCACCGTGCACGGGGACACCGGGGACGCTCTGCGGGTGCTCAAGCTCATCTTCAAGACATCGGCGTCGGCACAGCCCGCCGACTTGGAGGCCCCCGAGCCCAAGGGAGCTGCGCCTGCCAAGAAGAAACAGTTGTTGACCCAAGACAAAGAAGAAACCAAGTAGATACCCGTCGATGAGGACGGGTCCACCAACGCCACTTTCACCATAGGCGCCCACCTCAAATCCGAGCAGGAGGAGGCCCTGGTTGGGTTCCTGCACGCAAACAAGAAGGTATTCGCTTGGGAGCTAGACCAGTTGGCAGGGATCCCCAGGAGTGTAATCGAGCATCACCTCAACGTGTGCCCCAACGTGCGCCCTGTGAAGCAGAAGGCCAGGCGGCAGTCCATAGAAAAGCAAGCCTTCATCGTCCAAGAGACCCGCAAATTAGAGGCCGCTGGGGTCATTCGCGAGGTCTGATACCCAGATTGGTTGGCCAACCCTGTCGTTGTGCCAAAGAAGGGAGGGAAGAAACGCATGTGTGTCGACTTCACCAACCACAACAAAGCGTGCCCGCAAGATCCGTTCCCGCTCCCCCGCATCGACCAGATCGTCGATTCCACTACGGAATGCGACCTGTTATGCTTCCTGGATGCCTTCTCTGGGTATCACCAGATCAAGATGGCGGTAGAAGATGTCGAGAAGACAGCCTTCTTAACCCCATGTGGGGTGTACTGCTAGACATGCATGCCATTCGGGCTGCATAACATAGGGGCGACCTTTCAGCGGCTGATGCACATCACCTTGGGCCCGCAGCTCGGGAAGAATGTTGAAGCTTATGTCGATGACATTGTGGTAAAGTCTCGGGAGGTCGGGACCTTGATACAAGACCTGGAGGAAACCTTCGCGAGCCTCAACGCAATGAACCTACGGCTCAACCCAGAGAAGTGTGTGTTCGGAGTCCCCTCGGGCAAGCTCCTGGGTTTCCTCGTGTCCCACCGAGGCATCGAGGCTACCCCGGAGAAGGTCAAGGCGGTGGAAGACATGAGCCCGCCAAAGACCCTCAGAGAAATGCAGAAGCTCACGGGGCGCGTGACCGCGCTAGGGCGCTTCATCTCCAAGTTGGGGGAGCAAGCGCTACCCATCTTCCAGCTAATGAAGAAAAAGGGGCCCTTCGAGTGGACTGAGGAGGCCGACAAGGCGTTCCAAGATCTCAAGAGATACCTGACCAGTCCACCGGTCATGGTGGCTCCGCGCCCTCAAGAGCCCCTGGTGCTTTACCTCGCCGCCACTCCCTACTCCGCCAGCGCAGCCTTGGTGGCAGTCAGAGAGGAGCGTCGAATCAAAACCGCGGCAGCGGCCTGGGATAAGGCGGAAAAGGAACGAGGAAGGCCCACAGAAACCGCCATAGCGGCCGAGGAGGATCAGCCGCCACAGAGGGGCACACCGGGGGCGGAAGAGGCCCCTCTCCCAGATGGCCCGTCTCAGGAGGCCTCTTTGCCTCAAGAGGCGCCATGGTTTCCGAAGGGAGCCACCAGCATTAACGCACTCCACCTCGTTGAGCACCCAGTGTACTTCGTCAGCACGGTGTTGCGGGATGCAAGGGCGCGGTACCCCATGCCTCAGAAACTCCTCCTCGCGCTACTGGTGGCCTCGCGCAAGCCGCGGCACTATTTTTAGGGCCACCCCATCAAGGTCGTCTCGTCATACCCCCTGGAGAGAGTGCTCAGGAGCCCCAATTCAGCTGGAAGGGTCGCTGAGTGGAACATAGAACTGCAAGCATTTCAGCTCGAATTCAGCACGACCAGAGTCATCAAGGGAGCAGCATTGGCGGATTTTGTGGCAGAATGGACGGAGGCGCCAGGCCTCAAGGCTGACGAGGATCGGTCCCTATCCCCGGGAAGCGAGGCGCCAGAAGGCTGTGTCATGCACTTCGATGGGGTGTTCTCCAGGCATGGCGCTGGGGCTGGGGCGGTGCTTATATCGTCCACTCAGGACAAGCTCTATTACGCTGTGCAGCTCTGTTTCCAGCAAGGTGAAAAGGTCTCCAACAACATAGCGGAGTATGAAGGTTTAATAGCGGGCTTGAAGGCCGCGGCTGCCCTGGGGGTGAAACGCCTCACCATCAAGGGCGATTCGCAGCTCCTTGTCAATTTCTCCAACAAGGTGTACGAGCCGAAGGATGAGCACATGGAAGCCTACCTTGCGGAAGTCCGCAGGATGGAGAAGCAGTTCTGGGGGTTGGAGTTGCAGCATGTGCCCCGTGGCACCAATCAGGAGGCCGACGACATCACCAAACGGGCGTCCAGGCGGTTACCTCGGGAGCCTGGCATTTTCGAGGAGCAGCTCTTCAAGCCCTCGGCCCTGCCGTCAATGTCAAACACGGCTCAGCCTCGGGAGGAGCTCCCCCAGCCACCTGCCTCAGGAGCTCCGGCCTGTGGCCCGGCCTCGGGAGCACGCCTGCTCCTGATGATGGAACCTCAGGAGGGATGTTGGATCACGGAGCTCCGGAGCTGCTTAACACAAGGGACCCTGCCGGAGAAGGAGGAGGAAGCAGAGCGAGTGGCATGCCAGGCCACGGCATACTACATCAAAGATGGAGAGCTCTACCGGAAGCGACCAAACGATGTATCCCTGCACTGCATCTCCAGGGAGCAAGGGAAGGAACTACTGGAAGATATACACGGCGGAGACTGCGGACATCATTCATCATCACGGACCCTCGTCGGCAAGGCGTTTTGCAGTGGGTTCTATTGGCCCACCATGCTCAATGACGTCGTCGAACTAGTGAAAGCTTGTGAGGCCTGCCAGTTCCACGCCAAGCAGATCCATCAGCCAGCAGGGGGCTTGCAGACTATCCCCCTTTCATGGCCATTCGTAGTCTGGGGGCTGGACATCTTGGGCCCGTTCCCTCGGGCGCCAGGGGGCTACCGCTACCTTTATGTTGCCGTGGACAAGTTCACCAAGTGGGCTGAAGTAGAGGCTGTCTGCACCATTCCCGCGGGTTCCGCGGTCAAGTTCATCAAGGGCATCGTGAGCCGGTTCGGGGTACCGCTACCTTTATGTTGCCGTGGACAAGTTCACCAAGTGGGCTGAAGTAGAGGCTGTCTGCACCATTCCCGCGGGTTCCGCGGTCAAGTTCATCAAGGGCATCGTGAGCCGGTTCGGGGTACCAAATCGCATCATCACGGACAACGGTTCGCAGTTCACCAGTAATGTAGAGGCTGTCTGCACCATTCCCAGGGGGCTACCGCTACCTTTATGTTGCCGTGGACAAGTTCACCAAGTGGCTAGAGGGGGGGTGATTAGACACTTAATGCTCAAGTTGCAATTTTTAAGCCTTTTTGGTTTAAGTGGAGTTTAAGCATAATTTCAACATTCACAATACATATCAAGCAAGTATGCAAAGAGTGTATAGGCAGCGGAAAGTAAAGCATGCAACTTGCAAGAATGTAAAGGGAAGGGTTTGGAGAATTCAAACGCAATTTGAGACACGGATGTTTTTCCCGTGATTCGGATAGGTGGTGCTATCCTACATCCACGTTGATGGAGACTTCAACCCACGAAGGGTAACGGTTGCACGAGTCCACGGAGGGCTCCACCCACGAAGGGTCCACGAAGAAGCAACCTTGTCTATCCCACCATGGCCATCGCCCACGAAGGACTTGCCTCACTAGCGGTAGATCTTCACGAAGTAGGCGATCTCCTTACCCTTACAAACTCCTTGGTTCAACTCCACAATCTTGTCGGAGGCTCCCAAGTGACACCTAGCCAATCTAGGAGACACCACTCTCCAAGAAGTAACAAATGGTGTGTTGATGATGAACTCCTTGCTCTCGTGCTTCAAATGATAGTCTCCCCAACACTCAACTCTCTCTCGTAGGATTTGGATCTGGTGGAAAGAAGATTTGAGTGGAAAGCAACTTGGGGAAGGCTAGAGATCAAGATTCATATGGTAGGAATGGAATATCTTGGTCTCAACACATGAGTAGGTAGTTCTTTCTCAGAACATATGAGTTGGAAGTGTAGGTGTGTTCTGATGGCTCTCTCCACAAGTGAAGAGGAGGTGGAGGGGTATATATAGCCTCCACACAAAATCCAACCATTACACACAATTTACAGATCTCGGTGGGACCGAATCAACAAACTCGGTCAGACCGAAATAGTAAACCTAGTGACCGTTAGAGATTTTTGGTGGGACTGACATGCAACTCGGTAGGACCGATTTTGTTAGGGTTAGGGCATAACGTAATCTCGGTGAGACCGATTACTCAAACTCGGTGATACCAATTTTGGTAATAATCTAACCAGAGAGTTGGTCAGGCAAACTCGGTGGGACCGATTTGCTCTTTCGGTGAGACCGAAAAGTTACAAAAAGGAAACACTGTATTTACATTGCAATCTCGGTGGGACCGATTCGCTCTTTCGGTGACACCGAAAAGTTACGAAAGGGAAACAGAGAGTTTGCAATCCCATCTTGGTGAGACCGAGATCCCTATCGGTAGAACCGAATTGCTAGGGTTTGGCAGTGGCTTATGACAAGTGAAACTGAGTGGTGCCGGATAGGAAGAATCGGTAGGTCCAAGTTTGGCTTTGGGTTTAGATCATATGTGGAAGTGGGAAAGTAGCTGAGGATTTTGGAGCATATCATTAAGCACTTGAGCAAGAGGCTCATTAAGCAACACCTCATCCCTCCTTGATAGTATTGGCTTTTCCTATGGACTCAATGTGATCTTGGATCACTAAAATGTAAAATGAAGAGTCTTGAGCTTTAAGCTTTAGCCAATCCTTTGTCCTTAGCATCTTGGAGAACTTCCCACAACCTTTAGTCCATGCCACTCCATTGTTGAACTTATCTGAAACATAATAGATAGAAACGTTAGTCCAACAAGAGATATGTTGTCATTAATTACCAAAACCACCTAGGGAGCACTTGTGCTTTCAAGTAACCTCTTCAAAGCATACTGTGCTAACCTTGGAACGCAGATATGCTACGCTTCAGTGGCGCACCCCCGAAGTAACGGCCGGGCCGAGCGAGCCAACGCAGAGGTCCTGAGGGGCCTCAAGACCAGGACGTTCAAGAAGAAGTTGGAGGCCTGCGGCAGAGGTTGGTACGACGAGCTTCAGTCCGTGTTGTGGTCCATCCGCACAACCGCAACCAAGCCGACTGGGGAGACCCCGTTCTTCCTGGTCTACGGAGCCGAAGCGGTCCTCCCTCACGAGGTCAGACGTCGCTCCGTGCGGGTCCTGGCGTTCGATGTGGCGCAACGGGACACCATGCGGGGGATGGACCTCGTGCTGGGGGAGGAACGTCGCCGAGAAGCCGCGCTACGAGCGGCGAAGTACCAACAAGCACTGCGGCGATATCACTGCCGCAACATCCGCCCCAGAACTCTCGAGGTAGGAGACCTCGTGCTCAGGCGGGTCCTCTCCAGGGAGGGGCTGCACAAGCTCTCTCCCATGTGGGAGGGCCCATTCAAAGTTGTTCATGTTTCCAGGCCCGGCTCCGTGCGCTTGGAGACTCAGGAGGGGGTGCCAGTCCAGAACGCGTGGAACATCCAGCACCTCCGGAGGTTCTACCCCTAAAAAGGCCTGGAGCCTGTGAAGAAGGCAAATGCCTGTGAAGCTATCGCGTTTCGGAAAAGGCCCAGAGCCTGTGAAGAAAGCGAATGCATGTGAAGCTATCGCATTTTGGAAAAGTCCCGGAGCCTGTGAAGAAGGCAAATGCCTGTGAAGCTATCGTGTTTTGGAAAAGGCCCAGAGCCTGTGAAGAAGGCAAATGCCTGTGAAGCTATCGCGTTGTGGAAAAGGCCCAGAGCCTGTGAAGAAGGCGAATGCCTGTGAAGCTATCGCATTTTGGAAAAGGCCTGGAGCCTGTGAAGAAGGCCAACGCATGTGAAGCTCGCCGCCCGTGACAGTCTCACATAATAATGAGTTGGGGTTGTACACGCCCTGGAGTCTCAGGAGCGCCGGCCTCAGGCCCTGGGGCTCCCTCCCACGCCCAGTGGCAGCGCTTAGCTCCGCGCTGGTGAGAAGACGTCGAAGACTAGATTAGGTGCCGGACGCGGCTTTTCATTTGCTTTCCGCAGTTGGCTTGTTCCTTCTCATTCGAAGTTTTATTGAAGTTGTTGCTGTCTTTGGCTTGTGGTTCTCCTACTTTTCACTCTCCTGCCTCGATTTCTCTTGTGCAAGGCCTCGCGAGGGGGGCAGCCGAGCGCCCACGCGGGTGTTCCTATCCTGGTCATTCAAAGGGTTCGCGACCTGGGCCCCTTGCAGGAGCACCCCTCCAGTCCGTGCCCCTCGAGCACCGCGACACAAACATAGGGCCTGGGTCGGTCGCCCCCACGGCTGGGGCCGGGAACTACCCATGCACGGGCACATAGCCAGGAGGTACGATAAAGAAAGCAAAACGATGATTAACAGCAATAACCCATACACGCCCCCGCGGGGCTCCACACTACTGTCTTTTTTACGCAAGAAAAAAGAAAAGAAAGAAAAAATCTGGTGCAGCTCGCCTCACACCAGCCCGCAGGGAAGCCCGAGCTGCCTCCGGAGCTCAGGCGGACTCCCTCTCGCGCTTCACCAGGGCGCGACGGCGGGCGGACACGCTACCACCTCCCAAGCAGATACGACGGCGTGGAGGCTGACCACGGCCACCGCTAGAAGAGTCGCCGCCTGAAGAAGAACCGGAGAAGCTTGAGGAACCCTGAGCGCCGCCAGCCGCGCGAGCGCTGCCCTCTCCATCATCGCCGGAGCTGGGTTCCCAGCCGCGGTCGTCACCCTCGAGGCAACACCTTGCGCAGCGACCATCTACCCCAAACACCCTCACGTAGAGGGTGGCATCGCCGTCGAACTTGAAGTGTAGGGTGCACCAACGGCCCAGGCCACGCGCGCGGGCAAACGACTGCCAACCGCGGGCCAGGGCCAGGCTCCCGGCTGTGGAGACCTCCGGTGAAACCCATGAGGCCCGGCTGCAGCAGCCGTTGGCCTGAAGCCAGAGGCCGCCCGGGGCGCCGGACGGGAGCTCGCCAAGGAGGAAGCGAGGAAGTGGAAGCCGGGTGCTAGTCGGCTCCGCCGACCACACGACGAACTCCGGCAGCACCTCAGCAGCGCGAAAGCGCGGCATAGGGGGACGCGCAGTCGGAGCGCACCCCCCGACCGCAGCAATCCGCCCGCCACCATGCTGGAAATCGTCTCCGCGGCCGCGGGGAGCTGCCGTGGTGGCCACAGGATGTTTGCGGGGGCGCCCTCGGCCGCGATTGGGCGGGGGAGAGGCATGCTCAACCTGGCAAGCCTTCCCCTTTTCCGCGGCCGAGAACCTCCTCGACGGGGCCATGAAGAAGAAGGAGAAGCAAGGGGAGATGAACTGGAAGGGCGCGCGTCGATCGGTACTTATAGCTGGCGAGGGCCAACCGACGGCCCCCACGATCGCGGGTAATCATGACCAGCTTTGCATGCAGGGACTTGTCCAATCCGTGCAGTTGCCGAGGCGCCATGGGGAAGTGGAGACGCCCACGTCCAATCAACCGCCATGCGGCACCCAATGCCGCAGGCTGTTAGGGCCCGCGACGCTTCGCTCTTGCCCTTTCGCCTCCCTGCACGGCCAAGCCCGGGCGCGCCTTGGGCCCGGGGGCTACTGTCGGCGTTCTGGGAACGGGGGTCCCCAGACTTGTCTGCCTGCGGCCTGCGGCGTGGCTCAAAGGGGGGCCCAGCACGGCCCATCTTCACCAACACAAACCCAAGACCCTTGCGAGGGGCCAAGCCTCACGGGGCGGACGATGCGGAGCTTCCTCAGGCACGGCCTCATCAGGCTGGCTCACGAGGAGGCGGAGAGATCAAGGCGGGGTACCTCACGAGGTGCCCGTGACGCAAGCCATGACGACTCAGGGCGCCAGGCGGGTGCCAGCTAGCGCAGCGTCCTCCTTTCCTCTTTGGTGCAAAGGGGGCAAGCGCAGCCGCGGAGTACCGAGGCTTCAGGCAAAGGTTGCCATTTCAGTGCAACGAGACCAAGACCAGGAGGACTACAAGACGGAGGTCACTGTGGAGCCCAAGACGGCGTCACCACCAGAGCTTTGTGCAGGTGAAGACTACTTTTGTCAGGATAGCTGGTACCGGCTGTCCCCTTTCAAAATAGCCCGCCATTGTTGGCTCCCTTCCCGCTCGATATTTGGGAAGAGGACCAGGGCCACTATAAATAGGACCAGCCACCCATCGAAGAGGGGAGAGAGTTTTCCGAGAAGCAGCCAGAGAGAGATAGAGAAGGGTGACTGAACTCTTCTTAGTAGTTCATCCCCCCAGCCAAGAACAGACCCTCGCGAGGCTGTTCTTCCTTGTATTGTTCATCATCATCAGCCCAAGAGGCAATCCACCACACCACACACTGGAGTAGGGTATTACACCACAACGGTGGCCCGAACCAGTATAAACCCCGTGTCTCTTGTGTTGTTCTTTCCATAGTTTAGATCCCAGCATGGCGGAGAGGTGCAGGTAGGTAGGAGGCGAAAGCTCCGCGTGCACCCAAGCGTTCGAACCTCAAGGGTCTACCGGAACCCGAAATCCGACAGCCGTCTTTGGGCTTGGGTGGTGGAGGCACGCCTCGGGCCTCGTCGCCCATGGCCGGCTGAGGGTGAGGCCGAGAGAGGGACAGCGCCGGGGAGCCCCCTGCGGCGCGGACGAGCTCGGCGACACGGTCAAGCCACTCCTCGTAGAGGTCGTCGACTGGGCGGTAGCGCAGGAGCTCGTTTGCGGCAAGGAGTGCGGCTCGCGCCTCCATGGGAGCGCGGTGTGCATGAGATGAAGAACCGGACGGGGTCAGCGATGGAGTGGCGGTGCGGCCATCCTGCCGCACCGAAGGATGCAGCGAAGACGCTTGCTGCTCGTTCCCCACCAGGCTGGTGGCAGTGTTGACGGCGGGAGACGGAGAACGACATGGTGGCCTGTCGATGGGGGCCGTCTGAGCAACGCGGGCGGTGAGGGCAGCCCGACGCTCAGCTCGAGCACGGCGAGCGTCCGCCAATGGAGCGACGGAGTGACAAACTCATGGAAGGGAGGCTACGGCGCACCCCTACCTAGCGTGCCAAATGTCGGATGTGGGGTTCCGGCAAACCCTTAAGGTTCAAACACTGGGGTGCACATGAGGTCCTTTCCTCCCACCGATCTACGCCCTATCTCGCTAAGATCTCGCGAACGAACTCGACGAACTCGCAACACAGAAATACACAAGATTTATACTGGTTCGGGCGACCGTTGTGGTGTAATACCCTACTCCAGTGTGGCGGTGGTGGATTGCCTCTTGGGCTGATGATGAATAATACAATGGGAAGAACAGCCTCCTGAGGTTGAGGTGTTCTTGTGCTTGGCTAACTTGTGTGTGGGGGATGATCTTCCGGATCCCTCTCTCTCTCTCTATCTCTCTGTCGTCCTTTTTCCCTATGGTGGTGGCTCACTCTATTTATAGAGGCCCTGGTCCTCTTCCCAAATATTGAGCGGGGAGGGAGCCAACAACGGCGGGCTAACTTGAAGGGGGGCAGCTAGTACAAGCCATCCTGACAAAAGTGGTCTTCGCCTGCCAAAGGCTCTGGTGGTGACGCCGTCTTGGGCTCCACGATGACCTCCGTCTTGCCGTCCTTCTGGTCTTGGTCTTGTTGCACCAAAATGGCAACATTTGCCTAATGCCTCAGTACTCCTCGCCTGCGCTGGCCTCCTTAGCACCAAACAGGAAACAAGGACGCTGTGCGCGCTGGCGCTCGCTGGCGCCCGCCTCGTGTCGATCGTCATGGCTCACGTCACGAGAGCCTCGTGAGGTTTGCCTCGCCTTGATATCTCCGCTCCTCGTGAGCCTGCCTGACTAGGCCACTCCAGAGGAGGTCTTGTGACGTCCGCCTCGCAAGGGTCTTGGATGCCTTGTTGATGAAGACGGGCCATAGGGCCTGCTGGCTTAGCCACGCCACGGGCTGCAGGCAGGCAAGTCTGGGGACCCCCGTTCCCAAAACGTCGACAAACTGTACCAGCATCCCAATGAGTTACTCGTTCATTTGCTCCGGAGCTGGCCAGTTCCCAAGCTGCCTTCACACCTAACACTACTTCCGAAGCACTGCTGACACAACAGGACTTGGCAAGATCAGATGAACCTCATGAGCATCAACACCAAGATGTTACCTGACCGAGTCAACTTGCAGTTGCATGCTCCTTTATATGTACTCTCATGGTTTGATGTACACTAACACTTTCCATATTCATTGTTGAACTAGCACCACGATGCAATCAAAAACAGACATCAGGGATAATGCTTGACAGATTAACAAAATCTAAAGGAGGAAGAATGGAGATCCATTTTGAGGCAGGTTTAAAAAGGCCACGTGATGCTACAGAGTCAGCCAAGTTAGTATCAGAGGCAGCCGTTGCCGTTAGGTGTCATGCACGTATCCTCCCAACGTGGATCCAGTACAGTAATGAGAAAGACAATACCCAGTTTAACACCTTCCTTGACCATTTATCCGTAAGTATTGTTATTCATCGCAATTAGTAATATTGTCTTGCTCTGTCCCATACTTTCTAGCTTCCTCCTAATAAGACTCACATTCTTTTTTCAACAGATGAGGTTCAAGTTGGATCCGAAAGATGATGCAACTAAACAAGCATGCACTCATGTTTTTCAGTCTGCTCTGCGATAGTATCGGTACCACCTTAGAAAATCTCACTTTGAAGGCAACGCTAACAATGAAATCGCCCAAACATCTTCAGTGGAATATATTACAGATGAAGACTGGACAGCCCTTGTTAAACACTGGTCTGATCCAAAGTATCAGGTAGGCTATATGTATTTGATCAGACCACATATTCAACTTGTATTTATGTATGTGCCTTACAAGTGTATCTTCTTCTAGGCTAACTGTTTGAAGAACAAGACCACCATTCTAAAGTGAAATTCCAACAGACAACAGGATCTCGTAGCTATATTGCACACTGCGGGGCTCTTGTAAATAGCTGCTACTTCTTTTTTCTGTGTCATATTATCGTATCTATATTGGCTTGTTCCAAATACAGAGGAAAGTCTGTGTGGACCAAAAAGAACCTGAACCGAATGCAGTGCAAATCTTCAAGGATTGCCACACCAGCAAGATGCAGGGCATGAGCACACCAGTTCAAGCCGTTGTTGTAAGTCCTTACTCCTCCTGCCTTTGAACTGATTGGCACTGTGATGTGTTCATTTAACTACTTGGTTTGCAGCCAATGTCAGTTACTCTGTTCACTTTTATACACAGTTGTCTTAACGTATGATTTCACCTTACATGGTTTAAAAGAGATGAAGGATATTCTTTTGGTCTTGATCTGTATTCTAGTTGTTATGTTCACGTGCGCACACAATGATAAAATAGCTTGTTTGTTTTATATCTGTTTGCCCATGATATGAATGATGGCATACTATGTTCATCCTACTTTAAACCATGTCTCTTTATCCTTAGATGTCAACGAATGTGAGGAAATAGACAATACAGTAGGCATGCTACATGGACATATGTTCCGAAAGTGATTTTATTATGTGGTTGGCACTACAATACATGCTAATGTATTACAGTAGTTCACCAAAATAAGTTATGTATAAATGTGTAACCTACTTTGTTTGTTTTTGTCTCATTAGTAACTTATCTGGTACACTAATCTACAAGTTCAAACTTTCAGGAAGCTATGGAAAAAATGATTGAACAACCACAACCACCTAAAGGTGACGAGGCTACCACAGGCACAATGTCACCTCTTGCTGTAGTGCGTCAATATCTCTCCACTAATAGTGCAAAAAGCACCTTCCTGTGTAATTCTGGGTTGGTTTTCAAGGTAACCTTGTCCAAATTGCCTACTGAACAAAATCTTCCTGCTAGACAGAGTGATATATCTGTGCTCCAGACACAAGTCCAATCCCTAATGGACGTCGTTTTGGAAACAAGAATAGTGGTTGACAAATGTCGTCAAGATATGAATGGTTTTGAAACCAGACTATCAAACATTCCCTTCGTTGTTCAAGAGCAATGGCGGAAAAAAGGAGAAGATCGTGTTGCTCCATCAGATTCTACAGCCTGAAACATTAGCACTCAGGTCAAATGATATGTGCTTCTATACATCTGATGGTGCTTTTATCTACAAGGACTGTAAACTTTATGCCAACAGGCCTTTTGTTGTATGGTTGGAATTTATTTTGTTGTGATACAACATTTATGATGCTGCCAAAGGTTGCAATAATTACGATGCTATTTTTGTATAGTGTAGGTTTATCTTAGTAATGTATCTGGGCCAAAGCTTCGTAGGACCCCAGCATGCCAACATTCGTCGGGCCCATTCCAATTGGGCTAAAAACGATTATGGGCCGAAATTTTCATGTAGCCCACTAAAAATATCTGGGCCTAAATCAGCATAAGATTTCATATTTTTCTGGTAGGCCTGTGCCCATAGTGGGCCTTTAACAGGCCTAAACATAATTTGGGCCCTCAATAACAATAGGCCGTTTACAGGTGTAAATATCTCGAGCCCATAAAAACATGGGCCTTTAAAAGACCGAAAGTGAGATTGGGCCCTGATTGTGCCAAATAACCCACTGGTCTTAGCAGGCCGAAATGGTGGCCCATTTACGATGCGGATCTTTCATAGGCCGAAATTCGGACGGGCCGTAAATGCACCGACCTAATACACGGGCCTTTAACAGGCCGGAAGTTCGGTCGGGCTAGATAATCGTCATTTCTATATGGGCCGTTAATGGGCCCGATGTGACGTTGGGCATCATATGGCCCATGGATTTCATCCGACGTTAACAGGCCGAAAGTGGCCCAAATCTATAGTGGGCCTCTAACAGGCCGAATGTCAGACATGGCCGAATATGACCCAAATCCTTCACGGTCGTTTATGGGCCGAAAGTTTCAATGGCCTGTAAATGGGCCCAAATGAAGCACGGCCTTTAATAGGTCGGAAATACACCAGACCGTAATTCGACCCATATACTTAGCGGATAGATAACGAGCCAGAAGTGACCATGGGCCGCGATGATGACAAGTTTAGGACAGGCCGTTGATGGGCCGATTTGACACTATCCGTATGGGCCTTAACTGAGAATGTTGGGTGTCGGTGTCAAAACCGGCGGATCTCAGGTAGGGGATCCCGAATTGTGCGTCTAAGGCGGATGGTAACATGAGGCAGGGAACACGATGTTTTACCCAGGTTCGGGCCCTCGTGATGGAGGTAAAACCCTACGTCCTGCTTGATTAATATTGATGGTATGGGTAGTACAAGAGTAGATCTACCATGAGATCAAAGAGGCTAAACCCTAGAAGCTAGCCTATGGTATGATTGTATGTTGTCCTACAGACTAAAACCCTCCAGTTTATATAGACACTAGAGGGGGCTAGGGTTACACAAGGTCGGTTACAAAGGAGGAGATATACATATCCGTATTGCCTAGCTTGCCTTCCACGCCAAGTAGAGTCCCATCCGGACACGAGACGAAGTCTTCAATCTTGTATCTTCATTGTCCAACTGTCCGGCCAAAGGATATGGTCCGGCTGTCCGGAGACCCCCTAATCCAAGACTCCCTAAGTAGCCCCCGAACTAGGCTTCAATGACGATGAGTCCGGCATGCAGTGTTGTCTTCGGCATTGCAAGGCGGGTTCTTCTCCAATTTTCAAGTGTTTGTAAGCAGTGTCCGGCTCCATAAATGTTGAACATCTTGGCTTTTGTGCCCAATAAGGGCTATCTCCCACGTGTTGGATGAATACGAGGCGCCAGGGCGTTTTTTACATTCGCCCCCTAGCCAGATAAATAAATTGTCTATTAAAGGGATGGGGATCCTTAGATCCGATCCATACCATCCTCCCCCAGCGAGAATCTGTCAGAGCGCATTTCGAAAAGATCCATTCCAGCATGGCCGACCTCCGCAGCTCCTCCTCCCGCCCCCGTAGCCCTAAGCCCGGTGATTGGGACAGGTGTTCAGTCCCGCACAGTCGACTAGTCGAACTACAGACTAAGGGATTTCTCCCTCAGGCATATATGGTGCCTGTTCGAGCCGGGCTTGCCACCTACAATGGCGGGGAGCAAGCAAAGAGCTTTCCTTGTCCCTCCATGGGGGAGCGGGTCTGCATTGTTCCTTATTTACTAAGGGGACTCGGATTTCCAATTCATCCATTCCTCCGCGGGCTCCTGGAGTTCTACGGCCTCCAATTACACAATCTCACCCCTGCCTCCATTCTACATATCACCGGCTATGTTGCTCTCTGCGAGTTGTTACTGGGCTGCGAGGCTCACTTCGAGCTGTGGAAAAGGTTATTTTGCCTCATCCCTCGCATACAGGGGAGATCACTTTATCAAGTGGGCGGAGCCGAAATATGGCGCATCGCCAATACCGGATACCTGTCCGGTACCCCGAAGAAGTCGTCCGAAGACTGGCCTTCAAAATGGTTTTATATGGAGGACGTTCCCCTTCCGGACCCTGTTCGGCGGGGTCTTCCTGAGTTCGACAATGCTCCTCTGAAGAAGCGCTGAAGTTGGCGCCCACGGAGCCCCCAGGCGGAAGACAACAAAGAAGTCCTCTATCTAATGAACCGGATCAAAGCACTAGCTCAATCAGGATTGACAATAATCGAAGTCATGTCGATTTGTATAATGCGGGGAGTGCAACCACTTCAATACCGTGGGCCCCCTTGTGGTGTTATAACGGGGCGGATGACGCCACCCGCTGCGGGCGTAAGGGTCCGGGCAATGCTACCGCTTTAGCGAAGATTCTATCCGAATTTTTCAAAGGTGAGGAAGAGGAGTTCACCCGCATCAAGCCACGGGATGGATTCTCCATGTACAATCCTCCAAGTTGGGTAAGTTATATCTCCCTGCTCCCATTTTTCCCGCACCCTTTGTCATAAGTATTCACCTTGCCACTTTGCGGCAGGAACTGCGAAAAGCCATAAAGGATGTCAGCAGCCCTTCTCCACAACCAGAGGACCCTGACCGGGCCCTCAACTCCGGACTTGAAGAAGATTCGGTTATATTCGTGGAGCTGATAGACCGGCAGTTCTATCAGTTAAGCTGCGATGATGCCATGGTGGCCATTACGGCCGACTATCCCGGACTGCTCCCTGCATCGCAAGTAAGAAAAAACCAAAAATCCCAACTCCAAAACTAGGATCCCCTTTTAGGCACTTCACCCACCATATACACATGGCATCTTTTATAGGGAAGGCATTCGGGACGCCCGGCCGAACCCGCAGCAACTCGCCAACAAGAGGCACCAAGGCCGGGTAGGCCAAAAAGGAAGGCGGTCAAGACGGAGACATCGGCTCAAAGGTATATAAGAAAAACCCCGCTCCGTGGTTGTCATCTTTCTCAAAATGTAATGATGCCCGCATTTCTTTAACAGAAAAAATGCTCGCCGGAATATGTCCGGCGATGTTGCCAATCACGCTTCCACTAGTCGGGCGCCAGGACCGGACATGGAGGCAGAAGCCGATATGGGGCAGGCGCCGGATAATCCCCCTATAGAGGATGCGGATAGATTATCCGCTACAAACTCAGAGGTGGAAAGCGCCATGAATCATAGGCGCCGTCGGGCCGTACTCCGTGACGCTTGTTTCTCACCAGAGGTGTTTGATGCCTTCAATTCTGGAGAGGCGTACCTCCGTGCCGCTCAAGATGGTGTAGCTAGAGCCACGGATCAGTATGTAAAGGATGTACGGGTGAGTAAATCTGGTGATTTATATATATCAGTAGCCCCTCAGACTTGAAACAGTTAGCAGAACTGATTTAAGGATCATCTTTATTGTGCAGGTTCTTATAGAGAAGAATACTAGGTTGTCCCACGAGCTGGAGGAATGCAAGACCCAACTGCGGGCCGCTGTTGCCGCATTGCAGGAATAGAAAAAGCCTCCCGCTGGTAACATTTACTTTAAAGAATGATGATTACCATATAGTGTGCGGCGTGGCTGCAGATCTAACAATAGATTTTGCAGATGAATCCGGAGAAAATCCGGGGGACCAGCATGTTATGCGGCAGCTAGAGGCTGGCAAACGCGTGCTGACTGAGGTTAGGCGGGAGAAAAACAATCTCCAAGACACCAATATTAAGTTGAACGTGGAACTAAAAGACGTTCGGGGCCAGCTTGCAGACTCCGAGAAGGAGAATAAGCGGCTTCGGCGGGGCATTTTTAGTAAGTGCTTGAATGAATCCTTTTAAAGGAGTTCAGCGAAGAAGTCACACACTAACAGCGTTATGTCTGTAGGTATGCTGACGGGTCGTCCCCCGGAGGAAATGCACGGGTCTGCAGGTGATCTTCTGTCCAAGCTGTCGCATCTGCACGAACAAGTTCGCCAGGTGATGCAGGGTGTTGCCCAGGCCTTGTGGCCATCTGTCTCCCTGCCAGAGGGCATTGCAGAGCTTGCGGAGAAGCTCAAGGGAGCACGGCGGCGCTTCCGATTATGCAAGATATCAGCCTAGTGACAGGGTGCCAGAGAAGCCTGGGCCATGGTGAAGACGCGGTATACCAAGGCAGACCCAAATCACATGGCCGAGGTCGGACCTGTGGGGCCCGACGGAAAAGAGATCCCCATTAGCTTAGTTTATGGGCAAGTAGAATTAGCCGCAAAGTATTCCCAACAGGATTGTAAGCTAGACCGCCTGTTGGATGGTATAGAAGAAGAATTTAGTCAGTCTGCATGACTATGTAATTAAAGTGACATGTATAATGCCTTCTAGCCGGATTGTAGATCATTTGTCGTTGCAGACATTTTCGCTTCAACCTCCGGGCCCTATAGTCCGGAGTGTATCCGAATACCCGCTCAGTTATATAAGAACCGGGGTATGCGTGGAGACCAGGCGTAGGGGTCATTAGTGCTTTATCAGACAAGTGCCCAACTAGTTATGTTATATTACATGGGTAGTAAGAAACATCTTCCAGGGAGAATAGTTCCGTTAAGGGTTCCTTTCCCTGGGTAGGCACGCCCTAAAGTGCATGTCCGGACTGCGATAAGAAACGCAGGAAAAACATCTGGGGGGCAGATATGGACAATAAAATAAAAATCATCTTTTGTTCACCGACTGAATATTCCCTTAAGAATGCTAGCTTTCGGCTTCACCCAGTCTGAGGTACACATCCGGCTGACCCGGCAGTAACAATCGCAGAGGTGCTCCCCTTATGCCCTAGCCGAATTAACGGGAACGTAGGGCATAAATACAAGAGCCAAGCAACCCAGCTTGGCCAAAACTTAAGTCATATCGATGCATATAATGGTGAAAAAAGGTACATGCGGAAGTATAACACATGTGTTGGGCATGAGGCCCGGATAAATAATTTAAGCTTCTGTGAAAGAAGCCCCCAGGTATGAAGAGTGCGGCTAGCGCATCTATAATGTGCAAGCGAGGCACAAGGTAACCCTTGAAGGCCTAGAGAGATAATAAAAGAAAGAAAGAAAGAAAGGAAAACAAGATAGATAATGTATATGCGAAAAATGGACAAAGGGAGGGGACTAACATAGAGTCCGGTGCTAGGCGTAGAATCTTCGGAGCCTGGCCGCGTTCCATGGGTTCGGCTCGAGTCGACTAGTCGATGCATCCCGCAGTCGGTACGCTCCGCCAGTCAGAACTTGGTCAATAATGAAGGGACCTTCCCATTTGGGCTCGAGCTTGTTCTTTTTCTTATCCGGCAGGCGTAGAACTAGTTCGCCAATGTTATAAATTTTGGCCCGTACTTCTCTGCTTTGGTATTTGCGAGCCTATTGCTGATAAAATGCGGAACGGGCTTTGGCTACGTCACGCTCCTCCTCCAGGGTGTCCAGACTGTCCTGCCGATCAAGCTCGGCTTCTCTTTCTTCGTACATGCGCACTCTAGGTGAGTCATGAATTACGTCACAGGGCAAGACTATCTCTGCGCTGTACACCATAAAGAAGGGTGTATATCCAGTACTATGATTCGGCGTGGTCCGCAGCCCCCAGAGTACGGAGTCGAGCTCCTCTACCCAGTGCGTGTTAGACTCTGTTAAGGAACGCACTAATCTGGGTTTAATGCCGCTCATTATAAGACCGTTTGCTCGCTCGACTTGACCGTTGGTTTGTGGGTGATAGACTGAGGCATAATCGAGCTTGATGCCCATTTTGCTGCACTAGAGTTTTACCTCGTCGGACGTGAAGTTTGTGCCATTATCAGTGATGATGCTGTGGGGGACACCATAACGGTGTACAACCCCGGATATGAAGTCTATCACCGGTCCGGATTCGGCTGTTTTAACAGGTTTGGCCTCTATCCATTTGGTGCATTTATCTACCATGACCAATAAGTATTTTTTCTTGTGGGTTCCCCCTTTAAGGGGTCCAACCATGTCAAGCCCCCAGACCGCAAAGGGCCATGTAATGGGGATTGTTTGGAGGGCGGTGGGTGGCATGTGGCTTTGATTTGCAAAGAGCTGGCAACCGGTGCAACATTGGACCAAGTACTGTGCATCTGACCGGGCCGTTGGCCAATAGAATCATGTATGGAAGGCCTTGCTTACAAGAGCTCGGGCTGCGGCGTGATGACCGCCGAGTCCAGCGTGAATTTCTGCCAAAAGATTCCGCCCTTCCTCTTCGGAGATGCACCTTTGAAGGACTCCGGTAGTGCTTTTTTTGTACAATTCTCCCTCGTGGACCCTGTAGGCCTTGGATCGCCGCACTATGCAGCGTGCCTCATTTTGGTCCTCTGGAAGTTCCTGTCTAGTTAGGTAGGCCAGGAATGGTTCTATCCACGGGGCAATAATGTGTTGGGGAACGCAGTAATTTCGAAAATTTTCCTACGCACACGCAAGATCATGGTGATGTATAGCAACGAGGGGGAGAGTATTGTCTACGTACCAACGCAGACCGACTGCGGAAGCGATCTCACAACGTAGAGGAAGTAGTCGTATGTCTTCTTCCCGATCCGACCGATCCAAGCACCGTTACTCCGGCACCTCCGAGTTCTTAGCACACGTTCAGCTCGATGACGTTCCTCGGGCTCCGATCCAGCAAAGCGTCGAGGAAGAGTTCCGTCAGCACGACGGCGTGGTGACGATCTTGATGTACTACCGACGCAGGGCTTCGCCTAAGCACTGTAACGGTATGATCGAGGTGGAATTTGGTGGCAGGGGGCACCGCACACGGCTAAGGAACGATCTCAAGGATCAAGTTGTGTGTCTTGGGGTGCCCCTGCCTCCGTATATAAAGGTTGGAGGGAGGGGGGCTGGCCGGCCAAAGAGGTGTAGGCGCAGGAGGAGTCCTACTCCTACCGGGAGTAGGACTCCCCCCTCCAATCCTAGTCCAACTAGGAATCCTTTAAAGGGGAGAGAGAGAGAGGTGGCCGGCCCCTCTCCTAGTCCTAATAGGACTAGGGAGAGGGGGGGAGGCGCAGCCCTATGTGGGCTGCCCTCTCACCTTTCCACTAAGGCCCATGTTGGCCCATTTGGCTCCCGGGGGGTTCCGGTAACCCTCCCGGTAATCCGGTAAAATCCCGATTTCACCTGGAACACTTCCGATGTCCAAACATAGGCTTCCAATATATCAATCTTTACGTCTCGACCATTTCGAGACTCCTCGTCATGTCCGTGATCTCATCCGGGACTCCGAACAACCTTCGGTACATCAAAATGCATAAACTCATAATAACTGTCATCGTAACGTTAAGCGTGCGGACCCTACGGTTCGAGAACAATGTAGACATGACCGAGACACGTCTCCGGTCAATAACCAATAGCGGGACCTGGATGCCCATATTGGCTCCTACATATTCTACGAAGATCTTTATCGGTCAGACCGCATAACAACATACGTTGTTCCCTTTGTCATCGGTATGTTACTTGCCCGAGATTCGATCGTCGGTATCCAATACCTAGTTCAATCTCGTTACCGGCAAGTCTCTTTACTCGTTCCGTAATACATCATCTCACAACTAACATATTAGTTGCAGTGCTTGCAAGGCTTATGTGATGTGCATTACCGAGAGGGCCCAGAGATACCTCTCCGACAATCGGAGTGACAAACCCTAATCTCGAAATACGCCAACCCAACATCTACCATTGGAGACACCTGTAGTACTCCTTTATAATCACCCAGTTACGTTGTGACGTTTGGTAGTACCCAAAGTGTTCCTCCGGTAAACGGGAGTTGCATAATCTCATAGTTATAGGAACATGTATAAGTCATGAAGAAAGCAATAGCAACATACTAAACGATCGGGTGCTAGGCTAATGGAATGGGTCATGTCAATCAGATCATTCAACTAATGATGTGACCTCGTTAATCAAATAACAACTCTTTGTTCATGGTTAGGAAACATAACCATCTTTGATTAACGAGCTAGTCAAGTAGAGGCATACTAGTGACACTCTGTTTGTCTATGTATTCACACATGTATTATGTTTCCGGTTAATACAATTCTAGCATGAATAATAAACATTTATCATGATATAAGGAAATAAATAATAACTTTATTATTGCCTCTAGGGCATATTTCCTTCAGTCTCCCACTTGCACTAGAGTCAATAATCTAGTTCACATCGCCATGTGATTTAACAGCAATAGTTCACATCACCATGTGATTAACACTCATAGTTCACATCGTCATGTGACCAACACTCAAAGGGTTTACTAGAGTCAGTAATCTAGTTCACATATCTATGTGACTAACACCCAAAGAGTACTAAGGTGTGATCATGTTTTGCTTGTGAGATAATTTTAGTCAACGGGTCTGTCACATTCAGATCCGTAAGTATTTTGCAAGTTCTATGTCTACAATGCTCTACACGGAGCTACTCTAGCTAATTGCTCCCACTTTCAATATGTTTCCAGATTGAGACTTTAGATTCATCTGGATCAGTGTCAAAAACTTGCATCGACGTAACCCTTTACGACGAACCTTTTTGTCACGTCCATAATCGAGAAACATATCCTTATTTCACTAAGGATAATTCTGACCGCTGTCCAGTGATCTACTCCTAGATCACTATTGTATTTCCTTGCCAAATCAGTGCAGGGTATACAATAAATCTGGTACACAGCATGGCATACTTTATAGAACCTATGAATGAGGCATATGGAATGACTTTCATTCTCTTTCTATCTTCTGCCGTGGTCGGGCTTTGAGTCTTTACTCAACTTCACACCTTGTAACACAGGCAAGAAACTTTTTCTTTGATTGTTCCATTTTGAACTACTTCAAAATCTTGTCAAGGTATGTACTTATTGAAAAACTTATCAAGCGTCTTGATCTATCTCTATAGATCTTGAAGCTCAATATGTAAGCAGCTTTACCGAAGTCTTTCTTTGAAAAACTCCTTTCAAACACTCCTTTTATGCTTTACAGAATAATTCTACATTATTTCCGATCAACAATATGTCATTCACATATACTTATCAGAAATGCTGTAGTGCTCCCACTCACTTTCTCGTAAATACAGGCTTCACCGCAAGTCTGTATAAAACTATATGCTTTGATCAACTTATCAAAGCGTATATTCCAACTCCGAGATGCTTGCACTAGTCCACAGATGGATCGCTGGAGCTTGCACATTTTGTTAGCACCTTTCGGATTGACAAAACCTTCTGTTGCATCATATACAACTCTTCTTTAATAAATCCATTAAGGAATGCAGTTTTGTTTATCCATTTGCCAGTTTTCATAAAATGCGGCAATTGCTAACATGATTCGGACAGACTTAAGCATAGATACGAGTGAGAAAAACTCATCGTAGTCAACACTTTGAAATTGTCGAAAACCTTTTGCGACAATTCTAGCTTTGTAGATAGTAACACTACTATCAGCGTCCGTCTTCCTCTTGAAGATCCATTTTTTCTTAATTGCTTGCCGATCATCGGGTAAGTCAACCAAAGTCCAAACTTTGTTCTCATACATGGATCATTTCTCAGATTTCATGGCTTCAAGCCACTTTGCGGAATCTGGGCTCACCATCGCTTCTTCATAGTTCGTAGGATCATCATGATCTAGTAGCATGACTTCCAGAACAGGATTACCGTACCACTCTGGTGCGGATCTTACTCTGGTTGATCTACGAGGTACAGTAGTATCTTGATCTAAAGTTTCATGATCATCATCATTAACTTCCTCTCTTATTGGTGTAGTTCTCACAGAAACAGTTTTCTGTGATGTACTATTTCCCAATAACGGAGTAGGTATAGTTACCTCGTCAAGTTCTACTTTCCTCCCACTCACTTCTTTCGAGAGAAACTCCTTCTCCAGAAAGTTTCCGAATTTTAGCAACAAAAGTCTTGCCTTCGGATCTGTGATAGAAGGTGTATCCAATAGTTTCCTTTGGATATCCTATGAAGACGCACTTCTCTGATTTGAGCTTGAGCTTATCAGGATGAAACTTTTTCATATAAGCATCACAACCCCAAACTTTAAGAAACGACTACTTTGGTTTCTTGCTAAACCACAGTTCAGATTGTGTCATCTCAACGGACTTAGATGGTGCTCCTTTTTAACGTGAATGCAGCTGTCTCTAATGCATAATCCCAAAACGATAGTGGTAGATCGGTAAGATACATCATAGATTGCACTATATTCAATAAAGTACGGTTATGACATTCGGACACACCATTATGATGTGGTGTTCCAGGTGGCGTGAGTAGTGAAACTATTTCACATTGTTTTAACTGAAGACCAAACTCGTAACTCAAATACTCTTTTCCACGATCAGATCGTAGAAACTTTATTTTCTTGTTACGATGATTTTCCACTTCACTCTGAAATTATATGAACTTTTCAAATGTTTCAGACTTATGTTTCATCAAGTAGATATACTCATATCTGCTCAAATCATCTGTGAAGATCAGAAAATAATGATACCTGTCGCGATCCTCAATATTCATCGGACCACATACATCAGTATGTATGATTTCCAATAAATCTTTTTTCGCTCCATTGTTCCGGAGAACGGCGTTTAGTCATCTTGCCCATTAGGCATGGTTCGCAAGCATCAACTGATTCATAATCAAGTGATTCCAAAAGCCCATCAGCATGGAGTTTCTTCATGCGCTTTACACCAATATGACCTAAACGGTAGTGCCACAAATAAGTTGCACTATCATTATTAACTTTGCATCTTTTGGTTTCAATAATATGAATGTGTGTATTATTAATATCGAGATCCAATGAACTATTTTCATTGGGTGTTTAACCATATTAGGTTTTATTCATGTAAACAGAACAACAATTTATTCTCTTACTTAAATGAATAACCGTATTACAATAAACATGATCAAATCATATTCATGTTCAACGCAAACACCAAATAACACTTATTTAGGTTCAACACTAATCCCGAAATTATAGGGAGTGTGCGATGATGATCATATCAATCTTGGAACCACTTCCAGCACACATCGTCACTTCACCCTTAACTAGTCTCTGTTTATTCTGCAACTCCCGTTTCGAGTTACTAATCTTAGCAACTGAACTAGTATCAAATACTGAGGGTTTGCTATAAACACTAGTAAAGTACACATCAATAACGTGTATATCAAATATACTTATGTTCACTTTGCCATCCTTCTTATCCGCCAATCACTTGGGGTAGTTCCGCTTCTAGTGACCAGTCCCTTTGCAGTAGAAGCACTTAGTCTCAGGCTTAGGATCAGACTTGGGCTTCTTCACTTGAGCAGCAACTTGCTTGCCGTTCTTCTTGAAGTTCCCGTTCTTCCCTTTGCCCTTTTCTTGAAACTAGTGGTCTTGTCAACCATCAACACTTGATGTTTTTCTTGATTTCTACCTTCGTTGATTTCAGCATCACGAAGAGCTTAGGAATTACTTTTGTCATCCCTTGCATATTATAGTTCATCACAAAGTTCTACTAACTTGGTGATGGTGACTAGAGAATTCTGTCAATCACTATCTTATCTGGAAGATTAACTCCCACTTGATTCAAGCGATTGTAGTACTCAGACAATCTGGGCACATGCTCACTAGTTGAGCGATTCTCCTCCATCTTTTAGCTATAGAACTTGTTGGAGACTTCATATCTCTCAACTCGGGTATTTGCTTGAAATATTAACTTCAACTCCTGGAACATCTCATATGTTCCATGACGTCCAAAACGTCTTTGAAGTCCCGATTCTAAGCTATCAAGCATGGTGCACTAAACTATCAAGTAGTCATCATATTGAGCTAGCCAAACGTTCATAACGTCTGCATCTGCTCCTGCAATAGGTCTGTCACCTAGCGGTGCATCAAGGACATATTTCTTCTATGCAGCAATGAGGATAAACCTCAGATCACGGATCCAATCCGCATCATTGCTACTAACATCTTTCAACACAATTTTCTCTAGGAACATATCAAAATAAACACAGGGAAGCAACAACGCGAGCTATTGATCTACAACATAATTTGCAAAATACTACCAGGACTAAGTTCATGATAAATTTAAGTTCAATTAATCATATTACTTAAGAACTCCCACTTAGATAGACATCCCTCTAATCCTCTAAGTGATCACGTGATCCAAATCAACTAAACCATAACCGATCATCACGTGAGATGGAGTAGTTTTCAATGGTGAACATCAATATGTTGATCATATCTACTATATGATTCACGCTCGACCTTTCGGTCTCCGTGTTCCGAGGCCATATCTGTATATGCTTGGCTCGTCAAGTATAACCTGAGTATTCCGCATGTGCAACTGTTTTGCACCCGTTGTATTTGAACGTAGAGCCTATCACACCCGATCATCACGTGGTGTCTCAGCACGAAGAACTTTTGCAACGGTGCATACTCAGGGAGAACACTTCTTGATAATTTAGTGAGAGATCATCTTATAATGCTACCGTCAATCAAAGCAAGATAAGATGCATAAAAGGATAAACATCACATGCAATCAATATAAGTGATATGATATGGCCATCATCATCTTGTGCTTTGTGATCTCCATCTCCGAAGCATCGTCATGATCACCATCGTCACCGGCGCGACACCTTGATCTCCATCGTAGCATCGTTGTCGTCTCGCCAATCTTATGCTTCCACGACTATCACTACCGCTTAGTAATAAAGTAAAGCATTACATCGCGATTGCATTGCATACAATAAAGCGACAACCATATGGCTCCTGCCAGTTGCCGATAACTCGGTTACAAAACATGATCATCTCATACAATAAAATCAGCATCATGCCTTGACCATATCACATCACAACATGCCCTGCAAAAACAAGTTAGACGTCCTCTACTTTGTTGTTGCAAGTTTTACGTGGCTGCTACGGGCTTAAGTAAGAACTCATCTCACCTACGCATCAAAACCACAACGATAGTTCGTCAAATAGACTCCGTTTTAACCTTCTCAAGGACCGGGCGTAGTCACACTTGGTTCAACTAAAGTTGGAGAGACAGTCTTCCGCAAGCCATCTGTGTGCATAGCACGTCGAGGGAACCGGTCTCACGTAAGAGTACGCGTAAGGTTGGTCCGGATCGTCTCGTCCAACAATACCGCCGAACCAAAGTATGACATGCTGGTAGGCAGTATGACTTGTATCGCCCACAACTCACTTGTGTTCTACTCGTGCAAATAACATCAAACCATAAAACCTAGGCTCTGATACCACTGTTGGGGAACGCAGTAATTTCAAAAAATTTCCTACGCACACGCAAGATCATGGTGATGTATAGCAACGAGGGGGAGAGTATTGTCTACGTACCAACGCAGACCGACTGCGGAAGCGATCTCACAACATAGAGGAAGTAGTCGTACGTCTTCTTCCCGATCCGACCGATCCAAGCACCGTTACTCCGGCACCTCCGAGTTCTTAGCACACGTTCAGCTCAATGACGTTCCTCGGGCTCCGATCCAGCAAAGCGTCGAGGAAGAGTTCTGTCAGCACGACGGCGTGGTGACGATCTTGATGTACTACCGACGCAGGGCTTCGCCTAAGCACTGTAACGGTATGATCGAGGTGGAATTTGGTGGCAGGGGGCACCGCACACGGCTAAGGAACGATCTCAAGGATCAAGTTGTGTGTCTTGGGGTGCCCCTGCCTCCGTATATAAAGGTTGGAGGGAGGGGGGCTGGCCGGCCAAAGAGGTGTAGGCGCAGGAGGAGTCCTACTCCTACCGGGAGTAGGACTCCCCCCTCCAATCCTAGTCCAACTAGGAATCCTTTAAAGGGGAGAGAGAGAGAGGTGGCCGGCCCCTCTCCTAGTCCTAATAGGACTAGGGAGAGGGGGGGAGGCGCAGCCCTATGTGGGCTGCCCTCTCACCTTTCCACTAAGGCCCATGTTGGCCCATTTGGCTCCCGGGGGGTTCCGGTAACCCTCCCGGTAATCCGGTAAAATCCCGATTTCACCTGGAACACTTCCGATGTCCAAACATAGGCTTCCAATATATCAATCTTTACGTCTCGACCATTTCGAGACTCCTTGTCATGTCCGTGATCTCATCCGGGACTCCGAACAACCTTCGGTACATCAAAATGCATAAACTCATAATAACTGTCATCGTAACGTTAAGCGTGCGGACCCTACGGTTCGAGAACAATGTAGACATGACCGAGACACGTCTCCGGTCAATAACCAATAGCGGGACCTGGATGCCCATATTGGCTCCTACATATTCTACGAAGATCTTTATCGGTCAGACCGCATAACAACATACGTTGTTCCCTTTGTCATCGGTATGTTACTTGCCCGAGATTCGATCGTCGGTATCCAATACCTAGTTCAATCTCGTTACCGGCAAGTCTCTTTACTCGTTCCGTAATACATCATCTCACAACTAACATATTAGTTGCAGTGCTTGCAAGGCTTATGTGATGTGCATTACCGAGAGGGCCCAGAGATACCTCTCCGACAATCGGAGTGACAAACCCTAATCTCGAAATACGCCAACCCAACATCTACCATTGGAGACACCTATAGTACTCCTTTATAATCACCCAGTTACGTTGTGACGTTTGGTAGTACCCAAAGTGTTCCTCCGGTAAACGGGAGTTGCATAATCTCATAGTTATAGGAACATGTATAAGTCATGAAGAAAGCAATAGCAACATACTAAACGATCGGGTGCTAGGCTAATGGAATGGGTCATGTCAATCAGATCATTCAACTAATGATGTGACCTCGTTAATCAAATAACAACTCTTTGTTCATGGTTAGGAAACATAACCATCTTTGATTAACGAGCTAGTCAAGTAGAGGCATACTAGTGACACTCTGTTTGTCTATGTATTCACACATGTATTATGTTTCCGGTTAATACAATTCTAGCATGAATAATAAACATTTATCATGATATAAGGAAATAAATAATAACTTTATTATTGCCTCTAGGGCATATTTCCTTCATAATGGCCATTATTTCATGGGCTGAAGGTGTTATCTCGGTGGCGGAGCCTCCGATTGTGTCAGAGAGTTCGGTATCGGGTATTTTGGCCGGGTCCGGACTATTGTTACCGGTGTCCCCTTCCCATACTACGGATGGCTTGAACAGCCTTTCCAAAAATATGTTGGGGGGACCGCATCACATTTTGCACCGATGCGGGCGAGGATATTCGCCGCCTGATTGTTTTCCCGAGCCACATGGTGAAATTCGAGCCCCTCGAACAAAGCTGACATTTTTAGGACGGCGTTTTGATAGGCCGCCATTTTTGGATCCTTGGCGTCAAAGTCTCCATTTATTTCGGATATTGCGAGGTTTGAATCCCCACGCACCTCCAGGCGTTGAATGCCCATGGAGACTGCCATCCGAAGACCATGCAACAGAGCTTCGTATTCGGCTGCATTGTTGGAGTCTGTATACAATATTTGCAATACGTACTGAATGGTATCTCCGGTTGGGGACGTCAGGACGACGCCAGCCCCAAGACCAGCCAGCATTTTAGAACCGTCGAAGTGCATGATCCAATTGGAGTATGCATCGTACTCTTTAGGGAGTTCGGCCTCCGTCCATTCGGCGACGAAATCGGCCAATACTTGCGACTTAATGGCTCGTCGAGGTTTGTTTGTTATGTCAAATGGGAGGAGCTCAATGGCCCATTTGGCAATCCGGCCCGTAGCGTCACGGTTGTTTATAATATCATTAAGTGGCACTTCCGAGGCTACTGTAATCGAACACTCTTGAAAGTAGTGTTGCAGCTTCCGCGATGCCATGAATACCGCATATGCTATCTTTTGGTAATGCGGGTACCGTGATTTGCATGGAGTGAGGACAATGGATACATAGTATACCGGCTTTTGAAGAGGGAATTTATGTCCGTCCGCTTCCCATTCGACAACGAGCACCGCGCTTACAACTTGATGAGTTGTCGCAATGTACAACAGCATTGGTTCGCTGATGTTTGGCGCGGCCAGGATTGGGTTGGTTGCCAAGATGGCCTTTATTTCTTCCAATCCGGCTGTGGCCGTGTCCGTCCACTTGAAGTGTTCGGTGCGCCGAAGGAGGCGATAAAGGGGTGAAGCTTTTTCTTCTAAGCGGAAGATAAAGCAGCTTAGAGCCGCCACACATCCAGTTAACTTCTGGATTTGTTTGAGGTCTGTTGGGGTAGCCAACTGTGACAAAGCTCGGATTTTAGCCGGATTAGCTTCAATACCTCTACTGGAGACAATGAAACCCAGGAGCTTTCTGGCTGGTATGCCGAAAATGCATTTTTCCGGATTGAGCTTGATGTCGTATGTTTGGAGGTTGTCGAATGTGAGCCTCAAGTCGCCTATCAAAGAGTCGACGTCTTTGGTTTTGACGACCACATCGTCTACGTATGCCTCTACTATTTTGCCGATTTGTTTCTCCAGACATGTCTGAATCATGCGCTAATATGTTGCGCCGGTGTTTTTGAGCCCAAAAGGCATTGTGTTAAAACAGAAGGGACCGTATGGTGTGATGAATGCCGTTGCGGCTTGGTCGGACTCCGCCATCTTGATTTGGTGGTAACCAGAGTATGCGTCAAGGAAACACAATGACTCGTGTCCTGCGGTAGCATCAATGATTTGATCGATGCGTGGGAGGGGGAAGGGATCCTTTGGGCAAGCTTTATTGAGGTCTTTGAAATCGACACAAAGGCGCCAGGATTTGTCCTTCTTTGGTACCATTACCAGGTTTGCTAGCCAGTCCAGGTGTTTTATTTCTGTGATGAATCCGGCTTCCAATAACTTGGCTAGTTCCTCTCCCATGGCCTGTCTCTTAGGTTCGGAGAAACGCCGAAGAGCTTGCTTGACCGGCTTGAATCCCTTTAGGATATTGAGGCTATGCTCGGCCAGCCTGCATGGGATTCCTGGCATGTCAGCAGGATTCCAGGCGAATATGTCCCAATTCTCGCGCAGGAACTCTCATAGTGCAGCGTCCACAGCGGGGTTTAACTGTGCCCCGATGGAGGCTATTTTTGTAGGGTCCGTTGGGTGGACTTGGAATTTGACTATTTCATCCGCTGGTTTAAAAGAGGTGGACTTCGATCTCTTGTCGAGTATCACGTCGTCCCTGTCCACTATGGAGCGTAGCGTGGTTAATTCCTTGGCCAAGAGGGCTTCGGATAATGCCTCGAGGGCCAATGCGGCTGTTTTGTTTTTGGCGCGGAGTGCTGTGTCCGGATCACTGGCGAGAGTGATGATTCCATTGGGCCCGGGCATTTTGAGCTTCATGTACCCATAATGGGGTACGGCTTGGAAGATCGTGAACGCCTCCCGTCCTAAAAGAGTGTGATAACCACTTCTGAACGGGGCCACTTGGAATGTAATTTCTTCGGACCTGTAATTATCCGGCGTGCCGAATACCACATCTAGTGTGATTTTCCCAGCACAATGTGCTTCCCTATTGGGGATGATTCCTCTAAACGTTGTGCTACTTTGCTCAATGCGGTTCCAGCCTATTTCCATCTTTTGAAGAGTTTCCTCATAGATGAGGTTTAATCCGCTGCCGCCGTCCATGAGTACTTTGGTGAGTCGAAAGCCGTCCACGATTGGACTGAGGACCGGTGCGGCTGGTGCTCGGGCAGTTCGGAATTTAGGTTCGTCACTGGCATTGAAGGTAATAGCCGTGTCACTTCATGGATTTATTGCTGCTACATGGCAGATTTCGGCCATGCTGCGGAGTGTGCACTTGCGCCTATTATTTGATGCGAAGGTCTCAAAGACTGTTAACACCGTATTGTTATCCACGGGATGGTGCTCTATGGTATTTGGGATAAGAAGATCCTCACCACTTTTGTCCACCTGCCGGAGTATCCAACATGCTCTAAGGCTATGCGTTGGTATTGTATCCGTTGTACTATGAATTTTGTAGGGTCCGTTGAGCCATCCCTCCAGTACGGTTCCATGCCCTGTAGAGGGTTTTTGTTTCTTTACAACTAGCTCGGGTGTCTTGTGATAGTGCACCCTTTTACTTCGGACTGGGTGTATGTTCAGCGTCGGATTATCCCAAAATTTCGTTTCGGTTTTCCAAGCGCTTTCCATCACACAGTACTTTCGTACTATGGACGCCAAGTCAGCGAAGCGTGATATGTCACGGCGACTTAGGGCGTTAAGGATTCCCTTGTCCGTGCAATTATTGCAGAAAAGTGAGACTGCATCTTCCTCGCGACAGTCCTTAACCTTGTTCAATACAAGGAGGAATCTGGCCCAGTAATGATGTATTGCTTCAGGGGGCTCTTGCCTAATGTGGGAAAGATCGTTTATGTTTGGGTGGGTGGGTGGAATTGAATCCAAACCCTTACCCAATATGGAATCTAGGGGCCGAGGAGTTTCCAATTTTGGAAGTTCCGGTTCTAGGATATTACCCGATAATCCTGGCCCGCTGCCTGACTCTAAGTTCAGGGATTGGATGTTGTCCTCCCGCGGACGAGCGTCCGGCTCGGAGAGCTCGGGAATCCGGACATAGTTGGTTCTCAAGATAGAGGAAAGGTCGCCGCATTGTTCCTCCACCACTGCAATATGATGGGTGACCGGTGGAGAGTTAATCTCCCTTTGATCGGGTTTAAGCCCAATCCGATCATAGTCCATAGCGACTCCCAAGGCGGCGATGCGATCCAAGAGCTCGTTTAAGGAGGCGAGCTCCATTGGATCCATCTGTTCGGCGAGTGCCGATTTGACGTGGAGGTTGTTTTCGATGACCCGAGAAGTCATCGTCGGCGCGGCGGCCGAACAGGCGGTCATGATGAAACCGCCTAGCCGAAGAGTTTGGCCGACAGCCAAAGCTTCCCCAACATTAGTACCATCTTTAAAGATGAGACGAGACATCCTTCCTTCTGGCGACGGCACGGAGGAACTCTCAATGAAAGCACCAATGTCGGTGTCAAAACCGGCGGATCTCGTGTAGGGGGTCCCAAACTGTGCGTCTAAGGCGGATGGTAACAGGAGGTAGGGAACACGATGTTTACCCAGGTTCGGGCCCTCTTGATGGAGGTAAAACCCTACGTCCTTCTTGATTAATATTGATGATATGGGTAGTACAAGAGTAGATCTACCACGAGATCAGACATATCCGTATTGCCTAGCTTGCCTTCCACGCCAAGTAGAGTCCCATCCAGACACGAGACGAAGTCTTCAATCTTGTATCTTCATAGTCCAACTGTCCGGCCAAAGGATATAGTCCGGCTGTCCGGAGACCCCCTAATCCAGGACTCCCTCATTGGGCCTTTTGCTGGGCCGACCCATTATGGTCTGCAAAATCTTGTGGGCCTTTAGCTGGGATGGCCCATTATGGCCCGCAAAATCTCGTGGGCCTTTAGTTGGGCCGGCCCATTATGATACGCAAAATCTCGTGGGCCTTTTGCTGGGGCAGCCCTTTATGGACCGCAAAATCTTGTGGGCCTTTAGTTGGGCCGGCCCATTTAAAATTTATGGGCCACTTTTGGGCCGGTCCATGTGTCAACATATCATAGGCGCACCTCGCCCATTGGATGAGTGACACCTGTGCCAACGCAGAGCTGACACGTGTTTCTATCAGCCAATCAGAATTTTACATGTGGAAAATCCCCATTGGTCCGGGCTGTTAACTGGTTATTGGACCCAAAACTGGACCCGTTGCTTAACGGCGTTCCGTTACGGTGGATGCCATGTGTCGGTCACCCTTGACGAAAGCACTTTTGTGACGCGTGATTTATCGTCATGGAAGTGGACACTTCCGTGATGATAATTTTGGTAATGTCATGGGACACTTCTACGACAGCACACGTATGACTATCTTGATTCTGTCATAAATTTGTCATGGATGTACATGCATGACAGAAAACATGACCTACTGTGACAAACATGTATCATCAAGGAATTGTATTTTTTGTAGTGCTAATTTGTTGCATCACCATTTCCTCTTCAAGGGAAAACCAACGCAAGCTCAAGAAGTAGCAGGAAGAATTTCTGGCGCCGTTGTCGGGGAGATCTACATCAAGCCTACCAAGTAACCACCATAAACTCTCATCTCTTGCATTACATTATTTGCCATTTTCCTCTCGTTTTCCTCTCCCCCACTTCTAAAACGATTTCAGATAAACACAAAAAGATTTGCCTTTTTATTTGCCCTTCTTCCATTTGCCTTTTCGTTTGCTTTTTAGTTGCTTGTTTGTTAGATCAGTTTGTTGCCATCATGTCTGATTCTCGGGAGGCTATCATTGAAAATTTTGAGGATCTTGCTAGTATAAATCTTGAGGAAAAACTTGAGTCTTTTTCTTTAGACCACGAAACTCCTCCTAATTACAAAGCAAAAACTTTTCATGTGGGAGACGGTAATATTATTGGGAAAAGTGTTATTCAAGAATTCTTTGATTGTACGGGAACTATGCCTATTAGTAAGAGATATATCCTTCTCAATACAAATTGTTATGTGGATGCCATTGTCATGCTTATTGAAAAACTAGAAAGAAAATTTTTGCACATCCATCCCGCTTTACAAAAGGTGTTTTATGAACTTCGCAACATTAATCATCCTAAAGCTAAAAAGATTGCCACTATTATCCTTATGCGGCTATTTGATTTTATAATACAAGAGGCTAGGGAAATTTTTTCTTTCTATAATAAAGATATTGAACACCCTCCGATTGAAGAAATTCTCCATGATAAATAAAGTTTGCGTACTTTGGAATCTAGAGATTATTAATCTTATAGTAAAAATCTTAGAAGGAGAGTTCCCTACTCAGAAATTACTCAAACCTTGTACCTTGAGAATTATGATAAATTTCATTGGATAACAAGGGGAATTTATGTAGGATTTAATGATGATTGGTTGGAAAAGATGACTAGGGGACCCGTTAAAAATGAGATACGTATTTTATATGATGGTATATATGGTGATGATCCAGATTACGGGTTTATGAATGTCAAAATCACTAATCAAAGTCCTTTTCATGAACTAAGTTCACCTACTAGAAGGGAAATAAAGGAAAGGATAGATTTTCTAAGAAAAGTTTTGGAAGATTTGATTAAGAAAGAATTACATACCAAAGATGACAATGCGGTGGCCGAAGCCACCTATGTTTGAGTCAATTGGTATGGCACCGCGAAGATTTTAACCTTGGGCCCATGACCAAAATTCATCTTTGAAGAACAAGTACCATCAAAATGGCTAATGTGAAAGACTTGATCAATTTTATGCATAATTGGGGGAGGGAAAGTTCATTGAGAGAACAACACTCCCCCCATGTCCATGCCTACATCTAGAACAAGATATAATGATGAGTGCGATGGGGTGTGCCTAGATTCACGCCACACTGCTCGAATCAATGATATTTAGCTCATGCCTTAACTCGTGAAATCTTGCTTCATCGAGAGGCTTGGTGAAAATATCCGCTATTTGCTCTTGAGTGTTGATGTAGATGATCTCAATATCTACATGATTGATGTGATCTCAAATGAAATGATGACGAATCTCAATGTGCTTTGTCTTGCTATGTTGCACCAAATTGTGAGAAATCTTGATAGCACTTTCATTGTCACATAGAAGAAGCACTTTGTCACAAGTGACATTGTGATCCTTTAAAGTTTGCCTCATCCATAGCAATTGTGCACAACAACTCACGGACGCTACATACTTAGCCTCAGTGGAAGAAAGAGATACAAAATTTTCCTTCTTCGAAGACCAACTTACCAAAGAGTGACCAAGGAATTGGCACCCTCCGAAAGTTGACTTCCTCTCCACACAATCTCCTGCCCAATCCGAGTCCGAATAACCCATGAGATCAAAGCTTGCTCCTTTGGGGTACCATAAGCCAAAGTTTGGGGTATGATACAAATACTGTAAGATTCGCTTGACTGCCGCATGGTGGCTTCCTTTGGTGTGGCTTGAAACCGTGCACAAATTCCCACACTCAACATGATATCCGGTCTAGATGCACAAAGGTAAAGCAAGGATCCAATCATGGAGTGATATACCTTTTGATCCACTGCTTTACCATTGGGATCACTTTCAAGCTTGCATTTGGTGGGCATGGGAAACTTGACGGGCTTGGCATCATCTAGCTTGAATCTCTTGAGCATGTCATGGGTATACTTGGCTTGGTTGATGAAAATTCCTTCTCTTCGTTGCTTGACTCCGAACCCAAGAAAGAACTTCAACTCTCCCATCATAGACATCTCAAACTCCTCGGTCATTAGTGTGGAGAACTCGTCATTGAAAGATTTGTTAGGAGAACCAAATATAATATCCTCAAAATATAGTTGGCATATGAACAAGTCCCCTTTGACCCTCTTAGTAAAAAGAGTGGGATCAATTTTCCCAATTTCAAACCCACGGTCTTGTAACAACTCGGTAAGGTGCTCATACCATGCACGTGGGGCTTTTTTAAGGCCATAGAGCGCCTTCTTGAGTTTGTATACATGATTGGGAGCTTGGGATCCTCGAATACCAGAGGTTGCTTGACATATACCAACTCATTCAAAGGACCATTAAGAAATGCACTTTTCAAATCCATTTGTTGCAACTTAAAATCATGATGAGATGCATAAGCAAGCAACATGCAAATAGATTCAATACGAGCATCGGGGGCAAAGTTTTCACTATAGTCGATGCCCTCGACTTGGGAGTAGCCTTGTGCCACCAATCTTGTCTTGTTTCGAACAACCACATCGTTCGCATCTTGCTTGTTCCTGAAGATCAATTTGGTTCCAATGACATTGTGTTCTTCCATTGGCCTTAGCACTAATTCCCAAACTTGGTTGCGCTCGAAGTTGTTGAGTTCATCATGCACGGCTTCAAGCCAATCCTCATCATCGAGCGCCTCATGTATATTTTGGGGTTCAACACACAAAACAAACGCGTGATTCTCACAAAAGTATGACAATTGTTTACGAGTAGTTACCCTTTTATAAAGCTTCCAAACACATTCTTCATGACATGTTGTTGACGGTCGAGCTTGGAAGCCACCTTGGCGGCATGATGCTCCAAAAGTTCCTCAATAGACATTTGAGGATCATCATCTTGTTCATCTTGAGCACCATCTTGAGCTTGCCCTTGATCTTGAGAAGCCTCTTGATCTTGAGCTTGCTTGGTATCATGAACTTGATATTGGGCATCGCTTGGTGCAACACCATCTTCATGTGGTTGACGTTGCCATTGAACTTGTTCACTTGGTTGAGGGTCTTCACTTTGTTCTTCGGAAGCGTGTGGGTCTAGTGTAGGTGATGGCTCCACTTGAGTAGAGCATTGTCCTTCTCCTTCGGACACAAGGGGTTCCTCAATGGGGAGTATTTGACCAATCCCCATTCTTCTTATGGCTTGAGGAGGAATTTAATCATCTACATCACAAAGATCACTTTGCTCCACTTGGGAGCCATTATTTTCATCAAACTCCATGTTACACATCTCCTCAATGAGTCTGGTGGACTTGTTGAGGACATGGTAAGCATGAGAGTTTGTAGCATAACCAACAATTATGCCCTCTTGAGCTCTAGGTTCAAATTTAGACAAATGAACACCTTTCTTGAGAATGAAACACTTACAACCGAATACCCGAAAGTACTTGAGGTTGGGTTATGCGGCTTGTACTACGTCGGTATTTCCTCAAATAGGAAGGGATGATGCAGCGTAGCTACGGTAGGTATTTCCCTCAGTGATGAGACCAAGGTTATCGGACCAGTATGAGAACCACGCAACACCACATAAACAGCTCCTGCACACAAAGAACAAATACTTGCAACCCGACGTAAAAGAGGGTTGTCAATCCCTCACAGGTAAAAAGATAGATAAAATTGTAGTAGATTGGATAAATAGATCTCGTGGGAACACAATATAAAATAAAAAAAATCAGCAAGGTATTTTTGGGTTTTTAGATTAATAGATCTGAACATAAAAGCAAATAAAAATAGTTCGTGAAGGAAAATATAATAAAGAAGAGACCCGGGGCTGTAGGTTTCACTAGTGGCTTCTCTCGAGAAAAATAGCAACGGTGGGTAAACAAATTACTGTTGCGCAATTGATAGAACTTCAAATAATCATGATGATATCCAGGCAATGATCATTATATAGGCATCACATCCAAGATTAGTAGACCGACTCCTGCCCGCGTCTACTACTATTACTCCACACATCGACCGCTATCCAACATGCATCTAGTGTATTAAGTTCATGGAGAAACGGAGTAATGCAATAAGAACAATGACCTGATGTAGACAAGATCTATTTATGTAGAAATAGACCCCATCTTGTTATCCTTAATAGCAACGATACATACGTGTTGGTTCCCCTTCTGTCACTAGGATCAAGCACCGTAAGATCGAACCCATCACAAAGCACCTCTTCCCATGGCAAGAAAAAACGATCTAGTTGGCCTAACTAAACCAAAGATTCGAAGAAGAAATATGAGGCTATAAGTAATCATTCATATAAGAGATCAAAAGACTCAAATAACTTTCATGGATAAAAACAAAGATCTGATCATAAACTCAAAGTTCATCGGATCCCAACAAACACACCGCAAAAAAGAGTTACATCAAATAGATCTCCAAGAGACCATTGTATTGAGAATCGAGAGAGAGAGAGAGAGAGAGGAAGCCATCTAGCTACTAACTACGGACCCGAAGGTCTACAAAAGACTACTCACGCATCATCAGAGAGGCACCAATGAGGATGATGAACCCCTCCGTGATGGTGTCTAGATTGGATCTGGTGTTTCTGGAACTTGCGGCGGCTGGAATTGATTTTTGTCGAATCCCCTAGGGTTTCTGGAATATTGAAGTATTTATAGAGCAAAGAGGCGGTGCGGGAGACCACCAAGGTGGTCACAACCCACCAGGCGTGCCTGGGGGCCCATGCACGCCCTGGTGAGTTGTGCCCCCCTCGGGGCACCCCCAGGTGCTTCTTCGGCCCATTGGGTGTTTTCTGGTCCATAAAAAATTCCACAAAAAGTTTCGCTGCATTTGGACTCCATTTGATATTGATTTTCTGCGATGTAAAAAACAAGCAAAATAGCAACTGGCACTGGCACTGGGCACTATGTCAATAGGTTAGTCCCAAAAATGATATAAAATGATTATAAAACATCCAAGAATGACAATATAATAGCATGGAACAATCAAAATTATAGCTACATTGGAGACATATCATTGGGCTTGTTACCAGTAAGTATCTTATATGGAGTCTTGTTCAAGCCTTTGCGGAGGTAGAGCCGATTGGATGCATGGAATGCCGTGTTGATGGCTTCGGCCCAAAAGTTGTACGGAGATTTGAATTCCACCATCATGGTCCTTGCCGCTTCCATCAATGTCCGGTTCTTCCTTTCCACCACACCATTTTGTTGAGGGGTATAGGGTGCGGCATATTGGTGCTTGATCCCCTCGTCACTAAGAAACTCATCCAAGGTGTAGTTCTTGAACTCGGTGCCGTTGTCACTTCTAGTCATTGATATCTTTGCTTCATGTTGACGTTGAGCTTCATTAGCAAAGTTGATGATGTTGGGTCTCACTCTTCCTCTTGAAGAAGTATACCCATGTATATCTTGAGTAGTCATCCACGATCACCAAGCAATACTTTCTCCCACCAAGACTATCAAAGAATGGATGACCAAAGAGATCCATGTAAAGGAGCTCCAAGGGCCTCTTCGAGTAGATGATAGTCGTAGGTCGGTGAGCCATCTCATGTAAATTTCCTTCAATACAAGCACTACAAGCACGATCTTTAGCAAAACTCGCATTTGTTAGTCCACGAACGTGATCCCCTTTGAGGAGACTTTGCAAAGATCTCATATTGACATGGGCTAGTCTGCGATGCCAAAGCCAAACCACATCAACTTTAGCCATTAGGCAAGTCACGGTCTTAGTGGGTCGCTCCGAAAAGTTCACCACATAGAGACCGTTCTCGACATGCCCAACAAAAGCTACTTTAAGAGTCTTGCTCCACAAAAGGGCCGCGATATCAAGATCAAAGAATGTTGCAAAGCCCATAAGTGCAAGTTGACGAACGGAAAGCAAATTGTATGCAAGGGACTCAACAAGCATGACCTTATCGATAGATAAATCTTGAGAGATGACCACCTTGCCAAGTCCCAATACCTTAGATGTTGAAGCATCACCGAATTGGACATGGGTGGGCATAGATGGAATTGGATGCACATCCACCACCAAGTCCTTGCTCCCGGTCATATGATTTGTTGCTCCACTATCGAGCAACCATGACACCCGACCGGAAGCAAACTCTTACAAGAGATCAGTGCTTGGATTTAGGTACCCATTTTCGAATGGGTACTTTTATGTTAGTAACAAGGGTCTTGGGAACCCAAATAGACCATTCAATGTACTCATAAGAAGAACCAACAAATTTGGCATAAACATGCCCATCACTAGCATGACACAAAACATAAGAGGGGTTAAAATCGTCGGCTTTGTTGGTAGGGGCGGTTTTGCCCTTCTTGGCATTACCACACAATTCCTTGTTCTTCTTCTTCTCATGCGTACCCTCACCCCCCTTGATAAAGGTCTCCTTGAGCGGGAGAGGTTGCTTGGTCTTGTTCTTCTTTTTCTTCTTTGACTTGGGTACAAACCCAAGTCCTTCCTTTCCCACAACCTCCTTTTGATTACTCAAAATGTCATTGAGGTTCTTCTTGCCTTGTATGCGTTTCACAAGGCCCTTCTCAAGTTGCTCTTTCAACTTGGAATTTTCCTCCACAAGATGCACATGATCACAACAAGGGTTAGTAGCATGGTCATTATCAATTAGGACGAAAGGAGGACACATGGAAATCTCCTTGGTTAGCTTCACTTGGAGTTGATGATGAGACTCTTTGAGAGAAGCATGAACACCCTTCAAGACCTTGTGAGCCTTGCCAAGTGTATCAAACTCTTCCTTGAGTCTATCATGGCCCCAAGTGCAACTTTCTTGGATTTAAGCACACAAGTAAGAACAATAGCATAATCAAGTTTTTTTTTTGAAATTTAGCATGATCAACGTTGTGTGACTCCTCAAGAGTCAAACGAAGACCTCGCTCTTCCTCTAGAGCAACGGAAAGATCTGCAATCTCATCGGCATAGTCACGACTATGCCCCTCCAACTTGGAGATAGTATCCTCATGGGACTCAATGATATCATTGGCCTCACCAAGTTGTTCCAAGAGAGCAACAAAGCGCTTCTTGGATTCACCCTTGAGCTTACTCACAAACTTGGTAAACTCATTCTCATAAACATTCACACCTCACTATCATCAACACAATCTAACAATGAAGGAGTATTATTGATGGTGGTTTTGATGCCTGAGGTTACCTTGTTGATACCTTTGGCCATGAGACCCTTGGCACTGGTGTTCTCGTTGGGGGCGCCAAAGAGAGACACCTTGGAGGGAGAAGATGTGGCAATGGACACGGTTGTCATTGCCATTCCTTCACCACTTGTATCTTCATCATCATCATCATCGGAGGCATACTCTTCATGTGCCACCAAGCCCTTTGGAGGTATCTTCTTGGTGAAGTTGTTCTTGTTGTTGGGAAAGACTTGGCATTGTCTTTGCGAATGAGTTTGCCACCATTTTCTTCCCTCTTCTCATAAGGGCACTCCACCACAAAGTGACTCACATTGCCAAAATTGTAGCAAGTCCTCACCTGTTGCTTGTTCTTTGAGCCACTTAGGTTCTTGGTGAAGTTAGGCCTTGTTGCCCCAAAATTGCCTTGACACAAGAGCCATGTGCTCATGGTAAGCATATTTGGTGTCCTCGGGGCAACACCCCTCTTCTTCCTCCTCTTCTTCTTCTTCTAGAATGGCCTTGCCCTTCAAGGAAAGAGTGGGTGAGCTTTTCTTTGACCAGACACAAGCGAGAGCATTGTTGGCGGTCTTGTTAATGATGTTCATGGCAATAAACTCATCCAACACTACACTTGAGGTTAAGGTGTGCAAATCCGTCCTTTGACGAATCACGGAGGACATGGCCTTGTTGAATGGCATGATGGCCTTGAGAAACTTGCGCTTGATCCAATTTTCATATGCATCCTTTATCCCATGGTCTTGGAGAGCAACCACAAGAGTTGTCACCCTCCATAGAGATCACGCAGATCCTCATCTTCTAGCATCACGAATTCATCAGCCTCATCAAGGACCACTTCAAAGTTGGACCGTTGGATGCTTGAGCTCCCTTGTACAAAGATATGATGTGTTCCCAACAATCCTTAGCATAAGTGAAGGGATGCAAGTGAGATAGATCTTCGGGAGGAACCACATCTTGAATGATGAACAAGGCGGAGTGATTGTATTGATTGTCCACTTCTTCTCTTGGGGTGAGATTGTTTGGATCATGCGGGTAGAAGCCTTGCTCAATGATTCTCCAAAGGTTTGTTGAGTTTTGATTCAAATGAGACTTGATGCGAAAACCCCAATTAGCAAAATCACCCATAACAACCTTAGAAGGAGGACCAAGATGGTTAATACGCGGTGTAGGGACTGGTCCTTGATACGTCCATTTTGCATCATGTTTTCCTACTCTTATTTATGATGTTTTTATGCATAATAATGTTTTATGGAATCATTCTAATGCCTTTTCTCTCATAATATGCATGGTTCACACAAATAGGGAGAATACCGGTGACTGGAATTCTGGACCTGAAAAAGCTACGTCAGGCCACCTATTCTGCACATCTCCAAATGAGCTGAAACTTCACGGGGATTTTTTATGGAATATATAAGAATTATTGGAGCAAATAACTACCAGAGGGGGCCCACCAGGTGGGAACAACCCACCTGGGCGCGCCATGGTGGGTTGTGCCCTCCTTGGCCCACCTTCGGCACCCCTCTTCTGGTATATAAGTCATTTTAACCTAGAAAATAAAATAAAGAGATGACTTTCGGGACAAAGTGTCGTTGTCTCAAGGCGGAACTTGGGCAGGAGCACTTTTTCCCTCCGGCAGAGCGATTCCATCAGGGGAACTTCCCTCCCGGAGGGGCAAATCATCATCATCATCATCATCACCAACAACTCTCCCATCTTGGGGAGGGCAATCTCCATCAACATCTTCAACAGCACCATCTCCTCTCAAACCCTAGTTCATCTCTTGTGTTCAATCTTTGTACCGAAACCTTAGATTAGTGCTTGTGGGTGACTAGTAGTGTTGATTACATCTTGTAGTTGATTACTATATGGTTTCTTTGGTGGAAGATTATATGTTCAGGTCCATTATGCTATTTAATACCCATATGATCTTGAGCATGATTATCATTTATGAGTAATTACTTTTGTTCTTGAGGTCATGGGAGAAATATTGTTGCAAGAAATCATGTGAACTTGATATGTGTTCGACATTTTGATGGTATGTATGTTGTGATTCCCTTAGTGGTGTCATGTGAACGTCGACTACATGGCACTTCACCTTATTAGGGCCTAAGGGAATGCATTGTGGAGTAGTTATCTCTACTCCTAATGTCTTAGTTGGTAGCCTCCATCGGTTAATTTTCGTCCCACCTACCCTGGTTTATTTTCGTCCTCCCTCTCACCTTGCAGGTAGACACGTCAACCAAAAAAAACCCAGCGATCCCTCCATGTTCGTCGATCCAAGGACAGACCTCCCATCGCACCGGAGAAAAAGGGTCGAAAAAACCTACAAAAAAACCAGCGATCGCTCGCACGTACGAGCGAGGCCTCCTTCCCTCGAGCGAGAACCACTCGCATGCACGACTCGTTCGGTGCAGCCGTCGCTCCATCCCTTCGCTGCCGCCCTCCACTTCACGAGACGCAGCCGATCCCATTGAGGATCCGCCGCCCTCGCATGTCAGATCCGGCGACAGTCCCCTTCAGGAGGATGCCAATCCCCTAGATCTGGCATTGTTCCCGTTGAGGGCCTGCCACCGTTCGCGTCCAGGTTCCCCCGACAAGATCATTGCGGATATAGGTAAATAATGAAGTTTATACACACAGTTTATACACAACGCATGTTCATACAGCCAACGCATGTTCCTATCTTGTAGAAGAAGTCAGGTTAAGCACGCGAGTGTAAGCTCGGTACCCCATTGCACAAACTCACATGACAAATGTCTAACCATGCCTTTGGAAAAAGTCAGGAAACAAAATGACACCTTCAAGTGATCAGAGAGGAAACATCTGAACTACTGATATGTAGTGTTTAGTGGCAATGAAAATGACACCTTCATGTGATCTTGGGCTTGCCTCCCTGTGGTCACAGCAAAAAAAAGATCAAACTTATTATGTATCCAGTCATGGTCCGTAAAGGCACCACAACTGATCAAATTTTAAGTTAACAGGCAGGTTCACAGGTCACTGGGCTTTCTTTATTTTTTGTGAATTGGCATGTCAAGCAGGAGTGACATGACATACTAATAAACATGTTAAGTGACGCATCACGGATGCAGCTTAAGAAAATAGGAAATGTTACTAACCAAGTGTAGGATTACCCCGCAATGGAACATATGTTCAAGCATGAGTTTCGGAGTTAAAAGCAGATGTTTCATCAAGCGGCACTACAAATCAGGCATGATTATCAGTCCAAATGCATACTTATCTAAGAAAAAAATGTAGAGTTAGCAAACATGTAACATTTACTAACCATCATTCGAGTTTGCCTGCACTGGAGGAAATGTTGCAGTATAATTCCTTGAGTTACAAGCAAATAACTGATTATGCATTTACTTCCCTTCTGTCTCCCTCCTTTTATTCTAACTTGGTTCTTTGATGCGGTCTTGGTTTAGATTATGCAAGATTAGGTGATGTTGTGTGCCAGCATTTATAGAAGTGGATCACATATGTGATGGAGCAGAGAGAGGGGCCTTGAGAGGTGAGCTGCTACTCCTGTGCTAACACATCTAGGGGAAATAGCCAGGGAGAGAGAAGACTATGGGGGACAAAAGAAAGGAGATGAGTTAGCCAAGATTCAGGCCAAAATTCGTCATGTTTGAGTTGAAGCTTTTGCCTCAAAAGGTAACTTTCTATTAGTCCCTAGAATATGGTTTGATGGATGATTTAGAACAATTGATGCCTGGTTGATGCAATTGCTAATTATGTACTAGGGGGAAGAGGGATGTTGCGGGTGTGTGGTACCATCAGAGAGGCAGGTGGGTGTCACACCCTGATTTTCATGCCACAACACTTAAGCTATTAAATCATGATAAAATGAGGTTTTACAAAAACTTTTGACTGTTTTGGACTTTGCTTGATTGGATTTTGTGTGTTGTTTGCAAGTGCTCTAAAAATCAAATAAATCCTCCAACTCTTATACTCCTTCTCCTTGATCCAAAACTTTTTCCCAATGATCATACCATGTGTATAGAGTAATATAATATTTCCTTACAAAAATAATTTGGCCAAAAAGTATTTTCTAAAATTTGTTTTCCAAAACCCCTTGAATTGAGATTTGCACTGCAAGTACTTGATTTGAGGTGTGAAAAATCTTTCCAAAAATTTATTTGAAACCTATTCGATATAGGACTCCCATAAACCACAAAAATATAATTTTAAAAGTTATTTTATTATTTTGTTTAAAAGCTTTTTCTTAAGGCCAGAAATGGTCTTTAATAGGGAAAAATTATTTTAATGTTTCAAAAATATTTTAGAAAATTTAGGGAAACTCAATGGACATATATTGTCCATATATAAGAGTTTGAACACATGGTCATGTCCAAAATATTGGTCAAATCCCTCAAAAACCATTTCTGCTCATTTCAAGGATTTGAAATATTTCTACAGGAAATATTTTCATAAAAATCCAAGAAAATTCTAGCATGTCAAATATGACATGTTTGATGATCTTGCCAAGTATCATGTCATGGAGAATAGTATAACCCCATGAAATCCTCTCAAAACCACTTCTGTCCTTTTTCAAGTTTGAGCAACTTTACATTGCCAAACATGTCCAAATGCTCTCAAATTTGGTGCACATGCTCAAATGGTCTAATTATTCATCTAGAACAAATGGCACAAGTTGGAGAGAATGTTATCTTGCTCAAAGTGCCCCACAACCCTTCCTGTTCAGAACCAAATTTGAACAACTCTACATTGGCAACCTTCTTCTTTTGATCTGAATTTTTGTGGACATGTTCAAATCCTCAAATGATGACACTACACCAAGTGGTGCATCAAGGAGAATAGTTTTGGATGACTAAATCTTGGAAAGTCCATTTTTGCTGATTTCTAGGGTTCACAAAAGTTGCATTGGCAACTTTGCCCAAATGAACTCAAGATTGGTGGAAGGCCCTAATTATATGTGCCATTTCATCCTGTGGAGTATCATGGCAAATGGGACTCATCTCCTTGCCCAAACCAGCATAAACACCTGCTGGCAAAAATTAAAAATGCATGTCCTGGCCATTTCCACTAATCTCCATGAGCTAATCCTTCTCCCACAGCACCATATGATCCTCCTCTAACCCCTGCATCTTTCCCTGCCCAAGGAGCCATGATTATGAGGGTGAAAAGCTCTTTTCCCCTCTCTGGACAGCACCATTTCCCTCTCTCTCAACCTCCCTCCTCACTCCAGTGGATCCCCAGGGCATCCAAGGCCACCACCCCTTTGTTTACTCCTCCCCTGACCCCCTGGACACTAGTGGCCATGCCCTGGGCGCCAAAAATATGCCAATGCCAGCCATATGCGTGCTCTGGAGCATGCTACAGTGCACCAGGGCACTGTAGCCGCGTCCTACCCGAGGCTTCTGGCCACCTAGGGCCTTCCCCTTGTGTCCCCCGAGGCCGCCTCGGCGTCCGGGACACGCAAGACGGTCGGCCCCCTCCTCCTTCTCTCTCCGGCGACCTCTGACACACGTGCCCGAGCGCCGCTCGCGTTCGCCAGTCGCCGCACTCGCGCGGGACCTCCTCGAGCTCGCCCCGCTCCCTCTCTCTCTTCCTGGCACCCTACGCGACTCCCACGAACGCCGAAGACAGCTCCTCTCCCTCCCTCCTGGCCTCCCGAGCCGTTGCCGCGGCCACCCGTGCGCCGCGTCCACGGTGAGCTACGGGTCGGCTATTTAAGGCCACCCCCGAGCCCCCTCTCTACTCCTTTGGCTCCCTCTCCCTCTCGTGCACCCCTGGGCAAACCCACGCCCCTCCCCGTGCCTTCCGTTCACCGCAATGGCTGGAGCACCGCCGTCGGGCTCCGCCTAAATCCGGGCTACCCCGAGCCTCTCCTCTCTCCCTAGCCACTCCAGTACTCTCATACCACCACCTCGAGGCCCTCCATCACCGTCGTTCATCCCCGGAAACGCCACGCGCTCATGGCCGGAGATGGCCGACAGCCTCCTCCGCGGCCACCCAAGCCATCGCTGCTGCAGCCCTCCACGGCGTGCGTGCAGCACATGGATGGGTGCGGCGTGGCCTCCTGAGCACGCCGGTGGGCGGAGCGTCGCCGGAGACGCTCTGTAGCCCCGGCAATCGCCGGCGGGAGCTGCTCCTCCCCGCGGCCGGAGCGCGCGTGGGAGGTTGAAGGCGACCTGCAACTGGGGCCCGCGCGTCAGCGACCAAGTGGGCGGGCCCCCACCGTTTAAGTGGAAACGGCTTCGGCCGGATCCGCCTCCCCTGCGCGAAGGCGCACCCCCGCGAAGCCGCCTTTGACGTGGGCCTTCCCGCGCGCAGCTGAGCCACTGGGCCGGCCCACGATCTATCCGCCGCCCTGAGCGCAGGATAAGGTTAAGACCTTTTTCCTTTTTCAGTCTACTTCAAAAATCCATAGATTATTTATTCTAAGTCCAAATTTGATGATTCAAATTTCTAGTAGCTCATAAAATCATGATCTATCTCATGATGCAACTTGCACATTTTTCAGAAGCATTTCCTTCACAAATATTTATCAAATCCTATTTTTCCTATTTTTGTGATGAACTTTAGAAAATCACAGAGAGCCCATCTTTGATCCAAATGCCATGATTCAAATTCCTAGATGTTTCTAAGTTCAAAACTTAGTTTTTGAACATTTTTACTAATACTTTCTGCATCACCTCAAATAATGGTCTATTTCTTCATATTTGTCAACTTTGTAAATTCATAGGAAAATCATTTGAACTCCAAATCCAGTGAAACCAACTCCTAGATGCTCCTAAAATCATCCTTTGTTAAATGGGTACCTTTTCTCATTTTTCAAAAATGTGTTTCTGTCCACTTCTTGCAATTCCATAAACCCCTTGATTCCATCATATCAAAATGTTTAGAAATATCCATTGATCCACTTCCAATGAAATCACTTTGGTCATTCCTCATGTGACCAGAGGTATCCTAGAAAAGTCAAATCAATATTTTTGGAGCACTTTTATTTTCTACCTTGTTGTGTTGCTTATTGTGGTTGTTTCCGACGATAGTTGATGAAGTAGACGAAATGATCGGAGTTGGACCAGAAGACTTTGAAGACCCAGAAGACCTCGTTGAGCCAGGCAAGCAGCCCTTTGACCATGTCTATGAAACCCTTTTTATGCATTTCATATAGCACTTTATTATTATTGCATCGGAATCATGATGAGAGGGTAGCCACTATGGTGGGTTGCCTTCATTCCCTCCTTGTTGATACTTGCATTGTGCATGACCCTACCTCCTTATGAGGGTTATGCCGGTGGGAATATATAGGATGCTAAAGTAGTGCTACGCAAAAAGGGATGGGAAAATGCATGGTGATGGAGACAAGTACTTTCAAAAGACTTTTCGAAAACCCCGTCGGGTGCCACTTATGCCCGAGGGAGACAATGAGATGGGTAACCACTTGATGACGAAGTGGTGTACCGAGGCAAGTGTATGTGTTGTTTTCGAAAACAGATTAGATTTAAGATTTGTCGACTGTCCCAACCTCACATGCGCAACCACTCTGCCCTTGTATGGGAAAGGGCATTATTGATTACCTAGGCCGATACTAGCTTGGAGCCCGCATTACTAGTGACGGGAGAGTTGTTGGTGCGCTCTCTCGGGACGGGGTCGTGCCAGGTAGGGCGGCCAAGAACATTTTTATGGGGCACCGGACACACCGTTGGTACCCCGTGCCAGTGGTATGTGATGAATATAGGAGCGAGGCTCCACAATTTTAAGATGTGAAATGTTGGGCACGGGGGCTACTACCAATGGAGTGGACTCCATGTTAGTGTCGTCTAGGGAAAGATAGTGATCGGGTGCTTACCCCGGGTACTTGAGGTACCGCGGGTCATGGATGACACGGAAGTTCCCCGGATCTTGTGGGTAAAGTGTGCAACCTCTGCAGAGTGTAAAACTATTCGAATAGCCGTGTCCACGGTCAAGGACAGTTGGGCGGTGCTGCTTAAACTACGTCCACATGTTTTCGAACCAGCATGAGTGTTTGGATAAGTGGGAAAACTACTCGGGTCAAGTCAAAGGACTTGACATGATTGAGATGGGTTGGTGCCCACTCCTTTTATGATGATACCACTACTTGGGTCAAGTCAAAGGACTTGACATGATTGAGATGGGTTGGTGCCCACTCTATTTATGTTGATATCTGTAACCTGCCCTCATGGTTACTTGAATTCTCCTGATGCATGTCTTACAAGCTGTTGAACATGTCATCGCACTCAAAAACTAGCTTTCCGCAAAAATTTACCTATATCATGCATTGTTGTACCTTGAACCAAAACATGGGTTGCTTGCGAGTACATTCAAAGTACTCATTGGCTTGCCACTGGTTATTTAATTGGCCAGGCATGGAAGAACAGGAGTTCGAAGAAGAATTCTTTGAAGACGAACATGCGAACTAGGACGTTCCCCAGTCAGAATGCCTGTAGGGTTAAGGTAGATGGCATGGGTTCTACTTATCGACAAGGATTTCCGCTGCTTGTGTTTCATTTAATGTTCAGCCCTTAGGGATTTATCTATGTAAGACTTGACCATAATGGTCGTAATTTGTGTAAGACGGTATGTATGGATGTAAGACTCTTGTTATTCAACTTCTGTGTGTTCAGTGAGCATTGATCTCTGGGGTCACTGTACACGTGCATTCGGTGATCACGACTTATGAGTCGGGGTCCCCACAGTGGGGCGCCGGTTCCGCCGGGGAGGAGAGGCTGCGCACTACTCCTATTGTGCCGCCGCCATGCACTACTGGATTGTGTCACTTCTGCTGCCACCGCATTGCACTGCTGGATTCTTCTCTGATTCAACACCGACGTTGGGGTCTTACTTCTCTTCCTTGTCGCTGGTTGCAGATTCTCTTCACTGCCAATCCAGCTTCTCTTCCCCACCAGATCACAATTAGACATGGTAACTGACTACCTCGAGTCCTCGACCCTCTCTTTAATGATTTTGTGTTGTTCTTATTGATTGTGCGTTCTCAGCAGCTTCAGCAAGTAGTACTACAACAGGCTGATGACCCACAAGTATAGGGGATCTATCGTAGTCCTTTCATAAGTAAGAGTGTCGAACCCAACGAGGAGCAGAAGGAAATGATAAGCAGTTTTTAGTAAGGTATTCTCTGCAAGCACTGAAATTATCGGTAACAGATAGTTTTGTGATAAGGTAATTTGTAACGGGTAACAAGTAATGAAAGTAAATAAGGTGCAGCAAGATGGCCCAATCCTTTTTGTAGCAAAGGACAAGCCTGGACAAACTCTTTTATAAAGGAAAACGCTCCCGAGGACACATGGGAATTATCATCAAGCTAGTTTTCATCAAGCTCATATGATTCGCGTACGGTACTTTGATAATTTGATATGTGGGTGGACCGGTGCTTGGGTATTGCCCTTACTTGTACAAGCATCCCACTTATGATTAACCCCTCTTGCAAGCATCCGCAACTACAAAAGAAGTATTAAGGTAAACCTAACCATAGGATGAAACATATGGATCCAAATCAGCCCCTTATGAAGCAACGCATAAACTAGGGTTGAAGCTTCTGTCACTCTAGCAACCCATCATCTACTTATTACTTCCCAATGCCTTCCCCTAGGCCCAAACAATGGTGAAGTGTCATGTAGTCGACGTTCACATGACACCACTAGAGGAAAGACAACATACATCTCATCAAAATATCAAACGAATACCAAATTCACATGACTACTTATAGCAAGACTTCTCCCATGTCCTCAAGAACAAACGTAACTAGTCACAAATCATATTCATGTTCATAATCAAAGGGGTATATGCACAAAGGATCTGAACATATGATCTTCCACCAAATAAACCAACTAGCATCAACTACAAGGAGTAATCAACACTACTAGCAACCCACAGGTACCAATCTGAGGTTTTGGGACAAAGATTGGATACAAGAGATGAACTAGGTTTTGAGATGAGATGGTGATGGTGAAGATGTTGATGGAGATTGGCCCCCCTCTGGTGCTTTCTTTGCCCAATATTTTTTATATATTCCAAAACTGACTTCTGTGGAGTTTCAGGACTATTGGAGTTGTGCAAAATATGTCTCTAATATTTGCTCCTTTTCCGGCCCAGAATTCCAGCTATCGACATTCTCCCTCTTCGTGTAAACCTTGTAAAATAAGAGAATAGGCATAAGTATTGTGACATAATGTGTAATAACAGCCCATAATGCAATAAATATCGATATAAAAGCATGATGCAAAATGGACGTATCAACTCCCCCAAGCTTATACCTTGCTTGTCCTCAAGCGGAAGCCGATATTGAAAAATATGTCCACATGTTTACAGATAGAGGTGTCGATAAAATAAAATACGGACATGAAGGCATCATGGTCATTCTTATAACAACAACATATATATATTGTCATATGATTTCTTATGCTAAAGTAACAATCTATTCACAATGTCAAGTATGAAGCGGAAACTTCATTGAAAACTAAGAAACTATCATCTCAGTCATTGAAGCAATTGCAATTTATCATAACATCGGAAAGAGTCAATATAAGAGCTTTTCAGCAAGTCCACATACTCGACTATCATTTAGTCTATCACAATTGCTAACACTCACGCGGTACTTATGAGTATGAAGCTTTAATCGGACACAAAGAAAGATAGGGGCTTATAGTTTTGCCTCCTAACCTTTTACCTCAAGGGTAATGTCAACAATAATAGTTCATGAAAACTCACATCCAACTAGCTATATATATCAGGATCTTTCCAACACATAGTTCTTGCCAAAGGATAAAATGTAAAAAGGAAAGGTGAAGATCACCATGACTCTTGTATAAAGTATAGGACAAAAATAAACGATAGGCCCTTCGCAGAGGGAAGCAGAGGTTATCATGTGTTTTTATAGTTGGATGCACGAAATCTTAATGCAAAAGAACGTCACTTTATATTGCCACTTGTGATATGGACCTTTATTATGCAGTCCGTCACTTTTATTTCTTCCACATCACAAGATCGTATAAAGCTTATTTTCTCCACACTAATAGATCATACATATTTAGAGAGCAATTTTTATTGCTTGCAACAATGACAACTTACTTGAAGGATCTTACTCAATCCAAAGGTAGATATGGTGGACTCTCATGGCAAAATTGGGTTTAAGGATATTTGGAAGCAAAAGTAGTATCTCTACTTGGTGCAAAGAATTTGGCTAGCATGAGGGGGAAAGGCAAGCTCAACATGTTGGATGATCCATGACAATATAATTTATTTCGGATGTAAGAAAGCATAACCCATTACGTTGTCTTCGTTGTCCAACATCAACTTTTTAGCATGTCATATTTTAATGAGTGCTCACAACCATAAAATATGTCCAAGATAGTATATTTATATGTGAAAACCTCTCTTTCTTTATTACTTCCTATTAATTGCAACGATGACCAAAACTATGTTTGTCAACTCTCAACAACTTTTATTCATCATACTCTTTATATGTGAAGTCATTACTCTCCATAAGATCAATATGATCTCTTTATTTCTTTTTATTCTTTTTCTTCTTCTTTTTCAAGATCATAGCAAGATAACCAAGCCCTTGACTCTAAACTAATCTTTATTATATATAGCTCACGGACTCGATTACATAGAAGGATCATAAAGCAAAACTCAAAACTAAATCATACTAAAACTTTATTCTACTAGATCAAGATATTACCAAAAGGATTGAACTAATAAAAATGGTAAAGATAAAAGTGTGATGGTGATACGATACCGGGGCACTCCCCCAAGCTTGGCAGTTGCCAAGGGGAGTGCCCATACCCATGTATTTATGTATCTTTCTTCGGAGGTGGTGATGATGATGACAATTGTGCCTTCATCTTTTTCATATTGTAATTGAGAAGAGCGATCTCCTCCTTTAAATCATCGACCTCTGATTCTAGCTTCAAGATCTTGTCACATAAATCTACTTTGCTTTTCTGCCAAAAACGAGAAGGAATAGATCGGTTGTTAGACAGTTTAGCCCTTTTAGGGAGACTAGACTTCTTGAACTTCACGTGCATATCCCCAGGTTGAGGTAGAGGAACATCCTCCTCCTCCGAACTTGAATCATTGATCCCCCTCAAATGAGCATCCTCATCATCATCCGTAGTTCGACCACAAGGAGATAGGTCCCCATAGGTCTTTGGGTCAGCAATGAGATGTGAGACATAGCTCTCTCCGTCGGAGTCTTGAGATGACATCTTGCTGTAAATCTGCTGCAGAAACAGCTCGAAACAAAAACAGAGGATATTTGCATGGTATGGTGGTCAAAAACTTCGGGAGATTATATAATGATTTTTTAGCGACCAAAAGAAGTATCGTGCAAGAAAACGGAGTCCGAAGGGCACACGAGGTGCCCACGAGGCAGGGGGCGTGCCCAGGGGGTAGGGCGCGCCCTCCGTCCTCGTGGAGGCCTCGTGTCCTTTCCAGACTTCTTCTTATTTTCCTATTTTCTTAAATATTCCAAAATGGAGAAAAATTGCTATTAGAACTGTTTTGGAGTCGGTTTACTTACCGTACCACATACCTCTTCCTTTTCGGAGGCTGAAACGTTCTGGAAGGTGTCCCTTATATACTCCTTCGGGGTTACGGTTTCAATAACATTAGTTTCAACATTTATTGGATTACCTAAGATATAATGTTTAATTCTTTGACCATTCACCACCCTTGGATTTGTGCCTTCGAAGTTGTTGATTTTTATGGCACCAGAATGATAGACCTCCTCGATAACGTAAGGAACTTCTCATTTAGAGAGGAGTTTTCCTGCAAAAAAATCTTAAACGAGAGTTGTATAACAATACATAATCACCTACGTTAAACTCACGTTTTTGTATCCAGTTGTCATGCCATCTTTTAACTTTTTCTTTAAACAGTTTGGCATTCTCATAAGCCTGGGTTCTCCACTCATCAAGTGAGCTAATGTCAAATAGTCTCTTCTCACCAGCAAGTTTGAAATCATAATTGAGCTCTTTAATGGCCCAATATGCTTTATGTTCTAGTTTGAGAGGTAAGTGACATGCTTTTCCATAAACCATCTTATATGGAGACATACCCATAGGATTATGCAGTTCTATAGGCCCATAATGCATCATCAAGTTTCTTGGACCAATTCTTTCTAGATCTATTAACAGTCTTTTGCAAAATTAATTTAAGCTCCCTATTGCTCAGTCCTACTTGGCCACTAGACTGTGGGTGATATGGAGATACAATTCTATGATTAAAATCATACTTAGCAAGCATTTTATGAAAAGAACCATGAATAAAGTGTGAACCACCATCAGTCATTAAGTATCTAGGGACTCCAAACCTCGGAAAAATAACTTCTTTAAGCATCTTAATAGAGGTGTTATGATCAGCACTACTAGTTGGAATAGCTTCTACCCACTTAGTAACGTAATCAACAATAACTAAAATATGTGTATACCCATTAGAGGAAGGAAACGGTCCCATATAATCAAAGCCCCAAACATCAAATGGTTCAATAACAAGTGAATAATTCATAGGCATTTCTTGACGTCTACTAATGTTACCAATTCTTTGGCATTCATCACAAGACAAGACAAACTTACGGGCATCCTTGAAGAGAGTAGGCCAATAAAAACCGGATTGCAATACCTTATGTGTAGTTCTATCTCCAGCATGGTGTCCTCCGTAAGCCTCGGAGTGACACTTGCATAAGATCTATTCCTGTTCATGCTCAGGTACACAACGTCTAATAACACCATCTACTCCTTCTTTATAAAGGTGTGGGTCATCCCAGAAGTAATGTCTTAAATCATAGAAAAACTTTTCCTTTTGCTGGTATGTGAAACCAGGTGGTATAAATTTAGCAACAATGTAATTAGCATAATCAGCATACCATGGAGTAGCACGAGAAGCATTTATGCCAGCTAATTGTTCATCAAGAAATCTATCATCAATAGGTAGTGGGTCATCAAGAACATTCTCTAACCTAGAAAAGTTGTCTGCAACGGGGTTCTCAGCTCCCTTTCCATCAATAATATGCAAATCAAATTCTTGTAGCAAGAGAATCCATCTAATAAGTCTAGGTTTAGCATCTTTCTTTTCCATAAGATATTTAATAGCAGCATGATTAGTGTGAACAGTTATTTTAGAATCAACAATATAAGGTCTGAACTTATCACAAGCAAATACAACTACTAAAAATTCTTTTTCAGTAGTAGCATAATTTCTCTGGGCACTGTCTAGAGTTTTACTAGCATATTGGATAACGTTTAATTTCTTATCAACTCTTTGTCCTAAAACAGCACCTATGGCATAATCACTAGCATCACACATAATTTCAAAGGGTAAATTCCAATCAGGTGGCTGAACAATGGGTGCAAAAATCAAAGCTTTCTTAAGTATTTCAAATGCTTCTACACAATCATCACCAAAGACAAAAGGAACATATTTTTGTAAGAGATTAGTCAGAGGCCTGGAAATTTCTGAGAAGTCTTTAATGAACCTCCTATAAAAACCGACATGACCAAGGAAACTTCTTATACCTTTAATGTCCTTTGGACACGACATCTTTTCAATAGCATCAACTTTAGCTTTATTAACTTCAATACCTCTTTCAGAAATTTTATGCCCCAAGACAATGCCTTCATTAACCATAAAGTGGCACTTCTCCCAATTCAAGACAAGATTAGTTTCTTCACATCTCTACAAAACTCGATCAAGGTTACTTAAGCAATCATCAAAAGAAGTTCCATATACAAAGAAATCATCCATGAAAACCTCAACAATATTTTCACAAAAGTCAGAGAATATAGCAGTCATACATCTTTGAAAGGTAGCAGGTGCATTACATAAACCAAAAGGCATACGTCTATAAGCAAAGGTACCGAAAGGGCAAGTAAAGGTGTTCTTTTCTTGATCCTCTTTTGACACAGGTATTTGAGAGAAACCAGAATGACCATCTAGAAAGCAAAAATGTGTATGTTTGGATAATCTTTCTAACATTTGATCAATAAAAGGTAAAGGGTAATGATCCTTTTTAGTAGCTTTATTTAATTTGCGGAAGTCAATTACCATTCTATAACTTGTAACAATTATTTGTGGGATCAATTCATCTTTGTCATTAGGAACAACAGTAATACCTCCCTTCTTAGGGACACAATGGACAGGACTTACCCACTGACTATCAGCAACGGGATAAATTATACCTACCTCCAGAAGCTTTAGTATTTCTTTTCTTACCACTTCTTTCATCTTAGGATTTAACCGTCATTGGTGATCAACAACCGGTTTAGCGTCTTTCTATAATTTTATTTTGTGCTGGCATAGAGTGGGACTAATGCCCTTAAGATCATCAAGAGTATATCCAATAGCGGCATGGTGCTTCTTCAGAGTTTTCAATAATTTCTCTTCTTCTTGCTCTGAAAGGTTAGCACTAATAATAACAGGATATATCTTCTTTTCATCAAGATAAGCATATTTAAGAGTATCAAGCAATGGTTTAAGCTCAAACACGGGATCACCCTTGAATGGAGGAGGATCCCCTAGAATTTCGACAGGCAAGTTGTGTTTCAAAATAGGTCCATGTTTAAAGAATACTTCATCTATTTCCCTTCTTTCATTCATAAACATATCATTTTCATGGTCTAGCAAATATTGTTCTAAAGGATCATTAGGAGGCACGGCAATAGAAGCAAGACCAATAATTTCATATTTACTAGGCAATTCTTTATCATGGGGTTGTCTACGAAATTTAGCAAAATTAAAATCATGAGACATATCCCCTAAACCAACAAAAACAATATCATTTTGCAACTTATCTTAGCATTAATAGTGTTCAAGAAGGGTCTACCAAATATAATGGGACAAAAGTCATCTTGTGGGTGATACGTCTCCAACAAATCTACTTTCCCAAACACTTTTGCCCTTGTTTTGGACTCTAACTTGTATGATTTGAATGGAACTAACACGGACCGACGCTGTTTTCAGCAGAATTGCCATGATGTTGTTTTATGTGCAGAAAACAAAAGTTCTCGGAATGACCTAAAACTCCATGGGATAACTTACAATAAATAATAAAAAATCCTCGCCAAAGATGAAGACCGGGGGGCCAAACCCTTCTCACGAGGGTGGGGGCGCGCCCCCCCTAGGGCGCGCACCCCTACCTCGTGGGCCCCCTGGAGACCCCCTGACTCCAACTCCAACTCTATATAACTGCTTTCGGGGAGAAAAAATAAGGGAGAAGAAATCATCGTGTTTTACGAGACAGAGCCGCCGCCAAGCCCTAAAACCTCTCGGGAGGGCTGATCCGGAGTCCGTTCAGGGCTCCGGAGAGGGGGATTCATCGCTGTCGTCATCATCAACCATCCTCCATCACCAATTTCATGATGCTCATCGCCGTGCATGAGTAATTCCATTGTAGACTTGCAAGATAGGATCTATAGATTCACCATGTAATCGAGTTAGTTTTGTTAGAGTTTGATCCCTAGTATCCACTATGTTCTGAGATTGATGTTGCTATGACTTTGCTATGCTTAATGCTTGTCACTAGGGCCCGAGTGCCATGATTTCAGATTTGAACCTATTATGTTTTCATCAATATATGAGAGTTCTAGATCCTATCTTGCAAGTCTATAGTCACCTATTATGTGTTATGATCCATTAACCCCGAAGTGACAATAATCGGGATACTTACCGGTGATGACCGTAGTTTGAGGAGTTCATGTATTCACTATGTTTTAATGCTTTGTTCCGGTTCTCTATTAAAAGGAGGCCTTAATATCCCTTAGTTTCCATTAGGACCCCGCTGCCACGAGAGGGTAGGACAAAAGATGTCATGCAAGTTCTTTTCCATAAGCATGTACGACTATATTTGGAATACATGCCTACATTACATTGACGAATTGGAGCTAGTTCTGTGTCACCCTATGTTATGACTATTACATGATGAACCACATCCGGCATAATTATCCATCATTGATCCAATGCCTATGAGCTTTCCATATACTGGTTTACGCTTATTTACTTTCCCGTTGCTACTGTTACAATCACTACAAAATACCAAAAACATTACTTCGCTTTCATTACTCTTTTGTTACCGTTGCCATCACAATCATATTACTTTGCTACTAAACACTTTGCTGCAAATACTAAGTTTCCAGGTGTGGTTGAATTGACAACTCAGCTGCTAATACTTGAGAATATTCTTTGGCTCCCCTTGTGTCGAATCAATAAATTTGGGTTGAATACTCTACCCTCGAAAGTTGTTGCGATCCCCAATACTTGTGGGTTATCAAGACTAATTTCTGGCGCCGTTGCCGGGGAGCATAGCTCTATTCTTTGAGTCACTTGGGATTTATATCTGCTGGACACTATGAAGAACTTGAGAGATCCAAAAACCAAGATCTATCCCTCAACTACGAGGGGAGGTAAGGAACTGCCATCTAGCTCTGCACTTGATTCACCTTCTGTTATGAGTAAGCTTGCGACACCTAAACATGCTTCTGCTATTCGTTCTGATATATTGCATGTTATTGATGATGCTACTTCTGCTATACATGATACTTATGATGAAACTACCTCTATGCCTGATACTACTATGCCACTTAGTGATTTTCTCGAGGAACGAATTGCTAGGGCTAGAGAAATTGAAAATATTGAATTTGATTATGAAGATGAAAGTGATGATGAAGAATCACTTGTTATTCCTGAGGGTTATTTATTTGATCGAGATGCTTCTTTAGCTATTTTAACTTGCAAAGATAGATATGAACTCAAAAGGTTATTAGCTAAATGGAATAAGCAATCTCTAAATGCTAGGATGAGACCTGACCCTGTTTTTGCTACTTCACCTATCTATGTTGCTGATAAGGATTATGAATTCTCTGTTGATCCTGATATAATTACTTTGGTTGAATCTGATCCTTTTCATGGCTATGAATCTGAAACTGTTGTGGCACATCTTACTAAATTAAATGATATAGCTACCCTGTTCACTAATGATCAGAGATCTCGCTACTTTTATACCCTTAAAATATTTCTGTTCTCATTAAAGGATGATGCTAAAATATGGTTTAATTCTCTTGATCCTGGTTGTGTGCGTAGTCCCCAGGATATGATCTATTACTTCTCTGCTAAATATTTCCCTGCTCATAAGAAACAAGCTGCTTTAAAGGAGATATACAACTTTGTGCAAATTAAAGAAGAGAGTCTCCCACAAGCTTGGGGGAGGCTTCTCAAGTTACTTAATGCTTTGCCTGATCATCCTCTTAAGAAAAATGAAATACTTGATATCTTTACAATGGACTAACCGATGCTTCCAGAGATTACCTGGATAGTTGTGCTGGTTCTCTTTTCAGGGAAAGAACACTGGATGAAGCTGAAATCTTATTGAATAATATGTTGACAAATGAAAATAATTGGAAACTCCAGAGCCATCTCCTACTCCAATTAATGATCCAATTCCTAAACCAACTCCGAAGAAGAGAGGTATTCTATTTCTCAGTCCTGAAGATATGCAAGAGGCAGAGAAATCTATGAAAGAAAAAGGTATTAAAGCTGAAGATGTTAAGAATTTACCTCCTATTAAAGAAATACATGGTCTTAATTTACCGCCTGTTGAAGAAACATGTGATCTTAATCCTTTATTTATTGAAGAACCTCCAGACCCCGATGACCCGACACATGTAGTAAAGGTAAATTCTATCTATAGATATGATAAAGCTGAAATCCCTCCTACTAAAATTGCTAGTCAATGCTTGGATGAGTTTGATAAATTTATGTTTAAGCAAGAAGACTTCAATGCTTATTTTGGTAGACAATTAAAACAAGATGCTAGTATGATTAAATACTTGGGTGATTATATGGCTAATATTAGAGGTGAACTTAAACTTGTTAGCAGACATGCTTCTATGGTTACCACTCAAGTAGAACAAGTACTTAAAGCTCAAAAAGAATTGCTCAATGAGATGAATAGTAAGAAAAATAATTATGTTGTTAAAGTGGCTACTAGAACTGGTAGAATGACTCAGGATCCTTTGTATCCTGAAGGCCACCCTAAGAGGATTGTGTTGGGGAACGCAGTAATTTCGAAAATTTTCCTACGCACACGCAAGATCATGGTGATGCACAGCAACGAGAGGGGAGAGTGTTGTCTACGTACCATCGCAGACCGACTGCGGAAGCGATCACACAACGTAGAGGAAGTAGTCGTACGTCTTCTTCCCGATCCGACCGATCCAAGCACCGTTACTCCGGCACCTCCGAGTTCTTAGCACACGTACAGCTCGATGACGTTCCTCGGGCTCTGATCCAGCAAAGCGTCGAGGAAGAGTTCCGTCAGCACGACGGCGTGATGACGATCTTGATGTACTACCGACGCAGGGCTTCGCCTAAGCACTACAACGGTACGATCGAGGTGGAATTTGGTGGCAGGGGGCACCGCACACGGCTAAGGAACGATCTCAAGGATCAACTTGTGTGCCTTGGGGTGCCCCCTGCCCCCGTATATAAAGGTTGGAGGAGGGGGAGCCGGCCGGCCAGGGAGAGGAGGCGCAGGGGAGTCCTACTCCCACCGGGAGTAGGACTCCTCCCTCCAATCCTAATCCTATTAGGACTCCTGGGGGGAAAAGGAGAGAGAAGGGGGGCCGGCCCCCTATCCTAGTCCTACTAGGACTTGGGGAAAGGGGGGGGGCGCCGGCCAGCTTGTGGGCTTCCCTTTTTCTCTTTTCCACTAAAGCCCAATAGGCCCATTAGTCTCCCGGGGGGTTCCGGTAACCCTCCCGGTATTCCGGTAAAATCCCGATTTCACCCGGAACACTTCCTATGTCCAAACATAGGCTTCCAATATATCAATCTTTACGTCTCGACCATTTCGAGACTCCTCGTCATGTCCGTGATCTCATCCGGGACTCCGAACAACCTTCGGTACATCAAAATGCATAAACTCATAATAACTGTCATCGTAACGTTAAGCGTGCGGACCCTACGGTTCGAGAACAATGTAGACATGACCGAGACACGTCTCCGGTCAATAACCAATAGCGGGACCTGGATGCCCATATTGGCTCCTACATATTCTACGAAGATCTTTATCGGTCAGACCGCATAACAACATACGTTGTTCCCTTTGTCATCGGTATGCTTGCCCGAGATTCGATCGTCGGTATCCAATACCTAGTTCAATCTCGTTACCGGCAAGTCTCTTTACTCGTTCCGTAATACATCATCTCACAACTAACATATTAGTTGCAGTGCTTGCAAGGCTTATGTGATGTGCATTATCGAGAGGGCCCAGAGATACCTCTCCGACAATCGGAGTGACAAACCCTAATCTCGAAATACGCCAACCCAACATCTACCATTGGAGACACCTGTAGTACTCCTTTATAATCATCCAGTTACGTTGTGACGTTTGGTAGTATCCAAAGTGTTCCTCCGGTAAACGGGAGTTGCATAATCTCATAGTTATAGGAACATGTATAAGTCATGAAGAAAGCAATAGCAACATACTAAACGATCGGGTGCTAAGCTAATGGAATGGGTCATGTCAATCAGATCATTCAACTAATGATGTGACCTCGTTAATCAAATAACAACTCTTTGTTCATGGTTAGGAAACATAACCATCTTTGATTAACGAGCTAGTCTAGTAGAGGCATACTAGTGACACTTTGTTGGTCTATGTATTCACACATGTATTATGTTTCCGGTTAATACAATTCTAGCATGAATAATAAACATTTATCATGATGTAAGGAAATAAATAATAACTTTATTATTGCCTCTAGGGCATATTTCCTTCAGCCTCCCACTTGCACTAGAGTCAATAATCTAGATTACACTATAATGATTCTAACACCCATGGAGCCTTGGTGCTGATCATGTTTTGCTCGTGGAAGAGGCTTAGTCAACGGGTCTGCAACGTTCAGATCCGTATGTATCTTGCAAATCTCTATGTCTCCCACCTGGACTAAATCCCGGATGGAGTTGAAGCGTCTCTTGATGTGTTTGGTCCTCTTGTGAAATCTGGATTCCTTTGCCAAGGCAATTGCACCAGTATTGTCACAGAAGATTTTCATTGGACCCGATGCACTAGGTATGACACCTAGATCGGATATGAACTCCTTCATCCAGACTCCTTCGTTTGCTGCTTCCGAAGCAGCTATGTACTCCGCTTCACATGTAGATCCCGCTACGACGCTTTGTTTAGAACTGCACCAACTGACAGCTCCACCGTTTAAAGTAAACACGTATCCGGTTTGCAATTTAGAATCGTCCGGATCAGTGTCAAAGCTTGCATCAACGTAACCTCTTACGGTGAGCTCTTTGTCACCTCCATATATGAGAAACATATCCTTAGTCCTTTTCAGGTATTTCAGGATGTTCTTGACCGCTGTCCAGTGATCCATTCCTGGATTACTTTGGTACCTCCCTGCTAAACTTATAGCAAGGCACACATCAGGTCTGGTACACAGCATTGCATACATGATAGAGCCTATGGCTGAAGCATAGGGAACATCTTTCATTTTCTCTCTATCTTCTGCAGTGGTCGGGCATTGAGTCTTACTCAATTTCATACCTTGTAACACAGGCAAGAACCCTTTCTTTGCTTGATCCATTTTGAACTTCTTCAAAATCTTGTCAAGGTATGTGCTTTGTGAAAGTCCAATTAAGCGTCTTGATCTATCTCTATAGATCTTTATGCCTAATATGTAAGCAGCTTCCCCGAGGTCTTTCATCGAAAAACTTTTATTCAAGTATCCCTTTATGCTATCCAGAAATTCTATATCATTTCCAATCAGCAATATGTCATCCACATATAATATTAGAAATGCTACAGAGCTCCCACTCACTTTCTTGTAAATACAGGCTTCTCCAAAAGTCTGTATAAATCCAAATGCTTTGATCACACTATCAAAGCGTTTATTCCAACTCCGAGATGCTTGCACCAGTCCATAAATGGATCGCTGGAGTTTGCATACTTTGTTAGCTCCCTTTGGATCGACAAAACCTTCTGGTTGTATCATATACAATTCTTCTTCCAGAAATCCATTCAGGAATGCAGTTTTGACATCCATCTGCCATATTTCATAATCATAAAATGCGGCAATCGCTAACATAATTCTGACGGACTTAAGCATCGCTACGGGTGAGAAGGTCTCATCGTAGTCAACTCCTTGAACTTGTCGAAAACCTTTTGCGACAAGTCGAGCTTTATAGACAGTAATATTACCGTCAGCGTCAGTCTTTTTCTTGAAGATCCATTTATTCTCAATTGCTTGCCGATCATTGGGCAAGTCAACCAAAGTCCATACTTTGTTTTCATACATGGATCCCATCTCAGATTTCATGGCCTCAAGCCACTTTGCGGAATCTGGGCTCACCATCGCTTCTTCATAGTTCGTAGGTTCATCATGATCTAGCATCATGACTTCCAGAACTGGATTACCGTACCACTCTGGTGCGGATCTTACTCTGGTTGATCTACATGGTTCAGTAGTCTCTTGTTCTGAAGCTTCATGATCATCATCATTAGCTTCCTCACTGATTGGTATAGGTGTCGCAGAAACAGTTTTCTGTGATGTACTATTTTCCAATAAGGGAGCAGGTACAGTTACCTCGTCAAGTTCTACTTTCCTCCCACTCACTTCTTTCGAGAGAAACTCCTTCTCTAGAAAGTTTCCGAATTTAGCAACAAAAGTCTTGCCTTCGGATCTGTGATAGAAGGTGTATCCAATAGTTTCCTTTGGATATCCTATGAAGACACACTTCTCCGATTTGGGTTCGAGCTTATCAGGTTGAAGTTTTTTCACATAAGCATCGCAGCCCCAAACTTTAAGAAACGACAACTTTGGTTTCTTGCCAAACCATAGTTCATAAGGTGTCGTCTCAACGGATTTTGATGGTGCCCTGTTTAACGTGAATGCGGCCGTCTCTAAAGCATAACCCCAAAACGATAGCGGTAAATCAGTAAGAGACATCATAGATCGCACCATATCTAGTACAGTACGATTACGACGTTCGGACACACCATTACGTTGTGGTGTTCCGGGTGGCGTGAGTTGCGAAACTATTCCACAATTTTTCAAATGTATACCAAACTCGTAACTCAAATATTCTCCTCCACGATCAGATCGTAGAAACTTTATTTTCTTGTTACGATGATTTTCAACTTCACTCTGAAATTCTTTGAACTTTTCAAATGTTTCAGACTTATGTTTCATTAAGTAGATATACCCATATCTGCTTAAATCATCTGTGAAGGTGAGAAAATAACGATATCCGCCACGAGCCTCAATATTCATCGGACCACATACACCGGTATGTATGATTTCCAATAAATCTGTTGCTCTCTCCATAGTACCGGAGAACGGTGTTTTAGTCATCTTGCCTATGAGGCACGGTTCGCAAGTACCAAGTGATTCATAATCAAGTGGTTCCAAAAGCCCATCAGTATGGAGTTTCTTCATGCGCTTTACACCGATATGACCTAAACGGCAGTGCCACAAGTAAGTTGCACTATCATTATTAACTTTGCATCTTTTGGCTTCTACATTATGAATATGTGTATCACTATCTTCGAGATTCAACAAGAATAGACCACTCTTCAAGGGTGCATGACCATAAAAGATATTATTCATATAAATAGAACAACCATTATTCTCTGATTTAAATGAATAACCGTCTCGCATTAAACAAGATCCAGATATAATGTTCATGCTCAACGCTGGCACCAAATAACAATTATTTAGGTCTAATATTAATCCCGAAGGTAGATGTAGAGGTAGTGTGCCGACCGCGATCACATCGACTTTGGAACCGTTTCCCACGCGCATCGTCACCTCGTCCTTTGCTAGCGTCCGCTTATTCTGTAGTCCCTGTTTCAAGTTGCAAATATTAGCAACAGAACCAGTATCAAATACCCAGGTGCTACTGCGAGCTCTAGTAAGGTACACATCAATAACATGTATATCACATATACCTTTGCTCACTTTGCCATCCTTCTTATCCGCCAAATACTTGGGGCAGTTCCGCTTCCAGTGACCAGTCTGCTTGCAGTAGAAGCACTCAGTTTCAGGCTTAGGTCCAGACTTGGGTTTCTTCTCCTGAGCAGCAACTTGCTTGCTGTTCTTCTTGAAGTTTCCCTTCTTCTTCCCTTTGCCCTTTTTCTTGAAACTAGTGGTTTTGCTAACCATCAACACTTGATGCTCCTTCTTGATTTCTACCTCCGCAGCTTTCAGCATTGCGAAGAGCTCGGGAATAGTCTTGTTCATCCCTTGCATATTATAGTTCATCACGAAGCTCTTGTAGCTTGGTGGCAGTGATTGGAGAATTCTGTCAATGACGCAGTCATCTGGAAGATTAACTCCCATCTGAATCAAGTGATTATTATACCCAGACATCTTGAGTATATGCTCACTGACAGAACTGTTCTCCTCCATCTTACAGCTATAGAACTTATTGGAGACTTCATATCTCTCAATTCGGGCATTTGCTTGAAATATTAACTTCAACTCCTGGAACATCTCATATGCTCCATGACGTTCAAAACATCGTTGAAGTCCCGATTCTAAGCCGTAAAGCATGGCACACTGAACTATAGAGTAGTCATCAGCTTTGCTCTGCCAGACGTTCATAACATCTTGCGTTGCTCCAGCAGCAGGCCTGTCACCCAGCGGTGCTTCCAGGACGTAATTCTTCTGTGCAGCAATGAGGATAATCCTCAGGTTACGGACCCAGTCCGTGTAATTGCTACCATCATCTTTCAACTTTGCTTTCTCAAGGAACGCATTAAAATTCAACGGAACAATAGCACGAGCCATCTATCTACAATCAACATAAACAAGCAAGATACTATCAGGTACTAAGTTCATGATAAGTTTAAGTTCAGTTAATAAAATTACTTAGGAACTCCCACTTAGATAGACATCCCTCTAATCTTCTAAGTGATTACGTGATCCAAATCAACTAAACCATAACCGATCATCACGTGAGATGGAGTAGTTTTCAATGGTGAACATCGTTATGTTGATCATATCTACTATATGATTCACGCTCGACCTTTCGGTCTCCGTGTTCCGAGGCCATATCTGTATATGCTTGGCTCGTCAAGTATAACCTGAGTATTCTGCGTGTGCAACTGTTTTGCACCCGTTGTATTTGGACGTAGAGCTTATCACACCCGATCATCACGTGGTGTCTGGGCACGACGAACTTTGGCAACGGTGCATACTCAGGGAGAACACTTCTTGATAATTTTAGTGAGAGATCATCTTATAATGCTACCGTCAATCAAAGCAAGATAAGATGCATAAAAGGATAAACATCACATGCAATCAATATAAGTGATATGATATGGCCATCATCATCTTGTGCCTGTGATCTCCATCTCCGAAGCACCGTCATGATCACCATCGTCACCGGCGCGACACCTTGATCTCCATCGTAGCATCGTTGTCGTCTCGCCAATCTTATGCTTCCACGACTATCACTACCGTTTAGTAATAAAGTAAAGCATTACATTGCGATTGCATTGCATACAATAAAGCGACAACCATATGGCTCCTGCCAGTTGCCGATAACTCGGTTACAAAACATGATCATCTCATACAATAAAATCAGCATCATGCCTTGACCATATCACATCACAACATACCCTGCAAAAACAAGTTAGACGTCCTCTACTTTGTTGTTGCAAGTTTTACGTGGCTGCTACGGGCTTAAGTAAGAACTCATCTCACCTACGCATCAAAACCACAACGATAGTTCGTCAAATAGACTCCGTTTTAACCTTCTCAAGGACCGGGCGTAGTCACACTTGGTTCAACTAAAGTTGGAGAGACAGTCTTCCGCAAGCCATCTGTGTGCAAAGCACGTCGAGGGAACCGGTCTCGCGTAAGAGTACGCGTAAGGTTGGTCCGGATCGTCTCACCCAACAATACCGCCGAACCAAAGTATGACATGCTGGTAGGCAGTATGACTTGTATCGCCCACAACTCACTTGTGTTCTACTCGTGCAAATAACATCAAACCATAAAACCTAGGCTCTGATGCCACTGTTGGGGAACGCAGTAATTTCGAAAAATTTCCTACGCACACGCAAGATCATGGTGATGCACAGCAACGAGAGGGGAGAGTGTTGTCTACGTACCATCGCAGACCGACTGCGGAAGCGATCACACAACGTAGAGGAAGTAGTCGTACGTCTTCTTCCCGATCCGACCGATCCAAGCACCGTTACTCCGGCACCTCCGAGTTCTTAGCACACGTACAGCTCGATGACGTTCCTCGGGCTCCGATCCAGCAAAGCGTCGAGGAAGAGTTCCGTCAGCACGACGGCGTGATGACGATCTTGATGTACTACCGACGCAGGGCTTCGCCTAAGCACTACAACGGTACGATCGAGGTGGAATTTGGTGGCAGGGGGCACCGCACACGGCTAAGGAACGATCTCAAGGATCAACTTGTGTGCCTTGGGGTGCCCCCTGCCCCCGTATATAAAGGTTGGAGGAGGGGGAGCCGGCCGGCCAGGGAGAGGAGGCGCAGGGGAGTCCTACTCCCACCGGGAGTAGGACTCCTCCCTCCAATCCTAATCCTATTAGGACTCCCGGGGGGAAAAGGAGAGAGAAGGGGGGCCGGCCCCCTATCCTAGTCCTACTAGGACTTGGGGAAAGGGGGGCGCCGGCCAGCTTGTGGGCTTCCCTTTTTCTCTTTTCCACTAAAGCCCAATAGGCCCATTAGTCTCCCGGGGGGTTCCGGTAACCCTCCCGGTATTCCGGTAAAATCCCGATTTCACTCGGAACACTTCCTATGTCCAAACATAGGCTTCCAATATATCAATCTTTACGTCTCGACCATTTCGAGACTCCTCGTCATGTCCGTGATCTCATCCGGGACTCCGAACAACCTTCGGTACATCAAAATGCATAAACTCATAATAACTGTCATCGTAACGTTAAGCGTGCGGACCCTACGGTTCGAGAACAATGTAGACATGACCGAGACACGTCTCCGGTCAATAACCAATAGCGGGACCTGGATGCCCATATTGGCTCCTACATATTCTACGAAGATCTTTATCGGTCAGACCGCATAACAACATACGTTGTTCCCTTTGTCATCGGTATGTTACTTGCCCGAGATTCGATCGTCGGTATCCAATACCTAGTTCAATCTCGTTACCGGCAAGTCTCTTTACTCGTTCCGTAATACATCATCTCACAACTAACATATTAGTTGCAGTGCTTGCAAGGCTTATGTGATGTGCATTACCGAGAGGGCCCAGAGATACCTCTCCGACAATCGGAGTGACAAACCCTAATCTCGAAATACGCCAACCCAACATCTACCATTGGAGACACCTGTAGTACTCCTTTATAATCACCCAGTTACGTTGTGACGTTTGGTAGTACCCAAAGTGTTCCTCCGATAAACGGGAGTTGCATAATCTCATAGTTATAGGAACATGTATAAGTCATGAAGAAAGCAATAGCAACATACTAAACGATCGGGTGCTAAGCTAATGGGATGGGTCATGTCAATCAGATCATTCAACTAATGATGTGACCTCGTTAATCAAATAACAACTCTTTGTTCATGGTTAGGAAACATAACCATCTTTGATTAACGAGCTAGTCTAGTAGAGGCATACTAGTGACACTTTGTTGGTCTATGTATTCACACATGTATTATGTTTCCGGTTAATACAATTCTAGCATGAATAATAAACATTTATCATGATGTAAGGAAATAAATAATAACTTTATTATTGCCTCTAGGGCATATTTCCTTCAAATTGAGCAAGATTCTCAAAGAAATAAAATTGATGCACCTAGTTCTTCTAAAAAGAAGAAGAAGAAAAATGATAGAACTGTGCAAACTTCTAGTGAACCTATTGTTGGACCACCTGATAATCCAAATGATATTTCTATTTCTGATGCTGAAACTCAATATGGTAATGAACATGAACCTAATGAAAATGTTAATGATGATGTTCATAATGATGCTCAACCTAGTAATGATAATGATGTAGAAATTGAACCTGTTGTTGATCTTGATAACCCACAATCAAAGAATCAATGTTATGATAAGAAAGATTTTGTTGCTAGGAAACATGGTAAAGAAAGAGAGACTTGGGTTCATAAACCCATGCCTTTTCCTCCCAAACCATCCAAGAAAAAGGATGATGAGGATTTTGAGCGCTTTGCTGAAATGATTAGACCTATCTTTTTGCGTATGCGATTAACTGATATACTCAAAACCAATCCTTATGCTAAGTACATGAAAGATATTATTACAAATAAAAGAAAGATACCGGAAGCTGAAATTTCCACCATGCTTGCTAATTATACTTTTAAGGGTGGAATACCAAAGAAACTTGGAGATCCAGGAGTACCTACTATACCATGCTCCATTAAAAGAAACTATGTTAAAACTGCTTTATGTGATCTTGGAGCCGGTGTTAGTGTTATGTCTCTCTCTTTATATCGTAGCCTTGATTTGAATAAGTTGACACCTAATGAAATATCTTTACAAATGGCTGATAAATCAACTGCTATACCTGTCGGTATTTGTGAGGATGTGCCTGTTGTGGTTGCAAACGTTACTATTTTAACGGACTTTGTTATTCTTGATATTCCCGAGGACGATAGTATGTCTATTATTCTTGGAAGACCTTTTCTTAATACTGCAAGGGCTGTTATTGATTGCAACAAAGGCAATGGCACTTTTCATGTTAATGGTAATGAGCATACGGTACACTTTCCAAGGAAACAACCTCAAGTTCATAGCATCAATTCTATCAGAAAAATTCCATCGATTATATTTGGAGGTTTTGAATTTCCTCTTCCTACTGTCAAGAAGAAATATGATATACTTATTATTGGGGATGTGCATATCCCCGTTGAGGTAACCTAGTGTTATTCGAAATTTCTCCGGTTTCAAGTTAATCGGAATGAGTTTGTTAACAAGACTTGATCAACCTTGTTAGTGGATTCCTTTTGACGAGCATGAGATGGATGAAACTAGAGGCACAACCTTCTGTACCCTCTCTATACTTTCTGTTATTTAGTTGAAATAAGGTAAAAATAAAAATTCTCTGTCTGTTATCTGATTATCCGTGCAATATAAAAATATCTCGAAAATAAAAGTTCTCCAAATGCCCTGAAAATTAAATATGATTTTTAGAGAATATTTGAGGATTTGTGGAACAAAATACGCACCAGGGGGGCAACAACCTTTCCACGAGGGTGGAGGGTGCGCCCCCCTGCCTCGTGGGCCCACGGTGGCCCTCCTCCACTTATTCTCTCAGCCACACACTTCATCTTCCTCCTCCAAACACGAAAAACCAACTCAAACCCGAGTCCAAGCTCATTTTGCTGCTATTTTCGATCTCCTTGCTCAAAGCACCTCTGACAAAACTGCTTGGGGAGATTGTTCCTTGGTATGTGACTCCTCCATTGGTCCAATTAGTTTTTGTTCTAGTGCTTTATTCATTGAAAATTTATGTTGCTTAGGTGACCATGTTCTTGAGCTTGCATGTCAAATTTATATGGTCAAAAGTAGTTTTGATGCATGATATAGGCTCTAAGCACTTGTAGGAATAGTTGCTATCAATATTATTGAGTTTGGTTTACTTTTATTTTGAAGTTACTAAAAAATTTCAGAATTTTTCAGAAAATGATGAGGAGATTATTGAGGGGCTCATCGAGCCAAAGCTCGAAGGAAAAGGCACCGAAGCCTAAGTATAATTTGCCGCGCACCGCGGAGGTTCGGGCGTGTGAATGGCCTTCCAAGGATTTTTTTTTTAGAGCAGTCGGGATTTACGAAGATTTTTATGAATTGGCTCATAATGCAGGCCTCACCGCTTTCCTCCATGACCAAAGCGGTCAGTATCTCTTACTCACAAATACCTTTGTGCAAAACTTTCATTTTCATTCTAGGAACTCACCACCTATGGTGGAGTTTCATTTATATGATGAGCATAAGGAGATGTCACTTTATGATTTCTGTCGGATTTGTTTAGTCCCTTTTGGGGGCAAGACAGAAGAACCACATCATGATGATGTGGAGGGATTTATTAATACTATCACTGTAGGGGAAACTAGAAAGGTTTCCGATGCACGAATCACTAGCATACATTTTCTTGTTTTACGTTACTTTGCATTATTTGCTAGTCGTTGCTTAATTGGACGCAGAAACTGTGGAAACATTAGTATCCCTGATATAATTATTCTACTCCAAGGTTTATACAGTGATAACACTTTTAGTATGGGCGGCATTATTACTAGACGGTTAAGTATGAACCGTACTAAGGGTCCCATCTTTGGAGGCATCTATGCTACACGCCTAGCTGCACATTTTAACATACCTATTAGGCATGCTGAGAAGGAAGAAAAAGTGTTGCCTCGTGTTTATTTAGATTATAAAAGTATGGTGGCACATGATTTCATTGTTAAGAATAGGGCAGGAGAGCTTAAATATCAATTGTTTTTAATAAACATCATCCTGAGACCATTACCTTGCCTGCTCCTGCTTTGTTTGATTTGACTGTAGGCAAGTACCTTGTTCCGTTGACGGCTATCCACGCCTACCGGAACCCTGCACCAGCCGAGGAGCCAGAACTGGAACCACAATTTGATCCTTCATGACAGTCTAACTATCAGTGGGATCCGGAGATGATTGCCAGCCAGTGGCAATCAGAGCCTTGTTCTTCTTCATCACAGTACGACCCCAACAACTATTATTATGGATATTAGCCAGGCCAGCCGTGGCCATAGACCAACTTAGGCCAAAAGCCTAAGCTTGGGGGAGTACGTATTTCTCACCGACATTACATTTATGTTCACACACACTCATTACTAGATGTCGGTGCTCATACTTTTTCATTGTATCATCCATGCTAGTTTATTTCCTTTTATGCCTTCTTCTTGTGTGTTTAATAAACCTTAAGAAAAACCAAAAAAAATTAGTTGTAGCTTCTAATTAATTTACTTTCCATGCTTGTAGTAGTAATTAAAAAAGAAAACCCAGAAATATTTCCTATTCTTCTTTTGCTTGTTGGGAGCTTTCCTGTGTAAATAGTTTTATTTCTTTTCTTTCTTTGGGGGTCAGTAGGAGAAGACCATGATTAAATTGTTGACGTGGCTCTTATATGCATTATTGTTTATCTGACAAAAGAGCCCATATTGCTTTGTCTTCTCCTGTTTATTGAATGCTCGTAGATTCCAGCTTAGTCCAATGCATGTGCACTCTTATTATTATTATTCACATCGTTCGGTCGTGCAAGTGAAAGGCAATTATGATGATATATGATGGACTGACTGAGATGAGAAAAGCTGGTATGAACTCGACCTCTTTTGTTTTTGTAAATATGATGAGTTCATCGTTCTTGATTCAGCTTGTTATGAATAAACATGTTTGCAATGACAATTAGAGATCATAGTTGCTTGTGCCATGCTTGATTAGCTATGAGTTATAATGGTTTACCTTGCGTGCCAACATGCTATTAAAATGGTTATGATGTGGTATGATAGGGTGGTATCCTCCTCTGAATGATTTAAGTGACTTGACTTGGCACATGTTCATGCATGTAGTTGAAACAAATCAACATAGCCTTCACGATATTTATGTTCATGGTGGATTATATCCTACTCATGCTTGCATCCTATGTTTATTAATTTTAATGCATGTACATGACTGTTGTCGCTCTCTAGCTGGTCGCTTCCCAGTCTTTTGCTAGCCTTCACCTGTACTAAGAGGGAATACTGCTTGTGCATCCAATCCCTTAAAACCCCAAAGTTATTCTAGATGAGTCCACTATACCTTCCTATATGCGGTATCTACCTGCCGTTCCAAGTAAATTTGTATGTGCCAAACTCTAAACCTTCAAATAAATATCCTGTTTTATATGCTCGAATAGCTCATGTATCAACTAGAGTTGTCTGTATCTTCCATGTTAGGCGGGTTATTCTCAACAGGAGTGGACTCTGCTCCTCACTCACGAGATAAATGGCTGGTCACCGGGATGCCCAGTCCCATGCTTTATGCAAACTAAATCAAAATAATTGCAAAGGAAACTCCCCCTGGGACCTGATGTATGTTGGAGGCACTCGTTGTTTCGAGCAAGCCATGGATTGATGTTTGTTGGTGGAGGGGGGGTATAAACTTTACCGTTCTGTTTGGGAACCGCCTATAATGTGTGTAGCATGGAAGATATCGCCATCTCTTGGTTGTTATGTTGACAATGAAAGTATACCGCTCAAAATATTATTCACCTCTATTTCAAAACCGAGCTCTGGCACCTCTACAAATCCATGCTTCCCTCTACGGAGGGCCTATCTATTTACTTTTATGTTGAGTCATCACCCTCTTATTAAAAAGCACCAGTTGGAGAGCACCGCTGTCATTTGCATTCATTACTGTTAATTTATATTGGGTGTAACTATGATTGGATCTCTTTTACCATGAATTACAATGTCTAGTCAGTCCTTGATCTTTAAAGGTGCTCTACATTTATGTTTTGCGGTCTCAGAAAGGGCTAGCGAGATACCATCTTGTTATATGATTGTTTTGAGAAAGTGTTGTCATTCGAGATTTATTATTATGGCTTGCTAGTTGATTATGCTATTGACATGGGTAATCATGAGACCTGAGAATTAATGCAAATGTGGTTAGTTATAATCTTTGCTGAAAACTTGAATGCTAGCTTGACATATTTACAACAACAAGAGCAAACAGAGTTCGTAAAAGTTTTTCTTTATTTCTTCCAGTTTGTCAACTGAATTGCTTGAGGACAAACAAGGGTTTAAGCTTGGGGGAGTTGATACGTCTCCAACGTATCTACTTTTCCAAACACTTTTGACCTTGTTTTGGACTCTAACTTGTATGATTTGAATGGAACTAACCCGGACTGACGCTGTTTTCAGCAGAATTGCCATGATGTTGTTTTATGTGCAGAAAACAAAAGTTCTCGGAATGACCTGAAACTCCACAGGATATCTTACAATAAATAATAAAAAATCCTCGCCAAAGATGAAGACGAGGGGGCCCACACCCTTCTCATGAGGGTGGGAGCGCCCCCCCCTAGGGCGCGCCCCCTACCTCGTGGGCCCCCTGGAGACCCCCCGACTCCAACTCCAACTCTATATAACTTCTTTCAGGGAGAAAATTAAGGGAGAAGAAATCATCACGTTTTACGAGACGGAGCCACCGCCAAGCCCTAAAACCTCTCGGGAGGGCTGATCTAGAGTCCGTTCGGGGCTCCAGAGAGGGGGATTCATCGTCGTCGTCATCATCAACCATCCTCCATCACCAATTTCATGATGCTCATCGCCGTGCATGAGTAATTCCATCGTAGGCTTGCTGGAGGGTGATGGGTTGGATGAGATTCACCATGTAATCGAGTTAGTTTTGTTAGGGTTTGATCCCTAGTATCCACTATGTTCTGAGATTGATGTTGCTATGACTTTGCTATGCTTAATGCTTGTCACTAGGGCCCGAGTGCCATGATTTCAGATCTGAACCTATTATGTTTTCATCAATATATGAGAGTTCTAGATCCTATCTTGCAAGTCTATAGTCACCTATTATGTGTTATGATCCGTTAACCCCGAAGTGACAATAATCGGGATACTTACTGGTGATGACCGTAGTTTGAGGAGTTCATGTATTCATTATGCACTAATGCTTTGTTCCGGTTCTCTATTAAAAGGAGGCCTTAATATCCCTTAGTTTCCATTAGGACCCCGCTGCCACGGGAGGGTTGGACAAAAGATGCCATGCAAGTTCTTTTCCATAAGCACGTATGACTATATTCAGAATACATGCCTACATTACATTGACGAATTGGAGCTAGTTCTGTGTCACCCTATGTTATGACTGTTACATGATGAACCACATCCGGCATAATTATCCATCATTGATTCGATGCCTACGAGCTTTCCATATACTGGTTTACGCTTATTTACTTTCCCGTTGCTATTGTTACAATCACTACAAAATACCCAAAACATTACTTTGCTTTCATTACTCTTTTGTTACCGTTACCATCACTATCATATTACGTTGCTACTAAACACTTTGCTGCAGATACTAAGTTTCCAGGTGTGGTTGAATTGACAACTCAGCTGCTAATACTTGATAATATTCTTTGGCTCCCCTTGTGTTGAATCAATAAATTTGGGTTGAATACTCTACCCTCGAAAGCTGTTGTGATCCCCTATACTTGTGGGTTATCAGTGGGGAACCAAGAACAAGAAAATCAGCAGGATATTTAACTTTCCCACACAAGACTTCAACATCTCTAACAATCCCAACCGGTGAAATAGTATCTCTATTGGCAAGCTTAATTGTAACATCAATACCTTCTATCTCGGCAGGTGCAATATCATGCATAATTTCTTCATATAAAGAATGAGGTATTGCACTCGCACAAGCGCCCATGTCACATAAGCCATGATAGCAATGATCTCCTATTTTAACAGAAATAACAGGCATGCCTACAACAGGTCTATGTTTATTTTTAGTATCGGGTATAGCAATTCTAGCAGCTTCATCACAAAAGTAAATAACATGCCCATCAATATTATCGGACAAGAGATCCTTAACCATAGCAATACTAGGTTCAACTTTAATTTGCCCAGAGGGTTTGGGTGTTCTAATGTTACTTTTGTTGACCACAGTTGAAGCTTTAGCATGATCCTTTATTCTAACAGGGAAAGGTGGTTTCTCAATATAAGCGGTAGGAACAATAGGATCAACATTATAAGTGTAGTCTTTTCTTCAACTTTAGTAGGTTCAACTACTTTTACTTCAATGGGAGGATGATATTTAAGCCACTTCCCCTTAGGGAGATCAACATGAGTAGCAAATGATTCACAAAAAGAAGCTACTATCTCAGAGTCAAGTCCATATTTAGTGCTAAATTCACGAAAAGCATCGGTGTCCATAAAAGATTTAACACAATCAAACTTAGGTGTTATACCTGACTCCTTACCTTCGTCGAGTTTCCAATCCTCAGAGTTGCGTTTAATTCTTTCCAATAAATCTCATCTGAATTCAGTAGTCTTCATCATAAAAGATCGAGTACAAGAAGTATCGAGCATGGAGCGATTATTGAGAGAAAGTCGAGTATAAAATTTTTGAATAATAATTTCTCTTGAGAGCTCATGATTGGGGCATGAATATAACATTGACTTAAGCCTCCCCCAAGCTTGAGCGATGCTTTCTCCTTCGCGAGGCCAAAAATTATATATATAATTACGATCACGATGAAAAAGATGCATAGGATAAACCTTCTGATGGAATTCCAATTTCAACCGTTTGTAGTCCCATGATCCCATATCATCACATATCCTATACCATGTCAATGCATCTCCCTTCAAAGATAAAGGGACGACCTTCTTCTTGATAACATCATCGGGCATACCTGCAAGCTTAATTAATCCACAAACTTCATCCACATAGATTAAGTGTAAGTCGGGATGCAATGTTCCATCTCCTGCAAAAGGATTAGCTAGCAGTTTCTCTATCATACCCGAAGGAATATCAAAGTAAACATTTTCATTTTCAGTAGGTTGAGTAGGTTGAGGAGCAACTATTTGCTCTACCGGTCGGGGTGAAGATACCCCGAACAATCCCCTCAAAGGATTACTTTCCATAGTAACAAGTGACAGTAAATTTCAGCACACTATATAAATTTTCCTTACCAAATTCCACCTATCAAAGGCTCTTCACTCCCCGGAAACGGCGCCAGAAAAGAGTCTTCATGACCCACAAGTGTAGGGGATCTATCGTAGCTTTTCGATAAGTAAGAGTGTCGAACCCAACGAGGAGCAGAAGAAATGATCCCCGTGCATAGCCCGCAATGTGCGGTACTACCACTCAAAGAAGCGGTACTACTATTGGCTGCAGCGGCACTACCGCTTACCCCAGCGGTACTACCGTTGGGGACAGTGCACACAGGGGAGAGATGGAGGGAGGAAATCCACGAGAGGTAGTGGTAGCAGTGGTAGCCGTGGTACTACCGCTTACGGGCTAAGCGGTACTACTGCCCTACTGCCGCTGCTACTGCCACTACTCTATTGGGTCTATTTGGGATCAGCAGTAGTATGCCAGAGGGACCACCGCTGAACCCGACACGAGAAAATGCAAGCCCCAAATCGACCTATGGACTGTGGGCCAACTAGGTTGGTACCCCTTAGTATAGGACATCGTCAGCTACCGTTGTGGATGATGTCCAACATCTCCATGTCTGGTAGTCGTACGCCTTCTCACTGGCTTTAGGCATAGCAGCGAACAGCATGCCGGCACCCTGTGCTCCCCGCCTACCGTTCGTGCCCGAACGAGCTATGGTGAAGCAGACTCTGAGAAGAGAAGCGGTGTCGCATTAACGTCGATGATGTAAGGCACTTGCCTGGCGACGGTTGTCGTGGACTGTCTACCGAGCTACTTGGCGGTGTAGTAGCATGGAGCCTTGTAATGCGCCGGCCATTGCGTCGTCTGGACGGTGGGAGACACCATATGCACTCTCTGACCCTGGCTGCGACATCCACCACATTCGCGACCAGCGCATCCACTGCCACGGATGCCATCAACACGCCCTCCACCGGCCTTCCGCTTCACGAACGTTGCCTCCTTTTCGGCCTTCACTTTGACGTGACAGTTTTGCCGTGTCACCAAGTTGATCTTCCAGGCGAGGGTGATGCTCCGATCCTCCTACACCTCCACCGTCTCCATCTCTGGCAGGTCCTAGTTCGGTTCCATGCATCGGTGGCGGCAGCAAAGAAGAAAGTGTGAGAAAAGGGCGGGAATTGGGTGGAGAGTGGCGGGATGGAAGAAGAGATTGGGGTATTTTGGTGCGGAAATAGTGGGGGATGCTACAAAAGGGTGGGCTCCTCTTTCCTTTTGGGTGGGCCATGGATGTAAGAGTCTGACGTGTCTCGTGTCCGGACTCCCGCTTAGCCCCCTCCCAACGTTTGGTTCGAGTTTACGAGGAAATCGTGGTATGGACCGCTCGGCGGACCGATATAGGACCACGTTGGATGGCTTCCGTGGTCTGAACGTATGTGGGCGGTGAGAGTAGGCGTTGGAGATGCCCATACCATCCAAAATAGTGGGTTAGACACTACCTAAAGTTTTAACCCTGTCAAGCCTACTTTTTACATCTATTTAGACCTCTCAAAGCCCAGTTTCTTTACCATCATAACTAATATCCAATAAGCCTAAGAGTATTCCATCGGAGGGATTTTAACAAACTTCCAATTTTAACGTCTTTAATACCCCTTTTATCATAAATTGTAGAACATCTATACTTTCTAAATAGCCTTTCTTTCTCCCTCCTAACTCTAATCACAACAAACATTCTACCATTATTATTCAATGTGACTCGTATAGCTTCTAAGTATTCATGCATGTCCTATTTAGAAGGCGTAATTCTTATCTTTGAGCATGTCAAGATCATGTGCCGGGTTACCAACTTCATGTGCCATATTGCGAGTTTTAAAAAAAATCTACTTACCATAATGTTGAAATCTTTTTGTTGTAATAATGAATTATCTGACGGCATTGTCAACCTTTAATAGTTCCGCCTTTTTTCCCCAATCCCTTGGTGGATAGGGCAAGCTCTACCCTCCAGGCTTCATCGGCGAGCTTGAGCATTCGTATCCCTCTTCCCGCTACTCTAAAAGGAACTGAAAAATTAACCAATGTACAGATATAGTGGGGGGGGGGGAATGTGTAATGAGTGAATTATGTATTGTACTCATCGGTAACTGACAAAGCTATATCAGATAGAGGGTGCAATGACAGTAGGACTGAAAGAAGAGAATGCGGGAGTCCGTAGATCATTGCTAGGACTAGGGTGTGTATTGTTCTTTGAGCTGCAATACTATATTATGTTAGGAGCAGGAGAAGAAACTTATGTAAAGGCAAATTTCATCGAAAAGCAAATTTCATCGAATGTAACTTGATAATAAAGGAATACATAGTTCTAGAAAAACAAGAGAACGAAGAATCTTCTAGAATAATAATCAGTGTATCCAAATAAAGTTGGTAATGACTTCTTCGTTGAATCGTCGAAAGAACCAAATTGATAAACATGAGTGTGTGGATCTGGCAACAAAGTTCACTCGGAAATAAAAGGATGTTCCTTAGTTGGCGTTGGAGTACCACGCGAGGAATGCAAACCATGAACATGTAAATTGATCGCAAGACGTGAGGTAGAATAGATGGTAAAGAAGGGTTTCCATCAGATGATATGAACTCTGCAAATCTGCAAGATTAAAATGGCAAGTACAATTTTTTGTGAGCCCATGGTGAATAATTAGATAAAATAGCATAACATAGAGTAAAAGCAAAAATTACCTATCGGATAGTAAATTTAATCCATCAAACTTTGCTCGAAAAGGTCACATATGCCTATGACACGCAATAAGCAGAATAGGTCAAACAACAGAGACGACAAATTGTGGGAATGCCACGTAAACAGAAAAACTATGATCAAAAAACATATGAGAGGTTGTAAAGTTTCATAGATAGCTATAAATGAAAATATTCAGATGGAGACTCGCTCCCACAATGACCATTAAAAAAACTAACATATATTTTCAGCTATGAATATAGAAAAATTACAAATCATTGCAGAGCTCAAAGTGAATGGCAAATTGTCTAGTCCATGGTGAATAATTAGATAAAATAGCATAACATAGAGTAAAAGCAAAAATTACCTATCGGATAGTAAATTTAATCCATCAAACTTTGTTCGAAAAGGTCACATATGCCTATGACACGCAATAAGCAGAATAGGTCAATCAACAGAGACGACAAATTGTGAGAATGCCACGTAAACAGTAAAACTATGATCAAAAAACATATGAGAGGTTGTAAAGTTTCATAGATAGCTATAAATGAAAATATTCAAATGGAGACTCGCTCCCGCAATGACCATTAAAAAAACTAACATATATTTTCAGCTATGAATATAGAAAAATTACAAATCGTTGCAGAGCTCAAAGTGAATGGCAAATTGTCTAGTCCTTTAAAAAATAGTCGAGCATATAAAAAAAAAGGATGCCATGCCCCCATGCAGGATCGAACTACAGACCTTCAGTTTACAAGACTGACGCTCTACCACTGAGCTATAGGGGCGAATTTGCCTGCACTACATGAAACGTTTATTTCCTTATGTAAACTACGATGTTGATTATGTCCGCTGATCGCCCTCGCGGTCTTGGCTCTTCTTTCTCCTTCCCTGCCCACCAGTCCACCGCCGCCGCCTCTCCCCCCATCCCCCTCTCCCACCTCCTCCGGCGTCGGCCAGCAAGCAGCCATGGCGAGCCCCGCGCGCATCGACGTGGATAAACTGAGCGTGGAGCAGCTCAAGGCGCTCAAGGAGCAGACCGATCTGGAGGTCAATCTCCTCCAGGACAGCCTATCCAAGATCCGCACCGCCGCCACCCGCCTCGAGAACGCCACGGCCGCCCTCCACGAGCTCTCCCTCCGCCCCCAAGGCACGGCTCACCGCCTCACCCAACCCTAACCCCCTATTCTCCACAGCGTTCCATCTTCTCGCCCTTTCCGCTGGGGTTTGATTAACCTTTTCTTCTGCGGCTCGGCGTGTGCAGGGAAGAAGCTGCTCGTGCCGCTCACGGCGTCCCTCTACGTGCCCGGCACGCTCGACGACGCCGAGAAGGTCCTCGTCGACGTTGGCACCGGCTACTACATTGAGGTATCTTGCACATGATTGGGTTTGTAATAGTTTACAGCATGTTAGTTTGTTCGAGCTTATGAGCTTCTTCGGATATATGGGGGGGGGGGGGGGGGGGGGGGACATAGTATTCGCCGGTTATTGGTGACATTTTGATATTCAGGAAAAACACACAATCAACAACACAACATCAAGTTGCCATGAAAGTTCCACTATTTATTGCACCGAAATCATCCAAGCGCTGATTGGCCTGTCTTGTTCCATGTAAAGTTCAGCCTTGTTTGGTGAGGAGAAGCTAATCGTGAAGGTCTCCCAACTTGAACTCTGGCTGCCAGTGATTTGTGGCCCATTGGGTGCTTGGTGAATGAGACATAGTTTAGAACTTGCTCTGTTGCTCATGAGATGCATGTTTTCCTGGCCTGTAATTTAGGTCACTCTTTTAGAACCAAGTGAGCGGCGCAGTACCCTAAGTAAACCATATTTATACACAAATGATACATCTTATTTATTTATTTATTTTATCTGCCGCCTGACGTATGATTCTTTTTTCTTGTGTGCAGAAAACTATGACTCAAGGAAAAGAATACTGTGAAAGGAAAATTAATTTGCTGAAGTCCAACTTCGATGAACTACTTGAGGTAATATTGACTGACTGCACCGCTCTTGTAGCTACTCATTTTAGCACAACTGGAGGACAAATGTTAGCCTGTATTTTGTTAAAATTCTAACTGAATGTGAGTAGAAACACTGAAGATACTGAAGTTCATAAAGCCATTTTGAGCTTGAGTAACTTCTAGTTGAGTGAGGTAGAAATGGTCTCATGACGAAACTTTTAGGAAAAATGTTTTCATTCATCTATGCATGTGTGCTTTAAGCTTGTAACATGCAGACCTTTTGGTTTGGTCGAATTTATCTTATATGCTCAGGTCTTGACTTGTGTTGACATACCAACAGCATTATTTGTAAAAGTTAATTCTGTGTTGCCAGTTGCCACCAGATTAACCTTAGGCACCATGTCACTGACCAAGTTGATGGGAAGATATAATTCAGTGCCTTCAAATATGATTAGTGTTAGTGCAACTGCTCATCATATTAGTATCAGTTCTTACAAAAAAAAACTATCAGTATCGTAATAAAAATTAGGCCTTCGGGTTTCTCTAATTTAAGTTGTAGAATACATGGAGCAATATCTAGGGACGCCATTATTGGCATAGAATGCACCTGGTCACAATAGGTAGCATTACCAATGCTTTGTTATTCCTTTTAAGCATGTTACAAATATGATATTGTGTACCAGTTTACATTAGTTATGCATATTTTTGGTCAATCACAAGGTGTGAAATGTGCAATAGTCTGGTGGAATGTAGTACACAACTTCGGGGCTAGCAGCACAAAGCACCAATGTCATTTTGCCAGAAGCTTTTATCATTTGCAGTTGGTGTTACTCTGTTAGCAAACTCCTTTTTATTGTGGCGAATTTTCATCTGGTGATTCTCTGGTACGAACCTAGTATTTGATTGTCAGTTGTTTGACAGTGTATGCTGTAATAGGATTGTCTTATATTGATAATGATAGCCACATAAATTGCTAGCTAGTCATCTCTATTTGGAAGGCACAACTTATGTTGAGCTACGCTGCGACTCGCATCCCCCTCCACTGAACTCAACACTCGGCGCTAAATATGATTATGTGTTATAATTCATGTGTCTGGGCTATTCCTCAACTGCAAGGCACATACCTAACCTGAATGCCGTACAACAACCCCCCTTGGCAGATGATCACTCTATTCTTCATATGCAGATGGCGACCAAAAAGAAGAGCATAGCAGATGAAATGGGCATGTTTCTGCAAGCCAAGCTGAGGCAGGCATCACCGAGCTCGAGTTCGTGAGAGCGGAATGCGCGCCCTGTCCCTTGCTTTGTTGGAGCGCCGGGGTGGTTCGCTCACTCGCAGCCCTCAGGGAACATAGGAGGTTCTTTAGCTGTTTTGGCCGTGTGTGCAAGGTTCTCTGAGATGATTTACTGAAACAGCCTGCTCCATCGTCAGACTTCATCCTCGAGTAATTTGGAATTCGGTATCAAACGTGTGTGTCTTGGATGCACAATCTGCTTTAATGGCTTTGACAATCAATTATGAGTTTGTTGCATTTTCATGTCTGGATGCTTGGTTTTGTTTTTGCATGCTGTTGTTGCTTTTCCTGGTACTTGTTGAAACCGTCATATATGGTGTGAAAAGTACTTATACTCGTGCATGCATTTGCCACCATGTGTACCACTAAGTTGGAATTGTTAAAACAAAAATCCCTGGTTACTATGTTTACAAATACAGTATGAGGAAGAACCACATGGACACAAATTATTTCCATGGATTGCCTATGGGCAGATTAAACACCAAGGACAATATGACAACTAAAACCTCCAGTCAAACCCATCATGATTTGCCCAGCGCTGGAGTCCATCCATCATACCCTGCAGAAATGCTCAATGGTTTTGAGGAAGTTATTAAATGTCCATCGAACAGCCCTCCGAGAACCAACATGTGCACGCTCGAATCTGCTGACCAATATCGCTCCGAGAACCAACATGTGCACGCTCGAATCTGCTGACCAATATCGTGTGCACGCTCGAATCTGCTGACCAATATCGCTACTGAGGTGCGTACATGGGCGTCTCGTGTTCCCAATCAAGAACACGGCCATCTTGTTTGTTCTGGGTGGACAAGCTGGCTGCTTAGCCACAGCTCTTACATTCCTCTGCTTCTATATCCTTTTTGTCTTCCTCTCACCAGCAAGCTTCAAGCTTGATTGGAAATAAACCTTGTAAACTTCCACTTCCAGCGCAGGGAAGGAATGCCACGTCTTATACCAGTATAAAAATCGCATAAAGTTCTATGATACGTTACATTCTAAAACACATATGCATAATCAAAATGATATACACATGAAGGTTGACAGCTTGTTCACAGTAATATAAAAGGTTCACAGACTACTCAACAATAAAGAAAACATGAAGGTTCAAGGCTCATTCGTTCAACTGATACAGAGAGAATTCAAACTAGTAGATAAAAATCACAACACTAGCGGTTATTCACAGCTCGGAAGCGAGATATGATGGCATCGTCCTTCACCTGCCCAAAGGTTTCACGTTCAAGACATGTAACCAAGCAATCATTCGCGCATTGCTCCGATAGCTTGCTTACCGCCTTATTGTTCACGTAATTCACTGAAGACAGGTCCCTCTCATCACTGGCAGTAGCTACAGGAAGGATCAGCACCAACCTGAGAAGCCTGTAGACAATGTTGTAAACACGGTCCTTCCTTGTTTCGACAAGCTTGATAGAAAGCTCCGCAAGAGTCTTCACTTCTCTAAACCTTTTGTCCAGACGCAGATCATCAACGAAGTTTGAAAGTTGGAAGGGAAGATGCAACAACTCAGACTGTGAAAAATCCTCGGGATAAAAGTGGGCAAGCTTAACCAGCTTTTCCTCATCATAAGCAGCAAATGAGTCGGCGGGATTGAATGCTGCCATGCAAATCAGTAACTCCATGTTGACCTCATCAAACATGCCATCAAGTTCTCGAAGTTGACTATCAATGACATCCAAAAACATATCAACGTGGTAGTAATGAAGATTCGTGGCCTTTTCGTAGAACTTTGGAGATCTCCCGATCGGGTCATACAAACCATCCATGTCCACAAGTTCGATGTCATGTTTCACACAAAAAGAGGTGACCTTCTGAAGAAAACTTTCCCATTCACCATCTTCCCGCAGTAACTGCAACCGTTTCTTTGTCACGCTAACAAGATTGATAGCATTAACAATATCTTGATCCCTCTTTTGCAAAGCACTGCATAAGTCATCTGTATACTCAAATATAGTTTGCAGCAAGTGTGCTATAAAGACAAACTCAAATGTCTCGAATGCATAAGACACCTGTTGAGCTCGTAGTGATTTTATGCCATTATGCTCATCCCCAATCGTACAGAGAATTTCCCAAATTGCAGGATATAAAGAGATAACATGCATCACATTTTCATAGCGGGATCCCCGAGGAGTATCACAGGGTGTTCCCAGGCTCTCTCAATCAAGATCATATTCAGCTTCAGTTTCTTCCAGTTCAAATGTTTCGATAATATACTCAGCTTGAGCTACTCCAAGCATTCGTATCTTTTCACAGCACATCACAAGAAAATCCATCAAATATTGAAGGTGATAAAAGAACCAACCGTCATGAACATTCTGCTTAGCAACAGCAACCATATTTACCTGAAGTTGATGGGCAAAGCAATGGACATAATAAGCAAAAGGGGACTCGTCCACAATTATTTTCTTCAAAGCATTATGATAACCCTTCATGGCACAAGCCCCATCATATCCCAGCCCACGGACCCTAGAAAAGCTCAAAGATTGTGCTGTAAGAAGATTCTGAATTGTTGTTTTAATTGTCAAAGGGGTAGTGTCTTCAACTCCGACGATGCCGAGGAACCTTTCCACGGCCATTCCTTTTGTACCAACATAACGCAGGCAAAGGGCCAATTGTTCCTGTTGTTCCATATCGCGAGATTCATAAACAAGCACCGCGAAATAACCATCACCAAGATCTTCAATGATGAGCCTAGTAGTTTCTTCAGCACAAGCGTTGATGAGTTGCTCCTGTGCCTTTTGGTCCAACAGCTCGCTGCTTCTTGGAGCATCCTTCAGGTCCACCCTTTTAACTCCTTCAACACTCTCTGCCAGCCAATCCACAAGCTCAAGAAAATTCCCTGCATTACCTTCATTTTCAAGATGTCCATGGACTGGCAAGCCTTGCTGCAAGATGAACCTCAGGCACTGGACTGAAGTTTTCAAACGGGACAGATATAGAGCCTCAGCCTCGGCCTGCAACTGCTTAGCGTTTGAAGCAATGGACTCGTCGTCACCAGATTTATCATCCTCCGGTACGACCCGCAGCCCATCTGACGGGGAAGGATTGCCTTGGTTCCGAGACCGGCTTTCAACTCCAATCGGTGCGGGTTTCGGCGTCGAGGTGGAGGCAATCTTGCTTTTCTTGGAAGCTCTATCCCACAACGTTTTCAAATTCATGCTCTTCTTCATTTCTCACAGTCCCGCTGAACCTCTAAATCTTTGATGCCTACACGAAATAAAGTGGCAAGAAAAGAGAGCAATGAACTCACCAGCTGATCGTTTGAACATTCACAGGTTCTACTCCGATTAGAAACTGGGAACTGAAAACTAGATTGGAGAACTCACGGCACGGCCGAGGCGGGATTGGGGATTTGGCGAGTGTCGTCCGGTGGCCGCACCCGCAATGCTTCCCGCTGGATGGCTGTGTGGAAGGTCGCGCCGCGCCACCGATTCCGTCGTCGGGGGCGTCGGGGGTAGGCTGTAGGCCTATAGCGAGTAGCCGGCGGCGCGCGACGTGCTAGGTGCTACAGTTGGAGGGAAGCCGTCGGGTGGCTTTGCGGATTGCGCCGCCTGCTCAGAATTTCAAAATATGTTTAAATTTTCAAAAAAGTAGGAATTTCAAAATTTGTTCTAATTTCTTAAAAAGTTGAGAATTTCAAAATTTGTTTAAATTTTCAAAAAATATTTAAAATTTCAAAAACTATTAATAATATCAAAATATATTTACATTTTCAAAAAATATTGAAATTATCAAAAAATATTGAAATTATCAAAAAATATTTATAATATCAAATTTTGTTTAAATTTTCAAAAAATTCAAAAAAATTTAAAATTTCAAAATACGTTTAAATTTTCAAAAATGTTCAGAATTTCATTTTTTTAATGTTCAAAATATGTTTAAATTTAAAAAAAATCAGAATTTCAAAATTTGTTTAAATTTTCAAAAAATGTTCAAAATTTGTTTAAATTTTGTTCACCATTCAAAAAAATTATTCGGAATTCAAAATTGTTCAGCATGTCTAAACACATGCAGGCTGCCAAATAAAGTCTCAACTCAGCATGTCTCAGTGCATACACCGCTGCCAAACAACAGCAAATGCATGGACTCAACATGTCTACACTCAGCATGTATTAGAGGAGAACAGCTAGGCTAGGTCCATACATACTACCAAACACACCCTCTGTGTCTGTCTCTAGGCGCGTGCGTGTGGGCTCGTTCAGGCCAGGCCAAGCGCGCAAAACTGCAAGACGCACAGAATTGAGAGATGGGCCAAACCTAACAGCAACTCCAATGCGGCCCATTTCGTCCGAGCGCGTTTGTTTTGGGTCGGCGCGGACAGAAAAGTCGGCCCAACGCGCCGACCCAAACGGACGCGCGTCCATTTTTCGTCCGCCTGGCGACTCATTCCCGATCCAATTTTGAGCTTCATTTGCGTCGGCGCGGACACAAAGCGGACGCGCGCGGCGCCCGCCTACTCCTCCCCGTGGCCCGCTAGTCGGTGGCACATTGGTCATCCTCTTCCATTCCAACAGCAAACCCTCGCCCGCCTCCTTCGTCGTCGACGCCGCCGCCCATTTTCCGGTGCCTCTGCCAGTTGTTGGTGACGCAACACCCCCCTACAATGCCGCCACCTCCCACGTCGCCGCCACCGTCGTCTCGCCGTCGGGGATCCGAAAGGTTCCCACCCCCACTCCCCGACACAGCCGCGACCAAGAAGCCGCCTCGCCGCCCCGCCGATGAGGAGGAGGAGATCTTGGTTGTCGTGTTGGTCCATCACCACCTCAATAGCCAACGGCCGTTATCCTGTGGCTCCATTCCAAGGCACCTTCCGGCGTTGAATCGCAACCAAGAAAGCGGGTATTTCCTTCTTTGGAAGCACTACTTTGACACAACGACCCGTTATTCAAACATCAGAAATTCCGCCGCCATTTCCGTATGAGTAGGCATCTTTTCAACCGTATTAGAGAGGGGGTGGTCGGCTACGATGAGTATTTCGAGTGCAAAGAGGATGCCGTTGGAAAGATTGGCTTCTCCTCTTATCATAAATGCACTTCAGCCATCCGGATGCTTGCATACGGAGTACCCGGTGATCTCATTAACAAGTATATCCGTATGAGCGAGTCTACATGCCTAGACTCCATGTACAAGTTCTGCAAGGCTGTGATTGGTGTGTTTGGCCCTGAGTACTTGATAGAGCCGACTCCTTAAGATACAACCCACTTGTTGGAGATGAATGCCAGCAGGGGCTTCCCAGGGATGCTTGGCAGCATAGACTGCATGCACTGGAGTGGAAAAACTATCCTTCTGCTTGGCAAAGGCAATATAAGGGCCATGTTAGGGCTTGCACTATCATACTTGAGGCCGTGGCATCTCAAAATCTCTGGATCTGGCACTCTTTCTTCGGCATGGCCGGATCACACAATGATATCAACGTGCTTCAACGCTCGCGTGGTGTTTGCAAGGCTTGCTGAAGGCAACAACCCACTAGTGAATGTTACCATCAACGGCCACAACTACGACAAATGATACTACCTAGGTGACGGTATCTATTCTCGGTGGACCATTATTATGAAGACAATCCCCAACCATGTTGGAGAGAAGAGGAAAAGATTCGCCCAAGAGCAAGAGAGTGTAGGAAGGACGTCGAGCGTGCCTTTGGTGTTTTGCAATCTCGATGGGGCATCGTTCGGTATCCTTCTAGGACTTGGAGCATAAAGAAGTTGCGGGAGATGATGATTGCTTGTGTGATCATGCACAATATGATCGTAGAAGATGAGCATCCAGAACGTATCTACGATTAAGGGTTTCAGTTTCATGATGAGAATGTTGTGCCCGGGCAAGTAGGAGTGATGTCTACTACGCAACCTTCTTCTTGTAGACGTTGTTGGGCCTCCAAGTGCAGAGGTTTGTAGGACAGTAGCAAATTTCCCTCAAGTGGATGACCTAAGGTTTATCAATCCGTAGGAGGCGTAGGATGAAGATGGTCTATCTCAAGCAACCCTGCAACCAAGTAACAAAGAGTCTCTTGTGTCCCCAACACATCCAATACAATGATAAATTGTATAGGTGCACTAGTTCGGCAAAGAGATGGTGATACAAGTGCAATATGGATAGTAGATAATGGTTTTGTAATCTGAAAATATAAAAACAGCAAGGTAACTAATGATAAAAGTGAGCACAAACGGCATCGCAATGCGTTGAAACAAGGCCTAGGGTTCATACTTTCACTACTGCAAGTCCTCTCAACAATAATAACATAATTGGATCACATAACTATCCCTCAACATGCAACAAAGAGTCACTCCAAAGTCACTAATAGCGGAGAGCAAACGAAAATATTATGGTAGGGTACGAAACCACCTCAAAGCTATTTTTTCCAATCAATCTGTTGGGCTATTCCTATAGGTGTCACAAACAGCCCTAGAGTTCGTACTAGAATAACACCTTAAGACACAAATCAACCAAAACCCTAATGTCACGTAGATACTCCAATATCACCTCAAGTATCCGTGGGTATGATTATATGATATGCATCACACAATCTTAGATTCATCTATTCAACCAACACATAGAACCTCAAAGAGTGCCCCAAAATTTCTACCGGAGAGTCAAGACGAAAACATGTGCCAACCCCTATGCATAGGTTCATGGGCGGAACCCGCAAGTTGATCACCAAAACATACATCAAGTGGATCACGTGATATCCCATTGTCACCACAGATACGCACGGCAAGACATACATTAAGTGTTCTCAAATCTTTAAAGACTCAATCCGATAAGATAACTTCAAAGGGGAAACTCAATCCATTACAAGAGAGTAGAGGGGGAGAAACATCATAAGATCCAACTATAATAGTAAAGCTCGCGATACATCAAGATCGTGCCAAATCAAGAACACGAGAGAGAGAGAGAGAGAGAGAGAGATCAAACACATAGCAACTGGTACATACCCTCAGCCCCGAGGGAGAACTACTCCCTCCTCATCATGGAGAGCATCGGTATGATGAAGATGGCCACCAGTGAGGGTTCCCCCTCCGGCAGGGTGCCAGAACGGGTCTAGATTGGTTTTTGGTGGCTACAGAGGCTTCTGGCGGTGGAACTCCCGATCTATTCTGCTCCCCGATAGTTTTAGGGTATATGGATATATAGGTGGAAGAAATACATCAGGGGAGCCACGAGGGCCCACGAGGGTGGAGGGTGCGCCCATGGGGGTGGGCGCGCCCCCTGCCTCGTGCTCTCCTTGTTGATCCCCTGACGTGCACTCCAAGCCTCCTGTATTGCTTTCTTTCCAAAAGTAACTTTTTCGAAGGTTTCATTCCGTTTGGACTCCGTTTGTTATTCCTTTTCTGCGAAACACTGAAACAAGGGAAAAATAGAAACTGGCACTAGGCTCTGGGTTAATAGGTTAGTCCCAAAAATAATATAAAAGTGTATAATAAAGCCCATAAGCATCCAAAACAGATAATATAATAGCATGGAACAATCAAAAATTATAGATACGTTGGAGACGTATCAAGGAGCGGCAACGTTTGAACAGTTCACCCAATTTCATCATGAAATGCGTGATTGGGAAACTCACATGCAGCTGCAAAATGATTTGATCGAGTATATGTTGGCTCATGTTGGCAACCAATAGATGTATCCTTATTATTTGGCTTGTAAAACTATGTGAGACCAATTTAATTTATATTCGGGTTTGTAAAACTATGCTTTATATTTGGTTGTGAAAAATATGCTTCTGTGTGAAACTATATATTTGCTTGTGAAATATGCAAAGTGTTCATTGAAAATAGAGGCCAACCGGCCACGCCGGCAAATATGGGTCGACGCGTTGGGCGTACTGCCAACCTATATCAAAAAGAGGGCGGACACCGAGCGGACTCAAACGAACAAAAAGCAGACAAATGCGTTGTCCGTTTGTGTCAACGCGTTGGAGTTGCTCTAAAAGCTCAGGGGAGTGAAGGGCATCAGGGATACGGCCCATTCTTTAGAAAGAGGCCTGATTTGCTTAGTACTTCTGCATTTTGCTGAGTTGAGTTGGGTGATTTCTAATTTTTGTTGCTGAGTTGGGCATCCGAGCGTTGACTCTCAAACCATACACTGCATCCGTCCGCAAACAGAAGAGACCAGTCCCCAAACACAAATACAGGAGTCGGCCATCCAAAGCTATTAGCATACATTTAAAACCGGCTTTCAACAGACCAGGCGACTTTCATCTAAACCAGAGCACATTCATTACATTTTTGACATTTTTAATTAAAAAACAACCGGACCAATACCTAGCATATGGCGGCGCCCGTCCCAGACGTTCTTGTTGTTCTCTTCCGACGATCACCGAACTCAGCTCGCCGTCTCCATGAGCGGTGGCAATAAAACTCGTAAAGTGAATGTGCGGTCGCCAGCGAGGAAGAGTAGAACATAAGAGATGGGATGGCTCACTTGGGACTCGAGGCCCCGCCGCCTCCATGCCCTACTCATCCTCGTCGGAGTCTGCGGCCTGTCCATCATCAGTGGACGTTAGGTCCAGGATGGACGTGGAGCCGTGGAGGGGCGGCATGCTCGTCATCTCACTGGGGCGACCAAAATCTATTTGACGGCATGTAGGACGGGCAGTTGTTATTGTTCTCGTCCGCAATCACCAGAGCAGTCAACGTGTCCGTCTGCACTGCTAGAGTCGCCAATGCGTCCGGCTATGCCACCTGTACGTAGCAAGCGACGCTTTGTCTGCCTGTGGCCTTGTAGAGCACATGCGGCTCAGCGAGAAGTTGGAGTTCACTGCGACCATGGCCGCCACGGCTTCCTCGGCCGCGTGCTCGCTATAGATCTTGCCCTCCGTCCTACTCAAGGAGGAATAGGTTGTATCGGTGCTCCTCATACACCTGCTGGAACACTGACATAGGCATCGGTGCCGACTACTCCTCCATCATGGTGGCGTAGAAGTGCGTCTTCATCTACTCCATCGTCAGGCTGACATGCATCAGCGCGGGCTGCGACATGGAGTCGTTGTTGGAGCCGGTCTCCATCGTGGGGTCGTTGTCAGAGAGCTGGCCAACATGTTGGCATCTATCTGTCTGGCACGGCGGCTCTTCCACAACGTGTTTCCGCTCGCACTCATGGTGGATGTTGTAGGGAATTGTTGCATGGAAAACAAAAAAAATTCTACGCACACGCATTGGTCTATCCATGGAGATGCATAGCAACGCTAGGGCGAGAGTGTGTCAACGTACCCTCATAGACCATAAGCAGAAGTGTTAAACAATGCGGTTGATGTAGTCGAACTTCTTCGCACTCCAACCTATCAAGTACCGAACGCACGGCACCTCCGCGTTCTGCACACGTTCAGATTGATGACATCCTCCACCTTCTTGATCCAGCAAGACGGCGAGGTAGTAGATGAGTTTCGACAACATGACAGCGTGGTGACGGTGATGGTGAAGTGATATCCACAGGGCTTCGCCCAAGCACTACGAAAATGTGACCGGGTTGTAAACGGTGGAGGGGGAGCCGCACATGGCTAAGGGATTGATGTGCTTGTGCTAGGCGCCCCCTCCCACATATATATAGGTGGGAGGGAGGGAGGAGGAGCCAAAGGAGGCGTCGAAGTAGGAGGAATCCTACTTGGGGTCCCTCCCAAGCCGCGCCCCCTTTCCTTATTTGGAGTGCGGGGAAAGGCAGGGAAGGGTGCCCCCCCCCTTCCTTTCTCCCATGAGAGCGAAAGGCACAAAGGGCGAGCCCTCCCCTTTTCCTTCCCTAGGGCTGGCCAAACAAGGGAGGGGGTGCACCACCCCCTTGTGGGCTGGTTTGTCCCCTCCTTTGGCCCATAAGGCCCATAACTTGCCGGGGGTGTCCGGAACCCCTCCCGTTGACCTGATTCCTTCCCGGTACGTCCGAAAACACTTCCGGTGTCCAAATATCATCGTCCTATATATCAATCTTTATCTCTCGACCATTTCAAGACTCCTCGTCATGTCTGTGATCTCATCCGGGACTCCGAACAACATTCGGGCACCAACACATATAACTCATATAACAGTATATCGTCAATGAACGTTAAGCGTGCGGACCCTACGGGTTCGAGAACTATGTAGACATGACCGAGACACCTCTTCGGTCAATAAACAATAGCGGAACCTGTATGCCCATATTGGATCCTACATATTCTACGAAGATCTTTATCGGTCGAACCGTTATAACAACATACGTAATTCCCTTTATCCGTTGATGTCTACTGCACAACCTTTTTCTTGTAGACGTTGTTGGGCCTCCAAGTGCAGAGGTTTGTAGGACAGTAGCAAATTTCCCTCAAGTGGATGACCTGAGGTTTATCAATCCGTGGGAGGCGTAGGATGAAGACGGTATCTGTCAAGCAACCCTGCAACCAAATAACAAAGAGTCTCTTGTGTCCCCAACACACCCAATACAATGGTAATTGTATAGGTGCACTAGTTCGATGAAGAGATGGTGATACAAGTGCAATATGGATGGTAGATATAGGTTTTTGTAATCTGAAAATATAAAAACAGCAAGGTAACTAATGATAAAAGTGAGCACAAACGGTTTTTGCAATGCGTCGAAACAAGGCCTAGGGTTCATACTTTCACTAGTGCGAGTCCTCTCAACAATAATAACATAATTGGATCACATAACTATCCCTCAACATGCAACAAAGAGTCACTCCAAAGTCACTAATAGTGGAGAGCAAACAGAAAGATTATGGTAGGGTACGAAACCACCTCAAAGCTATTTTTTCCAATCAATCCGTTGGGCTATTCCTATAGGTGTCACAAACAGCCCTAGAGTTCGTACTAGAATAACACCTTAATACACAAATCAACCAAAACCCTAATGTCACGTAGATACTCCAATGTCACCACAAGTATCCGTGGGTATGATTATACGATATGCATCACACAATCTCAGATTCATCTATTCAACCAACACATAGAACCTCCAAGAGTGCCCCAAAATTTCTACGAGAGAGTCAAGACGAAAACATGTGCCAACCCCTATGCATAGGTTCATGGGCGGAACCGGCAAGTTGATCACCAAAACATACATCAAGTGAATCACGTGATATCCCATTGTCACCACAGATACACACGGCAAGACATACATTAAGTGTTCTCAAATCTTTAAAGACTCAATCCGATAAGATAACTTCAAATGGGAAACTCAATCCATTAAAAGAGAGTAGAGGGCGAGAAACATCATAAGATCCAACTATAATAGCAAAGCTCGCGATACATCAAGATCGTGCCAAATCAAGAACACGAGTGAGAGAGAGAGAGATCAAACACATAGCTACTGGTACATACCCTCAGCCCCGTGGGAGAACTACTCCCTCCTCATCATGGAGAGCACCGGTATGATGAAGATGGCCACCGGTGAGGGTTCCCCCCTCCGGCAGGGTGCCGGAGAGGGTCTAGATTGGTTTTTGGTGGCTACGGAGGCTTCTGGCAGTGGAACTCCCGATCTATTCTGCTCCCTGATAATTTTAGGGTATATGGATATATATATATATAGGTGGAAGAAATACATCAGGGGAGCCACGAGGGCCCACGAGGGTGGAGGGTGCGCCCGGGGGGGGGGGTGGGCGCGCCCCCTGCCTCGTGATCTCCTTGTTGATCCCCTGACGTGCACTCCAAGCCTCCTGTATTGCATTCTTTCCAAAAATAACTTTTCCGAAGGTTTCATTCTGTTTGGACTCCGTTTGTTATTCTTTTTCTGCGAAACACTGAAACAAGGGAAAAACAGAAACTGGCACTGGGCTCTGGGTTAATAGGTTAGTCCCAAAAATAATATGAAAGTGTATAATAAAGCCCATAAACATCCAAAATAGATAATATAATAGCATGGAACAATCAAAAATTATAGATACGTTGGAGACATATCAAGGAGCGGCAACGTTTGAACAATTCACCCAATTTCATCATGAAATGCGTGATTGGGAAACTCACATGCAGCTGCAAAATGATTTGGTCGAGTATATGTTGGCTCATGTTGGCAACCAATAGATGTATCCTTTTTATTTGGCTTGTAAAACTATGTGAGACCAATTTAATTTATATTCAGGTTTGTAAAACTATGCTTTATATCTGGTTGTGAAAAATATGCTTCCGTGTGAAACTATATATTTGCTTGTGAAATATGCAAAGTGTCCATTGAAAATAGAGGCCAACCGGCCACGCCGGCAAATATGGTTCGACGCGTTGGGCATACTGCCAACCTATATCAAAAAGAGGGCGGATACCGAGCGGACGATCGACTCAAACGAACAAAAAGCAGATAAATGCGCTGTCCGTTTGGGTCGACGCGTTGGAGTTGCTCTAAAAGCTCAGGGGAGTGAAGGGCATCAGGGATATGGCCCATTCTTTAGAAAGAGGCCTGATTTGCTTAGTACTTCTGCATTTTGCTGAGTTGAGTTGGGTGATTTCTAATTTTTGTTGCTGAGTTGGGCATCCGAGCGTTGACTCTCAAACCATACACTGCATCCGTCCGCAAACAGAAGAGACCAGTCCCCAAACACAAATACAGGAGTCGGCCATCCAAAGCTATTAGCATACATTTAAAACTGGCTTTCAACAGACCAGGCGACTTTCATCTAAACCAGAGCACATTCATTACATTTTTGACATTTTTAATTAAAAAACAACCGGACCAAAACCTAGCATACCTAGCATATGGCGTCGCCCGTCCCAGACGTTCTTGTTGTTCTCTTCCGACGATCACCGAACTCAGCTCGCCGTCTCCATGAGCGGTGGCAATAAAACTCGTGAAGTGAATGTGCGGTCGCCAGCGAGGAAGAGTAGAACATAAGAGATGGGATGGCTCACTTGGGACTCGAGGCCCCGCCGCCTCCATGCCCTACTCATCCTCGTCGAAGTCTGCGACCTGTCCATCATCAGTGGACGTGAGGTCACGATGGACGTGGAGGGGCGGCATGCTCGTCATCTCACTGGGGCGACCAAAATTTGTTTGACGGTATGTAGGACGGGCAATTGTTATTGTTCTCGTCAGCAATCACCAGAGCAGTCAACGTGTCCGTCTGCACTGCTAGTGCCGCCAATGCGTCCGGCTATGCCACCTGTACGTTGCAAGCGACGCTTTGTCTGCCTGTGGCCTTGTAGAGCACATGCGGCTCAGGGAGAAGTTGGAGTTCACTACGACCATGGCCGCCAGGGCTTCCTCGGTCGCGTGCTCGCTATAGATCTTGCCCTCCATCCTACTCAAGGAGGAATAGGTTGTATCGTTGCTCCTCATACGCCTGCTAGAACACCGACATAGGCATCGGTGCCGACTACTCCTCCATCATGGTGGCATAGAAGTGCGTCTGCATCTACTCCATCGTCAGGCTGACATGCATCAGCGCGGGCTGCGACATGGAGTCGTTGTTGGAGCCGGTCTCCATCGTGGGGTCATCGTCAGAGAGCTGGCCAACATGTCGCATCTATCTGTCTGGCATGGCGGCTCTTCCACAACGTGTTTCCGCTCGCGCTCATGGTGGATGTTGTAGGGAATTGTTGCATGGAAAACAAAAAAAATTCTACGCACACGCATTGGTCTATCCATGGAGATGCATAGCAATCCTAGGGTGAGAGTGTGTCTACGTACCCTCATAGACCATAAGCAGAAGCGTTAAACAATGCGGTTGATGTAGTCAAACTTCTTCGCGCTCCAACCTATCAAGTACCGAACGCACGACACCTCCGCGTTTTGCACACGTTCAGCTTGATGACATCCTCCACCTTCTTGATCCAACAAGACTGCGAGGTAGTAAATGAGTCTCGACAGCATGACAGCATGGTGACGGTGATGATGAAGTGATATCCACAGGGCTTCGCCCAAGCACTATGAAAATATGACCGGGTTGTAAACGGTGGAGGGGGAGCCGCACATGGCTAAGGGATTGATGTGCCTGTGCTAGGCGCCCCCTCCCACATATATATAGGTGGGAGGGAGGGAGGAGGAGCCAAAGGAGGCATCAAAGTAGGAGGAATCCTACTTGGGGTCCCTCCCAAGCCGCGCCCCCTTTCCTTATTTGGAGTGCGGGGAAAGGCAGGGAAGGGTGCCCCCCCTTTCCTTTCTCCCATGAGAGCGAAAGGCACAAAGGGCTAGCCCTCCCCTTTTCCTTCCCTAGGGCTGGCCAAACAAGGGAGGGGGTGCACCACCCCCTTGTGGGCTGGTTTGTCCCCTCCTTTGGCCCATAAGGCCCATAACTTGCCGGGGGGTGTCCGGAACCCCTCCCGGTGACCTGATTTCTTCCCGGTACGTCCGGAAACACTTCCGGTGTCCAAATATCATCGTCCTATATATCAATCTTTATCTCTCAGCCATTTCAAGACTCCTCGTCATGTCTGTGATCTCATCCGGGACTCCGAACAACATTTGGGCACCAACACATATAACTCATATAACAGTATATCGTCAATGAACGTTAAGCGTGCGAACACTACGGGTTCGAGAACTATGTAGAAATGACCGATACACCTCTCCGGTCAATAACCAATAGCGGAACCTGTATGCCCATATTGGATCCTACATATTCTACAAAGATCTTTATCGGTCGAACCGTTATAACAACATACGTAATTCCCTTTATCCATTGATGTCTACTACACGACCTTCTTCTTGTAGACGTTGTTGGGCCTCCAAGTGCAGAGGTTTGTAGGACAGTAGCAAATTTCCCTTAAGTGGATGACCTGAGGTTTATCAATCCGTGGGAGGCGTAGGATGAAGATGGTATCTGTCAAGCAACCCTGCAACCAAATAACAAAGAGTCTCTTGTGTCCCCAACAGACCCAATACAATGGTAAATTGTATAGGTGCACTAGTTCGACGAAGAGATGGTGATACAAGTGCAATATGGATGGTAGATATAGGTTTTTGTAATCTGAAAATATAAAACAGCGAGGTAACTAATGATAAAAGTAAGCACAAATGGTATTGCAATGCGTTGAAACAAGGCCTAGGGTTCATACTTTCACTAGTGTAAGTTCTCTCAACAATAATAACATAATTGGGTCATATAACAATCCCTCAACATGCAACAAAGAGTCACTCCAAAGTCACTAATAGCGGAGAACAAACGAAGAGATTATTGTAGGGTACGAAACCACCTCAAAGTTATCCTTTCTGATCGATCTATTCAAGAGTCTGTAGTAAAATAACACGAAGCTATTCTTTCTGTTCGATCTATTCAAGAGTTCGTACTAGAATAACACCTTAAGAAGCAAATCAACCAAAACCTAATGTCACCTCAAGTATCCGTGGGTATGATTATATGATATGAATCACAATCTCAGATTCATCTATTCAACCAACACAAAGAACTTCAAAGAGTGCCCCAAAGTTTCTACCGGAGAGTCAAGACGAAAATGTGTGCCAACCCCTATGCATAAGTTCACGAGGTCACAGAACTCGCAAGTTGATCACCAAAACATACATCAAGTGGATCACGTGAATATCCCATTGTCACCACAGATAAGTGAAGGAAATATGCCCTAGAGGCAATAATAAAGTTATTATTTATTTCCTTATATCATGATAAATGTTTATTATTCATGCTAGAATTGTATTAACCGGAAACATAATACATGTGTGAATACATAGACAAACAGAGTGTCACTAGTATGCCTCTACTTGACTAGCTCGTTAATCAAAGATGGTTATGTTTCCTAACCATGAACAAAGAGTTGTTATTTGATTAACGAGGTCACATCATTAGTTGAATGATCTGATTGACATGACCCATTCCATTAGCTTAGCACCCGATCGTTTAGTATGTTGCTATTGCTTTCTTCATGACTTATACATGTTCCTATAACTATGAGATTATGCAACTCCCGTTTACCGGAGGAACACTTTGGGTACTACCAAACGTCAAAACGTAAATGGGTGATTATAAAGGAGTACTACAGGTGTCTCCAATGGTAGATGTTGGGTTGGCGTATTTCGAGATTAGGGTTTGTCACTCCGATTGTCGGAGAGGTATCTCTGGGCCCTCTCGGTAATACACATCACATAAGCCTTGCAAGCATTATAACTAAGATGTTAGTTGTGAGATGATGTATTACGGAACGAGTAAAGAGACTTGCCAGTAACGAGATTGAACTAGGTATTGGATACCGACGATCGAATCTCGGGCAAGTAACATACCGATGACAAAGGGAACAACGTATGTTGTTATGCGGTCTGACCGATAAAGATCTTCGTAGAATATGTAGGAGCCAATATGGGCATCCAGGTCCCGCTATTGGTTATTGACCGGAGACGTGTCTCGGTCATGTCTACATTGTTCTCGAACCGTAGGGTCCGCACGCTTAACGTTACGATGACAGTTATTATGAGTTTATGCATTTTGATGTACCGAAGGTTGTTCGGAGTCCCGAATGTGATCACGGACATGACGAGGAGTCTCGAAATGGTCGAGACGTAAAGATTGATATATTGGAAGCCTATGTTTGGACACCGGAAGTGTTCCGGGTGAAATCGGGATTTTACCGGATTACCGGGAGGGTTACCGGAACCCCCCGGGAGCCAAATGGGCCTACATGGGCCTTAGTGGAAAGGTGAGAGGGCTGCCCACAAGGGCTGCGCACCTCCCCCTCCCCCTAGTCCTATTAGGACTAGGAGAAGGGGCCGGCCACCCTCTCTCTCTCCCCCCTTTAAGGAATCCTAGTTGGAATAGGATTGGAGGGGGGAGTCCTACTCCCGATGGGAGTAGGACTCCTCCTGCGCCTCCAAGCTTGGCCGGCCAGCCCTCCCCTCTCATCCTTTATATACGGGGGCAGGGGGCACCTCTAGACACACAAGTTGATCCTTGAGATCGTTCCTTAGCCGTGTGCGGTGCCCCCTGCCACCAAATTCCACCTCGATCATACCGTTGTAGTGCTTAGGCGAAGCCCTGCGTCGGTAGTACATCAAGATCGTCACCACGCCGTCGTGCTGACGGAACTCTTCCTCGACGCTTTGCTGGATCGGAGCCCGAGGATCGTCATCGAGCTGAACGTGTGCTAAGAACTCGGAGGTGCCGGAGTAACGGTGCTTGGATCGGTCGGATCGGGAAGACGTACGACTACTTCCTCTACGTTGTGTGATCGCTTCTGCAGTCGGTCTGCGTTGGTACGTAGACAACACTCTCCCCTCTCCTTGCTATGCATCACCATGATCTTGCGTGTGCGTAGGAAATTTTTTAAAATTACTACGTTCCCCAACAGTGGCGTCAGAGCCAGGTTTTATGGTTTGATGTTATTTGCACGAGTAGAACACAAGTGAGTTGTGGGCGATACAAGTCATACTGCCTACCAGCATGTCATACTTTGGTTCGGCGGTATTGTTGGACGAGACGACCCGGACCAACCTTACGCGTACGCTTACGCGAGACCGGTTCCCTCGACGTGCTTTGCACATAGATGGCTTGCGGGCGACTGTCTCTCCAACTTTAGTTGAACCGAGTGTGGCTACGCCCGGTCCTTGAGAAGGTTAAAACGGAGTCTATTTGACGAACTATCCTTGTGGTTTTGATGCGTAGGTGAGATGAGTTCTTACTTAAGCCCGTAGCAGCCACGTAAAACTTGCAACAACAAAGTAGAGGACGTCTAACTTGTTTTTGCAGGGCATGTTGTGATGTGATATGGTCAAGGCATGATGCTGATTTTATTGTATGAGATGATCATGTTTTGTAACCAAGTTATCGGCAACTGGCAGGAGCCATATGGTTGTCGCTTTATTGTATGCAATGCAATCGCGATGTAATGCTTTACTTTATTACTAAGCGGTAGTGATAGTCGTGGAAGCATAAGATTGGCGAGACGACAACGATGCTACGATGGAGATCAAGGTGTCGCGCCGGTGATGATGGTGATCATGACGGTGCTTCGGAGATGGAGATCACAAGCACAAGATGATGATGGCCATATCATATCACTTATATTGATTGCATGTGATGTTTATCTTTTTATGCATCTTATCTTGCTTTGATTGACGGTAGCATTATAAGATGATCTCTCACTGAATTATCAAGAAGTGTTCTCCCTGAGTATGCACCGTTGCCAAAGTTCGTCGTGCCCAGACACCACGTGATGATCGGGTGTGATAAGCTCTACGTCCATCTACAACGGGTGCAAGCTAGTTTTGCACACGCAAAATACTCAGGTTAAACTTGACGAGCCTAGCATATGCAGATATGGCCTCAGAACACGGAGACCAAAAGGTCGAGCGTGAATCATATAGTAGATATGATCAACATAACGATGTTCACCATTGAAAACTACCCCATCTCACGTGATGATCGGTTATGGTTTAGTTGATTTGGATCACGTGATCACTTAGAGGATTAGAGGGATGTCTATCTAAGTGGGAGTTCTTAAGTAATATGATTAAATTGAACATAAATTTATCATGAACTTAGTCCAGGTAGTATTTTGCAAATTATGTTGTAGATCAATAGCTCGCGTTGTTGCTTCCCTGTGTTTATTTTTGATATGTTCCTAGAGAAAATTGTGTTGAAAGATGTTAGTAGCAATGATGCGGATTGGATCCATGATCTGAGGTTTATCCTCATTGCTGCACAGAAGAATTATGTCCTTGATGCACCGCTAGGTGACAGACCTATTGCAGGAGCAGATGCAGATGTTATGAACGTTTGGCTAGCTCAATATGATGACTACTTGATAGTTTAGTGCACCATGCTTAATGGCTTAGAATCGGGACTTCGAAGACGTTTTGAACGTCATGGACCATATGATATGTTCCAGGAGTTGAAGGTAATATTTCAAGCAAATACCCGAGTTGAGAGATATGAAGTCTCCAACAAGTTCTATAGCTAAAAGATGGAGGAGAATCGCTCAACTAGTGAGCATGTGCTCAGATTGTCTGGGTACTACAATCGCTTGAATCAAGTGGGAGTTAATCTTCCAGATAAGATAGTGATTGACAGAATTCTCTAGTCACCATGACCAAGTTAGTAGAACTTCGTGATGAACTATAGTATGCAAGGGATGACGAAAACGACTCCCGAGCTTTTCATGATGATGAAATCGATGAAGGTAGAAATCAAGAAAAACATCAAGTGTTGATGGTAGACAAGACCACTAGTTTCAAGAAAAGGGCAGAGGGAAGAAGGGGAACTTCAAAAAGAACAGCAAGCAAGTTGCTGCTCAAGTGAAGAAGCCCAAGTCTGGACCTAAGCCTGAGACTGAGTGCTTCCACTGCAAAGGGACTGGTCACTGGAAGCGGAACTACCCCAAGTGATTGGCAGATAAGAAGGATGGCAAAGTGAACATAAGTATATTTGATATACATGTTATTGATGTGTGCTTTACTAGTGTTTATAGCACCCCACCCCCCCCCCCCCCCCCGGTATTTGATATTGGTTCAGTTGCTAAGAGTAGTAACTCGAAACAGGAGTTGCAGAATAAACAGAGACTAGTTAAGGGTGAAGTGACGATATGTGTTGGAAATAGTTCCAAGATTGATATGATCATCATCGCACACTCCCCTATACTTTCGGGATTAGTGTTGAACTTAAATAAGTGTTATTTGGTTTTTGCGTTGAGCATGAATATGATTTGATCATGTTTATTGCAATACGGTTATTCATTAAAATCAGAGAATAATTGTTGTTCTGTTTACATGAATAAAACCTTCGATGGTCATACACCCAATGAAACAAGTTCGTTGGATCTCGATCGTAGTGATACACATATTCATAATATTGAAACCAAAAGATGCAAAGTTAATAATGATAGTGCAACTTATTTGTGGCACTGCCGTTTAGGTCATATTGGTATAAAGCGCATGAAGAAACTCCATGCTGATGGGCTTTCGGAATCACTTGATTATGAATCACTTGATGATTGCGAACCATGACTTTTGGGCAAGATGACTAAAACGCCATTCTCCGGAACAATGGAGCAAGCAACAGATTTGTTGGAAATCATACATACTGATGTATGTGGTCCGATGAATATTTAAGGCTTGCAGCGGGTATCACTATTTTCTGACCTTCACAGATGATTTGAGCAGATATGGGTATATCTACTTAATGAAATAGAAGTCTGGTACATTTGAAAAGTTCATATAATTTCAGAGTGAAGTGGAAAATCATCGTAACAAGAAAATAAAGTTTCTACGATCTGATCGTGGAAAAGAGTATTTGAGTTACGAGTTTGGTCTTCAGTTAAAACAATGTGAAATAGTTTCACTACTCACGCCACCTGGAACACCACAGCATAATGGTGTGTCCGAACGTCATAACCGTACTTTATTGGATATAGTGCAATCTATGATGTTTCTTACCGATTTACCACTATCGTTTTTGGGGTCATGCATTAGAGACAGCTGCATTCACGTTAAAAAAGGGGCACCATCTATATCCGTCGAGACGACGCCTTATGAACTATGGTTTGGCAAGAAACCAAAGTTGTCATTTCTTAAAGTTTGGGGTTGCGATGCTTATGAGAAAAAGTTTCATCCTGATAAGCTCAAACCCAAATCGGAGAAATATGTCTTCATAGGATACCCAAAGGAGACTGTTGGGTACACCTTCTATCACAGATCCTAAGGCAAGACATTCGTTGCTTATAATGGATCCTTTCTAGAGAAGGAGTTTCTCTTGAAAGAAGTAAGTGGGAGGAAAGTAGAAAACTTGATAAGGTAATTGTACCTTCTACCTTATTGGAAAGTAGTTCATCACAAAAATCTGTTCTTGTGACTACTACACCAATTAGTGAGGAAGCTAATGATGATGATCATGTAACTTCAGATCAAGTTACTACCGAATCTCGTAGGTAAACCAGAGTGAGATCCGCACCAGAGTGGTACGGTAATACAATTCTGGAAGTCATGCTACTAGATCATGATGAACCTATGAACTATGAGGAAGCGATGATGAGCCCAGATTCCGCGAAATGGTTTGAGGCCATGAAATCTGAGATATGATCCATGTATGAGAACAAAGTTTGGACTTTGGTTGACTTGCCCGATGATCGGCAGGCAATTGAGAATAAATGGATCTTCAAGAGGAAGACGGACGCTGATAGTAGTGTTACTATCTACAAAGCTAGAATTGTCGCAAAAGGTTTTCGACAAGTTCAAGGTGTTGACTACGATGAGAGCTTCTCACTCGTATCTATGCTTGAGTCTGTCCGAATCATGTTAGTAATTGCCGCATTTTATGAAATCTGGCAAATGGATAAACAAAACTGCATTCCTTAATGGATTTATTAAAGAAGAGTTGTATATGATGCAACAGAAGGTTTTGTCAATCTGAAAGGTGCTAACAAAATGTGCAAGCTCCAGCGATCCATCTGTGGACTGGTGCAAGCATCTCGGAGTTGGAATATACGCTTTGATGAGTTGATCAAAGCATATAGTTTTATACAGACTTGCGGTGAAGCCTGTATTTACAAGAAAGTGAGTGGGAGCACTACAACATTTCTGATAAGTATATGTGAATGACATATTGTTGATCGGAAATAATGTAGAATTATTCTGTAAAGCATAAAGGAGTGTTTGAAAGGAGTTTTTCAAAGAAAGACTTCGGTGAAGCTGCTTACATATTGAGCTTCAAGATCTATAGAGATAGATCAAGACGCTTGATAAGTTTTTTCAATGAGTACATACCTTGACAAGATTTTGAAGTAGTTCAAAATGGAGCAGTCAAAGAAAGAGTTCTTGCCTGTATTATGAGGTGTGAAGTTGAGTAAGACTCAAAGCCCGACCACGGCAGAAGATAGAAAGAGAATGAAAGTCATTCCCTATGCCTTGGCCATAGGTTCTATAAAGTATGTCATCCTGTATACCAGATCTATTGTATACCCTGCACTGATTTGGCAAGGGAGTACAATAGTGATCTAGGAGTAGATCACTGGACAGCGGTCAGAATTATCCTTAGTGAAATAAGGATATGTTTCTCGATTATGGACGTGATAAAAAGGTTCGTCGTAAAGGGTTACGCCGATGCAAGTTTTGACACTAATCTAGATGACTCTAAGTCTCGGTCTAGATACATATTGAAAGTGGGAGCAATTAGCTAGAGTAGCTCCATGCAGAGCATTGTTGACATAGAAATTTGCAAAATACATGTGGATCTGAATGTGGCAGACCCGTTGACTAAGATTCTCTCACAAGCAAAACATGATCACACCTTAGTACTCTTTGGGTGTTAATCACATAGCGATGTGAACTAGATTACTGAATCTAGTAAACCCTTTGGGTGTTGGTCACATGGCGATGTGAACTATGGGTGTTAATCACATAATGATGTGAACTATCGCTGTTAATCACATGGTGATGTAATCTAGATTATTGACTCTAGTGCAAGTGGGAGACTGAAGGAAATATGCCCTAGAGGCAATAATAAAGTTATTATTTATTTCCTTATATCATGATAAACGTTTATTATTCATGCTAGAATTGTATTAACCGGAAACATAATACATGTGTGAATACATAGACAAACAGAGTGTCACTAGTATGCCTCTACTTGACTAGCTCGTTAATCAAAGATGGTTATGTTTCCTAACCATGAACAAAGAGTTGTTATTTGATTAACAAGGTCACATCATTAGTTGAACGATCTGATTGACATGACCCATTCCATTAGCTTAGCACCTGATCATTTAGTATGTTGCTATTGCTTTCTTCATGACTTATACATGTTCCTATAACTATGAGATTATGCAACTCCCGTTTACCGGAGGAACACTTTGGGTACTACCAAACGTCACAACATAAATGGGTGATTATAAAGGAGTACTACAGGTGTCTCCAATGGTAGATGTTGGGTTGGCGTATTTCGAGATTAGGGTTTGTCACTCCGATTGTCGGAGAGGTATCTCTGGGCCCTCTCGGTAATACACATCACATAAGCCTTGCAAGCATTATAACTAAGATGTTAGTTGTGAGATGATGTATTACGGAACGAGTAAAGAGACTTGCCAGTAACGAGATTGAACTAGGTATTGGATACCGACGATCGAATCTCGGGCAAGTAACATACCGATGACAAAGGGAACAACGTATGTTGTTATGCGGTCTGACCGATAAAGATCTTCGTAGAATATGTAGGAGCCAATATGGGAATCCAGGTCCCACTATTGGTTATTGACCGGAGACGTGTCTCGGTCATGTCTACATTGTTCTCGAACCGTAGGGTCCGCACGCTTAACGTTACGATGACAGTTATTATGAGTTTATGCATTTTGATGTACCGAAGGTTGTTCGGAGTCCCGGATGTGATCACGGACATGACGAGGAGTCTCGAAATGGTCGAGACGTAAAGATTGATATATTGGAAGCCTATGTTTGGACACCGGAAGTGTTCCGGGTGAAATCGGGATTTTACCGGATTACCGGGAGGGTTACCGGAACCCCCCGGGAGCCAAATGGGCCTACATGGGCCTTAGTGGAAAGGTGGGAGGGCTGCCCACAAGGGTTGTGCACCTCCCCCTCCCCCTAGTCCTATTAGGACTAGGAGAAGGGGCCGGCCACCCTCTCTCTCTCTCTCCCCTTTAAGGAATCCTAGTTGGAATAGGATTGGAGGGGGGAGTCCTATAGGACTCCTCCTGCGCCTCCAAGCTTGGCCGGCCAGCCCTCCCCCTCTCATCCTTTATATACGGGGGCAGGGGGCACCTCTAGACACACAAGTTGATCCTTGAGATCGTTCCTTAGCCGTGTGCGGTGCCCCCTGCCACCAAATTCCACCTCGATCATACCGTTGTAGTGCTTAGGCGAAGCCCTGCGTCGGTAGTACATCAAGATCGTCACCACGCCGTCGTGCTGACGGAACTCTTCCTCGACGCTTTGCTGGATCGGAGCCCGAGGATCGTCATCGAGCTGAACGTGTGCTAAGAACTCGGAGGTGCCGGAGTAACGGTGCTTGGATCGGTCGGATCGGGAAGACGTACGACTACTTCCTCTACGTTGTGTGATCGCTTCCGCAGTCGGTCTGCGTTGGTACGTAGACAACACTCTCCCCTCTCGTTCCTATGCATCACCATGATCTTGCGTGTGCGTAGGAATTTTTTTTGAAATTACTACGTTCCCCAACAATAAGCACATGCAAGACATACATCAAGTGTTCTCAAATCCTTAAAGACTCAATCCGATAAGATAACTTCAAAGCGAAAACTCAATCCATTACAAGAGAGTGGAGGGGGAGAAACACCATAAGATCCAACTATAATAGCAAAGCTCGCGATACATCAAGATCATTCCAAATCAAGAACACGAGAGAGAGAGAGAGAGAACACATAGCTACTGGTACATACCCTCAGCCCCGAGGGTGAACTACTCCCTGCTCGTTATGGAGAGCGCCGGGATGATGAAGATGGCCACCGGAGAGGGATTCCCCCCTCCGGCAGGGTGCCGGAACGGGTCTAGATTGATTTTCGGTGGCTACGGAGGCTTGTGGCGGCGGAACTCCTGATTTAGGTTTCTTTTTGGGGGTTTCTATATTTATAGGGATTTTTGGTGTCGGGAACAAGTCAGGGGGTCTCCGAGGCGGGCACGAGGTAGGGGGGCGCGCCCCCACCCTCGTGGGTGCCTCGGGACTCTTCTGGTCCATCTCCGATACTCCGTGGGCTTCTTCTGGTCCAAAAATAATCTCCGTAAATTTTCAGGTCAACTGGGCTCCATATGATATTCCTTTCCTATAAAACTAAAAACAAGGAAAAACAGAAACTGGCACTAAGCTCTAGGTTAATAGATTAGTCCCAAAAATCATATAAAATAGCATGTAAATGCATATAAAATATCCTAGATGGATAATATAATGGCATGGAACAATCAAAAATTATAGACACGTTGGAGACGTATCATCCATCGGTATATTACTTCCCGAGATTCGATCGTCGCTATCTTCATACCTAGTTCAATCTCGTTACCGACAAGTCTCTTTACTCATTATGTAATACATCACCTAGTGACCAACTCCATAGTCGTTTGCTTGCAAGCTTATGATGTGTATTACCGAGAGGGCCCAGAGATACCTCTCCGATACTCTGAGTGACAAATCCTAATCTCGATCTATGTCAACCCGACAAACACCTTGGGAGATACCTGTAGAGAAACTTTATGATCACCTAGTTACGTTGTGACATTTGATAGCACACAAGGTATTCCTCCGGTATCCGGGAGTTGCATAATCTCATAGTCGAAGGAATATGTATTTGACATGAAGAAAGCAATAGCAATAAACTGAACGATCAATATGGTAAGCTAACAGATGGATCTTGTCCATCACATCATTCTCCTAACGACGTGATCCCGTTATCAAATGACAACACATGTCTATGGTTAGGAAACCTTAACCATCTTTGATCAACGAGTTGGTCTAGTAGAGGCTTACCAGGTACACGGTATTTGTTTATGTATTCACACATGTATTTAGGTTTACAATCAATACAATTCTAGCATGAATAATAAATCTTTATCACGAATAAGGGAATATAAAATAATAGCTTTATTATTGCCTCTAGGGCATATTTCCTTCAAATGTGGTGCATGGGTGTAGCGGATGAGCTGTGTTGTGGTGTGAGTCGGGTGTGTCCTTCTTTAAATAGCGGATGCCGGTGAGGCCAAGCGTCCGGTCGCGTCAATGCACGGGCATCAGAGTTGGTTTCTTGGCCGGCGAGTCTGTTTAATGGCGGCACATGGATGGATGGGGATTAAACGGGAGTGGTAGATGTCTGTCACGTCACGTCCAAAGTAAACGTCTTCGACATTGAACATGCACGGACATCGGGAAAGTGGCACGGGTTGCGCCCCCGGCCAGCGAGTCGCTTCAATGCTGGCGCAAGTGAGAGATTAAGTCAGCTATGTGTCAGCATCAATGCAGAGCGGCCGCTCTAGAGCGGCATGAATGTGGGTAACTGGCTTCGGGCGAGAAAGGGCACGAGTGAGGAGAGAGGTTTCGGTGTGCAGGTTTGTCGGATGCTTGCGTGGCAGCATTTGGACGCCCGCAAAGCCCTCAGGTTTGCTCTGGATTGCGAAAAAAGGACTTCCGGACCACCAAGAAGACCGATACAGAACCACATTAGATCACAAAACACGTCCAGACCACGTGATTCAGACAGTTTTCCGCGTTGCAGATGCCCTTGCGTGTTGAACTACTGTCGATCATTTCTTGTGAGACAAGCATCACGCTTTCTACTCCCTCTGTTTCTTTTGTAGTTCGGGTATTAGATTTGTTTGAAGTCAAACTCTTTAAAGTTTTACCAAGTTCATACAAAAACATATTAACATGGTCAATATCATTAGATCGTCATGGAGCATATTTCCATACTATATTTATTAAGCATGGTAGATGTCTGTCACGTCACGTCCAAAGTAAACGTCTTCGACATTGAACATGCACGGACATCGGGAAAGTGGCACGGGTTGCGCCCCCGGCCAGCGAGTCGCTTCAATGCTGGCGCAAGTGAGAGATTAAGTCAGCTATGTGTCAGCATCAATGCAGAGCGGCCGCTCTAGAGCGGCATGAATGTGGGTAACTGGCTTCGGGCGAGAAAGGGCACGAGTGAGGAGAGAGGTTTCGGTGTGCAGGTTTGTCGGATGCTTGCGTGGCAGCATTTGGACGCCCGCAAAGCCCTCAGGTTTGCTCTGGATTGCGAAAAAAGGACTTCCGGACCACCAAGAAGACCGATACAGAACCACATTAGATCACAAAACACGTCCAGACCACGTGATTCAGACAGTTTTCCGCGTTGCAGATGCCCTTGCGTGTTGAACTACTGTCGATCATTTCTTGTGAGACAAGCATCACGCTTTCTACTCCCTCTGTTTCTTTTGTAGTTCGGGTATTAGATTTGTTTGAAGTCAAACTCTTTAAAGTTTTACCAAGTTCATACAAAAACATATTAACATGGTCAATATCATTAGATCGTCATGGAGCATATTTCCATACTATATTTATTAAGCATGGTAGATATTGATAAATTTTTTATTATAAATTTGGTCAACCTTTGTACTAATACACGGAGTAAAAAAGAAATGAAAGGCGTATGTGTCGGAGCTACGACAAATTTCTCGATATGATATCCTAATTAAGCTAGATGTATAGATGTCCCATCAAGAGGAGCGTGTGTCTTGATTCCCGCTAGTGGATTAATAGCCAATCCCTCGACCCATGTGCGTATTAACGCTAAATCGTGGGGATACGAGGGAATTTGTTGCCATGTGACCGCATGATGTTGCTGCCCCTCCCCCCCCCCCCCCCCCCCCCCCATCCAGTGCAACGAGCTAACTCGTGTAACGAATGCACCAGGTGCACATGACCCGTCAGATTGGAATCAAAGGGACAAGATCTGGGCTGCTGGTACATTTTACAAAGGGCACCTTGTAGTATTATTGAATGCTACGAATAGTACTGCCCAATCCTGTATTGATGTACCAGTCTGAGCCAGAAAATATCCTGCTGTTGTTTGCGGAGACGTGATCAAACCGAACTTTTTTGTTTGACCAAGTTGAAAAATCATTTTCTTAAGTTTTAAAAAGAGATTTTCTTCAGTAGTCTTGGTTACTGTGACCAATCCATTAGTAGTGAGAGTAAATTTTGACACATTTGTTCTACACATGCAATACTCACCTTTGAACTGATGCAACGAGTATATATAACAAAAAAAACTGAACGAACTACACCTGCAAACAGTGATCTTCTTCTAATAGACACAGATTTAATGGATACACTCATCTGTGAGGTTTCTAGTTACAACCGTACATTACATAGCTTAACTGTATCCATCAAGTGTGATTGTCAGGTAACATATCTCAAGGCTTAACACTAACCTAAACGAGCAAGCTTATCAAAATACCCAAACCACACAAACCAACCCCAGTTACATCAACTCACGGCTTAACACTAATCATGGATTGCATGGTGCCATCCCCTCTGGTTCCCGTTGCACTTCACTGAATATGTACTGGCTCTGAAACTCCAAGTACGAACAATACAACTGCCTGGTAGAAAGAAACATGATTCTATCATATAAGGGGTAGCCTGCAGTCCAAAGAACAATTCAGGAAAAAAAACAGAACTTAAGCGATCCAGGCAAGGCCATGCTAAGATCAAAAGTGATTTGGTTGGACAACAATTGTCTTTATAATGCTGAAAAACTAAGACATATTTGCAGAATTAAATCTTGTTTGTCTATTAGAAGTGTCTCACTTGCTAAAGTACAGAGCAAGAATTTCTGATGATGATGCTAAAAATATCTATTACAGATGAACATCTTCTCACTTATCTTCCAAGTTTCAGATGATGATGCTGAACATGTTCTCAATTATCTTCCAAGTTTCAGATGATGAATGATGCTGAACATGTTCTCACTTATCTTCAAAGTTTCAGATGCTGCTGTTGCTGCTGCAGTACAGAGCAACAACACACATGAGAAAAAGGAATTGTGCTCAATACACATAATAATAAGGTTGCGCTAATTGGCCAAATAGTCACATGAGCACAATGTATAGCAGTTGTCTGCAAAATGAAGTTACACATAAATACAAATCCAATCTTGAAATCTATGTGAAGCTAGGCTTAGCAATTCCCTTTCTAGGTCATACAATCAACTTCCTGAAGCTAACAGTAAGGCTCATTCAGAGTTACATAGAATAATTATACAGAACTGGATAAACCAATCATATGCATGCTTCAACAAAACGCCTGCAAATGTGAGCTTCTAGTTCTAGGTATCATTTTTCACGTAAAAACTATTGCGTGTACACATCACAGGAAAAAGTAGTAATTGGCATCACAGAAAAAAGGTAGTAATGAACAAACTCTTGCCGTGTACGCGGGCTCACAGGTAATCATTTTTCACATACATATTCAGTCGTTCATGTACGACTTTAGTATAAATTGAGCGAAGTTCTTGACTAATTATCAGAGCAGACATAGCACATCTATATTCCACTCTAACAATTGTAATTAGTGATAAGATTTCACCATTATGGTTGCATCTCGTACATAAATTCAGTGCCCATACTGTCCAATTTCTGAAATGGGTTCAAACGAATTGGGGCAACTGAGGAGGAATCAGAAGAACCAATATGGCTGCCCATGAATAATATAAGAACGAAATACAGTGCACATACCTCGGATCGTTGAGCTGTAATGGCGGATGGACGGATCCTATGCAGCAGTACGGTCCATCCACAGAGCTACAACCTCGCGTCGCTACATAGGCGCAATCACACCGAGCCGCCGCTCAACTACATGGTTTGGATCCTGGGCGCTGGTGTTTCAACGCCGGCGGTCCCAGAGGGAGAGGGAGTTCTCGAGGAAGAGGAGAGGCAGACGCCAAGTCACCCAATTTTTCTGCTAACCCTAGCTGAACCTAGCGCCTGGTTCAGTGGTACAGAAGATGGCGAAAGGGGAAGACACAAAGTGGAGTTTGGAGGTTGTTTGGCTCGATTTTGCTACACTTCAAGGCCCCTTTGCAAAATGTACCAGCACCCACATCTTTGATTGATCCCGTCCCTCATATTCCAATCCGACGGCTCATGTGCAGCCGGCGTATCTGGTGCACGAGTTGGCTCGTTGCACTCGATACGTCGTCGTCCCCCCCCCCCCCCCCCCCGGTAAAAGGGATGATGCCACGTGGGACAAAACTTTACTCTCTCATCCCCCCGCACACTTCTTCTTCCTACCATCCAGAGCCCCATCGCTCGAGCCTGCCACTGTCGCGCCACCAAGATTTCACCTTCTCACGTGCATCCCAGCACCACGCCACCACATAAGCGATAGTCACATGTCGCCAAATGCGGAAGGGTGGGCAGCCCATGAACATGGGTAAAGCAGTTGCACCACCCCCAAAGATGGCCTTTGCCACTAAGGGCAAGTGGAAGACCTCCATGGTGGCGGGCGGCAAGCTAGACCAGTTCTCCATCATCGGGTACTTGCCGCCGTCGGAGGCCACCTATGCGTGCCTCGGGTTCACCACCATCAACTGCGTCCTCGTGTAGGAGATTATTCCCACTCCACGGGAGAAAAGTACATATGTGTTTTGTGCCTTTTCTGATATGTGGTTTGGGTTTTCCAATCCACCCAATCCTTCGCGGTCTTCTTCATTTTAATGCTTTTAGTTTCATCATCTTTCCCCAACATCGTCCTCCACGTGGCGTGTTTTGTCATCCCGTGAGAGGCATTTCCCTATTGCAGGTTGCACCTTGTCCTATGGCGCAAATAGTTTTGTGCTGGGTTGGAAACGAACGTCAATGAGACATGCGAATGCGGCGGCGCCAACATTAGCAAGATTGATGGGGTCGACTACCTGGAAGCCAATTTGTCGAAACGAATAAAAAATGGCAAGAGAAATGGTTCTGCATTCCCGACATGCCACTCCCGGACCCTCCTCGAAAGAAGCGATAATCTTAAGGCCGAAGATCAATGTGCAGCCGTAGTCCCAACGGTTACTAGGCTGGCCGAGAAGTTGACCAGGCTTTCCAAGCAAGGGCATGACCCTGTTTCTGCAACTCTCTCGATTGGTGGTGAAGGATTGCATGATTGTGTTCTGTGAGGTGATGTCGAAACCGACATTCCTTCAATTGTTACTAGATCTCGTATCTAGCAGCAAATGACTATGATCCAGTTTCAGTGTATTTTTCAAGCAACAACGGACAGCGTACAATCAAATGAAGAGGATAACCAATATGGTTTTCAATGTAATTTTGTTTGCTGTTCATTTTGTCTCTTATTGTTTTTCCATTATATCAGTGTCTTTTTTTAAGTACATACCATAGTACATTTGTGAGCGGAGATCTACTTTACATTTGCAGAATGTATGAGACTACCCATAGTGGGGGGTAACTTAAACAATGTTACTACATTTATAGTGAGGAGTGATAGATGTGTACCGCCATGCAACACTTTCTTTATTAGGTTGTAGATTTATCTTGTCTTGATATGTGTGATGTTACTCATAGTGTGAGCAACTAGCTTTTTGTGAAAAAAGTTCCGATCTATTCATTTTCAATCATGGCAGTACAGCGAACACAAGAAATAATAAAAATTACATCCTGATTCGTAGACCACCTAGCGACAACTACAAGCACTGAAGCGAGCCGAAGGTGCGCCGCCGTCATCGCCCCTCCCTCGCCGGAGTCGGGCATAACTTGTTGTAGTAGACATTCGGAAAGTCGTCGTGCTAAGGCCCCATAGGACCAGCGCACCAGAACAACCGCCGCCGATGAAGAATAACGTAGATCGAAAGGATCCAACCCAAAGACACACAAACATAGACGAACAATAACCAAATCCATCGAGGATAGATCCGCTGGAGACACACCTCCACACGCCCACCAACGATGCTAGACGCATCATCGGAATGAGGGCTAGGCGGGGAGACCTTTATTCCATCTTCAGGGAGTCTTCTTCGTCTTGCTTTCTTGAGCAGAACACAAACCTTAACAAAAATCAAAGAAACGACTAACAACAGAGTCCTCCCGCCGGCCCTTGACAGGATCCATCGCGCTCCCATGGCCCGAGGGCAACCGGAGGCGAGGTGGACCTGTGGTGACGCCAGCAAGAGGCATGAGCCCTAGATCTTTTTGAGGAGTAGGAGGAGGCGGCGGCGGTGGCTGCGTTATCGACTAGTATGAGTAACTAGCTATGTTACTCCATTTGTCTCTCTCCTCATTAATTAGCTGCCACATTATCTTTTTTTCCTTAGGTGTTATCTATATTGCTCTCTTTGTTATTTCCACTATGATTAGTCTGAGGCTAGTAACAATTCCAAAAAAATGCAGAATACATCTGTCGTGGCAAATCTCCAAAGAACGAATAAACAAAAGCTATCAGTTTTCCCGCTGAAAAAGAGAATTGACACACAAGTAGTTTTGACCCGTCGGGTCCACCACGAAAGGGTACTCTAAGGCGGTAGGAGGCGATCGCAAGGCGATCATGCACCTATGCTAGGGTTAGGGTTCCAGCTTCTCGGGGGTGGTTGGGATCTAGCAGCGATTAGAGGCGACGGCGCTCTCTGTGATTGCGGGCTGGGAGCGTCTGTTCTTGGCTGTGGATGGTGTCCATGGCCGGGACCGAGGATGGCAAGGCGGTGGGGACGGCGCGGGTCGCAGCGAATACTCAAAGGCCAGCGGGACTGAATCTGGCGGCGGGGACGACGGCGTCCTCAGCTCCGGTAGCGATCTCGGCGGCGGCGGCAACACCAAAGGCGCGGTGTAGTGGGTCTGCAAGCAGGGGTTCCTCGTGATCTCCTGTGGAGAGCAAAACTCCGGATCCCACATCGAGCTTGTCCGCGCGGATGGGGGGATGGTGCTGATGGAGAAGGAGGCCGAGGGCTTCTTATTTGATGATCCAGAGGCGGAGCTGCCAAAGTGTACTTGATGGTCTGCCGTGGGTAAGGTCTGTTCATCTCGCCCCTTTAACAAAACGGTTCTGGAAAGGACGATGCAGCGGGCCTGGGGTTTGCATCGGGAAGCACAGTTCAGGGATATGGGTTCAAATATTTTTGTGGTGCATTTTGGAAGCGAAGGAGATTACAAACATGCTCTAAATAATGGCCCATGGTAGTTCGATTTCAGCGTTCTGATTTTGAAGGAGTATGAGGGAAAGACGAGGCCATCGGCGATGGTCTTTGTGAAGGAAATATGCCCTAGAGGCAATAATAAAGTTATTATTTATTTCGTTATATCATGATAAATGTTTATTATTCATGCTAGAATTGTATTAACCGGAAACATAATACATGTGTGAATACATAGACAAACAGAGTGTCACTAGTATGCCTCTACTTGACTAGCTCGTTAATCAAAGATGGTTATGTTTCCTAACCATGAACAAAGAGTTGTTGTTTGATTAATGAGGTCACATCATTAGTTGAATGATCTGATTGACATGACCCATTCCATTAGCTTAGCACCCGATCGTATAGTATGTTGCTATTGCTTTCTTCATGACTTATACATGTTCCTATAACTATGAGATTATGCAACTCCCGTTTACCGGAGGAACACTTTGGGTACTACCAAACGTCACAACGTAACTGGGTGATTATAAAGGAGTACTACAGGTGTCTCCAATGGTAGATGTTGGGTTGGCGTACTTCGAGATTAGGGTTTGTCACTCCGAGTGTCGGAGAGGTATCTCTGGGCCCTCTCGGTAATGCACATCACATAAGCCTTGCAAGCACTGCAACTAATATGTTAGTTGTTAGATGATGTATTACGGAACGAGTAAAGAGACTTGCCAGTAACGAGATTGAGCTACGTATTGGATACCGATGATCGAATCTCGGGCAAGTAACATACCGATGACAAAGGGAACAACGTATGTTGTTATGCGGTCTGACCGATAAAGATCTTCGTAGAATATGTAGGAGCCAATATGGGCATCCAGGTCCCGCTATTGGTTATTGACCGGAGACGTGTCTCGGTCATGTCTGCATTGTTCTCGAACCGTAGGGTCCGCAGGCTTAACGTTACGATGACAGTAATTATGAGTTTATGCATTTTGATGTACCGAAGTTAGTTCGGAGTCCCGGATGTGATCACGGACATGACGAGGAGTCTCGAAATGGTCGAGACATAAAGATTGATATATTGGAAGCCTATATTTGGACATCGGAACTGTTCCGGGTGAAATCGGCATTTTACCGGAGTACCGGGGGGGTTACCGGAACCCCCCCCCCCCCCCGGGGGGTAATTGGGCCAACATGGGCCTTAAGGGAGAAGAGGAGAGGAGGCAAGAGGTGGCCGTGCGCCCCTCCCCTTCCTAGTCCGAATAGGACAAGGGAAGGGGGCCGGCGCCCCCCCTTTCCTTCCTCTCTTCCTCCTATTCTCCCCCTTCTCTCCTAGTCCAACTAGGAGTCCTACTCCCGGTGGGAGTAGGACTCCCCTTGGCGCGCCACACCTTGGCCGGCCGCCTCCTCCCCTTGCTCCTTTATATACGGGGGCAGGGGGCACCCCATAGACACACAAGTTGATCCACGTGATCTATTCCTTAGCCGTGTGCGGTGCCCCCTGCCACCATATTCCTCGATAATACTGTAGCGGAGTTTAGGCGAAGCCCTGCTGCTGTAGTTCATCAAGATCGTCACCACGCCGTCGTGCTGACAGAACTCTTCCTCGACGCTTTGCTGGATCGGAGCCCGAGGATCGTCATCGAGCGGAACGTGTGCTAAGAACTCGGAGGTGCCGGAGTAACGGTACTTGGATCGGTCGGATCGGAAGAAGACGTACGACTACTTCCTCTACGTTGTGTGATCGCTTGCGCAGTCGGTCTGCGTTGGTACGTAGACAACACTCTCCCCTCTCGTTGTTGTGCATCACCATGATCTTGCGTGTGCGTAGGAAAATTTTGAAATTACTACGTTCCCCAACACTTTGATTCTATGGACATTTGGGTTAGGGTTATTGATCTCCCGCCGAATAAGAGGACAAAAACTTTCGGGAAAGGCCCTGGGGAATTGGCTTGGTGAGGTTGTGAAAGTTGATGTGGATGCAGACGGCTTTGCAAGAGGTAATCAGTTGCGGTTCAGGGCCAAGATAGCAGTGTTTGAGCCTTTGGTCAGAGGTTTTTACTTGAAGCAATCCAAGGAGGACAAGTTGGGGACATGGTTTGATTTCTATTATGAAAAAGTCACGTATTTCTGCTTTGAGTGTGGACGACTGGTGCATGGAAAGAGGGGATGTGAGCCCCCCGTGGACTCCTCCTCTCAGTGGGGAGGCTGGTTGCGGGCATCCTCGGGCAGGTCTGGCCCTAAGGAAGGGGCAGGTGGAGGTGCGTCGGGGAGTACCAATAGCTTCAGTGGCTCTCAAGTTGGTGAAGAAGGGAGCGGGATGCAGCGCCAGGATGGTGTTTGGATACGTGATCTTCCAATAAAGAGGAACCTAAGTGCTAATTTCTCTCGCTCTGTCGGACACTGCACTGGCAGTCATGGTGGACCGAGAGATGGGGAGGTAAACAGTCCTGACAAGGGCCATGGGGCTCGTCGGACAGTGCATGCTCAGGATCTGAGAAACAAGCTGGAGCAAAGAAGAGAGCATGATCTGAGGGACAGGCTGCTGGACAGAAACTCTCAGAGGGTGTGCGACTATGCGAGGGACCTACCCTAGGACGTAAAAGGAAAAGACAGCATGGGGGGTGATACGTCCATTTTGCATCATGCTTTTATATCGATATTTATTACATTATGGTATGTTATTACACATTACGTCACAATACTTATGCCTATTCTCTATTATTTTACAAGGTTTACATAAAGAGGGAGAATGCCGGCAGCTGGGATTCTGGGCTGGAAAAGGAGCAAATATTAGAGACATATTCTGCACAGCTCCAAAAGTCCTGAAACTTCACGGAAGACGTTTTCAGAATATATAAAAAATACTCAGCAGAAGAGATTCACCAGGGGGGCCACACCCTGTCCACAAGGGTGGGGGCACGCCCTACCCCTGGGAGCGCCCCTGTAGCGCCCCGAGACCGATGTGCCAGGTGTCGTGCAGTTATTCGATGTTGTTGCGTTGTCATGTGCTTGCGTGTTGCATCATGTCATGTCATCATGTGCATTGCATCATGTCTTCATGTCATAATCTTTTGCATCTCAACTAAATAATTCGTATGGGTCTTCGATCCATTTAATTCGAGGGAAGGATGACTTCTCTTTATAATATATCCTCCCGATATTAGTGGAGCTACTATAATAAATATTCCATTCTTTTGGAATTAACCGGAACACACTTGCAAAATCCCAACGCCTTTTATTATTTCTTCTCTTGGCCTCTAACTTTGTCACGTGTCCTTTCATCATTTTCCGGAGCTCCACCTAATTTCTCAACATTTTTGGACTCTCCTAAATCCTAGTCCTTGTTCAAACCTTTTTAATTAAATTCAAATGACTTTGAATTTAATTCTTGCAATCTTGCCCACTTCATTTTTCTCGGAACGAGCGCATTTTTGTGAGTCCGGGAAAATTATTCGCGTGTCCACCTTCTTCCCCTAACCTTCTCTTTCTTTTCTTTCTCTTTTTCTGTTTTATTTCTAAATGGCAAACAGATTTAAAGATAGAGAGAGAAGAAGAGAAGTCCAGCAGGCCGCGCCCCTGCCCACCTGGGCCTCCCTCTCCACTCGGCCGGCCTCTTTGGCCCATCCTTCCCCGCAGGCCACCTACCTAACCCTAGCTCCCTGGCCCGATCCCCTGACCTCTCCCTCTCGATCCCTCCTTCCGCCGCCAGGGAGGCGCCCCAGCGCTCGATCCCATCTCTCTCCCTAGCCCGGTCCCTCGCTCTCCTCGATCTCTCTCTCTCGCGCGCGCCATGACCCTCTAGCCGATCCCCATCGCAGCCTCTCCCCCGCGAGCTCCCTCTCTCCCTTTCCTCCCGTCGCCATCTTCGAGGGGAGGGAGCTCCCTGCTGTCGCTCCGGCCGGCGGAGTCCAAGCCGCCGTGGAGCCGAGCCGCCTCCTGCCTCGTCCTCTACTCTCCACGACGACCCCATTTCTCCTGTCATCGCCCCGCCTCGGCGCCGACGTCCTCCATGGCCGCGCCTAGCCGAGCTCGGGGCTCCGCCGCCCTGCAACCTCCGCGCCCGAGCTGCTCTGCTGCTGCTCTCCTCGCTCACCCTCGGGTCCTCTCCCGTCGACAACCGCCGCCGTCGGCGGCCACCAGGAGCGCCCACACCAGCGCCGGCCTCGACTGCCTCCTCTGCTTCGCCTCCAGCTCCACCGCCCTCGTGTGCCTCTGCTGCGCCGGTCTGCAAGTCCGCCGCCGAGCTCCACCAGGCCCCCGCCGGCGACCTCGACCTTCAGGCCGTCGCCGACCTCCTGCCGTGGCCTCCTCCTCGCTTCAAGTCCACGCCGTCCGCGAGCGTCAGGAGCGTCCTCGCGTGATGACCGGAACAGCGCCAAGTCGTGGCCTCTTTGCACTTATGATGTTTTGCGTGGACGCGTTCGAAACTGGATTTGGAACCTCAAGCGCCAAGTACCGTGAGCCCGAAGATCTGGGATGCACCAAGCCCCCTCGACGCCAAGTTCCCCTCCGAACGTGAACGACTACACCCGTGGATCCGACAAGTACCCCTACAACAAGTGTACCTCTACCCCGTCTTCGGAATCGCGGAGAACGCCAAGTACCCCTTCATGTTGGCAAGATCCGCAAATCGGACCCCGAACAATCGACGTCTTGTGGACCATGTACGACGACCGTCGCCGAAGACCCGTGTAACGAGAACATGAACGACTACCGTCGCGAGTACCTCTACGTCGTCATGTACCCCCACTTCCACTACCATCGCGAGAACGACTACTTCCCCTACTTCCCACGACGACCCCGTGTACAACTACTTCCTTGTCGACACGTGTACCCCTACCGCCGAACTCGATCCGTTTCGATGATGCTCACTTCAAAGGTATAACCGCCGGAACGATGCCCGTGAACGAATGCATGTGTGATGTATGAAATGCTCGTGTTTGCTCCGTGTCGGAGTTGTTCGGTGCACGTTCCCCTCTTTTGCCTTGCCACCATCTTGTGGGAACCCGGTATCCGGGATCACCCCACCTCCTATCGCGTGTCACGCTCCCGTCACTTTTTCTTTTGCGCCGGTATCTCCGCGAGTTACCGGAACCGATATGTTGTCGTGGCATCATTTTCGGATTCATTGCCGTGACACCCCTTTTCCCTTCCACCACGGTGACAATGCTTCATAATGCTCATGTCAACTCTTAATAAATATTTCATAACTTGTTCATGTCATCCGCATCATGATAACAACAATTAAAATGTTTAAAATGTTGTTTGCATTAATTTGCCCCTATGCCATGCTAAAATGATTTAATTCATAACTTAATAACCGTAACTCCGATTTTAATAAACTTTATATGTAAATGGGGTAGAATTTTGCCTAGTTTATCTTGGTGGCATCACTTTGCATGTTAAACAACTCTAAAATTGTGTTTAGGACAGATCAGGACTGAACCTTAAAATATGCTATGGGGATTTACCGGAATTGTTGTTCGTTGCTTCCGGCCTCATTTAACCTTGACTAGATAGGTAGTTTTCATTTGCTTCACCCCTTGCCATGTTAATCAACATTTAATATTGTTGGGTACCTAACCGAGAGAGAACTAAATAATTGATGTGGTGTTTTGTCAATATGCATCCCGATGCATATTGAGCTCCACTTAATTTGTAGGATTGCTTGTGCATTTTGTCATGCCATGCTTCATTAAACTGGACATGCATCATATTTGGTTGTGCATCATGCCATGTTCATGTCGTGGTTGTTTACTATGTTGTGTGCTTCTTTTTCGGTGATTGCTTCTTCGGGTTGATTCCGGTAACGTCGTGTTGTGAGGATCCGTTCGTCTTCGTCCGTTTATCTCCTTCATGGACTCGTTCTTCTTCCTTGCGGGATTTCAGGCAAGATGATCACACCCTCGAAATCACTACTATCTCTGCTATGCTAGTTTGCTCGCTCTTTTGCTATGCCATTGCTACGATGCCTACCACTTGCTTGTCAGCCTTCCAAATTGCCATGCTCAACCTCTAACCCACCATGTCCTAGCAAACCGTTGATTGGCTATGTTACCGCTTTGCTCAGCCCCTGTTATAGCGTTGTTAGTTGCAGGTGAAGATTGAAGTTTGTTCCATGTTGGAACATGGAGATGCCGTTCCTTGTTGGAACATTTATTTACTTGTTGGGATATCACTATATATCGTATTTAATTAATGCATCTATATACTTGATAAAGGGTGGAAGGCTCGGCCTTATGCCTAGTGTTTTGTTCCACTCTTGCCGCCCTAGTTTCCGTCATATCGGTGTTATGTTCCCGGATTTTGCGTCCCTTACGCGGTTGGGCTATAATGGGAACCCCTTGACAGTTCGCCTTAAGTAAAGCTTCTCCAGCAATGCCCAACATTGGTTTTACCATTTGCCACCTAGCCTTTTTCTTCCCTTGAGTCGGCCGGCTCAAGGGTCATCATTATTTTACCCCCCCGGGCCAGTGCTCCTCTGAGTGTTGGTCCACCTGTCAGCTGCCAGTGGCCACCAGGGGCAACTCTGGGCTGGCTCGCCCGTACCTAGGACAATCTGAGTGTGCCCTGAGAAAGAGATATGTGCAGCTCCTATCGGGATTTGTCGGCACATTCGGGCGGTGTTGCTGGTTTAGTTTTACCCTGTCGAAATGTCTTGTTGTACTGGGATACCGAGTCTGATCGGAATGTCTTGGGTGGAGGTCTATTCCTTCGTTGACCGTGAGAGCTTGTCATGGGCTAAGTTGGGACACCCCTGCAGGGATTTGAACTTTCGAAAGCCGTGCCCGCGGTTATGGGCAGATGGGAATTTGTTAACGTCCGGTTGTAGAAAACCTGAAGTTGACCTTAATTAAAATGAATCAACAGCGTGTGTAACCGTGATGGTCTCTTTCCGGCGGAGTCCGGGAAGTGAACACGGTTGTTGGAGTTATGCTTGACGTAGGTAGTCCAGGATCACTTCTTGATCATATTTTATCGACCGTGCTTTGCCTTCTCTCCTCGCTCTCGTTTGCGAATAGGTTAGCCACCATATATGCTAGTCGCTTGCTGCAGCTCCACCTCATACCTTTTTACCTTACCCATAAGCTTAAATAGTCTTGATCGCGAGGGTGCGAGATTGCTGAGTCCCCGTGGCTCACAGATACTTCCAAAACCAGCTTGCAGGTGCCGAGGTTACCGTGCAGATGACGCAACCCAGCTCAGGAGGAGCTCATTGAAGATCTTGTCCTTTGTGTTGCTTTGTTCTAGTTGATCAGTAGTGGAGCCCAGTTGGGGTCGATCGGGGGCCTTTGTCGCATTTGGGGTTCTTCTTTTATTTTGGTTCCGTAGTCGGACCATGAGTGTATTTGATTGATGTAATGTTTATTCATGTAATTGTGTGAAGTGGCGATTGTAAGCCAACTATGTACCCCTTTCCCTTATTATATTACATGGGTTGTGTGAAGATTACCTCACTTGCGACATATGCCTTCAATGCGATTATGCCTCTAAGTCGTGCCTCGACACGTGGGAGATATAGTCGCATCGAGGGTGTTACAAGTTGGTAATCAGAGCCTTCCCCGACCTTAGGAGCCCCCACTGATTGATCGTTTATAGCGGCCGAGTTGTGTCTAGAAAAATGTTTTGAGTCATCTAGGAATATTATATATTGGAGAGCTTAGGAATTCTTTTTACTTCCCAGTCTCCTCATCGCTCTGGTAAGGCATCCTGACGTAGAGTTTTGACTCTTCTCTTCTCAAATTTCACTAAAAAAATTTAGGATCACGCGAGTATCTTGGTTTTGTTCCGATGGCTTATGATGAGAATACTGTCTTGGTGCCTCCTGTCAGGGGTTTAGTGGAAGTGTCCCGGGGAGTTGAGCTCTGAGGTGTTGTCATCATAATTTTATCGTTACAATTCTGGTATACTTGAGATATGTGCGCGACATCGAAAATCTCTTTTATGCAGTTCGTTGGTGAGATAACCTCGACGCCACCCAGTACTGGGGCGGGAGTTCGGGAGTATCGCCATAACTTGTATAACAGATGCTTTTCGAAGGTTGAGGTAGATGGTTTCCGAAGATTTCTTGGTTATGTGTTGAAGGATGGATATAGCTGGATGTAGGATTTGCTAGCTTGGGTGAGATATTATGCTTCCCCTGTATCCTCAACACCTGATTGCATAACCGGAAAATTTCGGGAGTTTCATAGGTGGGAATTCAAGTAGCTCTTAGGATATCTTTTTCGACAGATGTATGATATGAAATTGGGGTTCGACGTCTAGTGGTTCGCCTATTCACGGTCGATTTTACAGTGGCCTCGTTGTGTCTTAAAGAGTCCTTGGCTATGCTGACTCGGGGACGCTTCGTATGTCATGTGCACTGCCTTGTACATGATGGTGCTGTACGATCGAGCCCGTGTAGGTCCCACCACGAAAACTTCGGACGAAATCTCTATCATATGTTTGTTCCGGCTTATTCCACAAGCCAATCCTTGGTTTTATTTTGAGTTGTGGTATTCGAGTTGCTTCGAAGTCAAGTGTTGATTCCATACCTTTTCCTAACGGTGTTCTCATACTCCTATGTGAATACTAATCCTTCTTGATAATCGAGATTGTCTTGTCAATCCTTTTCACCGGCGTGTTTTCTCTTCAAGTGGATCCAATCATTTCAACTTCCGCAAGATCAATTATCAGTTCTTCTCTATGGTGTTTGTTCCATCCGTCTCCAAGTTGCCTTTGTTTTTCCCTCCCTCCCACCCTTGTTTCTTCGAGGAATCGGATTTCTTAGTCTAGTATCCATTTTATTAATGTGAAGTCTCTCCTTTCTTTTCTATCAATATTGTTATCCGGTTATTCTCATGAAGATTCTAACGGAGCTTATAGTTCATCGTTCTTTGTTCTTTTCTTCTCCGGTGGTTTCAAGTCAAACTTTGTGGATCATATCCTTTTTCCTCATTTCAATGCTTTTCATGCCGGTGCACCTCATTATCATTCTACTTCTCGCTATTTGTTATTCCGGAGTGCTGAAGATATCTCAGAAGATTCGTGTTTCCACTCTACTTTCGTTCAAGTTCTTTCGAGGATGTTCCCTCATTCAAGCCTTTTTATTCAACCGGTGCAATCTCTCCTTCTAATCGTTCTACGGTGTTTCTTTTGAGTGGGCCCTAACCCACAGGTCTTTTCCCAGGATCTTACCTGACTCATCTTTTTCCCGGAGGTATTCTCAAATTCTTTTCGAAGTTGACGTAAGAATGATTTATCATCAGTCAGATGTCTTTCTCCAAGATCGGCAAAATTCTTTTCATCGTTGGCTCAACCTTTTCCATTATTCATTCCGGAGTGCCTCAACAGTTCACGGTGGTGTTTCTCGTTGTCATTTGAAGACCGAAGAAGACTTTTCCTCCATATCTATCTGTTCTCTCTGAGATTCGTGATCCTAGCTTGTTGCCATCCTCTCATAATTATTTTTTCGATTGTGAGAATTCGTTTCACCCTTCCGGGGAAATTTAAGAGTCTTCTCAGTTGTTATCCGGAGTCCATCATCTAAGAATTATTCATTCTCAGCTTTTAGCTCTCGTTCATCAATTTTACCGGTGCTTCGTTCAAGTGATCTTTAATCGGTCCATGATCTATTACATTCACTCGTATCTAAATTCTCTCAAGCATCTTCGTTCATTTTATAATTCTTCCCGGTGTTTCTTTATCTTACTCCGTTCATTTTCAATTCTTATGGTGGTTCGTGCAAGATTCCTCTTCTTTCGTTATCATATCGATTCATTCGTTGTTTCTATTCTTCCGGTGGGTCGTTCAAGATTTTCTCAAGTTATCGATATCTCTCTTAATCTTTTCTACAAGAATAAGGAATATGCCAAATCTGTTGATTGTCATCAATTTAAATTGGTGAAGGATAAGCATAATGTAATTCTTATTCTTACTTCATCCAATTGTCTAATTTCTTATTCCGGAGGTTCATCAAAATTCTTGGTTTCAATTGTTTCATCTTTTCTTTTTCCGGAGTTTCAAGTTTCAACTTATCTTGTTGCAGAGCTTCATCCAATCATTGCAAGGCTTCACCTTGTGCTTTCAACTTCTTTCTCTTTTCGTTATCTTTTGTTTACCGGAGTCCTTCATGAAGGGTCTACATGATGGTTCTTCAAGGAGTTAATTCCTTCTCGAAGTGTTCATCGAGATTCTTTTCTAAGGAGATCAAGTTTTATTCATCTTGCAATCCGGAGTGCATTTCTTTCTACCGTATCATTGGAGGTGGTATTGTGTCATTCTTGATAATTTGAGTTCATTTTTCATGATTCACATGTTGTCAAGAATGAGATATTTTAAATCCATCAATCTCGTCATGGATTTATCTTGGGTTATACTTCACCTAAATCCTTCCCTAAGGATTGCTGCGATAATTGTGCTCGTATATGATCCAAGTTCTTCATATATCCTCCCGGTGATATAGTTTCTCGTCTACTTGCTCATATCAATACAATTCTTTTCCCGTGAGTGGCAGGTTATCACCTCTAGTTTCGAGATGTTTTTCTATAAGCCCACTACAAGCTTATTCTTTCGTTTTTGGTTTTTCCAACAACTCCATGCTAGCATTTGTTGACCGTGCTCTCTCAAGATCTTGTTTCCCTTCGTTCCGGAGGCTTGTGATGTTGCTCTCTTCAACCCATCTTCTTGGTTTGTCATGATAGTATTCTTTTCTTTGCTTATCCATTCAACCGGAGTGTCGTGTTTTCTTTCGAGCTTTCTCATCTTATCAATTTTTGCATCCCTTCTCAACCGGAGTGCTGTCCAAATTATATAAGTCTTATTCCTTCTCTATCTTGTCTTAACCGGAGTGGTTTCAATATATATCTTGCCCTTCAACCTCACGGTTTTTCGCAATGTTCTTTCTTCCTCTTTTCTATCGGTGTGTTTTCAATTTTGTTCATCTCCGTTGTATTCTTTTCTCGTATTTTCTTAACCTCTTCAAGGTTCGTGGTTGTGACGCCCCCGATTTAATCGTACACTAATCATACACGCAAACGTGTACGATCAAGATCAGGGACTCACGGGAAGATATCACAACACAACTCTACAAATAAAATAAGTCATACAAGCATCATATTACAAGCCAGGGGCCTCGAGGGCTCGAATACAAGAGCTCGATCATAGACAAGTCAGCGGAAGCAACAATATCTGAGTACAGACATAAGTTAAACAAGTTTGCCTTAAGAAGGCTAGCACAAACTGGGATACAGATCGAAAGAGGCGCAGGCCTCCTGCCTGGGATCCTCCTAAACTACTCCTGGTCGTCGTCAGCGGGCAGCACGTAGTAGTAGGCACCTCCGGTGTAGTAGGAGTCGTCGTCGACGGTGGCGTCTGGCTCCTGGGCTCCAACATCTGGTTGCGACAACCAGGTAGAAGGGATAGAGGGAAAAGAAGGGGAAAGCAACCGTGAGTACTCATCCAAAGTACTCGCAAGCAAGGAGCTATACTACATATGCATGCATTGGTATCAACTGGGATAAGGCTATTATATGTGGACTGAACTGCAGAAAGCCGGAATAAGAGGGGGATAACTAATCCTGTCGAAGACTACGCTTCAGGCAGCCTCCGTCTTGCAGAATGTAGAAGAGAGTAGACTGAAGTCCTCCAAGCAGCATCGCATAGCATAATCCTAACCGATGACCCTCTCCTCATCGCCCTGTGAGAGAGCGATCACCGGTTGTATCTGGCACTTGGAAGGGTGTGTTTTATTTAGTATCCGGTTCTAGTTGTCATAAGGTCAAAGTACAACTCCGGGTCGTCCTTTTACCGAGGGACACGGCTATTCGAATAGATAAACTTCCCTGCAGGGGTGCACCACATACCCCAACACGCTCGATCCCATTTGGCCGGACACACTTTCCTGGGTCATGACCGGCCTCGGAAGATCAACACGTCGCAGCCCTACCTAGGCACAACAGAGAGGTCAGCACGCCGGTCTAAATCCTATGGCGCAGGGGTCTGGGCCCATCGCCCTTTGCACACCTGCACGTTGCGAACGCGGCCGAAAGCAGACCTAGCCTAGTGGCCTTCCAGTCCAATCCGGCGCGCGCCACTCAGTCGCTGACGTCACGAAGGCTTCGGCTGATACCACGACGTCGGGATACCCATAACTACTCCCGCGTAGATGGTTAGTGCGTATAGACCAAATGGCCAGACTCAGATCAAATACCCAGATCTCGTTAAGCGTGTTAAGTATCCGCGAACACCGACCCGGGCCAGGCCCACCTCTCTCCTAGGTGGTCGGAACCTGCCCTGTCGCTCCGCCTCAAAGATCCACTCGCGGGTGCTCCTACGAGCCTACCCGTCTTTAGTCACCACATGTATCATGTATAAAGTATAAAGTATATACCCGTGATCACCTCCCGAGTGATCACGGCCCGATAGTATAGCCTGGCAGACGGACAAGAATGTAGGGCCACTGATGATAAACTAGCATCCTATACTAAGCATTTAGGATAGCAGGTAAAGGTATCAACAGTAGTAGCAAGGGCAGGCTATGCAGCAGTATAGGATTAACTGAAAGCAGTAACATGCTACACTACTCTAATGCAAGCAGTATAGAGAAGAGTAGGCGATATCTGGTGATCAAAGGGGGGGGCTTGCCTGGTTGCTCTGGCAAGAGAGAGGGGTCGTCAACACCGTAGTCGTACTGGGTAGCAGCGGCGTCGGTCTCGGTGTCTATCGAGAGAAGAGGGGGGAGAAACAATAAATATTTAAGCAAGCATATGCATAGTGATGCATGACATGACAAGTAACGGCGTTAGAGGTGCCCTAACGCAGTAGTAGGTGATACCGGTGAAGGGGGATGACATCCGGGAAAGTATCCCCGGTGTTTTGCGTTTTCGGGCAGAGGACCGGAGGGGGAAAGTTGCGAGTTCGATAGGTTAGGGAGGTGTGGCGGACGAACGGGTTGCGTATCCAGAATCATCTCGTCGTTCTGAGCAACTTTCATGTTGAAATTATTTTAATCCGAGTTACGGATTAAAAGATATGATTTTCTAAAGATTTTATTAATTTCTGGAATTTAATTAATTATTTAAATTAATTCGAAAATAAATTAATGACATCAGCATGATGTCATGCTGACGTCAGCAGTCAACAGAGTTGACTGAGTCAAACTGACATGTGGGTCCAGTGGGACCCACCTGTCATACACTGTTTAGGTTAATTAGGTCTTAGTTAAACTAATGACTATTTAATTAAGCTAACTAGTTAATTAGATTAATTAAACATGATTAATTAACTTAAATAATTAATTAATTAATTTAATTATTTATGAATTAATTATTATTTTTATTCTTTTTATTACTTTTATTTATTATTTATTTTTTTTTAAATTTAAATTTTTTTTTTCTTTTTTTTTAACGTTCCAGGGCATGGGGCCCACTGTCATAGGGCCATGGCCTCAACGGGCGCAGGGCGGTGCGAGCGTGGGCATCGCCCGAACGGACGTGGGCGCTGGGCGCCGGAGACGGTCCAGGCGCGGCCCGCCGGACGGTGGGAGGGGTAGCGCGCCGGTGAGGTTTGGCCGGGGCGCCACCGGCCGGAGCAGTGCGGGCGAGGGCATCGGCCAAAGGTGGCGGCGGCGAGCGCAGCAGCGCGCGGGAGGCCACGCGGGGCAGTGGGGGAGGCCGACGCGAGGTGCGGGCGCAGGGGAGGGCTGCGGTCGAGGGGGGGCGGCAGCGCAGATGGTCGGCGGCGCTAGGCGCAGCGCAGGCGGGCGGCTGCACGGGCGGCGGCGGCGCTGGTGGAGCGGAGTAGAGCCGCGGCAGCAGAGCAGCACGACGGAGCAGGGCGTGGGAAGGCGCGGGCGCGGCAAGGCCGCGGTGAGCGAGGCTGCGGCCGGAGCGCGTGCAAGCTGGTGGGCGCGAGCCCGGCGCATGGGCAGGCAGCGAGCGCAGCGTGCGGGCGGGCGCGGGTGGTCGCGGGCAGCAACAATGGCGGGCAAGCGCCGGACACAGCGGTGGCCAGCGAAGCCGCGGTGAGGAGGCCGCGGGCGCGCGAGGGAGAGAGGAGGAGATGGGAGCTCACGGCGGGGTGCAGGGAAAGGGCAATGGAGCGCGGGGAGGAAGCCGGGGACGTCGCGACGCAGGGGAGGACGACGGCGAGGTCCGAGTGGGGGTGGCGCTCTGACGTCGGTGATGCGGTCCAACGGCGCCAGAGGCGGGGCGGCGTGGTCGAGGCTGTGCTCCGGGCGACGGTGGGCGGCGAAGGGCGAAGGGGGCGGAGCCGGGTTCGATCCCCCCATCCCGATCCAGATCGGGATCGAGAGGTGGGGGCAGACGAGGGAGAGTGGGGGGGGGGGGGTCGTGTGGGGTGGTTGGGCTAGGGTTTGCCCAGGGGTGGGGGTTATGGGGGGGAGTGGGGTGGCCGGTTGGGCCAGTTGGGCCGGCCTGGCTAACAGCTGGGCCAGCTGGTCCAGTGGGGGGGGGGGTTCTGCTCTCTTTTTTTTTGTTTGTTTCCTTTTCTGTTTTTTTTTAATTCTTAATTGCTTTAGTTTAAGTAAAACACAATAAGAGTCTCTAAATTAGTGTTACTAAATTTTCCATTACCACAATTAACTTGGCACATTAATTAAAGTAGTTTGTATTTGTTTATTAATTTAAGAGCATTTAAATTATAGTTTTATACTGTTTTAATTTGTTTAGTGCATTTAAGTATTTTATTAAAAGATGATTTCTGCACCAACATTTATTATGGATTATTTGACACATTAGGAACAATTTAGTTTTGACTTTTGAAAACTTTAATTGTTTTGACTTTAATTCAAATTTGAATTTGGATCGGTTCTGAACTAACTCGAGATTATCAACAATGATCGAGGTGACGTGGCATCATTACTAGAGGGTTACTGTAGCTTGATTATCCGGGCGTCACAATTCTCCTCCACTACAAGAAATCTCGTCCCGAGATTTAAGAGGTGTACTAAGGGGGAAAGGTCTGGTTACGAAATCCTAACGAATCTTCTCGGCCTTGGTTGCTCTTCTCGAGGTGGTCGACCCATTATATTGATGTCTTCATTTCTTTATTCCAACGCATCATGATAAACTTGTCATCATTTCTTCGGGAACTCCATCGTACTTACGAAAGGATAAGGGGCAGCCCGACATCGAGAGAATGCTATCAGGGGAAATCATCTGGGGTTTACCCCATGAATGAGCATAAGAGTACCTCGCGAGTTGAACAAATGAAACACATCGAGAGCAAAGTAAGACGGTGCAATAAGAAGTTTCAAGCGGATAGGCAATCGTTCATTGCCTGTTACAGAGTGTGAATGGGGTTCAGAGCAACGGGAATAAGTATTGTGTCCAATACCAGAATTGATCACCAGGAAGGTGGCTCGCAAATTACATTGGAAGTCAAGCCCTAGGAATAACTTTGGCAACAGGGTGTATAGGAGAGTCAGGTTTTGATCCTGTGGTACTGTGGGTTATGGGCCCACCATGTGGGTTAAAAGTAGGAAGGGCGGAGACATCTTGCGTGATCTTGCAAGCAAGGTATGTCAGAGGGTGGCCTGTCGATTATGTCGGCAACAACGTAGGTACCAAGGGTGAGGGACGAAGAGAACCATTTTCCTGCTCGTTGAAACGAGGCGGACCAATAGGCAAAGTTCTCGTTCATCGGTGGTTACCGGAATGTCAACAACAATAGTAACAGGGTCTTACTGACAGAGTTGTACGCCGAGGTGCTTATAAAAGCAGTGACGTATTACTGCTTAGATCATATAAACCTCAAGAAGGTTAAACAGAACAATGGAAAGGAAAATGTGATTCTTAGATTAAACAGAAGAATGGAAAGGAAAATGTGATTAAACACATATTTCAGGGGTATATTCTTCCCAAGGACAAGCAGAGTATGATATCCAAGACCGGATAGAAGGTAGAAGACTCTTTTAGGTAGGAGAGACAAATTTCATGACATTACCCATACAACGGTGTTTGGGTAATCTCAACAAGAAACATTTAGCATGGTGCTTCAAATGTTCTTATTGAAAATCGAAGTACCATAGACATGCTTCGAGATAGCGCTGACATGGTCAACAGGTGAAAACCAGACTTAAAAAAAAAAAGGATCCATTAGGAATAACTTGTAGAATAAGTCTTACAGTTTCCTCATGGAAGAATGATAGTATTGCTAAAAGGGAAATATAACAATAGGGCCTCCGGCCAGGTGGGCTAGGTATGATACCACCTTACCGGGTCATCTAAAGACCAACGTTATAACTCTTGGAAATATGTTCCAACCATCATATCTGACTGAGTTTCAGATTTGATGGGTGTCAGGATACCTTAGACTCGGGATGCCTGAGAAGAAAAGGTGCAACACAATTTGACGAGATGACATTGTGAGTTTCTCAGAAGTGATCTATGTAAGTGAGCTCTGAAATAAGAGGTCATCAGTATACCAAGGAGAGGATGAGGAGGTGGCTGATAGGCTTATCAACAAATCATCGAGATTTCCAAAGGATTGATTTCCACAATTATGTGAACAAGGAAATATCATTTGTCGAATCAAATGTCATAATGAAGTATGCTCGAGGGAAACATACACAACTGAACAATGATAGAAGGGTGCAACCAGGAATCTGGACTAGGTAGCACGATCAATGTTTGAATGATGATTCAATAATCAATCGACTTAGAATGGAACTGTAGACCAATAACTTCAAGCAATAGGGTTGCTAGAAGTTTAGAATTTGCACAACACAGACCATTAGTCGGTATTCCGGTTAGAAACAATACGGAGACCAAGAAATGAACGCAAAAGGCGAGAGATATTACTATATCAAGAATTCTCAAGAGGTGGTAAAATTACCACGACATTCCTGACATAAAAGGTGGTAACATTCCAAGGTAAAGAAGAACAAATGCTGTATTGCAAGGATCTCAAGGTATAACTCAAAACACGAATAAGTTTGTGTTGGAGGGAAGGCAATAAAGTGGCCGATGATAATACAATTCATCGGGGGCAAGGATGGTATTTCTCATCATGAATTCAATTGATATCCAGGAAGACCTCATAAGGTTGATGATCTTCACGGCACATTGGTCGAGAGATTTCAAGATGTAATCAATCAGTGACAACATCAAATCAAAGGAATGATGAAGCGGAAGGTTATTGGAACCATGGGTAGGGCACAAACTTGAAATCAAGCTTGTTGTTCAAGGTGAATTGATATGACGAGGAAGATCGACGTAAGCTTAGCTCATCATCGAAAGTTGTGCTCCGGGAATAAGGACCAGGTAGCACAGTTAAAATTTAGCACGATAATGATATAGCCGATCAGACTAGGAACGACATGATCGAGTACAAACTCGGACTTAAAGAAGATTATCAAGAGTTGCTGAACCGTAGGGCAGACTCGGTTCAGTTATCGGTGTCTTTGAGTGTTTAATAACTTAGAGCCCATGAAAACTGTAATCAGTGAGAATGTAGTACTTGATGAAGAACTCATAAGAAGTTATGCAGTTTCAAGATATTCTCGAGATACCAGGGGGTAATACTCGAAGACGGATCAAAGTAGAGGTTGGACCGAGGTATTGATCCACATGAGACAAGTGCTTACACTTGCATCGAAAATGGTATTTAAAAGAGAACATGGTCGGAACAACGATTGTAAAAGGCCGGATCCCAGATATTAGATGAACTTATACCAAGGGAACTAATATCATTTACAAGAAGCTTCGATGATAAGTTTCACATCGGGTCCATGGGCATGAACGCAAAGGCTCAAGGTCGACTCCCAATTCTTCCATGCATAACCTTTCATTTTACTTCTCGCTTTTGATGAAGCTGTAGTATAGAAATTTTAACTAGCAAAATACCAGAAGAGTATGACTCGTGAAAACTTTCGAGTTCACACAGTTTAGAGAAGGCATATGTTCAACCCATCAGGGCATCTTAGGAGTATATACCACAAATTTCAATAATAAATAACACCAGCTCGATAGTAGAGCATGTTTTGAGAAAGCAGAGGATACAATTTACCAAAGGTATTATGTATCCGAGGAAAGGCTCACAGACTTATTGAATATGAAGGACGTTGTCGGATAAAATCCCGCAAATGATCTGGTGGTTCTCAAGGAATCTGGTGCGAGCATCGGTACTCAACCAGAGGGAGAATCAATGCAAGGAGATCAGACTTTAGAAACAACTGACTAATTCAAGGCTCAAATGCAAAGGAATTATCAATTCCAAGACAAGGGATCAGAAGCAATGCTCTGATCAGGGATGGATAAGTTGAATAGCCTTAAGGGTACAATCGACAGCAATTTGATTGGTCGAGATCCAGCTCATGTTTTAAAATAACGTCTGAGCCGGAAAGATAATTTCAAAGGATCAATTGATGATTGCGTGCATTCGCACTCAAGTTGAATCAATAGGATCAAAAGACGATGTCTAAGGATACTAACGAATATCGCCAGGCATATGGAAAGCATCCATAATGCAAGCAGGCAAGTATTGCAGAGCAATAAGCTACTAAGGATTTTGGAGGATCGAATAGTATTTCGAAGACCATTGTGAAACACATGAACAACTGGGGATGAGTGGATACTCGACAAGTGCGAGGATCTAATTGAAGGGGTATTCATGTGGCAAGGAACTGCTAGGCAGTAGGCACAAAGTATTCTCGGAACAATAGAGAAGACTTCGGGGTATCTTGTAATAACAAGATCAATGGGGGATGATCGTATGAATGGCAAGTGTAAGTAGTTATCCATAAGGATTTATCGGTGGTCGGGAATAGCAAAAGTGATGGGCACAAAGTCTCGAGAGGAACAGCAAAGAGTATCTTCGGAATCTTCCGGTGAAGCAGGCCATCATCTGGAATGAAGGGGCTCTCCGGGAGAAAGTATTTACGAGATCCTAGAGTCAGAGTTAGCAAAACCATTTAACCCGAATAGAAGAGAGATCAGGGTCCCAGAGTAAAGGCGGGGAATAAAAGATCCTAGTATCACCCGATGGCGACGTGGGCCCGTAAGGCACACAGCCAGGTTAGTAAAAAGTTTTGCAATGTCTAGACTCGACTTCGGCCAAGAAGTGTGGAAGGGGGATTCCTACAGGCAGTCGGCTCTGATACCAACTTGTGACGCCCCCGATTTAATCGTACACTAATCATACACGCAAACGTGTACGATCAAGATCAGGGACTCACGGGAAGATATCACAACACAACTCTACAAATAAAATAAGTCATACAAGCATCATATTACAAGCCAGGGGCCTCGAGGGCTCGAATACAAGAGCTCGATCATAGACAAGTCAGCGGAAGCAACAATATCTGAGTACAGACATAAGTTAAACAAGTTTGCCTTAAGAAGGCTAGCACAAACTGGGATACAGATCGAAAGAGGCGCAGGCCTCCTGCCTGGGATCCTCCTAAACTACTCCTGGTCGTCGTCAGCGGGCAGCACGTAGTAGTAGGCACCTCCGGTGTAGTAGGAGTCGTCGTCGACGGTGGCGTCTGGCTCCTGGGCTCCAACATCTGGTTGCGACAACCAGGTAGAAGGGATAGAGGGAAAAGAAGGGGAAAGCAACCGTGAGTACTCATCCAAAGTACTCGCAAGCAAGGAGCTATACTACATATGCATGCATTGGTATCAACTGGGATAAGGCTATTATATGTGGACTGAACTGCAGAAAGCCGGAATAAGAGGGGGATAACTAATCCTGTCGAAGACTACGCTTCAGGCAGCCTCCGTCTTGCAGCATGTAGAAGAGAGTAGACTGAAGTCCTCCAAGCAGCATCGCATAGCATAATCCTAACCGATGACCCTCTCCTCATCGCCCTGTGAGAGAGCGATCACCGGTTGTATCTGGCACTTGGAAGGGTGTGTTTTATTTAGTATCCGGTTCTAGTTGTCATAAGGTCAAAGTACAACTCCGGGTCGTCCTTTTACCGAGGGACACGGCTATTCGAATAGATAAACTTCCCTGCAGGGGTGCACCACATACCCCAACACGCTCGATCCCATTTGGCCGGACACACTTTCCTGGGTCATGACCGGCCTCGGAAGATCAACACGTCGCAGCCCTACCTAGGCACAACAGAGAGGTCAGCACGCCGGTCTAAATCCTATGGCGCAGGGGTCTGGGCCCATCGCCCTTTGCACACCTGCACGTTGCGAACGCGGCCGAAAGCAGACCTAGCCTAGTGGCCTTCCAGTCCAATCCGGCGCGCGCCACTCAGTCGCTGACGTCACGAAGGCTTCGGCTGATACCACGACGTCGGGATACCCATAACTACTCCCGCGTAGATGGTTAGTGCGTATAGACCAAATGGCCAGACTCAGATCAAATACCCAGATCTCGTTAAGCGTGTTAAGTATCCGCGAACACCGACCCGGGCCAGGCCCACCTCTCTCCTAGGTGGTCGGAACCTGCCCTGTCGCTCCGCCTCAAAGATCCACTCGCGGGTGCTCCTACGAGCCTACCCGTCTTTAGTCACCACATGTATCATGTATAAAGTATAAAGTATATACCCGTGATCACCTCCCGAGTGATCACGGCCCGATAGTATAGCCTGGCAGACGGACAAGAATGTAGGGCCACTGATGATAAACTAGCATCCTATACTAAGCATTTAGGATAGCAGGTAAAGGTATCAACAGTAGTAGCAAGGGCAGGCTATGCAGCAGTATAGGATTAACTGAAAGCAGTAACATGCTACACTACTCTAATGCAAGCAGTATAGAGAAGAGTAGGCGATATCTGGTGATCAAAGGGGGGGGCTTGCCTGGTTGCTCTGGCAAGAGAGAGGGGTCGTCAACACCGTAGTCGTACTGGGTAGCAGCGGCGTCGGTCTCGGTGTCTATCGAGAGAAGAGGGGGGAGAAACAATAAATATTTAAGCAAGCATATGCATAGTGATGCATGACATGACAAGTAACGGCGTTAGAGGTGCCCTAACGCAGTAGTAGGTGATACCGGTGAAGGGGGATGACATCCGGGAAAGTATCCCCGGTGTTTTGCGTTTTCGGGCAGAGGACCGGAGGGGGAAAGTTGCGAGTTCGATAGGTTAGGGAGGTGTGGCGGACGAACGGGTTGCGTATCCAGAATCATCTCGTCGTTCTGAGCAACTTTCATGTTGAAATTATTTTAATCCGAGTTACGGATTAAAAGATATGATTTTCTAAAGATTTTATTAATTTCTGGAATTTAATTAATTATTTAAATTAATTCGAAAATAAATTAATGACATCAGCATGATGTCATGCTGACGTCAGCAGTCAACAGAGTTGACTGAGTCAAACTGACATGTGGGTCCAGTGGGACCCACCTGTCATACACTGTTTAGGTTAATTAGGTCTTAGTTAAACTAATGACTATTTAATTAAGCTAACTAGTTAATTAGATTAATTAAACATGATTAATTAACTTAAATAATTAATTAATTAATTTAATTATTTATGAATTAATTATTATTTTTATTCTTTTTATTACTTTTATTTATTATTTATTTTTTTTTAAATTTAAATTTTTTTTTTCTTTTTTTTTAACGTTCCAGGGCATGGGGCCCACTGTCATAGGGCCATGGCCTCAACGGGCGCAGGGCGGTGCGAGCGTGGGCATCGCCCGAATGGACGTGGGCGCTGGGCGCCGGAGACGGTCCAGGCGCGGCCCGCCGGACGGTGGGAGGGGTAGCGCGCCGGTGAGGTTTGGCCGGGGCGCCACCGGCCGGAGCAGTGCGGGCGAGGGCATCGGCCAAAGGTGGCGGCGGCGAGCGCAGCAGCGCGCGGGAGGCCACGCGGGGCAGTGGGGGAGGCCGACGCGAGGTGCGGGCGCAGGGGAGGGCTGCGGTCGAGGGGGGGCGGCAGCGCAGATGGTCGGCGGCGCTAGGCGCAGCGCAGGCGGGCGGCTGCACGGGCGGCGGCGGCGCTGGTGGAGCGGAGTAGAGCCGCGGCAGCAGAGCAGCACGACGGAGCAGGGCGTGGGAAGGCGCGGGCGCGGCAAGGCCGCGGTGAGCGAGGCTGCGGCCGGAGCGCGTGCAAGCTGGTGGGCGCGAGCCCGGCGCATGGGCAGGCAGCGAGCGCAGCGTGCGGGCGGGCGCGGGTGGTCGCGGGCAGCAACAATGGCGGGCAAGCGCCGGACACAGCGGTGGCCAGCGAAGCCGCGGTGAGGAGGCCGCGGGCGCGCGAGGGAGAGAGGAGGAGATGGGAGCTCACGGCGGGGTGCAGGGAAAGGGCAATGGAGCGCGGGGAGGAAGCCGGGGACGTCGCGACGCAGGGGAGGACGACGGCGAGGTCCGAGTGGGGGTGGCGCTCTGACGTCGGTGATGCGGTCCAACGGCGCCAGAGGCGGGGCGGCGTGGTCGAGGCTGTGCTCCGGGCGACGGTGGGCGGCGAAGGGCGAAGGGGGCGGAGCCGGGTTCGATCCCCCCATCCCGATCCAGATCGGGATCGAGAGGTGGGGGCAGACGAGGGAGAGTGGGGGGGGGGGTCGTGTGGGGTGGTTGGGCTAGGGTTTGCCCAGGGGTGGGGGTTATGGGGGGGAGTGGGGTGGCCGGTTGGGCCAGTTGGGCCGGCCTGGCTAACAGCTGGGCCAGCTGGTCCAGTGGGGGGGGGGGGTTCTGCTCTCTTTTTTTTTGTTTGTTTCCTTTTCTGTTTTTTTTTAATTCTTAATTGCTTTAGTTTAAGTAAAACACTATAAGAGTCTCTAAATTAGTGTTACTAAATTTTCCATTACCACAATTAACTTGGCACATTAATTAAAGTAGTTTGTATTTGTTTATTAATTTAAGAGCATTTAAATTATAGTTTTATACTGTTTTAATTTGTTTAGTGCATTTAAGTATTTTATTAAAAGATGATTTCTGCACCAACATTTATTATGGATTATTTGACACATTAGGAACAATTTAGTTTTGACTTTTGAAAACTTTAATTGTTTTGACTTTAATTCAAATTTGAATTTGGATCGGTTCTGAACTAACTCGAGATTATCAACAATGATCGAGGTGACGTGGCATCATTACTAGAGGGTTACTGTAGCTTGATTATCCGGGCGTCACAGTGGTTTCACTCATTTGTCATGAAGCAATTTGTTTTACCTCTTCTCTTTCTCTTCCGTTTTCCCCCCGGTGCCATTCTAGATCTCGGGACGAGATCCTCTCGTACTGGTGGAGTGTTGTAGCGCCCCGAGACCGATGTGCCAGGTGTCGTGCAGTTATTCGATGTTGTTGCGTTGTCATGTGCTTGCGTGTTGCATCATGTCACGTCATCATGTGCATTGCATCATGTCTTCATGTCATAATCTTTTGCATCTCAACTAAATAATTCGTATGGGTCTTCGATCCATTTAATTCGAGGGAAGGATGACTTCTCTTTATAATATATCCTCCCGATATTAGTGGAGCTACTATAATAAATATTCCATTCTTTTGGAATTAACCGGAACACACTTGCAAAATCCCAACGCCTTTTATTATTTCTTCTCTTGGCCTCTAACTTTGTCACGTGTCCTTTCATCATTTTCCGGAGCTCCACTTAATTTCTCAACATTTTTGGACTCTCCTAAATCCTAGTCCTTGTTCAAACCTTTTTAATTAAATTCAAATGACTTTGAATTTAATTCTTGCAATCTTGCCCACTTCATTTTTCTCGGAACGAGCGCATTTTTGTGAGTCCGGGAAAATTATTCGCGTGTCCACCTTCTTCCCCTAACCTTCTCTTTCTTTTCTTTCTCTTTTTCTGTTTTATTTCTAAATGGCAAACAGATTTAAAGATAGAGAGAGAAGAAGAGAAGTCCAGCAGGCCGCGCCCCTGCCCACCTGGGCCTCCCTCTCCACTCGGCCGGCCTCTTTGGCCCATCCTTCCCCGCAGGCCACCTACCTAACCCTAGCTCCCTGGCCCGATCCCCTGACCTCTCCCTCTCGATCCCTCCTTCCGCCGCCAGGGAGGCGCCTCAGCGCTCGATCCCATCTCTCTCCCTAGCCCGGTCCCTCGCTCTCCTCGATCTCTCTCTCGCGCGCGCGCCACGACCCTCTAGCCGATCCCCATCGCAGCCTCTCCCCCGTGAGCTCCCTCTCTCCCTTTCCTCCCGTCGCCATCTTCGAGGGGAGGGAGCTCCCTGCTGTCGCTCCGGCCGGCGGAGTCCAAGCCGCCGTGGAGCCGAGCCGCCTCCTGCCTCGTCCTCTACTCTCCACGACGACCCCATTTCTCCTGTCATCGCCCCGCCTCGGCGCCGACATCCTCCATGGCCGCGCCTAGCCGAGCTCGGGGCTCCGCCGCCCTGCAACCTCCGCGCCCGAGCTGCTCTGCTGCTGCTCTCCTCGCTCACCCTCGGGTCCTCTCCCGTCGACAACCGCCGCCGTCGGCGGCCACCAGGAGCGCCCACACCAGCGCCGGCCTCGACCGCCTCCTCTGCTTCGCCTCCAGCTCCACCGCCCTCGTGTGCCTCTGCTGCGCCGGTCTGCAAGTCCGCCGCCGAGCTCCACCAGGCCCCCGCCGGCGACCTCGACCTTCAGGCCGTCGCTGACCTCCTGCCGTGGCCTCCTCCTCGCTTCAAGTCCACGCCGTCCGTGAGCGTCAGGAGCGTCCTCGCGTGATGACCGGAACAGCGCCAAGTCGTGGCCTCTTTGCACTTATGATGTTTTGCGTGGACGCGTTCGAAACTGGATTTGGAACCTCAAGCGCCAAGTACCGTGAGCCCGAAGATCTGGGATGCACCAAGCCCCCTCGACGCCAAGTTCCCCTCCGAACGTGAACGACTACACCCGTGGATCCGACAAGTACCCCTACAACAAGTGTACCTCTACCCCGTCTTCGGAATCGCGGAGAACGCCAAGTACCCCTTCATGTCGGCAAGATCCGCAAATCGGACCCCGAACGATCGACGTCTTGTGGACCATGTACGACGACCGTCGCCGAAGACCCGTGTAACGAGAACGTGAACGACTACCGTCGCGAGTACCTCTACGTCGTCATGTACCCCCACTTCCACTACCATCGCGAGAACGACTACTTCCCCTACTTCCCACGACGACCCCGTGTACAACTACTTCCTCGTCGACATGTGTACCCCTACCGCCGAACTCGATCCGTTTCGATGATGCTCGCTTCAAAGGTATAACCGCCGGAACGATGCCCGTGAACGAATGCATGTGTGATGTATGAAATGCTCGTGTTTGCTCCGTGTCGGAGTTGTTCGGTGCACGTTGCCCCTCTTTTGCCTTGCCACCATCTTGTGGGAACCCGGTATCCGGGATCACCCCACCTCCTATCGCGTGTCACGCTCCCGTCACTTTTCCTTTTGCGCCGGTATCTCCGCGAGTTACCGGAACCGATATGTTGCCGTGGCATCATTTTCGGATTCGTTGCCGTGACACCCCTTTTCCCTTCCACCACGGTGACAATGCTTCATAATGCTCATGTCAACTCTTAATAAATATTGCATAACTTGTTCATGTCATCCGCATCATGATAACAACAATTAAAATGTTTAAAATGTTGTTTGCATTAATTTGCCCCTATGCCATGCTAAAATGATTTAATTCATAACTTAATAACCGTAACTCCGATTTTAATAAACTTTATATGTAAATGGGGTAGAATTTTGCCTAGTTTATCTTGGTGGCATCACTTTGCATGTTAAACAACTCTAAAATTGTGTTTAGGACAGATCAGGACCAAACCTTAAAATATGCTATGGGGATTTACCGGAATTATTGTTCGTTGCTTCCGGCCTCATTTAACCTTGACTAGATAGGTAGTTTTCATTTGCTTCACCCCTTGCCATGTTAATCAACATTTAATATTGTTGGGTACCTAACCGAGAGAGAACTAAATAATTGATGTGGTGTTTTGTCAATATGCATCCCGATGCATATTGAGCTCCACTTAATTTGTAGGATTGCTTGTGCATTTTGTCATGCCATGCTTCATTAAACCGGACATGCATCATATTTGGTTGTGCATCATGCCATGTTCATGTCGTGGTTGTTTACTATGTTGTGTGCTTCTTTTCCGGTGATTGCTTCTTCGGGTTGATTCCGGTAACGTCGTGTTGTGAGGATCCGTTCGTCTTCGTCCGTTTATCTCCTTCATGGACTCGTTCTTCTTCCTTGCAGGATTTCAGGCAAGATGATCACACCCTCGAAATCACTACTATCTTTGCTATGCTAGTTTGCTCGCTCTTTTGCTATGCCATTGCTACGATGCCTACCACTTGCTTGTCAGCCTCCCAAATTGCCATGCTCAACCTCTAACCCACCATGTCCTAGCAAACCGTTGATTGGCTATGTTACCGCTTTGCTCAGCCCCTCTTATAGCGTTGTTAGTTGCAGGTGAAGATTGAAGTTTGTTCCATGTTGGAACCTCGAGATGCCGTTCCTTGTTGGAACATTTATTTACTTGTTGGGATATCACTATATATCGTATTTAATTAATGCATCTATATACTTGGTAAAGGGTGGAAGGCTCGGCCTTATGCCTGGTGTTTTGTTCCACTCTTGCCGCCCTAGTTTCCGTCATGTCGGTGTTATGTTCCCGGATTTTGCGTCCCTTACGCGGTTGGGCCATAATGGGAACCCCTTGACAGTTCGCCTTAAGTAAAGCTTCTCCAACAATGCCCAACATTGGTTTTACCATTTGCCACCTAGCATTTTTCTTCCCTTGAGTCGGCCGGCTCAAGGGTCATCATTATTTTACCCCCCCCCCCCCCGGGCCAGTGCTCCTCTGAGTGTTGGTCCACCTGTCAGCTGCCGGTGGCCACCAGGGGAAACTCCGGGCTGGGTCGCCCGTACCTAGGACAATCTGAGTGTGCCCTGAGAAAGAGATATGTGCAGCTCCTATCGGGATTTGTCGGTACATTCGGGCGGTGTTGCTGGTTTAGTTTTACCCTGTCGAAATGTCTTGTTGTACTGGGATACCGAGTCTGATCGGAATGTCTCGGGTGGAGGTCTATTCCTTCGTTGACCATGAGAGCTTATCATGGGCTAAGTTGGGACACCCCTGCAGGGATTTGAACTTTCGAAAGCCGTGCCCGCGGTTATGGGCAGATGGGAATTTGTTAACGTCCGGTTGTAGAAAACCTGAAGTTGACCTTAATTAAAATGAATCAACAGCGTGTGTAACCGTGATGGTCTCTTTCCGGCGGAGTCCGGGAAGTGAACACGGTTGTTGGAGTTATGCTTGACGTAGGTAGTCCAGGATCACTTCTTGATCATATTTTATCGACCGTGCTTTGCCTTCTCTCCTCGCTCTCGTTTGCGAATAGGTTAGCCACCATATATGCTAGTCGCTTGCTGCAGCTCCACCTCATACCTTTTTACCTTACCCATAAGCTTAAATAGTCTTGATCGCGAGGGTGCAAGATTGCTGAGTCCCCGTGGCTCACAGATACTTCCAAAACCAGCTTGCAGGTGCCGAGGTTACCGTGCAGATGACGCAACCCAGCTCAGGAGGAGCTCATTGAAGATCTTGTCCTTTGTGTTGCTTTGTTCTAGTTGATCAGTAGTGGAGCCCAGTTGTGGTCGATCGGGGGCCTTTGTCGCATTTGGGGTTCTTCTTTTATTTTGGTTCCGTGGTCGGACCATGAGTGTATTTGATTGATGTAATGTTTATTCATGTAATTGTGTGAAGTGGCGATTGTAAGCCAACTATGTACCCCTTTCCCTTATTATATTACATGGGTTGTGTGAAGATTACCTCACTTGCGACATATGCCTTCAATGCGATTATGCCTCTAAGTCGTGCCTCGACACGTGGGAGATATAGTCGCATCGAGGGTGTTACAGCCCCCTACCTCGTGGCCCCCCTGGTGGCTCTTCGGTGGCCATCTTCTGCTATATGAAGTCTTTCGATGGGAAAAAATAATAAGCCATCTTCTCGGACGAAACTCCGCCACCACGAGGCGGAACCTTGGCGGAACCAATCTAGGGCTCTGCTGGAGCTGTTGTGCCGGGGAAACTTCCCTCCCGGAGGGGGAAATCATCGCCATCGTCATCACCAACGCTCCTCTCATCGGGAGAGGGCAATCTTCATCAACATCTTCATCAGCACCATCTCTTCTCAAAACCCTAGTTCATCTCTGGTATCCAATTCTTGTCTCCAAGTCCGGGATTGGTACCTGTGGGTTGCTAGTAGTATTAATTACTCCTTGTAGTTGATGCTAGTTGGTTTATTTGGTGGAAGATCATATGTTAAGATCCTATATGCATATTAATAACCCTCTGATTATGAACATGTTTATGCTTTGTGAGTAGTTATGTTTGTTCCTGAGGACATGGGAGAAGTCTTGCTATTAGTAGTCATGTGAATTTGGTATTCGTTCGATGTTTTGATGAGATGTATGCTGTCTCTCCTCTAGTGGTGTTATGTGAACGTCGACTACATGACACTTCACCATTAGGAAGGCATTGGGAAGTAATAAGTTGATGATGGGTTGCTAGAGTGATAGAAGCTTAAACCCTAGTTTATGCGTTGCTTCGTAAGGGGCTGATTTGGATCCATATGTTTCATGCTATGGTTAGGTTTACCTTAATACTTTTTTTGTAGTTGCGGATGCTTGCAATAGAGGTTAATCATAAGTGGGATGCTTGTCCAAGTAAGGACAGTACCCAAGCACCGGTCCACCCACATATCAAATTATCAAAGTACCGAACACGAATCATATGAGCGTGATGAAAACTAGCTTGATGATATTCCCATGTGTCCTCAGGAGCGCTTTTCTCTATATAAGAGTTTGTCCAGGCTTGTCCTTTGCTACAAAAAGGATTGGGCCACCTTGCTGCACTTTATTTACTTTTGTTACTTGTTGCTTGTTACAAATTATCCTATCATTAAACTATCTGTTACCACTTGTTTCAGTACTTGCAGAGAATACCTTGCTGCAAACCGCTTATCATTTCCTTCTGCTCCTCGTTGGGTTCTACACTCTTACTTATCGAAAGGACTACGATAGATCCCCTATACTTGTGGGTCATCAAGACTCTTTTCTGGCGCCATTGCCGGGGGGTGAAGCGCCTTTGGTAGGTGGAATTTGGTAAGGAAAAATTTATATAGTGTGCTGAAATTTACTGTCACTTGTTACTATGGAAAGTAATCCTCTAAGGGGCTTGTTCGGGGTATCTTCACCCCGACCAGTAGAGCAAAGAGTTGCTCCTCAACCTACTGAACCTACTGAAAATGAAAATGTCTGCTTTGAAATTCCTTCGGGTATGATAGAAAAACTGCTAGCTAATCCTTTTTTAGGAGATGGAACAAAACATCCTGATGAGCATCTAATATATGTGGGTGAAGTTTGTGGATTATTTAAGCTTGCAGGTGTACCCGGAGATGTTGTTAAGAAGAAGGTCTTCCCTTTATCTTTGAAGGTAGATGCATCGACATGGTATAGGCTATGTGATGATATGGGGTCTTGGAATTACAAACGATTGAAATTAGAATTTCATCAGAAGTTTTATCCTATGCATCTTGTTCATCGTGATCGCAATTATATATATAGTTTTTGGCCTCGTGAAGGAGAAAGCATCGCTCAAGCTTGGGGGAGGCTTAAATCAATGTTATATTCATGCCCCAATCATGAGCTCTCAAGAGAAATGATTATTCAAAAAATTTATGCTCGGCTTTCTGATAGCAATCACACCATGCTTGATACTTCTTGTGATGGCTCTTTTATGATGAAGACTATTGAATTCAAATGGGATTTATTGGAAAGAATTAAACGCAACTCTAAAGATTGGGACCTCGACAAAGGTAAGGAGTCAGGTATGACACCTAGGTTTGATTGTGTTAAATCTTTTATGGATACCGATGTTTTCCATAAATTTAGCATTAAATATGGACTTGACTCTGAGATAGTAGCTTCTTTTTGTGAATCTTTTGCTACTTATGTTGATCTCCCCAAGGAGAAGTGGTTTAAATATCATCCTCCCATAGAAGTAAAAGTAGCTGCACCTATTAAAGTTGAAGAAAAGATTGTAACTTATAATGATCCTATTGTTCCTAGTGCTTATGTTGAGAAACCACCTTTCCCTGTTAGGATAAAGGATCATGCTAAAGCTTCAATTGTGGTTCGTAAAAGCAATATTAAAACCTATACATGTCCTGAGCAAGTTAAAGTTGAACCTAATATTGCTATTGTTAAAGATCTCTTGTCTGATAATATTGATGGGCATGTTATTTATTTCTATGATGAAACTACTAGAATTGCTAAACCGTGTGCTAAAGATAAACCTAGACATGTGGTAGGCATGTCTGTTATTTCTGTTAAAATAGGAGATCATTGTTATCATGGCTTATGTGATATGGGTGCTAGTGCTAGTGCAATACCTATTAGCCTTTATAGAGAAATTATGCATGATATTGCACCTGTTGAGTTAGAAGATATTGATGTCATAATTAAACTTGCCAATAGAGATACTATTTCACCAATGGGAATTGTTAGAGATGTTGAAGTTTTGTGTGGGAAAACTAAATATCCTGCTGATTTTCTTGTTCCTGGTTCCCCACAAGATAGCTTTTGTCCTATTATATTTGGTAGACCCTTCCTGAACACTGTTAATGCTACCATAGATTGCAAAAGGGATGTTGTTACTATCAGTTTAGATGATATGTCTCATGAATTTAATTTCTCTAAATTTAGTAGACAACACCGTGAAGAAGAATTACCTAGTAAGGATGAAATTATTGGTCTTGCTTCTATTGCCATACCTCCTAGTGATCCTTTAGAACAATATTTGCTAGACCATGAAAATGACATGTTTATGAATGAAAGAAGGGAAATAGATGAAGTATTCTTTAAACAGGAACCTATTCTGAAACACAATTTGCTAGTTGAAATCCTAGGGGATCCTCCTCCACCCAAGGGTGATCCCGTGTTTGAGCTTAAACCGTTACCACCCAGAGCCAGAGTAATTGGGCATCACTTAAGTCTTCTTGTCTGAGTGATCTGAAGACTTATTACACTTGAGGACTGTGCATCCTCCAGACGGTTAGGCGTCGCGTTCTGAGCATCCAAGAGGAATTGTGGATTGCCGGTGAACGAAGTCTGTGAAGGTTTGGGAGTCTACCTTGAAGACTTACCAGAGTGATTGGGCGGGGTCTGTGTGACCTTAGCTCAAGGAGAAAACGGTGAGGACTGGGTGTCCTGAGCTGCGTGTTCAGGACTGGGTGTCCAGGACTGTGTGTCCTTTGGTTTAAATACCTAGCCGCTCCAACCAGACGTACAGTTGTCACAGCAACTGGAACTGGTCCAACATATCATTGTCTTCAACGTGTCACTGGTTTCATCTTCGCCTCCCTTTACTTACCAGTACACATTGTGAAGCTATTGCATGCTTGCTTTATCTTCTGTCTTCACAACTTGACTGTATGATCTGTTTGGCTTCATAACTTCTTCCAACCTGATCCTCATTACACTGAAGCTATTTGTCACTGTGCTTTCACTATATTGTATACTTGACCATGGCTTGCGTTGTGTAATCTACCTTCCGCTGCATAGTGATAGGCTTGTTCACTCTGTTTGTCTTCATAACTTCCACGTTTTGAAGACTTTCATAAAAATCGCCTATTCACCCCCCCTCTAGTCGATATAACGCACTTTCATTAAGAGAGAAGAACCCATGGAGATCAACAAGGATGAAGGGATCAAGAAGGCCATGGAGGACCAAGTTCGGGCAACAGAAGACACCCTTCAACTTGATCACAATCTTCTTACCCCAACAGAAATCAAAGCTTTCAAGATGATTGAGTTAGCTCGTATACAAAATAAGTATCTCACACGTGAAAATATTTTGTTGAAGGAGCATATCATCGCACTCAAGGGCATTATCCGCAAGTTAGAATACCTCCTACTCTCGATGTGCGACTATCCATCATCAACAACTCCACCTTCTTCACCAACAAAGGAGACATAATCATATGGGTATGGGCACTCCCCTTGGCAACTACCAATCTTGGGGGAGTGCCCCGGTATCGTATCACCATCACTTTTATCTTTACCGTTTTCCTTAGTTCGATCCTTTTCGTATTATCTTGATCTAGTAGAATAAAGTTTATGGCATGATCTAGTTTTGAGTTTTGCTTTATAATTCCTCTATGTAATCAAGTCCATGAGCTATATAATAAAGATTAGTGTTGAGTCAAGGGCTTGATTATTTTTGCCATGATCCTAAGGGAATAAAAGAAAAGAGAAAGAAATAAAAAGAAACAAAGAGATCATGTGGATCTTGTGGAGAGTAATGAGCTCACATAGAAAAAGTATGATGAATAAAAGTTGTTGAGAGTTGACAAGCATAGTTTTGGTTATCGTTGCAATTAATAGGAAGTAATAAAGAAAGAGAGGTCTTCAGGTATAAATATACTATCTTGGACATCTTTTATGATTATGAGCACTCATTAAAATATGACATGCTAAAGAGTTGACATTGGACAAGGAAGACAACGTAATGGGTTATGTTTTCTTACATCTGAGATAAATTATATTATCATGGATCATCCAACATGGTTGAGCTTGACTTTCCCCCTCGTGCTAGCCAAATTCATCGCACCAAGTAGAGATAATACTTGTTCTTCCAAATACCCTTAAACTAGTTTTATCATGCGAGTCCACTATACCTACCTATGGATTGAGTAAGATCCTCTAAGTAAGTTGTCATCGGTGCAAGCAAGAAAAATTGCTCTCTAAATATGTATGACTTATTAGCGTGGGAGAAAATAAGCTTTATACGATCGTGTGATATGGAAGAAATAAAAGCGACAGACTGCATAATAAAGGTCCATAACACAAGTGACAATATAAAGTGATGTTTTTCGCATTAAGATTTTGTGCATCCAACCATTAAAGCGCGTGACAACCTCTGCTTCCCTCTGCGAAGGGCCTATCTTCTACTTTTATCTCCTACCTTGCATAAGAGTCATGATGATCTTCACCCTTCCTTTTTACATTTTATCCTTTGGCAAGCATAGTATGTTGGAAAGATCCTGGTATATATGTCTAATTGGATGTGAGTCTTCATGAACTATTATTGTTGACATTACCCTCGAGGTAAAACATTGGGAGGCAAAACTATAAGCCCCTATCTTTCTCTGTGTCCGATTAAAACTCCATACCCGTAAGTATTGCGTGAGTGTCAGCAATTGTGAAAGATTATATTATAGCTGAGTATGTGGACTTGCTGAAAAGCTCTTATATATTGACTCTTTCCTATGTTATGATAAATTGCAATTGCTCCAATGACTGAGATTATAGTTTGTTAGTTTTCAATGAAGTTTACGATTCATACTTAAAATTGTCATTGAATTATTACTCTAGCATAAGAAATCATATGACAAGAATTATGTAAGTCGCTGTTCTAAGAATGATCATGATGCCCTCATGTCCGTATTTTATTTTTATCGACACCTCTATCTCTAAACATGTGGACATATTTTTCGATTTCGGCTTTTCGCTTAAGGACAAGCGAGGTCTAAGCTTGGGGGAGTTGATATGTCCATTTTGCATCATGCTTTTATATCGATATTTATTGCATTATGGGCTGCTATTACACATTACGTCACAATACTTATGCCTATTCTCTCTTATTTTACAAGGTTTACATAAAGAGGGAGAATGTCGGTAGCTGGGATTCTGGGCTGGAAAAGGAGCAAATATTAGATACATATTCTGCACAGCTCCAAAGTCTTGAAACTTCACGGAAGACGTTTTCAGAATATATAAAAAATACTCAACGGAAGAGATTCACTAGGGGGCCACACCCTGCCCACAAGGGTGGGGAGCACGCCCTACCCCCCTGGGCGCGTCCCCCTACCTCATGGGCCCCCTGGTGGCTCTCCGGTGGCCATCTTCTGCTATATGAAGTCTTTTGATGGGAAAAAATAATAAGCCATCTTGTCGAACGAAACTCCGCCGCCACGAGGCGGAACCTTGGCAGAACCAATCTAGGGCTTTGGCAGAGCTGTTCTGCCGGGGAAACTTCCCTCCCGGAGGGGGAAATCATCACCATCGTCATCACCAACGCTCCTCTCATCGGGAGAGGGCAATCTTCATCAACATCTTCATCATCACCATCTCTTCTCAAAACCCTAGTTCATCTCTTGTATCCAATTCTTGTCTCCAAGTCCGGGATTGGTACCTGTGGGTTGCTATTAGTGTTAATTACTCCTTGTAGTTGATGCTAGTTGGTTTATTTGGTGGAAGATCATATGTTCAAATCCTATATGCATATTAATACCCCTCTGATTATGAACATGTTTATGCTTTGTGAATAGTTACGTTTGTTCCTGAGGACATGGGAGAAGTCTTGCTATTAGTAGTCATGTGAATTTGGTATTCGTTCGATATTTTGATGACATGTATGTTGTCTCTCCTCTAGTGGTGTTATGTGAACGTCGACTACATGACACTTCACCATTAGGAAGGCATTGGGAAGTAATAAGTAGATGATGGGTTGCTAGAGTGACAGAAGCTTAAACCCTAGTTTATGCGTTGCTTCGTAAGGGGCTGATTTGGATCCATATGTTCCATGCTATGGTTAGGTTTACCTTAATACTTTTGTTGTAGCTGCGGATGCTTGCAATAGAGGTTAATCATAAGTGGGATGCTTGTCCAAGTAAGGATAGTACCCAAGCACCGGTCCACCCACATATCAAATTATCAAAGTACCGAACACGAATCATATGAGCGTGATGAAAACTAGCTTAATGATATTCCCATGTGTCCTCGGGAGCGCTTTTCTCTATATAAGAGTTTGTCCAGGCTTGTCCTTTGCTACAAAAAGGATTGGGCCACCTTGCTGCACTTTATTTACTTTTGTTACCTGTTGCTCGTTACAAATTATCCTATCACAAAACTATCTGTTACCACTTGTTTCAGTACTTGCAGAGAATACCTTGCTGGAAACCACTTATCATTTCCTTCTGCTCCTTGTTGGGTTCGACACTCTTACTTATCGAAAGGACTACGATAGATCCCCTATACTTGTGGGTCATCAGGGGGCTCCTTGAGAGCACGCTTTGTAGATGGGCCGGGTCGGACGGTGCATTTTGGTGAGCCCAGCATGCATGAGCAGCGTGGGGAGGCGAAAGGGTTACTACTTTAAAAAATTGAGACATGGATCGGGGCAGAATCAAGTTATGGTTCGGAGAGATAGGGATGAATATGGGAGCAGGAAAAGAGGTCCTAGGCAAGTGTGGGTGGCAAAGGGCGAAGTGGACAGACAGGAGGGACATCATGCCTTCATTCGCGACACTCGACGTAAAACATCGACAATGCTTGATCACATCCCGGATGACTATGAGAGATCGGCGGACCCTGGGACCCAGGGTCGTTGGGAGATATGAACATCCTAGCCTAGAACTCTCGGGGATTGGGGTTGGACTTGACAGTGGGCGAACTACGCGATCTGATTAGGTCTCACAACCCAGCGGTGGTGTTTCTGAGTGAAACTAAGAAGAGGACGAGGGCTATGGACAAGCTCAAGTGGAGTTTGGGCTTTAGGTGCGGGGGGGTCGTGGATTGCAATGGCAAAAGTGGGGGGCTTGCCCTTTGGTGGAGGGATCACTTACATGTCACTACAAGACCATGGTGCCAATATTTTCTAGATGTTGAGGTGGTCAGTGAGGGCAAAACCTTTAGGATCACTGGATTCTATGGGGAACCGGATGTCGAGCGTAGATGTAAATCTTGGGATGCTCTTAGCTATCTGAAGAGGCAGGATAACCTGCCATGGTTGTGTGTTGGGGATTTCAATGAGACTCTCTTTCAGTCGGAGCAGAGGGGAGGCAATCAGAGGGGTTTTCTGCAGATGGAAGCATTCAGGGACTGCCTTGATGATTGTGGCCTTGCAGATCTTGGTTCTACAGGATACCCGTTCACTTGGGATAACAAGCGGGACGACAATGACAACATTCAGGTGCGGTTGGACCGGGGTACATGCAATGATGATTTCCTGGCCATGTTTCCCACCTCCTTTGTGGAGCATATCATCACGGAGGAATCTGACCATGTGGCTTGGGTGGTTCGTGTTTTGGAGATGGCTCCAACGCTTGAACTCCGGAGGGAACGACTGTTTCAATACAAGGAAGCATGGACACGTCATGAAAGCTATGAGGCAATGGTCGCTGAGCAGTGGGCTTGCGCCTCAATAGGCGAGTCGGGGCTGGCTGCTGTTTGTAGCCGCCTTAAGGGCATGACAGTCGGAATGCAAGAATGGGGCAAGAGGGTTTTTGGTTCGGTTCGCAAGCAGATTGTGCACCTCAAAGATCAGCTTCAAAAGGCCAAGTTCAGAGGCTTAGCGGCGGAGAACTTGTAACACCCACGATGCCTTTATGGTTCCCCGGTTAACCGTTGGAGTATCAAACGAACTCCAAATGGCACGAAACTTGATAGGCGGTCTACCAGTGGTGTACCAAGGCCGCTTGGCAAATCCCGGTCCATCCCGAGAAAGTTTAACACCCGCTCACGAAAAGAGATAAAAGGGGGACGCTGGAGGACGTAGGAGTGTCAGATTGCAAAACGGACAACGGGGAAAATGCTCGGATGCATGAGATGAACACGCATGCAAATGAGATGCACATGATGACATTATAAGATGCAACACGCAAGCAAATGACAAGGCAACAACAACGAATAACTGGAAGACACCTGGCGCAACGGTCTCGGGGCGTCACAGAACTCTTCGGAGGTTCGAGCGATTGAGGAACAACTCCGCGAGACATACGCCAGGGAGGAGTTGCTCCAGCATCAATGCTCCCGAGTGGATTGGCTGCAAGCGGGTGATATGAACATGAAGTATTTCCAAGGGAGGACATCTCACAGGAGGAGGAAGAATACTGTACGGATGCTTCGACGCGAGGATGGCTCCAAGTGCGAGGTAAATGAAGAAATGAGAGAGCTGGCCGCTGGTTTCTATGAGTAGCTTTTCGCCTCAGAAGGGTCTAATCATGCTGAAGTTGTTCTTGAAAATATTAATGAAGTGGTCTCGGTTGAGATGAATGCAAAGCTAACCGCCCTGGTTTCTGATGATGAGGTGGAGACGACCTTGTTCCAAATGGGGCCGACGAAGGTGTCGGGCCCGGACGACCTTCCGGCGATGTTCTACCAGCGACACTGTCGCTTATCAAGGATGATGTTTGCCGCGTTGTCAAGGACTTCCTTGCTGGCGTGGCTGCACCGGATGCTTTCAATGCTACGGTGATTGTTATGATACCGAAAGTTAGCTCACCGGAGCCGCTCTCACAATTTCGCCCTATTAGTCTGTGTAATGTCTTGTACAAGATCGCGTCCAAGGTTCTTGCCAATAGGCTCAAGTTTGATTCTGCCACTTCTCATTTATGAAGAACAAAGCGCCTTTGTTCCCGGGCGGCTTATTACTGATAACGTTCTTATGGCCTATGAATGTGTTCACGCGATCAGAACAAGGAAAAGGAAGAGACCACTTTGCGCTGTCAAACTAGACATGATGAAGGCGTATGATAGGGTGGAGTGGAGTTTTCTTGAGCAGATACTAGCACGCTTTGGCTTTGAGGCTGGTTGGATAGCCATGATTATGCGACATGTCACTTCAGCTAAACTTGTTGTGAAGCTTAACGGTGGCTACACCAGGAGATTCTGCCCATCCAGAGGATTGCGGCAAGGGGACCCCCTATCCCTTTACCTGTTCTTGTTCTTGTTCTGCGTGGAAGGTTTCTCTGCCTTGTTGAAGCGGGCTCAGGAGGAGAATGAGTTGAAGGGGTGTCGTTTGGGAGCACTGGCCCCCAAGTGACACATCTTCTGTTTGCTGATGATAGTATCGTCTTTCTTCAGGGGTCAGCGGATAATCTTGAGAAGCTGAAAGCCATTTTGGAGGTGTACGAGGTGGCTTCGGGGCAAAAAGTGAATATGAACAAGTCCTCTATCTTCTTCGGGAAGGATGCCCGGAGGGGCAAAAGGAGGTTCTAAAGAGGGCTATTGGGATTGAGTCAGAGGCCTTGAGTGAGCGTTATTTATGCCTACCAACAGTGGTTGGGAGAGCTAAAGATGGTGTGTTTAAATATGTCATGGAAAGCTCGAAAAAGAAGGCTACGGGATGGAAGGGGCAGGGCCTATCCAAGAAAGCTAGGGAGGTCTTAGTGAAATCGGGACTGCAGTCTACTCCCACGTTTACCATGAGTTGCTTCCACCTCACAAAGAAGATGTGCTGGAATTTGTCATCAATCTCCTCTAAATTCTGGTGGGGTGCTATCAATGGTGAACGCAAGGTACAGTGGATTGCTTGGGACAAGATGTGTGCTGCTAAGCGAGTGGGTGGCATGGGGTTTCGTGATCCTGAAGTGTTCAACCAGGCCCTTCTAGCAAAACAAGCTTGGCGTCTACTTCAGTTGCCGTCCTCATTATGCGCCCAGGTTTTGAAGGCTCGGTATTACAATGATAGGGGCATTCTGAATGCTACTTGCCCGGTGGGTGGATCGTACACATTCAGGAGCATTATCCACGGGCGTGATTTGCCGTGAGCTGGCTTAGTGTGGAGGATCGGAGATGGAATGCAGGTCAATATCCACCATGATCAATGGATCCCGAGGAAGGGGAGCTTGACACCGCTGGGTGCTGAGTTCATCCCGGGTTTGACAAAAGTTAGCCACCTACTGGATCAGTCAGGGGCACGGTGGGACGATCAGAGGCTGGCTGCTATGTTTTCAAATGATGATGCTCGGGATATCAAACAAATTGCAGTGGGTGGGCTAGGTGTTGAGGACTGCCTCGCGTGGAACTATACGAAGAACAGACAGTTCACGGTCCGCTCGGCCTACCACTTGCGGATGGAGATGAACAAAGCAAGGCACGATAAGGCAGAGTCCTCATCTATGAGTAATCACAAAAGTTGGCTGGCTCTATGGGATTCGGATGCTCCGGGGAAGGCCAAGATACACATGTGGCGCTTAATGAGGAATGGCCTTGCTGTTGGGAATGAGCTGCGGAGGAGGAGCATTAAAGCTGGTGTATTCTGTGCTGCTTGCGGTCGAGACGAGACCATTTTCCATCGTTTTTGGGGATGCCCGCACCCGGCCTTGTTCTGGAAGAGGCTGTGCTCAGAAACGGGAATGAGGGTGGCGATCCCGCCCTGTCAAATTGATTCCCAGAGTGCACTCAATCGGTGGCTGCTGGATTGGCTTCCCGTTGCTCATGAGAATGAGAGGTCATTGATGATCCAAGTTGTATACGCTCTGTGGCTAGCGCGCAATGAAACCAGTGAAGGGAAGCGCATTGAGGATCCACCAGCGATTGCTCGCCGGGTGGTGGCTCTCACGGAGGAGTGGAAGTAGGTCCATCAGCATTCGCCACCACAGTCGAAGCAGAGGGCTCAGATCAGATGGGAGGCGCCAGAGGCCGGATGGGTGAAGGCCAATGCTGACGGGGCACTGTCCATCCAAAGGGAAAGGGGAGGGGCTGGAGTAGTTCTCCGAGACCACAATGGTGGTTTTTTGGCTGCTGCATGCCACTCCTACAAGAATATGGTGAGCCTCGAGATTGCTAAAGCCCTCGCATGCAAAAGGGCAATTCAAGTGGCAGCTGAAATCAATGTGCAAAGGCTCCATCTGGAGCTGGATAACGACCCTGTTTGGTTCCGCGAGTTAGAGTTAGTTTGGGTTAGTTTGGACTCAACTAACCCAAAAATATCCAAACATGAGGGTTAGTTTGGGTTAGATGCATCTAACTCATCCAAAAAATCTAATCAATCCAAGAGGTGCTTATTTGGGTTAGTTCTCCTTGGGACCACTAAAAAACACCTTTTTCTCTCATTCTCCCCGCAGCAGATCCCTCCCCACTTCCTCGAAGTTTCTCGTCCTCTCCCTTCCTCCCTCTCGCACTGCTCGTGAAGGCGCCTCGTCGTATCCGCGCTCTCGCCCGCCGCCGGTAAGCAGCCTCGCCCTATCCTCCCGTTCCAACCCCCTCGTCTCCCCGCGGCCCGTCCGCCCGCCGGTAAGCAGTCACGACTCCTTGCATGGCCCGTCCCCGTCGGCCTCGGCCAGCGCGACTCCTTGCGCAGGGACGACATATTCGGTCGGCGGGCTACGCGAGAGGCCAGCGCGGCTCCTTGCCGGACGCGTCCCCGTCTGCCTCGGCCAGGGCATGCTCCGCCAAATCCGGCAGGACATAGGGTGCAAAGTAGCCAAATGATTGAGAAAAAGCATTTATTATTAATCTAACCCTGCCATCCAAACACCTCCTTGATTAGAGTTAATTAAGGGCTAGTTTAGGGTTAAAATCTAACTCTAATATCTAAGTAAGAGTATCCAATCAGGGCCAACGTGGCTGTTGTTCAGGCTATCTCTAGCAGCAAAAGGATTTCTCTATGTTCGGGCTTGTTGTGCAGGAAATAAAAAATATGCTCCAGGAGTTCACTAAAGTGAAGGTGTCGTGGAGGAGCCGTGAAGCAAATCGTGCCGCCGATAAATTAGCTAAGACTAGCCATAGTGGTAGTAACTTCAGCAGTAACATCGAGTCCAACTCAGCAAATTTGCTTATGTGGCAATGAGTTAATGAGGAGAGAGCTAGCTGTAGTAACTTAGCTAGTTACTCCCTCCGTCTAGGTGAATAAGTCATCTTAGGTTGTGTACCGTGACCAAGAAGAAGGGGAAACCGAGAGAACTTAATGTTTATTTGCTAATTAATAACATTGCACGCAATGAACTAACCACTGCATGTCGTGTTTGGTAGTCTCAAGTCATTAAAAGTATGCACACCCATATCTCTTATTGGTTGATATGTCAAGAAACAAGAAACGAAGTAGAAGTTAATGCACCGCGCCTAAGTGTTTTGGGATTATTTGGTTTTCGTAAGATGACTTACATAGCTAGACGGAGGGAGTACTGTAACATCACATGTCCCAATACAATATGAGTCTATAACCTAATAAATGAATCTTTGCATATTATCACACTTAAGTTACTACCCACTATAAAGATAGTAACATAGTCTAGGGATATGTGTATGTTACTAGTGTATATTACTCTCCATTGTGGGTAGTCTAAAGCAGGTTTAGGTGATGATTTATGTAAGGTGTGGTTTTCTGTATCCTAGAGTACGTTCTGAAGTTTTACGACATTCCTAGCTTCGTTTAATAAATGGCGGCTATGATGATCAAAAAAAAAAAAGTTTTCCCGCTGAAAAAAAGTTTTCCCGCTGAAAAGTGCCACGGCCCTGCTCCCGGCACAATGCGCTAATCGCGATTTTGCTCACTAGGGTCTCGCCGGGATCGTCGCGCGAGGGCTCCTTGGACCCCCCCAGGCCCCAGCGCCGCTCGGGATGGATTCCGCGGCGGAGCGAGGAAGTCGGAGCGTGGGGGCAGGGCGAGGTCCTCAGCCTCACGCGTGGCGGGCTTCCCCGCCTGTTCGTCCGCCCCAATTCTCTCGCCACCACGACCTCTTGGCCCGAGCCGCTCCTAGTTCCCTCCCACTAGCAACGCCAGGGAGCTCTTCCTGATAGTCGTCCTCCTCCCCCTCCCCGCCGCTCAACATGTTTAGGCCAGTGGAGATCCGTCGGGGCGCGATTCCTTTTGTTGGTGAGAATGCCCTAATCCGTTTGGGTTCTTGTTCGTTTTCCTTGCCGCTAACAATCGAATCCGACCAAATCTCCGCTCTTCGTGGGTCTCAGTTTATCCATATCCTGTTGATCCACTGTTAATAATTAATATACGAACTACTGCTACCAAGAGCCGTTTTTTATTTCAGAACAAAATTAGGGTCCCAACTGTTTTAAACCTTGCGTCTTCGACTATGTTTCAGCCTTATCCCGCAAAAAAAAGACTATGTTTCAGCCTTGGGTGATTCTTCTGAAATTTTTATTAACTCAGCTGAGTATCAGGCGAGAAATGCAGTTTACCCCATGACAGAATCTGCATCAGTTATTTATTCACCATTTCTTGCAAGAACTAAAAGAAGGGCGATTATTATAGGAACTGCAAACAGCTGCATGACGGGGGTCCAGGAACAGCAATACGAAGAGTTCTTTGGTGGGTTTTTCTTTGATGAAGATGCGTTAAGGTACTACCACCCTAGTAGCGTTGATGAAATAGGTGCTGTATATCAAAGGCTTTGGGCTCTGTGGAGCAATGCCATTAGCTTACACTGCATGCTTGTAAGGAAAGTATAGGAGTAGGACACTATGATTTTTCCCCTGTTACCTTAGCTAAACATATTTGCTGTAGTCGAGAGTGTTGCATTGCTTGTTTGTGCGAGAGAAGATTACTTTCTTCAGTCATGGAATCTTCATTGTTGGTTATTTGCTGGAACAGCAAGGATATATCATTGGATGGGCTGGACAAGGAACTTGAGGAGCACAAGAACTATGATGTGAGTCTAAAGCCCACTGATCCGCATTCTCCATTTCCATATAACAATGGTCTGAATTAACTGTTCTTACCATTGGAGTATTGCACTTTAACGATTTTTAGTTGTTAATGACTGCACAATTTGCAACTTTTACTTGATGAAGTACTGATTGCATATTAATGGCGCAGTGTATGTAGCGTCTTTATTTGTTATTGATGGTTTTAACATGTATCCTATATTTTGGACCACCAAATGCCTGTTATCCGATTTCCTTACCATTCCGAAAGATGTCTGCTGTTCTTTTTACAAAAATAAAAAAATAAAAAAATCCTGAAATAAATGAGACCTAGGCTACGCGCCATTAATTAGCTTCGACCGCTACATACACTGCCCAGGTTCTTAGAAGCACGATCTTTCTTTTTTATATGATAATATCAAGTGTCATACGCTTCTCTGTGCTGTTTTCCAGGTGCTAATAACTATTCTAGCCAACGGTGAAAAACAGCGTGACATGGCAACCATGGTGGAAGGCAACCTAGGCCATATTGAACAGGATCTGATTCAAGTATGTGTTTCTGCAAGCTTCAGCTGTGTCACCAATCTGCTAATAAAACTATACACACAGTGCGGCACATGTGTGTCTTCCAAAGCGTTGGATATTGGATTATTGCATGGTACTACTGATTGTTTCTTTAGACTAGAAATATTCTACATTTTCCTTGCTGGAGCTATATTCCATGGAAAGAGAAGGAATTTGAATGATTCAATGTTTATGGCAGCAAACTGAGGAGTTAGGACAAATATTATTTCTAATGATATGATTCTAGCCAGTTTTTCTTTGAGCAGAGCATGATTAAACTTGTTTTGAGTCTTTGTTGTCCTGTTTGCTTGCTATATGGTACAAGCTAAATCTATATTTTTCCTAGCTTCGTTTACCCACATATTGTTTTGAACTTTAAAACAATGGACTGCTATGTCATCTGTTCAAAATGACTCATCTACTGATGCTTGCTTTTCTCTTATGAATGACTCTCATGTTACTCAAGAACTCAATTCAAAGCTCTAGCAGGTAGACATGGACATAGCAAAGGTCACAAACCAGTAGTGATAGGAAGTTCTGTGTAACAGACCTAGGGAAGTAGGATTTACAATTAGTGCCAGTGCTTAGACATGGCATGATACCATTTTTTAGAAGGTATTGATTCTGATACTTATAATGAGTCTGGGCCATGTGTTGTGACTTATATTTTGCTAACTAGTATGTGGTTCCTATAATGTATGAAATAACCAAGGGAAGGTCTCTTGCATAGTTTCTTAATCTTCAACATAGCTGTGCCGTGATGTTTTGCATATTTCAATCCATACGTTTCTAAACTTTTATGTACAAAATTGCATGGAAATATCTAGATCTTAAGAGGATCTTTCTTCATGTCTACAGGATTATATAAAAGATAATGACAGCCTAGTTCTGTTGCATGATCAGATTCATGACTGTGACATTGTTTTATCTCAAATAGGATCACTTCTTAGTGGATTTCAGGTATATTCTTGATTACTATCTAGTACATGTAGGGTCCTTATTTATTTGATAACCTTTCTGTTGCAGTAGGTTAGCTTTTTCTCCGAGGGAAAATATGTATGGTGTTGATGTTATAAGCAAACTGTTGAGATTTCATACATGTCAATATGTAAAGTGTGGGGATGTAGCTAGCATGACGTGACTGCTTATTTGAACGTTTAATTTTCAAATTTTATTAAATTGATAGGCTGTATCCCGGTTGAGGTGTGGAGAAGCCTTGGGGACATAGCGATAGTATGGGTAACCAAGCTTTTCAACCTCATTTTTCGGGCAAACAAGATACCAGAAGAATGGAGACGGAGTATATTAGTACCAATCTTCAAGAACAAGGGGGATGTTCAAAGTTGTACTAATTACCATGGAATTAAGCTGATGAGCCATACAATGAAGCTATGAGAGGGAGTCATTGAGCACTGCTTAAGAAGAATGACAAACATGACCAAAAATCAGTTTGGTTTCATGCCTGGGAGGTCGACCATGGAAGCCATTTTCGTGGTTCGACAACTTATGGAGAGATAGAGGGAGCAAAAGAAGGACCTGCATATGGTGTTCATTGACCTGGAGAAGGCCTATGATAAGATACCGCGAAATGTCATGTGGTGGGCCTTGGAGAAACACAAAGTCCCAACAAAATACATTACCTTCATCAAGGACATATACGATAATGTTATGCCAAGTGTTCGAACAAGTGATGACGACATTGATGACTTCCCGATTAAAATAGGACTACACCAGGGGTCAGCTTTGAGCCCTTATCTTTTTGCTTTGGTGATGGATGAGGTCACAAGGGACATACAAGGAGATATCCCATGGTGTATGCTCTTTGTGGATGATGTGGTGCTAGTCGATGATAGTCAGACGGGGGTCAATAGAAAGTTAGAGCTATGGAGACAAACCTTGGAATCGAAAGGTTTAGACTTAGTAGAACTAAAACCGAGTACATGATGCGGTTTCAGTACTACTAGGCATGAGGAGGATGTTAGCCTTAATGGGCAGGTGGTGCCTCAGAAGGACACCTTTTGGTATTTGGGGTCAATTCTGCAGAAGGATGGGGATTATCGATGCAGATGTGAACCATCAAATCAAAGCCGGATGGATGAAGTGGCGCCAAGCTTCTAGCATTCTCCGTGACAAGAGAGTGCCACAAAAGCTAAAAGGCAAGTTCTATAGGACGACGATTCGACCCGCAATCTCGTATGGCGCCGAGTGTTGGCGACTAAAAGGTGACATGTTCAACAATTAGGTGTGGCGGAGATGCGCATGTTGAGATGGATGTGTGGTCACACAAGGAAGGGCAGAGTCCGGAATGATGAGATACGGGGTAGAGTTGGGGTAGCACCGATTGAAGAGAAGCTTGTCCAACATCGTCGGAGATGGTTTGGGCATATTCAGCGTAGGCCTCCAGGAGCTCAAGTGCATAGCGGACGGCTAAAGCGTGCGGATAGTGTCAACAGAGGTCGGGGTAGACCGAACTTGACATGGGAGGAGTCCCTAAAGAGAGATCTGAAGGAGTGGAGTATCACCAAAGAACTAGCCATAGACAGGGGTGCGTGGAAGCTTGCTGCTATCCATGTGCCAGAACCATGAGTTGGTTGCGAGATCTTATGGGTTTTACCTCTAGCCTACCCCAACTTGTTTGGGACTAAGGGCTTTGTTGTTGTATTAAACTGATAGGCTGTCAGAATTTATTTGGTCATACACGAGACCTGTTACGTGTCAAAGTAGCCCAGTGCCCACCTGAACTCTATGTTGCTTAGGTGGGGCAGGCCCAGCGTTGCAATTCTGTACTACCAGGATTGAGTGTGTGTGCATGGGTGGGGTTGGGGGGGGGGGGTGTTACAAATGAAGAAATATGAGAGATAGAGAAGAATGCATAGTACAATATGAATATCTCTCAATGCAGTCTCGGATTCATTTTTCTGCCCATGATTCATCATGCTTTTAACCCATGCTGTCACATGGTGGGTACTTTCTGATTGGCAATACATTGGCTCAGTATATTGGTTGATGCTCAACAACCGTGGTTATCATTGTCCGTCATGCCTTTTAGATTGCTGGTCCGTGGCCTTGCCACGCTGCGCGACTTACAACCAAGCCTTCTGCGGTCTGGTTGCCACTCATTCAATGCCTCATGGTAAAGAGAGGAAAGGGAAAACAATGATAGAGAAAGAGGAGGTCCAAGGGGAGGGAGTGCATCTAGAACTCGCTAATCCAGTGTTAGACATATGATTGCCCATTCTAATGAACCTTCTTGCCATCAATCCCACTTATATATTGCAGCAAATGGTTGTGGTTGCCGTCGCCTACCATATTTGTGGGATCTGAGAAGTTCATTCTTTCATGGTCCTTTGCCATTATACGAGGCTTACCGGCTGTCATGCACTCTTTGCCATCTAGTTGCCACTCTTTCAGTTCCTCTGGAGTTGGGAGCAGAGATCGCTGAACTCAGAACGAGCAATCACTAGTGGAAGAAGACTATATCTGGGGAATCCTGTTAACCTGGCTTTGGGTTGGTACTTGACCGGACAATGCAGGACAAATGGGTTGTCATTGCCATACTACTAGCTGATCAATTAGACCATAACCATCGTAAGCTCACAGAGCACTGAAGTTTGAAAGCCTGAGAAAGTGAGAGTGCTTGTTATGGATGTGGTACTAGTGAGGCAGCGCTAGGCAAGGCGAGTATCACACAATAACTGTTGCCATCTGTCAGCACTGCCCCTGATCTGACTGTTGAAGTGTATATGTGGATTGCCTAGCCCTTTCCATCAGTTCGGACTTTTGGTTGCGTTGGCTAGTGCATGAAGCTTAACTTGGTATCAGGGCCTAAGGTCTTGAGTTCAAGTCCTGGCTTTCGCAGTTTATCCAAAAAATTGCTGCTGCCCCCTCTATCACTATGTCCACGTATAGGCCTCTTGAGCCATACCTCTGAGTCTATCCACGTGTTGACTTTCCACGTCACACGTGAGAGGGGGTGTTGAAGTGTATATGTGGATTGCCTAGCCCTTTCCATCAGTTTGGACTTTTGGTTGCGTTGGCTAGTGCATGAAGCTTAACACCGACATCCTTGCCCTCACCACAGGTGTTGGCTTGCAACAGCGTTTGGAGGGGGAGGAATCCTTGCATCAACAAAGTAGACCTGAAATGGAGAGGGTTGGTGAGGCTTGGGTGGCCATACCTGACGGGGAAGTGTGTGCTCCCTAAAACTTTTAGTTTTGTGATACAATTTGCAAATAGATGTCCAACATTAGCTCCCAGCTTCCCACACAACCAGCTTGTGACCATAATCATATTATTGAAATTACGTCTTGTTGCATGACAGGTTCACATTGGTTCTTTAAGCTCGGAACTTAGAAGTCTCCACGAGAAATCCTTGGACTTGGGTGTGAGGCTGAAGAACCGGAAGGTAAGGACAATCCTGTTAGGCTTTTACTGAGACTGCGCGATAATCTCATATAGGTACAGAAATTCTTCACTTTAACAAAATACTTTACGAGTAACAAGAGTTACACGGAAGTTTAGTTTTGGCGTGATACAAAATTGAATGGTAAAATATTAATTGGCAGCAGTAGCATACTTGATGCACTCATAATGTTTACTTTAGTGGTTCAGTAAATATTAATGGGCTGATACGGGAGCTTATGCTGTACAGTTGGCTGAGACAAAGCTTGCAGCATTTGTCGAAGAAATTGTCGCTCCTCCTGGTTTGGTGAATGCTATAATTGATGGAGAGGTAAGCATCTAACAACAACTCTGCAATTTGATGCGGGGGTTTTCCAGTATGATAGGTTACTTTTGAATTCTTTTGTTCCACACTGCAAGTCTTGACGGTTTTAGTAGCTATGAGCCAGTGACTTCAATATTTTTTCTTCATGCACATCAGCACATGTAGATGAGAGTATATGTGTGCATCAGTGCATGTGATAAACAGTTGCTGTACCATTTACTCTGTATGTTAATGTGCTGTCTAATATTTGTCGTTTTAGTTAGACATGATTGTTCAAGGGCGAAGTGCACTAAAAATGGTTTTTTCTAAATGCTCAGTTCAGCACCACCCCACTAGGCCATCACTATCATCTTCAATAGTTAGGACGATCCAGTATATCTTATTCTTATCCTGTTCTCAGTTTCAATCAAATTATTGATATTCATATGGATTTTTGTTTTGGTTTGCTCATATGGAATTGAAAGGTTTTAGACTTAGTAGAAGTAAAACCGAGTACATGAGGTGCGGTTTCAGTACTACTAGGCACGAGGAGGTTAGCCTTGATGTGCAGGTGGTGCCTCAGAAGGGCACCTTTCGGTATTTGGTGTCGATGTTGCAGAAGGATGGGGATATCGCTGAAGATGTGAACCATCAAATCAAAGCCGGATGGATGAAGTGGCGCTAAGCTTCTGGCGTTCTCTATGACAAGAGAGTGCCACAAAAGCTAGACGGCAGGTACAGGACGGCGATTCGGCCCGCAATGTTGTATGGCGGCGAGTGTTTGCCGACTAAAAGGCGGCATGTTCAATAGTTAGGTGTGGCGGAAATGCGCATGTTGAGATGGATGTGTGGCCACACAAGGAAGGACTGGGTCCGGAATGATGATATACGTGATAGAGTCGGGGTAGCACCGATTGAAGAGAAGCTTGTCCAACATCGTTTGAGATGGATTGGGCATATTCAACGCAGGCCTCCAGAAGCTCCAGTGCATAGCGGACGGCTAAAGCGTCAG